>JAMYCR010000006.1:13796839-16196839 GCA_028830335.1 Eucera pruinosa
AAAAGAAAAACGCTCAGAACATTATTCTTTTGTACATACAACAATTTTAATAACGCGGATGTATACGTAATTCCCGCAGTGTAGTGAGTTTAGTCATGACGTATATACAGGGTGAGCCATTTAACTGTTTCACCTAAAATTACTCGCAAATTATTCGTTGCGTGAAATAGTTGTAAAACAGTTTCGTGAAACAGCAAAAAGATAATTATTTCGTTGTATTTTCCCCGTGATAACAAAGAACTTTCGTTTCAAACATTTTCTTAACATAACAAATCGTTTGCAAGTAAGTTTAGGTGAAACAGTTAAATGATTCATCCTGTATATAAGACATAACCGCTGAAGGGGTTAAAATTCCCTGCTACAATTTGTATTTTCCTACCACGTTAGTTTGCGAATTTCGGAGAATCCATCTTTCGATTGATCCGAATCAACGTTCCGCGGGAAACGGCGATTGATATGGCTGCGTGTTGTGATAAAATTATTTCGAAACTCGTGTGGCTATTGATCAAACATCGGAAGATTCGTATCGATCTCGGTTAAATAAACGTCAGCGTCCACGTTTGCCATGTTTTATTAATTCCCGTTGCAGAGCGAGCCGCCGCGGCCGCCGCGCCGTCGGTGCAACGTTCTCTGTATTTCTGGCAACGTTCGCCCGAGAATTCCCCGAATTCACGAGCGAGAACGAAATCTCGGCTAATGCAAAACCGGCCGCGGCCTCTAGCAGAGACAATATCGAGGGAAATACGGGAATAGTCTACGTGACCGTCGATATTTCCGCTGTTGAACCACCGCACGGGCATTAGAGGCAGGCGCTAACGCTCTTAACCAACCCCATCTTTCTACCCCCCCACGACGTGGGAACACCGTAGACGAGGTCGAATCCACGGCGTTCCACTGAGCGCAAAAGAAGAAATAAAGGTAAAATTGGGAGCGGAGTAAAACCATTGGGAAAGGAAGCGAAAGAAACGAAGAGGGAAAAAATCGAATTAAGGCGGTCCAGGGATTGCATCCGGGGAAAACAACGCGTCCGCGTCCGATTTTACGATTTCTCCACGGAAGAACATCGGCAAAAAGGGGAAGTAGGATAAAAGAAAAGCGCAACCACCGGGGCGGAGACGAAGGTCGAGAGATGGAACCGACGATCTGGATGCGAATTCCATTCCATTAGTCGCCCGTTAACGATCGAACGTGCCCGTTCGTCTGTATACGCAGGATATATCCTGCAAAAGTTTCCCTCGGTCCCGCGGAATGCAGGGGAAAGGAAAAAGAGAGAAAACAAGCCCACCGATAGCTGGGTTTACTACTCGTACGACGAATCGCCGTAAAGGATTTTCGATTACGTTTTGTAGCTGTGCTCCACCACTCGCCTCGGTTTCGAGTTCTCCACCCTTTCCTTCCGAATGTTTATCGCTAGTCGTGTACTTCGCACCCTCTATTTTCTGTCTCGCTCCCGGGACGACCTACTTCCGGTCTCTTAGATGAAACATTTTGCTTTTAACTGCGAGTGTAATTGGAGGGAAGAGATTGGCGTTATGCTAATCTAAATACTTTTCGGGGCGAGATACATGTAAATTTATATCCTGGTATAGCCAGGCACTGGGTAATTATTATAATGCGAATTTTTATGCAAATTCATGCTTTTAAGTACACGATCACGGGAGCAAGGCTAATATTAAAATTAGTGTCGCGCTTTGACGTAAGTGGTAACGTAGTCTAGATATGGGCTAATACTTTTATTGTAGCGTTTATTGTCGAACATGTTGAGGATACTTCAACATTTGCTCATCAATGTGTATCTTTAACATGTTAGTTTTCTGATTTAGAATTCAATCGTTTCCTTTAAACGTTCGCAAGGTTCATTTTCAAGGTTTACACCTTCGGTATAAAATCTTTCGAACGAACATTGAATTGTTCATTGACAAACTATATTTCTCTCGAGAACAATGTTAACATTACGATAAGCTTCCCTTATGAAATATGATTTGATTTAAGTTCGTATAAGAGGAGAGTTCAAATTTCGAATAATTCACAATTTACTAATCTTGTTACTTTCGGGAAGCTTCGCACTTTATCTTGTTATAAAATAAATCTCCTTTAATACTACTTTTAATTAATTAGCGAATTTGAAACTTCGAGCTAATTGTAAGTAAAATCGGCCATTTAACGTCCTAATATAAAAGTATGAAATTGCATAAAAGTCCGCAGTCCAACAATTAGACTGCGAATTTTCATGCATTTATGGGAAATTTAAATGTACAAAAAGCACAGAGTTTAAACTAGCGAATTAAACTTATCATAAATTTGGCGTAAAATACAAGTTATTGTATTTGAAGGAAGAAACGATTCCGTTTCTTTAATTTTGTTAATAAAAGTACGAATTTGCATAGAGATTTGCCGTCTACCAATAGTAACCTATACACCGAAACGTTTTCGGTGTTAAAACCACCATAGCGAAAGCGTTAAATTGTCTACCAAGAGAACGGTGACACGCAGTAGTCACGGATAGCCGTAGCCAGACGGACTATGCCGGACAAGATGGCGTACACGTGTAGTAAGCTTCCCTACATCCCCACAATACGTGTTACATAGCACACGAATTGCGTATGTTGCACAGCTTGCAGAGCACGTGAAATAAATTTGTTATATAACGGTATAAAGTACACTTAACCACAGTAGAAAAATTCGTGGCACAAGTGGGACACCTCTGTTTCTTCCTGCACTTTGAAATTTATTTACCGCGCTATACGCAGCGGCAATTTTTTTCAGCGTATTATATGCGATAGCTACAACCATTTTTTTTAACGACGTTACACAGTGACCTACTGTGTGCTAGAGCGCCGCGTAAAAAGAGAAAATTCCGGCGTAAATGGACGCTACGCGCAATAACTGCGTGACAAAAAAAATTGAAAAAACAACTGCTCTGTTTGTATTAACAAACATAGCGTGTTTTTTTTGCAGATAGTCATAAGAATTGGACGTAATAATAGGATTAAACGAATGAACTGGCCTGAATTATGCGAAACCGAGAGTTGCTTACTCCCTTTAGGAGAGAATTATTCGGCTCGCGGGAAACGCGTTTTGTAGTGAACGCAATTTAAAGTAAAATAGGTATCTAAAATATTAGCCGTACAAATTAATTCAAAGCCTTTATCTTTAAGCTTTTGGTATGTCTATCACATCCACCGTTTTTCCTCTTCTCTTCGTCAATTAGTATTCTAATCCTCCACGTTTGAATGAAGTTGTATAAAGAACAAATTTTAACCCGACGTTTTTCACCTGTCAGTAACAGTTAGTAAGTCCGTGATCGACATATCGATTCTTTTTATATTATTACATTACGTGGCGCAAACAGAAAGATCATAAAAAAAAACTGCAAATTTTTGTCGACGTTTTGCTTCGTGAGTTCGCTCTTTGTTACGATATTAAGGGCCACGAGAGTTCAACGAATGACGTGGCAGATTTTTCGCGTGAATCCAAGGGACGAACGCAGTCTAACGATTCACGAATACTTCCATGAGAGCGTAAAACAAAATGCCGGGCGACATTGGAAACGCCGCCGCGCATTCGCATTCCCCGCATATCCGCCTTTCCCTCTTTTCTCTTCGGTGTTTCCTTTGGTTTTTCACCCCCCCTCCCCCTTCCTCCTGTGACCTTTGCCCCGTGTTTCCCCTAGATGCTACCCCCAGAATGCGAGAAAGGTCTTTAAAGTGAAATTGAATTTCTCCCGGAACGCCGCGTGCCTTTCTAATTCGAATTTGACGTTTTCGAGCCGAAGCGAAGCGCGCCGTGCTGTACGCGAATTTATTCGATCCTGGATTCCACTCCCATGATTTCAAACCCCGGATCGCGGGTTGCGCGTATGGCTTGCCGCACGAATCGAAAGTGCAAAACTGCGCGGCAAGTTACGAGGCGCGAGGAAAATTTATAGACCGTCAGGGAGCTGCGACACCTGTTCCCCCGCACGCATTACCATCTGAAATATTTCCCTTGTTTATGGACCGAACCATACCGGTGGATCGCGTTGCCATGAAGCGGCGAAAGAAGAGGGATAGGAAATTACTTTTTTTTCAAGGGAACCGTGCCGTCGCGATCGAAACGGTCTCGTTAGATTTTACTAGAGGCAAAGGCTATATATCTTCCTATCGTCGCGTGGAAATCCGCGGATACAGTGATAGTCAAAAGTAAGTAGTTATACACTATTTCAAAATGAAATTATAGTATAACCTGTTCAAGACAGTGTCGGATAATTCAGAGATATTGTACCTTATTATATTCAATTCTATTTTATTATATTCCATTTTATTTTATCTTAGTTTACCGTATCTTGTTTCGTATACCGGAAGTCATTTGAAACCGCAAGGTAACGGATTAAGTAAACATACGTACATACCGTAAATTATTACGTCGTTGGTCATGAAATTGGCTATTTCATATGCAACAACCAAACAGGTACGTCGTGATTATATTGTAACGTATTTATTGTAAACAATGCTATAATTGTACTATTATTGTACAATGTTTATTTATTTGCTGTAAATAACACTATAATTATACTGCAATTTCATTTGTACTGTAATCAATACTATACTTATACCATAATTTCATTTTCGCGACGCGTATACTCACTTTTGATTCTCATTGTAACCTGCATGAAATGCAGAAGTATACAAAATATCAAAAATATTGCGAGAGCCAAAGCTGAGTATCCAATTTACAAAAATAAGATTACAATACAATTTATTTACTGTAAATTGTACCACTATTACAATATAATGCACTTTCTATAAATAATACTAGAATCACATCATTATTACACGATACTTATTTATTTGCTATAAGTAATATTATAATCAGACTTTAATTATGCTGTAATTCCACTCAATGTAATTTTCACGGGGTTGTATATTTACTTTTGACTCTCGCTGTTCCTTTTCAAAATTTAATTTTTAGACGTACACCTTTTCCATGACAGAGGTAAGCGTTAATTTATGAAACTCCCAAATAAGCGTAATAGATCGCAACATATATTCTCATAGTTACGAGATTTCGTATATCATTCGACGATGGAGAAGTTCGGTATCGCTGGAAACGTCTCGCGCGTCAGAAACGACAATGCACGCGTCGACATCCGATAATTTCCAACTTCTCCAATTATCGTTTCTCACGGCGACTGGGAAAGGAGGTCGAAGAGAATAAACCCAGGAAATAGCGTGTTCCGTTGACTGACATTGCTCGAAATGCTCATACCGCGGCTCAGAAATAAGCACTTTCCGATTATCGAAGCCGCGCCAGCGGATTTCATACCGAATCTAAGCCTCAATCCTACGCGTTTCTTATCGCCGCGAAACTAGACGTAAACTTCGATACCCTAACTTCTTTTAAATTAACCCGATATTAATCCATTTCCACCGCGAATCGGAATATTCCGCGACTAATTTCAGACCTGCATCGCCAAACATGGTATAAATTTCTCGATCCATGTCTAAACGTTGCAGCGTACGTTTAGTACAATCACTCGGGGAAGAAAGCAACTTCTCAATATAACAGTTAGTTTCGATGACTCACCGATCAGCTTGCCGAACTGTGCCGGAGGCTTCCATTCGGGATAATGTCGTGGAAATCGCGCCCTCGACCAGTAAGTCCTTAAAGTGACTTTATACAGCGCCAGCTTATCCTGTTTGTCCTCTTTTTCCTGCCTGTCCTGAGTGAACGATCCACATTGGGCGACCACGAACAACAGCCGTGTTCCTAGCAACAGCAACAGCAGCGTCGACCACTGCAGCCACGTCCCGTGAAACATCTGCAAATTGCGACAAACGCGTTAACTAAATACAGAATTTCACCACTCGCGTGTGTCTTAAGGGGATAAGGACCTAAGGGGATGCAAATTAGGGCAATAAGTTAGTAAGCAAAGTGGTGTAATAATGTTAAATAGAGCAATCGTTCAATACTAACACTGGCGAAAAGTTTTCGATCAAACGCGACAACGTGGAACTAAGAACATTATATAATATTCTTGATTTGCAAATAAAACTTATGAGAAAAGGAAAAGATTAAAAAAATAATTGCTTATAGTGAGAAAGAATACAGCGAGGAAAATAAACGTACAGACAGATATACGATACTCTATTTAACATTTATATTATCTGATATGTTTTAATATTTCTAGAGCAACGTGCGTTTGCTTTACGTAATTGTAGCATTAATACTACGAGATTTCCGTAACATGCAGATGGAATTACTTTCCACGGTAATTTTGTTACTTCTCGAAGCTGATTTTCACCTTTAGGCACATTTTCATTAACTCATTTTGCTCCGTGTTGTCTATAAAGTTTCCATTAGGTTTTATAATTATACAGTAACAGCTTGCAGCAAAAAAAACCTTAGCATTTTTAGCTAATTTTATATTATCGCGTTTGATGGAAAACTTTTTGCCAGGGATAGTATTTTTCTCGCACAAAGTTAATAATCTAAATGTACGCTAAATTTTTGGTATTTATTTTCAATTATAAGTAGACTGTGTATCTTTCTACAAATTTGTATGTTTATTAATGAAGTTGAAAAAGTGAAACGTAAATGAAGGATTTTTTCACCCTCGAAATACAATCATCTGTACGTTACTTTGAATATTTCGTATATTTTTGCGGTATTGCACGCATTTTCTGTTTGTTTGCATATTTAAATTTCCCACAGATGCATAAAAATTCGCAGTCTAGTAATAAGTTGCGTACGTAAAAGGCCTTTGCCCGTGAAACGAGATGAAATAAATAACATATAAATAACGTGTCCTCTATTATGCAACATGTGGCTAACGATAATCGTTTTCATACTGCAAAATAATTCCATCAGCGAGCCACCCTTTCCTCCCAATTTTATCACTCGAAACAAACGAGTTACCGCTGATAACGCTATGCATTGATAATAATCTAACCAGATCGTACCAACTGATCATTTGCAATTGATTCGATCTAAAAGCAGCGAGTTAATTTCTACACCTGCTAGATTTAAACGAGAACAAGAACGGGTTTGCAAGATCGCAAACTACAATGGGACACATAAATTTCGCAACGCTCTAAAGCTCGACTCGGCGATCTATCAAGCGGAAGTTCCATCAATCGATGGCTCGAATAGGAATCGCAATTACATTGGACGGAACGGACGTCGGTGGTCCACCTGTCCAGGGAACTTGTATTATGCTCCCCCTTTTCGCTTGTTTCTAGGACAAAGCTTGCGTAAACTCATAGGGTGGTCTAACCAAACGAACTATTAGGTTGTTCGGAAAGTTCGTAACGATATTTGAAATCCATTCAAAGGCAAGCAAGCATGTACGCAATTATCATATTATTAAACGCCTTTGTATGTTCTTTGCCAACTCTATGGTTAATGTATCAAGTAACATAGTAACAACGTATAACAGTAATAACAGTAATAAATGCCGGGAAAAGTTCGCGTGATATTGCTACTAGATCATAAGTAGCATAAGAAAATTCTGTCTAGCCTTTACATTGTTATATAAGATTACATTTGACCGGAGCTTAGACTACTCAAGTCTTGTAGTATAAATCATCTGGTTTTCTTATCGGAAGCATATTTAAATAGAATTTTTCTAGCATGACCATCTTTTACATTGTTAAAGAAAATTACTATTATAAGAACTTTAGTTCGTTTAAATTCTACAGGACGAATCCACGCGAACTTTTTCCGCCACCTAATAGTAAAGCAAAAAGTTTTCATCTTTTTCGAACATGAATTCTTTCAAGTATTCTTATACGATTACTTCGAACATAATTTTCTTAGGATAATGAAGTCTCGAAGAAACTCAATGTAAGTACTCAAATTCTACGTTAATCCTGCAAAATTTCGTCCGTTTCTTACTTTGTCGAATGAAATTATAATATTACTTGCGCAACGTTCGAATTACTCGAACTTCTTCCGGCATCTAATAAAACGGCTGACAAATTTTCAATCCAACGAAACTGGCGCGACAAAGGTTTGACGATAAATCATAAGGGGGAGAGAAAGATTGAATTGAAAACCAGAAATGAACCGTTACACGGTTTACGGGCTAATGTAAAGGCAGTTTTTCACTCAATTGCACGCATTGGTTTAATAATGAAGACCTCGAATCGTTTGGTTGAATGAATGGGACACATTGTATAGGTGGCATGATTGCACGTACACGGTGCACGATCGTATCGCGGACGGTATGCAGCAGAGCGGCTGCGGTGTTTACATATGCAGATTCGCGAGTATACTCAAAATTCAAATCGCATTCGAATCGTTTCCGATCGCTCCACGCCACCCCGCTACTCGTCCAAATTTCACGCCAACGGTCCCCCCATACAATTTTCCGCCAGGTCGCGCGATCCTGACCCTGAATTTCCCATGAATTTTACCCATTAATTACTCCCATGCCAATACTTCCACTTCATTTTCGGATACGAATCATTCTATGAAATTTGTAAATAGTTCTTGGAAAATACCGATTTTGCTGCACTGATTCTTAACGCATTGCGTGTATGGATCTTGAGATAACTCCTGTATACAGCAAACCAAACGTTGAGGCTGACAATGAGTTATGTTACGCGTAGACTGCGAATCTTTATGCGTTTATAGAGGATTTAAATAGGTAAAAAGGCACGCAACGGATATAATGTATAAAAAGACATCGGATATTTAAAATACAGCAGCTGTTACAATATTTAAAGGGTGCAATTAATCTCCATTTTGGTTCCATTCCTTTAATTGTCTTAGCGTTTGTTACGAAGAAATCGACACTATCAATGTAGCCGTTTCCAAGAGCGAGAATTCTACCGAATGTGTCTGAATTATTAAACCTTGGCGCGTAGAAATGTGGCCAAAAAAAGAGCTCGCGATCTTGGCGAAAGAATCGAAGCGTTGAAGTTGATAATACCTATAACCCATAAATATTACGCTATTTCAATATTGGATCTACCTCCATATTGTAGCAGACTCTTTACAGGTTAATCTACTTTAAACTGCAGAGAAATAATTGCAGTGCACAGTGTTGCAAGGTACAAATTCGCCAGAACGCACACGCGTCAAAAGGTTCCGAGAAACGAGTTTGCAAAGCGGATACTGTTTAGAAAGGAGCCGCGAGTATTCCGACGACAACAGAAGGAAACAAACGGTTGAAATGGAAATAGAGAACCGGGCGAAACTTTCATGAAAAGGATTCGACTGTCGAGCCACGTTGTTTTTCGAGTCCCCGTTCGCGAGGAAATTTTTGCACTATGTGCGGCACAAAAGGCACGAACGGCAATTCGAACGAAGCCGCCGTTTGTTTGTTGAAAAATACCACGAATCGAATATACATAGTTCGATTACTATACGATGAAAGATCATTAAGTTCGTTCATTTCTACGCGTTTCTACCTCGCCGATGAACCGAAGTTAATCAGAAAATTAATAATAATGCGGATTAAGGTATCATTCGTTTACGACTAATGATTTTCTTATTATTATTGTTGTTGTTGTTATTGATTTATTCAACGAGTTGACGGCTCTTAGGATAACAATGTAAAAGAGTATTTCCAAGTACAGCGATGAATAAGAACTACGCAGACGAAAACAAAGCGTAAGTGCATAAAGGCAGAATTTGCTAAGTTGGAAACATGGTTCCAACATTGTGTAAATTACAAAGCAAATAGGTATTCGAAATATATCACGCTACAAACAGAATCGAATGTTCGCCATACGCGTGGCGTGTGTTTCAACTGAACGCAACGAAATACTTTTCCATGGATTGGCCAAAGAGTCTTTTCTTATCTTACAGGTATGTAAAAACATGCAACCAATCTTTACAATTTTATCTTTGTGCGACGCAATTCAAACGTATACTAATAAAATTGAAAGACTCTTCGGCCAAAGTTAATAATGACAATTAGAGTGCGGATCTTTATACATTTAGGAGAAATTTAAACGACGAGAAAAAGTATAGGATACGCATAATATGGGAAAATATATTCAATATTCAAACCAAAGACGAGATTATAATGTTTAAGAGGTGAAACCATCCCGTATTAAGCTTCGATGTCCCCATTTCTGTTTACAAAAGAGTGAATTTGCATAAAGATCCGCAGTTCGACGATAATCTCGCACGCCAACGAAGCGTGAAAAGATTAAATTTTGAATTGTTCCAAGTGCAAGCTTGCATTTCGATCTATTTTTTTTTTTTGAAATGCGAAAGTTTCGAATCACACGGGAACTCTATTGAATTCCGTGTTTTTTTTTTTAACGTTTCAAGGTTTCAAAGGTTACAGTATCTCATTCCTAGTTGTTACTCTACGCTGTGTAACGGTATACAAAATTTTGTTGTACGCTTTGATTGGTTCGTTCTTCGAAACGATTTTGTAATGTAGTATTTTGCTGTCGAGGACGGAGTTTTCATCCATTGGGATGCCCGACGAGCGTTATTGAATCACCGGTTGATAACGAAGCTTAAACAACGTATTCTAACGCGCGAGATTGGAAAAGTTTCGCGAGTAGAAGGCAAATACCGGATATACATTTTTCAATAATTAAATATCGGAATTGTGTGTACCGTGGGCCAATCGCGTGTCGTTTATTTGCCTTCTATTTTCCTACCAATACGCGTGATCGAATTAAATATATCGAATAGAAAGGGGAATTTTATAAATCCTTTGTACTTTCGCCGTAACTCGATCTTCGCTTGAAAAATCCAATACACCCGTCAATTATTTTTTTCGTTGTGCAAGTTGAAATATTTACTAGAAATTTCCGAACTCGATTACAAATTCTCCAATAACTATTCACCCTTAAATTTTTCAACGCTCTTCCGTCGCGTGCAGATTGTTCGCTTTAACGACCCGCCCGATATTTTAGTCACAAAATACAACGTTCGGTTAAAAAAAATTAATCGAGTTTTCAAGTCCCCTGGTCGCTCTATCTATAGGAAATTATTACGTACCACGTTATTATGTCTCCCTTCTTATCAAACAATTTTGTAAAAAATAGTTTCGTTCACGGTGCGGCAAGAAAATAATCGGTAAACTGAGGATTTTTGGGCGAATTCGTAATTTTCTAAACGCAACTAAAGGAATAAAACATAAACAGAGACTATTTGTTTTAACCCCTAAGTATTTTAAAATGCACTTCACTCTCTATATTTTGTATGTATTTTTTCGCGTTACGTGGATTTTGTTCTTTTCCGCGTATCAAAATTTCCTATAAGTGCATAAAAATTCTAATAATAGTCTAATAATCACCAACAGATTCAATATAATTCGATTTAATTTGTTATTAAGCTGCGGGTGATATTAATCAACTACGTTAAAGTATCACGTTTAATAGTCGAACTAATTTTGCAAGTGGGGTAGGTGCTCCAGTAAATACACACACCAATGAATGAACGTTAAATACAAAAACGGATAAAGTAAGGTATTATAAGAAGATGAAAAAAAAGAATTTCCTATGCAAAAATACATATTGTTCATTCATCAGTTAAGAATATTTATTCACTGGTATTCATTGGCTAACAATGTTCATTCATTGACGAAATCATTACTTTTGGCTTTTTAGTTTAACTACTTATACTTTCTATTTCTTCTGTTTCTTTTTTTTCGTATATCTTACATAAGAGTTCAGACATTAATGAATCGAGTTCGAATCATTATAATACTCATTAATACTATTAATCACTGAAATTCAACCTGAAGTGTCAAACGATTGCCTTAAGAGTTCATTCATTGGTGCACCTACCCTATAACGAATTCCAAGGAATGACAATTGTTTGCATCCTCTATTGAACTCATTCTATAAACAATTTTTCCATTCCACGTAAAAAAAAAAAGAAAGTAAGAAAAATTATAATCTATATCGATTCATTCTGCTATAGTATATCGATAGAAATAACTCCCCTTCTATAACACGTATATCGAATCTCACGGCAATCTTGTAAGACGAAGTTTCGTAGGAATTTCCCTTTCAATTATCCGGAATCCCTTCTGTCGACGCTGATTCAGGCGAAGCGAACGAATCGAATGGGAATGAATTAGAGTCAGAGGCTCGGTGATAAATTTCAGCAAGGGGGGGATCTCTGTTTGCGCGTCAGTTTTTGTTTTTCTTTTTTTTTTTCGACCATTCCCTCGAACGTTCTTCTTGGTAAGTTAAGAAATTGGGTCAACGTTGCTGAGAGACAAACGATCCGACACGTAAGCGAAATCCGGTTCGCATTCGAGCAACGCGTTCACGCTGAGAGATATTTTAGTGAGAGAGGTTAATGAAACGCAATGAAACGTAACGAAGACAAAAAAAGAACAGATGGAAAAGGAAAAATGTGAAAAGGTAGAGGGGAGGGAGGAGAGAGGGTAGTTTTCAGTTAGGCGGCCTTCTCCCTGGCGGGAGTTCGTAGCCGTGGAAAACTCTTCGTCCGGTGACAGTAAACGAGATACGACTGCACCGGTGAAATAACGTCCCACACCTTCTATTTTCGCGCGAAAAATGTTCTCCAGTCTACAAATAATGCAGGGAGTCTGTTCAGGCTGAGAATTCGAGAAGCGAAACGGAATTCTTCAGATTTTACCTCGACGATCGGATAATATCCCTTGCTTCTTTCGTCAATCGTTGCGACAACTTAAGAATTTCGATTCGTCGATTAACCATTTAACGCTCAAATTATTCTTTCGTTTATTCATTAATTCATCACACGTTATTTATCGATTACAAATTAAATGATAGTCAGTTCAAACTGACGTTCTTCGATAATACTTTCCGTCCACCTACGAATAATTCGTAAGTTATGTATATCAAAGGGTTTCGTCCCGTGTAGTACTAGATAAATAAATAAATACCGGCTGGTTTCGATTATCGTATAGAAATGCACGAAGAAAGATAAATATTTAGAATATTATTCGGTTTGCTGATTGAATTATCATTAACAATATAGAGAATGAAAGTTGATTTATGATAGGCTAACGATTGTCGAGAAGAAGCCTATTAATCGGCTCCCGGTAGATAATGTGTTAACAGTAAAACTCCATTTATCTAAATTCCACTTATTGGTAGGAAATTTTTGTCAATGCCCAATTTAATGAACTTTTGCCCGAGCTCCTATTTTTTGAACTAATGCAGAGCACCATTCCAATTATGTGAACGTTATAAATACATAATACGTGTATATTATGTATATATATATAATATATACACACTATAGTTACAAATACATAAATAAACAATCTACATCAAATGGAATTCGATTAAAAATAACGATCCTATGGCATCCTAAAATTTGTCAGCGAAAGTATGCATTGAACGAGGTTTTACGATTATATTAATTTATTTAAATCGATTTTTCGACGAATACACGACAGAGATTATAATTTACACCGTGTGGCTCGTTTATTTTTAATCAACGTACCAAGTATGGCTATCTTTCGATTTATCAGATCTCGCCGAATTTTTCTGGCGATACTACGATACCGCATTTAATTGTCATTTCTCCGGGAGAATTTTAGTATCATTTTCGTTCCCAATTAGCCGATAATTAACGTTCGATGAATATTTCTGATAAAAGAGATTTCCGTATGATATTTAAAGATCGCCAGCCATTGGATTTCGGGGATTTTAATGAAATTTGGAACTGTTCGTTGAAAATGGGGCTACTTAAAATATTAAATATTTTCAATTAATCAACATCTCTTAATGTAATTATTTTTCCTCGAATCAAGTGATTCTTAAAAAATAACAAAAGGATCAAGATAATACTGTATTTCCTAAAGTCTAGCAAGTACCGAGACATTTTCCAGGAAAAATCACTTCTACGAATAGATGCCTGGACGAGCTAATCAGTATTGAAGTTTCAAGTCAGTATTATTTTAGTGTCTTGGTGGGAAAGCAATTACTGAGCTCCTCTTGATTTGGCAACCGGCAACCAGGAAAAAGCGAAACTTTCGGATGTACGCGGTTCGTTAACGAGTTGTGTTAATACGCCAGCCGCTCGGTTACTTGGATTATTTGTGTTTGTGAAACGGATTAACACGCCAACCAACTCGTTTCCAACTTCTGCTACCTGTCCGTATAAAAAGGTTTCATTCAATTTTTTTAATCCTAGCATCTGAATTCGGTGTCGGGTCGAAAAATTGACGTTTACTTTTCCCTGCGTCAATTAGAGAATCACTCGTCCAATTACTTTTAATCGAATGCTTTTTTAATTGCTCGAATCTTATATACTGGTCTATTTTACGGCTAGACGATTATTAGAAGTGAATCGATTTTTAAGTCTGGGTCGAACGAACGTCGACTGTAATTCGTAAAATTCGATAGCTACAAATCGCGATTATTTTCGCACCAACCTAGTACATACATTTTTTTTAAGGTAATTAACTATTGTTTTCGAACGAACACAATAATACGAAACTAATTGAAAACGCTAAAGTTTGCAAAACGAGGAGTACAGTAAAGTAAGCAAAACTAATTAATGAGAAGGAGTATAAAAATAAAAAGGAGCTTCGAGGAATAATAAAATCATCGCGAGAAAAAAATTTTCCTATAGATTGCGATAATCTCGCAGTATTAATACAACGAGATACTAAAGCAATTACATACGTGTGAGCGTAGAAATATTGTAAAATATTAGGTAACCTAAATATAGGTAACTTAGGTTAGGTAACTTTAAAAATTAGGTAACCGTATATATGCTTATCCTTACAGATTTATGTTACATTTCCTTTTTGCTCTTCTCGTTTCGATAATAAACTTGAAAATTCTTCTTATTTTTCCCTTCTCATTTATTTCCTTTCTCATTTAAGTCGCCGATTTTCCGACCACAAAATATCTCTCCCACCAACTGTACGTTTCTAAACCTGTCCCACCACTAAATACAGTATTCGATAATACAGTATCCCGTAAAATGCAGGGAATTCTTTTTCTCTCAACGCTATCGTTCGCTTCCAAGCTTGAAAATCGTTTCGCGCGATGTAATCGAAAACTAATCCAACGGTTAATCGCGTAAATGGACGAGGAAAGGTTGCGTGTGCACGTGATACCGCACAATTATGTAGCTTAGCAAAAGAAGGGAACCGATGCAATGGTCCCGCAGTCGCCAAGTTCAGAATTTTCTAGTAAGCAACAAGTTGTCGTGAACGCGATTACTTGTTGGCACGTAAATAATGAAAAGCAGCAGCAGCAGCAGCAGTAGTAATTTCCTTCTCTTTCTCTTTCTCTCTCTCTCTCTCTGTCTGTATGTTGGTCGCGAGGAGGAGATTTTACATGAATTTAAACGGTGATTCTATGTTGCAGAGACTGCGCGTAGCTTTGCATGCGCGTACTTCCGGGAGGACTGTGCTTTTCCACGGTTCGCGAATAAAACGAAAAAATTCCGCCACCATTCTGTCAGCCATAAAACGATCGAGGCAACGCGTGTATTCGTACACTCGTCGGGACAGTATTTCAACAGCTTCGCCGCAAGCTTTTGCAACCCCGTTGACGATGATTTACGCGTTTCCTCCCAAGAGTCATATCAGTAGAAGTGAAAAGCTAACCTTTGATACGCGATAAATTATGGGAATATATTAGGTTGGCGCATATGAAATGTCGCTTTCTCCGCGGTAAAAAGGTTAAACATACGTAAATCCTTTAAAACGCTACACGTATATTTAGTTTAAATAATGTTTACACGATTCTGTACACCTTTAATGCAAATTGTCTGATCAATGTTGCGTTAACCCTTTGAAGCACAGATTTTTTATTTTTACTGTAAAATTTGTAAGTAGACTTAAATAAATCCCATCATACAAATCGGGTTTGAAAAAAAAATTTGGGATATTTTCCACACCGCTGTGTTTCAAAGAGTCCATGCAACGTTTCATTTTAGATTTCGAAAAACTGTGAAATTTAAGTGAAAAAAGAGATAGCGACTAAATTGCTGCGCAAATTTCTGCAATATTCTTCAATAGATTAATAAAATATGGCATTCAAGGATGTAAGCTGATTGAAAAAGTTGCGAATAAACTGTTGCGTTATAAAACGCTGGCTTTTAAAGGGTTAAAAAGTCATTGAATTAATTTAACCGCCTAATGGATCTTCCACTTTCTAGAACTATAATGCAGATTCTACTCAAACCTAACACGAACCCAACCCGAACTATATAAACTCGGTTGTTTCGTATGCGACAACCTAATACCATTCGAAAAATCGTACCGAACTAAATACTGCTGTTTCACAAATAAAGAAACATAAATATAACATGAAATAAATGGGGAAAGGAAAAGAATGAAAATGATCGTTTGCTATCAAAAAAAAAAAACAGCGAGGAAAATAAATCTACTTAATAATAAAACGATACTTTACTTAATACTTTCTAACATCTCTACGTCAACATATGATTACCTCGATGCACTGTAGCATTGATACCGAGAGATTTTCACAACCAGTAAACGGAATTTCATTTTGCAATAACTACATTATTTCTCGAAGCTGATTTTCACTTTTAAGTACATTTTAATTAATCAATTTTTCCCCACCCTGTCTATAAATTCTCTATTATCTTTTATAATTGTACAATAATACTTTGCATCACAAAAGCATTAGCATTTTTAGCTACGATAATATTACCTCATTTAACCGAAAACCTTTTTACACATGGTAGTAATACCTATCTGTACAACGTCTAATTCTTTTATCGCGAAAATTTGTATCTCGTCTCAATTCTTTACAAAAAAAAAAAAAAAAAAACTTTCCTCCCATTTCCATCAAGTTTCCCCGAGCATATGGAAGGGGATCGCGAGGAAGATAACTCGTAGTCCCAGCAAGAAACATTTCAATCGGTTCTGCGAAAGATCCCAGGATCCTAAGAGCGAAAGAAGAAGAAGGACTACGATACTTCCTGCTGCAGCTTTAAATAATGTTTGAATAAAAAGGCCGAAAAAGTTTTTCGGTTAGACTGGCTGCTCGCAGCAGGATTTAAAACGAGGGAGGGAATAACCAACCAACCAACCAACCCTCCTCCTCCCCCCACACCCTGCCTGGCTTATGTAGTCGAGGCAATAATAAAGTGAGACGTCGACGAGGGCGCGGGTGGTACCGGAAGCGAGAGGTGAGTGGAACAGCGGAAAAGACGAAGTTGCCGCGGTCCCGTCTCTCTGGATATTCAATTTCAATCGGATTCCTCGAGTGCTTCATCCCTAGAATCCGTTACAAAAGTTGGAAAGCGACGAAGACCGACGAACCGGACCGATTTCGACCGCTTCCGGTCTGGGGCGTGTTTTAAAAGTACACCAAGGATGGAAGGAAACTTCTTTCCCTTTCGCTTCGGTTCCTAGTTAACTTTCCTTCCAAAGCATAACCCCATCTCCCCGTTCTTGACCCTTCTTCTTCTTCCTCCTATTCCAGTTCTACCACACGATCCCGTACCATGTTTACCGAGGAACACGTGTTTTTGGGGGAGTTTGGAATACTGCCTGGTAAACGATGCGGTCCCGCAAAAATGCCGCGGAAAATTGTTTGGCAATTATTTGACTAACTTACCACGGAGTAATATTTCGAGGGTGGAACGTGGAACTCTTCGGTATGAAGACGGGGTTAAAGGAATATTGATGGGTCGTGGAGAATATTTGAACATTACTATGTCACGTTGCGATAGTAGCGCAAAACACAAGCTTTCCGACTTCCAAGCTCACGAATTCTGAAATATTCGAAGTTTGAGGCGTTAAATTTGCAGGTTTTCGAAAGCAAACCTTCTAGGTTTTAAACTTGCAAACGTCTACGTTCTCGAATTCTCAAAAGTTCGAATATCGAAATTTCGAATTCCACGTCGGCAAATTTCCAAGCTTTGAACTTCCAAGTCTTCGAATTCCAAGTTACCAAATTTTCAAACTTTCAGATTTCTAAATCTTCGAATCCCAAGTCATCAAGTTTCCAAGCCTTCGGATTCCAAGTCATCAAATTTCTAAGCTTTTGAATTTCCAAGCCTTCTAATAGCAAAGCTTTCGAATTCCAAGTCACCAAATTTCCAAGCTTTAAATTTCCATTAATAATCCTAGTAAGTGACGTCACGAATAAAAAATTAACGTCAAATCGACGTACGTACAATAAATTTGGCATTGTAGAAATAATATACAAGATGCGATTAAAAGATACACAATTGAATAATATATCCATGTGCAAGTATTTTTTTGTAGCTTTTATAATTATGCGTTATGAAATGTTCATCGTAATATTATTCATATACGAAAAGTATATTAAAGGATGGACGAATGAGAATAATAATCGTGGGTGGAAGGGTGTGGAAGAATTAACGACGGCAACAATTAATTAATGCATTCGCGATAATTAAATAGAGGAAATGGTAATGGGCAGCGGAATGTAATTGATTGAGAATCGATTAATAATCACGTTAACATGAATTCGAACGCCTATGCTGTCCCAAGAAAAGAAGTACTAATGGACGATTTAATTGATGGACATCTATTAAAGTTACAAGCATCCCATGTCTCTAATATTGTCATATCGACGATGAAATAATCGATTCATAGTACAGAAGAATTATTACCTTAATCTGACGCAGTATTCGTGTGAAATATTATACTAACTTGATAGAACTAGATTTCTCATTCGATTAAAAAATCTTTCAGCGTTAAATTATCAATTATTATTATTATTAGGAATGGGTCGAAATTTATAAATTCGTCAAACTCGAATCGAATCGAAATCCTCAAAACTCTCGAAACTCAAAACATTCGAAGCCAATAAAGATTTTTGAGGAGAATTTATTAATGTTTATAGAGTAAACGAATATCTATGGGAATAATTAAAAAGACAAAGTATAAAGATAACAATTTAGATAATCGAGCACAAAGAATTTGTTGAAAAAGAAAAAAATAAAATATCTAATAGTAATCATTAGACTATAAATCTTTCTGCTGTTATTGGAAATTTAAATCGGTATAATATGCAAAATATATTAGGTTGAGTAATAAATTCGTTTACATTTTATTAAAACAACATTAAATATTGCTACTTTCGAAACTAAATCTTTCTTTATTTCTCGCTATTAATTGCTTTAGAAATAACTCTCAAAAAAGGAGACCCAGAAAAGCTTTGGAAATTTCTCAACTTCTCGATAAACCTTTTTATGTATTTTATTTAATATACATAATATATATATTATATATAAAGTTTTTTATGTATTTTATTTTTTCTCAGTATAAATGACTACAATTTTGGTAAAGCATAAAAATGTTATTTCATTTGTAAAATCGTACCCATTAAAATAAATTTGAAATCTGAATCCAAACTCGGCTGGATCATTAATTAAATAAATTCATATCATAACAATATTCTCATTATTTATACACATTATTATTTACATAGATTTCCAGAGTTTCAATCTGCAGCGTAAAGCTTCGAATTCGCGAAATTCGAAACATATTCGGTTTCGAGGTTTCAAGTGGCCCATCCTTAATTACAACATTTAACGTTTTGTATATCGACACCAATACGAAACTAGTTTATAAATATTTCCTGCTGCGGCAATAAAACTCGTAAAAATGAATTTAACTTTGCGACAATTGAGAAACTGTCACATCATTGTATACGATATTGTGGTACTCGAATACATGAGATGCAAAAAAAAACTGGGACAATTGCGCTCTTAGAACCATCAACGTGAAAGTTATTGCAAAAATAAACTTTTAACCACTCGAAAATGCGCGGATAAAGAAAATGTTGCTCCGAACAGGCGTACCGAGCAGTTACGGGTAAATAGGCCGTAAGGTATAATTCGAAGCATCATTGAAGAGTTTTTCTGCATAAATATGATCGCTGTGAAATGTACCAGTATCATAATGTTATTGTTATTATTTCTTTTAGTAACGGACATAAGTCATTTAATATCTAAAAAAAAAAAATAATAAATATAAAAAGTCTACATTGCAGTGCAACTTAACGTGTACACGAACGCGTGTAACACAGTTTCAAAAGTACACAATTATTTTTGGAACGCAGGAAGCAAGGATTTTCTAAAGAACTTGAGGCTATCATACAAAAACTCAATGTTTTCATGATGCTCATTCGCAAGAATGGATAGTGCAATGATAAAATTAGTTGCACACGATAAGGGAGTTTGTTGTTTTATAATGTTTTGCAAAGATAGTGGCCACGCTTCGAATTCAACGTACATACCTATATTTCACGATTATCGCGATAGAATCCGTTAGTTCTGACTGCCGAAGCAAGAGTAGTATGATACGCAACGTGTTCAGACGTACCCGAAACGCCTACAGGATGCCTTGACGTACAACGACGAGCCACACTCGTAATACGAATTATGGTGGTGGTTCGATAAAAAGGAATTCTACTTCGAACAAAGTTAAATTTTAACGTGATTTTTAGCTTCGGTTTATAAGATTGAGAATCGCTGATTAAAAATTACGTATATCTAATATTTGAATGCTTTGCATGCAATACTGAACAAAGCTAATGAGTAATTTACGTGGCATTAAAAATCTGAAAAATGGTATCGCAAGGGGTTAACTATAATTAATCAGTAAAAAATGTCGCGATTACCATCGCTATGTTACGTTTCAACGGAGTTCGATATACAAGATGAGTGATCTAACTCTGGATATTGAAATATTTTCGAAATTGTTCGTTGTATCACAAAATGCTTCAATCTCGTGTGCAAAATCGTAATGAGAAAGGAGTGCTTAATGCAATTTGAACAATCGTAAGCTTGCATACAGAATGTTCATACGTTGAAGTTTAACACGTTCACTGACCATATATATTTACCGCAGTCGCTATTCGTACGTTCGGCAAGTTAACCAAATTCATAGTAAAGGGTTATCCAAAAGTACCTTTAGGATGTTGAATGAGAATATCTGTGAAACGCCATGTTTGTTAGTAAAATAGAGGTGAAAAAAATAAAAATTGAAACGAGAACGAACGAAGATAATAGAAATAAAAAAACAGATTAGAAAAGGGTAAAGCAGAAAGGGAAAGAAAAAAAGTGAAGGTAGGTGTTCCTATTGTCTAATTTTGGATAACCCTGTATAAACGTCTTACTTTTCATATGCTATACAAACACAGTTTACGATTATTCATGTACCGTAATTACAGGATAGTAAACGATAATACATTTTTACGAGCTTCATTTTAATATAATTCATTTAGTACCGATTGCGTGCACGCATGGGACAGTGAACATGTTAGAGCTTTAAAACACAGGTGAATTTGGGATGTTTTTGTTAAGGAAAGTGTAAGCCAAATTTCACTGAAATTTACTATTAAACTTACTACGAAAAGCGACAATTGAGAACATTTTTCAGGCTCTCTTTGTTAAATTCGAATTCGAATAGCAATCATACGAGACGATAATGCAGTAAACTATCTAACCATACAGTCTATTGACAGAGGCATGCACGTAGGACAGTCCAATTGGAGCGTAATTGTTTCAGGTTACAAGCCTCTGGTAACAAATCCACAAATCTACCGCAGAACAGCACGCGCGGCTGTGCATTTCCGCTGTACGCTCGTATTTCGCGTAATCATATTCGTTACCATCGTTACCCAATTTCTTTCACATTTCTTTCAGCTTTCACGCGTAAATCGATAGTTTCAATTAAAAACTATTATATTACATTGCAAGATTACGTAAAATTTCTCTCGATTTTGCGCGATAGAAAGCATAGATATATATCTACTGCTTTGTGGTCGCAGAAAGATTGAAAATATGACGACTCATAATAGCAGCAGGTGTATTGGATTTTATTTTTCTGACCGCACAACCTCGATTACGCGCGTTTCGTAATTTCATTTAGATATAACCACAGACGTGATACAGAATCGAGCTATCATCCAATGTATTTTTCTGTTACACAATTTCAGGGTCTCCAGACATTCGTTAACCCTTTGACTGCGGCGCGATATTCGCACGACCAACGCATGCGAAGCATTGATAATAAAAAACGCACGCATAGTTTAAATATGCGAAATAGTTACTTGTGAATAAATCGATTTTAACTTTAAAGTAATAAAATGTTAGATGCGTATTAAAATATTGTTATGTGAATGATAAGTTACGAAATTAATCTATGTTGTATTATACAAAATCTACGGGGCGTATATATACGCCTTTCGTAGTCAAAGGGTTAATGCTATTACACCCTGAAATTCAACCTAAAGGGTAAACCATTTCCTTAAGTGTTCATTCAATGGTGCATGCACTCTATTGCGCAATAATCGCGTCGCGTATCCCGCAAAACATCCCACAACGAGTTTCCGCGACCTGGAAAAGGAGAAGCGGATGCGTAAACAGCGTGGCCGGAAATACTATGCGAGTTCACGGGTGACCGTACGCTGCGTCTTCCATTAACTTTGTTTACAAGGGAAAGTTACCCTTAACTGGAACTGCGCGGCGGATGCCTATTTATGCGAAAGCACCGGAGAACGCGAACGATTACACACGCCCTACTCTCCTCGCGTCTCAGCAAAAACCGAGTCGAAGCAACCGGGGTCAACGTCCCATACAACAATATCCTACGAGCCAAGGATCGGCCATGTGTTTACAAATCACGTTCTTGGAATTACCAAAGTGAAATCGGAAGCCGTTGGTGGCTACGCAATTGCGTTGTAAACTATGCGCGACTAAAATAACCCCGATGGTTTTAACCCCTTGCACTACAATAACGAGTCACACTCGTTTTATAAATTATGGCTTAGGTTCAATAAAAGTGGCCTATATCGAGGATGAAATTTAATTTGGATTGGCATTTTAGCTTCGTTTTATAAGATTGAGGATTCTTACATAAAAATTGTCTCTATATTCAAATGATTTGTACGTGACATGGTACGAAAGCAGGGATCAGCTAAAGTTAGCATGAGTAAGTAATAAAAGAATCTACGGCAAGGGGTTAAAACTATTGTAATATTTTTAAGATGTACGCTTACTTTCTGAACATTTATATGTCAAATGCAATATCCTAAATGGATCGTGTTCAGGGTAAAACAATTGATTTAGTACAGGATAGACCACTCATTTGTAGAAAACATAAATTTCTAATTGAAATATCGATCGTCTAAAAAAAGCAAAGTCTTTTTACGCCTCTTACGATTTAGAGTGCTAGTTTTACGAATGACATTCAATCCAACCGTCAAAGTTAATAAAATTAATCCTCCATGCTACCATGTGACCTCAAAGTTACATATCCATATATTTAAATTTATTGAATTTTGGCTTTTCTTTCGTTTTCGGTGTATCGATGCCAGCCACTTACACGATAATTATTAATTCGCGGTTTTCAGGTTGAAATGAAAATTTATTCTTAATAATAATAATTTTTATTATTTTAATTATGATGGAGACTATGTCTCCACATGATTCTATATAAGAATGAATGGTCTATCAAAGACGAAGTACAGAATACGACTATGTATCATCTTATAGGATTTCGTATCACATGGTCTGAAATACCAACATCTAAAAAGAATCGTAATTTTTGGAAGACTTCCTTTTTATTACCGTGAAAGGAATCTAAACACTTTAATACGCAATACTTCAATCAAAATCTATCTAAAAGGAATCTAAACACTTTAATATGCAAACGATAAAAGCAAACGCTGAAACTATAGATGTAACGCAATCAAAAAGGGGGAAATAAGAATTGTAATGGGGTCTCGAGACCAAAGATCATGTGATAGAAAAATAAATTAGAAAATAGCTCGTCTGTGGCTCTATCCTGTGCTTTGTTAGGGGTAAAATTAACCCCACATAGTTCATGGCTTGACTTCTATGCACCTGGTTTGCGAAGGGTTAAAAGATCTTTCAGATCGATGCAAAATATTTTCGGCGAGAGCGAATTGAGAAAACAGACATGCAAATTGATATTAGTGCGAAAACGACGCCACGAAATACTGGCTGTCGTTGCGCGAATGTTTCATATCGGTCTAAAGCAGAGGTTGGCAACCTATTCGATAAGGACACCCGGAGTGACTGCCTTATAAGAACGAGAAGTACCTTGATCAAAATATTTGGGCCAGAAATTGATAAATTGGGAGCAGACTTACATAAAACCTTGAAAAGGATGTGATTGAAATTGAATAAATGTAAATATAACAAAGTATAATAAAATAGTCTTCCAATGTGTGAAATGTGTAGAAAATCTAAGTTTCCCAACGTGTGACAATGAAATCGGCGTGTCACACATACCTATGGTTGCAAGGCAAAACAACGTAAGTCAAAGTTCCATAAATTGGAGTTCGTCGAATTTATACGTTAATCGAGTTCCAGAACATAGAAATTATGTGTTTATTTGAAAAAGAATGCGCAAAAAATGGATACAATTCAATCGACGTTCGATACTTTAACACTTGGATTCAATACTTCAGGCGATAATATCTCGAAAGTGAAAACTTCTGACTTACGTAGTTTTGTCATACAAACATCGATACACGAAGCCGATAGCGAACGTGCGAAAGTAAATTCGATGCACGTTTATCTTAAATCGTACGTAACTTAGGCTATTGATCACATATTTGACGCGACAACTTGGAAAACGTTTCTCAAGCCCCAGGTTGCCGATCTCTGCTCTAAGGAGTTACTTTATCGTACGAATTGCCTTACCTTATTCGCGATGTTTGACGCTTCCTCGGCTCGTCACTCCCCCCTCTTGCACGTCAGGACGATGCGAATGGCGGAGAACCGGCGAGAACACACCTCACATATCACCTCACACAGGCATCAAACTCGTTATCAGTCGCAAAAGATATCCGTGAAATGGGCTCGCTATTTTCGTAGCGACGTAAACCGTGGGGCGAGGGGACACGTAATGGCGCGAGTTCGCTTTTCGGACGTGAGCGTTCCGTGGCGAATTCACACGAGTTCTCGACGCGTGACAACGCAACACGGAGAAAGAGAGGCGACGGACACGGCACGCGCACGAATTTGGTCTCGCTTACGGAGCACGAAAACGGAAAGAGGAAGGAGGTTCTCACGTTTCACGACACGACTCACGCACGGGTCACTAACAGCATCAACGCGATGCTTTTAGCTCGAGGGTTGCCGCGGTACTGTGAACACCGCGCCACCGCGTACTCCTAGTAGCTATTACTTTAATGTCCCGCTCTCCTATTGGTCAAAGGGTTCGCGCCGCGCGTCCCTATTGGTCCGTTCGAAGCGGCGCACGCGCCACGGCTACCGCGTATCGGTACTTTATAGAGGTTCGAGAGGAAAATAAGAGGGATAACTAATATCCGTGCTTTTTTTAAATAGAGCAAACACAATGAGTGGATTAACGATTTATGCTACTGCATAGAAGACGAGGTTTTCTCTTCACGCGCTGGGATCCTGTTCTGAGAGATATATGTATATATGAAGGGAATACGAATGTGTACGCGAAATGAAATTGCAACTCTGTCTGCGGTAATTGTAAATGTTTCTATAACGGCATGCTGGTACATTCGAGAGTGTAATTTCCCCGACACAATTAGAACACTAGTTGCCACCCAACGTTGTTATGCGCTTTAGGCGTTCAATTCTAGCATTCCCAGATGAATTCGCACGATTTACTGTACGATTCATCAGATTCGAAACACAATGAAATTAATCTTCCGTCGGGGAACATATTTTTGCAACTTTCGGAAGCAAGCTGCGAAATACAGTTGGTAGCAAAAGCCTTCGCTACATCTTAGAATCTGAAGCATTCTATTCCTGTTTCGAAATAATAATTCCCTTAACTCTTTAACTACGAGCGTCGTCAATAGACGACAAAGCGAAACTTTCGTGGAACACGAGTGTTAGAATTGCTCACAATTGCAGCGTATCGTCACTTTAATCAACATCGAAAGAGTTAAGTCAACTGTTTAAATACTTTCCCAGGAGAAGTAAAAATTCCGAGAGAGAAATTCGCTCGGATCGTTAATAATCCAAATTGCACACGCAAGCTTAATTACAAGTTTAACCAATAATTTTCCTTCGGCCCCCGAATCCAGGCAGCCATGAAAAAAAAAACATAGAACTCCGTACTCGTAAAGGGGAAACAAGAGGCGTCGCTACGGAAGGAATTAATTGTTAATCGCGTTTGCTTGAAACCTTGGGAGGGTGCCGTGAGACAAGAATGACAAAGGACTAAAAGTAGACGAAAAGGAGGCAGTTATTCGACGGAGGTTCGTTTCGAACGCTCGTCACATCGGAACCGACAAGATCGATATTGCAGAACCGAGGACTAGGATATCGTTAGTTGTTTAACGAAATACCGGATTCGATCGTTTTCTGGGCAACCACTTAGGCGAAATTACTCGATCCAATATAGATGAATGGCAAGATGCAAAGAGCAACGAGGTTCAACGAGATTTGCGAATATAGTAGACTCCTGTACGAGGGTGAGTAAATAATTATTCGCAATAGGAATGTAAGATTTGAATGCGAGAGATTCTCGCATCTTATTATTAAATAGTTCAAAAAGTTCGTGGCGTTTTTCATAATATTATTCTCTGTTGTACATGAAAAATGACTTGCATAAACTCATTTCAGAGAAAGACACGAATATCTTGAAGAAGGGGATTATGATATTTCCTAACAGTCATGGAGTTATTAAGAAATAAATGTTACGCGCAAAATTATTCAACAAAATGATAATTGTACATACATTGCCTTTAAGTGTTTCTCAAATATCGCTACGAATTTTCCAAACAACCTAATACGTATATTACGCGTTGTACGAGGAGTCGCGTTGCATAAAAACAATACTCGCAATATCTTTGACACGTTATAAGGATTCGCGTTACACGGGAGTCTACTGTATTTCGCGATAGCAATCTATGACGATAAGATATCCTAACGATGATGGAGTCTGCTAGGAGAAATCGCCCCGTTTCGTACCTAAGATCGTAAATACTCCCTTCTTTCGCGTTATCGCACAAATTACAGAAGATTGAATATGCAAATAGCGTAGGGAGTGAATGAAGAAGATTCTCGCGTGCGGACGCGGAGCACATCGTGAAAGCATCTCGACTTAAATCCACGAAACTTGTCGGACAAGCAGTATTGTTTTTACTTTCCCCAATTTCATTCGTTTGAGCGTCTGTGAAAGAAAATTTAGATTACAAAGTTAGCGTTGGATAACGCTTGTCAACCCTCTTTACCAAGAAAAGAAAGGGGGAACAATTCACGTGACTTTGGACCGTGTGGATGCACTTGGCCGGTTGTAAGGGAAACTTTTTCGTGTTCGCACGGTACCTTTTCTTTCTGCTTGTACATTTCTTCTTCCATTCCTTCTTTGTTCGCTTCTTCCTTTTTCTTTTTTTTTTCTTTTTTTTTTTTTTTTTTTTTTAAGGGGAGAATCAACCATTCGACCCAGCCTCATTAATTCTTTTCTTTTCCCTTTCCTTGGAAACGGAAAAACTTATATCCACGGCGGACGCGTCTGTGGCTGTTTCTTCTCCGTTATCCATCCGCTGGTCCTCTCATTTTTCATTCGTCGTTTGGAGAAAAGTGCACTTTAGCCGTGTCACCTGTAGACAAAGATACAAAGGAATATTCCGTGCGTCTGCGAATATCACGTAGCTTGGGCCACTGGAATATTTCATACGCTAGCATGAGTGCATGTCATTGCTCTTGCTCCCATGTTTGTAGCTTGTCCGAACACACAGGACGCTTTATCTATCCGCATGGAAGTGCATACAGCGGGAATACTCGATGCAACTGATGGGAATTGATGTACTTACTTATGTAAAAATTTCTCAATAATTTGTGAGGCAAGCCGGCAAATTCAAACAGATTTGCTTTGCTATCCTAGCTCAAAGCTATGTACCGTAACTTTCCTGCTTTATCTATCTTTCATCGTTCATCTTTGCTTCACTCGAATTATAAAATAGAGATTTAAATCGGTGCTTATACACAGGAGAATCCTATTTTCGGATATGAACGGTTCTACAATAGGATCTCACACTCCTAAAGCATCGGTTCCTAACGATGGGGGTCGCTGTGGTTGCTTTTAACCAGGAATTGAAAACTGTTACAGCACTTGCGCAGGACTTGAATGAAACTGTTAACGTTTTCAATTAATTCTAACGTAACAGATATCTCTTTACTTTTAATATTTCTGCTCGAAGAAAGCAGTTACAAATCCATTGAAACTTTCGTTGCATAAACAGAAAGCTTGTACATTTTCGAGAATTGGAAAAAGTTCTAGTTGGACATTAACACTCGTTTTGCTTTGACAAACTTAATATTCTCTCAAAGAAATTTACTCGTCTATCAACCTAATATTACGAAGACGGATTTTCGCGACTCGAAGAAGATTGAAAAATGCTTTCTTAACGCTTGTTGCGTGAAAATAAGCAACACTTTCAGACAACAATGACTTCTTGAGTAATTCCAGCAACTGTATCACGTGAAAATGTTCGCGTAGTATAAGTATACTAATGATATCCAGGAAAATATAATTATTCAAGCAAGCCGTTTCCCTCTCCCTCTTAATCCCTCTCTTCATCTCTCTTTGTATCGAACCGCAACGCTCGATATACAACTCTGTCCTAATTATTTACAAACCTGTCTCGTTCACTGCAATCTGCGCGTGTAATTAAACGCAACGATGCTGAATATAAACTCATTCGCGACGCGGCTCGATTTAATTGAAGAACGAACACCACGCGAAAACGAATACAACTTTCGCGTCCCGTTTCTTCGGATCCAATTTACCCTACCGCGACAATACTAATGGATTAAATTGCATTAATCGCAACTCTAGCTATGCCCTTTTGCTCGGGTAAAACAATGGCCTTTCGGTTTAAGGATTTGCCTACCTCGAGAAACGAATGAAAAGGGATCGTTTACGAATTGGAATCTCAGAACTCAACCCTTAATACTTTGTCCGTTTATAATAACGGCACCCATTCTCACCGGAGTCATACTTTTTCGTGGATCACAGCCATTTTGTATTCTGAGACGTTCCGCTGAATTTGTTAAGTGTGTAACATTTTACATATACAAAACATCTTTTCCACCTATTTTCTTTCGCGAAATTCAACCAAAAAAAGTAAATATTTGTTTAGAAACGTGCAATAGTTGATTTTGAATAGTTTATAGATTATTTTATATAATAATGATTAGACTGCGGATTTTTATGCTCTTGTGGAAAATTTAAATGTGCAAAGAAGTGCAGAATGCACACATAATACTACAAAAAATATACAAGATATTTAAAGTCCATTGGAGACTAAGAACTATGGCAGAAAAAAACGTAGTCAAGCGTTGAATAGACTTATTAATAAAGTTATGCATGGTATACACGTTCTTATTTTTACGTTTAAAGTGTACCGTGATCAACTTTAATTTACACGAGTAATATCAAATAATTTATTTACTTAAGTAAAATGATTTAACATTATATCTAAGTCTATTCATTAACTTCTTAACATCGTTTATAATTATTTTATATTTTCTTTTCAAATCTTGCAGGTCTGCTGCTTGTTTTTTTTTTTTGGTTCTTTTTAATTCCCGCTTTATTTGGGCCCAATATTTCTCAATAACAGATGATAATTTGTTAAAGGGTTATAAAACCTTTGGCATCAGAATACAAAGTAATAGACATAGTAGTACAAAATTGCAACGATTATAAGAAGCCGCAATGAGAGAAGAATAAACATCGCACGTTTCGCTTAAAACTATCTAAAGAATAAAAAGAGGTGAGGAATTTGTACCATTTATAATATTTAGAAGCTAAACAGCCCTTATTTAGGTCTAAGCCCTTCAATATCATTCATAGAAGTATGAATTTGCATAAAAATCTGCAGTCTAACCGTTTCTCGTCGATCTTTCTTTTTCCCCCCCTATACTACGATATTGGTTGGTGAATTTTTAACAAAAACTCAAACGAAAGGTGGAGGATCATTCGCAGACAGATTACATCGGGTGTAGGGCAAACTTTATCACCTGGGCGGATGATAGGCGGTTTATCGAATTCCGTTCGAGTGATGGATTATCGGTCGCGAAACACGAAATTCATCTTGAGCGAGTATCTCGCGGCACGCGATGAATTATCGATACACTTCGAGACATACTCGGTGTCGTATCTTCCACGATGCTGCTGCTATACGTTCTCGGGTGATAGATGAGCCTAAACTGAACGATATCCTCGAAAATTCGACGACCAGGCAATCAAGACAGCCGATAACGTGACTCACTCAACGACCAATTCGTTCCAATTCATTTCTCCATTGTTTCGAACAGCTTTCTACATCGCTTTTCATCGAGGAAGATCAAATTCGACTATTGCTACAGATTCGATCATTTAAAATGATCGGAATCCACTCTGTGTACGATTGAAGATGCAGTACCGAACGAAATGGTAGATTTTGCAATCTTTCGACGATGTTCAGAGAAAATATAGATGATCAACTCATAAGAAAAATACTAAGAAGGATATTTTATAAATAACTAGCAAGCTGACAATGAGATCCATAATGGCGTGAGCAAAAATTGCGAGAATTTCAGTTAATCGTGTCTCTCAACTCCACAACGTATACTCAAATAAATAAACACAAGGCGTACCACAGAAATAGTTATTCAATAATCTATTATATATCTATCAAATAATATGTTTCTTATTGTTAATCATTACAATAACTTACATGTATATACTAATGGTACATTAACCCTGTATAAATAAATAATTTGAGCTAAATCGATAATGCAAAAATCATGCTATATTCTCGTCAGTGTTGAGATAGGAAGTTACATATCTGAAGTTTCATAGTCTACCATATTTCATACATCTTTATAGCGAACGGCAGAGGGAACCAAATACGAAATATAAGACGTGTGAATTTGAAGGATCGACTACGTAGTAATGTTTAGGATCTCGATACCCAAGTCTTCGAATTTCCGTGGGAATTAAAACGTTTTATTGTTTCCGGCGGATCCCAAGACGCTTGTTGAACGGCTGGTAACGCGTGCGTTACGGATATCGAGCCGCAAATCGCCTTCCGCGAAGTTTCCTCCAGGGAGCCACACGTTATAACACCGAATGGAAAGGAAGTTCAGTCAGAATTCGTTGGCCGGAGTTTGAAGAAGCTCCGGAGAAGGAAAATGACGGAACTTTTCTTGCTATTCGACGCATGAAATCTGCGTCTATAAGTTTTAAATTAATACACGCTTCCTATTTACTATATCGAGGTACACTGTCTAGAAAGTTTTAATTATAAGTTACTCACAACAATGGGAATACAATGAGAACCAATCGGAACGAATAACACAGAGAACAGCAGTATTATTGAGCCGCATTAAGTTTTTAATGGGCCGCGAAATGATTAGTTGCTTGAAGCTGCTATCGAATATTATATTGTATTATTTCGTTCATAATTTATGCGAGAGCTTTCAATAAATATAATTGAAACTGTTTCAGTGATTTCTATGCATTTGAAACAGTTCGTCTTATTTAAAATCGTTAGTTTTATTGTACATTTTTCCATAGTTAAATATTAATCCTGCCATGGTCTTCGAAATTCTATTAAATTCAATCACATCCTTTTTTCGTTACGAAAGCTTCGTAATTCTCAATACAATGACACTCGTCATAGAAATTGAAGCTCAAATTTACAAATGTTAATTACAACTTTATTATATTTGTTTCAAGACTACGAAATAACGACACATCAAATCATTATTTGATCACATTAAATAACTTGTTTTTCAAGCTGCTACCATAGATAAACAAAAAAATGCTGAATTTTATTACTGTCCATTCCCGCGGTGAGATTTATACTTCTGGCTTCTTAATTCAATTAATTATACTTCTTATTGCTCTTGAATTTCTTCGTACGTCTTATATAAAAGTTCAAACATTAAGAAATCTGCTTTGAATCATCGGAATACTCATTAATGCTACTAATCCCCAAAATTCGCCCCAAAAAGTCAACTATTTCCTCAAGTGTTCATTCATTGTTGCATCTACCCTATCATGCAATAAGGCTGCCCATTCTACTTCTACTTCTCTCATTCTATTACCCATCGCAATTACGATAAACGCCATTAACAGTGAATAATAATGGCAAGGTGAACACAGACTACAGAATACCCAATTCGTTTCTCCCCAACAATTACCTAGATTAATCTACGCTCGTTATTCTCGCTTTTCTTATATCCCGCACATTTGACAAGCGTCTACTCCCTATCAGGTTAATCAACATCTTCCCTCGGAAGGATCTCCAGCTACGGCGAGACAATGGGCACACCGCTATCACCGTAATCCCGGTTTCGCTGTCCTCTTATTATCAAAGCTGCGTTGCGGCAGTTTCGCCAATGAAATTACGTCGGCCACCCATAATTTTCTTCAACGCAATTGGCCACCTCGTATTACGACCCAGTGTTTCCGTCCTTTCCACGTGCGAGTATCTTCTTCCACCTTTCTCCTTTCTCGCAACTACGTCTTCCCGTGGCTTTCACCCTTTTTTCAACCCCTAAGAGAAAGTCAATGTCAGTGGTACCTTTTTATCGTTCACCTATAGCCCGTGCATTCGTTCCTTCACGTCGTAGGATCTTCCTTCGAGATTTCAGGATCTTCGCAGGGGGATTATGCCAGGGAAAGCTGACGAGTGGTGGTTCCTGTCAGTTTTTCATTTCTTGCACGTTTTACAGAAGGAACGCGTTTTTCCGCGCCGAGGAACGGATTCCGTACGCACGGGTAGCTACAGAAATTGTTTCTTTCCGCGAACAGACAGAGGAACGCGCGAGAAGAATACGCAAAGGGTAGATATCTTAGAGGATTCTAATTGTTTCGCTCGCAGATTTTTGTTTTTCAACCCTGCTATGGTGTTCGGCTCAATTTTTCACTCGAACGTGTTCTTGGTTTTTCTCTGAAACGCGTCATAGTTTTCAGATGAATATATTGAATTATTATATTAAGATATCAGTATATCAGTATATCAGTATATTAGTATATTAGTATATTAGTATATTAGTATATTAGTATATTAGTATATTAGTATATTAATATATTAGTAAATTTTTAAATTATTACATTGTTACATTATTACATTATTGTATTATTACATTATTACACTATTATATTACTATATTATTATATTATTACGTTATTAAATTACTAATATTCGTAATATTCCAAGTAAGTGTATTACTTACTTTACGCATTTCGCTCTTTTCTCGCCGTTAAATTTCCAATAATTGCATAAAAATCCACCCGTCCGCAAACGTAAACATACTTGAATCGTTGGTATTTCTACTGTTAAATCTGAGCGAAGTCTGTCCTCGAATCACCGCCGCTACAATAAGAAGAATCGTTTCACCGGCAACGAAATAGTTAGCAAGATGAAAAGCACCGGTCCGCGGTGAATAAGAGAACGCACAGAGAGGGAAGCGCGCGGACGTGGACAATGTGCGGTGCAGATTAAGGGACAGGCGGAGACAATACATGTGTGAGATTACATTTTGTCAAACGCAAAAACGGTGTAATTAAATAGCGGGGCAAGAGGGTAGGGGGGGTAGCAAAGGGTAATGGAATAAAGCACACTCTTATCTTCTCGAATGTACGACACGTCCTCTCCATTACGCCGTTCCGTCGGACTCATTTAGACCACGTTGCTAGGTTTCATACCCGACCAGAGAAAGGAGCATTCGTACGCGTACTCTGTATCATCTCCGGATGGACCTTCGCTGAAAACTCGCGGACGGGATCATCTGAATATTTACCTAGCTTCGTGAACCATGCTCGCTGTTAATTCGCTGAATAAACTTTTTCCATCGGACGAGCCGAGAAAAGGCCACTTTGCCGCGGGGAATTGCGAGTCTTGGAAGAATTCTCAATCGAGGTCTGCGCCCACTAGAGAAATGCTTTTCTGCTCGTTGACGCCTACCGTTTCGAGTATCCTCCTCCTCCTCCTCATCCTCTTTCTGCTATTCTTTCCTTCAGAACTCGGTGAATTATTTTCTAGCGCGGTTATCGCCATTAATAAATGGCGAGTGACTGAGTGGCTGACGAGATAATTAAACGTTATAAGTTTCCTCGACAAAGGGATTTTGCTGTTCGATGGAGGCTCTCGCGAGCGAGACGTCGATCAATCGTTACCGATTAATCATCGACGTCGATGGATGACTGGTAAACGCGTAACACCGCGGTGAATCGGGCTGATGGGATCGTTAACGTGCCGCGTAACAAAGGAACACGTCGATAAGCTTGAAGGCACTCGCGCGTTAACAGGGGTTAAGTGCTATTAAAAACTACTCGCGTTAAAAAACGTGTAAGACAGAAGAATGAAGAAGTATCTCGATGCCTAGCGTTGCCGCTTCCTGTCTGTCGGCTACTCGACCGGAAATTCGAAAACAATTTTTCTCATGATGTTGCATCGTCGAGATGCAACGATTATCGTTGCATACGATTTAGCGCTTCGGGATAAATTATGCGGATGCAATAGAACTTACCATATTCGAATTAATACGGAGACATAAGTGTTCGTATAAAAGAATTTTTGGATAATGGAATAGATACTTTTTTGATACTAAAGTTCATTACCTCTATCTTTCGTTTTATTATGTTTCGGTTACTCGTATATGTTAAATATGCTACTCATTGCTCGTATTTTGTATCACGATGTATTTTGCGTCTAATGGTACTCAGTCCTAGGAACTATAATTAAAGTTCGAATTAAAATTGAACTATCATTATCGAATATACACCATAATCCATGCTAGGAATACGATTCTTTGTTACAAAGATTGGGGAAGATTATATAAATAATAAAATAGTCCAATTACAATTTTTCGCTGGACAATAAATTAGGAGGAAGATCTGAGAACCCTGAAATTGCTGATTTTTATAACAATATAATAATGAAACTAATACATAAAATCATGTATCGTAAACATTATTTTGTTCAAATATACGCGTGTAATATTCCGAAGAATCTACTGATGTTTAACGTTGTTACTTCGAAAAACAACATTTCCTATGCACCAACCTGACATTACGCTTGCCGAACAAAAACCGCGTACAAAGAAATTGTTCCACTCTCCCAACTGCGTTGCATCATCCCTATGATACAAAAAGCTCCAGCAGAAAAAAAACAGACGCGTTATAAAAGGGCACTGAGAAATTTTCCACGCAACGAAAAAGGGAAAATATCTGCAAGCTAAAACAGTGTTCGTGGAAGCTGAGATATGGACTAATATCAGTATCCTGTATAGTCGACTACGAAGATGACGATATCCAGCTAGAGTGCGACCGATTTCCTTCGCATCTTCTCGGCTATGGTTCCCTGTCGATCGCATCGCCAAGCATCGCATCGCGCGTACATGGACGATCGAGCGGAGCGATCGCGTTCTTTCTACCGGCGAGATTGAATTCGTCGAGGTAAACTCTATTCAGATCCTCTTCACCCAGGCCCAGACACTTTCCACCCCTTTCTTCGCGCACGTCTACCCCCCCTCCATCCTTTTCTATCCCGATCATTTTCCATTTAATTTTTCCCAACGCTTCCAGGACGCTATCTCCTGTCGCGATATAATTTTGAATTTATCACGGACACTGGTGCAAAAATGACACGAAGAAGGAAGATGGAGGGACGATAAGATTATTCCGGTTACAATATTGAAGTCCTCGGCTTCTTGCATTTGTCAAATTTGTATGCTCCTTCGAGGACTCTCGGGTTTTGCTCGTACGTTTCTTTCCACAAATTATACGTCTCGTTTTCTCAATTCAGATCCAATATATAGGATTGCGATCCGTGGCGAATGACCATCGTGCCACTATTAAACTTTTCGTACGTCGAAACCAAATTCGTTATTTATTTTAAAGACCGCACGTTATATATTCCAATGTAAACTAATAGATTATCCCGTTGATAGATTGAATAAACAAATGAATAAATATTGGAAGCGACGGCTATTCGAAGGTTGCAGAAGGTTAGCGAGATCGTGTAATTGAATGTTAACGCGTTCGCTGTCCCACGATCCATATATGGGTCAGCGTATTCCCTATTAACACGTCTCCTGACCCATATATGGGTTAAGAGTACCCGAAATTAGAAGTCGCGTATTTCTTTCTAGGTGTGATTTGTGTTTGCATTTGTTCTGGCTTCGCAATACAAAGTATCCAAATTTAATGGAACTATTAAAAGACTTTTCAGTACATCGGAGAAATTAGTGGATATAGCGGATAAGGAAAGAAGTAGGTTAATTTTAGGAATGGTTCGAATGTTGCTAGTTTTAAACAGGAATATAGATTACGTAAATACAACGTTGCTTATACGTATCCGAATTGATGACTAATAGGATAATTAAGTTGAAATGGTAGGTATATTTATGTATTCGGAACATTGAGGCAGCTATTATAAGACTGCGATAAAGTAGAGAAGTGCGATTTGTGAGAAAACGATATAAAGGATGGAAGATGCAATATGAGGATAGTGGATTAAAAAAAGAAAAGGAAAGGAAATGAAATTATAACCAAAGAAGCACTAGAGATAAAGTGTGAGATTAATTACTACAGATTATTTAGCATACGATTAATATATTAATGTTAAAAGTTTACAACATGTATGTAGATTTCTGTGACTGATTGTATACTATCGCTCACGACTTCAAGATTCGCTACACGTCGCTCTAATAAGTTAGGTTTCAGATACGCAAAACTGCAATCAACTTTAAGCGTCAGTTATAATTTCCTTCGTTCTAAAAGCAAATCAAATTCAGGTTATAGAGGGTTAACCTATTTGCATTCGCGAGCGAAATAATCCGCATACGACGATTAATATTGATATTATTCATGTTTGCGATGTACCACTATGTACCGATCATTTTAAAGATAATCATACTAATTAATAAAAGGTGCAATAGTATGAATTGTATACGTTTTATGTCTTTCATATTTCCATATTTTATATCGTATAGTTTACGCAATGTATAGTTTATCTTATAGTTTATATAATATATTATTATATTATAATATATTATATTATAGTTTATATAATAGAGTGATAGGGTAAATTAAGTTACTACTAGGTATTAGTAAGTAGTGAAAAATGTAAATATGTAAAAGACGGAATCCACTTGTAATCCCTTGGAAAAGCAATAAATATCTATCTAATAAAAAGTGCTCCAAATCTATTTACTGTACATACATACGTGTAACACCATGCTTTGCTTTGATTGTTACACGTAACTTCCAAGTGAAACCGAAAGTATCTGATTTATAAGCTTGCCGCGTGTTTATTGCTACGATGCAAATGGGTTAAGGCTATAAAAGATCAATGAAACCGTATCATCGAAGAGAATCTTGATAATCATGCGAAAATTCGGTTCGCGGAGTCGCAGAGGCACGGATTTCGCAAACCAGGATATGTAAATGAGGGGAGCACCAATTTCCGCGTGTTCGTGACTGGCGGTAAACACGGCAGAAGCAGCCAACATTCGCGAATACACGCCGCGTGTCGTCTTGTAAGAATTTATTAAAACGCCCTGCGATAAATTTCCCGGCAACGGCGAAGGGTAAAAGAGAACGCGGAACCGTGGAACCATCGGTACCAGTTTCACCGGAATAAAAAGTAACCGATACAAGTTTCGGACGATTTCGAGTCGGACTAAGCAAAATGATCGCCGTAGCGTGAAACTTACAAGATTGTAGGTGAAATTCGAATGAAACGAACAATTCGCCAAGCGCAGACGTCTTCTTCTACTACAATTACGAGGAAATGGGTTGCACAAAAGCGCGAGCTTCGCGAATAAAGGACTCCTGTTTCTTCGTCGAAACGGACTGCACGAAAAATCTACGATTTTATTTCGACGCGTTCAACTTTCAACGTGATTCGCCATAGAAATCACGGATTTTTCAGTGCTGAATGTCTCACTTCCTTCACCCCCTCCACGTTCGTGAATTTCTGTGTGCGAAGCGCAACAATGAATCGTGGTTGAAAGAGTCCTCTTATAACCGGAATCCCACCTCAGTGTGACTTTCTCCCTTTCCGAGAGATTCTTAAGTGCCTTCCCACTGACTTTCTTTCGCCTATACTTCGAATGTGCCCTTTCTCGGACCTTCAAGCCGTTTCCTTTTTATCCCCGTGTTTTATTTGTGCGAAGGAAAGGAGAAAGAATGACGAGGAGGATGACTTGACGACTATAAAACCGCGACGTGGGTTACAAGGTTATGAGGAAGGCTGTAAATACGGCTGTGAAGTTTTTCGTCGTTTATAGCGCACCGTAGTAGAAAGCTGATCAGAGTTACGTTTGTCAGGTGGAGACGAGGTAAAAGCGTCCATGAAACGTATCATTAACGCGCCCCATGAAGAAAGGGTTCGAGGATCGATGGGAAATTTGTCAGCTTGTCGCTCGTTTCCTAGACGAAAATTGGATCTTACGATCAATCATACGCCTATCGACTATTTCGTGGAAATTGTTTAGATGGCAATACCTATTAATCAGAGATCGGCTTTAGTGATTTAATTTATAGTGTTGAATGCGCGTGGACGAGAAATATGGATAATAAGGGATGTAAGATGGATAAAATAATAAGAATGTGAATGGAATGAGAGAATTAGGTTAAGGAAATTGATCTGTTTGTATTTCTATGTAGAAAACGAATAAAGTATTACTACTACTGCTACCATTGACGAAGCACAGGATAAACTATCCGTTGTTAGTGTTACATGCGACATTACTATAATAATTTAGAGTAGATGAAGACAACAATGGAATTATAACCAAATATCGTACACCATAGAGTGACTGTATAGCTGCAAAATAGTGTAGATTAAAATCACTATAACTTCCTTTCCCTTCAATTTTGTAATCACACTATATCCGTCCAAGATCAAATGAAATAATTGAATAAACGAAGAATCGAACGGAGATGTGAAATCATTGAAAGGTTGCCTAATTAATTTTTTTATATCAATATTTAATTATCGGAATTGTTCGTTTCGCATATTAAGCTACGCGAAACCCAGCACGCATTTAGAAATCGACTAAAAAGTCGCTCTCTGAAAAGCCAAAAGTGAAGTTATCTCCAACTTTATCGATTGTACATTTTCAAAGACTCGTGTATAGAGTTATGTAAAGATTCGTCAAAATTTAAGCAGATTTGTAAAGATTTACATATCCGAGTGTTTGCGAAGGTTGAATATCATCGTGAAAACTTTCAGCAAGAAGGAATTAACGCGGACGCGGTGAGAAAATTGAAGCACAAATGTATGCAAGATAATGGAGCACGCGATAAGAGACGTCGCCTTTTTTCCGTTCGTTTTTAATGTTTAGCGAATCGTCGGTGGGAGAACAATGAAACGTTTCTCCGGCGTCGCATAGATACTCCTTTGCGAGGCATGGGACTGCTTTTAAAGCTTTTATGGGGTACAGGTACTCCTGGCCGGCGAACATCAGCCTTGTACATCTATGGAGACGCAGAGACCACATCAAACATAGTCGAATTCATGAATGGTGTTCCTTCCAGTCTTCCGCTGCACATTCAACCACGACTATACTTTCAACTTTTCGCGAGGAAATATTCGAAATATCCCGGGCACGCTATAAATATTCTCAACAAATATCCTTTGTGGTTTTTGTGACAAACGTGCGATAGTCGATACTCCATTCTACGGAGTCACGCGGAAACATTGTAATTTTTAAAGGCAAATTTGCATTTACGAAAACAACCATCGATGTGGAAATCGTTTTTATTAGGTCGGTTCGTACGAATTGTCGTTTTACAAAGCGAAATGTTAAACAAAGTAGAGCGTTCGAAAAAATACTACACGTATACAAACTACTTCAATGGTAAAATCGCGCAAAGGGGCGATTCTTTATGAAAAAAATAAGAGGAAAGTGCAGAATAAAAGGAGGATGTTAAAAAATGCCCATGTTTTTTTTTCATCGCTTGGAAATGAAAAATTCTTGTAACGTCTTCAACACTATTTTTACCGCCCTTCTATAAACGCCTATTTTTACCAGAAAGGGTTAAATGGCCCCTTTGCACTTTGATGCAGATAACCGTGGAAATGAATATTCGAAATAATAAAAAAAATGAATTTCAATGCCTTTCGTTTTTTTAATTTAAAAATTACAAACACGATAACAAAGATTCGAATTTTAAAAGGAATCATTAGACCTTCTTGATAAAAATAGTGTTGAAAGGGTCGAAACAATGGCGGCTAAAAATGAGTCCAAAGCGTGAATATAATAATTAAACTACGGATTTCTATGCGAATTCATATTTCTACTAACACCGTTAAAGAAACGCAACCTAAACAGTGGATTGGTTTTCTTTCCAAATAAATCAATCACGAGTTACTATTTGAATATTTCGGACATTCTTGCAACTTGCGCGCGTTCTCTAATTTCTTTCCACAGTCTTCGACTGCAATCTTTTCGCGTCTGACCGCTGCAATCGTCCTTTTCTACTGACACCTTCAACCGATATTCCTCCGCTTGCGTATTTCCCGCGCCACGTACGGAACGAATAAATATCGATAACGAGCGATAATAAACAGTATTTAACGTTCGAAACAATTGGTACGATCTGGAAATCGGGAATCAGTCCGTTTGCTTTCGAGGTTACTCGTTTCCATTACGATATTTCATTTCCGCTGCAAATGGATTAAACAAGCGCTCGTATTTTCACGTTTACAATGTGCGGAACGGTCCGCGGATCGATTATTAGGAATATACGGAGCGGAGCAGCGTTCGTTATCGTCGGTGTTACGCGTTAAAGTAAGAGACGCGAAGAGCGCCATAGCGGAACCTGGCTGAATCCCGTAGAATGTGGAAAAACTCACCCCCAACGGGCATTACGAGCCAGCGCCCAACGCGGACCACCCCTGCGTGCGCCGACACGAGCTGCGAAAATATTAAAGCAACGCATCTTCGCCGGTGTCAGGCACCAGATATAATTCACAACAATATTACACCCTGGCTACGCGTAAAAAGGGTAGCCCGACCGATCGTGCAACTCCCCTTTCAAGATTTTACAACGCCTTTTATTAACAGACACCAGCGTGGAACAAGTTACCGTTAGTTTAGTTAGATTGCCTTATCGTAAAATGGCTAGACGAACAAAATACTGTTCGCCGCTTAAAGGGGATGGAACGTTAAACGAAGCCGCGAATAGAGAGATTTACAACCCCTTCGCTAAAAAGTTGTACGGTGTACCGGTTGTAATTATTCGAGACGCACAGCGATACAAAATGAACTCAGAACGTGGCATGGATTCGTTTCCCGCAGAAGCATCGATGGTAAAATATGCGTATGGTAATATCGAAATACGTTGATCATAGATTGTAATGCAACTTCAAAAGGAACTACGTTACATACCGTTTAAGTATCATTTTTCCCCATTCTTCGTTACTATTGCGTTTAATATCTAAATTTTAGACGTTTCATCGTATGGATATTATTCAATGGAATAAATATATTACACTAAATTCAAAAACGAAACACAGGACTATCTACAGATGTGTGATTTTATCAAATGGTAAATATATTCAATATTCATAATTAAACTGCGGGTTTTATGCACTTGTGAGAAATTTAACTGCGATGAAAGCTACAGGTTTTACATAACAGGCAAAAATATATGAAACATCTAAGGTGAAGTACATCTTGTTATATTTAAAGGATGTAACTAATTTCTATTTAAGTTCCAACTCCCATGTGTGTGTCTTTAGAAATATGAATTCACATAAAAATTCGCAGTCTATTCGTAAACTACACCAAGTGGAACATTATTAAAAACAACGATTTTATGGTGTTCTAAGACTTTTAGGCAGTAGTATAGATACGATATAAGTCGTATAAGTAGTATAGATCCGATACAAGTCAGACAAGTGCTAGGGATATAGATCCGCAATTACTTAAACATGTAGTAAGTAGTATAAGTCTTATATGTATCAGACAAGCAATAAATAGCTTCCTGATTTATTTCATATTAAATTTCTTTAACTTTCCTGCATATTTTTTTCTTTATCCGATAAAATTGCTATACACTATTGTATTAGGTTGTTCCAAAAGTTCCTTTCGTTTTTCTATTAAATATTAATTGCAGAAAATTTGACGCACTGTGCAATTTATTAAAGAGTGCGAAATCATTGTGCTTTAACCTTCCGCTATCTTTCAGAATATCCTCGATGCCACTTTTTTGCAGTCTCGCAACACCATTTTGCCTAACGAAACGAAAGGAAACACGGAAAGGAACTTTTTGGACAACCTAATATTATAATAATATTGATACCACTCTCACTCTATGATCGTCGACTGAAATCATTCCATTTAACGTGACGCGACAATAGCGTGTCGTCGTCATTAACGTCAAGCGTTTCGCGTGACGAATAAATGAAAAGTTCGAAAATTCCGCGAAAGATGGACGACGCGCGAATCTTTAAAATACGACCCGCTCGCGTGTAGAAGGAAGAGCAGGAAAAGATGCAGAAATGAAAAGCAGATGCTTCGGATTCCTAGGAATATAGGGTAGCATCTGGCGTGGGGGCTGTATGCGTTACGAAGCGAAGAGAAAAAGAGTCGACGAGCAGCTTTCAAGATGAAAGTCGTATCGCGTTTAAATTGGAATCGAAAGAAGAAGCAACGGTACTTCGGCGAGGGTAAGAAAATGAGGCGGTACATCGGAGGAGAAGGAAAGAAGAAAACTATTACACGGGGATGGAAGCAACGAGAATTGGAGCAAAAAAAGGGTAATGTCGCTAATTCCAATTAACGCGAATTGCCGCGTCTCCTTTTCTCCAATTTTTCTTCTCCGTTCAGTTCTTTTTTGGCCCGGTTCGCCTTAGCCTTGCAATTGCTTTGATGCAAGCCTCTTACGACCTGCTTCTCCCCTTATATTTTCGTGGCCATCTTAACTCGTGGTTTGGGTTATGGTGACCAGAGGATACGAATTTTCACGTTTGGTCTTGGGATTCTTTCGACGAATAATTCGAAAAACCTAGGCTAAATGTTAGTAGTTTAGTAGGGTAAATTAAGCTTGTCGCGTAACTTTATTTAACTATTTTAGAGATTATTGAAGCTAGAAATCTTGAAATATTGTTCAACATTTCTTTTATTTATGAACATTGTTTCATACGTTGAACATAATGAATTAATTACTAATTGATTGAAAATGTATGACAAAATTTAATGTTCCTATTATCGTCACTTGAAAATTTGTCCTTTAAGTAGAAACAATTTTTTAGGTATATTAGCAGGTTAGTTTGTGTTACAGATATAAGATGTATAGTAAACATATCGCTTTCACCGAATTATAACACGTCCTATACTTAATAATTACATTGGTCACGTTTTAGTGTTCAACAGTACACATTTACCTCCTAATATTTCGTTTAAAATATTAAGTGTAAACGAATATACAATGTCTATGTATCGTTACGTAAACCGAAGTCCAAATTAGTATAAAAATTTGTCGATTTACGAATCTTCATACATTACTTTGCTATTAAACAAAATAGTTCGAGTGCCTGTTATAGACACACTAACAGTTGTTGGGACATCCACACTATTTTTTCCAACTTAAAACCTAACTATTTTAAAGGTTAATGAAAAGATATGTCAAACATCGACGTTTTATTACCGATGTATCGATGAACGTTACTTACATCGATATATCGATGAACATTACTTACATCGATATATCGATGTTTTCCCATTTCTTGTCATCCCCACTTGTACCACGATTTCGCGAACACCCGGTACACTACGATTATGAAACAATTCTCATTGCATTGATAAACGATTTTTATAGCGATTTGCTCGTCAGTGGAGGTGAAACTCGCGCGAAGCTTTGAGCATCGTTACGTTCTCTTTGAAAGATTGAAAAAAGAGAATGGAAATCCCTAGGATACAGAAACGCGAACGGCTATAGTGGAAGCTAGACTCGAAGTCAGTTGTAATTAAAAAGTCGGGGGAGGGATCCTTTTGTGGCGGCTAGTATTCGCGAAAGATAACGATTTAGAGTGTTCCACGTGGAGGTCGAGCTAACTGGGGCGTGAATAGCGGCAGAAATTATCAGAGCACGAATAACTGAAGCAAAATTGTCTTGGATTACCGAAAAGGGTCAGCCACATCATTTTCATAATAAAATCCACGCCTTGGATCGGAAAGATTAGTTCTGAAAATAATTCGCGATTATCCAGATGTTTTTACCTTCGATCGTTTTTAATTATTACCTCTGGCAAAAAGTTTGATAGTTAACCATTTCAACGAATTTTCGTTCAATTATTAACCCTCTGAAGGCAGGTCATAAAGAATATTTGTCCAACTATTTACAGCAGAAACGAGAGGTGAACAATTTCTACTGTGTTTACAGTATTACCGTGTTAACATTACAGTGTTGTCCATGTAAAGGTTGTTCGTATAACGGTAGTTCCACTGTACTCCTGTTGCGATCAGACGCACTTATCGTGATTCACTAATTTCTTAATAGAAAGTGTTAAGGTGGCTCGTAGAATTTCGCATCCGTGAACGTAGACTATAGGTAAAGGACATGTTTAGTTCTTGGCTGACAATTAATCACCGTCAAGGTCGGATTGTAATTAATTTCGAGGACTAATCTGTTAGGTTGGATGGCTGGCCACGTCTGGGTAATACCACTTCCTTCCACGCTCTTCGGGGATTCTTGAACCACGATAGATCGATTCCTGTGCTTCGCTCTTAGTTATCTTCTACCGTCATCGCGTTGTGCCAAAGACATTATAATCAGCCCGTAACCGCAAGCCCTTCTACTAGACGGATCCTCCTATGAGAAACTCCGTCAGGCTCTGATGACATCGTGAAATATGCAAGCTTTCAGCAACGGAGCGGTTAGTTACCCTCGGTCTTCAGCTGCGCTTATGCGGTTCTCTTTATTCTCTTTCGTTGCAACTTCCTTTCGCTTCCCTTTTGCGAGAAAACGAAACATACGGACCCGGTCGTTTTTGTTCATTGACGCAAGATTCGGACGCGTGCGTGTCTATTTTCTTAAGTAGACTTTGATAGTACCCGGTTATCAAGTATAGAGTAAATAGAATGGGTAGATGTCCCAATTACTGCTACTTCAAGCTTGTCGCTTTAGGCAACTTCGTTTAATTATTTAAGAAGTTATTTAACATACGTATCGTTCAGGTTTGGTGCGCAACATTAGCTAACATCTCTTTTATATATGACGATCTTTCTGTACGTTAAATACGATGTATTAATTACTTGTTCATTGGAAATATATAACAAAGTCCAATGTCCCTGTTACTGTCATTTAAATGGAAATGATCCTTCTATATATTAACAATTTCGGTTTGAGTTATTACATATCAAAATCTAAATATTTCTTTCTTCTAATAACTTACTTTACTCGTTTCTGTGTTTAATGTCCATTAATTTGTACGTTTGTTCATTTACTGGTGTATCTACTTACGTAGAATCATCCACTTCATTATTGTACCAAATAATTGGAACATTTTGTATATTGTGAAACTAGCGTTTCTCAATGTCGATCTTTCATCAAAAAAATCTTCTTTTCCCTACACTTTCAGAAATCCCCAGCTGTCCCACCAACATCACGTGAAAATCGGCAGCCGTTTGCACGAAGTTAGTAAAAGTTTCACGGGAACAAAGTTGACGCCAACAAAAGAGGCGTTTGAGTCGTGAAACGATCGCAATTTTCGACGATATGTCGCGTGTGGAGAACACGAATCAGCCAAGGCAGTTTTTCCTCTGGTAGCAGCAATTATTTCTCGTTTAGCGCGTTGCCGTATATCAGATCGACGAAAGCAGGCAACTGGATACCGACGGTCACGTACAAGCGTGCCCTGGCAATATCGCCGGCCAGGATCTTTATTCTTTCTTATTACTTAATATCCCCGGTAACGAGGATAAATGTGCTAGCCCGGGCCCTGTTAATTGCCACGATACCACACATTCCTCCCATCAATCTATCGCCTTGCTTTCCCTTCGAGACGCCACGTGCAACTTCCTTGCAGCAACACGCACTGCAATGCTACACTGCTTAATCCTTTAACCCAGAGCTTCTTATAAACGTTTCCATTCGCGAACCCCTTTTAACGATGCAAATTTTTCGCCACCCCTTTTTGTCATCGAAAATTTTCCATATTAAACGTATACGTAGGTATATAATATCAATTGAGCGAATAAAACATTGACTGTCTTAAATCAAAACAGTTTTCATAATTATCTTTGCACAAATTTTCCGTTTCGCTTTTTCCTGAATTTCTTTCTTTCCCCTATTTCTGTATCGGTCTCTGGGTCTCGGAGTGTTAACCTAATTGGCAACGGTGGCAAAGTTAGCAATCCCCTATTTGCTACTTTATCAGTACACACCCGGAAGCTCGAACTTGGATTTCCTCTGACGTAGCAGTTGCTCAGTCTGTTCACGGCATAGGAACTCCGATCCATATCGCTTGTCAATCGCCAAACCGTTTCTAGACGTAATCGAAACGTTGCACGCTCTCTAGACACTCTCTATACACCGTTCTCGACGCTACGTTGGCGTCGATTGATCGACGGAATTCCACGAGTTATTGACGATTCTTCCGACGGATACGTCTGCGAAATATTGGCAAAAAAAAAAAAAAAAGAAGAAATACACCCGGAGTCCAATTGAATATTAAAATAAACGGTACAAGGTGAAGGGGGGGGGGGGGAGAAGGAGTTTCCGGTTTCCGGGGAAATTCGCGATCGTAGAGGGAAAACACGGGGCGGGACCGGTTGGTTGCGGTTACCAGCCATTCGTACAATGTCCCGAATGAGAGAGGCCGCCTAACTAAATTATTCCGCCAGGCTGACATTCAAACGCATTTACATTCGACCGACCGTAAACTCTCTCCTCCCATCGCTATTGCCGGGCTGCTCTAACTGCTTTATAATTATTAAACTTATGGGGTGCTAAATAAGAGCCGACAAGCGCCGCCGATCGAGGATTATCGCGTCGAACGAAATAACCTCTGCGCTTCTCCTTTCGCATCCATTTCATAAATGCCATTCGATGGTCCATAAAGAACGCGCAATGAACCTCTATTGACTTTTTATACTCGTACAAAATCGGATATTTGAGATCGGCATTTTGCGCCGATGTCGCAGCGCAATTTTAACCCTTTGCGGACGGAACAAGATAATATGTACCTAATGTCCTCATAATTATTAATCCTTCGAGGGCAGAACTTAGCGAAATCTTGTTCCATTGTTAACAGTATGATATACCAATGTTATTACGTGTGGATCTTACTTTAAAAGAGTGACATTCGTCCAAGAAATGAATAAAGCTTGGGCAGCTAGCTGTGACACGCGTCCGCAAAGGGTTAAACATTTCTGTCTAGCCGTGATTAACCCTTTCGCTACTATAGGCGTGTATACGTTTGCTGACAAAAATTAAGAGACGTAGCAATTATATGCTAATTCTTTTATATTCCGTATCTTCTAAGAAGTAGCGGAGATACGTGTGTATTGTAATCAAAGTGTGAAATATAACCGAATGGATCGAAAACTCGTATTGTGTGAACGAATTGTTCTAAAAATAAAACTAGTGAACCGTGAAGAAAGAATTTTTTAGGTTTTGGATCTTATCAAACGGAGCGATCCATTTGATATAGAGGAGGCGATCTAAATATGGGCTACCACTTTTATTTTAGCGTTTATTGGCGAACATGTTGAAGATACCTAATATAATACACCAATGTGCATTTTTAACACGTCACCTTTCGGATATAGAATTGAAATATGCTGAACAAAAGTAATGTTTGTTACAAGTTAAAAATTTAAGCTACCGATGAATGTTTTAATTTTTGAATACGCGGTCCAAAATCTAAACTAAAAATGAAATTTCTCCTCTCTTTCGGAAAACTCTTCTCTTTATTGAAAATAAGTGAAAAAGGCTGTTGATGTCAGCAATATAGTGCACATAATTAATTTATTCTTACTTCAATAGATCATCGCTAAAAAGAAAACGAAACAAATATACCTAAGAAAAACTTCTACGATCGCAAAATTCGTAACAATGACGCTATTTTTACTAGAACGCGTTAATACAACAAACGATGGATATTATTTCATTTGTACAACTTTATTCGTTGTCCGGTCGCAGTTTTGTACCGTTCCCAATGCATGTCTGTGCATAAAATTCTATACTTTAGCTAGCCCATATTTGGACCAACTCCTCTGATTAACTTTGCAATTGTTACGACTGTAAATTTGCACACGAGTAGCATGTTTGTTAAAAATCCAATTCGAAGGTAATTACACGCGTTCTTAATGCACGCAGAGGACTCGTTTCATCAATTATACATCGCAACGTTATACCAGCATTCCCCTTTTCTCTTTCCGCCTATCTTCCTGCCGCTCTATCATTCAGTAGTAAACATACGCGAGTGGTCAGCCGCGAGGAGCCGCATAGTAAATTCAACCCTACACTCTGAGAATTCCGCGTGCTGCCGCTGTCCCGTTTCCGGCACCATTTCCGCATCCGCTTCCTAAACCATCATTAGAAATCTTCTTCGTTCTTGTTGCAAATGCAACACATTCTCGTTCCGTTCATTTTCCACGTAATATTAGGACATTTAAGACCGTTGCATTCTCATTAGTGTAACACGAATTATCTTGTTTCTGTGTAGGGTAACTGCACCAGTGAACGAACAGTTAACCAAATCGTTCGCTTTCTATATCGAATTTGAAGATTTAATAATTAAGGTAACGATTCAAACCGTGTTCTTTAATGCCCGAACTTTCATTTAAGTCGCATTAAAGGACTTAATAAAGTCGGAAGTGTAAGTAATTAAGTTACGAAGCCAAATACGACGATTTCACCAGTAAATAAATATTGATAACCAATGAATAAGTACTCTTCATCGGTGAATGAATACGATCTATTTTGCACCTACATTACACGCATATTTCTATTGAATTTTAATTAATTTTGAAAGACTCGTAATGACTTATCTTATAAAGAACATTACGTGAACCACTATTCTACGTCACTTCTAAATAATTTTGAAATTATTTCAATGCTATCATTTCCCACATATGGCGTCAATGTTCAATATGAATACGAATAAATATTTGTCTTCCAAAAGCTTGAGATTTTAACCAAAAACCGAGTGCTCTTATATACACATCAATGATTCCAAATGTATAATATAAGTTTGTATAAAAAATGGGCTACTTGGCCCGTTTACGAATGACTAAACAAATAACTAAATAAATTTCCCGTCATTTCTACAATTTTAAAATATATCCTAAAGCATGTAAATGTTCGAAATTGAAATTGCGTACGTAGACATTTATGGCTGGCTGTATATTTCACGCAAAATGGGGTCTAGTGCTGAGAAGCCGTTGTTGCGTCCATCAACCGAAGTCATTAGTTGAAAGGTATAATCAATTAGCGAGTTCATCCAATCGATCGGCAGGAAGTACGCAACACGTAGATTAAAAATAGCTGGCAACCTGTCGTCTGCCATTTCTGCCGACTCATCCCCATCAAACAACGATCTTGCGGGAGGGTGAGCCACGAACGGCCTTAATAAGGTAAACCAAGTGGCTTCGAGACAGACCGGATCGGTTCTGAAAGGGCGAAAAGGGGAAGGAGCTCTCCCTTGGCAGCTTAGTCACGAAACTTTCGTCGAATCAGGAAAATTATAATTCTCGTAAGTGCTGGCTCGGGAGAAGCAAGAAGAAGAGGAAGACGTGGAAGAAACGGAGGATTTCTGTCTTCTTGCTTACACGAAACGAATTTCAACCCTGCAAACGGGAACGCGCGCGTGTGTCTGTACGTTTCGTGTGATGTTTCGCGGTTCCCTGAATCCTGCAACCTTCTCATCTTCAACGGTACTCTTTGACGGTTCTCCTTGTAATGGAGTAAAATTGCAACGAGACGTCGAAAATAGTTCGTCTCCTGTTCGAATCTTCTCTTTCGAATAAAAGTCGAACAGGGAGCATTGTGACGGGTGAAATCATGTCCGTAACTGACTAGAACCTTCTGCGAGTTTTTCGAGTTCGATTGTTGTACTACCTCTGAGAAAGAAATGTTTCAGGAATACAATAGTAATAGGAAGCTAACTGAAAATACTAAAGTACTTGAGATGCACAGTGTTACAGTGTAAATATGGAACCTAGTAAGTATATTGCGGATTCGTATGCGATTATGGGAAATTCAATACCTTAACTATGAAGTACCTTCATATTGGTATGTTTAACCGAAAACTTTTTCCTGGATACATTAGTTGTTTTTCCACTTGTTTAATTCTCTATTACATTCCGTTACCGATTAGGAATTTATTTTCAAACGTTCAAGGGTGAACATTTCTTTTTATACCTGTATATATGTACGAAGTTGTCATTCGGGAGCGGTGATAAAATTCAACAAATAACATTGTTTACCTATATCTTGTTATCTATTTCATTACCATATTATCATTTAAATAGAACAACAGCCACGTATAAATTTTGTTATCTCGCCATAAAAATTCGTGCGATAGGGGTTAAATCAAGGATCGAATAGACAGCTGTCGGAATGACGATTCGGAATACGAGACTAACCGATGGGGATAACTGAATCGCAGAGGGGTCGGAAAAGCGATGTAACATGGGCTCGTTGTTTTGCACTTGACCAGATTCCGGGGAACGCTGAAGTGGCCCCATAATTGAGAATCGCTTAGTAATTAAACGAAGATTATGAAGTTATAGTTTCTGACCTGAATAAAGTTCGCCAACAACGATCACCCTTGTCGCGAACATTCCGTTCCGCGAATGGGTGAAAAAGTTTCGCGCGCGCGCCACGCAAAAAGAAGGGTGGGGAAAAAAAGAAGCGTCGCCCGGTTGCGGATAGCCAAAGAATCCACGGATCGCGCGGGTCGTTTAATCTCTTTCTCTCTTTCTCCCTTTCTCGAGATTCTCCTCGAATCGTGGAATTTCAGTTGAATTAAGTACAGATTCATCGAGAACGATCTTTCATCGCGGTGACACCTATTACGTAGGCATTGTTGAAAGCGGTGGATGATAAATCGCCACTCTTCCCTCTCCCTCTTCCGCCTTTTTCCCCGTTCACTGTCCATTAAAACCGAGACCAATTAAAATGGATTCAATTTTTGCGTAACGTCGGAAAGATGGTGTCTAGTGATGAGAGATCCCTCTGCCCGGGTGATTTCACTTTCCTCTTTCGCTGTTTCTCGCGAGATCTCCACCGTGGAAAGCGAAAGGGATAAACGAGAGGGTGCACGTGCTCGTCCTCAACTCCCTATGCAATCGTTCCTCGTTTAACGAGGCGTTTCAACGCGGTTCGCATTCGTAATCGAGTCATCTGGAATAAACGAATTTTAATGACGTCGACGGCCATCGAAATTGGAAGGTTTCAGAAAGGAGCCGCCCTTCACGCTGTTCGTCAACCATTCTGCTACTGTTCACGTCTATAAGCGTTTCAAAAATTCGCACATATGGTAGATGTACCAACTTTATTTTGTTTAGAAATTATTTAAACCGAAAATCGTTCCAGTATGGATCATAACATTGTTTAACATCTCTTTTATTCCTGAACATTTTCTATATGCTGAATATAACGAATTAATTACTACGCAATTGAAAATGTATAACAAAGTCCAGTGAAAGGGTTAAATCATGTAAATTCATCAAAAGTATTCCTTTCGCACAACGCAATTCAATATATCAATGAATTTTCCATACTCTTCGAATAAAAGATGAAACGTTTCAAAATTTCCAACGTCACGTTCGTTTTGCATTTAAATCTACCGCAGCGAAAGGATTAAAGCGGATAGAATTAAAGCCACGAATTTCAAAGCGACACAAATCCATTTTTGGACATTATATTAAATCGAGTGATAAATTCGTTCATCTCACGATGAACTTCCTTATTAGGAAAAAATTGCCACAATCTCAAAGAGTCCACAGAGTTCAACGACAATGAGTTCTTATTTTTAAGTATATCGCTACTAAAAGGGTTGAAAACATCTCCAACGACATTCACAAAACAAAACTCGCTAAAATTAATGGAAACTTAAGGAAGATAAACAAAGAGGAATTTTAACCCATCGAAACGTTTGGCAGACTTTCGAAGTTCGTGGGTCCGCGTTTACAAAAGCAGTTCACCAGGCATCTAAGAGAGAGAGAGAGAGAGAAATCGATGATCATTTACCTTATTCCCAGATAGAACTGCAAGGGTAATGGAACACAGGATGAAAGGCTGCTCATTAAGGCCAATCCCCATTGTTTACCGGCTCCGGTGTTCCAGAGACAAAAGAGAAGGCTGCGAGCGTCTCGTGTACACCGGAGAGGATTAATTTTCGATGTTTACATTTCCTTGGCTGGTCCGTGAACTCGTCTCTGCCACGATTAAATAATGTCGTTCGGCTTGTTCGACGACGCGTGCTTCCGTAATTATAAGATCCCGAGGAAGGAAAATTCTCCCTAGGGTCCTTGGATGGAAGCTTTTAACAAGCACCGTCTCTCGTGTAGTGTTGTCCCGCGACGGAAAAACTAAATAAACGATGCCGTAATGCCGCGAATAATCTCTATTACGCGACACTCGAGTCAATTAGGGGATCACTTATGCGATTCGGTGGAATTAATCGAGAATTAGGTTTCACGAGCGAAAGGAACAATTAAACGTTCGCACTCTTACTCGCTATTTAGTTTTATACGGAATACGCGAGATTTTTCGAGAATTTAGCGAAACAGAATCGAATACAAATCTGCGTAGATTTTGGAAGGCATTGTTAAACCTGAAATTGATTAAAGCAATTTTGTAGAGCTTCTGCATAACAAGATGACCTTGTTAATAGTGACGAAGACGAATGGAAATAAAGTTGATATTATCGCAAATGAAGAATTTGGGAGCAGTGAAACAAACAACGACAATGGAGACGGTAATCAAGTTAGATTCGTCAAAATAAGCCTAAAAGAAATAAACCTCCTTGCCGAAATGTAAAATCACTACAGAGATATATCTACCGTACACGTATACAAACATTGTTTATATATATTATGTTCGTATAATATATTTTAATCATATAACCATATACACGATAATTGTTAATTGTAATTGTGGTCACTAATACCCTAACAGAGGATGTGACAGTAAATAAAGAAATAAAAGAAAGGAAAACACTGTAACATTTGAAATTGCGACGTCAAAACGTTAGAAATATGAAACCGGCGACATTCTAACAATTTTGAAACAACAAAGACGCGCCTGTGCAGCATTGTAACGTTTAAAAAGAGGCGCAGCGTTTGCAACGCTACCCTCTAAAAACATGGTTTATTCAGAAACAATTAAGGAGCAGCTGTGACAAGGTTGCAAGCTTCCTGGGTGTTCGTCTGTGAAAGCTAAATTGCAACAAAGTCACGACATCGTTGTAGATGGTAAATTTACCCTGTAGAACTCGTAATGTCTGGCACGAGTATTTATACAATTTCCCAAAGTTCCAAAGCCTTTAACTAAATTTCTATATCATTTCGGAAAGTTGCAAAAGTTCCTACGCAATTCGCAACATTGTCGTAAGCTTCAAATGCAATATCACGAAACGCTCAGGAGTTTGCATACAGTTGCACTTTCCACTTGCGTCTAAATTGTTCCCCAGCAGTGGACGTAAGTTGAAAAATTCGTAAGTCGAGATGAACGTGAAGTATGTACAGTTGCTCGCAAAATTAAGCGTACAACTGTGAAGGCAATGGAAAGTGGCTAAAGAATGGCTACTATACGATGTATCCAAATAGTTAATCCCTCCCCCCATTGGTCACCCGATATAAATTCAATCGAACATATCTGGGAAGCATTAAAATCCAAAATGACAAATTATAATTGTACAAACAGAGAGAATTTCGAAATGAAATTACGAGAAGAATGGAATTACAGTGTTTGTACATTTACTGTACACAAATATAAAGCTTGGAGCTTGTTGAATTTAACACTATTGACAGATCGTTAATTGTTTCAAATGGGAATAGCAAATAATGAAATAAAATAAACTATGCGCGCAAATGGAATTCGAATGCTTTTCATAAAATGCTGTTTAAGGTTAAAATTAAGCTAGAATGCAGCAGAAGTTCTCTTATTATTAATATTGTTCGTGCATGGACAGATATAATTTGCGAATGAACAACACAACGTTAGTTTGACTACTTTCACAATGAAAATATAAACCTTGAAAATATATCTTATAATCGTCTAAAAGAAACGCGTGGCAATGGTAAACTAAACATTTTACTTGAATCTGATACTCATCGATGTTCTCGAACCATTGTACAGAAATTAGTAATGCACCTTTTAATCGATGAATGAGTAGAGCATTTCGGGCTACGTAAAATCGGCCATTTCATGTGCAACGATCTAATATATTCCGAATAGTGTAACGATGTTGCAAACGCCTTGCGAATCTTTCGTAGAAACAAAATGTTTCACGGTATTGCTGTTTTGTGCGCCATTTGATTTCACTTTAGCGTTATATGTTGTACGTTTCTCAGCGGAAAAGTTCCCTACATTCTTCGTCGGCGTACAGAGGAAACATCGGATTGCATTATCGGTGCACGACCCGGAAACCCGGAAATCTACCGTCCTCGACCGTTTATCGGAGTAGAAACACCCCCAAGAGGGATATTCGCGAAAGATGGGCACACGAATAGACAGATGGGCAACTGCACCAACTGCGGAGAACGAAAAACCTACGAACGATGCCGGCCTCGTTCCGGTTATTAATTAATTCGAGTTTCTCCAGGGCTCTGGCCGAAATTAGAATTTGTTGCCTACGTCCTGGCGAGTTCGTAATGGCCCCAACCCGAGGGAACCACCGCAGCGATGCGAACTTTCTCGTATTTTCTCATCGACCAGCCAACGTGTATCGATAGTCGATTTATATTAATTAATTCCTTGGATCTTCGCTTCTCACCCCCTCCCCCTCCCAGCCTGGTTTGTCGTATTTATATTAGTCGTGCAGATTAATTCGGTGCATTTTTATATCGAAGTAAACGAATTTATGAATTAGAAAACCGCCATCTTTTTTTCTGAACAAAGAATTTGTCCGTTAGGTAACAGAAGGAAAAATATTAATCAAAATAATGGAGATTATTTTCGACGTAAAAAGTGTCGAATTTAATAAAAATGCACCGTATTCGCGATAAACTTTAATATTAACTTCAACGATAATTTTAGTTCACAAGATTAATGATTGTCAAGTATAAGTTACGTATAACGGTTCAGTTGTTTTACATGCGGTAGAATGTTATACTAACAAATAGTTAACACTACAAAGTACGATTCTTTAAATATTCGTAAAGCAAGGATTATAATAAAATAAGGATAACAACAACGCTGATCAACCGCTGAACAAAAAGGACTTATTAAAAAGGCGTATTACTACGTGTTTCATGATGTAATAGCCTGTTGTTTCTATCTTCCCGTCCTAATCCTACCCGCCTTTCCCGAATCACGTCCCGTGACGATAAAATACGTTGACGTTCCCTTAAGTACACAGACCTTCGCGTTCCCTACCATAAATCGGAATCTAGCCGACTCAACAACCGAAAGAAGAGACGTAGAACAAGGCTTCCTAATTCTACACCGTAAATCGAAGCCCCAACTTCCTTCCACAAAGTTGCATCGACCTCGCGCGCCTACGAAACGAGTTGCAGGAAATTCCGTCCATTTTTCAATGAAGGAAACGAGCTAACAGAATTTTTCCATACAACTCATTAACGTTGGAACACGAGAAGTAGCACAGACACAATGTAGAACAATAATGTCGAACACGAAGCCATAGAATCCTAACATGCAGTCCTTGACTCGAAGGTTGATGTTCATTTTATTAAAATAATAAAAATTGGATTTAAAAAAGATATGGAATACATTTTTAAAAAGTTTCAGGATTATATGATAGATAATACTGGGTTGGCTAAAAAGTTCTGTCATATTTTAAGTCATGTTCAGTGGCTGCAAAAAGTATTTGCACACCATTGCATTTATTTTCATACTTAAGTACTAATTGATTATATTAAATTTCCTATGAAACGATTTATTATTTGTAAACTATACAAAGTATAATTCTGTTTTTACTACTTTACTTTCTCTGATTTAGATGTAAGTTTAGTATTATATTAAGCAAACTAAGTACAGTAGTTATGCTTCTGTAAGGATGCTCCGTACATACATTAGATTATTTCAAAAAATACATACATTCATACATGAAGTCTACTCCGACTTACGCCCTTTTTTCTTTAATTACATCAACTACTCTGAACCCGATTAGTACATAAGTTCGAGATATGACCGTAATTACCAATGACGTGACATAAAGGCACCGAATTAATTTCTAAACCTAATAGAAGAACTAATGAAGCCTTTACAGCCAGCTTCGCGTAAACCTCGAAGAGGAAACGGAGAAACTTTTTCTTACGTGTAAGATAGGAAAAGCAAAATGCTACGAAATTACGACTGCAATTAGCTTCGAGACATTCGAGCGGCAGACTAACGAAAGAAGTTTGCTCGATTTTCCTACGGCGGTGCTTTTAGGTTTATTAAAAAGCCGCGCTCCCAATTCAACGACTTGGTTCTGGTATAAATATACCGGCCATCGGGACAAGCAAATAGAATTCCCGATTTTACGCTCCTGCCGCTTTTACATCGCCAGTTTTACACTCCCGCCGCGGTAATCTTCGAAGTTTCGCCCCGAAATGGTACACACTGTGGCTGTGCAAGTCTGGAGGTTGCATAAATCATTCGACCTAACGTACTCGTTAAAAACACGTTAGATTTCAATCGTATCGCGAACTAGATTCTGCTACGAATTCCTTATCTCGTGGCAGACTACTTCGAGGTATTCGGTAACATCTTGTTGCGATGTGTAAAGCTTTTGTTTATATTGAATGAGTGCAAATTGGGAATGTTCGATTTTGAACGTTATTAAATCGATTCTGGCACGAATCGATCCTCGATTGATCGAGTGTCTTGAATTTATTCAATCGCTAATTGGATGGCTCAGAAGTCAGTCTAAATCACGAAATATGTACGCGAACGGAGATAATCGATTATTTAGAAAATCGGTTATGAAAAGAAACAGTTGATTTATATTATTATTCAACGTACGATTTCGATTTGAAAAATATGTTCCTCTGTAACATGAAACGTGACGTTTTATAGACTTGGTGTAACGAAATCCGTTGGTTTATAGCAAATCGACACAGTACACGATATTTTAATAATAGTTTAATAATTTCGTTACGAATTTTCAATCTGTATGCTAGATTACAAGACGAAGGATCGCGTGACAAGATTTAGGGTGAAGGAAATCGATGCTAAAGTGTGCAATTGATATGGAACGCAAACTATACCATCGAAAATTGTAGCTCAAACAACTCATTCCTTATTGACACCGTTCCCTTTACCGCAAACACTCGACCAGCAACGCGGAGCTTCGAGATGACCGACGAAATTGAATTGCAAATCCATCTTGGATGATCGATACACCCTGGACCCGTTCGATGAGCCGTAACTTTTCCGGTACCATCGAATATCGACGGATTAAGCGACGTGTGTCCGAGGGTTCTCCTCGGGGAACCGGATGATCTCTTTAAAACCAACCACGTAGCGTCTGTTTGTTCAAATTTCCGACGCATATGGGAGCTGGATGGTCGCGTGCTGCTCGATTTTCGCATCCCGCGACGCGACCACCTTGCAATCAAAACGATATTTCACGGCGTGGCCTGTTTACACCTACGTATTCAAGTACACGAGCATCGTTGCGAAGAGGAAACACGTCGATCCCACAAATCTTCTCCACGAGAATGTTTTCAATTTAATCCCTGGTTATTCTACCATTCTGCGTTTTTTTTTCGACACGAAATAAAAGAATCGAATGGAGGACTAATAAAAAGCTTCGTCAATAAGAGAAAAGTTAGAAGTCGGAAAATTTGGAGGCAAAATTTACGGTCTCTTTTAATCTTTAATATTAAAGATCGTCGAGTAAATTCGTGTCGAATTTTATACCAAATGGTTTTAGCATTTCCTCTTTACATATTAATAACACCTTTTAAAGAAATTATACCGGTATTCCTACGGTACTTTAATCTGCTAATTAATAATACTAGACCAATTAATATACCCTGAAATTATTGTTAAATTTAATTTAAATTTAACAAATTAAATAATCCTCCCAATTAAATATTAATATAAACTTTATAATTTACATTTTATAAAGTCCGAATAAATATAATATTTCATATGGTCCTATCGTTCCATCAATTATTTGTAGAATTTTTACTAAAATTTTAGTTTCACTTTATAAAATTGCGACAGTGTATATTTTATTAATTCTTTCATACTAGACTTCAATTAAAAGTTATACAATTATGCTACCTCTGCACAGTCAGTTATACTGCGTCCATTAAATTAACTTCATTGGGCAGATTGACCTAAATTTGTGATCTACACTGACGGATGAAAATCATGCAGTTCCCAGAGAATTGTAACGACGTATCCTACTAACAGCGAACATGTTAATTAAACACACGTATATTACCATTCTCTTGCCGTCATCCCTCAATACATACAACTGCTGCTAAGTCGTTTTAATTAAAGTAACCAAAAAAGAAGAAGCGTGTTTAAATTTACTTATATTTAATATATTCAACATGACTACAAAATAAAGTTTGATAATCCAACGAAAACGCTAAAGGCATCCTGCGTATCTAATTAAAGGTTAATGAGTTTTCTCTAACAAGAACGCTATTAATTAACGAGTTCAGTGAAAAAAAGGCACATGCCACATCTATAATATGTATACACGTTAATTTGTTGTTTTTTGTACCATTAGTATTAAATCGTCTCACAAATTCGTGCCATGATGCATTAATACTTGTACTCACAATTCTTTGCAACCCTTAACTACTGACACCAAATTTTTAGATACTAATACGGACACAAAGCTTATCAGACTCAAATTGAAATCTGTTGCTATTAGATTTCAACTATTTTCCAGAATTGTAACATTATCGAGTGACAAGTCATACGTATTATATAATCGGGATGACGACCTGATCTTTAAAATGATTTCCATGTCGTCTTCACTACAATATTTTCGTACTTTCGCTCGTTTCTAAAGACACGGCAATTCTCAAAATTTTCGGGATCCTGTCCCGACCCCAAAAAAATCCCATTCCGTTCTGATTTGATATTTTCGGGATCTCGCACATCTCTGTTAGGAAGTGCCTCCGATAGAGTGGTTATCATAAGCGTGCGACTTGCATTTTATAGATTGGTGGCCACGGTTCGAACGTTTATCGTTTGGCCAAGCAACTGCAAAACACGTGTGCCTTTCATCGTTTACTCGAACGAAATATTTTTCATCACCGTGTTGCAATGAGTGACGAAGGGTTTGCTCAAAAAGTTTACGGCCTTTTCGACTTGTCCCGCTTCGCGCGACGTTTAAGAAAGTTACGTTTTTACGCGTCCTTAAAATATGACATAACTTTTTGGCTGACCCACTATGCTTCTATACGTATCCCTTTTAAAATGTTGCACGTGAAACGTTGAATAGCTTCGATTTAAAGTAACAATAGGCAGTTCCATTTCTGTCATACACCGGCAATATTGAATCGATTGACCAGAATAACGGATGTAAGGAATCCTGTTTACAGAAACCGTGGTGTTCAGCGAACGGGATGAATTCTGGCAAGCGTTCGGTCACCAGGAGCTGATTATCGACAGTCACGGAATAACTCCGGCGAGCAAATATAATTCATGCCAGTGTTTGCATTCTCGGTAATTTATTATCGGCCCCGAGAACACGCTGGGTATTCGCGAACAGGAATATGCGCGTGATTATTTATGATAGTCGCGATGCCCTCCGAAACACGCGGCACGCGTTTGCTTCGCAGGCTTCAGAAACGCCTCGACAAGGAACTTGTCCCAATTTACTAGGGATACAATTAAAACTTTACGAATTAATAATTTCCGGGAGACAGTAGAATATTCCAACTGTTTTTAGTTAAGAAATTGAACAAAGACTCGAGGATTACAATGACGGTGGTCCCAATTGCTGCGAATTGCCGCAAACTCGTAACTTGCGTCCTGCCTGTACAACAATATTCTCTTAATCCGTGCATCAGCTTTCATTTCGAAAGCAACGACAAAGAAATGCCAGTGATAAAGATTAAATAGCAGACTCATAGTTTGCTTCTCTGGGCACGCAATCGTAGTTCAGATCGTAACGTACTTTTGTGAATATCTCGAGAGCTATGAGTTTGCAGCAATTCGTACCACCACCACTGCAATCCTTGAAGAATAACCTTACGATCAAGATAACATACTACCTACCAATATTTATTGTCCCAATAATTGGAGCAAACTCCTTAATTGAAAATAACCTAATTTCCAAGTCCTCCAATATCCAGAGCTATCCAAAAGTTATCCAATATACAAACACTACAACCTACGTCTCTTTTCAAAGCTTCCAATAGTCGAAGTGTTTTCTTTTCGATCTATAAGACACAAATCAGCCAGAAGTGGAAATGACGAGGAGTCGAATCGTCATGGCAAAGAATACTAAAAACTAAAGCAAAGCTCAACATCCAAAGTAACTTTAATTCCAAATTTTTCAATATGCAAAGCTATCCAAATTATTCCAATATTGAAACACCACCATCTACGTCGCTTTTCAAAGTTTCCAATATCCGACATTACCAATAGACGAAGAGTTTTCCTTTCGATCTATAAGACACCAATCAACCGGAAGTGGAAATGACGAGAAGTCGAATCGTCACGGCAAAGAATACTAAAAACTAAGGCAAAGCTCTACATCCAAAATAACTTTAATTCCAAATCTTTCAATATCCAAAGCTATCCAAATTGTTCCAATATTGAAACACCACGATCTACGTCGCTCTCCAAAGCTTCCAATAGACAAACATTTTTCTTTTCGACCTATAAGACGCCAATCAACCGGAAGTGTGAATGACGAGAAGCCGAATCGTCACGACGCGTACCCTCTCCATCGGAGGAGCGCGTTGGAGCGAGGGAACGAGAAGAATGCAAACGCAGTGGGGACAGAAAGGCACCGACTCTAATTGATATAACCAGATAAGAGTCTCGAGGAAAGATAGGAACGCGAGTTGAATTCGAAGGGCCCGTAGCAGACACGCGAAACGAGGAGAGGGAGCCGACGATGGAACAGAAGGACAGGGGAGAAAGAAGCATCCTCGCGGAATTCTCCCTTTGTCCGTGCCGAAATTCCATCGGCGGCCGCAAAGAAAAGACGACTGACTTCGGACGAGCCTAGACTGTCAACCGGCATTTTTTTCCTTTTCTTTCACGTCTGACGGATTCATTATGTAATTCGCGTAATAGCGGACTCGACCCTCGGCCTTTCCTCTCCTTCTCAAGACGTCTTGGAATTCAATTGTTTCAAAGTCATGGAAACTCCGTTGAAGGGGCGAACGATGGAGTCTTTCTCCCTTCATCCTATTGTCTCCTTCTTCTTCTACCCCTCCCCGCTAGTGTTTCGCCTGTCTGTGTTCCTTAATTCCCCGTGTGCGCAGGTCGTTCACGTGGCTTCAAACTGGCGCAAAAGACGCCGTGGGTGGGTATACTGGAGGAGAGACCTGAGAAAATAATACCGACTCCTCTCCTCCCAGCGACCTTTCAAAGCGGCTACTCAACTTCGCAATTTCGTTTATTGCGTAGTTTGCAAGAGGCTGCGTATCGCCGCGGTTAAATCCGCAAGGATTCTTCTTTTTTCCCAGCTTGGCCTTCCTTGGCTTTGCGGCGCGCCTACGCTCACGGTTTATTAAATCCCGCCTCGCTACCGTACTTTCAACCCCTTTTTGTTTATTCAATGGCGCATTCCTCGTTTAGAAACTACAAAAATTCTACGTATTTCTTTGTCCTTTTACTCTGCCTTTTTTCTCTCCGCCGCCCGTGTTTGCGCTTCGCCTTCGCTCGGGTAAAATAAAGTGTCCATGATGGGAAGTTCAAGTTATGGGAAGTTACAGAGGCACACAGTCATACACTGTAGCCTTAACTACTTCTCCAGACGAAAACTTTACACTTGGCGATGAACTTCTGCGAGCAGCTTCAAGACTATCGACTTCCAAGCAGTGGCGAATGCTCAAATCGACCAATCGTTGCAAGATAAGGGAAGAAAACAGGATAGAGAGAAGAGAGGGAGTTATTCTCCCTCGAGAAACTTCTTCCAAACGCGGGAATTAATATTTACGCCTCCGGAAAAGATTCATGGTGATTTATCGGCTGAAGCAAATGTATAAAGGGCCAGATTGATAACAAACAACAAACGGATCTAGCGTTGGGAAAAGCGACACCGTTGAGCAAATTTGGTAAGGGTTGCTTAAGAGAGAAATGTTTCCGTATTCGAGCTCATCCCTCCGTGTTGCAGCGAATAAATAAAGAAAGCGAATAAAAGGGGAGATAAATTGAAGATAAACTACTCGCATTCAATCTTAAAAAACGCATCAGCTGCGTGAAAATTTGGTGAGAATTGATAACACTAAAAATACCAACGATTAAAGCATAGTTATTTGTATGAAAGAAATAAAAATGATAGAGACTATTGAAAAAGATACATGGTGCGAGTTAAGTAAATTTTTATTGTGATGGAATATTCTCAAATGTAAGGATTACCTTATCTGGAGGATTCAATCAATGCAAATCCACTAACATTAAAACCGAGATAAACAAGGTTTTTGTAAATTAGCTATAGAAAAATAATAATGCTACTAATAATGGAAAATTCAATTTGTGTTATAAGTAGACTGCGGATTTTTATGCATTGATGGAAAGTTCAAGTATATAAAAAAGCACGGAACGTATATATAATACAAATTTTTATAAAATATAATAGAAATTATAATATTTAAAGGGCAAAAGAACACCCTATTTAGCTCCCACTTTTTTTAATTTTGTTAACAGAAATATGAATTCGCATAAAAATCCGCAGTCCGATTATAAAATAACATACAAATGAACTCAGTTGGAAGAGAAACAAAAGAGAAATATCAATGTTTTTTTTAAAATTTGACTTATGTAAAGTGCCCATAAAAAAAATTGAGATAAGTCAATCTATGTATTCGACTAGATTATCACTTTCACTGTCATTTAAAATTAGCTCAAAAAACGATATTAATTATGGGATGACCTAATAATTTTTAGGATAAAGTACCAACCGGTCATTTTAACCACCTTGGCAGTTCCAGTCTTAGAGAAAGAAAATGATTCTATATTCGAGCTCGTCCCAACTTGCAGCTCGCAGACTGGAAATACGAGCAACGTGGATATTGGATACGTCCAGCCAAAAATGTAGACATAACTGTGAGGGAGTAAGTCGACCCTTGTTTCAAAATTTTTCAAAGCTGCCTCGGGCTAATTTGCGGATTGTTTATTAAAAGCCGAATATCCGCCCCCGTAAAATCTGGTTATTTAGTAACGCGTAGTTTGCCTCTAGCATACAGAGTGATCCAATCGAAATGGATAGATAATTTATAACTACGGCGACTCTTTGATACGGTTTTCATTTGTTTTTGATTGAACTTAATTTTGCATAAATTTCATAGTGATATTTTAGTACTTAGAATTTTCTAAAACATAATATTATTTTGTTAGCGATTTATATGGAATACCTTATAAATATGAAGATCAATTTTGAAATTATCGCGGTTTATAAATTAAAGTAAAATATTAGGTGTATGAATTAATTCAGAGCCTTTATCATTTAAAACTCTTGGTATCTTTATTAATTCGAATTTAATTTTTTGTTAACAAATGTGAGATCTTATAAAATCCTGAAGGCTCAAAATTAATTTGTACGCTTAAAAGGAGCATAAGAAATTCAATATAATTGGTCACCAAAGTGTTCAATCGTCTAAAATATCCACTTATCCTTCGTTTATATTACAACTAGACCGCGAATATTTTTATTAACAAAATTAATGAAATGGAATCTGAATGAAGGATTGTTTCACCCTCTAAATAAAATAAAGTGCATTTTATTTATTTACGCAACATTAAATAGGATATTTTTATTTTTCTCAAATACGTGTTTATCTCAAACATTGATCATTTGTATTTTTATCCCATTTATAAAATTGGAACTATTTTTGCATGTGATAAATGCATAAAAATCCGCAGTCTACTAATAAAGCTACTATTTTATTCCCCAATTATTTAATCGTGTTACAGCGAATTCTTGTTGTAAGATCGACGTGTTATAGTAGGAATTTCCACAATTTTGTATGTGTGAATACTTTTTATAACCACTGTACGTATTAATAAATGTTTAAACTTACCAACGGTGCTGAAGCCGAATATTCGATGGTGGTGGAAGAAATGTCGATGTATTAAATAGAATGACATTCTGGAACCATTGAAAGAGGAAGCAATGGTCGAATAGTCGGCGGCAGAAGGCCTGAGGGATGAAATCGAAAGGTCAAGCCACGGATGTCCGGAGGGGATGGCACTAGATTGGGAAGCAAGACGCAAAAAGGAAGAAAACGAGGAAGGAAGCGGGACCAACCTTTCTTTACGCTCCTTTGTTTTGCCTTTGACACATCTCCCTATCCCCTTCTTACTTCTTAGGAGAGTACAAATCCGGTGGAGCGTGAGGGATGCAAGTGACAGCTGGAATTGTTATACCCCGACAGCTGAACGCCGTTCGATTCTCGACGAAACAAGGGACAAATTGTTTCTGTGGTATCGTTAAAAGCAATCGATAAACAAACATACATAGACACACATACACACACACATATGTATATTGTTTCAAACACATCGCTCGATGAATTAACCCTTTGAGTGCCACGCGTTTTTCGAGTATGTTTTAAGGTCGTCAAAGATACATGGGATCGACGTCGACACTTTCACACCTATTTCTCATTTATCATAAATAGTGGATTATTGTTTCAATTTATATTATAAAAGAATAGGTTCTAATGTATGATCATCGTGCCAACGATTTGTAATTATTTTGTTTATTATTCGTTATGTTCTAGCAATACGATGTCTGCTTGAGTTATAAAATAATAAAACCGTGTAACATTTCTGAGGCAAGAGGAATCGCAAAATCATGCGGAAAGTTACTCGTCTTCCGGTATTGTGAAACGTGGTACTTAAAGTGTTGAAAAAAGTATAAAAATGTAATGATGGATTAATCAATCAGGGACCGTATTCGTGCACGGTACGAACCTTGATATCGTTCGTCAAGTTCGAAATTAATATATAAGAATTCATTTTACAGATTTTTAAGCAACCGAATTTTGTCTCAGATTTTGTCTGGAAGAATCGTAAAATCTGGCATATAAAATTAAATTAAATTAAATTAAGATCATTACGTATACGATGTCACATAAAGTCATGTTCGTGAAAAAACAGCGCCGTCCCTGAAGGGTTAATTTTATAGGAAATAGGAATGTGTGTACATAAAAGTTTATTCCAACAAATTTGGCGGTATGACTCGTATAAGCTGTTTATTTCTCGCTTATAAGTCATATTATATTATGTATATAAATAAAAGGTTCGATCTCGCTATGTACACACTAGAATAAAAAAAAGTCTTCGATATTTCGAGTATAGTAAATTAAAGAACATCACCCTCATGGTTCGCATCCCTCGCAAATGAAATAACGACCAGCGTCAGTAACCGGACACGAAGGACCTTTTAGAGGGCTAAGACATTTATAGAGATTTAACATCGACCAGACTCCAATAATCTCGAGACGAGAATCCGTTCGTTGGTCGAATATCCTTACACGTTATCAAACTGGCACACAACATTTAAATATATATATATACAGGTAGTAGTCACGTTCAAGATTCCGTAAGCGGTAACATTTTTTCTAACTCCCGTAAGAGCTGTGCAATATGTTCTATTAATGTGAAACCAGTCATAGTGACTGGCCGTAATGTTTTACTGTAACACTGTTTGTACAAATTGGCAAGTGCTTCAGACCTGAAACATATAATCATGTAATATAATATATGATCATTGACTAATATTTGCACAGTATATTAAATGCGATTTTTCTCAAATAAAAAAATATAATACATAAACGCTGGCAACAAAAGATCGATTAATAGGCTCTCAGTCGAATGTTGGTATCAAAAACCTTACTAATAGGTTTAGATAAACTAGATAAATTGTTAAGAACATATAAAATAAAGAAAAACATACTCTTTCTTGTTGCTATTACTGTTCTTGGTAACGAATAACTTGGTCAGAGATCTTAAGATGAATTGCAACCTCTGTTCGAGCAAAACCACTAAACTTTCTTCATCCTCTATTAACTTCTGCTCATCGGTTCCTCTCTCTTCTTCGACACTTTCCTTCGCTACTATACTACTACTGACAGTATTTGTGCTTTCAACTTTTTGTTTCTGAGAATTGTTTCTATCGCACAATATATCAATAATGGATCTACATTGTAATATCAATTCGAGTCCATTCTGATACGCCTTCAACTTTCCATTAAAAGTCGTGGTACCTGAAATATGGTATTAATTGATGAGAAAAAAGTTAAGACATTAATCAAACATTATTAATGGAGTTATAGTTAAAACTTTGGAGACTTACAACGCGCTTGATGCTCCGCTAAAGCAACTCTTTCCATCTGCACTGTTAGAAATTCTATAGTTTGCTCTAAAGCTAACAGAAGCTTCGCAGCTTTATCGTAATACAGTTTGCATAATTGCAAGCTTGTTTTCCTCTTAATATTATCTATATCCAGTTCATGCTCCCTGTATACGCGATGATATAATGATGCGAGCCGATGTTGTATAGTTGCAGCTCGAAACTGATAAACTGGTTGTCTTGGACCGGATGTTTCAATATCGCAATGTTTCAGGGCTTTTTGTAAAGTATCCACAACCTCCCGTTCTAATTCTTCTTCTGTCTGAAATTACCATAAAAACTATTCGGAAAAGAAACAGACAATAAAAAACGCAAAGAAATATTAGGTTTTTCGAAATCTGGAAAGTTCGCAGCATTCGAGACATTTAAAAGCAATATGGAATAATGAATATGTTTTATATTATTGTATAATATCGTATCTATGTTTTTTATTATTTTTTCTTTACTTTAATTTCTATTTATGATAACTGGTGAATAGATACTAATGAAAAAGCTGTGCAATATGTATCTGATTTTAAATCGGAAAAGCTACGCACTCAAAGGGTTAACGATTAATAAAAATTCGTGAGAAATAATCCTTTTCCAATTCCACGATACACAAATAAATTTAATGCCGATATCGTCGCAAATGCTACGAATTTTTTAAACAGCCAAAACTAATCAGAAAAATAGAAAATACACATACCTTGCACCCAGTTATAGGATAGTCCTGCAATAACGTAGCCATAGTAAAAAAGGTAGTAGACAAATCCCATGTAATAGTATCCCAAATCATAGGGTTGGACTTTCTTGACCCTAACACTTGCAATGCTTTCTGATAGCTTGCAAGCGCTTTGTTATAAAAGTGGCGTTCCTGAGTGTTTTGCTTAACGTGCATGTGTGCGCAAAGTCGCATAAGTCTCCCTGTATTCGAATGTAAAAGTGCTAAGTTTGCTTCATCGTGAACCGTTTCGAATGCTTTCACGCCCGCTTCTAAATGAGTCATCGAACGAGTAAGTAAAACTGTTACCGCATCCGAAGAACCTGACGTTTCTTCTTCTAGATTTTCTTGTTGATAACGTGCTGTAAAGACACAGTGGAATTCGACTATTACGGTCACGGATAAAGCTTTTCAATTGACTACTGTTATCATAATCAGTCGGTCATCGATATATCATAATTTGTATCATAATCCCTAAGTATCATAATTACTTTTTTTTTTGTACCGTGTATATGTATATTTTTTGAAAATCACGAAACGAACAAATACTTACTTCCAGCTTGATTCATATAAAGTACACCTAACTCGTTATGAATATTTCCTAGTCGCCTCAGAAGATTGTTTTTATCCATATCTAATGGTTCCAGCGATAGGGCTTTTTCGTAGCATTTATAAGACGCTACTAAAGTTGACTCCAAACTTTCCAACCGTTGCGGTAATAATTCCGCACCATCTGTAATTTGTAACAATTTATTATAAAATTGTTATTACGAAATCTAGTAGATCAAGTCATTTCGACCGAAAAATTGTCAATCTTTAAATTACTGTAATTTCGTAAGCAAAAGTCGTACAACAATTCATTTAAGCTTGGCAATTTTTCGATCGAAATTTCTTGATCCCTTAATTTTGTGGAGAAATGTACAAACATACTCATGTCTAAATCTTCCATGGTACATATTTCTTCCACGATCTTCTCTTCGGTTTCGTTTCTCATCTCGTAATCCTTCCTATGTTTCTCAACGTTGCACCAATCTTGAACAGCCATAAAGCAACTATCTCCCGCGCGACCCAACAAATAACTTATCGACTTGTCGTTTCTTATACCGCAAAACATTTCCAATATTTTCTGGCAACGTAAAACTGCCAGCATGTATCTCAAGGAAGCTCCGTAATTTCTATTGGCGTACTCATATTCAGCGAGCACGGCAAAAATTAGCGAAGCTTTCTCGTACAACAATGTTTTTAAGTGTGCGTTCCAGCTAACGTTATCACTTTTTTTCGGCGCCTGCCACGTTGGCAGAGTTTCAGTTTTAAGCTTGCATAACAGTGCTTTCGCTTCGTTGTCGTATGATTCCGTTTTACTAACAACTTTATCGGTCTTCTTCCCTTTTTTCTGTTTCAGTTTCTTTTTGTGAGTCGGACTATTGTTTACCGAACTCACTTCGGATTCTACTTCTTTGGCTTCCTTCTTTAACGAGCTATACGGCATGGGAATTGCCTGAAAAGGCTTAGCCATGTTCAAATGATTCTCCTCGTATTTTCTTTTCTCTTTTTCCATTTCTTCCTCTTTCTTCCTCTCTTCCTCGGAATTATCTTCCGTCGGGAAATACTGCAAACATTCAAGTCCCTGACAAACGTGCTCCAAGCCCGCTAAACATCTTTCCTCAACCGTGCCCGAAATCGGCGGTGGTTTATACTTTGTCTCCTCGCAGTCCGTATGCTCTTTTACTAAATCAAATTTATTTTATTAATCTGATTATTCATATATTAACCTTCGTGAGCGGTAAGGCAGCTCTCAATTTATGCGGATTATCCGTTCCACGCGTTTCTTTTTACGCGGCTTTCTTTCAAAATAAAAGTAAAAAGAATCCGCTGGTATGAAAAAAATATTTAAGAAAAAGCATGGTTCAAGTTGTAAAAAGGTATGTATATATATATATATATATATATATATATATATATATATATATATATATATATCATATATTTTCAAAAATAATTCGTTATAGAATTTGATAAACATCATAATAAATTGCAATCGTTGTCGGTGTCTGAACTGTAATTAATAGACATGAATATTTCATCAGTATTTGAAAGTATTGCTTCAGTTTCCAAAAAGTGGTGACTGAAAATTAGGAGTCAAAAATATTTCGAACCTTTTTTTGTTGAGAAAATGAATTTGCGAATGAGATTAAAAATTCCTTGGAAAGAGTAATCGTTTGTTAATTAAATGAAAAAAATCGGAGTTTGTATCCGTAATTGTTTCCGTATAAATCGAGAGATAAATTTTCCAAGTAAAAGGAAACTCGGGTAAATGAAGTGCCGCGTAAATCGAAGGATAAGTATATACTTGAAACCTTTTACTTACTATTAGCCAACGTTAAAGACTTGATCGCGGCTTCTTCGGTTTCTTCCTCTTCGTCTTTCTCGTTTTCGTGATTTGTGCTCGATTCGCTTTGCGTGTCGTCTTCGTCGCTCTGATCGGACAATCCCGGACTAGCGGGATCCGTATCCGACGGTATATAAAGATCGGACAACATAAAATGTGCGGATGTTACAATTTGTGGATATTTTTCCTTAGCTAACAATTGTATACAATTTTTCAATAACATTCTGATAGTGCCCTGCTGTTTATGATAATCCGATGAGTATTTCATATTTCGAGCTACTCTATACAGCAACATAGCAACAGGTACAGTAAATGGATTCTGACCCTTTTCATCTGATACATCATTACACAAAGATGTTAAGTCATACAATTTCACAACATCATCATCTTTCCCTTTAAACAACCAGTAAGTGTGTCCTGCCTTGGTTGCATTGTTCTTTAAAAAACTTAAGATATTCTGTGCAACATCCCTGATAACTTTGGGACTGAATTTAGAGTGATCCAAATTAGGCAGATCCTCCGTCTTGATCAACTCATACTTTTGCACAATACCATCCAAGTGATAACACATTACAACTTCTGGAACATTACACATCAAGTTGTCCAACCAATAATCTATACCAGTTAACACATTGATGGGTTTAGTCATATCTCTTAGTCTAAGGCTTATGCAAGGATGAGTTTGCCCTCCAAATATTGGCATATCTGTACCAATTAGCATCTGTATGTTCTCAAATGTCCATACGATGTTCCTTGCAAAATTGTGATTATAATTTGGGTCCGGTACTTTTTCTTCTTGGGAAGGTTCTGGTAGGCATGGTTCCAATGTTTCCACAGGTAACTGTGGTTTAATGTACTGCTCTTTATTATCTGCCACTACTATTGAGTGATACAAGAACTTGGATACCAAGTTTCTCTGTTGCAAAGTGTTCCTGTTATTAGTCTTAGGGAATAAACATTTCTCTTTGTCTCCAAGATTCTGGAAGATGTGCTCATAAAAAAATTTCTTCAACCATTCCCAATCGCTCTCTGCTTGTCTGAGCAAATATTTGTGAATATCAAAATCATCTAATAGCAAAGTGTTTTCAACTCTGTGGACTACCATTGATATGACTCCATGATTATAAGGCAGTTTCAGCAGTTTCTTTATGTTCTCAGCATCGGATACAACATCAACCTCACCCACGCAATCTGGGAACATGTGAGCTATGCGAAAGCTGGAAAAGCCAGAGGTCTGAGACCAGACACTCTGCAAACCATAACTTTCTGCAGAGCTGCTGAGCCAATTGCTGGGAGGTAAATTTAAGTCTGTGTTGCATTGTAATTGAGCATAAGTGGCAGGTGTTTGCACAGCCGAATATTTTACAACTGCAGTGGATTTGACTGGTTTCTTGGATGAATCCAATGGTATGGCCACAGGCATGGGATTGACCTAAAATGAAAACAATCTTAGGAATAGGAAAATAAAGGGAAAATTCAATATCTCGTCTAAGCGACTAATAAAATTATTAATGCGATTTGCACGTTACTTGCAAATGTGAAACGCGCGCGACTAAGTGTTTCTTATATGCGACAAAACTGTCTCAGTAAAATAACAAAGTCAAAGCATTCGTTGTAATTGATCGAATACGGCGTTACTTACAGTATCAATTTTTGTGTCCGCGCTTTCCGACATTTCTAATTTCGGATGGTGTCACTCGCGTCTCTCAAAATTAAAAGCAATGTTGCAAATTTTCTAGAAAGATCCAGAAAATAGCAAAAATACGACCACTCGCGGAACGCATAACCGCCGATTATACGATACACCATGGACAGGAATTAGTATTAATTCCAACCACCGTAATGTTACGATCTCATTCTTTGCTGAATCGGTAACATAGGGAGCGACACGGAAATGGTAAGAAGTCCGCATTGACGAAGTATAGAATGGACTATCCATTCCCATATAGAATAATCAGAAGGCCACATGGCCATAGAGTAACTACAGAGGCGAAACTTACTGTCGGTACCTTTGATGTTAGTGTCCTCGTTTTTCCGCACACCATAAACAGCGTTGCCACATTTCTGGATGGAGGTATATGGATCTCTTTCCATTGGTTATAGAGAAAAGAAGGATAGAAATGCATTGGAGAAACAGCGAAAAGCGCGGCAATATTTGAACATAAAAAGCTTAAAAAGTAGCATTTACTTAACATACTTTATATGTATTACAATAGAAGGAGCAATATGATAATGATTTTTCGGTTGCGCGCGGCTGACCGCCCTGTCCTGTAAAATAGAATAACCCAAGTGGCCTTTGTATTATAGATGGCAATAACCCGCCAGCCACGGACACCTTTTAAATTTCAAGATCAATAACGCGAGCAACTTTTATTACATGCCTTAAAATTCTTCATAGCTTATTTATGGACATCGTAAAATACTTAAAGATAACGCCTTCTGCAATAAACAAAGTCCATACACCGTATGAATCCTAATTTCTTTATATGGGAATACGTGAATAATTATTTAAGATACAAGAACTATTCATTCGCAAGTATGTTGACACGATGTCAATCTTTATGTTTTAGGTTACGTGATATTGAATTACATTACTGGAATAATCTACCAATCTCTTTAAATGCATAAATCTCTAAATTTTTTTAGTAATCTGCCACGGCGAGCTACATATTTGTTTATAACAAATGAACCGGAACAGCTAGTTGCAAAAGGCTAAAGGGTAATATTCATGAGACTTTCCACTTTAATTGAAGCAAATGGGCATTGAAGTCAGACGTCTAGGAGCCGAGAAATTAGTATTTTTCTTCTGATACTCTCTGAGTAATCCACCAATACGCGATATATTTGTTTATAACAAATGAACTGCAAGGACTAATTGCAAAAGACTGTGATGTAATATTCTTGGGACATTCTCATTTAATTTGAGTCGCGGATGATCCAAATCCGACAACTACAAGCGGAGAAATCAATTTTTTTCTTTAACAACAGTTATTCATTGTTCCGACTTTCATCAAAGTTCTTGCAGTTTGTTTAATATGCTACTTTCTCGGCTTCTAGACATCCCATTTGGATCATCAGCGGCTCAAATTAAAGGGAAAAGTCCAAGGAATGATCTCGATGTACCTTTAAAGCCTTCCCAAGCACAATTTTTGAGTAGCTGCAAAAAATAGGCAAGATTTGTTAATACCAAATTAATCGCAATGTTTATTGGCAAATCGGTAAGAGTATAACATACCTGGGTTCTTCCCCTTTAATCTATGCCAAGGGGTATTCAAATCAGACGTCTAAGTGCCGAGAAATTAATATTTTCCTTCAGATACTTTCGGAGTAATCTACTCACGGCGAGTTATATATTTGTTTATAATAAACTGCAAGGGCCAGTGACAAAAGGCTATCGGATAATATTCTTGGATCTTTTCCCTTTAATTTGAGTCGCGGTGGTCAAATTCGGATATCTAGAAGCCGAGATCTAAACATTTTGACACGCAGGCATGCGACGATCCGGCCCCTCATAATGATCCGCCACTTTTCTAATCGTATCGAGAGTGAAGTCTCAATACATCACACGAGTTACCTCTATAAATTGCGAACCGATGCACGGATCCGAATAAAACCATCGATTATTAACTACTGCACTACGCACCTTCGTTTTATACCACTTTCGATGGAAACAAATGATTAGGAACCGACATCTAAGCATTTTTCTAATCCTATCGAGATCGAAACCTTGACGCGTCACACAAAATCCTTCATATTTTACGAACCCGTGCAAATATTCAAATAAAACTAATTGATTCTTATTCACTGCACCTCGCACTTTCATTTTAGGCCCGTCTCGTTGCACACAAGCGATTAGAAACTGAAATCTAAGGTTTTTTCTAATCCTATCGAGATTGGAATTTTGACGCGTAACACGAAATTCTTTACATTTTACAAACCGATGCAGATATCCGAATAAAACCAATTGATTATTATTCACTGCACTTCGCACTTTCATTTTTGGTCAGCCTCGTTGCACACAAGCGATTAGAAATTGAAATCTAAGGTTTTTTCTAATCCTATCGAGATCGGAATTTTGACGCGTAACACGAAATCCTTTACATTTTGCAAACCGATGCAGATATTCGAATAAAATCAATTGATTATTATTCACTGCACTTCGCACTTTCATTTTTGACCGGCCTCGTTGCCCAGAAGCGATTAGAAACCGAAATCTAAGGTTTTTTCTAATCCTATCGAGATCGGAATCTTGACCTCTCACACGAAATCCTTTACATTTTACGAACCGATGCAGATGTCCAAATAAAACCAATTGATTATTATTCACTGCACCTCGCACTTTCATTTTTGGCTGGCCTCGTTGCCCAGAAGCGATTAGAAACCGAAATCTAAGGTTTTTTCTAATCCTATCGAGATTGGAATTTTGACGCGTAACACTAAATCCTTTATATTTTACATACCGATGCAGATATCCGAATAAAACCAATTGATTATTATTCACTGCACTTCGCACTTTGATTTTAGACCCATCTTGTTGCACACAAGTGATTAGAAACCGAAATCTAAGGTTTTTTCTAATCCTATCGAGATCGGAATTTTGACGCGTAACACGAAATCCTTTACATTTTGCAAACCGATGCAGATGTCCAAATAAAACCAATTGATTATTATTCACTGCACCTCGCACTTTCATTTTTGGCTGGCCTCGTTGCCCAGAAGCGATTAGAAACCGAAATCTAAGGTTTTTTCTAATCCTATCGAGATTGGAATTTTGACGCGTAACACTAAATCCTTTATATTTTACATACCGATGCAGATATCCGAATAAAACCAATTGATTATTATTCACTGCACTTCGCACTTTGATTTTAGACCCATCTTGTTGCACACAAGCGATTAGAAACCGAAATCTAAGGTTTTTTCTAATCCTATCGAGATCGGAATTTTGACGCGTAACACGAAATCCTTTACATTTTGCAAACCGATGCAGATGTCCAAATAAAACCAATTGATTATTATTCACTGCACCTCGCACTTTCATTTTTGGCTGGCCTCGTTGCCCAGAAGCGATTAGAAACCGAAATCTAAGGTTTTTTCTAATCCTATCGAGATTGGAATTTTGACGCGTAACACGAAATCCTTTACATTTTACGAACCGATGCAGATATCTGAATAAAACCAATTGATTATTATCCGCTGTACCACGCACTTTCATTTTTGGCCGGCCTTGTTGCACACAAGCGATTAGAAATCGAAATCTAAGCATTTTTCTAATTATATCGAGATCGGCGTCTTGACGCGTCACACGAAATTCCTTATATTTTACGAACCGATGCATGTATCCGATTAAAATCAACTGATTATTGTCCGCTGCGCTCCGCACTTTCATTTAAGCCCGGGTTTGGCGGAAACAAACGATTACGAACCGATATTTATGCATTTTTCTACTTGGAACGAGAATGGCGTCTTAATGCATCACACGTCGACCGTTAACTAGTCGTTTCCCTCGTAAAAAATGGCGGGAGTGGAAAAACCGCGGGAAAGTTTTGTGCGCGCGCAATTTGATTTTGAGAATGGCTGGGAAGACTAGTATAAATATGAATGTACTCGACGATGAGAAAATTATTGTCGTTTATTGAACGAAATATTTTAAGAAAGCTACGTTACCCTTTCATTTATTCTAATCCTAATCCTACTACTAACTCCTATACCTAATTCGTTCATCGAAATTATTGTCGGATACGTAACCGGCGCATCATCTATCTCTTATCGTTATTCTGTTTTCTAAATTACAATTCTATCTTAACTTCGTAAAACATTAAACTCTCGCCCTGAGACTAATCGCACACAAAAATCGTTATCCTTATACGCATTAGTTGTAATAAAATTAATAAGCTTATCATATTGTCATATGCTAGGCGTATTAATTCACGCTACTCGCTTTCTATACGTCATACTTTCGCATACTTCTAAATTATTAAACTCTCGTTCTAAAGCTAGATAAGTATATGCAAAACCTGGTATTTCTATGCGTATCGTTTGCAATACGATTAATAATCGTATCACATTGTTACACGTTACGCTTATTAATTCATGCAATGCATTTTCTCATGCTATTATTTTCGCCACCCTCTAAACTCTAAATAATTAAACTTTCGCTTTGAAATGAACGATACGCAAAGATTTGTATATCTAAGCGCAGCCATTCGCTCGCTACTATTTGCAATATAATTAATAATTGCATTATATTAAAATATAAAACGATTAGTAATTATACGGTAAATAATAACGATTGCCCAGGTCCCACCGATCGTGGAGGTTGCTGCGAAATAGGGACCCACCCTAGCCACGATCCCATCCACCCTCCTTTTAATCAAATTTTTGACAAACATTTTATATTATCCTTTTTTCGAACCTTCGCAAAACGTTCGCCGTACGATCGTTTTGTAAAGCGGACGGCAAAAGGAACTTGTAGAGAACCGCGATAAACTTATAGCTAAAAGTAAAATGTACCCTAAACCTTAGCATAAACTTGGGCTCAAGTTTAACTACGTCATATAATTAAAGATCTTTAATTATGCGTGTAGCTCTTAGACCTAAAACATGCAACCCAGCTATAACTTAGTTTAACTTAAAAGTACCCACTACCTACATTAACTTCCACTACCTACTTGCGATACAATTTAGTTTAACTTAAAAGTAACCTTCGCCAACTACTGATCATACGACTTACACTTAACATTAGAACTACCAAAGTAGTCAAAATGACTTGTCCGCAATTCCTCACAGGAGTTATATAAAATTACAGTAATTCATTCAAACAAATTTACCGTGATTTTATATACAGAGGGCAAATAAAGATTTATTTCCATTGCATTATACAATTCTTAAAATATCTAATGCTTTAATTTGTTTCGTGTAAATATGTACAGCGTAATTGTCGATAGTTCTAGCGTTAAGCTAAATTAAAAGAAACCTCCGTCGATTACAGATCATGCAACTTACGATTAGACTAACTTAACAGTACCAACTCTGTACTTCATCTGTACTCCACCAACTACAGATCGTGCATCTTAACCGTAAACTTGCTTTAACTGGAAGGTAATTTATTTAACTGCTGATACTCTTGCTATCGTTATGCTGCTCGCAGAATTGATTCCATGCGAATCTGCGAATCAACCGATCTGCAAGAAGCTTACGTATCGGATTAGTGCGCTGAAAAGAAAGCAGATTAGACACAGAGAAATCCTAACTCGCGGTTATCCGAAACGAAAAGTGATTCTATAATAATTAGACACCGGATTTTTATGCATTTTTAGGAAATTTCGATATGCAATAACGCATGGATGCACGCGGTAAGTAAAAATATAGAAAGTATCGAAACGAAGTAGTAGGTTAGAATGTTCGCAACGCGAAATGAACTTCGATTGAGGTTCCATTCCTTTAGCTGTGTTTATCAATCTTTTCATGCATTTACTGCAAAATGAAATGTGCAGAAGACACGCTAAGAGTAAAATATCCGAGCAAGGGATATTTTCGCGTAATACTTAGAGAGTGGAGCGAGTCTCTGTCAAGAAGAGACACAAATTTGCATAAAAATCCACAGTCTAATAATTAAATTGACTATTCGCGCGCAAACGTTTTGCTTCGATACCAAAATCAAAAAGAAAATGATAGAATCGCGTATGACTTTTTGTACCTAAAAATAAGTGCGACTCTAATCGCCATACAGAATCGGCTTTGAAAGGGTTCAACGATCGCGTATCAAAAGTAATTAAAGTTCCGCGAGCAACTCAAAATTGGAGTAGCTATATTTTGCTGCATACTTCGTCTATTTTACTTTTGCAGACACGAGACGAGCACGCAAAAACTACGCGCGAAACTTTGACTGCTAACGCGACGCGCCGACGTGCAAGCAAAATACTATTTTCTTATCAAAGGTAAACGATAAGCGCGAATGAGCTTTCATTTTCGCAAGCCACGTCCAACACGTTGCGACATGGATCTCTACTACTAGCCAAGGAAGAAATACGATCGCGTACTTCAAATGAAAGTAATTTCGATAGCGAAAAATCGTAGCATAGCTTATGGACACCAAAAATGCTCACCGTATCTTAATTGAAACCTTAAATAAACTATGCACGACTCTACTAGACGTACATTACTTCGTACTATACTTTAACTGTTATTTTTATTTCGACATCTGAATCGCTATACGTTTGCTTCGCGAATCGTTACTCGAATTCTCTCCTCTTAAAGATGTAAACTACTTTAAACGCGTTTTCACGTATCATTCATTTCGTATTTATTTACAAGTTTGTACCCTTTAATATGCATGAGATGCATGCAAAAATTAGTGTAACTTTATACCATAAATGCAATATATTCTTTGACAGTAAGGAAATATGTTTTGTAGCGGTATTTTTCTATAACAAATGCTCGATGAACAACAAAACAATAGACCAGACACAAGTGGCACAGAAATAACATAAACGAAATAGCAGCCCTGAAGAGCCATACAAGAAAATAAAAAAAGCAGCCCCGAAGAGCGCTACAAGGAAATGAAAAAGCAGCCCCGAAGAGCGCTAAATGAAAATGAATCGAGTGGCCAGAAGGGCCACCCAAAAATCGTAATCATCCACTCGTAAAACCGATCAACCCGTGAGTGGAACATTCTTCTTCTTCGCAACGCTACTTTACTCAATCTACTTATCAAACAGCGAATTCAACAAATAAATCGCGAAAGGTGCTTCATTCTATTGCAAAAGCTACTTTACTCAATTTAACTTTAATCAAAGAGGAAAGAAAAAGGCAACGTCGCGCAAACGTCCATTTCTGGACGCTTCGTTGACCCTGTAACGCAACGCTAATGAATAATAAACACTAATCTATGCACCTATTATGTTTCAAAGCGCAACACTAATAGCGAAAGTGCAGCGTGCCCAATGCACAGCTGCTGTGGAGTCGTCCATGGTCCATCGATGACTGAATTCCACTTTCTCAGTGGAACATCGTGGGCTTTTGTCTCATATACGCAACGCTATGTCCAAAACGCGATCATTTCGTGGCGCAACGCTAACTGCAAAGCTGAACACGCGCGATGCAAATGTGTCGCAACTCTAACATTTTAATTCATTCAATCGAAGCTACTATTTTCGTGTAACGGAAGCTGCTCTGATTAATCGCGGTGCTTACAGTTAGAAGACGCAATCGATATTATCGCAACGCTATCAAATATATTACGATGCTAATCTCAATCAAACTGTGGAACGCGATACTAAGAAATGCTAAGAATACGCGCAACATTTCATACGTCGCAACGCTAAATCAATCGCGATAATCGTATCTTCGCAACGCTAATGCAAACACGTGACTTTTTCATTCGCAACTCTAGTATCATCTCGCGCTTTCTTTGATCCGCAACGCTATGTCAACCCGTGCGTACGTTCTCGCAACGCTATTTACAAAAGTACGCGGTGCCCAGATGTGGAAGCTGAAAACACTACGCATGCAAATCTAATAACGAGTACAGTGACAAAGTAACAAGAGTAATGACCCTCCATTCTTTCGTAAACCGAAAAAATGAACAGCCATTCGTTGCTGCCCTCTTCGTGACAGTTTGTCGGGCCTCTTCTTTTCTTCGGGCGCCATGCCCGCAGGGACATGAATTTAAGCTCGAGGTTCTCGAAAAGCAACCCAGAAAGAGACTCAGAAAAATGGAATAAAAATGCATATCGAAGAAGTTAAATAGCACGCAGACGACGAACGATTCTAAGAATTCTAAGAAACTAATCTAAGAATTCTCAGCATCCTTGTTCGCGCAAACGTGTCGAACCTCGAGCTGAGTATATACGTTCGTTTCGTGCAGATCGCGACCGCGTCCGCGTGACGATTCAAGATCGCCGGATTCGAAAGATCGACATTGGCAAAGACCGGAAATGACCTGCATTCTCCAGGTCAGATCAGCTCGCCGTCGATGTTCAAATCAGATTCCCTGAAACAGGTTGACACGCGCACCCTCCATTAAATATGAAACTCGCGACCCGAGACCATATGTCAACCTGCCCGGCCCTACCTACTTAAAATTAACACACATTCCAGAAAGTATGCTACCTACCTACCTAATGCTTTATTTAAAAAATGACAAACAGGCACACAAACACAGGCATACACCCCACCCCCCACCCAGCGGATCACACGCATACCACCCGGGTGCAAAAGCCTAAACTAGGGATTAACGTCCCGGGACGCCTCCGACACCCGAGTTCAACATACATTTCACACAAACTCTAAAGTAAAAAAAAATCCTGAAATCGTCTGACGTGGGTAGCGACCATTGCGTATTATATTATGCAATTTCAAATGCATCCAACTCGATATATTCGAATATATTTCAAGCATATCGCAAGTAAATGTAATTCAATAGAAAAATTGTAAAATATATTTCCGGCACTAATCAAACGTATAATTCAATAGGAAAATTCTAAACGACGCTTGAGACATTTGTCAAGCACGTCAACGAGAACTTGTCAACTGAATTTGTAATAAATGGTTTGCTACCATTCGTGCAACGTGTACGTAATAATATATTTGGTATCATTTAGTTTATGATTAGCAATCGATTTTAAGTTAATTAACATTAGCAAAAAACGACGCAAATCCACAGCCTAACACACACACAATGTGGAAATGACGTCGCGCACGATACGCTACCCACGATCATCCGCCACACAAATATCAAATATCAAAATAATAAAAAAAAATGATCGTGCCACGTGCTTTTCACCCGCTCAAGTAGCACCTGAGCACGTGAGCGGGATCCCGGCAAAACGACACGAACCGACGCTGAAAATCCTAGCTAAAAAACTTGTCGACATTCGTAATCGGCTAACGGACTGTGACTCTACTTTTCCAATGCGTTTAAAGCAAACAGACTCTACTCGTTACATTGAAAAGAAGCTACGTTACTTGCAAAACAAGAAAGGGACAAAACTCTAATGCAACGTGAATTTAAATACGCGAGGCTGAGCATAAGAAACGCGAACAAGTGACTCTAAATTAATGTTAAGAATATTAAATTTTAACAAAAGACTCTAAATTGAAGTTAAGAATACGATGATAAAATATAACAAGGGACTCTAACGTGAAACTTTAAGTGTAATCCCTTGGGCGACTCCCTTATCAAAACGTCGTAACTTTAACATAACATTGCGTTAAAGTTTGCGACATCGATTTGGAAATCTACCCATCGCGAAATGTCTTCTTGCACATTTTATTTGGCATCGTTTTTGTACGAGAAAAGAAAAATTTAATGTGTCTCTGTATCTTAAATCGAATTGAAGCTACTATGAACCGCGAAGCAATATATTGCTCAATTCTTTTACGAATTACGATTCAACCAAGGAACTCTGATAAAATATTTCGCGTACACCTGCGTGTACTCAAATAGCAATGTAAACACATTTCCTCATTACTATTGTGCAATGAATAAATCTACAAATATAACTAAATACTATAACGTGCTCAAACATACGAGCATTCCACTTTAATAAATATCTTTGTGGAATTTCTGTTGACTCTACTTTTAAGTGCATCGATATTTAAAAAGAAATTCCTACTAAGTGACTCTACAGTTGACTCGAATTCTTTTATTAGCATATGAAAATATTTAAAATCGCGAGCGCAAGAAGACCTAGCCTCGTCTAATAAATACAATACATACAAGAAATATAAATGATACACGGGTATACGATCGTATACCCGTGGTCACTGTACTCGTTTATGCAAAATCTACGTATACAACCAGTCACTCGTGCCGATTCGGACCTTTCGTCCTCGGCATGATTGAATGACCGGAGGGATTCAAAATGCATGCCACTCACCCTTAGACGACTACGCTGTCATCTGCTGCAGCTAGGCGGATGAAAACCTGCTGCCATCGTCATCGAGCGAAACCGTGAAGTCGTGGAGTCGCGAAGCCTTGAAGCTGCGATGCCATGTCCTGTGGCCTCAAGGACAAGAAGATCTGTGGAAGACCTGTAACAGAGAAAAGAAACAGAGAAGATTATAATTTATTCTCTCAGTTTTCTCGACGTTTCGGATTAAGAAACTCGAAAGCTTGATAAACTTGGAATCTTTAAATGATTCTACTTCGTACTTGAACGAAAAGAATTTTGAATAGCTTCTACTACATGTTTGATGTAAGAAAAATTAAAGTAAGATGCGAAGATACTTACATTGCGAGCTTCAGAAGCCCAGCGAGATCGTCTGCCAACAGCCGAAGTTTGACTCTACGCGCGAGTATGAATAATAAAAAGTAGAAAAAAAGGAAAAATAAAGGACTAACTCTATTGTTCAAATAATATTTGGCGAGCAAACACTGACTCTACATCCGCGAGTTCGTATTAAATGTATATGAATTTACTTAGAGCTGCTGTGCTCTTTAAAAAATCAAACTAGTTTTACATCGAAACAAACACTGACTCTACAACCGCATTGCGCGCGGTCACAAATTCTGAAAGAACAACTTAATTAGTAGGAAAGGGTGGGTAGGTACGAAATAAAACACCATATTTTCTTATTATTCTTCTCTTATCATCGAGCATTTGTTACGAAAAATCCTCAACTCTACGCGATATACCTCTACGTCATCGAGAGATACGCATGTCCATATATCTTTATATTATATTCTTATATATAATACAAGAATAGTGTATTACGTATAAGAATATAATACAAAAATATCGAAGACACAGTAGAAGCTGCTAGCAAACAAGCATAAATTATACTATAAATGTTGTATATTATATTATGCGTAAGAATGTACGACAAGGATACCAAAGATATAATAAAAGTTACGAGCAGAGACGCGAAAGCTATGCAATGAAAATTCGTTATCGAAATTCTCAAGTAAATTGTGCCGGTCGCGAGTCACGAATTCTCGGAAGTCAGCTGCGCGAACAAGTTCGAAACGTAAACATTTTTCCGACGCCCGACCTCGCGGCACGTTTTTTGTTTACAAGTTCGGCCAGCACGCGTTTGCTAGCCAAAGTTTTTCTGGTCAATTTTATCGGTTAAACTATGAACTACGTGTAAGACGCGACCGAAATACAGCAAAATATAAAGACTGCTTCGATTTTTCGTTTACGTTAACACGTGGTAGCGCGATCCGATTACTCTACTGCAAATTTACGATTTGTCGAGACGTGAACTTTAAAAGTAAACCAAAGAAATCCCTCCCATCCCTCCCATTTTCGACCGATAGTTGCAAACAAGATTCGTACGATTTAATAGGTTTTAGCACGATTTAATGACTCTACTACAACGTACCGATTTGTCGAGAATTTTGTTTTAGAAGTAAACCAAAGAAACGATTCTATCCCTCCCAATTTGACTCGGTAGTTGCAAACGAAGTACAAGTAAATGTACAATTTTGAAAGACGAATTAAATATGGAAAGTTACCCACTAACAATGGTATTAACGACATATTATTACGTTCACCTACGTTAGAACCACGTAATATTACCAAATCTGCAGCAAACAGACCGTTTCCCGATTAGGCATAGGCATCTGGAACACAGAAAATAGAAATCGTAATTTAAAACAAATGTATTAGAGAAGCAACTGGTGTCCACGCAACTATTAACTTCGTGTTAGATGAAAGCAAGCAAACGAGAAACGGAAAATTATAATCAAGGTTTACGTAGCAAGGGGAAAAGGATGTGAATTAATTAAAATACGCGTGAAGGAAGAAATACTATTCAAAGTATATAGAAGAAGGACGCTTAAACTGCCGGCGAAATGCGTGAATAAGCGAAAATTACGTACCACGTGTTAAATCTTTGACTCGTCTCGTCTTTACAGTGTTCCAAACTCGACTGATGACGACGACCTTAGAGCCGCTCGGCTCATGCGCTAGCCAAGCTCCGAGAGTGGGGAGACGCGTCAGATCCCAGCCGCGAAACTGATTGAAAATTCAGAATTTATTCGGCTTAATTTCTCTTTATACATCTTTCCTAAATTCACGAATATTATACTTTACGTTAAATTCGGTCTTTTCGCATATGTAGAAATGAATAAATAGCTTGTATCTATGATTAAAATTCAATAAATTTAATTAATAGAATCCTACGTGTTACTCTTTACTTATTTTCACGCGACTTCGTGTATTTCTCTTTAAAGTTAAACGATGAAGACGAAATATTATAAAAGTCAGAACGGTACAAAGTACTATAGTTATGGTTGCAACAAATTCTCAAGAGCACATACTTGCGGTAAACGTAAAATGAAATGTATTATAGAGATAAAATTTGGATAACGCGTTGCAGCATAACAATGGCGGATGCAAAGACACTCCTAGTTTAAGCTGAATCGTTTAATATGCACCAAAATAATAATATCTATGTTATTATATTCTAATAACTATATTTGTATCGATAACCGAATATGCAAAGCATCACGTAATAATTACAATGGTATAATATAGATTCATATCGATAACTACTACCGTGATATTACAAACGTAACTTTTACTTGCTAGAAACATGTAAATTCGTACGTTCATTGTTGTACGAACGTCCTGACAGCATATATGGCTATGACAGAACGTACGAAACGTATAAAAATTACATTTCGATGACTATACGCGTAACGCCACGTAAATGTGCAAAGCGTAAATTAATACGTTCTGCTAACGTTATTCTTCTGCAAATGTATCTTTCTACTTGCAACAAATATATAAGTTCGTGCATTCATCGCTACAACAAATTCTCGAGAGCATACCGCTGTAATAGCATTATAAAAGCATCAACGTACGCTTTAATAGTTACACGCGTATTGCCAATTAAATGTACCTACATACCGTAAATCAATAATTTTAGAAGTATAGCGTGGCTCTATATCGAAAACTAACACCGTGCTACTGCAAATGTATCTTTAATTTACGCGAAACGTATAAATTATTATACTCATTGTTACAATAAATTCTTGAGAGCGCAAACGTATAATAAAGATATCAAAATTAATAAATCTTATCGTATTGGACTAGAAAAATTGTGAAAAATTGAGAAATGTCTCTTCTCACGATTGATCCGAAGAAGGGGAGTCACGTGACTACACGAGCCCTCGAATTCTGTCACAAAAATATGCATTAGGTGATATGTCTATCCTGTACCTCAGCTGTGCTGATATATTTGCATTTTTCTGCAAGGAAGCAAAGTTCGCTAACTGATGTAGTTCCAGAGTTTGCAACAAGATGGCCGAACTTAGCTGGCTTGTTAAACATTGTTGCCCAATTTAGAAAACTGTTAATTATTCAGCTTCTGAACATTTTTTAGCTCAAATTAAAAGAGAGAGTCACAAATATATACTTTATGTATTTTTCAAGCAATTTCGGATGTAGTTTCCGTGTAATTTACAAAACAACAACATATTTGTGTATAACAAATTAACAGCAATTTATACGGGCAAAAGGCTGCTTGCATTACATTTTTAAAAGTCTCTCCTTTAATTTGAGCTCTCAAATATTCAAATTGGGGATCCAGAAACCGTGATGTTTGCAGTTTTTTTTAACATAATAATGGCGGATTTGTACCAATTTTTAGTTTTAAAAAACGCAAAAAGTAACTATTTTTCAGGTATACCAAATGCTTCACGACACTCGAAATTCTGCTGTCTTGAAATTCCTCGCTTCAATTGACTAAAATTTCCTTATTTCCCACCCGAAAACAAAGAAATAATAATTGCTATCAGTGAATCACTTGCTGGTGGTTTGATAGTGTATTAATGAAGTATAACTGAACATTAATTACAAGATGAAATACCTTTGGAAAAGATATATCTACGAGTGTGCAACTTCCAAGTTACACAGTTTTATACAGAGTTGAACGATTCTTTTTTACTTTTGTTTAACTTTTAATTTGAAGCAAAGACCAAAAAAACAAAGAAAAACGTCGAATAGAATTTTTCATTATTCGTAAACGATACATAAATCGAACAAAAAATATTGTATTCTGTGACCCACGGTTTAAGTGTTAAAAAGAAAGAAAGGAAGAAGTTTTAAAAAAATAACACGTATGCTCGTTAATTCTCTGTCAACCACGGCGCTTAAATATTTCCGCTTAATGTCGTTTACAAAATACGCTTACAGAATGACGTCTAACATTAGTATACCGAAATTTGTTCACGTCCAAAAACTTCCATTTATTCAAGTATGAAAAAGATACACAAGTTTCAAAGGAATCCGTGAAACCGTCAATGGTAAATCGTTAAGAAATTCATTGGAAATTCGCGGACGGTGTACTTAGAGAAAATTAGTCACAATATTGTAAAGAATGACTTGGTTGTAGCGACGCATTATAATGCGCAAAGGTGGGCAAGTGGCATTCGATTTGACAGTGATTGAAGATTCCTGAATAATACATCAAGGTATATACCGTCGGGGCATCGTTTTCGCTTCGACCAAAAAATATTTCAAAAAGATCTCTTTTCAGATTTCCTGAAGCTCCCGAATTTCTTTCTGTATTACGTAACGATATAAGGGTAGATGTTCTAAACACTGTCAGTGTCTATAATCAATACTATGATTATACTGTGATTTCATTTTTATAAAAAATTGATCCATATTGGGTAGGTATTTAATTTGCAAAAGTAAGATTGTGGCACGATTCATTTGTTGTTAATTGTACCGTAATTATACTATAATACATTTTCTATAAGTAATACTATAATTATATTATTATTACGCAATATTTATTTATTTTCTATCAGTAATGTTAGAATCAGACTCTAATTAGCCTATAATTTCATTGAACTTTATTTTTCTGAAGTTTATAATTACTTCTGACTCTCATACTGTATTTGGGCCTAATTAATTAATACTTAAATGCAAAAGTAAATACAGTGATGTACGAATACTTTTTGTTGCCAGTGATGCATGCTTTGCTATTTATTCATATTGCGACTATTTATCGATTAACATTAGAATTACCAAAATGGTCAAAATCACTCTTCTGTAATTTCTTATAAAAATCAAGTACAAACATGCATCAGTACATTTTTGGAGATTTTCCGTGAATAGTAAAAGTAAAGAATTATTTTCCTTGCATTATGTATCTCTGCAGACATTCCATCCTTTTAATCACCCGCGTATAATTAAGTGTAATTTAATTGCCAGTAGTCGTAGTGTTAACAGCGTTATACTTGAATAGTTTATCCGTTCTCGTTCCCATTTGCGTTAAGTTTTTCTCGTTCGTTGTATTTTATTGCCAGTCTCATTGTCACTATTAATAAGTATCAATTGAAGGATCAAGGTTTTCGCGAATCCTTGATGCGACGTCAAATATTGAACGCTCGGAATTGTTTATAATTATATGGCAGGCGGCAATCGATGCGTTAATAGCGGCGATGTATTACTCAGCTGAAAATAAGTCGTTAATATTCTCAGTAGGCTGCGCGGTCGGCTGAAAATGAAAACTGGTTTAGCGCCGCACCGACCTTGTCGCTCATCGTGAAACGTGTCAGTGCCATTGTTCTGCAAGGTTTCGTTTTCTGACAATGAACGCCGTCCCTTGCCGTTTAATCGCGTGCCTTTTTTTTCATCCCTTGTGAGAATTCCTTGCATCTTTAATGCTACTCCAGCGATTCTTTACACAAAGCAATGAAGAAAGTGAACATTGTAGTTTTCTTAAGCAAAAGATGCGAGAAAAATACTCTACTATGTTTTGATGTCTGATACTTAAACTTAATTCTGCATATAGTTGAAATTTGATTTAGATTTGGATATTTATAATCGAGCTACGAATTTTTATGCAAATTGATATTTTTCTGGGAAACGAGATAGTGATAAATCTATTGTAGAAAAGACTTAAATTGTTTTTCTTATCGAAAATTTTACAATTAGACTAACATGGGTCCACGTTAGTCTAAGATGCATGATATTAAGTTACACATTATATGTACAAGAGTGTTAAAATTAATTAACTTAATTCCTATGAGAGGGTTTTCATACAGCTATATGTTACATACATTGTTATAACTTATAACTATATGTAGGTTTAAATATAAAATATCCTTACTATCTAATTATATTAAAGCTCCAAGTTACAAGCATTGTAGAATTCATTTTATAACGCTAAGCGTTTTAGTCCTGAGTCCATTTAAAAAATTAATTATGTTGTAGAGTGAAGACCATCCTACTTTGAAAGAGTCCGAAATTGAAATTCGTTTTGTATGGCGACACTGTTTTTTTTAGGCATTTATTAAAAAAGACGTTCTCTAATTAGAGGCAAAACTTGCCGGTGATGCACTAAAAACTTCGAGTTTTTTTACTTACTGCTCACTAGACGCTCCCAGATTGTTTTACATTGCCGTTTTACGTGTATATAAATAAATATCGTCGCGCGTAGATTATTCCGCTTGCGGATGCGAGTAAATATTGCGTAATTTTTTTTTTATTATGAACGTTTCATTGCAATCAATTCCCATAGGGAATTATAAATAATATTCTGTTGACGTGAGTACAATGAAATGAAGCGTAATATAGATTACTTTCAATTCACCTGACAAATAAGTTGAACGCTAAAATACATACGACTTTGTACACATATTTTGTATGACTACTGCAAGTCTACTGAACAATGATAGATAATAAATATACAATAATCGGTCCATAAAATATCGGACGCGTTCTTATTTCTATTCATCGATCATGAACGAAATGAGCGGCGAGTGAAATGGAAAGTGTAGCTAAATCCGTGGCGCTCGTTGTACACCGCTAATCGTTGCAAGGAAAGTAAAATGCGGTTATGTAATCGGCTGAAAGAAGTCAATGTAGATCAATGGAATTATATTATAGTTTCCTGAACTCGGTCGATATCCATTGCACCCCGTTTCGTAATCGTCATCTATACCTTTTATCTAATAAGAAGCAGAATGAAATCGATTTTTGAAACATAATTGCTTCTGTTTTGCGCGCACAGACAAAAAAGATTTACAGAGAAAAATGCCAAAGCCTGTTTCGTCAGGGTTTTAAGTTTTTGGTCTTGAATAATAAGAGTTATTATTAGCCTACTAAAACTGGGTGAAATAGATGAAACTTCATTGGAAGCGAATTTTTTTCAATGCTGCTGGAAAATTCAAAAATTGGTAACAGTAATTATGACACTATTATCGTATAACAATTATAATTACATATAATATACATTATAATATATTGTATTATCAACCTTACACTGTAAATAATAATTTCGTAGCTTTCACTTAATATTAAATGATAGTAAAATTGCCCCTAAGAATTGGATGAAATAAATCAAATTTTATTCCAAGCGAATTTTTTTCAATACCGCTGAGAATCTAAAAAATCATACAGAATCGTGATATAATAATTCTAATTATAATATATATCGTAATATAGTTTATTATCAACCTTATATCGTAAATAATAATTTCGTAGCGTTCATTTATTTAATATTAAATAATAGTGAAAGACTTTCAAATATAATATTTCTTCTTCCTACCGATTTTTACGGTTTAAAGGCATCATTTTTAATACGCAATGCGACTAATTGTAAGTAAATTAATTCCACAAGGGTGCTAAAAGTAGTAACTACGATTTTTATGTTAAGTTTTTTTTGTCAATAAGCATAAAGAAATCAAATAAATTTTTTGTTCGATGCTTCTTGTGTACGGTAGCGTCATATTACCTACGATCCGGTAATCGTAATCACGAGGATCCTAGACTTGGTAATTAATGCGTTTTATGCTAAATGACGTCATCAACGGTGAGCAGGTTGATCTGTTTACCAGCTCTATCTTTCCCCGAACACGAAGTTATCTAATGAATTCATGTAACCGGGCAAAGATAGCGATTTTTGAAAGCGTTACATTCCGCTCTATGTTACTTCAACTATTACTCAATCCTTGAACGTAAAGCATCGCCATTTTTCATTGGCTCGTAACATATATTCGTTTCGTTTCTCTAGAACGTTTATTCGAAGTTCTAGAAATTTGACACGAGAAGAATTCTTCAGTTACTCTAAAGATGCGAGAATACGATCTATCAAAATGACACCGTACCAATTTAACTGATAAAAATCTAAACTCTAAACATATATTTAATTGGATTATTAATTAAATAAATCGACACCATGACAATATCCTCAAAACTCGAAACTTTTTGAATTTCGAAGGCTTCCAAAATTTTAAGTAGGTTCAGTGGTTAAAATAAGTATTTGTACACTGTGAATCTTTGACTTTTATTTGAAATATATTTTCTAAAGCAACATTAAGTTGAACCTATTTATTATAGCTCCGAATCCAAATGTGTCTAACGATAAGTATGAATCACGTAATTTTCAAATTCCACAGAAGGAAAAATGTTCTACATGGAAATGAGAATCTTCCCAATGTAAGAATACGTTTTTCGATTACCGTATCACATATCTAAATTTAATGGATAAACCAAAGGCAGCGGAATCTGATTAACATTGAACTTGATGCATCGCGTGAGTTTCGCGAGCCATAATAAGTAGCAATTTCTCCTCGTCGAAGGTCACACGTGCAATTCGCGTCGTCTAAAACCATCGCGATCGCATCAAATGTCTTCCGATCGAAACGTTTTCCTTGGCGAGCCGTATAAAGCACAAAAAGATCCTTCTGTTGTGCACCGTTTCCTTATTCGTTTCGCATTCTCTGGAAGCAAAGTTCGCGTACATCGGCGAACGTGTTGCGAACCGGAAGTAAGTATAAGCACGCGTGCTCGTTCAAAGGAGACGGAATCGCGTTAAACGAAACAGCAAACGCGTCTAAGTAAAATTGATTTATGCGTTTGCGTAGACAGGTATGAAAGAAAAAAAACACGGTGATTATGTTGTCTGCTCTAAGATTCATTATGACGTACGTATTGTGGAGAAAAAAAAGGGCCGTGTTCCGTATGTACAGTGGCGAGTATACGAATAAGAAAACACTAGTAAATTCAACTGGTTATAGCATTCTAAATTTTGCTTCTATTTCTTATCTGTAATATTCATTTAACCCTTTGCGAACGAGTGTCGGAAATAATCGTCCAAGTTCTTCGGTGTTTTGGACGTATATTAATTTTTAAAACGAGAAATTCAGATTAAGATGATCATTAATACGCCGCTGTGTTAATACGTGGACAAGTATTTGTTTAATAACGTCTTCAAAATATTAATAATCGAACGAAAATTCGTTAAACATTATTTTGCTCCGTCCGCAAAGGGTTAATATTAATTTTAATATTCTGGAAATATTCTTGTAATAATATTTCGCTACCATGGACGTATACATAAGACATAACGTATATATACGTATATGTCTTCAAGAATTTGACTGGCTTTTGTTAAAACCATACGTACGCCATTTTGATAACATTAATATAATTTCTGGAATCAATCGTACGTTAATCTTACGGTACAATTAGTTACGCAGAGTATCCAAATATTTATACCTACATTATTTTTATATTAACAAACATTATGATCGCCTACGCTTTTAGATTTCAGTTCCCATATGCCTAAGGGTGTGTAACGTGTAATATGTGTAAAAGGGGGATCCACTCTTTATTAACATTCGGGGAAAAAAGTGACACTTTCGATTGGTTACCAAAAATAGTGTCTGCTAATTTTGTCCAAGTGAAATTGTATTATTTTTATTTAAATTGGATAGTAATTTTAATATTTGTGTTCAACTTACCAAGGTTTTATGGTTAACACGATAAATGGTTTTATTTCACGCATGTGATGCTGTTTAATATGAATATAAAATTAAGCCCTCGCCATAGAAATTTTCAAGGCGTGCTATAATTTTGCCCACCAGTATACGCATTATTATAGATTTGGATTTTACAGATCAATTATATCGAAAACAATTGATTATTGCAATAGTTAATTAAAATTCCCATCGTTTAAAATTCTTGTTGCCTTACTGTACTTTAAATTAGTAAGATCGCATGTGACACTAAAATAAAATAGTCTATTTTATGCTTCGGCGATGTCAATACCAATCACAAACTATTTCGATACACGTTTGCATACTAAATCAAAATATTCGAGTATTGATATATATTGATATTCATAAATATGTCTCTGAATCTATTCCTCCACTATTTGTACTTTTCAACGGTAATTTTCATTGGAAAACAATCGACTTTTTAAGAGGTAAAAAGAAACACCACACCTTAAACCTTTCAGAAGCGACTTAAAGAATAATGAATGAATCGAAGTTCCTAGTTAGTTATTAAATTATACAGCAGACTATCAACTAATACCCATTTTTTCTACATAGTACAAGAAACTAACAAGCCATACAAGACGTTGATACGACTATAAATAACAAAGGAAAAAGGTAACAAATTTATTCGTTCATTAGGATAACTCGTTACAATAACATTGCAAGGCGATAATTTATTCAAACGGTTACCTTACTCGTGTATGTCAACACGTCAGAAGTCTCGCGTTTCGCAGTTCCAAGCGTCCAGGGATTCACCGTCGGACATTGAGAAACTTACGCGAAGCTTGTGTCGAGCGCGATTCGCGTGTTACGATAGCAACGGTAGCAATGGGCGCGGAACACTGCAAATTACTTGTGTTGCAATCAAAATTTCCACCTGTGCACCGAGTAAACAGAGTAGCGATAAATTTACGCCATTAAAAGACCTCTACCATCGTTGTCGATTGTAAATCATTTTCCAGAAACCTAGCATAACGGAAATATGCAAATATGTGCGATCTACCGAACGAATGAAAAATGGAGTCAAACTGGTAGTCGAAAGATTTGCGATAAACGTTGGAAAAATGTTAAGCAAAAGTATCTCGGTATCCCAGTGATTTTAGGAACGGATTAGGACAAACTGGTGTGTAATACTTATAGCGTTTATTTTAAAAGATGATACTGGTTAATTTTACGATCCAGGTAATGCGTGTACGGAGAGATAATTAAGTTAGTTTAATGATTACGATAAGTCAACGTTATCATTTTTTAAGTTCAAGCGAGAATAGAAATGCAAATACAATTAAAATGAAGCCTTTTTTTGATATACAAACAACATTGCTATGTTTGTATAATGCATAAGGAGAATTGTAAAACTTTGACGAATTATTTTGAATTTGTAGAAAAATTGCCAACCTTCGAACAATAATACTCGTTCCTAAATAGATATTAAATACATTAAACACACGATTTTTCTTTACGAAGTTATAACAGATAAAACATCAGCATGTTTTTAGCGAAGATTTGGTAATTTCTTTACTTTTGCTATCCGATAATATAATTGCATTTAGTAAACTCGGTCTAAATTTTAAACGCAAGCTTTATTAGACTATTACTTAAATAAATTCGTTATTTATGCAAACTATTATTTACCTAAGTTTCGAGAGTTTCGAATCATAAAAACAGCAACAGAGTTTCGTGTTCCGAGAATTCAAAACCTTTTGAGTTTCGAAGATTTTCGATGTTTCGAGTTCCGAGAATTCCCATCCCTAATAATAATTCGATCACCTACTGTACTTAGAAAATCACGCGAACGCCCATAGAATTAATCATGAAATCCGAAAGAATCCGTCTTCCATTTGACAAATCGACGCGTTCATCGAACAACGGGACCACAAAGTCTCCGAAGCCTCGCAGGATGATTGAGTTGCGCCGTGTGAAGAGAAAGGAACCTCGTAACTCGAGTTCCGCGTTCGCAGATGTGAATATAAATTTTTGATGATCCGACGAGAAGAGCACAGCTCATCTATTCTCATGAATTTTATTTTTGTCCAAGCATCGTCCGTTAAACGATTCCTGGGAATAATCGTATTTATGCATCGCGTTAATAAACGGAGGACATCGATGTCGCTTTAAACTGGCTTCAAGATCTTAAGATCTTCACTTCCTAGTCGATAATTGCATCCAGCTCAAAAGGATTTGTCATGCGTATGATCTGAATATCGAAGCGATGCAACGGAAGTATTAAGTTGTTGCACATATGAGATGCAAGATTTTATGCAGCTTAAAATGTTTCAGTCACTAATTAATTGAACGATAAGCTTATAATTTCTATACAATTGCTCGAGCATATTGACGAGTATCATATTCAAGTATGTTTAGTTTACTATTGTCGGTCGTTTCTTTTCAGCGACTATAAGGTATATTTTGAAAGTTTACATATTCAGTGTAAATTATTCCAAACTAACGTTAAGTTGTTTACTGAACGATCGTACCTCTTGATGCATAATTAAGATTAATGATAAGGCAACTTCTACCGCATTATTATTAGAATAACATTCGAATTTAACTAGTATGCATGGTTCCTTTTGTTCCATTGTTTGCTATTTCATTTTAAATCAATTAACAATCCATCAATACTGTTAAATTCAGCAAGTTCCAAGCTTTATATTTATATACACTAATCGTCATTCAATCTTACTTTTCATTAATTAACGATAAGAAAACTTTTAGTTACATAAAATCGGCAATTTCAAATGCAACAACTTAATATTATAATTTTAAGGTGTAATTTGCTTCTATTGGAATACTAGTAGTATTTATTCATTTAATTTCACTATTGGAAAACTATTCGCTGATATTGGAATCGTTACGAACAATATAATAATTAGAGCCTCTGAAAGGTCGAACTGATTAATTCCACTTTTTTCCACATACCTAAATTTTATTATTTAAGTACATAATTAATGTTAAACTTTCCAAATATCGATTCAATTTATTTTAGGTGGTTGATCAATTTAGCTTCTGAATGCCTCATTTTATTATTACTCCGAATGTTCGAATATCCGGATAATAAAAAAATCCGGACTATACGCCCATCCCTAATCAAATTCACAGTCTAGTAATCAATTTACTTGATTACTATTAATTATTCGTTGTGTGCAATGCCCCAATATTTTCGTACGCCACTGTATACCAAAAGAAAAAGCAATCGCAAATGATAGTTCATAAAATGGCTGCAAAAATGTAATACAATTGCAACGATTATAATTTGATCGCGTCAAATAATTGCTTGCAATTATATTAGAAGCCATGCAAAGAACGATCTCGCATACGACGCGTACGCGAAGTTGGTACTTACCTTTCAGGATCGCGTTAAGTATTAAAATTTATATCCTCTGACTCATGTTTACTGATTCATGGAACTGCGCGTGTTGCTGTAACGTTGCTGGAAAATCCGAACGACTTTCGAAACGCACAGCCGCCGCTGCAAAGTAGAAAAAGTAGAAAGAGAGGAAAAAATTGGAAGCAGTAACAAAGAAAGGTGGGAAACAGAAAAATGCGGTGTGCTAATAAACATTGGCAAATCGTCGACCCGATTTCTATTCCAGTTTCACTTAACTCGTTTGAAATGCTTCCTGTGGCGAAGCTTTGATTTTGAAACTGTGAATTTTGTGGATGCATTCGCGTTCGAGTCGGGCGCGCGCGCGAAAATACGCACGAAATCCTCGGTGACTTCAACGCGTGGATAGGAATGCTTGACCCGCGCCGCGGTAGCATTTATTCTTACATAATCGGCGCACGGCTGCGTATACAGTCTGTCTCAGAAGTCTACATACATATTTTAACTCTAGAACTACCAAAGCATTCAAAAGAATCCATTTACGTAAGACTTTTCATCAAAATTGTACGATTTTACTGCGGCGTATTTTCAAAGTTTTTCAGTAATTTTTTGTAATTCATGTGAATGAAGATTTATTCTCTTATACCTACCTTTTTATATCTATCGTTTCTCTCTCTATCTCTTTAATATCTATCGTTTTCATTGTTTTAGTAGAAATAAATGCGTTTCATTTGTCGTGTACATTTCTAAATTTATAAACATAACCATAAGATAGGAGGAACTCGCCTGTTACCGGATATTTAAGGTTTCCTCTAAATAAACAAATAAAAGATGATATTTTACTCATTTTATTTTGCATCAACTTTAAATTAACATTATTAGAACTTAAAATGAAATGAACAAAATAAGCGTAAGAAATAATTGTCACAATATTAACTTCAATTAACCATAAACTTTGGTTTAAAATTTTTGAAGTAACGTTGAATTATTCCTATTATCGTTTGCTTTTCTAGAAATTCTTATGTCTCGTCGCAAATCATATTCGTGTACCTTGGACGAGATATCAAACGATAGATCACCTTTAGCTTGTAATAAAAATGTCACACCAATGAGGAAACTTATCGAACTTCGATCGCGGCTATTAAAACAGTCATTAACTGAAACCGTAAAGTCATTCCACAAAATTCGACATTCTTACAGTAATCGACGACATCAGTGCCATGCCTAACAGAACCTACCTAACGTGTTTTTAAGCATAACTCAAAGAGGAATTTCTTTCACCCTAACTGGTTCCAAGCATCTTTATCTGCGAATTTCTGTACTAAAACTGCTAAAGTCTCTTCGAGAAGTCGCAGCAATAACCAGCTTGTTAGGAAGCAACGCGAAAAAACCAAAATCATCCTTCTTTGCTGCGTAGCACAAAAAAATATCGTACAGTTTTAGTCGTACGAAATTATATCCAATGATTTTTAAAAGCAGATAAATAATAAATAATGAATACTGAAATACTGAAACGCAGATTTTTCATTTCTATTGAGAATATTCTTTTCTTGCGACAATAAAAATCCTAGATCCTTAATTCTTCAATTTTAAATGCTTAATTATTAAGTTTTTATTTTTGAATGCTCAGTCCTTGAATTCTAAAATTTTAAGTAACTCCTGGAACGTTTTTAGAACGTAAACTCTTGATTTCTATATCTGGAATCTTGCATTCTGAGTTTTCAATATTGAACGTATCGAAATTCTCGGTTCTCGAATCCTGTGCCTTGAATTCTTAAGCTTTTAGATCTCAATGCTCATGGTTAGTCCTTGAACTCTAAAACCGAAACATTCCTAAAATATAAATTCTTCGTTTCTAAATCCTTAGCAGTCTCAAATCTTGAATGTTGAATTCTCAATTCTTCAGCGATGTGCCCTGAATCCTTAATTCCTTAATCTCGGACGTTAAAATCAAATTACATTTGAGTAAGTTTTAACATTTCAATATATTTTCATTTAAAACAGTTGGATAATATCGTACGAACAAATCTGCTAACAATTGATTGATTATTAACAATAGCGCGTGACATTTTTTAAAGCAGGAAATCACACGTAATTTTGCATCACATCCTTGACATTCGTTATGTTTTATTCTTATACTTCACATACATATATAAAAACATTTCCATGACACGTATATACCTACATACATAATGCACAAGGTTTTAAATACGAGATAAACAAGGTTGCCACTATAGTGGCGTACCATAGCTAAAATATTAATCTTCCATCTCTAAATCCTTGAGTTATTCAATTCCAAATAAATTCCTAAACCTTAACTATCGACTAAGTATAGGATAGACCATTCATTTATAAGAAACATCATAAATTGCGTGCCCGGCCAAACTTGGACCAAACTTACAAACCGATTGAAGTAGCACAGAATAGAATATTCGGAAAAAGTGATACTTTCAATTAGTTACGTATATTTTTCTAAATTACCAAAGATAGTCTCTTATAATTTTGTCCACTAGTATATACCTATATACATTATTATAGATTTGAACTTTAGAGATCGCGTACGTCGAAATCATCTGCGTATCGCAATATTTAATTATAATTCATAAACGTATCGCCTTTATTGAATTGTGGCATATTCCATACTTCATAATTTCATTGGTCACGTTTTAATGTTCGACAGCACATTAGCCTCTTCACGTTTATTTTAAACATCAAGTGTAAACGAAAATATACGATGTCTATGTGTTGTGCCATAAACCGGAATCGAAATTTAGTATGAAAATTTGTTTATTTACGATTCTCCGTACGTTGCTTTGCTGTTAAATGAAATAACTAAAGTGTCGATTGCAGAAGCTGTTATTGAGACAACTACCCTAAAGGAAACGCAACGGCGCCGCACGGAACTTTTCGACATTTTCCCAATGCCCCCCGGCGCTAAAACGATTAGGAGAGGTCTTCATCCCGCGAATATACCGCGTACGTGTGCTTATAACATCCAGGGTCCGCGTTTGCCCCCACTGCAAACTGGTCTGGCCATTCCCGCGGCGAACGTTGCTTCGACGGGTTGCACAAGCATTTGATTCTCCATCCTGCGGCTTGCAAAGTCAGTTCTCAGTGGCACCGCGACCAGGCCGCTCTACCACCGCGTCAGTTTCCTGGTTGCCGTTTATTCCGATCATCGTCGTCCTGTGTCCAGTGCTACTTCGAAAACGCCTCCGTCCGATACCGCAACGAGACGTTCAAAAGGGACGCGCGACGATTAGGAGAATTGTAATTAGATTCTATCTCGTTCGATACTAGCAAAAGGCGTCTAGCAACGAGAGAAGCTTCCGGGAGCATCAGGAAAATAAAAGGATCGAATAGGAAAAAGTAGCCCGTCTGGTTTGGTTGAAACTGGGTTGGATTTTGATACTGCGAGTGATCTTAGAGGAAGATTATCGTAGAGCAGTGGTGAAATATTTCGGTTGAAGATTATGGAGTTCGCGGTGAACGATCGAACCTCGCGATGTAACTGACTGGGAGGCAGCATTGGTTGCTAGGATTGGATGCTCATTATTCGCCGCTGAGGAATATTCGACGTTGCTGCAGTTTGCGACGCAGGTTAGTGCATGCGTGCTTTGCAGCACGGCGAAGAAACGCGAAGGGGGGAGGGGAAAGGCAATTTAGCGAGATCAGTGATTCACGTTAAGATGAACTTTGGATTTCACGCGGTATTACTTCATTAAATTATTAGATTTCATAACGCGATTTAGTGAAATTATTAATATGCATATGTTAGTTGATTCTGGACATAGAAAATTATTACAGATTAGAGAAATCACTATGTTGCTGGAGCTTTGGGATTTTGGAGATAAGATTGGTAGGAGCGACAATGTTTCTTCTTTTATTTATAGTGTAACGTTAAGGAGAGACGAATTGTCGATTTATTTGGTACCTGAAAGATTCCTAGTCGATTGTGGATGTAGAAAATGATTACTAGACTGCGGTTCCTTATGCGAATTCCTATTTTTAGTGACAAAGTTAAGAAAATGGATCTTAACTGAAATGTTGATTTACCCCTAAAACATAATAGTTTGCACTTTACTTTAAACATCTTGTATATTCTTGTATATTGTGCGCGTTTTGTAATTGTTTGCATAGGTACTTAATTCCACATGAATGCATAAATATCTGCAATCTAGTTATTACAAATTAACGGAATTATTATAGTGCAGATATTTTGAGATTTTGGAAATAAAATTACTGTGTGTGACACTGATTCACGTTAAAATGTATTTTGATTTTCGCAAAGTACTACTTCAGTACGCTATTAAATTTTGAAACACGATTTAGAGAAATTATTAGTATGTACTAGTTAGTCGATTGTAGACATAGAAAATTATTACAGATTAGGGGAATCACTCTGTTGGTGGTGCTTTGATATTTTGGAATTGAGATTATTATGAGTGACCATGTTTCTTCTTTTATTTAAAGTGTAACGTTAAGAAGAAACGAATCGTCGAGTAAGCTAATATTCTTAAAATATTCGTTCCATTTTTCTATTGTTCCTAAAATCATTAATTTGTAAATTCAGAAATAAGTTTGATGAATTATCCGTTTATCACTTTGATCGATGAACTTCTCTTCAACTTTTCTCTGGCACCCGAAGAATTCCCCTCTTGTAGAATTCTTTGTTCTTTTTAAAATTAGAGAATATGAAAAGAATATTCGTATATCTTTTATTTTTATATATATATGTATATATACACACATATTTATTTCTGCATACATATAGTAAAGTTTTGAACGTATACTGTTACAGTTGAGTGGACAAATAAACACTGAATAACCTGATAACATAAACAACATAAAGTTACAACAAATGTGAGTGGACTAATTTAACATTAAATTCAATATTACACTAAATCTAAAATAAAGTAAAACATCGTAAAATAACAATTATCTATTTACCTTTTTTTGGTAGTTATAACTTATTTTAACTTCTGAAAAATCCAATATAATATATAATTGCATAAGTTTTTACATAAACTATCGCACAGCAGAATATTTATTTCATCTTCCGAATGTATTTGTATTTAATATTATATTAATCTTCAAGATGAATAAAAATACTAAATGCCGCATAAAGTTTGTATCAGGGTATTATCTAACATTATTATTTGTAATGGTTTGCAGGAAAAATTAGTGTTATCGGTTCTCAAATATTGCATCAATGTTAAAACAAGCTTATACAAATTTTCACACTTCGAAACTTCGCACTATTTCCTATTGCGACACAAACGTATTTTAAATATATCGGCTTATTCAAAAATTCGCGTCTTCTTAGTATTACAATTGTACGTATACACGTTACTAAATTTCACGCTATTTCCAATTGCAACACAGAAATATTGGTTTGTAACATACGTGTTACCGGACAGTAGTTATACATTTCCATATTAAATCCAAAACAATTACAAATCGGTAATACGGTGAAAACTGAGAAGTACATTAAAGAACGGAGGAAAAATTTAAAAGGGAGACTAATTGCAAAAAAAATAAGTGGATTAGGAAGAATAAATAGAACTACAGTATTGATACCGAAGCACATCAACGATAAAGACGATTTTCGTGGTTTACTTTGTTAGAGACTTGTGACGAAGATTAGATTAAATGTTCAAATTTGCAAAGAATAGGCTTGTGATGCGTGTGTCGATACTCTGGACTGTTTAAATGATTATACATGTAAGCGTTGCAAATTATTTTGCAGTTCTCCTAAAGTATGTCAGAAATATTTGCTGCGTCCGGTAACAGAATAAATTATAATAATAGATATATAAAAAAAAGATATATTTATATATATAAAAATAAAATAGATACGTAATAGGTAATAGAATAAATGATAATTAAAAATTTTAAAAGCGTATACCAAAGTTTAATGTCAATTTAAGATTGTATCATGGATAATGTTGCTCATTTCGTTCGTTTGTTTTTAATTTTAGTAACTTGAATTTAACTTGTAATTAACGCAAAACGAAAGGAATAGAACATCATTCTTTTTCATTTACCGAAGGAAAACTATACTTTAATGGTTGTTTGACAACTTCACATTAGGCGTTTCGCCTTTTTGCCTTCGTTTTCTTAAACATGCTAAACTGTAAACGATGACAAGACATCCGTTACCCTATTCATGCATTTATGTACGCGATTAATTAAATAATCGTCCGGTTTGCATTGAACGTTGTAAAAACAGAAGCATTGACATAAAGGTGCTTAGTATTTGAAGGATATTGAGAACGTTTAATGGTGCAATAACTGTTTACAGTGATGTACGCTCAATGCGACGCGTTACGTCATTTTATGCAAAAAAAGCGGAAATTTCCTGAAACTTCCGTTCGAAATGCAGACGTACATAGGTGATGCAAATTCGAAATTTTCATCTCGACGCGTTTCCATTGTGCATTACACCAGACGCTACACCGTTACCCAATTTATTACCACCCCCTCCCACATGTGTGTACAAAGCGAGTGATTAATGAAACCATGTAGCAAAATTTAATCACCGTTACTTCATATCTTCGATATGGTTCATACTTTCGAAATGTATGTAGTTACGCTAAAATGATTCGTGTCTTTTTTGAACAGGAAAAGTTCTTGAAACAGCTTAAAACGAGTCGAAAACGACAACAATAATTGCCTTTAAATGGAAACTTTGCAATACTATGCAATAAATTATATACGTTATCGATGAAGTTAGCATATTTGTTGCGCTATTAATTAAAGTGTCCGCAGAAGCAATTGAATTAACTGAAAAATCACTGAAACGGTTTAAAGCGAGTTAAAAGCAAAAACAACAATAAATTGTTCTTTGAATGGAAACTTTGCAATACTATTAAGAAACAGATAAACATCGAGTCGAATTAATTAGTATCTATAATTCATGCGCTATTAATTATCCCTGCAAAAGCTATTTAACCTCTTAGGCACTACGCGCCACTATAGTGGCTTTCGCGGATGTCATCTTTCTGTACGACGCACCACTATAGTGGCTTTAATTGTTGAAGTATTTATAAATTGTTAAAGTTAAAATGCGTGTATCGTATCTTTAAGAAAAATTATAATTTAATCATCAAACACTTCATTCCAATGTACTCGTGTAAAGAACAGCATTATCCGTCACACATTGCAGTGCCGTATCATTTACACGTAATTCGCGTTGAACTCTGCTGTACAGAGAAACAGCCCCGCGCAAAATTCAGCCGTGCCTAAGAGGTTAATTTCAATCATCGAACAATTTTTCTGGACGTGACTTCAGCGACTAGCAAAAATCTTAAAAACGAGAATCCGTGGGCATTTCGATGGCTCGAAACTTTCTTGGCAATGTGTAACCACGCTATACAACGCGTAGACGCCGTAGAATTAACTATGATATTCAACCGGCTGCGGACGCGAGTTTAGAAAAAACTTATTTCCATCTTGTTTGACGAGGAATTTCAGTTTCAAAGCAAACCTTTGCCGTTCGTGACACGCATAAATTTCCAACAACAAAACATTTTTTTGCATTTTACATTCTTAAACAGTGGAAGATTCTTAATCTTCGGACTACGATACGAATCATAGTCCAAAAGTTAATGATATTCACAATATGTAACGTAGTGCGTAATAATTTAATATTATCAGAAAACCTTTAGCATGTTTGATATGCATAAGTTTACAACAACAAGACATTTTTTTTGCATTTTACATCCTTAAACAGTGAAAGATTCTTAATCATCGAACTACGATACCAATCGTAGTCCAAAAGTTAATGATATTCACAATATGTAACGTAGTACGTAATAATTTAATATTATCAGAAAACCTTTAGCATTCTTTGTATGCATAAGTTTACAACAACAAGACATTTTTCGCATTTTATATTTTTAAACAGTGAAAGATTCTTAGCTCTTAAACCACTATATCAGTGATAACCCAAAAGTTAATAATAATCACAGTGTGTAATATAGTACTTAATAGTTTAATATTATCAGTACAATATAGTATTTATAATCTTTGAAGGCGATTATTAAATAACAGAAGAGAAGATTAATTTTCAAAAACAGCGAAAGCGGATTATTTATTTTGCTCATTTTTTTAGATGAATTATTAATATTGGTGATGCATGAAGGAAATTTAAGGATGAAAGTAATGATATTCAAGCAGACGTGGAAGAATTCGGAAACATTCCAGAATACAATAATATTCAGGAATAACGAATGATTCATATCAAGTTTTGTTTTAAATTACTTATATTTTATTGGTATTATAATCTCCATATCTATTGAAACTATAGCTACTTGTTAGACTACTATAACTGCTTGACTGTATTCTGCTAATGTGCATTCTGTATTTTTTTTTTTGCATATTTCAATATAACCCACAAATGCGTTAAAATCTGCAATCTACAAATTAAATATTATTTATCAGATGTTGTCATTCGAACACTATAGTTACTTACTTATGTGCTTAATTTTCACAATCGTCATTGCAAACAAGTTAAAGTCAGAGATCTTCAATACTCATCCTCAAACGAAGACTTGCAATATTAGCTACTGTTAATTATTGTTATAACCAAACGAAACCACTTACTCGTTTACCTGCACTCTAATTTGAATTAAAAGACATAATCATGGTTAATCTACCGCAGGCGAATAAATTGCATAAGCACCACCGATCGTTTTGTTAAAAAACGAAAAACTAGTATCACTTAGAACATGGCCTGAACGACATTATTTCTTTGCACTATCCGCACTCATTTCAGACAATAATATTGGAAGATTTTTCAGATACAAAGTAGATGTAAGAAAAAACGAAATGAAGATGTAAGGAACAGAAATAAAACGCAGTCGATTTATTGGCATCCCAGAAAGCCAAATAATAGGCTTACGGTAAATAAAGTATCGATTGAAGCTTCGAATAAATCTATTTTCGTTATCCCAAGTAAATTTTTGCAATACTTACTGTGAGCAACTGTGATAACATCGCGAACTAGTTTACTTGATATCATGCAATGTCACGGATTTCCTTCGATCCTTCCTATTCCTTCTTATGGAAATTCAAATATATTTTTAAAATTATTTAATAGAAAATTATTAAATTATTTTAATTTAATAATACATTGATTACCATTAAATATTTTAATCTTAAATTTATATTTTATTTATTTAAATAGTTTAAAAAAAATATTGATTTGTGATATCAGTGATGTAATTTTACTTTAAATTATAAATATATTAATTTATGGAATTTTATTATTTTTATTTAGTATTTTATTATTATTAATTAATTTATATACTATTATAATTCAAAAAATTATTATTTTAGAATGATTAATTTATCAATTTAATTCTATAAAATTTAATATATATATATTAATTGATGAATTTATATTAAATTTTATAATATTAATTTTAATAATTACATCAATAGTAATAATTTATAGTTTAAGTTATATAAATATAGAAATAAATTTAATAAAACGATTTTATTTATTATTAATATTGTTTATGATATCTATATGTTTAATAATTATTAGTCCAAATATATTAACAATTTTATTAGGATGAGATGGATTGGGATTAATTTCTTATTGTTTAGTAATTTTTTATCCATCAAGTTCCCGGAACTTTTGCTCAAGATCATTTATGTGAATCGTCCGCGCAGTCGAACGTCTTCCTGTTATGCCTCGTTAAATCGCAAAGAATGAAGAATCTTTTAACGATAATAACATCATAGCAGCATTGCTTACTTTTTCAAAACTTGGGTATTGTTTCGTATAGGATCCGTCAAGAAATAAACAAATCCATTTTTTGATTCTCATTATTCACCTTTTGTCCGCCTACCACTAATGTGTAAACTATGTAAATTAAACTGCTTTTGTCCCGTGTACTACTAAATAAATAAATAAAGAATACATATTCGCCATCCGAGCAGAGAAATAATCACCGAATTTTATAAACGAAACGTAAGCTGGAATCGTGAGATCTGACATAACATTTCGACTCTATTCTACGTAGATTTCTCCGTCACCTTTGTCTCCTTTGCTGACGTCTATTGCGAAAGATGTGCCTATCTAAGGTTACGTCTAATCACTTTCCATTTCTTTGGACTTTCGCGCGTCCGCTTCGGTATCTTTTTCAATGAACTTGCACGCCGGCCTCCACTTCACAAGGAAATCCAGAATATTTGTCAACCTACTTGACAAATCCTTCACCCGGAGCTCTTGTAAAACTTACATTCTTACAATTTCCTAAAGCAGTCCCAACATTCTTTGCATTCTTTGTTTTCCAACCTCTATTAACTTGTAGAACTTCGGTTCGCAAACTGTATTTCGTAACAATTTTGTCAAATAATTTATGCACTTAAAAATTAATTACGTAAGAGATATATAACGTGGACGCCAATAAGGCGTTTCAAAAGTTATGAATATTTCATTAAAAGAAAAAGAAGGTTTCACACGAAAAACGCACGAGTCGCGATTCTAAATTAATTCATCGTTACGTGGACATGTGTCAGTGCGTAAATCGAAAATGTTGTTTTCTGTTAGTTTGAGTATTTATTGGCTAAAAAATAGCAAATGATAATGCTAATTACCATAAATTGCAAATGTGAATAATCACAAAGAAGCTGATATCTTTTAATAGCTCGTGATACAAACTATTCATCCTTATTATTATATTCTATAAATAGGATATTTGAAGCTTCAAAGTTTCAAGAGCAAATCAACCAAAAAACGTTTCGAGTTTCAAAGATTAAAAATTTAGATTTATATAAATACTCTAAACTCCAAAAAATAGATGAGCGAATGCAAAAGTGCTCTTTAAACAATTCAATATTTTATCTAGTTTAACCTTTTACTTCCTTTCGTACCCCAGAATAATTATTATTTTTGCATTATCGTGTTCAATGGAATAACAATTTAACTTTCTGAAAACATTTTGTTAAACTCTGAAATGATTTTCTAAAATTCTAGATCTCCAAAACTTGGAACAAATAGACACCGAATTAATTCGAACGTCTGATAATAATCGAAGTTAATCGAATAAAAAGCTCTGCTCTCAAATGAGGTTTCTATTTTAAATAGCCAGTATCTCATCGACAAAACGATTTTAAAATGTTAAAATCGGATTGCGTCACGGTTTGCTAATTACTAACGACTTAACGGGGTCAATTTCATTGAATTTCACGATGATCGCATTTCTCCGTTGATTCTTCTCGTTCTGCTTGAACGCAGCCGATGAATTTACAACGCAAAAAGGCGATGATCTGGCGAAATTGAACACGGTTGCGCAAATCGTGTCACCTTATAATATAGCCAGAATTTTGAAAGCAAAAAGAAGAATGAAAGCGAACGCGATGGTATACCGTAACTTTACAAATTTCAATATTTTCGACGTAATCTTGCTAAGAAATTGAAAGCTTCGAAGCTTTAGTTTGTTTCTTTAATTCATTCTCTGACTAATTATTGTCAAATCGTACACGAGTCATTGAATGGAATACCTATACCTAACATGAAACTCACTTTTATTACAAGACGTATGTTTAACAACGTGTAACAAGAATTTTATGACTTCTATAAATTATTCCAAATTTGTAGAAATATACTATAGCAAGATTAATAATATATGATATTTAGTATAGCAAAATTGAAGGATCATCAAATTTTCGCTGAAAATGTGCTGATCTTTCAGCTGTTGTAACGTCGTGCAGAAAAATTGTGTGTGCGCGCATTTGTGTGTTTAGTATGTTTAACACCTGTTTAAGAACGAGTATCATCGTGTTCAAAGGTCGACAATTTTTTGGCAAAACTTTCTTGATCCCCTAACTTTGCCGTCGAATTTCGATTACGTATTATTTATTTATTTATTTCAACATATGGATGGATATCCAATTTACAAAAAGAACGTATTAATAATAATAATAGTAATGTCATCGAATTAGATTAAACCGAAAATGCTAAGATGAAGCTTGGTAGAAAAACCTGTGAAGCTCAGTTTTAAGTGAGTCGATGTTTCAAGATTTTTTGCGTAGGCATTGGCTGTACAGCAGATCCTATTTAGGGGATCAGTGTTGCTTAACCTTGAATTATACAGCATCGGTCTAAAAATAAGTGAAAATTATTCATCGAAATCATCATTGTATCGTCAAAAACGTAGCCACAGTTTTCGTATTAAAACAGATTTCACTTTAAACGTATTTTCATTTCCATTCTTCTTCGAATCTTGTAAGTGGTAATGTTGAACTCTTCATGACAATTTGATCGCGCGTCGTATTTTCAACGGTTCTGCATAAATATCACGTTTGGTGCCCTACATTTCACATGCTATCGATCATCCGAAAACCGTGCCGGGCGTGTACTTAAAAAGATTTATCCGACTGGACCGCAACCAGTTTTTATTGTTAGACTCGAAATTACGCAACAAGGTCAGTCATTTTTTCGGAGAAGGAAAGTGAAGGAAAAGGACAAGCGTATTAAAACCGACGAAACTCTCGAGGACCTCGAGAGGCGGACGCCGATAAATCGAACAACACGGTTAGTCGAGAATGAAAGCCGATTGCACGTGTTCGTAACACCGCTTCTCTTGACTGGCTGGACCAGCCGGAGATACGTTAGGTGAGAGTGAGTGTGTTACAAACGTTACGTCACTAATGAATTACACGCGACAGTTCGTCGGCGTCGTTATTACGTATGAAAGATCATCCGTTCTCTAATCCGTCGTCACCGCGTTTCTACGCAGCATTTTTTGATAGTCGTCGACAACGAAGATGAATCACGACGATGATAAAACTCGCAGTGGCTCAAAGCAAAACTTGGACACTTAAAGTAACCGGAGAAATGTATTCGTACACCGCGAACGTCTGATTTCTATTGGAAACATTTTTTTCTATGGAATTTGAAAATTAACTATTTGAAAATTTGCATCATAGCACTGAATACGCAGCTAACTTTATAAATCGGAGACTGTCGGTTTTACTTGGAAATTAGGTGTAATAAACAGGACAGACGATATCGTTACACATATGTACGTACATCGAATAAACTTAGTGTAAATGTCAGACCTTTTATCAATTAGTATGGTAATCCTTAAAATGATTGATACATCATGGTACATCACAAATATCAGTAATATCAATAGCAATTATGGTACGCGCATTATCATGCTCTCGGCTTAGTGCTATTGATCGTGTAAAAAAGCAGACGTTTTTTAAACCCGTTACGATTTAGAATAATGGTTTCAAGAAATAGGAATATTTCTTACAATCATCATAGTTGATCTATAATGCATGTGACTTGAAAGTTAGGTACATATTCATGTATCTTAATTTGTTAAATTTTATCTTGTTTGCGTATCATCGTATTACTGCATTCTCTTCTATATCGTTGTGAACTCGATTACATATGTATGTCGAAAACAATTTATTATCACAATATTTAGTTACAATTCCTGTTACTTTAACACTTTGCCGTACATTTATCGAAGATTATTCATTACGACGCTGTGTCGAATGTAAAACACTAAAATGTTATACATACATATGTGTATCATTTTTATCTGATAGCCTTGAATCATATAAATCGAAGTTGTAACTGGAATTAAAATTAAAATTTGTCAAATGGTACAGTGTGTGGTTATTGTAATTAGACCATAATTTGCACCACGAGTGTAACTCGTGATTATACCGTAAGGTGTTAAATGCGCTATTGTCTTACTCTACTCTGAATTAGTAATGTCGCATTGTGACACTAGAATGGTAAGATAATTCTATTAAAGAACGAATAGTTTTACCCTATGCTTCGCCGGTGCTGGTACCACAATTTTTTCGCACCTTTTTATTAAAGCCACTTTCATAAAGTTTTTAGCGTTACGCGTCGCAAACGATTAGAGTAAACGCGCGTCAAACGCTTCATTGATTATGAATCGCTTTCACGGAAATACTAATTGCTTTTTCTATCGTAGAAATGGAGACCGCTGCCAGCTCCCCGCCCGCGTCGGTCGCACCGACGGCTTCTTTGGAACTGAAAACACGAAGAGCGCAATTTCAAACGCAAGCGTCAACTTTGGACACGAGGAGGAGACAGGCGGTATGCGTGAGACGGGCCTGCAAAAAGTATGGTCCCAAAAGCAATCCGAATATCATTTTGGATGGACTGAACATGACTGTGCCGAAAGGCACGATGTAAGTTTCATAAATTCACGTTCCTACTCCTCCATTACGCTACATTTTTAACACTTTGCACTCGAAGTACTCCTCACAGGCACTGCCAAACTTTGACGTTGTACTCGAAGCGTACCTCTTACAATCCCTTTAAATAACGTTCATATCATGATAGTAATAAAATAACGTTAAAAATATCTTCCCTCCTAAATTTCGCCTTCAAATAAATCGCACGTTACATAGCCAGACAGAGGCAAAAAAAGTCCGAGTTAATGAAAGCAAAAGTTCGAGTGCAAAGGTTAGTTAACACGATTAACTTCGATTCGATTTCCTTGAATATATGAAATCTTGTTATCTTGCATTTGTTCTACGAGTTCGATTCATTTCTGCACGAGGAATCATCCTTTTTTTTGTACAGCTACACTGTATTTGTTCAATTATTAATCACGCACGTAAATCGCTTCCTATATTTCTTTATGATCGGTAATAAAACGGTAATAAAAACTTGCAAAAGAAGACGTTAACTACTAATAGACTTATAGGAAACATAAAAAATCTTTGCATAGTAAATTTTGCCGCGGGTTAACGTAAACACGTCAATCTGTAATCGCGTGGCGGCGTTTATAAAGAAATATGCAAAACGGAGCCTCATTATTCAACGGTTTTCTGAAATTTCCTTTCTTTTTCGCGCTAATACATCGATAAACATTACACGTAAGATCACGCAAAAGTCGTCTGCGAATTCGCACATGTTTGCCAATACTCATTGATCTTTCTCACCTGCTGAAGACTAATACACGCGTTTCCGTGTCGGTTTTCTTCAATGAAGACAAAGTCCATGCGTTACCTTCGTCACGTTTTCCCAGAAACGTGTTCGTTATCCTTTGACGATTATCTAGTCGCGAAAGATAAACGGTTTTTCCTAAATGGTATCTTTAAAACATCGAGTCTTGGAATTACAGCGGAGCCTTCTATATAGGAAATAATAGGGAGATAAATGTTTAGATGAGGGAATTATTGGATAATATTGGGTTGTCCGGAAACTTTATAAGTTTATATTAATATTGTATTTTACGATATTTTTTAAACATCGGACGATTAGAGCTCAATATGTTTTAACTTGGCTGTTCAATAGCAAGTAAAGCGATTTTGTTTTGAATAACAAATAGTAAAAATAGGCATACGTTCAACGGTTGTTTTAATGTTAAAGAAGTGGAACCTAAATAGAGAGTAATTTTACCCTTAAGTATTTTAAGCTTTAGTTTAAATATTTTGTATCTATATCGTTGCATATTCCGTGTATTGTGTACCTTTTTGTGCAGCTAAATCTCCTACAATTGCATTAAAATCTACAGTCTACTAATCGCTTAATACTCATACTTCAATTGCCACGTTATTTTAATTGTGTACATTTTTGTGCATTATGTACGTTCTGTACTTTTTTGCATGTTTAAATTTCCCGTCAATGCATAAAAATCGGCAATCTAATCTGATCATTAACATGCTATAAATAATACTTTGTTTTGTGATCTGATAAAAGCTGATCGTAAATTTAGGGTAATAATTGTAAAACAATAACAACTTGTTCGATTAATCTAGATGGATTCTTCGCTTCGTCTACTGTTTACCTTTCTTCTTTGATGACAAGGCAGATTGTTATGCAGATAACTCGCTGCTTAAACGATGTTATTATACGTTCATTGATAGGCGAATTAAAACTCATTGTCAGGTGTTGCGGATGCACACATGGAGTAGATTGTTGATCGTCTAAGCAATGGCGAAATTGCCCACGGTTTTAAACCGCAGATGAAAATGACAGTGATATAATATCTTGCGGATAACCCGAGCGTTAAAGAAACCGTAATTATGATTTCTAGTAGATAGTAGCTGTTATAGTAACGTTAATTATGAGTGATAAATATTGCATCATTGTCGTTAACGTTTCCGTAACCAGAAAGATTTCTAGTAGCTACAGAATGTGTTGACATATACCAGTATTTTTAATGGGACAGTTTTTAATAACAACCTTGTCCATAAAGGGAAAGTAGGAATGAATATATTTTTTGAATGCATTATCGCAGTCTTCTACGGACGCTAGCTGATTGTGAGTTTATCAAAATGGTTCTGCAATTAGCTCAGGATAAATAGAACGTTGGTCATCCAACACAGGTAGCTGCCGGATGATTCCATACAGGAATGGATAGTCTGTCTTATGCTTCGTCGATGATAATATTATGCAAATATTCCTATTCAGATATGGTTTACTCGGCGCGAGCGGTTGCGGAAAGACCACATTACTCTCTTGCATCGTGGGCCGAAGGCGTTTGAATTCCGGCGAGATATGGGTGCTGGGAGGCCGACCAGGCTCCGAAGGATCAGGTGTTCCCGGGCCACGAGTAGGCTACATGCCACAAGAAATCGCATTGTACGGAGAATTCTCCATTAGAGAAACTTTCATCTACTTCGGATGGTGCGCCGGTATGACTACACAACAGGTGGACGAAAAATTGGAATTTCTTATAAAGGCAAGTATTAATCACGTTTTAATCGTTTTTAGTCGAAATTTAATTGATTTTTGAGAACAAAACTTTTGGTATTATTGAATACACCCTTCGCAGTTAAAGGGTTAACGAGTAAATAAAATAGAATGATTAAAACATAGCACGTAGTGTTATAGAGGATTATAATAATTTTATCTACGAAATTTTATCCTTGATGAATTTTCATTCGAACTCTAGTTCAAATGAAATGAATGTTTCTTGCAAGATAAATCTTGTAAAAAAACTATCGAATTAATTTGTATATTTAATACAACGAATAAAACACGCAACGACATTTTAATTGACGTACTTAGATTGATGAGGGGAATAATTATGTTGACAGTGAAATAATTTGAATAATAATAGGTACAGCATCTGCGTAACGTATCTATCACATTTGCTATAATTAATGGATTCGCTGCGAGGTGTTCGTTTATATAATATGCAAATTGTAATTATTTAGCTGTTATATAGAATGAAATACTACAATTCGATGCAAATAACTGATCGATAGCGAAGCGCAAAAATGAAATAGTTAGAAGAAGTAATAAAGTTTCGGATTAAAAGGCAAACATTTATCAAGAATTATCTTTACAGTACACGAATATTACCAATGAAATAAGTTTTCGAATACGAAGCAAAAAGATTTTTACCAAGTATCTCGAACAGTTCTTGCAGTTTCCATCGAAAAATAGTTTCGAGAATTATCTGTACGGTACGCGAACATTACCAATGAAATAAGTTTTCGAATACGAAGCAAAATGTTTTTTATCAAGTGCCTCGAACAGTTCTTGCAGTTTCCATCGAAAAATAGTTTCGAAAATTATCTGTACGGTACAGGAATATTCCCAATGAAATAAGTTTTCGAATACGAAGCAAAAAGATCGATTTTTACCAAGTGTCTCGAACAGTTCTTGCAGTTTCCATCGAAAAATAGTTTCGAGAATTATCTGTACGGTACACGAATATTACCAATGAAATAAATTTTCGAATACGAAGCAAAAAGATTTTTACCATGTGCCTCGAACAGTTCTTGCAGTTTCCATCGAAAAATAGTTTCGAGAATTATCTGTACGGTACACGAATATTCCCAAGGAAATAAGTTTTCGAATACGAAGCAAAAAGATCGATTTTTACCAAGTGTCTCGAACAGTTCTTGCAGTTGCCATCGGAAAATCGTTTCGTGAAGAATTTATCCGGCGGCCAGCAAAGAAGAGTATCGTTCGCCGCTGCTCTTCTAGCCGATCCAGAATTGTTGATCCTGGATGAGCCCACCGTGGGCGTAGATCCTGTTCTCCGTCAAAGTATATGGGACCACTTGGTCCAAGTAACGAAAGACGGCAATAAAACCATCATCATCACCACCCACTACATCGAAGAAACAAGGCAAGCTGGCATTATTGGCTTAATGAGGGGTGGCAAATTATTAGCCGAAGAATCGCCAACGAGATTAATGGAGATTCACAACGTGGATAGTTTGGAGGATGTATTTTTGAAGCTCAGCAAACGACAAAATATGGGACTTAGAAGAAGAAGCAGCATCCTCAGCAGTGTTACTGGCGTTCCTCCTGAAACTGTACGCTTTTGTATTTTTTTTTTTTCTTTTTCTTAACACGTTCGCTGCGAGCTTGATCATTAGTAGACTGCGGCACTTTATGTAATTTTATACTCATTTCTTTTTGTTTTTTTAACCGGGAGTTTAACGCCGCATCAACATCTAGGTTATTATTAGCGACAGTACTGTTAAATTATACTATTTGGTCGGCAATTTTAGTTTGTTTAGTGAACTCAAGGAGATCATGAATCTTGTTGATTTCGATGTCAACATTAATTTTGGTTCCAATTTTGTATTTGTTACAATAGACATTGAATTTTACCAAAATTAAAGAGGTGGATTCTACATAGGTAGAAGCTTGCTTTGCCCCCAAAATACAATAATTTGCGGTTTACTTTGAATATTTTGAGTATCTCTTCGTATTACGTGCATTTTGTGCCTTTCTGCTGATTCAAAATTTCTCCTAAATGCATGAAAATCCGCAATCCAGTCATTAGTCATCAAAATTTTCTCAACGCGGACATAACAGTCATACTTATTTAGAATTTAGAGTTCTTTTAGATTTCTATTGCATAGGTTTTGTATAAATTATGTGGCATCGATGTTTGATACAACGTTATGGTTTTTCAGCATACGGACGACGAGATGAGTGGGGAATTCGGCGACAACGTTAGTCTCTCTAGTCGAAGAAAAAGCATTGCCATCAACGATGGAAATGTAATTTTTAACCTTTGATTTCGGTAATTGTATTTTCTCTTTTATTAGGAAAATTTATGGAAATGGTTTGGTGAACAGGTGCCAGAATTGCCACCCGAAGAGAAAGGTTCCTCCAAGTACACAATGCTCAATCCTCAGCACATGAAGGCTCTCGTATGGAAGAACTTTTTGTGGATGTGGCGAAATGTGGGGTAAATGTTTCGATGGACCAGAATTCGACATTATTCGAATAAGATTTTATTCGAAACGTTATACGAAACAATATTCGAATAAAATTGTATTCGACGAATTTATTCGAAATGTTACTCCAATAAAATTATATTCGAAACGTTGTTCGAATAAAATTGTATTCGACGAATTTATTCGAAATGTAAACTCGAATAAAATATGTCGAAATCTCCGATGAAGTATCAAAAATATTTGGAAACAATGAAGTAAAATTCTACCAAACTTTGAATACGCTTATTTTTTGCAGGATAATGTTATTTATCATCGGTCTCCCAGTCATGCAGATCGTTCTCTTCTGTCTCTCCATTGGCAGAGATCCAATAGGCTTAAGGATAGCGATAGTGAATCACGAACTGAACAACAGTATGCAACCGTGCACTCCAACGGTGGGCTGTGATTGGAACCGATTAAGTTGTCGATTTTTGGATCAATTAGAGAAAAGATCGGTGGTACTTGTACCATACGACCACGAAACTGACGCTAGAACCGCTGTCAAACGAGGCTGGGCTTGGGGTACCATAACGTTTCCCTCCAATTACTCCGATTCCCTTTCAGCGAGATTAGAAGAAGGCAAAAACGCTGACGAATGGAGCATAGATTTCTCCAACATGGATGTCGCCATGGATATGTCCAGTAAGTTTAGTCAAATTAAATTTAAAACATTCGTTACGAACCACGACGAAGAAATCTTCAAAATAAACGGCGTGCGTTTCTTCAACCAGATGACTATTATACTATTAGGACCAGAAGTTAATTCGGTACCTTCATTCAAAAAGCTTAAAATAAAAAATCATTTAATCATTGAAAAACTATACATCCCTTATTCTTGTTTTTTTTTCTACGAAATCATCGATACTTTTTTAGCATCTTTTCCAACGTAACGTTTGGGTAATTAAATATAGATTATTATATTTGTGCCGATGAAGACAAAAATGATCAAACATCTAAAGAAATTGCGTTTGTCACTTATTATTATTTACTTTGTATTACATCGATTTATATTATAGTTTTGTTATTTGCTAATCATCGTTTGTTATTTGTTATCTATTTATTCTATCTCTCTTTTTTGTTATACTTTCACAATTTTTTCTACTCATTTTCTTTAACCTTTTAGCATATGTTTTTTTAATAATCTCCAGATAAATGAAATGAAATGAAATGCAGAAATGTGAAAACATTTCTTCTTCTTTTTCTCTTTTTCTTCTGTTTTTTACTTAAACCACTTTCACAGTTGCAACTTATCTATTAACTTTCATAATAGAAAAACGAAATATCGTTCTATTTCTTCTTCTTCTTCTTAGATCAGCAAATCGGACAGCTTCTTCAAAGAGCTTTTTATAACTCGTATCAGGATTTCGCCCAGGACGTATCGGTGGCGTGCAATTATAGCAAAAAATTAACAAGTATACCGCTCGATGTAAGTTAATACATTTACCAAAGCAATAAAGTATAGCGAAAACGAGTAACGATGTATATTTCTCACTATTTAGTTTAAAAAACCAATCTATGGTCCTCTGGATCCGAATTTCACCGACTTTGCAGCGCCCGGAATTATCTTAACGTGAGAACCTATTCATAATTAATGTTTCTCGTTTAATGTTATTTTTTTGAAAACCGCTTATTAGCTGGAATTTTTTCCCGCTTAATGGAAAATCATGTCTATTACAGAATAATCTTTTTCCTGTCGGTTGCTCTTACTTCCGGCGCAATGTTACTGGAAAGGAACGAAGGTCTCCTCGAAAGAAGTTTAGTCTCTGGTAAATGAAAAAGCGTATTAGAATTAGACTGAGGATATTTATTGCTTTTATAGAAAATTTCACCCGTGCAAAAAATGACAGAACGCAGCCAACGTGCAAAACTATATAAAATATTCAAGCTTCAACACGTATTATTATACTTAAAGGGTGAAATTAATCTGTATTTAAATTGCATTCCTATTTTCTTATACTTTCAAAACAATTTGCATAAAAGTCCACAGTCTGAGTAATTATAGGTGAAAACGTTAAATCGTAATATTTTGCGGTTTTTATTTTTCTGCCGATAGGCTTGACTGGAACAGAAATTCTTTTCGGACAAGTTATAACTCAATTCGTGGTAATGGTAGGCCAAACAGTGATGGTTTTGATATTCACATTCGCCGTGTTTAAAATCACGTGCGAAGGTGATATCGGTTGGATCAGTACATTGACTATTCTCACCGGATTATGCGGCATGTGTTTCGGTACGAATAACTTTAATAGCCATTACAATAATAGAAACAAATGGATTTGTCCCCTTTTGCAAACATTATTTTCAAATCACGGGCTATAGAAAAACAAATAACGGATCGAATTTGACGAGCCGTAGTTTGCCAATCCCTGATTCAGAATATAATAGAGTATAAATTAGAATAAATTTAGAATATATTTCACACAAGATTTAACGTTAATTTTTTTGAAAACAAAGGCCCACTTTATTTCATATTTCCAACATATTTTTTCTCGTAAAATCATTCTCTTTCTGATTGTACCATAATTATTGTACAACGATATGTAATTTGAATTGTACAATTATTAAACTGCGGATCTTTGTGCATTTACGAGGAATTCAAAATTGTGCAAAACTACAAACGATGCACAGGATATGTAAAATTGTACCAAATACGAAAAGTAAAGCGTACTTCTATAATATCGAAATATAAATTCGCATAAAGATTCGCAATCTAACAATTATTACTGTCCAATTAATTTAATTAATCTTCATTTCTAGGATTCGTTATTGCTTGCTTTTGTGACAACGAGAGGAGCGCTACTTACGTGGCGATGGGTTCTTTCCTACCTATCGTAATGTTGTGCGGAATAATTTGGCCTATCGAAGGAATGCATTACATATTACAGTACATCAGTTATGTTCTACCCCTTACAAAGAGCACAGAATCGATGAGAGCTATGCTAGCCAGAGGATGGGCAATTTCAAATCCCACCGTTTACAATGGTTTTATTGCCACATTTATCTGGATAAGCGTTTTCATGACTTTGTCGATATTGCTAATTAAATTCAGGAAAGGATAAAAGCCTTTTAAACACCGTGCGCTAGGAATTGTGCGAGTGAGAATATCTCGCACATAAAATCTAAAACGTTCGAGTCTTATACACTGGGGATCGTCAAACTTCTTCCACGAAGGGCTAACTATTAGATACTTTTAGGTTTTACGGATCAAGAGCTAATATTGAGACTATTACGTAAGTAGGTACTCACAAAATACGCAAAATATTTCCAAGAATCCCTTAATGATAAGATTAAATTATAATTGGGGAGCTTTGCAAAAAAAAAAAAGACCATAAGACAAAATAGTAAATTAAGCAAATTGCGTTGCGAGTCATGAACAAGTACTGTTCTAAATTTAATTGGAGAGTATAGTGAAACGAAATTTTGGGAGAATATTCACTACGAGGGTGCGGCGATTAATTAACGACGACTTTCTAAATATATCATTTTCTGAGCATAATACAAATTGTTTATTGGTTTCCTGTCGGATTACAAGTGAATTATCTGAGTATAAATTTATAAGCTCTTTTTCCGAAAAGCTGCTCAATTATACCGATAATTATGAAACTGGTATAAGTCAAAAAGAAGAAAGGAAGAAAGCTTCCATAATTTGTGATACAAACCGATGTAACGCAAAATAAGTGATGAATTCAATTTATTTAGATTTTTCAGTTACACCATTTTCATAATTACCAGAACAATTATAAATGCAACTATTTATAAACTTGGCCCGCGGGTCGTAGTTTGCCGATTCCTGTTGTGTATATACCAATGGAAGAAGAGCGAATGAAAACGCATTGAGGGGTGTGGCATATTTCTTTTTGCTCAACACAATTGTATTATATTTATTACACGGTCTTCCATATTATTAGGTGTACCAATAAGTAACTCGTTATCTTTATATGACTTGACGAATTTATTTTGTCAGAAGAACAAGCTTCCTCTCCAATAGGAATTTATAGTTTGCCCGAAAAATGTAATAACAGCAATTATGTTTAAAAGAAAGTATCTAATTTTATCAACCCTGCTACGTTCTTTGGGTCTAATTTTTGACCCAATCGTGTTTCCTCTTTTTTAAAAAATTCTTTCATCGGAGGAGGAACACAAGAAAATTGCTATTAATACGTACAACTTTTAGCTTCAATTTTATACTGACGTTTTAACAAGTTTAAAGAAGTTTGTAATTTGGTGTGCAATTTTCGAAGTCCCTGGCAGGGTTAAAAGTAAATGATGAATTAAATAAAAGAAGCGGTTTATTGATTGGCACACCTAATACTACGAAATTGTGACGGTATCACTTGTACAATACGATTATACGTAGGTTCTAAAGTGAATGTAAAACTTCAATTATGTAATCTTTTTATAACATTTACATCATTGATACAATCGATGATCTCTATCTCTTTTTTTTTATTATGTATAGTAGGTAAGTCTTTTTAGTATCGTATTATATATGAATTATATTATTTTTTGTATAAATTCATTTCATAATGAATGTACATACGATCGTAATAGGAAAATATTACTAATTTGCCGATACTTGGAAGATAGGAAAGTTAGGATAAACAGTAAGTGGAATAAATGTTACTTTGTAGAAAAAAAATATAAAACGTTTTATTTGTAATACTGAAGCACGAGATACATCGAAAAATTCTTATCTACCTATACAACTATATCAATTATTATTGTATTTATACACGTTAATATCAATCGTATCTTGTTTACTCTCTCATTCTTTCATTTTACCGACTTCGAAGGTCGTAAAAATGATTCATGCAACGTTTTATAAATCCTTTCTGCCTTCTGTATTCCAATACCAGGGCAGAGAGCTAATGTATTTGGCCTCGCCCTTATTATTTCGCTTAAGGAGCCGAACGTGGATAAAAGAGTTGTCGCGTCTGTTTTATTCACCGATCGAATTGTCGTCAAAGCATTAACCAACTATAAATATTGAAAAAATAATAATTACACTCCTTCAAGCGTTTACACCAGTCTGACGCAATAATGTTTCGAACGAAAATTACTCAGTACTTCGATGGGCATGAATTACAATACTAAATATTTCGGAAAAACTTTTGATTATTATAAAAAGCTGAGGTCACTTTGATTGAGTTGTAGGATTCCTGAGATTCGAAAAACGACGCGAAAAAACGAGACGGATATTCGGTCAGCCCTGGGAAAAATTGCAAGGGGTGATTCTTCCATGAGTGAAAGTAAAACGAAAATGAAGAATAAGAAAATTACGTTTGAGACTTAGTTTTTTCGGTTATAATTAAAAAAAAATAGGCTTTCACGCGCCTGAAGCGTATTATGCATACAAATGTTAGAGAGAAAAACTGTTTGCAACATTGTTCGTTATAGGGTACCCATTATATTTAAAATGTACCTTTTGGTATGGTGCCGTGTCACTGCGTTCCATAATTGCATCCGGTGGTTTATTTTCGTAATTCTTATACATCTCAATAATCCTGCCTGCATCTTCTGCACTCCACGCTAACATTAGCGTTAAATCCGCAAGAATGCAAATCCTTGTTAAATGTTTCAGAGCATGATGTGGCTCTGCCACATCTACCTATATTATTTCGCAGCCGCATATATAATACAAGTACTTATTACCGTATATCAGGGATGGTAAATAAACGGCACATGTACCGAACTCAGTATGCGAGAAATTTTGTATGCCACCTTATATTGTGGTAATTATGAAAGTGGTGCAAGTCAAAAAAAGAAAGAGAAAACAGGCTTCCATATTTTTGTGATATAAATCAATTTAACGCCAAATAAATGATGAATTCATTTTTTTCTAATTTTTTACTTACGCAACTATCGTAATTATCAGCTTAATTTATGTTGAATAAATATTATTACAACTTGTCTTAGATATTCTACATTGTCTTTATATTCAACTAACATTATTATATATACTTATTTTGTATTATTTTGGCATATTATTCAAATCCTGTTTACCATCCCTGCCATACACGGTAATGGACGGATAAAATACAATAGATTTGTCAAATTACACACCACTTTCTTATCGCTCGACACCTACAGCTCGACGTAATTTGAGCCTCTCGACAAGGATAGCAGTATATGTATATAATGAGAGTGAGCGAGAAAAGAATAGTAGTTCAAGCAGCTACAGCTGAACTCGCGTACTTCAAAAAGATACCGCGTGTAAACATTTGATTTAAAAAATACAAATTTGTGTAATTTTCATCTTACCTTTATAGAAATGTTATCAATGGATTGGTGAAGTCCTCTCGATACAAATAAGTCCAAACACGACACAAATTGGATATCACTTATTTACTTATTTGTAGCTAATACTTTTGTTTGTTTTAGAATTTGTATAAAGCGGATGGTTTTAATAAAGCTATATCGTATTTACGTCGTGTTTGGACTTATTTTTATCGAAAACATTTCTCCAATTTATTTGTTACATTTTTATACGGATAAAATGAAAATTATAGAAATGTATAGTTTTGAAATTGAATGTTTGTTCGAGCGGTATCTCTTTGAAGTACGCGAGTCGACCGTAGCTTCCCGGCGTACTGTACTTCTTTCACTTATTCTCGCTAAATGTGTTTTCTTTCCTTATCGAGAAGCTCGAGTTTCGAGCCACAACGTATTCCTAGAATAAAATCGCTACCTGCTACACGTTATTTCAATTGCGAATTCTAGAACTCATTGTATTTTATCCGTCCATTATATTTTACTGTATAATAAGAGATTGCAGATTTTTATGCATTTATGGGAAATTTAAGTTTACTTTACTTTATTATGCAAAAATATATAAAATATGTAAGGTAAACTACACATAATTATACTTGGAGGGTGAAACAAATCTCTATTAAAGCCTCATTTCTTTAACTGTTTGAGTGCCAAGGAGTGCGATCGCGCTCTTCACATTTCGCGTCCGAAAAGTACGCGTTTGACCGCAACGCGCAATTAACGACGCGTTTGGATTCTGTCGAAGTCTATAAGCTCAATTTTACTGACATCTGTTTTTCGAATTATTACCTTTTCTTCCACGTAAACCATATAAATAATAAATTTTGTCTATTTGAATAAAAGCATCGCTATCGTGCCGCTTAGCGTTTTTCGGTATGAAATAAAAAAAACACGATCGCTCCGCTTGGCATTTTTTAACAAAATTTTTTTCAATAGCCCAAGTGTTTTAATCTGAAACTATACCACATTGTTGTTCACGTCGTATAATCGACAAAATAATATACTTAAATAAACAGTTACTGAATCATTCCTTTTCACCCCTATCTTAGTATGTTTGAAGAAGCCAGCAGAATTTTTTCAGATTTTTCCAGAACCTTTACCCACTGAGAAACTCATAGGGTAAATATGACCTCTGTTTACAATAGTAAATGGAGCAAAAAACTTTTACAGTATAGAGGTTAATTGTGCTATGTAAAAATGTATGAATTTGCATAAAAATCTGCAGTCTAGCAATAGTAATTAATATGAACCTGAACTAGAAGAACTCTTAAATTATACATGCTTCCCAAGGCTTTCATACGTTCATGAATATAGTCAGGATTAAGTTGGTGATAACGTATTGATAAGAAAAGTGCACAAGTGGTCTTTCCCATAATATAGTCAGGCACGATTTCAGAATATTCCCAAACAACATTTGTTATAAATTTCAACAATGGATTCCCTTTCTAAAAACAATTCATACACATAATACAAAAATGGGATATGATACATTAATATAATATAAAATATTAAATATAAGATATAAGATATTAAATATAAAAACATTCAATCATACTTGTTTTAAACTAACTAACAATGTATTGAACTTTGAGGAATCCTTTGCTTTAGAAGGACCAGGCAATTCTTCTGTGAAAAATTCAGACTTTTTTAACTCACTAAAAGCAGCTGTAACAAAAAAATAAATTGTCATCTTTAAATTTATAATTGTAATAAATTCGCATTAAAATAATAACACATAAGGCAACTTACATTGGAAAGAAGAATCGGTTTTAGATTGTTTAGGTGGAGAGACATCGTCGCTGACTTTATTTTTCCTTTCCATTATTATTTATTTATTTCTAAATTTGTTTCCGAAAAACTATTACAAATAGATTGTATTCAAATAATGTAATAGTATCACACACTAATAAAGCAACAACGATGAGTTTCTAACAATGGAGTTTTATTATGCGTAAAAATAATATTGTAAAAGGAATTATGTTTATTGATGAATTAAAATAATTATTATGAACAATTATTGATATATTTGATCATACGGTTTATATTTGAAATGAATCACGAATATTGCTAACCCTCGTTTAAATTCACTGTCACAAATTCTACGCAACACTTTTTATTCACTTTTGCGCATACTGGTTCGAACAATTGTTACATCATTTACTATAAAAACTAGTAACAGTACACACTTCCTATTTTCCCATTGGCAACACTGGCAATTGATAACAACTGATGACATATTAACTTAACACATTTTTGTAATCAACTGGATTGTTATTTTCATTATACATATATTTTTGTCAGTACGTTAGGATTAAAATGGGATAAATGTTCGCGTGTATTCTAGAGCATATAAGGATCACCCGTAGCAAATCTTCTTAGATGTAATTGAACATTAATATATTCACAAAACGTAACCTAACATTTGTAAATGAGCAAGGAAAAGTCAGACAACAAATCTTTCAAACATCTTCGTTGGAAAGATGTTGGCATATCGGATCCTCGAACACGATTAAAATCTCTTTCTGAATATGCTTCCACTGTTGAGTGTGATCGTAACAGTCCACCACAAAGGTATCCATACTTTATTATAATTATGCTTCATGCATTGCCACTGTGCACCTTTCCAAAACTAGTTTCCCAATCTGATTGGTAGGCTGTGGATTTTTATGCAAATTCATATTTTTATTAACAAGATTCAAGAAGTGAAACTGAACCACAGGATTGTTTCATCATTTAAGTATTCTAACTCCTACTGTACTTTGAATATTTTGTACACCTTTGTATATTCCATGCATTTTGCACCTTTTCGTACATTTAAATTTCTTATAAATAAGAGAAACCCTCAGGCGATTAATTGGGCCCCTTAGAAGCCAAACTAATTAACTATACTTTGTACAAACATACAAATTTTGTTACCCAAAAGCATAATTAGAGTTGTATTTTTCAAAACTTGGCTTGATTCATTTTTGGTAGTTAGCTTCTGAACAGTTCAATTAGTAATACTGATAAATCTTTATATATTTCAGGTACTATCGTTCTGGTGTGGAAATGATTAGATTGGCAGATATGTGTATGAGTGATAATGATCTTGAATATGCATATTTTTTATATGTCAAATTTATTACGTAAGAAGTATTTACAATTTGCTGCAAAACATAATATGACACACAGAGTCTGTATTTTAAAATTTATATGTTACTAATGTATCACTGCAGGATTTTTGTTGAAAAAATAAGAAATCATCCACAGTATCATACAGTACCATTAAAAGACAAGGAGCTGAATCAACAAACACTGCGCAAAGTAATTCCTAAAGCTGAGGAGCTAAAGAAACAATTGTTAGAACAATATCAAACAGAGTTAGACAAGTATCTAGAAGATGCAAAGGAAAGGGAAAGAATTGAAAAGGAAAGACAGAAACAGGAGGAATTAGAAAAGTAATTTATAACATTTTCGAAATTCACCTGCATATAATGATTAACACCTTAAGGATCAGATTATTTTGCAAAAATCCATAAAAAATTTCCGAATTCTTTTATTTTATAGTTTTAGTAAATAATTATTATGCCCAGTAACACATCACGATTAAATTGCAAAAGAAATGCTATTTTAGAAACTATTACCTCTTTCAAGACTTCAAAATCCCACAATTGCATTAATCAATTGTGAGATAAATATTAAATGTCTATAAAGTTTATTGCATATTTTCATGTTTACAATAAGATTTTATATATCATTTGTTATATTATACAAGTATACCCAATATGTGTAAATTCGACCGATTAAGTAGAAACGCGCGAACACGGGATAAACGAAATCTGATAGAAAATTGAAATCGTGTTAACACGGGTGTGGTTGTTAAAAAGTTAAGGGTGTGCAGGATCCCGAAAAATCTTTGAGATTCCTAAAAATATCCGAAATATTCTAGAATATTCGGAATCCCGAAAAGATTGAAGATTCCGGGTTCGGAGGAAAAATTCCCATCTCGTCCGAATTTTATATTTTTTAATTCTCTCTCATTTCGAAAAATCATGAAAGTATTTACCAAACAAATACCGAAGTGGCATCTCGAAATTCTCGGAAGTATCAAGAATCTTGAAAATGTCGCGAATCGCGGATATTTCCGAGAGCCCGTTCTGATCATGAGAAAAATTCCCGTCTCGACCGGGATCCCGCAAACCCTTAATAATAATAATATAATAAATAATACGTATAATGTGCAATTTAGGTTGAAAGAGGAGGAAGAGAAAAAAAATAAATTAGCTGCATTAGCGGCTATTAAAGCAGCGAAAGCTGCTATGACTGTAACATCTCCCGATGATGGTAAGCTTAAAAAAGCTTCCAGCATAACACCCAAACCATTAACAAGTCCATCTAATGAGACCTCAGCACAAACGTCTAAAGAAAAGTTAGTTTGACATAAAAAAAAAAGTACAATGGACTCTCGAAATTCGAACATGATCCGTTTCAGGACATGGTTCGAAATTTTAAGTTGTTTAAACGTCGAATTGAGTTTTCGTGCTTGAAATAATGCAAATTGGATTAATCCGTTCTAATCTCGAAGTTTATCGATACCAGACTTACATGTATCGATGATTTCCCTTTCCTTTTCTATTATAGAAAATACAGCGTTTTTACGATTTTTAATTTTATTATAGTTCCTTGAAATCATTATGAATGAGAATCATGAGTTTTTGTTCGAATTTAGAAGCTGAATCTTTCTTTAAATTTGTTTGAATTTCGAATTATTCGAACTTCTAACTATTCGAATTTCGAGGGTCCACTGTAATGGTTTCTTATCGTAATTAGGAAGACTATTAAGTTATAAAATTGAATATTCCAGGAAACCTACTATAGATCGTTCAACCAAACCTTCTCTGCTTTGCGACAATTTTACTTTAAGGGACATAGTGTTACCAACTAAATTAATGCACAATTTCTTAATGTTGGCTTTCACTAATACCATGAATAATAAGGAAACTTGCGGTATACTAGCCGGGAAACTAGACAGGAATAAATTATTAGTCACTCATTTATTAATCCCCGAACAAACGGGATCCCCGGATTCCTGTGTAACGCATAACGAAGAAGATATATTCGATTACCAGGACCAACATAATTTGATTACCCTCGGTTGGATACACGTATGTAATTGTTGCATCATTTCAATTTCAAGTAAAGGTATTATTTTAAAGAAAACCTAACTTGGAAGAATTTGCAAATAGAAGAGATAATTCTACTTCACAGACGCATCCTACACAGACTGCATTTCTGTCTAGTGTTGATCTTCATACACATTGTGCATATCAACTTATGATGGCCGAAGCGATTGCCATCGTTTGTGCCCCTAAGTACGACGAGTAAGTAAGAAAAATAAATTTGAAAGTACACGCAGCTGTCCCCGCATTGGCAGCCGCTTTTTTCCCGCTTTAACGTCCGCTGCTATCCCCACCAATTCTTGGGAATGGGACCTCGAACTTGTTATTGATCTTGTTGTTAACTTAGAGTATGATAATATAGGTTGAATTAGGTGGTAAATCACGATTGAGTCCATATTTGTATTATATGGACGCGTTAAGTTGGCCGCCGAGGGCCAGGACAAACGCCCAGCGGAATTTAGTTTTTGTTTGTTCATGTGACTCGTCTTCGCCTTCACTACGAATGCCAATAATGCCAATACGTGTGACTTTTGTTTATAAATGTCTCAGAGACACTGGCCCTGTAACGAATTAGATCCGCATTTTCGTCAGTACGTCCCCCTTGTCTCTGTGCCGATTCGGCGGCCAATTTACCGTGGACGGACGGTACGTGTGCCGACTATCGCTTTCGCGCTCACATATTTTCCCTTTCCCTTAGCTGAATTCCTAAAAATCACCATCCCACATAAGCGTCCGGATTCAATCTCGATTGCGGGCGTTAAAGTGGGGACTACTGTATTTATGTATAGTGCATTGTTTTAACGAAAAGGTATTTCTTTGTTTCTTATAGGACAGGATTTTTTATTTTAACTCCGGAGTACGGATTAGAATTTATTGCTAATTGCAGAGAAACGGGATTCCATCCACATCCAACCGATCCTCCATTATACACGGTACTTGTTCAAATGAAATTTATGTGTATTGAAAAATTGAATTACATATGTATTTTGTGTTTTTTTGTTTATATGTTAAAAAATATTTCTTTACAGAAAGCAAAGCACTGTAAATTGGATGTAACAGCAGTCATAGAAGTAGTGGATTTAAGAAGAAAATGACATCTTTCTGATGTATATACACATATTTGTACATGTGTATACTTGAATATATATAACTGCAACATAATAAGTTATATATTTAACTATCAAGTACGCAACGTCAAGTGAAAGAAGTGAAAAATTGCGAATACTTTAGCTTAAATAATATGAGGATTTAGTAGTTGCGAAGCTTTCAATATTTTTATGACAAAGCATTTAACAAATCTTTAATATATTTAAAACAAAACTATAAATTAAAAGGTGGTAGAATTAGATGATCGCGATAAGATAAATTAAAGCAATATTTAAGTGGTAAATTATATAGTGAATTGTAGGAAAAAGTTTTTATATAATTTAAAAATCTTTATTTAATTAGCATCTAGGAATTATTTCGACTGAAAAGGAAAGCATTATTGTTAAAAGATAGTATTAACATTTTTATTTCACGAGTATTAAACAGGTTGAACCTCTCGTAATGAAAGTAAAAAATTCGCTTGCATATTATTTATAACAGCGTTTCTTAACCTATGAATTTTATCTTGTATCATTTTATTCAAATATAACTAAGTAACTATTTTAGTAAATTTCAATTATTTGTTCTAATTCAATAACTATTTCAGTAAATTTTAATTACAGTCGAATCTCGATAACGAAAATCTCAAGGGAATAATTAAAATCTTCGTGTTACGGAGGTTTCGGCTTCTCGAAGTTTCCGAGTAAGGAAAAATTCGAATTACGAGAGCTACAAACACGGTAAGTGTCGTTTGATGTTTCTCGGTATTCATTAAATATTTGACTTGTAAAAATAAACTTCGACTTATCGAAATCTAGTCATTCTAACTTCGAGTTACAAAGATACAAAATACATCAAAATATATGGTGAATAATTTCTAAATATTAAATATTTCTAATATTCTAAATATAAATACTTCGAATTAAAGAGGTTCGACTGTATTTGTTCTAATTCAACAACTTCAAATATGTAGTTTAAATTATTTTAGTAACTTATATAACTTTGAAATGGCTTCTCTTATTTAATTGCTATTAAATGTATGTAGTATTCTTTATTTCAGTAGTCAATCAGGCTTACCAAATATTTATATTATAAACATTTGATCCGCGGCAAAAGAGGTTCAGAAACGTTGATTTATAATGTATAAATAGTGCGTTTAAAATAATGAAATACAAGCGTGCTTCTATTACTTTTTCAATAATACCAGGTTGTTCGGAAAATTCGTAGCGTTTTTCATAATATAAATTTCTATCGTGTAATTCGTAAAATTAAAGGGAAACTATTTTTTATAAACTTCTGTTAACTTTAATTCGAACAAATACTGATGCCGTTTGGCCCACTTAAAATCCAATAAGTAATGAGTAATAGTTTCATTAGACAATAATAAACAAGCAAATTTTCAAAGTTTTCTAGAATATTCTACTATTATCATTTATTATAATATTCGTAAAACTCGATTAATGACCAGAAATTGAATAGACTACAAGCCTACAAAAATAACCCGCAAACTTTTGTAATGCAAGCTTTTTTAAGAGAAAATTACGAAACTTCCTAATAGTCATATAATTCTTTAAATATAAATACCACATGCAAAATTATTCATTAATGGTAATAAAATGATTATGCCCGTATCATTGAGTGTACCTCGGGCGTTGCTACGAACTTTCCGAACAGCCTAACATTTCTATTTATTTACTCAGGTAACACGTGCTATATATTATACGCCGAAAAATAAATGTACAAGTGCAACCAAAATTTTATATAAATAGTAGCGGTCCGTGCAAAATCTGTGTATTTATAAGTTTATGTGCCTTTTATGAAAAAGTAATGGTGTTCATACCCTCACGCTAATCACATAGACTGCGTGCAACGTTCAATTGTAGATACTGCACGATATTGTCGAGTAACATTAATTATGGCTCATTCCATGAGACCGTTCCATTATGTAAGATCGTATAATTGAAAGATCAATAAATGCATTGACATACTGTGCTAGTCATAACTTAATATACAGAGCTTGTTACATGAAATATATTAGTACACTGAAACTGATATATATATATATAGTCAGTCACAAAAGTTAACATACACATTTCGAATGTGAAATATCTATATACATGGGTCCATAGCTTTAAAACAATAAAAATGATGCGGAAATTCATAAAATATAAAATTATATTGGGTTAGAAAGAAAATTCGTAGCGATTTTCAAACGAAATTTAGTAATCAAATTTATATAATTATACGCAATTCTATTTTACTATTTATTTGCGATCTTGATGCATTATTTTTTGCTATATATTTAATAACTTAAAAATTCCATCTTTCCAGAAATTTGCATCTTTACAAGCTAAAACATTCTTTGATTACCACCCAGTGAAAAACGCTACGAACTTTCTTTCCAACCCAATAAATACGAAAGATCCTTAGGTGACATTACATAAAGTGAGAATCATTGATCACGCAAATAAATTACTCCCAAAAGTCTGAGATACATTAGAAAGTCTAACAATGTAAAAATACAGTTACAACAATTAGTTTTGTACTTTTATTCAATACACGTACGTAGACTTCTGTAAAGTTGTTTTACGTTAGTTTATGTGTATTTTTTAACATAATAAATGGAAAAAACATAATCATTGTTTCAGAATCTATCGAATGTTAAATAACGAATGAATTGATGTTCTTGAAATGGTCGAAACTCTTCTCTTCTTAGGTATTTGAAATTCAAAGGTGTATGCAGACTTTTGCAACTGACTGTATCAATCTTACGATATGTATGCTTCATTGTATGTATCCTCTGTCACAAAGCTGTATCTAAAAATTGTACAGTACAATAGATACTGTATTAATCTATACCGATGTAAAAATACAAGGTTTGTACTAGTAGGTACCTGATATAACTGTTATGTACTTAAAAGTTTAATTACACGCTTACAATTACTACTGTTCATGAGACTGTATTCTTCCCTGTCTCATAAACATATAATATTTTGTATATGCGAACAATTATCCATTTCTTACTAACAATTCTTTGTACAATCTAATCTCTGTAACTATCAATTTTTTTTACGATAACGGACAATTTTTTTAATGCCAAGTCGCGTACTTATATACAAAAAAACGTAAACCCTAACAAACATACAATTATTAGATCGTTGCATAATTTCTGTCGTATTTCTTATTAATATTTTCAACGTTTCGTAAAATAGTCGCTAAACTAATTCAAGCAGAACTTGTATGAAAATCTTTATTTCTTATTGAGTATTATGGTTGTATTAGAAGTACCAAGAAGTAATCCACTACTACTTTTAAACGAATCAATGAAATTGCTTTATCAAAGGATGAAGTATACTTTCGAGCAGAAATTCATCATAGCTGGCCTAAAAAGTTTCGGAAAACATTACAGAATAACAACAATTATATTTAATGATAGGATAAGTGTTTGACTTTCTTCAAGGTAACGATTGAATTTAACGAAATGAAACTGATTACTCATTGGTACACCTCATAATTTTACAAATGCCTTTCCAAAATTTGTCAAGGTTTCAAGTTTACCCGAAAACACGACAGAAATTATGCAACGACCTAATAGTAATTTATTACAATGTTGGCCTACATTGGTAGCAAAAAAAATATTTATGAATACCAAATTCCGCTATTATAATTATAATGTAAAGTAGTCGAACGTTGCAGTAAACCATGTATATTTCGCAAGAACAGAACAAAATAAATCATAATAACGTAATTTAATAAATATCATGTCCTATTGTTTGTTACAATCCTTGGTTAAAAAAAAAAAAAAAAAAATAGAAGATTTTTTACACGCAGCACGATTTGTCTTTGTGCACTTTTTGCGCGCATTGTTCGAAAGCATCCACTGAAAGCGATTATGCTCCATTGAGAGCATAGTACAAAACGAAATTGTTTACCGGCAATGAAAGAAAGAACAGAAGAAAATTATTCATAGCCAGGATACGAGATTGTAAAGAGAACCCTTTGTAAGTGCATGCCAGTACCTCATGAGAGTGCTTCTCGCCATTCACTTCTCCTCGCGTATATCGAATTACCTGCGTTGAAGGGTTTCGCGCTTTGCAGGGTTTTATCGACGGCAGGGTCAATCTATTTTTACGTGGCAGCTTATGTGTTCTTCGTCTCACCGTTTACACACCGGACATAAATCACTGCTGCGCGTAAGCATTCTCTTTGTGCACACTCCTTTACTCATGGAAATTTATCTTCCAGGCAACACACTTTATCAACCTTTTTTTTCACGTTTATTGGTGTATTAGCATACATTTGGTAAAACATACAGTGGCTACAAAATGTAATTGTACACATCGTCGGATTTATTAGATGTTCAGATTGATTCGGTGCCTTTTTACAAAATTTAACTTGTACTCGCGGAAAATTTAAAGAGGATTGAAGAATGGAAATAAAAAAGGCTGAATGTGCCATTTTATCAATAAAATATTTGTTTCTGTAAGAACTAGCCGCTGTACTGCCCTCGTAAGTTGAAATATTCTATCTAGTATTCCGAAACATCCGAGAAAATTGAAGTTGAATTATTTTCTTTGTGTCACCCTTCGTTTTTCTTCTTTTAGTTAAAAGATTCAATCTCTATTTCGTAACAGTCTAAATAACTTTTTGAAATAGATATTGTACAGAGGTATTGCATTATTTTCGTGGTTATTAATTAAATGCCTTACATACGGCATTTTAACTTTGTAAAGAAATTAAAGTAGAACATCTTAATGTAACAAACACTTGGAATCGTATCTGTTTCATACTTTTAAATATACAACTATAACATAAATACTATTGACATAAATCAGATGCATAGTTAGGATTATTTAATTAAATAAAGGATACATAGGATATTTTAAATTAGTAACATTACCTGAAATGCAGTTAGGACAAATTAATTATATTGCTTCAACATCTCTACAAAGTACTTGGGACTTTCTAACTTCACTAAGAAAGTGGAAAACGTATTAAATTTCAAATAATTTCACGCATATTAAAAAAATCAAAAGGTGCGAGATAGGATATTTTAACTTAGCAAGGCAGTGTAGTTGTGAAGTGACGCGGTAAATAATATCAATAGTAATTATTATCGAATATACGAAGGTGTAAGGTATTGGCATATTTCGTATCAACGTCCTCTGTTGACCTTGAAATTTATCAATCGAAATTAAAATTATAATTGACGTTACGCAAGAAGATTAAATAATTTTATATGCTTTTTAAACAATACCGTGTACGAATTAATTGAACAATTTGCTGATGTAAGCAAATACTGCGAAACGCTTACTAATAATATTTAATGGGTAAAAAATTGTGTATTTAAAATTGTGCAGATATATGTACGCTAATACGTCAATTAATGCAAAAATATCCTTCTAGAATTATACACGCAAACATTTCTACCATTCACCGAACCACAAAAATCCTTCGAAGTTTAACATTTAGTGCAATGCTAGAGCAAATATTATGTTACGCTAAAAGTGAAAAGCCGTGAATTATTGGTTCGTAGGAATATCAAAAACACTACATACAGTCAGTCGCAGAGCCTACATATGAATATCTTTACATTTCAAATATTTAAAAAAATATAAGAGTTTTTATTTAGTTATTTTTGTGATCGATATTGTGCAATATCGGTATAATCGAAAATGTCCACATAATTTATGTATACGTTACTTGTGAATAAATTAACTTGAAGCGTAAAACAATAAAACGTCGCATTATTATTAAAGTGAACCTTACCGAAATATAAAATATATATGTAGCCATTTGTGACTGGCTGTATTTCCTTTCCAGAAACGGAATAAACCAAAAGTATTTGGTATCTTGTATTCTTGATCTTATCTATGACATGATTGGAATAAGAAAAGAGAAGGTCTCGCGGATCAATTCAGGGCACTTGCTTTACGAAGCTTTTCCGATATTTGCAACTGCCTGGGTTTAGTAAACAATCTTTAGAAATGTAAAATAAATTTCATTCTTTTCAACTTCGATACGTCTATTTTTCTCAAACGAATATTATGTAATGCTTGATTATTAAGTTGGCCAAAAAATCGTGTTATTTTTCTACGACGCAGTACTTAAATTGCAATACATGAGTAAATCTGCGAATAGTTTTGCAAACACAAGCAAGATCTGTTAATAGACGTTTCAATTTATCCTTTAGAAAAAAAACTTAATGATTGATTGCATTTATCGTGTTTAATATAACTTCGAGTTGAAGAAAATAAGATTCGTTTTTGACATACTGCTTTGTATCACAGAACGTGAAAAACTTGATACGACTAATAGAATAGGCTAATATTGGAAGTTTATCACCATATTTCAGCCCTTATAAAATTCTTTTACTAGAAGAAAATTCGATAATTTGAAAGTTGAAAATTTTGTTTAAGCGACTTCTTCGTTGAAAAAAATGTAAAATTATTCAAGGATGGAATGATGAAACTGTTTAATATAACAGAGAATTGTAGGGGGAAAAAAGGTTTTGCTCGTATACGTCTTTACAACACGACAAAACTTCCTGGCCAACCCAATATTAAGCATTTTGTTGATTTAATTTAAGGACACCCTGTATAGCGAGCCAGGGAACTTCCATAGCAGCTATTCCAAAGAACAATGCAGTTATTTACCACAGATAATCTCCCAATTACTTAACAAGCATGAAAACGAACTTTAAGATCCAGAGATTTCCATTACTGACAATTGAATGAATGCAGTGAGTCACAAAAGATTTAACAAACAAATATAAAAAATTCAGAGTGAGTAAAAGTAACTTCCTACATCTCTCATTTGAAAATCTATGATTCTGGTTTTATGCTAAATAAATCTATTGAACGGAACAACAAAATTATGATTTACAGTCATGAACGAACACAGTGTAGTAATTACGTAAGTTTTCACATCGATTTTAGTCGCAAATTATTGACTCATTTTCTGAAGTTTAATAATTTTAACGTAAATAAAATTTTCTAATGCGTTCTTTCTATCTAATTATTAATTCAAATCCCATTGGCATCAATTCTATTATTTTTCGAAAATAATTTTCACTAGTCGAATATTCTTCCATCAATGTGTTTTGTATGTTGACTTTATCAATAACAAAAGTTTAGTCTGTTCATAATAATTTGATCACCCACTGCACAATTCATATAATACACAGAAACGTGAAAAATAACAAAGGTATAATGCATTTTATAACATTTATGGTATAAAACCAATCAGTATTAAGTCTTCACTTCTTTATATGTATTTGTAGAAACATGAATTTGCATAAAGATCCACAATCTACTTATAACGTTTTACGTATGCCAACAATTTTGTGACTCACTGTACATCTATGCCTGTGTTTAGAACCTTCAACGCTTCATCACGAAAATCGCGTTACTCACAATAGGAAAATCTTCGATCGAAGTATTAATCAGCGGTCAGTTGAATAAAGAAGGAGAAAATACGCTATAAGCAGGTACGCAACGGCCTCCTGCCTTTCAAGTTTATTCGATGACGTAGGAAAGTCCCGCAGGGTAAAGTATCTGTGACGTACACGCTTACGATTCCCTCTATTATGTTGCCTTTAATCTCGTTCTTACTGGTTTTTGCTGTCCGGATATCGATCAGACATAGTAAGTCGTGCAGTGGGAATGCCAGTATATATAAGTACGTGAATCTATTCCGGGATATGACCAGGTAGCGCACTTTAATGTGGGTAAGGTTCAACGTGTGATTATCTTAATTGCAGTACGTTCATTGAGAATTCAGATATTATGTAATGAAAATTGCTGCTAATTGAACGACGCCGCGAGAAACTCCGTCTCGAATGGCAAATGGAAATGGAACACGTACATACTTCCATACACATAAATGTTGCGTACACGCGTGGTCTGTAATTTTACGTACTTATTTGAAGATATTAACGATAAAGGAATATGTGGGTCATTAAAATGAAATTTAAGTAACCATGCGTTTATAATTCTCGAAATTCTTGCCGGCCACGTGTATCCATTCGATTGACCGAAAAGTTCTGTCGCATTTTGAGAACGCATACAAACGAAACTTTGTTAAACGATGTATTACCGGCAATATTAATTTCACGATGCAAAAAAACGACAAGACTTTTCCGCCAACGTAACATATGTCATACGTATATAGATTTTACAATTAAATATGACAATAATTCAAACAGGCCTTGGCAAATGGTAAAAGTTGATGGCACGGTAAAAGCAGTCCGCCAATCGTATAATATACAATATACAATTTCATAAGATACGGGCTAAAGTTACTGCAGTAGTCAAATTGCGTTTAACCGACAAGATTTGATAACCTGCGGTCGAATTTGATCCAAGATTTATGTACAGTGGTTCCTAAAAGTTAGTTGCAAGAGACCACATACACGCTTTAAATTTTAATTGTTCACATATTTTAGAATAGCAAAAGTGATGCGACAATTCGCAAAATATAAAATTACAAATAAGAAGTTATTTGTTTATGCTAAACAAATTATAGCATGTCAAAGATATATTAGAAAGAGTAACAGTTTACAAACATAATTGTAATAATAAGTTTTGCATACTTTAATTCAGTTACGTAGATTTTCATGTACCTGAATTATCGGCTATAGTATGTATATTTTTTATGAACAGGTGGAACAAATAAAATTATGTTTGTAGAATACATTAAATTTTGATTAATGCACCTTGAAATCGTTGAAACTTCTGCAATTTTTTAAATATTTTATATTCTTAGATGTGTGTAGACTTATGTGATTGACTGTATATTGTTCTATTACAGCTTATAAATTACCGTTTTATTAAACTGTTTGTGAAAAGAATCTTATTAAATTGAAATAGGATTATAATCTGGCCGGAAACTTAGGACAGCGATTGTATATGCATTGGTATCATGCGTATCAACAGATACGCGTATCGTTGCGCGTTCAAAATAAATTTCATTCAGCCAAAGTAAATATAAAGTACACTCACGATGCAAAAATTGCATACTATATTTTCTCATGTTTCATTGACAAGTATTTGCCAAGCTCGTCTTAATTTCATTACCGTTCCGAATCGAGTGAGGTTCAAAACAATTTGCTCAAAAAACGAGCTAAAAAAAGAATAGGAAAAGATGGCACAATGCTAAATACCTTATGCTAAATTTCCTCTCGAAGTTCGGTTTTAGTTCCAAGTAATTATGATATAGCACAAACGAGGTACAGGATTGACTCATCGTCTGATGACACTTCGTGTCACATGGTCTGAAATGCCAATAATAAAAAAAATCAAACTTTTCAGAAGAATATCCTCCGTTTTATTATTTGACAAAGAATGTAAACGTTTCTAAAATATTTTAAAATGCAAAATGTAAAAGCAGACGCAAAAGCTATAGATTTTACGCAGTCGAAATAGTGAAATTGAAATTTGTAATGGAGTCTCGAGACCCGAAAACCGCGTGACAGAAAAATTGGATAATAGATTCATTCTGTACCTCGACTATGAACTGTATTACAGTTTCTTATCTAGTAAAACAATGTACACTTAGCAACATAATGACTTGCGTAAATCAACTGATAAGCTACCAACAAATTAAAGACGTTCAGGATTCGCGTTCACTTTGTTTCCTCTTGGCTCACTTTTGCACATGCCGCGCGTGGTTCTAGCCCTCTCTTTCGTCATTTGTCACTACTACTAGTATATACTATATACCTCTCCAGCCGCGTAGAACGTGCAGTATGCTGTTGCTCTCAAGGGAAGAAAGAACGGTGTAGTGCAACTCGTGCGTACGTTTCAATTTGAAATCGCCAACGCGTTAAACGGTATCCAAATAAAACGATACAACAACTGCACTTGGATGGTTAAAAATTATCGGATACTTAGAAATTCGTTTACCACGTGTTCGCGTCTGCCAATGAACGATTTCCGTTCTATTATTAAAAACAACGTATACCTCAAGTTACCGCTAAGGTGACTATAGTATAAATATTTCGATCGTGACCATAGTGGCTATAACAACATTCCACTAATAATAGTAATGTAGTGGTGCGTTCAGTAAAATTCGTTTGTACTTGGAATTAGTTCCGTCGTGAAAGTTTCTCTCGAACACTTAAACACGAAGTTTATTTAAATGTGGCTACGCTCTCGGGTAATACGCGATTAACGGTTGTGTGCAATTATTAGTGCTCGTTGGACTCGATGTCAACGATCGTAATTGATCGATATCCACCGGTTTAAAAACTGGCATATATGCTTCGTGGAAATTTATATCGAGACGTTACGACCGTTGTGTGTTGAAGTAGCGCGTAAAACGTAGTCAAGAGTTGAAAAGTGAACGGCGAGTGAGACAATTTGTGTACGAACATTTTCTCCCGCTTTGGAAGGAGCAACTAATTGTAATGCAATTGATCGTGGGATGCTGTAATTGCATGGAATATCGGTGTAATCGCGGCCGAACCGTAAACTCGCATGCGACAAAACAGACGACGATCGTTCCTCTTCCTCGAGTTTCATCGGCTGCCTCTGTTTCCTGGTCTCTCTTCTAAATGCATAGCGATCCTTCGCCAAACGATTGCAAATAGGGAAAAAGTGGAACATTCTACTTTCACGTTCGACGAAGGTATGCACTTTTAGAGCGTGTATTATATATACACCGAGAAATAGGTTAATTCTTGGTTCTGTGTTAATCCATTGACCAGGATCTTAACGCATTGTCGACGGGAAATGCGTATATGCGTTTTTCATTTGTCGAGCGTTCAACTATTAAAACGAAAAACACAAATCAGCGTAAAAAAGGCACGCACTGAAAAGTGCTACAGTTGTCTAATGAATTACGTTCTGGCAAATCTTACGAATCAGTTTTGACCAAAAATTTTCAGATTTTAATAGTTATACGCATTGTTCACATATATCACGAAATTATATGGGAACTACGATTGGATCCGTTTCGCAGGATATCGTCAAAAAATGGGGGAAAAACGTTTATTTCGTCATACATTTTATCGAAGTCGAACGACTACTACATACGACTGTTTACGTTTCGAATGAAACGTTGCATATATGCGCAGTTCAGTCTTGGCCGGTGGATCACTTAACATCTATGATAAAAAGTAACATGGTAATTGGGCTCTGCAATTATCGACATTGTGGTTAAATAATTCCGTATGGAATTATATAGTAAAAGCGGCCAATTCCGCATTAAAATTTTTTAGTATGTTTGTGTTTCACCCGTGAGTTTTACGATAAAGCAGGAACAAGTTTAAAAAAAGGAGTACACAGGTGAATAGGAATAAGAAATATTAAACAAATAATATTAAATGCAATATTATACAGGGTGTCCAAGTTGAAATAGGCCACCTAACTATCTTCTCTATTTTTAATGACCCGAAAATTGTTTATAGCATAATTGCAATCGTTTCGAAGAAGTATTATCATGAAAGAATAATCTTTTGTGTAGGATCATTTTTTATTCTTTTTCCAGGGATATTACCTTTTTTTATTATTAGAAAGAAAGTTCGTATTGTTTCTGTTGCATCTCAAAATGGATGAAAAAGTATATTTGAATATGTCCTAAGGTGTCACCTTCGAATAACCTTGAACAACAGAAATATGATAAAATTGTAAAATAATGTAAATGTTGCGTGTGAACTTACTGTTTGGGCGTGGACAGTGAATGTGATGTGCGGAGCTTTAAGTAAAAAAAGTAATTGGACCTCATTCTATTAATCGTTCCCTAAAACCATTTAAATTATGCCATGAACGTTCTTCGTATTATTAAAGGCAGAAGAGATATTTATGTGGCCTGTTTCAGCTTGGATAGCCTGTATAACAAAATTTAATTATTTATATTATTTTTATAAAATTCTTTTTCCTTACTTCGAAACTGTAAACATTTAGCAAGTATTACTTCATAATTTCTTTATTTGTCTGTTGGGAAATTATGAGTTTTGTTTTACAAATTTTCTGCACATTCAAAATATACTTCAGAAATTGCTGAGATTACCGTGATGAATGTTTTTTTTTGTATTTCGTTTATTGTTGCAACAATAATAAATGTGCATATGGTAATGACAAATGATTTTTTTACAGAGATGTGTCATTATACACTATCAACCTAAAGTTAGGAATCACTTTCTGATTTATACCTACAGCTAGTCACGAAAGTTTCCATGTACAATCTAAATTTCAAACATTTACATTCTTTAGGACATATTTTAAAAGTGCAAAAATAACGTGAAAATTCATAAAATATAAAATTGCAAGTCTTCTTTTCATATGATCCAATTTTTTTTACTTACTTCGATATAAATACGAAAACTATTAAAAACAACATTTTTAATTAATAACAGAAAAGTGCGTTTTTCTAAGACCCAATTCGATTCTCTGTTGACAGAATCGATCCACGATAAAATCAACCAACAAAAGAACGATACAAAGGATCGATTTATTGATGTGAAAAAATCTCTAGTATGATGCAAGTATGTTTATGTTTTGCACAAAAAATTATGCAATATTCTCAAACATACATGGTTGCAAATTTGTATAATTTTGACGACATATTACCAACCGATCATTTTGAGTGGTTTGATAGTTTTAATGTTAGGGATACGCAAAAGCTTGCAAATTATTCAGCCTATTCCAAACATTTCCTATTTCCTGTCCGATGTATATTCCGCTGTCACATGCAATAGCACAGAAATGTCAGCGAGTAGCATAGCCGTGGAAGGAGATTTATATAACCTTGTCCTAGGATTCCGGCACGTGTTCATTCTTGTACGATTTCCGTAACGATTGTTCCGACCGAAATTAGCAATCTGGTAGAAACTTGTACATTCTTGGCACGACAATGAATCTATGATGTAGAAGAAAATCCGAAGGGACAGGTTTCGCGCGCGTGTATACTGATTGCCGATAGCTTTTGCAGCGCGGCGCTTTTTAAGTTCCGCTATGAATGCCATTGAACGTGAATACAAGAATTTTGTTTCGAATGCAAACGAGATTTTTATGAGTTCCTTGCCTCCTTGAAGATGCATAAAGTGAAGTTGAACCTTTCACTACGGCATTTACAGTAGCTACGAAAAGTACTTACACATTCCATTAGGCGTTTTTTAATCAGATTCTGTATATCATTTGCATCGCATCAAATTTGCAGTCCTCCACGAAAGTTTACATACACATTTTCAATTTCAAATAATCACATATCTTAGGATATACTTTGGAATAATAAATATGGCGCAAAAATTTATAAAATAGAAAATTATGGATGAGGAGAATTATATACGTTCCTTAACTAACCAAATGAAAGTGGTTAAGAAAAACGTAAGGGAAAGAAAAAAATATTTTCTTATATTTGTACCTGCTAATTATCGTATGTATGTTTACACTAATATATATTAATTGTACTCTTCGTTAGATAATGGCAAGTGGATTATTACAAAAGCTTTCATTTTCGTCCTTTTCTTATTCAGTAATTAGTATGCCATAGCGAGGCGACGTCAAAGGTTACGAGACAACACGTGTAAAACTAAATTCACTTTGTTGAAAGCTGCATTGTTCGAGGAACAACTGTATTATATTTAATCCACGTAAACCTAGGACTCTTTTTACATGGTAGATGCGTACCGTGTAAAAAAAGTCGTACTTATCTTTTTAGACAGATTTAACCCTTTCCGGATGGCTGTCAAAAAAATATATTGAATTAATATCATTAATAAAACGCTTGGAAGCTTTGGCAATTTGATGGCTTGCAATTCAAAAGCTTGGAAGTCAAAACTGAAATAATACTACTCCCTCAAGTGTTATTAATCTCCGTCCGCAAAGAGTTAAAAGTCTTTTAATTCTCTTCAAATCGGATCAAATTCTCTTTACTTGTTCAAGTTTTGGATGTTCAAACTGATGCTTATTAAGCAAATGAACAGCGCCTTCGAGGAGTCTACATTTCTACTTCAATTCTAAAACACCTACTTGCCTATATCTCAGCGATAACAAAGTACATTATGGTACTTGTATTATTAAAAACATAGAAATATCTTTCGTATCAAACGAGGTTTCCTTTTAGGTGTATTTTTATGTCCATTCTTCATTGAATGTAGAATTTAGTTTGAAGTGCTCATAATAATTTGATCACCCATTGTACATATATGCGTCCTCCGTAGTGAAAGGGTTAATCTGAATTGACATACTTGCAGTAGCATAAATGGCATAGCGTTCCTTTATAAAATTCTATGTGGATTTTTTGCCCGATATCGATAACGATTATGCGATATAAAATGCAAGATACTGTGTAACACATAGGTGTAAATAGTAGAACTGGATCGAAACCTATTTTATAGATTCTCGAAACACTCGAGACTCGAAGCTTTCGAAACCTGAAATACTTATTTTCTTCCTTTTATTTCTAAAGAATATCAATTTGACAAGAATTAAAATCTTAAATACTTCCTAGAATCCAATAGATTAGTACAGAATATTTAGAATTATTTACTTATAATTTAAATAAATGAATAAGCGCAGAAAATTTGTGAAATATTATTAATTTTGTATGGTTTGCAATTGGTAAATGGTATTGATTGTAATGAATTGACGAAAGCGTTTCAATTAAAATGAATCTAAAATTTAAACACAAACTCAATTGGATTGCTAGCTAACTAAATATCATAATAATATTCTCTTGTTATTTATGCAACTAATTATTTACCTAGGTTTCGCGAGTTCTCTAAACTCGAGATTTCTTAAGTTTCAAATGTCCGATCTCTAGTAAATAGTAATAATTGATTCCTTTTGATTCACTTGTGGGCGGCAAATGTTTCTGCAGTGAAGTTCAAGGGGAGGAAAAAATTCTCTTACAGGTTAAATAGTTCAATTAATATAGTAGTTACGTGACAAGTGAGAGGTGACACGGTCGAATTCATTTCTGCCAAATTCAATTATTCCACTCTCGTCTATTATTGCTTTTAAAATTATAATTCACGCGTATATACAGCGTAGGGCCGCCGCGTGGGTAAGAGTCGCCTGTATACAGATTGTGCGGGGTTGAGGGGTATAGGGAAAGAACGAAGCCATGAAATTATCGTGGCGACATGGCGCCCCTTCGATGAAGCGCCCGTGTGCGGGGCACACCTGACACCCGCACGCGGCGGCCCTGATATCGAGTGTTCTAATAATCGTGTTACAATCGCGAAGAAAGTTACGTCTACATGAAAGGATAAATCGAAAATATTTAATCAAATCTTTCCACAGAAAACTTTGTTTTCTATAAAATTGACATCAAATTTTCTTTGGGTATGCGTGCACTTAACTTTTTCGAGCTTCATACTTGCATCAATTTGAACTATTAATACGTTTAGTACCTATTTTATTAATTTACAATCACGTAAGTCTACGAATCGTTGTGAGCTATATTTTTCTTAACACATGAACATCTTTGCTTCATGAATCAGGAAGTCGTATACTGACACCACAGTATTTTCATTTGATGTTCCTTTCTACATTTTCCCTGCATATTAGCATAGTTTTTTTGCATGCTTGCATATTTTTTGTGCACGAATGGCATATGTTTTTTGCATATTTAAAATGCATAAACATGCAGGGTCTAATTACAAGTGAATGTAGTAGGTATTAGTATTTATCTTGGTATTATTACCGATCATTGGTGTAAACATCAAGCTTGAAGATAATTAGGTGCATGTGTACTTCACAAATCTTGAAATTCAATTTTATCGAAAACTAAACTTCTTCTAAAAAAATATTTATCTACATATATTAATATATATATTTATAGATAATAATGGAACCCTTTATTACAAACAGAGGAAAAAAAGAAAATTACAATAGTGGTTGACAGACTAGCAATATCGATAGATAGCGTAACAATGTTGTAAATATTCAAAATATACGTGTATATATAAACAAAAAAGGGAAAGAACTAAGAAAGAACTCTAAACATTAAGTACAACATTAACGAAAACAGAGTTTATACAATTATGATAGCCACTTTTTCGATTTATTTTTATACGTAGAATTACTCCTTCCTCGATATATTAATTAAGTGAAATTATGCACAGACGAAAAAAAGAACTTAAACATACCGATAATCTTCAGATAATTAAAATTAGTTAGAAACTTTACTGATTCTATTGTAAATCGTCAATCTTCTTTGTATTTGGTAGTTTGGTCCAGCAAAATATCATCGGAAAAATTCTTTTTCGATAATTTTGTACACCATTACTATCAGTACAGTTGCTATCACGAATCACTATTACAAGATTAAGATAAGTAGAGTAGCAAATACCATTGTAAATGTTTGAATAAGCAATCTGTGATTACATTGTTAAGTTGTTGATTTTCTTACAAAATAAATTAATTGATTTTGATGGAATTTTTTTTACATATATTCTATCCACATATCGGTATCGCGTATACTTAAATTTATTACATATATTCAATAAGATACATTTGACGCATAAGCTAATTATTCACATATTTCATCGATACATTATGCAAAATATTGTAGCATCGTTTACATTTTTATTCCACCCAATCCGACATCAGTTGCATTAGAATAACAGCGTACAATTAAAAGTGAATCATTTTTGCCTACTTTATCTAAGATAGCAGATAAGGCAAATGTCAGAGTGGGAGAGCTTCTAGAATTGATAATTGCGATCGATCTTGATTTCAGGTTCGATTCTGCCACGTGATTAAGACTCGGAACGATAACAACTGTGGCAAAGAATCGTGCGCGTAGAATTACAACAGCAAGTTTCTTTGAATTTGAGGTGCTAAGCAGAAATACGTAGAAATGAAGGAAAAGATGCTTCAATTGTCGGTGATCGTTATTTTGGTGGTTTCGATGTTCGGTAAGACGGAAGTGCGCAGTGTACATTTTACAGTGGCTCACAGTGAAAACTGAAAATCGTCCACTGTTCTCGCTTATTCATTTGCCTCCATGGCGCCGAGTATAGATTTCAATCAAATATGTTTACAATCAATACGATAGTAACAGAATCGTATTCATTCGCAAACTTTGCTATAAGGGATATATTCGATAGACGTTTTTTTAGGAAAATCATCTATTCCCCCTCTTCTAAGCATACACCAGTTCCTTAAAAACCACAAACTGTATTTATAACCGCACATACTACTTAACTATATTCCATATTATCCTGCCTGTATTAATCAATCTTCTACCGTAATAAAATTATAATTTAGACTTAAGATCTAAAATACGGATATTATACACGTGTACATGTGTTCCAATAGGACTAGCTGAACTAGTAGCAATCTCTGAATTTATCTTCATAATTTGTTAACATGCATAGATGCTTTTCACATTGTAATATTAGCATCGTCGTATTTAGTATTTATAACGATATTTCGAAATTGATATTTCTGTAATATTTTGTACTAATTATGTACTATTTTAAGTAACGCGAATTATTTATCATACCCCACATGTACGACCATACCATTGAAATGGTTAACTCCCCATCCATTGTTTTGAAAAATTTGATATTTTTTTTAGTTTTACGTTAAACCGAATAAGGATGTAAATGAAACGTTTCTACACTGATTGCGAATGTTATACATTTATATACCATATTTTATAGACGAGTGGACGATTTTCTGTATATATCGACGATCAAATGAAACGTATTTTCGAATGTGCTACTTAACTCGTACATAGATAGCGTATCCTCGGAATTTTAAACATTTTTACTAAGAATAGATTTACCTAAATATACAAGGTTTTCATATCTTGATATTCTCGAATCTTTCCGAGAAACAGTTGCATGCGCGTAATAAGTATTTGCGACGAAGGGATATTTACACACAGTTACTTTTCGCTTGCTTGTTGTAACATTAAGTTTTTTTATAACAATTGCACTGTTAGTTGGTAGAGTGTCTCCATTGCTGCAGAAAGAGGGACACGAAGACAGCAAAGACGATGTTGGGGCGAACTCGAAGAACATAACTCATATTTCGAGTAACAATAGTAGCAAACCGACCGAACGTCCGATAAAGACGGTAGAAGATAAAAAGGGTGAGTGGAATGGAATTTCTCAACCTTTAACTAGAACACCTATTAAAATTTACGTAATCATTGTTAGCGACCGGTAAGCCCGCTAATGTTTATTGCGGTTATCATTGGCATAAAAGTGGCGAATAAAATGTCAAAATCCAATTGTTCTTGGTTTGCATAACAATAATAGGGGGGTCCAAATTCGATTTCAATAATCGAACATTACACTATAATTGTAAAGTATCCAGAGTGTCAAGCTCGTAAATCATGCAGAAAGAAAGATAGAGGTGAATAAGTGATCATTAGCAGTCTTACAGAGCGGCAATAATAGTTAAGGGTTAATATTAGAACTGAATTTAGACCATACTTACAAATATGAAAGTTTTCGTCATTACTTTAAATTTGTAATTTGTAGCAAACGTTCACTTTTGTTCAACATATTTCAATTCTACACTAGAAAGCTAACATGTTAGATATATACATTGATATGTAAAAGATTAGGTATTTTCAACTGGTTCAGCATTAAACGCTAAAATAAAAGTGGTAGCCTATATTTAAACCACCTTCTCTACTTATGAAGCATTCTATTCATTTTATTATTCGAAAGCCAGCGTTCTTATTTGTTTGAATGCATTGTATTAAGCTTTTTTGGCGGGCTCGAAAATTTGCAAAATTTGGAAGTATGTTAGGATTGCGTCCTATGCAATGTGTTAACTTATATTACCGCGGGAATGTACTCAATGCTTTGTAATTTCTTAAAATATAGAAAAAATAAATGAAACCAATATTTCTACGACGATATCGAAGAGTCCGCAAGCTCAGTCCAAAATGAACGCAACCACACCAGTGAGTGTGCAAAAACCAATGAAAAAAGAGAAGCAGAACTGTATTTCTACGAGTGAACAAGTGGACATGCGTGAATGTAAAGTGTCTCCACACGACGATGATGATCTTATAGAGCAAAATTTACCGTTAAGTTCAACAGGTATATAGGTGAAACTTGAGCAAAATTAAAATAAGTTACAACAAGGGACGAGTTGCACTGTTTTTGTGTTTTCTTTTTTTTTTTTTATAAGAACCTACGATAACTACCACGATTACTGTGAGCACAAAGACTGAAGTGAGCACGGAATCTCAGGTACCGAAAGTTACTCCTGCTAAAGATAAAGCAGATGGCGGGAAAATGCAGACAGAAATAATTCTAAATACTACGCAACCTACGGATTACGTGACTTACGATGCAGTATCCGCTGAGACCGATCACCTTCTAAATAAATCAGGTATTTGTATAAAAATATATTTCCATGATTTAGCTATACAAATATAAATTTAATAAGGGTATCGAAATTATATAAGTTGACAATTTATAATATTATTTCTTAGTAGTCTGATCTATGAACTAATTTTAGCACACTATTGTCAGACTTTATTTTGAGAAAATAAAAATTAGACTTCAGTTTTATTTATTTGAAAGAAAATGATAATTATAAATTGGTGAGAATGGATATTAAAGTTTTGAGCAAATTAAAATTCGTCAGCCATCGCTGTTTTACACTACACAACAATAGTTAATCGCTATGCTCTTTACAGTGGAGACATAGTGGCAAAAAATAAAGCCGTATGGTCAAATAAATTCTGCCCGTCAAACTAAAGAACACGGTATTGAGAAAAACGCGTTTAACATTTTTAATTAGCTTTCAAGATATCACGATATCGGATAAAAAAATTTGTTGACACACTATACTATTGATTTATGCAAACAACAAAAAACTGATTTTTTTTTAACCTGTGATGCGAGGATCCCCCTGTAAATTTCATGGATATGAAATAGCATGAAAATATTAATAAGTTGCAGATATTTCGAATACCAATTCGAATCATAGTACTAATACCAGCGGTGAATCCATTGCACCGCCGCCGTTAGCCAATAAGGCTGCTGCAAGTACAGACTCACAAGGTTTTGTTGAGTCAGTAAAATCCGCCGATACAGTTAATAATAAACGCATGCCTTCGGGCGTCATAGCGTTAGTTACGGCGATAAGTTTTGCAGTAGCAATTGCTTTGGTATATATTGGAATGATCGTTTGGAGGCGATATATCGAGTAAGCGTGCAAACATTATGATATCTGCTTACTATGTGGAGTAATGAATCACTGTTTAATAATATTTTACATAATATTTTAGGTACAGATACGGACACCGAGAGTTACTCGTTAACGAGCTAGAGTTTGATACTAATGATTTGCGTCATTTTGAGGTAACTATATTATTAATATAGTAGTAACTATGTTAAAACCCGCCGTGGCGAAAGAGTTAATCCATTGCACCCGAAAGGCGACCCCTCATTTAATTAGATTCAGCAAATAATTCGTTTTTCTAAAAGGATCTTAATTCTCCACTCTCAGGGTTTTGAAAATTCGATCGATGTTCGATGAAATTGGATCGATCTCTAATAATTTTCTTTTACGTGTTGCAGCTGTGATTTGAAGAGAATCGTAACCCGAAGAGAAGAGAAAACTGAGTACAGCTAAGGCTGATATCGTGTAACTATTAAAGATTCATTGATCTGTGATACTAAGGACATACATTGCGTCAAGTGATCGCGACAGTCAGGACACCAAATATATTTGGATAATATACATTTCTTGTAATGTAATTGTTTTATATACGCTATGTATACAGCCCATTTTTTTCAACCATGTTGATTGTTGTTTCCTTCTCCTATCGCGTAACTGTGCTATTATATATATATTTTTTTTTCATCACGATTACGATACACAGATCGTTGAATAAATGACAGAGAACATTTCATGTGTACCAATTACACGTTCTAAGAAGAATTATGGGTGCTAGGATATGTATCAGTTTTCTTCGATATTAATGCGACGATATATCTTATTATTTTTGGTAGTATTTTAAGCTATTCAAAATGTGTACCATAAATTAAGTCTTTGCAACGTAGTATTATCATTTTTTTGTTTTCCATGTTTTTTTTTTTGTAATACGTGCAACGAACATGTAAATACTTTTAGTTAAATAAATCGCTGGATTATTTTTTTAATCAACACGCTTTTATTTTAGAATATCGAAGCGTTTCCGATCAAGATGGAGTCACGATGTACATTTTTCCTTCTCCCTAATAAACTACAATATAGTTTTCATATACAGTTACGCTTATAAAAAAAATAATACAAAGTGTTACATGTATGATCTTGCGAATATCCAAGCTGTACGCAATCGGTAATAAAAAAAAAATTTCGCAATAATATATTTATTTATAAATTCCATAAATCACATTCTAAAAAATAGTTACGAGTAACAAATAAGTATTTTGCATCCTGTATTCAATATTGTTCTTCTCTCTGGTTTGGTTTGTAACATTATTTATCTACAGTTGCACATATCAAATCTCTATGTATCTACATTGTTGGGTTGCAGGACATTTTCTTATTGGTTATTAGTAACATTGTACACGGCAAGTACATACTTTTATGTTTCAATTAGTTTAAGTTAATTTTTCTTTTTCGTGACTACAACTGGGCCCACGTTATCGTTTGTTTCCTCATTATGAGGTCCATGAGAGCCATCGCAATACGGCCACTGAAACACAGTAAACACGATCACAAAATTAAATTGGTATTAATTAAAATCGTCAATTATTTATCAATACTAGTAGTTCTCATTGTATTGTAGCATGCAAGGGGAGAACGCGATTACATAACATGTGCCTCGTGCACTTATTCTTGGATATACTTAATGTAGGTCAGTTATAAGCTAGGTCTAAAATCTTAATAGTAGATAAATTCTCGAAAGATAAGAAGCAAATGTGGAAAACTTGCATTTTTGGATTTCCAACAACGACAAAATGCAGCCTTCTCAGTTATATCTTCTATATCAACTGAGTCTACCACTTTATTTACATCCTTCTTTATGATATGATTTATACGTCCACTTGGCTGAAAACATAATTAAGCATATATATATATATATATAACAGATATTGATTACTTAGTAACATATATATATGTGTGTGTGTGTATACATAACTTGCTTAATATATATGAAACTTAAAGTCTACAAATAAAGTAGAAAATCTTTCTTTAAAATCACAATTCCAAAAATATAAATGATGGTTGGAAATAAAAAAAGGCAAAAAGTGCCATCTTATCAGAAAAATATTTTTGGCTATAAAAATGGTGTTTATATAAGTGTCAATATTAGTAAATAAAAAGGGAAGTGTTATCAGGGTAATCAATACAGTTTTCAGCATTTTGTATCAACTGTGGGTTGCATGTTGCACGAACAGTTTCTTAAATTAAATTGAATGTGCCAGCAAATGTAATCACATTGGTCTAAGTGAAGAGGAAAATTGGAAAACCATTAACCTTCAGAAGGCAGGAATAAATATAGACAAAATAAAGTGAAAAGCATTACCACCACTGAAATTTCACAACTGAATATCAAAGGAAAAAGCTGATGATGACCTGAAAAAAATGTTTGCTTATTTGGTCAATGAAGAGCATTGTCAATTCTTTATTGATATTCTACATAAATCTGTCTGAATTATTAATTGTACTTAAGAAAATCTGTCATGACACATTAGCTTATTTCAGTAAATTACATAATGGAGTTACAGTCTTTCTTAAAATATAAAAATCAATTTGTTGTTAATTAATAGAATTTTAAAATATTAAACCAAAGATACTCTTAAGTCATATAAAGTAACATATCTGTAGCAAAATGAGACTTGTTATACTTTGTTAATAAATAACATTTCAGCAAACAAAAAATTGTTCTCAGAACTTGAATTTTGCCACCTTTAGCCTTTTTTACATCCACTCTTAAAATATCGGAGATGATAATGTTACGCAATCGAGAAAGGAAAAAGTAAAATACACCGGAATATACTATTTCAACGGCCTTGATGTTCGAGAAACAGACACATTACTTACCGGACCTCTAGCCAGCGGACAAAATGCTTTGTATGACATATAGCCAATACCAGCCAACAAAGCAGTTGGAGGAATTAAAGAAATCCAGTCTCGAACTAAATGCGAAAAGAAATTCATTATAAATTCATGCTGTTACTCGTAAGATTGGAGTTCAATAAAAAGTTGCACAGCAGTAATCTGCAGTGTCATGTTTAAAATTTTGTTTTCGAAAGGTATTCGTCATGATTCTGCCGGCTTTTCACATATATCATAAATATATTGGTTTATTTCTTACTTCCTAATCGAAACCATCCTCCTATAGAATCTGGAACAGGCAATCCAGCTAAATAATTAGGAATAGAAACTTTGACGAGGTGTGCTACTGGCTCCATGATTGCTACCACTACTACTACAGTCAAGCTTGCGAATCAAACAATTTCGAACGCGGTCTGCTTTATACTTTATACGATTCGAATCATTAACTATTCTTTCGAATGGTGAAAGAACATCTATAGCTTAATGGTATACTGCAATATATTGCAACTATTATATATAAGTTAAAACACGATATAGGATTATAGCGTTCTATTACATATATATATCATGTATCAACTAAAGATTACTGCAATATCAGATAAAGTTAATACGACTTGTAAGCTATTTTTAAAAATTTTTAAAATAATTTTCTTTTTTTTAATGTAGTATACCTCATTGATGAATTCAATCTTTTCTAAATTAGGGTAATGTTCTTCGTATAGCAAATTCAGATGTTAAGAGTGCACGTGCAAATTGTTTTAAACTCGCAAAAATGAAGCAATCTTTTTAAATAAGTAAAGTACGCTTTCGTTTATAAGTCATTGGATGCTTGTTAGTTCTTAACTAAATATTTATTGGATTAGAATTTTAGTAACATCTTAAAAAGACAGTACCGTTCAATTCTTTTTCTATCGTAAATAATAATTAGCGAACAGTGATTTTATTTTGTAAGCATAGGATGCGTTTTTTAATCAATTATGAGTGGAAGTGTAAATGTGATAGGTTGAATGATAAAGGTAGGTGCCTGTACAATTTTTTTTTAAGTTACATATTCACAATAGCAATAGTAGTAATTTATTTAAACGATAAGTCAAGCCCACTTCGCTAGCTACACATTTTACATTTCACGTATGTATGTACAAGTATACAAATATACAAATTTACTTATATTTTAAATTACATGATAATATAATATAACAGTACATTAAATTCACTATTTACATACAGAAGTATATAAATTTGCTTAAGCTAAACATTTTACCATCTAACATATCCTATCGTACCAAAAGTCCGTATTATATTACTATTTTTTACATAATTAATTAAAGCTTATTATTAAATTCTTTACAAAGCTAATCAAGGCACTTTGAACTTTCCTTATTCGATTGCAACCGAAACCAATCATTGTCAGATTCTTTATTAATTGTTCTACATTCACAGTCCGTATTTAGTATATTACATATTTGCAATTACGTTGTTGCCGGCAGAATTTGACTAGCGTGGTGCTCGAGGTGAAGGACCGGTGGGGTCGGCGAGATGCCTTGTAGGTGGCGCCATCCAGTCGCGAGGCGTTCGCCGGGCAGGGTGGAGGTGGCTGCGTCGTCCGCAAGGATACGTGGTCGGTTGCCGCGACGCCGCGGCGGTTCGCGCAGGCACAGGTACGAAGTGCGCGCGTTTTCGAGGCGGTATCACGAGAAGCGCAGGAGTGGCGTTTCTACGTATCGTTCTGATATTGCTGCTACGGGCCGCGGTTGACGTGCAGTGGGAAGTAGGAGGTTCGTGGCATCGGTGGAAAGAGAGGAAAGAGCGGGAAGGAAGGAGATAGAGCGCGCGGTTCTATCGCGCGGTGCAGTGCGAAAAGTGTTCGCGAAGGGGGCCCTTGCTTGCTTGCTTGCTTACTTGCTAGCTTGCTTGCTTGCTTGCTTGCTCTCGTGTATAGGTGTGCTCTACGTGCGTGTGTACCGAGAGCGAGAGCAGCAGCAGCAGCAGCGCGTAAGAACGTTGACTAGTGACACACACGGTGTTGGAAAAAGGGAGAGAGAAAGACGAAATAAACACGGACCGCCGGATAATTCTTGTGTACGGTGTGCGGGTTTCGTGAAGGTGCGTCAAATGACAGTGAGGTGATCAATGTGCTCGAAACATGGCTGAGGAGCTGGTGGTCACCCTGAACCGCGGCGACTCGTGCGGATTTGGGTTTTCGCTCCTCGGTACCGCGGGTTTGCCGCACGTCATCTACGACATCGTTGAGAATTCGCCGGCAGCAAAGAGCGGCAAGGTGAGTGGTAGTACACTTCGATCGTATTTTATATACGTTGCGTTGCTTGCCCTACGTCGGGTATCACACACACGCTAAGGTGTAAGAGAGAAAAAGAGGCAAGTAGAAAGAGAGAGAGAAAGAGAAGTTCGAGGACGGTCGAAGGTGGAGTTACGCGAAAGAGCAACCCCAGGCTTTTATACACATACGCATGTAACATGTATACGTTACGCGCTCGTCCGAGAATCCTGCGAACGCCAAGGGCCTCAAAATAACGCCCGGTGTATATCGACCCGTGTTATTATCGCGAGCACCCTCTGTCGCCCCGTCTGTTTCTTGACCTCTGATTACTTTTTATTCTCACACTTTTGCGAGCCGTGTTACTGCTGGTGCTCTTCTTGTATATACACACAGCCGTCTTAACGTAGTCGGTACGGGGATGCTGATTGGCTGGGTGGGATCGGTTTAACGGCCACATTCCAGCCTGTCGGTCTTCTGTCCGTGTGCTCTCTCTTTCTCTTTTTCTCCCCCTTTTTCCTTTTTTCCTCTCTCCATCTCTATCTCTCTCTGTCTCTTTCCTGTTTCCTGGGGAGCGTACCCCTTCTCGACGATCATATCAATCGGAAAATTTGAATCTAGAGTCACCGGGTCCCTTTATGCGTCCCAACAGAAAGAGACGGTCCTTGTAGAGTTATTACCATTGAACAATTTTTTGTACAGTCGTCGCGACGGTGAAATATTCCCGACGCAGCCATGTTTATGTATCGGAAAAGCGAAATTGCGTTTTGCACAGGTAGACTAATATATACGTGGCACCGTGTGCCTTTTGATTATTATCTTTCCTTGTCTTTTTTATTGCGTACGCTACGTAATAACAATTTTTATTCTTGTCGACGTTAAAGACGAGCATGTTTCGTCTAATTATAAGCAAATGCATAATGCGAAATTATTCTATGTTAAAAAGCATATATGCAGTGTGTGGTTAATCTTTTTGAAGAATTGGAAGTAATGGATCGCTTTCAAATTATCGGAGCTTTTTTTTTGTACATGCGAGTGCATCGTTATAGGATCGTCAATTTTTTTGCAGTACATCGTAATCTTGCAAATTGAACGCACTCTCTTTCTCCGTTGCTTTCTCTCTCTGTCTCTCCATCTCTTTCTCGTGCCGTCTATTTTCCCCATCCCCTCTCTTTCCCGGTTTTAGCGCAGAATAGATCGATTGCTTTGTCGGAACTGGTTTCCGATACCGGCCACGGTGAAAGATGCGGATTTCGAATAGCAGATGCAGAATAGATTAACCGTTGTCGTGTGGACCAGTTTCGAACGAGTTCGCAAATGAGACAGGGATCGTTGAGGGAGAAGTTTAACGGTTAGTAAGAATGTCGCATCTTTGATTATCGAATCGTCTGATGTAAGACGCTTAGTTTGTGGCTACAAGGCAAAACGATATGCAAGTGGGATTTTAAAAAATTGCATTTTCGCTTTGATGTATATTTGTGCGTTAGATAAAAAAAAAGGATCTTAAATTTGTAAATTACGTTTCCCCCTGTAAATACTCTAATACTAGGGGTAGAGGATTGAAACTTACCTCAAAAGGTTTTATTTGGGAGATCTATTTGTTAGCATGTCACAAATTGAATTTCATTTAGTGATACTCTTAGTATGCTTATTCCACTACACTTTTTCAGTATAATATTCTGTACGAACTTTTTATTCAACCCAATACATTAATAAATGTTAACTTGTACGTTTTTCATTTAAGTTTCATGTAGGCGTGCACTTTCTTTGCGCTTAATTATATACCATGCGAAATACAGTAAGTGGACGAATATTTATACAACCGACTGTGCAGCCAGTCACAAAAGTCTACATACACATTTTGATATGTATTCTAAAGTATTTTAACATGCAGAATGTAGAAGCAACTGCATTGCTATAGATTGTATGCAATCCAAAATCTAAACATGAAAGTGGTATATAAATGGGGCCACGCAGCCCTCGGACCGTGTGACAAAAAAATACATTGGATGATAGGTCTATCCTGTACCTCGTCTGCGGTATGACCGTATAAACACGGATATGGTCGTTAAAGGGTTAAGAGATTGAATGTTTTCCTAGAGATCGAAATGGTTTCCGTTTGCCCCGGTAGTAATTAACCCTTCATCGACGACCTCCATACGCTGTATGAACCCTAATTTCTTTGTATGGAAATTAAGAAAAAAATTATATAAGGCAAAAGAATCGTCTATTCGTGATTACGATATTGTCATTTTTCGTATTTTAAATTACATTATATAGAATTAAATTATTGAAATAATCAAGCAATCTCTTTTAGATGCATAAATCTTCTAAATTTGCATAAAAGAAACACGAAGCTGCTCCGTTGTTGAAGGGTTAATCTTTCGGACAGGCGTGTTTACAGGTTACTTTAGTTTATGCGCATATCTATTTACATGTCTGTGTTTGGAGCGTGTCACATTCGAGCAATCAAAGCGAGTGTCTCAAAAATTGCAGGGCGCGCATGCGCTCGACTTTTTGTCTTCTGCATAACTGTCATTCGCGAGAAGAATGCGTGTAACAAAGGAGCGGCCGGTCATTACGCGTGATTGGAATGCGTCACTGTATACAACGTCCCTTTTTTCTTCCTTCTTCCCGCTTTTGTTTTTCGAATTCTTAAGGTTCTATTACGTAGAGTGGTGCAATCGAGATGTGTACGGTTTCACATGTAAAAATGTTTTTATTCCACGGTATTAGTCCTACGCGATAATGGGGTGATTATGGATTGTAATTTTACCGACTTTTTCATTTACTGGTAATCCGGTAAAACTTTCAATCATAATCGGTTTACCGGCATTTTTTCAAAGTATTGAATATATAAGTGTAAACATTGCGAACACATTTCACGAGATTGCAACATTGCGTAATTACAAATCAGAATGCTTCAATTGGAAGGAAAGGAAACGATAAACAATCTTTCTTGTAGTTCTAGTTGAAACTTGAACTTTGCCGTTGCGAGATCTGTTCCAAATCTTGTCCTCTATAACATATTAAAAAATCATAAAAATCGGTGGATAGGCCAAACTTATAAATAATTACCAAAAGTTCTATTTATATTCATATATAGTGTATCATATCTATTATTACAGTAATAAAATGTTATTAATGACCAGAGTTTGAATACTCTAAAAGTTTAGAAAACTTACTTGCAAAATTTGATTTCGGATAAAGATATCAAGTTATTGGAATTGGAGATCATGATACTTCTTGATTGTCATAGAACTTTCGAAACACAAATATTACATTGCAAAATTATTCGACGAAACGATAATTGTCCACATGTTACCACATAGTTTTATAAATGGTTAACTCCTTTTCCAAAAACTGATCTAGAAATAGAACATTTAAAATATAAAACATCTTACGTGTTATATAATTTTTGCAACGAATGTTCATTTTCATATATATAATCGTTTAAACGCACGCAATACTGATACGGTTTATCGTTAAGAGCCTAGCTAGATAAAAATTGAATCCGCGATTGCCGTTTTCCAGAATTGTAATGAATATTTGTTGGTATATTGGCATTTTCTCGGCGAATCGTTCGAGATAAGCTATCAGAGTGGATTTATTTCATTGGCTGGGCTTAGGGAGAACGCAAAGATGAAATCCAGCGGACTGGATACTTTTCTTTAATTAATATTACAGTGCTGTGGGTCTTGAAAGCAGGTTAGACCACTATATCGGTAGTCACTCAAGACTCATTGTTCAACCGGTACAAAGAACGCGTAATACATTTTGCATTGTTCCCGTGGGTCTGCACGGTTAGTTTTCTTAAATTGTTTTTTATGCAGTTTCTGGAATTGACGTGAAAGGGCGGTAAAACAGTTGCTATTTAACGCGATTGGGTAATTTGATCTTTAGAACATAAACGTTACTCAATAACTAATTTACGAGATTCGAAATTTTGTTGCTTTGCGTTATAAATGCAAATATCAGTTTTGATTTTCTCGCTAAAACCTTACTAATAAAATATATCTATTACAAAGTATATGTAAGTATTTGTTCATGTGCAAAATTTATTAATAAATCACGTTACAATGATTGTCATAAATCTTGCCGGTTATAAAACTACCGAATGTTTCTTGTGATATGTAAATTTTTATAAGGGTATATGATATGAAAGTCGATATCGTAAGAAAATACTAGCAAACGTATGCAGCATAAGTTGCATATTATGATATTTCAAAGGTTGAAACAGTCGGTCTTTAATTATTCCATTTCTTTACGTCTGTTTATAAAAAGATGAATTTACATAAAGATCTGTAACCCTAGTAATAATTATGGTAAATGGAATATATGAATCAGTATAACCTTTACAATATCACTCCGTGAACGCGATTACTTACGATAATAATGGATATTTATACAAATGAATAGTTTTTAATTCTTTATGGTGTGATTTTATTATACGTATAATTTTTAATATATCAATTTTTAGTTTCGTTTTATATTATTGTTGGGTACGATTGAAAAATCGTATTTAATGACTACCACTTGAGTCAACACGGTGACTATTGTTTAAAAATAGAAGCTACGAGTTAAATCTCGGTTGGAACGTTATGTCAATGCAAATCGATAACGTACATTGGTTATGAATAATTTATACGAACAAATCTATAGAGAATATTTGAAATATTCATCCATACGATTGTTGGAAGATGAGACATACGGATGATTTCACTCAATGAGTTGTAAAAATGTTTTTGGCACTTGAAGAAATCGTCTGGAAATCAATACTCTCACTCACCCTAATTAGTGAAAATAATCACTTTTGCCAGTTCGTTAATGGCTCGTTCTACCTTGATCGGTATTTTTAATTTTTCTTTTTACCTTAGCGATAATTGCTTGATTAATGAACTTAATAATTCTCCAGTAAAATAGCGTTATGCAATGTCGTTGCGTGATAACACGGGAGAAGAAGTTAAAGTTTCTTGACGAAGAAGCACGCAAACCCGACAATTAGCCTAACGCGCATACACGTCGTCGAATTTCTCGAATTTATCGATCGATCAACACCTTGATAGCTGCAAGACGAATGATCCATCCTTGCTTTCCGTAATTAGGGCTCTTGAGCGTGTTACTATACTCTTCTAATCTCTTGGATCGTTTTAAGACTGACGTTGAGGATGGAAAATTAGAAAATTGCAATATCTACCTTCGTTCGACGATGAATATAATTATCAGTATTTACGTTGGACAAATTATAGAACGTTATAGATGCGTCAGAAGTTCTAACAAAGTATAAATATATTTATTACTAAACTGCGGATTTTTATACATTTTTGCGAAATCTAGGTTTGCAAAAAATTACAGAATGTACGCAATATACAAAAACACAGAAAATATCCAAAGTGCACGTTATATTATTTATAAGATAAAAAATATTTCTATGAATCTGCAATTTCTTTAATTGCGTCTCTAAAAATATGAATATACATAATAATCCACAGTTTATTTGCTACAATAAGTTTTATATTGCTAAATGAAATCAAATGCAATTTTGATATTCAAAATAAACTCTATTATTCCATCACCATCGTACGCTATATATAAATTCCATTTTAGCAAAAATGATTACGGTTCTTAGTTAATAAACACTTCAATATTTAGTGTATAAAAGCACTGGATTAATTTGTACATCGAAGAGGTGAAATATAGAGATGCACATAAACTCGTGCAACTGACTGTATAAACATATCTCGTGCCATTATCAATAACATTGTCGATACTCGTGAATCAATCTAATGCAATGTATAGCATACATAAATAGAATCTAAGATCCGGTGCCGATCCGTTAGCAAGAGGTAGCAATTGGCTTATTTGTAATAGGAATGAATATAACAGGTCACGGGTCGAATTCAAGCCCTCTCCAGTAGATACGGATGTTGCGCCAGACAAACCGGCAAAATCGAACCTGAGATGGCGTGTGCTATTTATCCGCAGCTTCTGCAATATCGGATCGACGTTACAATCCGTAATATCTTACAACCCATGCGCCGGCTACCTGACGTATTAATTTCCACAGAATTTCCACCTGGTAATTCGATCTAAATCGATCGCGATCGAAAGTAGAGCGTTGCATGTATACCCTTCTGTCAAGGTACCTTTTGCGACACCTTTCATACTACGATTGTGAACTTTTTCAACTTATTAAATATATATATATATTTATTAATGAACGTTTTAATAATATTGGCATACAAAAATTTAGTATTGCGACGGGTCCAAGAAGATACAGTAAATCGCAACAAAAATTATTCGAACACTGTTGATTTTTTTGTGACATAAAACCTGCGGTAATTTAAGCTTTTATATCAGTACAAACTTTTTGTTTTTACATTTTAGACCTTCTTCATTTCATTCTCAAAGTTTCAAACTAATTTATAACACTAGAGCCATCGAAGTAGTGAAAATAACCTGTTGGTAATTTTCCACAAAAATTGTATAAATTTACACCGATGCATCTTTGCAAATTTGCCGTGATTTTGCATCTAGAGAATGAATAGATTTTTTTTAAGCATCTGTCGTTTTAGTTCTTTTCTACAAATGAGTACACCGTAACTTACGGTAATTCTAGTGTTTGAAACGAACGCTTCTTTTCATTTTGAGAAAACTTTATCGTACGATAATCTGTTGAAAAGTGCGTAGTAAATTTCACCTTGTTATAAATCGATTCATCTATTTATCTTCGCAATCTGCGGGAACTAAAAGATGGGAAAAAATATCGGGTACATTAAGACCGTGATGAGATTCAAGGGGAAAGATACTGAAGGAAATTTATGATTTTAATCCCATAAAATGCGGTGCTTATACGATCTTTTGTGTCGTAAAGCGGCGATACGGGGAAAAATAGCTCGACGTGGTTTCAGTCAAAGTACGTGGAAATATCGTTGAATCGGGTTGCACGCGTAACTTTGAAACATGGTTAAAACAAGTTAACCGTGTTACCGTATAGCGGGCGTAATTTTCTGTTGTACTGTACCCCTGATATCATTTTAATAAAATGTAATGTAATGAGCGAAGTTGGAGAGTCCCGCCAATTGTTCCTTCACCTCTCGATATTACTTTGCGAAGGATATAATAGGTGTACCAATGAATAAATCAATTTTTCGCCCTTTGAAGTTCCACGCTTTCCGAGTATTGAAATTTTAGAATTCATAACCTTTGATATTTCAGAGGCGTTGAATTGACAAATTTTCCTATTTTCAAGCATTTGAATTATTATATCTCAAATGTTTCCAATTTGTAACTTTTACAATTCTCCAGCTTTTGAAATTTCCAAATTTTCAATTTCCACGTTTAAAGATTTTCGACCATTTCAGAGATATAAACTTTTTCATACTCGGAAAACAATTCCGCATATTGAAATGCACAAAATTAATTCAATACTGTTGTATGCGTTTGGTAATGTTGTTATCCGACATAATATTATAATATTCGATCAAAATGAAGTGTAGCATGCTGAAATAATATCGCGAAACAGATTGTATAAATGGTCGTGAAGCTTTAAACCAATTTCGGTATAATCATGATAATTCAGTTCACGTTTAATACGTTTCGGGTATGAATTAATTATTTCTGGATTAATTCGTATCACGCTATCGCGCGTCGATCGATTCGAATATACCAACGTGTATTTGTGTTCCATCGTGATTTCTCATCCTTGACATTTGAATCTGTCGATTCTCTCCTGCACCAGTGTCATGCTCGTTGCAATACTCTAAACGAGCCTCTGGCATCTGATTGTGAGTAACCATGCAACGCGCGTGTCATTAATTATAAAATCTAACGAGACACGTGGTTATTGAGAAATGAAGAAATCATGGATTCGATTAGCACGTGAAGGTCGTTGTGGAACATTATTAGAATGATAAAAATGCTTTTTTTTCCCACTGGTGAAAATTACATATTCAGTTTGCAGCACCTTAAAAGTTTCACTTGATTAGTATACTAATATAAACGGACACTACTCTTGTAGAGAAATTGCATTTACAAGTTTATCGCTTTACAATTGAAATGTAGAATTTGGTAAAAAAATTTCTTCGTTGAAAAATTCAAGTGTGTTTAACCCAAAATTTTGTCTAATAAGTTGTATTTTATTGGATAATTTACGTTAATGCGCAAGGTGCAAAAGGTTAACGTGTGTCATTAACCAAGGTGAACTGTTTCACTGTTCTGATTGCTTTGATTACCATCGTTGACGATAGTTAGATAAGACTCTGTTGTTACAGATGAATTCTTAACTAGCAACAGCAGCAATTAGTATACTAAAAATAACTTCTCATGCACTGTATGAATGAGAACTCATTTTCAAAGGTAAAAATCATAAACATGAGCCTTATTGTCTCTTTAACAAAAAGAAAATTTCAAAATTTCTGCAAAGGAATTTAAAATTACATATCTTTAATTATACGAATTCTACTGCAAAATTGTGTCAAAGATATTCTAAAACATAAGATCGTAAATGACGATAGACTTTTCTCAAAGCTTATTTCTTCGAATAATTCGATTCTTTTGCCATTTCACTTAAACCTGTGCAATTAATTATCGGTGGGATATACGAAACTTCAAATAAATGACTTTTATAAGCAGCGAAAGATAACAGAAAACGGATTTTATTGGGTTAAGTGCTTTTCGTCTGTAAGATCTAATCGAACGCGAAAAAATAATACCAGGCTCTTCTAATATCGAAAACTTTTATTGAACGCGAAACGAGTTTCTGTCGATTGGATAGAGCACCTACACGTTGTATATTTTGAAACCGTGAATCCAAACAGTACTGTCTTCACCTGTACAATAACAAGCCACGTGGAAGATCGTTATGAAACTGTAATAATCGTAAGATACTCGTAAGAAGATCCTTGATTACAAATATTCTATTCTTAGATTGAATTTGATGCGCACAAGATTTACGTTACGATTTACTTATCACGATTTTTTTCTTTTGACCTTCGAAGTACCAGGTAATTGAAAATCTGCGTAATTCCGAGTTTCCCCTCTCCACTCCCACCTCAAATTTGTATTACCTACCTAATTACTAGACTGCAGATCTTTATGTAAAGTTATATTTTTATTAACAAGATTAAATAAAAGATTCTTTCACCAATTAAATGTTCTAATTTCTATCGTGTTTTAAATATGTTGTACATTTTTGCATATTCCATGTATTATGTGCATCTTTCAACACTTAAATTTCCCATAAATGCATAGAAATCTACAGTCCAATTTTCAAAGTTTTTTAAAATGTTGCATTTTATAACAATCGAATAGACAATCCTAAGGTAAATAAATACTCAACTGTAGCCTAGACATTTTTTCATCCCTTACTATACTGTAATATTATATTTTCCGTAGAATTTGGCATAATAACAACTTAACTTATCAATAATTGAACTCGTAGAAAGTGTCGATTAGTGGTGTAGTGTCTACTGGGTACTTTATCATATTCGAATTTCTTTTCTATCAATTTAGCGATTGCTTTCGCGTAGCAAAGAAAATCCAACTTTCGCACCGCATGAATGTGAAATTAGAATCCCTCCTCGTTTGAATAATGGAAATTCGAATAGCAGGTGGCGGCATTGCGCGTTTTATTTACGGAACCCAGAAACACACTTCTAATGAAGTGGATTCCGGGTGTGTTTCCGCCGTTAGAAAAAATGCGATTTCAACGTGCGTTTCCAAGGGCGTTTCTTGCGCGCTCGCTCTCGATCGGGAGCACGTGCGAGAATGCGTAGATTCGCCGGTGCGTTTTAATGGGTTCTCGTAAGTTGCGTTTCACTGGCACGGATAGTCGACGTGCCACGCGCTCGTTTCTTCTTTTCCCCGTCTGTTCGTTTTTCTCTTCGTGACCAAGTTCTCCATCGTCACTGTTTCCCGATTCCGTGCTTCCTCTCCTTGTGTGTCCGTTGCACACGAAAAGGGGTCAACGACCAGCCCGCGAGAAGTATTCTTACTTCGTGCTACCCGTAAAACGGGCCACGAAGAAGAAGAAAAAACCGCAAAGGGTTTCGAAACTGTTGGGTTAAAAGTTAGAAAACTGTTGTCTGTAAATACGTGGTATTTGTGGGGTATTTGGTTAAACTTTAGCACTGAAAGTATCGCGGTTCCAAGTTGGTTTTTTTAACGTCTAGAATAAAAACGTTATTCGATAAGAAATTTAGGGGACTCGAAATTTTCTTTCCTTGTGCGGGCGATTATATTTCATTTTGTCTTTAAAACTTGGATAGTAAAATAAGACGATTAAGGAAAGTATCCGTACGGTACGAATCCTTGACTTCTACTAAAAATATCTTTATTAAAGTAAAGGCTAGTTAAAACGTGTTCCTACAACAATAATCTGTAAAATTTTAGCTACCAATTGCAAATGTATTCAAAATATATCATCGTTTTGATTTATCGTTACATAAGAAAAGATATTGCCAGAAGTCTGTGGTGTATGAATACTTGTTTCACTCACTATATTTATTGCTAGCTAGATTTGAACATTTGTTCATATTAAATACAGTCGAACCTCGATAACTCGAATCTCAAGGGAAGACATACCTAGTAAATAATTCGAGTTAAAGTGGATTTTATTTTTATTTATAGAAGTTTTCGAAATAAAGAGATTCGAGTTACCGGGACCCGACTGTATATTAATTTGTATAATATATTGTTTATATTAATTTATATGATAAATTGCGTTACTGTGGTTTGCAAAAAGTTTTTGCCAGTCGTGTAACAATGGCGAACGTTTGTATTTTAAAGTTAAGTATGCCATTTGTATACAACACGTTCCACCTAAAAGATGCCATCAGTTTGTCCTCTACATTATGCATTTCCGTAAAAACTTGGCTTAGAAAAATAGCACTTTAGACCAAAAGTATTCCTTGCAGCGTAGGCATCCTTTGACACCATTTAAATCACATATGAAATATTTTTTGTTTCATCGTAATTACAAGGAATTTAAGTAAGTGGGCAGAAGGCTACATTTAGGGGACATAAAGTAAGAAAGAATATTCATATGTGCTAATTTTGTAACGCAAACAGTAGCTAGACATTTTCCCTCCACTGTTCGATGTAAACTTGCGATATTACAGCTGAACGCAGTGGTTTATGGACTAAAAATAACACGTCTAACCGTGAACAAAGAGACAGCAAAGTATTATGGCCCATTTTGCGTGTACTTACTCGTATAACGATTACGGATAACGATATATGGGGTTAGTTTACAGTGTTCTACAACCTAACTTTGGGAAAATAATAGCGTGGTTACACACGATGAACGATTAACCACGCTAATAGCATTATGTCAGAGGTTAACGGCGAAGTTAATTAATTCAAATAAAGGTCATAAAATGTTGCTAGATTTAAAATATTTGCAAATGAAAAAATCTAAAAGAGTATATGCAATCTTTGCGCATAAAATATACGGGGACCATGATATGTATTTGCAGATGCGCAAAGTTTCCATTGGGCGGTTTTTAATTAGGTTTTTTATATCATTTACATTGCAGCAAGTTGATATAGTCACGCAAGAGTATTGTTAAATGGCAAGAAACTTAATTCAGTTTAGCTTAATTAAGATACACTTAAATGGCAAAGCGAATACATTGGTGTGCACAAATACCTTTTGTAGTCACTGTACGTGCAAGTGTTCTTGATAAGTTTCAACACTGTTATAGCAAGTGAGGTTGTTGACTTATACCTCCAATCAATGTTCTAATATATTTTTAGCATTCATGTACTTCCATTATAACTAGCCTGCTGATAAAAATCATTTATGGGAACATTTATGGGAAGTGTAAGTGTGCAAAAAGACACAGAATACTTGTAATATGCACAAATATATAAAGGCTTATATATCAATCATAATCATACCAACCAATTTTACATCAGTTTGCTTTTAACAGTTGATGAGATGCATGTATATTTCACATACTATCGAATCTGTGTGGGAACCTAAATTCAATTTGCTTCTATATCACCGATAACAGTATGATAATTTCGTTAATGGAAAAACAAACTTTCATAAAACTCCGCAGTCTAATTGTAGCCAAAATCACTTCCTCCTACGTTTACGCTTGAACGTAAAAATAGGCGAATTTCGAACTGAATTCTCCCCGTTCAAATAATTTATCTCTGAAACGAGGGGCCGCGTAGGAAGCAATATGTAAAGAGAACAGTCGGAAGCTATCGTGGAGGATTGAACGATCTCCAAGAACGCGCGCGCCTTCAACCTGCGCCTGCACTGTCTGTAAACTTTTTTTTCCCTCTTGCCCCGAAGGCACCGAACGGATCTTGAGAAACGCGGCGAGAGTAGGGGCGGAAGAAAAGGATAAAGGGGCGCTTCTGGCTTATGCACCAGAAAGAGACGAAACACAACATAGAATAGAACGTTTTGTTTTTTTTTTTGCGTTCGCCTCTCCCTTCTATCGTGGCCCGTTTGGCACGAGACACCGGAGTGAATAGCGAGCAAACGACATCTGAAAAACGCAACTGGAATGCGATGCTCTGCATTCTGAGCGTGACGAATGCCAGAGTAGTAGTCGATACGGCTCTTTCTCGAGGTGAAGAATCAGCAGCGAAGTAAATATCGCCTTATCTCGGAGCACCGTGAATAGAAACGTGCCGCCGCTAGGGAAACAAAAGACCCCCTATTCGATAAATGTATCGCGAGCAAAGTTCGATATCGAACCCCCGTGCGAGTGGAATTATCGTGAAATAGTGGCGGCTTTTCGCGATACTCAGCATTACTGCGATTTCGCTTTTCACAGTGAAATCGTTAATCCTATTAACGGGGGTTTTTGACCTTTTGCTTGTGGGTCGTTTTAGGAGAAACGTTTGCTATGGCGACGTTAGCGGAATTTATCGGGGTGGAAGTTAATTGTGTGCAGAATGTGGTTCGACACAGGACTATTCAAGCGAGATTAGTGTTTCGTGGCTTTACAGGAAATTTATGGGTACGGGATTCAGAACCGTGAAGGGAATTCTTGACGTAAATGGAGCAGCAAGATTTTGAGTGTGGATTTGTGATTTTAACCCATTAAGGACTAACGTTGCGTTATCGCAGCATCTTATTTGTAGCTTCTTCAAACTTTCTAAAATTGTACAACCTATATGGAAAAGTAGTATCTAAAAAAAAATTATTATACTAGGATGCCTTTTGGTAAACCCATCGCAAATTAAAACAAGGGTCAAACTTACAAATAAAATGCTGAGTCAAAACACATTGATCCTTAACGGGTTAATGTCAGATCTATTTAGGAAACTGTTGTTTTTTTATTCTTTATTGTCTAGAGTCTAGAGTATAAATAATGTATCTGTTAATGTAAAGAAAAACGAGATAAGTATACTGCAGATCTCAATGCATTTATGGGAAATTTACTTAAGCGAAAAAATACAGGATTCGTATAATATACAAATAAAATCCACGTTATTATATTAGGTATTGTGTAGTAAGTTCGTTCGTTTCGCCGTGATGCTATTTTTGTTAGCATTGTTATGATTATCCATAGAATCTATTAGCTGCTCCTCGGAGATAAATTAACGCAAAGGTGAGAGTTTTTATGAGTTTGAACGCCGAATGACTGTTTTCGCTGTGATGCAGCGTGCAAAGTGATTCCAGGGATATTTATGAGTAAATAACCTCCGCTTCGCAGTTATCGTAGTTATCGGAAAAACATTTTCGAGCGATGCTACCCACTTTATACCTATGGGCGAGGATAAAGTGTGCCGCCTCTTCCTTATTAAGCATTAACCACTGAAATAGGGCCTCGATACAGTTTCTGCCCCCCTAGTATCATCTTTCACCTTGTTTATTATCATTCAAATTTGTAATTCAGCAATTTTTACCGAAGAAAAATATTTACAATTTAGTAGCTCAGTATTTACACTTTAGACAGATTAGGTAGATACTCAGTAATTTTTTTTTTAAATTACATTTCGACAAAGAAAAAAATAATTCGACGTCTATTATTAGTACCGATGAAAGATCAATTTAATAAAATTTTGAAACGTCACCTTTATACATGTTACGTGAATAATAAATGGATATAGTTTTCTCCATTTCGTAAGAATACTTTTACGCTGGATACTTTTGTGTATAAAATAGGTTAGTAGTTTAGTTCTGTTTATTTCATCATAATTTATTTCATGTTTAATGTAATCATATAAAATCAGCATACAGACAATGGTAACACTTAGTAAAGTATCTACTTTAATACTCCAATTTTCAAACTTCATATAAACGTTCGTATTAACTCGTACGCCGTGTAATGTTGAGAATATTGTTGGATGCAATTTGGTCAGGTGAAAGTGTTAATTTTCTCGAGGGTTTATGTTTCCTTGGGACTCAAACGCTATGAACGGTCTGGTCACGGAAATGGGCGCGGCGATCTTACAGGCATATTATACTAACACTGCCCAGGGCCGCATTTTCCCCCTAAACGCTCATCGCGTACATACTGCACTTATTGTTTAAACTCTTTGGGGAGAAAATGGAAAAGTTGCAAAGATATCGTTGCAGCAAAGTGCGGTTTCGTATTATACTTAATATCTCGTAGAATGTTTATTGCAACACTAATTTTGCAAAAAATTTTACTCCTCTGTGTAATTTCTTTTTTAAATGATTAAACCATGGGAACGTAAAAAGCTAGCCCTGAATGTGCTTGAATGACTATGTTTGCTGACGCGAATGAACCAACAGCTGTTATGCTATGTATTACACAAACATTTAGCCGAACCATATATCTAATAAGCGTGTTTACAATGTTTCATGTTATCGCGGATGCATTTGCAGAGAATATTGCTTCGGGGATAATAGCTTTGGCTTGAGAAGATACTGGCCTTCACGGAGTTAAACGTACATAAGGAAACGTGATCAAAATAGTGGCAAGCTTTTGGTTTGTTTACGATCACGATTAACATTATAATCATTAGATTGTGGATCTTTATGGAAATTCTCAGTATACTCTTAATGCTTATTTAAATCATATTAATTTAAGTTCAATTAGTCACCGGTTTTATAGTAACAAAATAGTGAACCAAAATTGAAGAAAATACTGGAGATTGTTTTAATGATTAAATTTTTATTAGGTTACACAATCCATGCATAAAATTTGAATTTTGCTTAAAAGGCACCAAATTCATTTACACCTGTTGAATTATTTATCGTATTTATTGCAACTTAAAATTGTTGTACAATTCAATTCGTTTAAAATTAAATTGGAATACTAACACAGTTAATTATACAGTTTCGCAGCGGACAATCTAATTTGTTGCAATACAGAAATTTTGCAAATGTATCAGAATTGCAAACATGCGATACGATGCTTGGTTAAGCAAATTAACCAATAAGATTTCATTGTGCTCATTAGCTTATTTATTTATTCGGAACAAATGGAGCACATCGTTGAATACGAATGAGTAGTATAACGATAAATATAATATGATAGTGATACGAGCTATTTTATATACATCTAATTACATTTGAAGTTATAAAATGTATTTCTCTCGAGGGAAAGTAAAATATTGAGAATATTCTAGAGCTGAAACTCGATTTTAGCAAGGGAATCAATGAAATTATACCATATTATACATTATATGGTATTCCATTGCAGTTTATAATATATTCAATTAAAATTAAAAAGAAATTCATCTTCAAGTTTGAGATTCTCAGAGAATTAAAAATACTTATCTTTTTTATAAAAATTTGGTAGGATAAATAGGCTCAAATATAACATTCCTTAAGGACTCATCATTCTTCCGTTTATGAAATCTTCTACTAATTCTGTAACGATTATTATAGAAGAAAAAACTCGTTTGCAGGTTCTGAGCTATGTTTTTAACCCTTTGCCTGCAAGCTGCATTTTTTACTAACGAGAGCAGCAACTTGGATCACTTTTTTTGAGGCTTTACCTTTATCTAGTTTTAGACATTACGTCTGTAATTTAATGTACAAGTGATACTTAAGCGAAATGTTTAAATCTTTTCGCAAGGATTGAAAATAACCCATGTTGCAGGCGGGGGGTTAAATATAGATAGAGTCAATCAATAGTCTATTGAATTTCTAAACGACTATTTTACTGATAAATCGCCGTGCAAAAGAGAAAATTATGTTCATTTAGTGAGTATTATATATGGCAATATATCAAAGTTTACACGTATTTTGAATAACTTTCCTATCATCTCCCGGATAAAAGATTGTGCATTTTATGCTTTTTAGAATATACACTTCGATAAAATTTTTCGTTGGCAGAACGTTCGAAAATCGTCCTACTTTTATCATCCTCCTTCTCTGAATCAGCCAAAATTCTCGATTATTCGCTTAAAAAGATTCTCACAAGAGACGAAAATATTCTTCTCCGTATGAATCACCGGTGGCCGAATAAAAATCGTTGTCCAGCGCAGCGACAAAAGAATCCCTGTCAAGATAGCGGAAAAAGCGACGGAGCTTGGGACATGGAGGGCATAACAAGTAGGAAAGGAGAGGATAAACCAATCGTTTTCCGGACGGCGCCAACTGATTCTGAAAAATCACCCTTCCGTTCACTGCTTGGATCCTACTTGCTCACTTTCCACGAAAAAGAAAGAATCGGTTTCCCTCCTCTGGCAATGAAGGAAAACCGATTGACCTGGCGCGCACATAAATTCGAATCTTCAGCCTTTCTTTTCGAGTTACCTCGATGGCTGCTTTACGAGGTTGAATCGATTCCAATTTGGGTCGGGATATAACGCCATTTGCGGACTCCGCGACATAGGCTTCCCTTTTGCTACAGAAAAATCGCTTTCGCTTTGGGCTAAAGAAAATTAGAGAGAAAAGAAAGAGAAGGGTATTTTCGGTCGCCTTTGAGCGTGCCATTTTTGGCACAAGTTTTAACTTCTCATATCCATGAAACTTTACAGTGATACTTCAAGGAATTATGATTGTGTATCATTCGATCATTTTAGCGAATTATTGCAATTTATACTTGTTAACTGCTTGCCTTATAATGACGAGTCTCGCATGTGACGAATTAATGATCTAATTCAATGATTCTTAACCTTTTCGAAGCCGCGGAACACTTTTGATTATAGGAAAATTTTTCGGAACACTGAAATTACTAACTAACTAGCTAGCCTAGGTAGCTAATAAAATAATCGTAGGACAAGGGGTTAATGTCACGAGTCTAGAGAAGAAATGTTTCCTTCAATTCGAGAAAAGTGGAAATCGGCAGGGATTAGCTGTACCCTACAGAGCAGTCGATTCTTATCGATAAGTATCGAGAAGGCTCGAACTTAGTAAGACGCCAGACGACGCCAAAGAGACGGTTATCGTCATATGATGTACCTCAGGTACCAAAGTACCCTTCATCTTCCGTACCCTTTCACGGATATAAGTATAAATCAGCTTCGATGGTTGGAATCGATGCTCTACTTTGGATAAGAAAATAAAGCGGCAGCCTCGAGCTCTATGGATCAAAGTGCAAGGGTGAAGAGCTTTTTCCCGAGCTTTTCTGAAATCCTTCCACGGGGTGTTCCAGTGTGTACGGAATAATTCAACAGCTAGTGATTTTTGCCGTAAAAGGTATAAATCGAAAATTTTGCTACGACAGCGTTTGAGCTTGGGGAAAATTCTTTTCCGATTTTGGTAATTACTCGAAACATGTATGCACGTATTAGGCTGTTCCATAATTTCTGCCGTATCTTCGGGTAAAATTTAAACCACCACCATTTTAATATCCAATTTCAATACCCAATAATAAGAAGAAAAGAATTCAATAAAAGATCTGCTTGAATTAGTTTAGGCACCGTTACTAAATGTTGAAAATCTTGATATGAAATACGACAGAAATTATGCAACGATCTAATATGTAGTTGCTCTAAAGTATTTTGAATATAATTAAAAATTGGACTTGGTGTTATGGGAATTCGAAGAGTATGATGTATTTTCTTTTAATAATGTAACGTGGTAAAACTAGTTTTTGCTGTGAGAAGTTTATTTAGGAGAAAATACATTTTAGCTGTGGGGCGCTAATTGATATTAACTTGGAGAACAAATATTTAAAGAGGCGTTAAATATGGAATTTTGTAGAATTTTTTTGTATAAGGATTTTTACGAAATTCGGTGGAATTTAATAGCGTAATCTGAACAAATTTTTATGAAATATGAAATTAATATGAAGAAGAAATATTTATAGGGAAGCGTTGAATTTGAAATTTTTTAGAATTCTTTGTAAAAAAATTACAGAGCTGGAATTTAAGAGAGTTGAAACGTGGAGAATGATTTTTAAGCATGACGAATATAGAGTTACCGATTTTTTTAAAATGTCAATCAAAAGTCCCTTTATCGAAACGTTTATTTCCGACGTAGAAACGTAGCAAAAGCATAGAAGATTACAATTTTTTACATTAAACCTTGGAGTTTTATTGATTTTTTAGAATGTTTGCATGCTAGGATTGAAACTTCAAAGGCTTTAAAGTATGAATTCTGATTTTATCACGCAGTGGAAACTTTGACGGTTGATTTACCTCAGTTTGAAGTAAAATTTTGTATCTTTTATATTCGCCGAGTGCTGTCCTGAAACAAGGATGCTCAAATTCGCCGACGTTTAACCACAAAGTTATAAATTTGTTGAGCTATAAACAAACAAATTAGGAATTATGAAGTAAATTTATGAGCGTGAAACTTCGGTTAGATTTATCGATACTTTCCCGTAATTTAAAACTTCCCCTCTTTAAACACTTCGTTGAGAAGAGTCCACTTTTGCTATTTTTATTACCCGGTAAAGCTAGCTAAAATGTTTTTGTTGGTAATTGATGTTGTCGTAAGAATTTAATAGCGAACATGCTACCCTTGGGCGTGATCGAAACGTCTGAAAATTGGGGTGGTATTCGCATAACTTTGTAATAACGTTTTACCCTTCAATGAGTAAACGCATGCTTTCAAAACACATCGATATAGTTAGTATTATGAAATTAAATGAAAACTTTTCCACCAGCAAAATGATTGGACTGCGGTTTGTAGAGATTCGATGTTTTCAAACACAACTAAAACATGAAACCTAAATAAAATTTTTGTTTCAACAACCAAGTATAACTTTACTTTGGTTTAAAGTTTACTTTGGATATTATAGTTCGTGTTAGAACCGATTCCAGTATCGATTCTCGCAATATCGCTACGTAAGAATCTTGGAAATTTTCATTCATATAAAAATAGTATACATGTCAACGTTTAGATACTACGATTGTGTAATTAATTACAATTTAATACATATGAATGATAATTTACAATAATACCGTCGTATCGTGCAAAATACGTACGATTTTACAATAGCAAATGTTCGTCTAACTTCTGAACGCGCCTATACGTATCTTTCGTAGCAAAAGGGTTAACTCCTTACCCTATGAATTTTTCAGTAGCTGCACCTGTTGGCAAAAGCTATAACCTGCTTCAACACTGTACCAGATACAAAGTATTAAAACATTACACAGCGTTAGTATTTGCCATGATGGTAATTCCAAAGAATTCCAAAGGAAATTAAAAGGGGTAAATTTAATATTGCTGTAAATATCGCAAGTATTTGTGTCCAATTTTGTCTATAATCCGCGTCGTGAACACGGCTCGATATTTTAATGCAAGGGGTTAATATTAATCCTCTGCACTGCATCTTATCGCCAACTCCCTAACAGTCGTCTAATCGCCAATCGAGGCGCTCCATCTCTTCAAACTTCTGAACTACCCTCCGTCTACTACTTATCAGCACTCGAAGAAACGCATTAACCCTACCGGATGACAAATGGTCCGCTCGATTTGCAGCTCTCGAGCGAACGTCGACCGAACCGTGATAATGAGAGACTGCGAGAAAAAGTATTAATTAAGGATCACCGGGGGGTGGTCCCCGGTGGTGCCTGTTTATCGAAGAAAGAGGGCATCGTTAACGTTCTGCTGTGGTTTAACGAACGATGTTGAAGAGTCTGCTCGTTGGCGGCTCGGGGAGCGAGGAAATGAGTTGAAAGAGCAAAAGAGAGTGGAAGTGAGGAAGTCGTGGAGTGAAAAGGGGCAGGAGGGAAGGCGAAAGAGAGAAACTGGGAGAAAAAGAGAGAGAAAGAGAGAGGAAGAACGGCGGAGAAAAGGAGAGAATGAAGAAAAGCGAGGAGGAGGACGAGAGGAAGCAAAAGCATTATGTTGCGTTAACGTAACGCTGTTGGAAAATGGGTTAAGGACGTTAAGGCCAACCCTCGTCGTCAACCGGGGAGTGGGAGCAGACTGAGGAGGGTATACCCTATGGCGATGTTCCGGTAAAGAGAGGAAACTCTGCGGACCGAGCTTTACTCTGCAATTACCTGTGGTTAGGCTGCTTTTGCCTGGCGAAAAATTTGCAGCCTGCTCACGTTCCCGATTTGGGAACGGTCCCCCGATAACTCCGTGGAGAGGCTTCTTCGCCATTTGCGTCAGCATAGTGTATACACGTGTTTCCACTGCTACTTAAGATATCCTCGTGGTCGTTTTGGTAGATAGGGTTTAGTTTGGGGATTTAAGGGAATTTCGCCTCAGATGTTTTCCTTGTTACGGTTATTCTTGCGATTACGATGGCCGTCGGGTGGTCGTAGTAGTTGATAGCTGTTACTGGGATGATATTTCGGCGAGTTCGATGTAAGAAATATGATACGCGATGCGAAACGATAATTCTGTATCATTCGTATCTATGTTGACATCTACTATTTTATTAACCCCTTGCCCTACGATTATTTTATTACCTACGTATGCTAGTATTAGCCGGTTACCGTTTTATATCATTTAACTTACAAATTATTTAAATACTGTTGACAATTTTTACTTAAGAACCTCCAATCTTACAAGAGCAAGCTAAAATTTGAATTCAAATTAAATGCCACTCTCGGTAACATCTGTTTTTGTTTAATCTAACCCATAATTCATAGAACGAGTGTGACTCGTCATTGTAGAGCAAAGGGTTAATATTTAATGATTAAGGCTTTTAGTAAAGTTGTTTTACGTAAATATAGAATTATATGGTGTATAGGTATAGATAAAACTTTCGATTATAAGTATCACCGGCAGTTATTATCGATAATATCGGTAATGGAATCCGTAGTAAGTAGAGAGAGAAAATATCTCCATTTGTCTATTAATTTATAAGTTAAATCAAGCATGCTATTGAGTTTTGCCAAATAGCCTGGCTGATATAGTCTTAATCAAATATGCAATTTCTCAATTATTTAGAACAGCACACTATGAATGATACATGAATCCATAATGCCAGGAACACCTGTGCCTCGCCTCCTCCTCGGTGGCTTAATGAACCGCCAAATCGAATTTCGCTGAAACAACCTGCGCCAAGGAAATTTCCACTATCTCGGATACCTTCTATATTAAAAAGTGTTACGTAGCGTAAACTTAAATATGATCACCGGTTACGTGTGAACTCGCTGCGATAGCGAAAAACTGCAGAGTTGACCTGCTTGTTACTCTGATTCGAAGTGAAAGTACTTGTACCGATCGTGAGTGTGAATTACGTCAATCAGTTGCTTTCAATGTAGCCACCTTTCGTTTAAATAACGCCCAAGTGACTATATAATAAAACTCTGTAATTCAGGTGCTTCTAAGAACTCAGTTATTTCTTGTTACTAAAGCGGAGCGGATTTAAGGGTGAAAACATCCCCTTTAGGAAAAACATTTAGGAGAAATGTCGCATTGAAGTTAAATACAAGTTTTTTACGTTTCTTAATGATGACATTTTTTTTTAGGAAAAATTAGATTCCCAATTTTTCTCGATTTTATGGATACACGCCAATTTTTAAGGCAAGAAATCCAATTTAATCGATAGCCACTGCTATGAATAGTTACACAAGAATTCTTTAAGTCCTGTCCTCAAATGGTTAATAGTTCGATAACAATTTGAAAATTCGTTAAATATTTTTTTGCTCCATTCGCAAAGGGTTAAATATTTGCTTGGTCGAAAATACCGATTTTTAATCTTTTTAACTGCCACGCATCTTTTAACTAATCTTGTTAAATTAGAATATTAAATCATGAAAAATGTTAACACTGTAATTCTCAATGTCGCCAAAATGACAGGTTACTAATTTACCATAAAAATCATGTAAATTATGCGACGGTACATTTACGAGAATATTCCGCGATTATCTGTACAAAATATGAATAAGGATTCATCTCAGTTGCATCATATATCTTTTTCGGTCGTCTACGTTTCTATTTCCTTCGTACAAATAAGTTTACTTTAATTGCCGGTAGCTCTAGTATTATGCTTTTACGCCCCAATATATATTCTTTTTTATTTGCAACCTCTTTTTATTTCCCAGAGGTTATCGCAAACGTTACCCGATTTGTTCAATTGGCATTCGCGAAAAAGATAAAATGAAGAAGCGTTCAGAAGTGGCAACAAGAGGTTTTATTACATAAAAGCATGATACACAAATGGCAGCTTAGTCGGACACCTGGCTGTGCGAAGGTTAAATATAAAATTAGCTGTATCTGGTTCGCATTTTCAGTGCAAACTTAGCCACACTCGAGCGTAAATTACGCCGGCTGAAAAGCAACCATCGAAGCTTTAACGTAGATTATTTATTGTGCCGATGCAAACACGGAATCAGCCTCAGCCGAACGTGCTGATTTCGCTTAAATGTGGATCTTCTTTGGGATATGCATAGACGCGTATGTTACGATATAATTACCGAATAGACGACTAATTGAAATAATTTTTAGGAGAATATTAATAAGGAATAAAATACTAATAACAATAAGCAAACGATACATATATGTCACTCTTGTTAAGTTTGCATTAGAAATACAACATTTTGTTGTTCTTAATTAAGTTGCAGCGATTTCGCCGCTACCACGCTTTCATCAAAATTAGTTTCTTTTCAAAACATGATTTATTGTAGGGGCTTGTGCGATCCTGGCCATGGTTGGTGCGCGCATGTGGCGACCATCCGCACAAGTTCAGGCTGTACCCGAAGCGGCGGCCAAATTAACCACGCAGAGATGCGTTTTTTCCCGCGAAATTTCCGCGCCATTTTTACAGAATCGCTTGCTCTCTGTCCTTTTCTTACGCCGGGGTATATAACCCCGGTAGAACAGAGAAGCCGAGAAGAGTCTTGCACCAAACCTTGAGTGGTGAGTTCACGAGCGCGTATATCGGACATTGTATATTCCCGACTTGTACAAATAAATATTCATACTTCCGCGAGTAAAGAACTGAGTGTGCGGAGTTTAATTGTATGCACATCCCCACCTCAAAGTTATTACAGTTTAGTATTGTTAGGGTGCGAGTAGCAGAGGCATAGTGTAAGAACGCAAAACAATATTTTATTTTAATATTCTAGTACGTTAGTGAAAATACAGTATTCTATCTAATTTTGTTATCACGGATTACCTTAATTTATTCTCAGTTAAGGTGTTAGTTTCTTATTAACGGCAGCGATATTTAATCATTAGCGTTATTACATTACTGGATCAATGATATTTGAAGCTTTAATGAAATCAAGTACCTCATCGGTTTTTCCATTTTCGACGTTATCTTTTAGCAATGGTTTAATGTTGTATTTTTTTGTTTCATTTCTGTTTCACGTTTACGTTATGCTATCGTTGCGAATAAGATTCTCCTATATTTTTCAACGAATAAGATAATCGTCTTTTGTTACATAACGTGTAACAGAAAATCAATAAATTCTCTCGATTTTTCGTTACATTTCTGTAATAATTCGTCTACATGTATGTCTATAAATCAAACCGACGACTAAAAATTGCCCGCGTTATTGACCGGGAGATTGAAGAAGGCGGGAGGGTTAAAAAAGCGCCATCCAATCGATTCATCTCGTACTTTAACCACCGGTTCCGATCGAATACGGCGAATAAGAATTCCCGGTGATGTACATCGATAATAAGATCATAGAGGATTGGAATATCGGGGATCTTAGGATTGCCAGGACGTCGGAGATCTGGCGCGTTATTGGAAATGCGGATGAACACATGCTCGGTTGCAATGTGTGCAGCAGAATCCATCCATCCGCGAGTATCCAGTTTTACACGCGTCGAAGCCGACGAGGACGGCAATGTGACGATATTTTTAAAGGCAACCAAGCCATTTTTCGACGGCTACTTGAATTACATCGCCGTTGACTTATTGGATATCGGGAATTCCATTTGTCTGAACGAATCTCACCGCATCGTTGACTTCTGCTTCATAATTGAAGCGTCCACGTTGCAACGGAACACGTGATTCGTCGACAGCTTTGAGGGGAATTTTTAAAGAGAATGTTGTGACGTTTACGTTTATCACAAATACATATGTAAACGAGAGATGCGTAGAGAACTCATCGTATATACAGATGTATAGTGGCAAATATATTAACCCTTTCCTTTCAGATAGCGCCCTGATGATTTCATATAAGAATGGATAGTCTATCCTTTGCTTCGCGACAATATGTACAATAGCATTAATAAGAATAAAAACCATGAAGGACCTCTTTCTTTTATTCGTATATTTTGCGAGTTAAACAGAATTTTACTGCGCTAAACAAGGCTAAAGTCAGTGAAATATGAAATGTACTAATTATTCGGGAGTAGCGATTCGACAGATTGAATTCGTTCGTATTAACTGGTTTAATTCCGCGCGATCATATCGGAAAATGTGGAATTTCGGTTGACATGAATACCGAGGTAATTAATCATACCAGTTTCGATATCCGCAACAAATGGAACTGCGCAAGGACACGGAAGGAATTTCAATGAGCAATAAAAAGGACACGTGAATGGATTCCAATAATACAAAGAACCTGTGCGAGGATAATAAAAATGGGATAAGATGTCCAGAAATAAAACAAAACAAAAATAGCAGAAATGCATTAAAAAAAGGGGACACGAGCAGTAAAAGAAACAGTGCAAGGACACCAGTAATAGAATTCTAGAAGTGGAAGAAGAAAACGGTGCAACAACTCTAAACACAGGAGTTCTAACAGTAAAAAACGGGAAGAACAGCGATGCAAGGATCCTAAGACGGAGTTCCAGTAATAAAAGAAAATATTTCAACGCTGTGAGAGAAAGGGGATATCCTAAACATCTAAAAAAAAGAAAAAAAAAGGAAATAGCACAAAAGACATTAAAGAAGAGATGAAAGCAATATAGAAGACAGCGCCAAGAATATTAATAAAAATTCCAGAGATAGAAGAAAATTTAGTGCAAGGATTTTTTTAATAAAGCACTTTTAGCAGTTATCGTCGCTTTAAATCGTAAGGGGTGTAAAAAGAAACATCTGCCTTTTTGCACGATCAGTATTTCTGTTTGAAATTTATGATGTTTCCTATAAATGAGTACTTAGTCAATGATCTCGTTCTGATTATTAGTATTGAACCTTGAAACAGTTGCGATCATTTCGGTTGATCGCACGCGGATTAATGAAAAAGTATTCGGGGAATTCATGTTCGATAAAAGTAGCGTCAGCAATACCATCGGAATGAATTGCAGAGTGAAACGAAAATTAAAATGCAAACAGGAAAGAGAGAAGAGAAGAGGGATAGGGAAAAATACGCGGCGCCACTTGGGGGCGGAGAGGAAACGACAATCGTGAAGTAACATTTTAACGAGTTTACTCGCTCTTGCCGAGAGAATCAGGATAATACGAGTGCACTCGCCAAGTTACACGACTCTTTCGCTAAATTTAGTCTCCGTGGCTGAAAGAGAGGAGAAAACGACGATGAGAAAAAGGTCTGTCGCGTAAAAGCCGATCCGCGCTGCTCTGCCACCCCTTTTTGCATTCTTTGGTTTCGCGCACACTCGCGTAACTACTTACACGTGTACACGAATTCACGTACGTTTTGCTCGAACGATTCGGGGAATTTAATAAGTTCGGTACGCCACGAATGAGTGGCGAAAACGAAAATTTTCCGGGTCGACAGGGCGGGCTTTCCAGTGGGCTTGAAAAAACTGTTTCTTTTCCGTGTGCGTTTTTATCGCCGCAATTACACAGCCACGTTCGTTTTTACTGCGCCGCGAATAAAACTCGGCGAACATGTTCCAGAGGAGCACTTTCGGAAATAGTACCACGATTACTCTACTTCGGAGAATGTGTAGCGGGCTTCTCAGAATTGCGTTCGGCAATGATTTATTGGCTACGTAAATAATTTATTAGAGTAAAATAATGATTCGCCGAAAAAATTAATTTATAGATTCGCGAAACTCGATTCCCTGAATGGTTGTTTTCTCAATTGGATTTTTAAGGAGTACCCATTTTGCTAGGAATTAAATTGTTTAGAATTATTGAATACTGTTAAATGAATTTAAAATTTGCTTTCGGTAATGATTTATTAGCTAAATCACGTTTATTAGAAGTAGTAGAACTTCGGAAAGCATACTAAAAATTCGTAATTTTTTCAGAGGTATATCAATTTGAATTTAAAAAAAATATCCATGATTGAATATCTGCTTTAATTCGTCGCGACGTGGGTTGTATTTACCTTGTGACGTTTTGCTCCGAAAATATTGCGTCGCTGAAGTTTTAAATCAATAAAGCAGCGTGCATAAGGTAACTAAATTTGGTTGTGTAAACAGAATACTGCATTCAATATAACTCAATCATGCATGCTTCCCAGCGAAACTGATTCGTCTATTTATTTCCTTTTTTCTTTCGCTATTTCGCACAATTCATATGTATGTACATCGTGTTTTCTCTGTACGGTTAATTTCCCTGCAAATATTAATAATAATTCGACAAGAAAACAGTAGCAGACTTTTTTTAAATTCGCGTTTGTTACATTCTAGTCCATAATTCATCGGACTATTAATAAATGTAGGACGAAGAAAATTTGATGATATAGTTAGAAAACGAAGCTGCTACTCGCTAAGAGTGAACATTAAATAAGTCGTTACTGAAAGTCTAATCCGATAAACATTCTATTAAAGAAGCAAGTGTCAAACGATTTATGGACCAGAGTGTAGTTTTACGATCGAATAAATGTTTAACGTCGAACGCTTTCGCTATTGGATTCGAAAACGCTGTTGTACGGTAAATAGTATTCGAGCGAAAAGAAATTTTACACCAGATACGTATGTATCGTTCACTCGAAGTGTTTCTCGTATTACGTCGATGCAATGCGCAGTCTATTATATTGCAAATGCATGATTGACCCTCATCGTCAATGTGAAAATATATTGTCATTATTTCCGTTTCATAATCTTCTTCATTCTTTTTTTTTTCCATATGCGTTTGAAAGGTACTTACTAGAACACTTTTCTCCTATGGAATTTGAAAATTGGGCTATTCATACTTAGATACATTTGAATTGAGAGCTAAATCTTTTAAACTTATTACACCACAAATAGATCTTAACGTAGTGTTGCTTTGGAAAATATACTTCCAATAAAAGTAAAGAATTCACAGTGTACGACGAATACTTACTTTTTTCAGCTACTGTAAGTCACGGTAACTTCACGTAGATACAATTAAATTTTGCAACACTTATGCGTCCGACTTTCATCTTACAATATATGAAAGGTGAAACCAATTTGTATCGATGTTCCATTTCTTTATTTGCGTATTACAAAAATATGAATCCATAGACCAGTTATGTCCTATTATAAATGTGCGTATTCAAAGTATAAAATGCACAAGGTGGAACATCAAACAAGTGCTTAACTTCGTTTCAAATGAATAATCTCTGCAGTATAGAAGACTATAATTACAAGACGATCTTCCTCGTTAAACTTCTATCCTTAAATACATACCTGAAAGAACGTCACAAAGGAACGATTTTATCGTGTCGATTTTTACAATACTTGCGTCATAGATTGGAAAAATTGGGTTCATGGAAGTGGAACGAATTGCAGTCGGTGGATTACGCTGTACACGCGAGCATGTAACTTACATGCTGATGCACGCATGTGGTAGGCTGGTATGAATATGCATACACTTATGCGCACGGCCCAGAGCAAATTCGTGCTCGTTAGTTTCAGCCAGCTGGTACCATGGCCGCTGTTGCCACGTAGCTACAATGAAATTAAATCGGACAAGAAAAACGAAACCTGCATCCCCACAAATGTTACGGGTGCAACTCTGTCCGATGATGGCCAGACAAAATTCAGCTGAAAATGTTTTATCCTCTCGTTGCATCGACGAACGCAACAAAAAAACTCTATATTTAGGACAATGATTCATCGATTTTTCCGACAGTTTTTCAAAACACCTAGATTCGTTCGAAAGAATGGGCACTGATGAATGTTATCATTCGCGCGTTGCTCGAAAATTTATTCTTGAAGTTTGGAGAAACTATTTAATGGAAAAGTTTGGCATTTTGGTAAAACTTGTGAAAGTCCATCTAGTCTTCGACATTTATTCGAACTGTGTTCTAAACTGTGCAAAGTAAGTTGTAAATTTTGTTCAGCTTGCAGAGTTCAAAGCTGTTTTTGAAATTTCCCTAAAATTCTAAAGAAATTTCATTGGGGATTTTGCAATCCGCTGCACGTTTTAAACTGTACGAAAAGAAATAGGAAATTTGTTTACAAATTGCCGAATTGAAAGGGAAGTTAAAAACTTCTAAAACTTCGAAGTTTGCTTACACTTCCAACAAGTTCCAGTTGAAGTTTAACCCTTTGGGTACTATGTGTGATCAATCTTGAACACGATACGTAAAGTTTACAAATTCGCCAGATATGAATTTAGAAGAGCTGCGATAAAAATAAACACGACGATTTTTACATTATAGATCAAGTGTACGTGTTATCCGTAAAATAAATCCAAAGATGAGTTGATCTCTAAAATTACTTAGCACTCAAAGACCACAGAGATAAAACTGATTATTATGAAAAAACCGAAGGCAGAGATTACAATTTTCTCGCAATTCGTAGAACATAAAATATTAAAATTTCAAATTAAAGTAATTATAAACTGAACAAGCCAAATGTGGAACGAAGATCTTTATCAAGAGCATTATTAACATAGATACATGAGGAGACGTGATACATCCATTTTTTTTAAATTAGATCCCTAGCAGTTGGACTCTTTTCAGAGTATAGAGTAGAAATATAATGGCTTGGATGAAAGTACTGACCTCGATAAGCTTGCGCGAGGTGCAGTTGCGAATTGCGCGAATTACGCCTGTCATTTACCATTAATCTAACAAAGTAGCAAAGTTCCTACTGTAGTGCAGCTCGCAGTGGCAAAGTACAATTAATTCGACCGTTGATCCTATTCCTTCTCTTCGAACCCATGCAAATTGAATCCCAGCAAAATAAAATACAAATTCTTCTATTAAAATGAACGACATATATAATCCTACTTATCCTGAATCATAAAATTATCGGTACGCGCAGGAAGTTGTTAGTAGACTGCAAGGTCCTTATGCGTTTACAATGAATTTAAATATGCGCATAATACGAAAGGATGTAGAAGGTACTTAAGTGAAATACCTATTATTTTATTTCGAGAGTGAAACGGCCACCTACAGTGGCTACAAAAACTATTCGTACACCATCGTATTTTTTACATTTAAGTGTTGCTTAAACAGATTTAATTGTGGGAAATTTTCTATTGTTTATCCCTTTGAGTGTTACAGAGTTAGCGAATTTTTCTATTTTATAAGCGGATTTATGTAGCGGATGAATATAAATGATCAATGTTTAAAATAAACACATGTTTGGAGCAAACATGTGTTACGAACATGAAAAATATAATCGTAATAATCGTATTCGATCTAATAGTAGTAATTAATATCGTTCTTGTGTCATGCGTTTACAAAGTTAAAAAAACCACATCAATTATTACTAGCCGTGATATTTTAAGTTCTACGAAATTTTCCACTAAGTTTGTGATCAGAATTAATGGAATTAATTGGTACTCTTTGTTTTACTAAAACTCATAATTCTATAAATCATACTTCTACCACTCTTTGTTTCGCAGATTTATTAGCTCATTGTCAGTGCTAGAATTATACACTTTTCAGATGAACAATATAGAAAGTTGCTTTTGTATTTCTTTACGTTGCATACATTTTTGTTGCATCTTTACTTGTGCCAATAATCTCATGACTGTTTGTATACGTTTCCACAACTTTACACACAATCAACTTACAAAACGCGGTGGCAAGAATATACTTATTTTTCTCCGCGCTCTGTCTTCCCGTACTGAAACGCGGCGAAGTGCGAAGAGAGAAGCTTTACGACTGCAAATCGCATTAATTTCACTTACAATCTCCAAGCTCCGCGCAATAACGAGCGAAACAACGTCATCGCGATTGCATACTCATCCCATAATACAATACACTCGAGCAAGTACATCCTCCGAGGAATTTAAAATTAAAATTCCTCGTTCGTTCACCCGTGGCATGTTCCACATCCACTTTGTACCCTGTTCCGTCTTTCATCCAAGCAGCTTCTTAGCTGACGTAGCTGTTCGACTCGATCGTTTCTCGCTCCAAGGAAAATATTGAGTTTTCTCAGGTCGTTCGACGGTTCGCCACAAACGGAGGGATTGGGACAAGTGGTCCACACTGGGCCATCGTACCACAGTAGATCGAAGCCACCGATTCGGGTTTCCCTGCCAGAGAAACGGCCCTCGAAGTCGAGCACGTTCAACGTGTCGTCGAGGAGATCGAACTTGAGCCGATAATCCTCGCTGTCCGTGCCGGTCAGTGCCGGCGAGGCGTTTACTTCCAACAACCATGGCGTCAGATCCTCGTCCAACAGTATATCGTAGCCGTAGAGCTCGAACGAGTTCTTTCCCTGCATTATCACCGGTTGCACCGCTAACAGGCTGGCCATTATCACACCTACACCATCGATAGAAGGTTTTACGGGGAAAGGTTAATAAGTTGAACTCTGGACGAAACATAACCCCTTCGTATCCTTCCAAAATTCGCAATCGCTGTGCCCATGCAGCCGGCTGAATTTTGTTCGAAATTCCATATATATGAGAAATAAATAAATAAATAAATTAAATTCTATCGTTAAAAATTGAATTTAATTATATAAAACGATTAACAAATGGATTGGGTGTTGGGAAACATATGCGCATGTGAATTTATTAGGAAAGATCATCTTAAGCGATGAAACTATTTATTTTAATTACTTTAGAATGGATTGAATGAATGTATACTGTGAATATTGATGCAGATATTGAGGATTCGATACATACGGTCAATATTATTGTCAATACCACCACTATTGCCGTTATTGACGCATGTACAGCAAAATATCAAAATTTTCATCAGCATTCAACCTCAATTTATTAATATCAACAACACCGTACACATCGATGTATCGAAAGAACACATCGACGTATCGTTGCCATCCCTATTCACGCTAATATTTCGTCCTCGCAGAAGATTGTAAACTATCATCACTTGAAGACTAGTTTTGACAATTCAGCTTACCAGCGACTCGTTGAAACAAGACTTCCACAGCAGCAGCGCCGTGTCTAGCAGTCAAATACTCTCTGACTTTAATCAGGGCCCATTTGCAGCCCTTCTTCGTCTGTTCTCTCTTCTCGCTTCCCTCAGTCTTCAACTGTATGGCCATATTGGTCAAATGAACCCTGTTGTCATCGATATTCTCCAGATCGAACAATTCCCCGGACAATCGCGCGAAACCCTCCCTTGCTAGCCAAGCCTTCAGAGGGTGGAACGAGGTTACCAGAGCGTAGATACGTAGGTCGAATTTTCTCCCTGAAATGTTGGGAGGTTTCAAGACTAAGGGCTATTGGGTCGAGCGTGTAAAGACGACCGGTTTTGGTTCGTATCCACGGCGTAAGACCATCGAACAAAGTGCTTTCGAACGATTCGATATTCAAGCTTCCTCTTTTGGGCGAAGCCAGCACAAAGGTTCCGCGGATTTCAACCCCCGGCCTTTCCTCGCCCTTTTCAGAGGTATTCAGGCGTCTTCTTCGACAACACCGGCCATTCTTTGCCGGTGATAAGCGGCTGAATGGCTAGGAATACGAAGGAGCACGAACCTGCTAAGAGGTAAGGATTCTCCACGTATTTCTGCACGATGAAAGTCTCGACAGGAGGTGGTGTTTCGAGCTCGGGACCGAACTCCTTGCTACGCCACTCCGAGAGATCCTTCAGCTTACGGAAGAGGAATATACCTAATGAGAAATTGAAGTCTTTCATCAGTTTCGATTGCAGCAAATTGAATCGCGATCCTCTGCAAACAGACCGGAATGATTTGTTTTGGTTTTAATGGTTCGTGGATATTACAGTTCTTTTCTTGAGATCAGACATTTGAACTTTTAGACTTTAAGTTAAAATAGATGATTCAGATCCAAAAATACTATGATGATTCAGGAATGACGTATTTCGAAAGCTTTTAGTGCGTTGTAAAGTTTAAGTAGTTTTTGACGTCGCATCGTATGATTAAAATTAAAAAAAATAACAAAATTAAGAGAAGCACTTCTAATTTATATAAATCGTCTCTTATATATTCACCTTTGCCCTGCGATCTTCCTGCAGGTTTCACGATCCAAGTAGCGCCAGGTTGCTTGTGATACTCTTCCGTGAACAGTCTGTAATCGTTCGGTAGCTCAAAAGTGAGCGGCATGCAGTCGCACAATTCGGCTTCGTCGGTTTTATTCGACTTCAGCAGTAGCTTCTTGTATCGTTTCAAGTTTCTGTACAGGTAATTCTTTCGCGTCAATTCGTAGTGGTTACGGAAGTGAGGTATTTTCTGATGGGAAGCAAGCTTTAAATCCAAGGCCTGACGAACGTCGTTGGTCTCGCACCACCAGAGGTGCCAGTTCTGGTCGTTGGGCTCTGTTACCTTGAAAAGAATTAAGATTTGTGTGGGAGAGCTACTTGTGAATGTATTACGTAGCGTCAGCAAGTGTAATTTATTCGCGGATATTATTGCGGAAATTGTTTCGGGTAATACACGACTTCCTACTTGTGGAACGTTTTATTTTTGGATATACACCGGCTACAAAAGGTTTATACCACAATTTATCAACGGGGAGATTTCTTATCGGTAGACTGCACGGATGTTTATCCATTTACAGGAAATGAACATTTTGAGAAAAGTGCATTTTGCGTACAGTGTGTAAAAATGTGCGAAGCACATACTATGATCATGACTTTACCACCTTAATTCTGGGCACTAGAATACGAAAATTTTATGGCATTTTACATTTAACAAAGAAATTGTTGTTGAAAATAATACTTGAAATATTTTAGTGTTTCGATATTATACTTATACATTTATAAACTCTTCTGGAGAATTATTTTATGTCGTTGCGCGTAAATGCATTGTAAGCATGAAATACTGAGCTCAGTTTTAAGCGTACAAATTGTACAAGTTTGAAAATTTCACGATCGCTTATAGTTATTATTAAACTATGGAATTTTATATCATTTCCTGTGGTATTATTATCTCGTCAAAAGGCTAAACTTAGTTACTAATTTCACGAACCTTATCTTTCTCATTTCCGTCGCAAAATGGATTTTTAAACTCATTTACACATCGCTGAATCACATCGTATTCTTTTCTTTTTTTTTTTCCTAAACAACTTTCTATTCATATCTAAGAATGGTACAAATCCAAACAACTCCCACACATATATTTCCTAATGAGGAAACAGATTATGATGAATCAGTTTATATCTATTTGATTCATCAACACTGCATAGACACCGAGTCATGCATTATCTAACCTTCCAATTAAGACGCTATCGAAAGTTAAAAAAAGATAAATATACTCTTCCGCTTCTAACTAGAAAATAATCCCTCGTGCACTATTTTCACAATAGAAGTAAATGCGTTTTACTATATATGTAATAAGTATTACACCCGCAATTTACGGATAGTTCCAAAAATGCTAAGAGCATATTAAGTATAATACAGTGACAAGCTAATGAGATAAAATTCGATATATGTAAAGTCGCATGGCATTATAGAGAGATAACTTTATCAACTTTGATGGCAGATAGAGCTTAACAAAATTTAGGGGAACAAATTTTGAAAAAGGAAGGTTTCTAAAAAATTGTTTGCAGTTATATTATGGGACATCAAATGCCATAAAACTTTGAATGTAACTTTTTTTCCATATCATATATGATTCTGAAGATACTGACAATAATATGAAAACTTATATTTTCTTTAAGTGTTTTTACTTGTTTTCGCCTCTAGGATTGCTTCTTTGCCAGAACAAAGAGTAGATCCATTAATAGGATCACTTTAACGTGTATTGGACTTACTGTTATATTATTACGAAAGGTTTTGAGTGCAAAGGGTTAAGTTTAAATATCCACATACATAAATCGAGTCGTTGTTTCTCGGTATGATAAAGTTTTCCTAAAGAAAAAAGGGATGCGATCGAATTGAAATAGAATTTCGAAGACCGTAGCAGGGTTAAAGGAACATCGTGACTGTGATCCGTTCCTACCCTTCGCTCGTTAAGGTCGAGGCGCGACATTCCTTTACCTGGATCCATCCTCTGGCCAACATCACCCTAACCTGCGTCGAGGGGAAGTCACAGCGAAACCTGACGACCTTGTCTTCTCCGTTCTGTTTTCTTCTCGTGGTCGAATTCCTTTTTTCCAGAGGGGACACGTTCTCCTCACTCTCACGATTCAACGCTGTGTTCTTAGACATTTCGTGGCAGTGTGCAGAGTAATCAGGAATTACGGAGTTTTATTTGATCGGTAGAAATAATGGGGAATGACCGTTGGTAATTGTGGAAACGAAGTATTTTTAGGTATATTGGTTAGAGTAGTCTTCTTGTGTAATTTTATAGGGACAAGTTCAGATGCTTGAGCGTGAATATACGGTTCATACATATATGTAAATAATAGTCTGTAAATATAATCTTCATGGGTATTTAGTATTTGGACGTAGAAACGGAATAAATGAATAGTTTGGCGTTTTTTTTAGTATCCATTGTATTATATTTGGCATTTATTTTTATTAAATCATTGAACGTTAGATATTTATAAAGATGCATAATAATAAGTTTGACGGTTCATATTAACTCTTTATGGTCGAAGTACGAGGTGCTTTAAGTAAAGTACTCACTTTTACCATTTATGTCGTAAGACGGAAAAATATTGCTTTTTATAAGATTGCAATAATTGATGTGAGTAGAATGAATTCATTTAAGTATAGTAGTTTATACGTTTTCTAAACGTACAACTTTCGGTACGTAAGCAAAGATAATTTTGATAAATGTGAAACTGAAAAATATTGAAATGAAAAAATTAAAAATATGAAAATTAAAAAAAATATTACCACTGCTAAGAAGGGTTAACCCTACCGTTCTCCTTATCTACTTTTCACGTTTATAATTCTTCGATTTACACTGAAACGATGAACGAATACACGACACTTCAGGAATATTATCGTTCGTATGAGACTTATAAAAATTTCAAATATATTGCATATTGAGAAGAAACATATAGAAATATAGTAGTAAGTAAAACATAATCTCCATATTGCAGAGTTAAATAGACTCTTCTTTCGAATATTTATTTTCGTCCTTTCTCCATCTTTTGAAGCCATTGTATTATTAAGTTATTCGATTCTCCTCGACCAATATTTCTTTCCTTTCTCCAAAATAGAGCAACCGGAAAAGATGCATAAAAGTTATGCAACATAATCGCAATGCTTTAGAAATTAATTCGCCAATTGGCACCCTTGCGTCACCCATGGGAGCACCCCTTGGTCTCCCTCCGATGTACACCGGAACAGAAAAGAAGCTTACGTCGTTTCACGTGGCTTTATCCTCACTTTACCGCCCTAGTACCGGTATACTGCAATATCTCCGTGGTAATATTTGGTTGAAGAGAGGCAGGCATAGCAGGTTAGATAAATGGTGCAGGGAAATTTCGTGAGCTTCCCTGTGTATCTAACGATAACATACGCGGTTCCAAGCAAATAATATAGCCTACGTGCCTCAAATAGGAATGTAGAACGAATAGATGGATAATGTATACTCGCTAGGATGAATCTCTGAATCTCCTATATTACTATAAGTATTTTAGGGCAAATTCGTCTATTAGTATCTTTCGCAATTCGACAACTCTTACGTATTTTTCAAGTAACAGCTATGACTAAATACGATAAATCATACGAAGACTATTTTTGTTAAATACCAGGAAAAATTCATTCGGCTTCTTTTATCGGATACATGGCCAATTTGAACCTTGTATTGACTTTTGCAAAACTATTATATTAATGGTGGTATGATTAGAGGATATTGTCCCTCTTATGCATTGTTAAATAAAATTGTATTTCAAGGTAGTTTAAATCATCGAAATTTTGTAATATAAATCTGTATGAATTTTTACGCCTTCTTTGTTCTATGATTTTTACTATGCAGAATGTTTCTGGAAACTTTAGAAACCTTCAAAAAACAGAAACTTATTTTTAAAGGATTAAATTAAAAACAAAGGTGGAGGTCATGATTAAACCGCAGATTTGTATGCATTTATGTTTGAGAAAAACTTAAATGCGCGGAAAGATACGTAATGCATATGATACGCAGAAGTAAACAAATTATCCAAAGTGCGTCTTATAATATTTGGGAGCTGAATACCAATCTGTATTTGATTGCAGTTTTTTTATATTATTTATATTTATTATCATTGCTGTTTTATTTAAATTTTAATGTATAATAGCTATGGAAGATTAGTTTTTGTTTAATGTTTAAGACTTTCGCTCTGTCACGTGTATAATCGATCGTACACACTACATTTTTTCTTACATACGTACATAATTGCATTACGTAGAAGGATAACAGAAATTTATGCTGAGAATCTGTGACTTTCCATATGTGTTGTATGTAGTTATTTAACTACGTACCTAATGAAAAGTTAATTAGAAAATATAAAATCATACAAATATGCAGTTTTAGTATATGAAAAATCTAATTATATGTTTTTGAACAATTCGATTTAACCCCTTGGCTTACGAATTTTTCGAAGACTATCTATTGGAACGTTAGCAACTTTGTATTTTAATATCGCGTCGATTGCAAGATACTCAAACATGGTACATAATTTGTATTTGGTAAACTTTAGTTTCGTAAATAGAATTTTCAGTTAGAATTAAGATTAAAGTTCATTAACCCCTTGTCCTACGATTACTTTATTACCTACGTATGCTAGCATTAGCTGATCACTAATTTCATATCACGTCACGTACAAATCATTCAAATATTATAGACAATGTCTGTTTAAAAATTTCCAATCTCACAACAAAAAGCCAAAATCAGAGTTCAAGTTAAATTTTATCCTCAATATTATACGTTTTATTCTTGAATCCGTGCCATAATTCATAGCCCGAGTGTGAATGGTTATTTCAAGGCAAGGGATTAAAAAGTAAAATGTGTTTACATTGTAATTGGACCATATTTTACACGAATGTGGCTCGTCATTACAAGGCAAGCTGTTAAATTCCACGTTATTAGTGTTACAAAAGTAGCAGCTAAGCACTCAAAGCTAGGGGCCACATCGTTTCGCGTCTTTCCCAGTTCTCCATTCCTCGAGACACACCTTACACATATTTGTTCGGGGAACTAGTTCCTCTTTGAATAAATTTCGTGTCGCTATAGTCAACATTAGCGGCGTTTGTTCAGCAAACCGGTAGGAAAGTAAAAAAGAAGCATTGTTGGAGCTGCTGGATAGTCGGGCGCGATGATAGTGTGACGTGTTTTCTGGTGGTGCGCTTGCTGGGGGATCGTAGGATCGCTTGTAACGGTAGTGCACGTGCGACGAGCCGGATGCACGTTGCTGCAGCTTGCATACACGATGCATAGAAGCGGTAATCGGCGTCGTCTAGGTGTATTGTGTCGGTATTTTCCATTTCTTTCAGACGTTGAAATCTTCTCCTAGCGCCTATAGCCCCGAGGCGGCTATCAGGCTCCTGGAGAAACTTGTATCAAGATGAATTTTTATCTAAACACTGCTCTGTATAATATATAGCGAAACTATTATGGCAACATCTAAGATTCTGTATTTCTGGAATATATGGAATCGAGGGATTCGTAAATTAAGATCAGCCCACGTCAATTTCTGTTTTTTTTTTCCCAGAAGAGCAAAGCATTACTCTAATATCTTTCATTTCCATTCGATAGAACTCATTTCTTTTTTTAACATAATATTCATCGGTAGATTGTGGATGTTCGTGCATCTATAGCAAATTTAAATATGCAAAAAGACACGGAGTGCACGTGATATGGGAAACTATACAAATTATCCAAAGTAAGGTATGAATTATTATACATGTTATCACTTAAGGCTGGAAGTTGAAATATTTTCGAAACTACTGGTTAGGTATTTTGTGAAAGGCTTCAGATAACGGCGAGTTAGATTAGTCGTTAACGACGATCACTTTGTAAAGAAAAATACCGCGTGTAATTAAAATAAACGTGGTTGCAATTGGTTGTGTCGATACTTCACTTGATATATTCTAACTAAAATATCTCCTAAAGTAGTAGTTGATCGACCTAAACAGATATATACTTCTTTATAGACAATGGCGAGTTAAATCGATTGGTGTAATAAAAAAGATATGATTCCATTTAGAAAAACAAATTTGAGCTTCATTTGTCTTCTATACATGCGCTTGCAAAAATACCAATAATATCGTATAATCACTCCTTCAAAATCACTCAACTTTTGCCTAAAGCCTTTTTCGATATAAGTAACTGTTTCGTACATATTTCAATTTCCAGTCTTAGGTGATTCACCCCGTATTTCGAGGGTAAAATACCCGTCGCTATTTCGAACATCTTTTTCCTTTTCCAATAATAGGCAATCAGCCTGTTTCCGAGCTATTCGTAAAAATATCCGACGGAACATAATTGAAAAAAAACAAACTTGTTCAAAATATCGTCCTTTATAACATATTTAAAGATTATGAAAATCGTAAGGGGCGCGGTACTTCGATAACTTCAACCTATTTTTCCTTGTATCGATCTCGTGTCAAATTAACCCAGTTTCCGTACAGTAGTTAAACACTTCAGTTCAACGTACAGGTTTCACTGATTAAATATTCCAAGCAGAAGCGTTTGAATAGTTTCGCGGGCAGCTGTATGCAACCATTCAGCTCAATGTAAACCAGCCATGAAACACTCTCACCCCTTCCTCCCTCCCTTCGAGATTAAAAATTAAATTCCTCAAAAGGCTAACGCAAACAAACAAACAAACAAGCTAAATCCCGAAACGTGTCACAACAAAACCACCCCAACCCCTCGGCGAAACTCTGCGAAACTAATCCCCGCTATTACAGCACCAAAAGCCTCGTTACAAAAGTCTGAACCGGTTGGAAATCCAATTTGGTGGCGGGAACGAGGCGCCAGGAAAAAAAAAAAAAAGAAACAATAGAGAAACATACGCGTTTCGGTTTGGCGAGCGCCGTGGTCGCACGCGATAATTGATACCGATTGCAGCCACGTGACACGTTTGAGGGTTCCGTGCAGGCACGCGAGCGAATCGACGCGTGATCCATGATCCGTGATCCATCGCCGCTGAATGCACCCTCCAACTCGTTGACACGGTGACAATTGTCACGCTACGTAAAGCCACGTGGCTGGGAAATAATATAATACCCTATTTAAGCCTTCGCGATCCTAATTTGCGTTTCAAACAGTCGGAAATTATGTTAAGTGTACCGATGAATAATCCACCTGTTTCTTTTATTCAAATCAGTATTTATTTTGGTAATCAGACGCGTATTGTATTATACTTCATATGTTTAATTATTAGCTTGTGGATCTTTATGCAAATTCATATGTGAGAAATGGAAATGAAGAAATGAGACAGAAATACAAATTGGTTTCACTTATCAAATGATGAATGATTCATCTTACTTTGATTGTTTTGTACATTTTTGCATATGACATGTATCGTGTATATATTTTTGCATATTTACGTATACGTTTTACATAATACGCTCTCTTCTACGAATAAGAATATTAAATTCTGTTAACAGATTGCGAATCTGTACGCAAATTTATGTTTTTAGTAACGAAACTAAAGAAGTCGTTTAAATGGACTACTCAACTTTGAATGTTTTGTGTATTTTTGCGTATCTCGTGTATTTCGTGCCTTTTTGCTCATTTAAGTTTCTCATAAATGCATAAAAACCCTCAGTTTATTTCTGCTTCGAATTTGGGTCGTTTTCGTAGCTTTTTATTTGACTGATGTCCTCGAGCGTCCTTGGCGGAGATAAGAGATTGATAGAGGTGATCGTTGGTAGGCTTTGCAACGAGATTTGACAAAACGATTGATGTCGAGCACAGTTTTATTGGGATATCGTAAATTTTAGGCGATGAAAATGGTATTGGTGATGAAGTCGAGGAAGGGCTCCGGTTGGATCGAATAAAAAGTTGTTTGTGGTGAGGGTTGAAATCCTCCTGTTTGCTTTTGATAGATTTATTGGGGTTGTGATATGGAGGTGGTTAAATATGATCCTACGTGCGAAGGACATTAATAGTTGGCATTTAATAAGAATACAAGTAGGCATTTAATAAGAATATGAAATAATTGTTCGAATTAAAATTTGTTTCTAAACAAATTTTCAGTATTCGAAGGGTTTGCAGCAATAAGGAGGCAGCTCCACTTTTCTACTCGTTTTTTGTTATATATCGTATCGTTAGTTTTTATATAAAAATGTAATCTTGCAAACGGAGTAAAAAAGAATTAGGTGTAGGTAATATGTATGGTAATATGGCAAATATACTGTTCGTGTTTCACGTGATCGGTGCGATAAAGACGTGTTAGAGGTTGCAAAAAAGTAGATTGGAGAAAGTGAGACGTGGTTTTATAATAAACTGAAACCAGAATGTATAAAATATGTATGTAGAATAGAATGGATATCGAATAGAATAGAATGGATATAGAACAGAATAGAATAGATATAGAATAGAATATATAATACATACATATATGTAGATTGAAATAGATATAGAATATATAGAAGGCGAATTGCATGAAGATGATTTCACGCTATAAATATAATTGCATCATTAAAACGTTACAATCCAAATTCCTTTCTCTTTAAATCTCTTTAGTGGAAACTTACTGTTTTTTTCTACTTTAACACAAAAACTCTACTTTGTGCTGTCCCATATTACCCACGTTTACACTATATGAATAATCCATCGCTAATCAATTAGTATAGATACAATCATCATTTGCCGACAAATTGTCATAGCTTTTAACGAAGGCAGCAGGCTTGAGTTAGTTTTCTATCGAGACTTGAGAGTTGGTATCGATCAGTATGAATTTTATCAAATAAACGGAAGTTGGCGTAAGCTTCTGCTTAAGCGGACTGCAATATCTTATCTTTCGCTAAGATAACGTATTATAAAAAAAATATAAAAGAAGTCGACCTCAGCTCTATTAATATTCCTTCTAAAAGTAATTCCAAGTGTAATGCGTCGTCTTCGTTTCTATGTCTACATTTCAAAATTTGTCAGGTGTTCCAGATATTTTTAACACGTTAACTGATAACAAGACGAGTTATCTGGTTATCAAAAATTCCAGTATTTTTAAACTTCTTTACTTATTTATCAGAATTTTTAAATTATTTCTGTGCAAAACTGAATTCCTGTCCAAAAAAATTTCTAATCCGATTACCATTATTATAATTTTAACTTGGATATTATCAGTGATACGAACTATAAAAAGATGATGAAATTAAATTTTTGACGTTTTTATTTAAAAGAATGCGGTAATCATTTTAGTTAAAAATTTGGAGGCGTATTAAAGATTATATTTAAGTATAGTTTAGTAAATTAAAATAACAATAACGATAATCGAAGTAGAATTCCTTTTATTCTCGGGTAGAAGGTCTCTAGGTTAGATTTTAGCAGAATTACAAATGACAAACGAAGGTTTCTCGTCACGGTAATACAAGACGTTGCTTCATTTGCGGTTGTTCTATTTGCATTTGTGGTTCGCCGGTTGAACGGAATAACGCTACATGTAATTGTCTCATTTGTGGTTACAAGTCGAAGTACAGTTCCTCTTCAAGGAGTAAGAATAGTACGCATATAAACAGTATAATAGATACTGCAAATATTTGCAGCGGCGTTTCTCAAGTTTTTGCTAAACGTCCATTTATCGTCGTGTTTTTGAATATACATAAAAACTTCCAGTCGTTGTACGTGCTTTTATACTCGCCAAATTTTCCATTTACTTTTTATTATATAACACAGGAATAACAATACAAAAAGCTCATCTACTAAACTTTTGAAGCAAAACCATTTTTTCACTACATTCTTCAATTTTCTCAAATACGTGCGTTTCTTTAGAGTTATTAACTACGATTAATTACTCGATATTAATACGTAACTGGTACGAAATCACATCGATTATAAATGGTGTCCCACCTAAAAAAACCTACGTAACTCCTTTTCGTGTTATGCATTGTTAAAAACATATCAATACTATTTGTATTAAAAAAGGTTTCATTTTAAGTCTATTTACGTTTCTGTTCTTGTTCGAATTTAGAAAGTGACAATATTCATATGTTCACAATAATTTGATAAGTTCGATAAGCTTGAGAGTTAACTTCATTTTCTACAAATTCGTAACAAGCCTGGTAAACTCGTAGAACTTCAAAACTGTTCATTATATAATTCACAACGAACCCCACAAAAGACTAATTAACCGAACCTCCGCAACAAAAGCCTTCTACCATCTTCATCCCTCGGTATCCCCATAAATATCCAAGCTTCCCTAGAAACACAGAAAACGCGTCGCTTCCCCGAAAGGCTATTACAAGGCTATTATTCTCGTCACGGGAATTGCGTGAGAACGTGGAAAGCAAAACGAATTGCGAATTCCAATCATCATCCTGGCTGCTACTGGCTCAGCTAACAATGAGTCAGTGTCTACGTTGATTCGTCATCGCGAAGCAGGCTTCTCTGCTTCTCTCTGGACGGAGCCTATTCCCCATTTGCACGCGAAATTAATGCCGGTTTACCCGGCATCGAATTTACATTATTTCTTACCACGCGCCGGACGAATTTCCATATTTCTACTACCCGACGTCTCGATATCGATCCCCGCTGGCTCTGGTAAACGTATCCGACGAAGCGAGCAAAGTGCTCGGCTAGACGGGCGGAGAACGCTTTGAACAGCGAAACGACGAGCACGGGAAGCCCCTCTTGGCTTCGTAAAAATGGATCTCGCTGCGAATCGTAATAAGGGGGGGGGAGGCAAACACTCCGTTATTCTCGGTGCTCGCCTTTCTTACCCTTTCTTCGAACCCGTGCTTTTTTCTTCTTCTTCTTCTTCTTGGTCGACGTCAACGAAGCTTGCTTTTCTTCTTCTTTCTTTTCTTCAGGCTTTGAGTTGGCCGGGGAACTTTGACGCGAAGAAGATGGTTTAGGGGGCGAAGATGGTTATTAAGTGGAGCTTTGACGGTACTTTGTCTGTTTCCTCGTTATCAGAGATTCTAAATGTTTGGACTCCTCTTTCTCGCCCATCTTTCGATTGTTTTAGGGAGTTCGAGGATGGCTATTGTTGGAGTTGTTTCTAGGTGGAAGGTGGGGAAGTTTTCTTGGGATTATTAACCTCTTGCACTTCGTTAATGGATGTAAAACGATGTATACTGGCGCTTCTAATGTTTGGGATTATTTGTTCGATAAAGTCGAGGAGAGATTGGTTTTTTTATGGGTAAAAATAAGCGTTTAGTTTAAGTTACTAGTTAATGATTACAGTTACGGGGAAGTGGTAATTGGGCTGAGAATGTTTCTGCAACTATAGGAAATTTAAGTTTGCAAAGAAGCACAGAACGCACATTTGTGGTTGTAAAACAAAAAGACGTAAATTACATGTTTTTACTTTCGAGATATTGCTGATTAAAGTCTGGAATGCAATAATTACTAAATATTGGACTTTTATCGACTTGCATTCATTTTCTCAGCATAGAGAATTTACTTTTGGGAATTTTTGTCAAATAAACAAGCAGATATATTTCAGACCTCAATTGTTCATTTTGAACCACGTGCCTAATCGAGTTAATGTAATACATTGGAATAAAAACATTGATTTTGAAGCTGTATATTTTTCTCGAATATAAATTTTTTATTCTTCAAGAGAGAAAGATTAAATCGAATGCCACGAATATTGGAGCTTACAGGGTGACCCATTTGAGCTATAAATGTATTTTACGATCAGAAGCTGCATTAAGTCGCGAAAATTGAACATGTGGAGCCGCGTTCGAGGAGGTCATTAAAATTTCGCGCAAAAAAGTGATAGACGGAGTTACGAAAAATGTCTCCACGGTCACTTTAAATTTGTTTCTTCGCCACGATTAATTCTTTTATCATAAAATTACAAGCAAACATGCTTCGATCAACATTAATACACAATGTTGCTGATAATAGTAAGGCATTTAATTAATTGCTACGTTGATAATGCGATATCACTCTGCAATATTTCTTTCGAAAAGTTATTTAAACTGTTGCGAAATAGTGATCGAATTTTTTAACTAAAAGAAGAAAGACGAAGGATGATATAAATGAAATAAATTAACTTCAATTTTCTCGGACGTTTTGGAATGCTAGATAGGATATTTTAACTTATTGTTAGGAGTGCCGAATGTGTTTTTGCTTGTAAATTTTTTCTTGGCAAAAATTAAACATTCTTTTTTTTTTGTTCTGATATAGTTCTTGGAATATATCTATCTTTAGATCGAAATGGGTCGCCTTGTGTATCGTTGACGTTGAGCTTGGGACAAGATTCAAGACGTGCCACTTCGATTTAAATTTCAGGGTCCTCAACGAAAATGAAAGTGAATATCTGTGTTTGGAGCCTTGAGAGCATGCTGCCGACGTTTTATTGCATCACATTTTATTTCGATTTCGACCGTTCGCCGGACAACCATAAACGTGTCTCTAAAAAACGTGCCTCAAAGCTTAGGTTTCTTCGCAATTTTTTATTACCGTCCTTTTATTCAGAATTTATTGTTACGATCTGTCGATTATTGGCTGTATAATAACTGCTAATAAATCGAGTACTCAAATGAAACATAAACGTTCTACTGCACTGCTGACGAAAGGGTTAAAGTACTATTTGCGTGCAAAAATACATATTTGCTGATAAAAGGGGTGTGGATAAACTAACCAGTGAATGACCGAATTGTTCAATTTATGTACGTTTTAAGTTAGTATTTATAACAATAAAGCAACTGTGGAAATTGAAGTTAGAATTAAGTTTTCTTTAGATATTCATAAGAATATAATTACTTTTTCGTTTTACATTACTTTTGAATTAATTGTAAAGTGCAATACGCGTAAAAGCTTAATAAATGACCATAATTTGAGATTTGGCCAAGATTCGGCTTTTGTTTTCAAAAACAATGGTATTTTACTAAAAATGCGAATAAAATGCATTTATAAACACTTGATAATTCTTAAGCTTGTAATTTACATTTCTTTGCCTAATGGTCATTCACCGTATGCGGTATATTGCTGGACGATTTACCCTAATTTTAGAATACATTTGTTGCCATTATTTTCGTATTATTTGTTGGCAACTTGCGTGCATCCGTTTGGTACACGTTATACTTATAACAGTTGACAGCGTGAAATTTAAGGCAAGTCAACGACTTTAAATGTCATGCAGTAAATTTTTAGATTATATAGCAAGAAATAGCTGGCATCTTGTTACTTTTCGTGATGCCATACGTAATAAATTTTACATTCTACATTTATCACGTTTAGACTACCAGTTTTTATGAAAATCTATATAACAAAGAAAATGTGTACAAAACGGAGCTGCCTCCGTATTGCTGCAGCATATCCTTATGAATTAGGTTCAGCTATATCCAATTTTGTATAATTTAACGATACCTTTTTTCCGACGGCAACTATCGAATGATAGAAAATTCGATGCAAATGAATTCAATTAAGTGGTACTTAAGTGCAAAAATAGGGTAGTGTGCCAATACCATTTTGTAGCCGCTGTAGATCATTTGCATCGTATTGATATGCTGATATCAATTAGTGCAAGAGGTATAGTTAATAGCGGCACTGGAAGAATTCGAAATAGTCAAAGTGGATCAACGTGTTACAGTTCCATTCGATTATCCGGGGGTCACAGATACGAGATCGTCATTTAAATTCAGAACGACGCGACAGGCGACGAGGCTAAAACTCGATGGGGTTCTCTCAGGAGAGAATGATGAATGACCTTGAACAGGCTAGTGGTAGATGGCACGGTTATTCAATGGTCGGAAATGGTTCGTCAATGGTGGTTAACCTAACGGCTCTTATTACGCAAAACAGTCAACGTTTACGGTTGCTGTGTTACGCACGAAAATGTGCTTCTCCTTTCAGAAAGTATTTATAAACCGGCAGCCGATGCTGTGAACAGCGTTACGACAGTCAATTACGCTTCATTGTAACCAAATTATCGATGCACTCGCGTGGCTAATAAAATTTCAACGAGGCTATTGTTTTCTTTAATGGCGGCGGTCTTCCATTGATTTTTGTCTGGCACACGAGTTAACCTTTTCGCATTGTAATAAAATGAAGGAGAGCAAAGGAATACAGGAACTTACATTAAAATTCTCGCTTATTCGTTTGTCTCTATAAACGGTATTGGATGTAAATGCTTATTATCGATAGGCTGTGCATTTTTATGCAAATTACGATGTCTGGAAACACAGTTGTTGTTTTTAGGTAGCGCATAAAATAACATAAACGTGGAATATTTTTACTGTAAAATTTGCTAGAAATTTTTGAGCCACTAGTGATCCTTGTATATCACTTAAGGATTAAGAAATGAAGCCTAGAGAGCGATACCTTTTACTCTCTAAATATCGTAATGAGTAGACTGCGGATCTTTATGCATTTTTAATGAATTTAGGCACGCAAAAAAGTACTCACAAAATACATGTTATAGAGACATATCGCTTATTTGTTGCAAAAATAACGTAATTTAAAACCCGTGATCTACCAGAGGACGATTTTGAATGTTTTAGTTTATTATAATTTTGTAGAGATATAGATATATCAAAAGGCCAAGTTAATTGCGTTAAATGCTAGTAATAAGAAACTGGATTACATCAGAAGTATTTGCTTGCAACATACATAAATTAGTTTAAATTATTAAACAACATAAGTTCCATTCTCTTTTAATGTTTTTCAAATCGTTTATTTGTAATTTCCGAAACAGATTCAATCAAGTTGTGGGTTTGCATCATTTTGATCGATAAGAAAGAAGGTAGAATTGCTGGAATTTCAAAAATGTCCTAGGAAAATCAAACGAATACATGTTACAATCCAATACTATAATATCGTAATTCAGTGCTATGGATTCTCGTTTACCGTTTTTCATATACCAATAATTCAAAAGTGTCAAGTTAAGAATCACGACATCACTGCAACAAATAAGCGGTAGCGATGTGTATAGCGTGATTCATCCAACTTGACAACTCCATACTTGTCGAACATTGTTTACTGTGTGATAAAATATTTCAGCCAAAACTTGCATGATTTCGAAGAGGCGTAAATTGATGCGAGTAATTTCTTTGAACACAAAAACATGGAAGACATTTGAAGGTGAAATTTGTTCTTGCCAGATGGAATCGTATAATTTTTTATCGCGTTAATTAATTCAGCTCGTTGGTTCCTATAAAAACGTATTAGATCGTGTATACTCAGGAGACATCTTAATTTATACTTTGGGAGATACAAGACGTTGAGGATAGTAAGAGCGAACTCAACAAACACGTGTTTCGACAAAAACGTTTTCTTATCAACACCATAAACGCTTCAAGAATTTTTTTCTATAAAAACTTAGTTAGATTTGTGCAATTTCGTTCTCCTTTTCCGTATGCATATTAAGCTTTTCCTAATAGGAATGCGCGTTAAGTGCCATAAATCAATTTGATAAAGTACAACATGTTTTCAAACGCGTCGAATTCACCCTTACTACCCTTAACGCTTCATATCTTAACCATTTGAATGCAAAGCTCTTCTTTTACGTAACGCGTAGTCTATTGAGGTCCCAATTGACTACGTAAAGGGTTAATTAATGTTACTATTATAATTATTTTCATATTATAATCATTTATTTACGCAACGTTAAATAAAATATTTCCATGTTCTCCAAGCATCTGTTTATTTCAAATGCGTCCATAATCCACGCTGATAATTTTTAATGAACGCATATATTGTACTCAAGGGGTTAACTATATCATTGAAGCAATTAATCATTCCTGATTCCATGTAAAATATTCATCCGTCAGGTTGTATTTCTCAATGATAGCGACAACACGAGCGCCAGTTTGTATCCTTTTTGTCGGTGACGATGGCAAAAAGCGGTTTTAATTAAAGCTGATTGCCAGACGCCAATTAACGCTGCTATTGCACTCATCGCCCAAAGACACTAATGTCCTGGACGTATCACTTTTCCATGCGATCCCTGTTAAATCCGGTTTTCATCGAACGGTTGAGCACTGATACGTGCCCAATTTCTGCAGAACGAAAAAAAAAGGAAAAAAGAGGAGAGAAAAATTCGATACGCCAATACACCGATATATGTATTACCATTTCTGGTGTTGGGCGGTGATCGATCATACGAAAGCTTCTCGATGCCAGAAGAAGCTGCTTTAATTGTAGTGGGTTCAATTGATACTACGATGCAGAGTTAGCGGACTGCAATACGCAAATTGATACAAAAATGCTAAATGCGCACATAACATGCAAGCGTATGCAGAACACCCAAAGTAAAGAGCACGTTATAATATTTAGAGGATGTGAAACAGATCTCTATTGAAATCCAGTTATTTTAACATTCTGTTGCCTGTAACAATATGAATTTGCATAAAAATCTGCAGTCTGGTTATCAGTAAACATACGCAAACAATCTTCCCTCGATGCGTGACTTTGCAAAACAAACCGCGCGTAAATTCGCCTTGCAAATCCATTACCCTTCTAAAAACAATCCGATAGCCGTTCATATAATTGTGTTCCACCCAAGTTTCGCAACCGTTAGATCACATCCTCGATTGTTGTTTCACGGTTCCTCGTCTATCATCGTTATATACGCAGTTCCCTAGCCGTATGGTGCGTATTCTATGTCTAGTTGGATGCCAGCCCGACGAAAGTCAATGTCACGGCAGACAAAAATACGTTTGGCTGGCACACCGGAACGCCGCGCCGTGCCGTTTGAATTCTGATCCATGACCGAGATTCTCGATCAGTTGGTGTTTCGCAGGCTACGTTACCCGTGTGTTGTTGTTCTTACTCGCCTGCGTCGCATTGCAAGGGACGTGCCTTCCGCCAAATGCCCAATTTCGCGTACTGCCTGTGGTGTTGCTGCCGACCCCTAGATCGATACTTGTCGAGGCGCGGGGACAGGTTCGATTACGTCGAGTATATACCGCTATACCAGGTGAAAATGCTGTGTCGAGTGGCCTCTGGTTCCCTATTCCCTTCAAATTTATACATACTATTTATTAGGTGCACCAATAAGTAATCCACTCTTTTTGCTTAACCTTTGGGTGCTGTATACGATACATAGATTTTACAAATTCGAGCCTTTCAACGCAATGAGTAGTTAGCGTAAAATGTTCACGAAGTATGAATTTAGAAGCACCAGTAATGATTAATAAAAATCACAATATTCATATTAAATACATATCGTGTGTACAAGTAATTCGTGAAAGTAAATATAGGAATGCGCCGATCACCTAAAATTACTTAGCACTCAAAGGGTTAAATTCAATGTATACTTTAACCCCTTGCCCTATAATAACGTGTCACACTTGTTCTATAAAATATAGCGTAGATTCAACAGAAATGAATATTATTGAGGATAAATCAAGATACATTGACCTGTAGTCTCTGAATATTAAAAACCATATTGTATGCAATTTTATTTGGTATCTGTTGTAAAACTGAAAACATACCACGAAGTCGATGAGGGGATTTATTTTTTGGATCGTTTTGTTCTCCCTTTGTTCTTGCCAGTGTTTGTTACACGTTGCTTCGTTTGGTTTCTACACACGTGTGTCTCTGTGTGTGTGCACGTGTTTGAATCGTTTGACGAAACGTGAGTTTGTAAATGTTAAAGAATTTTGGTTTTCCCCTGTTCTTCGTTTTTGGTTGATGATTTTATTAGATAGATGTGATTTTATGTTACGAAGAAGGAATTATAATTGAATGAACTTTTTAGGAGTAAAAGTTGGAATATTCCGAGTTTCTGACTTTCCTCTGGCCACTGTCCAATTAGTTAAACGTGTGTAAGAATATCTGTCTAATGGACTTTAATGTACTTACAAGTTAACTCGACGTTGCTACAATATGTACCAGCATTGTATTCATGCATAGACTCTAGCATAAAAATAGTAACGTACTACTTATTAAAACAGCGATTGTTTGAATACTTAGTTATAAATAGTAACACGCGTCTGTGTGAATCTAAAATTTTATCTATTCAGTGATTTTCCTTTCTCTACTAAAACAAATAAAAGACAGTAGAAATATAGTAGTACAGTAGTAAATTTTAACAAATTAGTAGTTTAATTGACTATAACCTTTTTAGTTGTGCATAAAGTAGATAGATATATAATGTATTGGTATCCATTTCGAAATACAAATATTCCGTTTCATTTCTCACATTGCACACCGTAATCTTAAGTCATAGCTAATGCTACCTAATTCTTGTACCTAATCATTGACAAAAATTACTATTGTTGCTACTGATAAATGTGTGTAAAGTATTAAAATATAAATTTAATATAATTTTGTTCACGATTTTTATTCGATATATTATTTATTACTAAAACGTTGAAAATATTAACGAATGCAAGTCAACATAAAGTAGCTGTTTTATCAAGCTAATTTCTTTTCACTTACACTATGATTTAACTCACATCCGGTATACTAATTTTCATACTTTGTTGTATCGTCTTTTCAATATTCGCCAATATCAAATTTGTTCACATTTTGTTATTAATTAAATAAAATCTGAAACAAACTAAGATGATTTTATTTTACTTTCATTTGTTTTCGTTTTTCCGAGTTACAATTGAAGTACTCGTAACAAAAATAACCCTTTTCAGTTTTTTTTCCAGAGAAGCAAAAGAATACTCTAATCGTAAGACCTTCAATTTTTCTTTAATGAACTTCAATTGTTTTAACAAAGCATTCATTATGTTACACTATGGTTGTAGATACTACTTATACTTACATTGTAGAACTCACTATATTCAATTAAATTATGATGTTGTGTACACCTCAATATCTGAGATTGCTAATTTTGACAAGGGTTGTTTTTGACATGAACTCTTCAATTATGCTAACCTTCCATATACTATATGTACTAAATTTCACCCACTCAACGGCAGCCATACAAAAATTTATACCAAAAGTTTCCATCTCGATGTTTCCAGAAATCCAATCCGATGATGAATGAGAAACGAAATCTCAAGGAAACCGGTGTTCCATTACGAAAGTCCTTCGTTTCACTGCAAGCGTACTATAACTGCCTGCATACTCTAAATATTTAATTCCATATTCAACGATTACGCGCACAAAACTTTTCCGCGACGACTTCCATGACTACACGCGCGTGGAATTTCTCTGAACGTTCCCAAAAAATCATTCGAATGAATGAGACGTGAAATATGGAAGAACCTGTTTCCGTTGCGAAAGTCCTTCGGTTCGATGCAAATTTCTCAAAGACCGCGAGCCTCGTGTGAACCGGTAAATTCAGTGAAACCCATAATTAAGTTCGCGTGTGCAGTCGTAGCAGCTGCCCACGCAGAAATCAGCGTGCATTAAACAGTGTGGGTTCGGCGATCTGTCGGCCAGGCCGAACTTCTCCCACGAAATTACAATTTCGCAACGGGCGTTCGATTTCAGACTTTCACGGGACGTGGGTGAACTTTCTACGCCTTCGACGATGTTATCGGGATGGGATTTATCAGAATGAACGGCCGTTCGAACGCCATTTAATGAGGTCGAGATGAATTAAGCTGATGATGCGAGCTTTTTCCGAACAATGGAGCAATAACGCGAGTACTTTAGGTAATAAGCTTCTCCAAGGGTGAAGACGTTTCTAGACGCACGCTTGTTTCCAATTTTAACCTTTTTTTTTCAATTTCCTGGTCAAAAACCTAAGAAATTTTTATTCGTTGTTTCGATTCGTAGATAATATTCGGTACATGAAAAGAAATGTATTTCAATCGAATTTTAATATAACAATGATGGTATCGTAATAAAAGATCCGTTCATCTTTTATACCTACTGTTAAGTAAAATTACATTTGAAAGAATTTTTATTCGAAATTTTGTAGTACGAATTCGCATGAATTTTTTCCATTACCTAATAGACAGGTATGTGGATAGAAAAACAGAAATGTAGGAAGGATGGAAAAAATTGATTAATTCTCTGTATAAAGGAGAAGGTAGGAACACGAGATAAGGTAGAAATATGAGGTATTACGGTTTCCTTTGTACGACTTGTATGCATAGTTCATTTTAACTTATTATTTGCTATTCCCTTGTTAAAACAATTAACGACCTATCGGTAGTGTTTAATTCAGCAAGTTACAAGCTTCGTACAATTCGTGTACAGTAAATGTCATTTAATGTTACTTTTAATTAATTAGTGATTACGAAAACTTTCGGCTACATAAAATCAGTCATTTCGTATGCAACAACCTAATAACAGAATTATTCTAGAATGTCTCGTGTAAGTATAACTTGCGACGAACATAATACGATAGGTTGTATAAAAGGGGTGAAACGACACGTGGTGTAAGGCGTGCGTGTATCCTAACGCTATTAGAACACGATTTCGCACATTGATCAGTGGCGTCAGAACACGAAGGTCGAGCTGGTCGACAAGCCTTCGCTTGTAAATCAATTTCGAGGGTGCACTCGTGTGCGCGTCGATGCATTCCGTAATAGATTTCGACTAAGCAGGTCAGAGAGATCCTCCGAGCCTGAAATTCGGTGTAAACATGCCAGCCTCGGACGACACAAAGCTTCTAGGAGAGACGCAACATCCATTTATGAATGCGGACTCAGTAATTGGACGATGCTCCTCCAAGAAGAGAATGCCCTTTCGACAAGCGTCGATTTCGTCGCGTGTTGAAAGCGACTGCCATGCTTGAAATGCACATTTCGGCTGAAGAGAAGCTTGCTTTGTGTATACAAAATGAAAAATCATTGTTCGTTATTGAAGCTTCCGAGCAAGCGTAAATTTCTAAGGATTTTAATTAAAAAAGTTTCCTTTTGTGGGGAGGGGGGCGAATTAGCTTAGATAAGATTAATGTCTTCGGAGTTAACCTTTGCACCGTCAAACTTTGTAGCCAATAAAAATTGATGTGTTATCATCCGATTAAAAGTCTTGAAACAATAATTATTGTTGAATATGTTGGTCTTAAACGTATGCCTTATTGGCGTCTTTGGAATTAAGTTGCGTTATATTAGGGATAAAGTAGATGTTAGCAATGATGCGGGAAAAATAGTGCACAGAATTATTAGGATTGGTTAAATCGAGTTAAGAATGTGCCAACTCTGCATTGTTTGAAATTTATAGGCGAATTTGAGCGTGAATTCATTGTGGAACATTTACGATCACGTTTCTGAATAGGCGAATAGTTATGACACCTTTGAAATAGTAATATCAGCTTCCATACGCATGATAATCTCAGCTTAGGAACACACGTAACGTGGCCGTGTGCTCCGAGCGGTAAATACACTGTGAACGTTGAAATACGACGAACGTCACTGGGCAATTGCAATTAAATTACCGAGGAAATTAGTCTACGCTGTGGATGATGCCCTCGTGAACAAGGAGCGTCGCGTTCCACCGACAAACTGACCCAGTCTCCACGTGTATATACTGTGTTCTTATATTTTTAGCATACTTTATTAACCCTTTCGCTACCAACACCTTGGAACCGAAAACTAAAAGGGTAATTTAGGGTAGCATTTATTGATAATAAATATTTGCATATTCTACATAACTACGTGTATCGTAATATTGATGTACGAATAATAACAGAAATTATATTGTGTTATAGAGAAAAAACTGTACGTATGCTTTTAACAAATGTCAGTTCAATTCTTGAAGGCGTATATATACGTCCATGGTAGTGAAAAGGTTAATGATATTAATCATATCAATGTTGTTAATCATATAACTATAATGTACAAGGTAAGTATTGATATAACCGACAGCAGGCTGATTTGATGCGAAAAACCCAATACAAAACGTAGAATAAAATTCTTTCTTGCAAATATGCAAGACTTTAATTTTTTCAGAACTCGATAATATTTTCAAATACTTTAGAGACGTCTTGCTTACAAAGTTCCCTTAGAATCTTCAACTTAAGCTTAATTGGTATTATTCTTAAAGAATTTCTTGAGTATTAAATAAAATTTCCAAATATTCAAACGAGACGTCGTATTTCTAAAGTTTCCTTTTAATACGTAACCTAAGCTCAGTTAGTATTATTCGAAAGAATTCCTTGAGAATTCAATAAAATTTGCAAATATTCCAAAGCCGTCTTACTTTCAATATTTCCTTAGAATCCGTAACCTTACGCCGCGCCGTTTAAAATATTGCTCGCACAAAGGGGTAATATTTTCTGACTTTCCACTTGCAGAGACACACGGAATTTTTCACTGGGATAAGTAAGAATAAAAGCACGGGCAAACGAAGTCCAGGTTAAACACGGTATATTTGAAAGATTTACATTTTCCGTCCAGCGTAGTAGGACAATGATTCACGGGGAAGTATGACGGGGCTAAACGGCCGTGCATCGAAACAATAGCGCGAGACGGTCGCATAAGCGCGGGATGCACACATATCGCTGTTGCAGTTCCATTTATTGTTAGCGCAAGGCACGATGCATAAGTGCATGCGACGTTCGAGTTACGTGCAAACTCTGTCTGGCCTCGTGTTTCCAGTCAGACGGTGCATTTTCCGCGATAAAGCTGCGAGATTGCATGGTTCGTTGTCTTTCTTACCGAGATTGACGTGCCTTACTTCTTAAATACGAACAATTTCTTTCATCTTACGATGATCTTTTATTTGGAGCATTGCTCGTTTCACATCGATTTTGTTGTTCACGGTGTTAAAGGTCAGTTGGATTTAAATGTAAGTCGTGAAATTACCAAATTTTAAATTGTCATTGTTGATTTAACTCTTTGCGAAGCATTTGTTAACCCTTTGACTGCGAAAGCCGTATATATATACTCCTAGTAGATTTTGCATAACGCGACATGCATCAGTTTTCTAATTTATCATTATATTTATAACAATATTTACAGGTTCGTTTCAAACGTAATGTAGCATTGTACTATTTTAAATTCAAGTTAAATTTATTCGCAAATAATTATTTTGCACTTGTAAATCACGTGTAGTATAGTTATAATTTGAATTAAATTTTAGAAACGGTACACTGTGTTTTGATTACGATTAGACTATAGTTCGCACCATGAGTGTAACTCGTTGCTATAAGACGAGGAGTTAATAAGTGATAGTGTTCAAGTGTTCACAATAATTTGATCACCTACCGTACCTTCTCACTCAAAATCGGACCATTGGATACCTGCAGAAGTTGTTTTATGAAGGAAACTAAGAACTAGAATTTTGTGGATATTTCCTGACCCATCCTTGGACGTCCTGAGGGTTAATTAAACACGGTGACTTCGATATACTTGCACGTACCAGTTGCCCATATATTCGATCAAGCAGAAGGAATGATTTGCTCGTGCTAACAAAGTTCCCACACCTGGTTTCGCCTTATCTATCCCTCTGTTCATGACGGACAACTTCTTCTAAATAATTTCGTTTCCTTCTCCTATGGTGGAAAGAACTATTTCCCCGGAGGCAGACCGTAGGAAATCGAAGAGATACGGAAACCAGAAGATATAGGGGAACCGATTTTTCAAGGAAGTTGAAACTTGCCGCGCGAAGTAACTACGTGCAACTATGTGGCAACTATTTCGCATCGTATTTTTGGCGGCCATCGATTGAAATACGTTTCGAGGCTTCCTTTTCCATCTCTTATTTACCCGTTCCGTCGAGTATCTCGCAAAATGGCTTATTAATAAACTGCGGATGTTTATGACAAATTTGAAATATAATCGAGAAACGTATGGAATTAGTGTTTCTCCTTGAGAATTTCTCGAGAAATTTGATAATTTCTTATTTCTCATTTCTCGAGAAACTAAGTTAATTATTATAAATATCATTTATTTCCATTACCTGAATGATGGAACGAAGTCATCGAATTTAATGACGACTATTTCTAAGAATAAAAGATGTATGGTCGTTTTATGAACAAGCGATAAACTTTTCGAAGTTTCAAATTTTTCATAATATATTCTTATTACTAATTTGTTCCAATACACGTAAAAATATTGACGAAGAAAGAGCGTAAATGAAAACGGAAATTAGACTTTCGTATAAATTGGAATGCTTCGTATTATTATGGTATTAGTTATACGATCATAATAGCACTGTTGTTATACAATTATTGTGTGTTTACTGATGCTTCAGTTAAATAATGGTGGAAAATCTTTGTTCCTGGATTTGCTAGTAAAATTTTCGATCAGATATTCATTGTTACGAGTGTAAGTTATGTAAAGTACGTTTGTTTCCTCGGTCGTTCCATTCAGATGATGATTTGAAGATAATATATGCAGTTATGTAAGTACGAGAATAGTACAGTGAAGCGAATTTTAACGAGAATGAGAATAGTACGATTGTTTGATTAACTCGCTTCAGTGAACTGCCAGGATTATTTAATAACCAGTGAAATTTTTTAAAGAAACTTAGGTATAAGAAAGATTAATTGTCATGTTAATCTTAATTACATTCACTGCTATTTTCATCTCCTTCTAATCAAAGCAGATCGGTATTATATTAATATTGGGATAGTGGGAAAATAAATTCAGTTTATGTGAACAGGAAAGCAATTAACGTAACTTCGCTATTCTATTTAATTCACTGTATAATGCTCATTGTTTTCTGCAATACGCAATAACTATTTAATACTATTTTCATAAGAACTTGAAAATAACATTAGACATTTTCAAGGACTGACATTATTTTGCATTGGCCAAATATGAATCACGATCGGTATTAAATAACTAAATTTATATAGAATTAATTTCTTTTACCATTTTAGAACGATAGTATGCATAGTGGAGATAAAAAGTTGCTCAGGAAGTCCATTCGATTTTTCATTCTGCTTCAAAACTAACCTGCATGCAATCAGCCTTCATCGATATTCTGTTTTTCCATTTACATAGTCTGTACTGGCAAAAACCAGTCATATCCAAACTTTTATTTTCGTCGCAATTAAAGTTTGGTGTTTTGTTTGGAAAATCTTTCATTGCTATTTCCATGTACAATTTAGTACTAATATAATTCACCACCAGCCACACTCGAATTACGGCCTACAAATCGCATAAGTTTATCTTAACATCTAATATCGTACTAATTTTTAAATAAACGCTTGGTTTAATTTAAGTTTTGAATTATTGATTTCACGCAGTCGAAAAGGTAAAAATGAAAATGGCAATCGTTAAAACTTGTGACGAGAAACATAGTCACGCACAAAAGTCTACGTGTACATATTAATTTCACGTATCACGTATTGTAGAGTATATTATAGAATGATAAAAATGAAGAGAAAATTCGCAATATATAAAATTGCAAGCGAAAGACATTTCATAAAGGGAGTATCATTGACTACGTGAACAAAATTGCACTTAAAAGTATACGAAACATGATTTGATTTATATTAAATAAATACGGTTATAAAATGCTACGTACAAACACAGTTACAAAAATTAATTTCGTCTACTTTTGTTACAAACAATTCCAAAAATCATCACAACTTTTTCACAACGTTGTTCATATTAATTGATAAATAAATTATTGCGTTTGAAACGATCGAAGCTCTTGCAAACTTTTTAGAAGTACATGTAAACTTTTGTGGCTGATTATACATCGGCTGATAAGTCTATTCTGTAATCTTGCCTCTGCTTTTTATCTCATTATGCATCGAAAAGTTAACGTCCCCAACTATCGTCTATCATTACTCGAACCTAATAGGTAGTTGCATACTTCTCGAAACTTAACTTTGCGAATTTAAAGGATTTCCCTCGGAATACGCTCGCCGCGGAATTGAAATATTCTATGCACTTCGGTGCACAGTAATTCGTCATTCCTGACCAATTGATCCTTCTGCAGAATGCGTTTTCATAGAAACGGTGTCTGTTGGTTTTGCAGGTCGAGGCCGGTGACGTCATACTCAGGGTGAACGAAGTCGATGTCAACCGATTCAGTACTAAAGAAGGTAAGAAGACCGACCTGCTTTAGCTTCTCTCTCTCTCTTTCTCTCTCTATTTCTCTCTCTCTCTCTCGCGATATAATGCACATTCGACGAAGTGCACTCGTTCCTTTTTTTCCCCTCCTTTCCTTCTTCTCTTCTATCACAGTCTCCTCTTTCACCCCTTCTAAAAAGTATCACCTTTTTATCCGCGACACCGCGTATCAAATGCAAACAGGCCGTATAATACATACTCTGTGTGCTTTCAATCGTCACCATTCAACACACAGAGCTGTTGATTCTTGTTTCCGTTATTTAAGAATTGAGCGAATTAATTCATTTGTATCGCGCGTCGCGAAATCGTTGTTGCTTTTTAATACAGTCGTTTGGTGGAAACGTCGGATTAACGAAGTCGTAGAATTAATTTATGAAATGCTGTATTGCGCGCAGGCGAGGAGCTTTTGTTTGGATTTATCGATCATTTCAATGGGTTTGTTAAATGCTGGTTACTTTGGAAACTTTTTTTCTTTTTCTATTGTTGACGCTGAGATGCTCGGGGCGTTTTTAATCCAAACGCGTTCTTATTTTTCTGACAGTCATTATTTGTTAAGAACGTTATTTCTAGTTCAGGTGTTAATGTCCCATTCTTAAATAGTTATAATCATAAATCATGCATTGGACACGATATATTTATTTTTAATTGTAATCAATAAATTCACTCCGACAAGTATCTACGCTAACAAGCAGTACCAATCTGTTATCAAACTTTCTCCGAAACAAAATTTTCTCTCAGTTGAACCAAAACTCCAAAGATCAATACGATTAACCGCACCGTAATTGCTACATTTCACTCGGGGCAGAGAATTACGATGAAAAAAATGAGATCAGTTGAGTGAGTGAAAGTCTGTCCGCGATTTATCCCATCACGATTGTCCCCGCCCAGAAGGTCAATGAAACTTACAGCGGTTCAGGCGTGAAAAATTTCCGAACGTTGGACGAATTGGTCGTAAAATAGCGGGAAAAACGTTTGCTTGCCATCGGAAGATTCACGATTCGCGTTTCGCGACGTGCCCCGCGCAGAGACAGCAATACGTCGTGAAAAACGACTGGTTTATCGGAATTTGTTGGAATATCTATCGACCAGCTGGATTATCTACAAATCATACGAATGCAGAAATGCACAGAGAAATTTACGCGTTGCTTTCAAATGGAAGTCAGATGAAGACAAAGGATGCACGGAATTTATTTGATTGTAAGAGGAATCGAACGTTTATCGATAAGAAGAGACATAACAATTGGAAGGCTTAAAAGCCAATCAGTCCAAGTCATGAAATATGCGACTAGAGAGAATCGATTATTTGGAAAATGGTTTGTAACACGAATATTAACTTTTATTATTATTAAGTATATAATTTTTATTTGAAAAATATGAGTATATGGATGAGTGCCCAGCTTTTCGATTTCAATGACTTTCAAATATGTTGTCACTATTCTAAGTAACTTTTTCCTATAGAAAAGAAAAGGTAGAAAAATTACTTGGTAATATTGATTCCTGAGAAAGCTGACAACTTTATGGAGAAAAGGATTCTGAAGCTACTTAATAATTAATAAAATGATAATTACACAAACTTAGACTTATCGTTAGACTTATTGGCTTCTGAGCTCTCCAATTATATTAAGTTTGAAATTACTTAAGTTTAGTTCAGTTCGATTCTTATCATCAGTTTAACAAACGATAAGTCATAAAAGTATATAGCTCTTGTTTTTAGGCTAAAGTAAGTTTATGGAACGATTAATTGTAGTAATAGTAAACTAGTAAGTACTGAAAGTAGTAATGATTGGATTCTGAATGTTCATGAATTTATTGCAAATTTAGATACCCACAAAGCTACGGAATATTGATGACATACAAAAATATTAGAAATGGACAAAGTAAACGTTCAAGTTGCTATAATTAGCAGATGAAATCACCCCATATTTAGGTCTCACGTTTTTAGTTTGGTTTATAAAGATATGCATTTGCAGAAACATCCGTACTCTAGTAATAATAAATATGTACGATTTCGAGAATTCTTGGTTTCGAGTCTTCACTAGAGATTGCAAAATTACCGATTTTTGCCGTTACCGGTAACACGGATTAACAATATTTTGTTGGCATTTGGTTGTTTACAATATAGTAAAGAATATAAGATGAAAGTTTTCTTGATCAATGCTTTATTATAATTAAAAATTGAATTACACGAGAAACGCTAATTTCTAATTTATAACTGTCCACTAATATGTATACAAAAAATACCACAGAAGAAAACAATCGTATCTATTTTACGTAATTTTTAAGTCATTAAAATGTTGTTTAAAAATAAGTTACAAATTGAATACGTTGCATGTACATATTTATGTACATACATGGATATTTGTATATTTTGAAATGTAAAATATGATTCACGATGAAATATTTCTAAAATATGAAAATCACAGTATCGCTGAGAAATTTAATGCATAGACGGCAAGATAGCAAGATTATCTTGAAGCAAGGATTCCCGAACTGCATGAAAATCGATTCGAAGTCTCTGCGCCCCTTCATTGAATATCGTCTTCATCGAATATCTTCGACGAATAATATTATGAACGCATACAAAGGCTTCTAGATTGTACGTAGAAGTTCCGATAGAGTTTCTATGCGTTAGAATTCGATGAAACGTCTCGATGTTCGTTTCACTCGGGTTTCATTTTGTGTATTCCATCGGTATGGTTTCGGATTTCTCATTTGATTCGCTCGGTTCGGTGTAAAATTCCCGACAAATTTTCTCACACGGAATGGCTATCGAAATTGAACTGGATAACACGAAGGAAAATCGTATACGTAAGCGCACACAATCCGTCTCTTTCAGCTTAACTATAAATGCGAAGTTGTGCTGCTTGCGTTTAACCTTTCGATCTGTCAAGTGTCCCATTCGTCACGTGCAAAAAGCATTCATTCGAGGAATCAGTTGAGATAATAATAATTAGTATCGATTAAATAAGCGATGTAAAGATTACGGAAAATTGAATTTTCTTAGATATTATTTATTTGGACAGCTAATTTTCTCGAATGATTCTTTAGAATTGAACAGCGAATGATTTAACCCCCAACCCTTTCGTTACGGCATTTAAAAATTGAATGCATTCTCAATGCATAAATAGGAGCACTTTTTATTAACATGAAAACGCTATGAGTATAAATATTTTAAATAGTTTAAATACATACGAATGATCATAGAAATAATACTAATTTTAAGTTGTAAAAAAGGTATACGTACACTTTTAACGAATGATGGTTCATTTATAAGAGCGTATATATACGTCCTTTGTAGCAAAAGGGTTAATTGGGCAACACGAATTAAGTCATTTCACGAATCACTAAAACGACTGTACGCATAATAATTTACAAAAGTTATCGATTTATTAAATAAATGGTTGTTGGCAACGAAGCACATTTATGATCGAAATTCATCGGAACTTTTTTTGCACGCACCCAATAAAAGCAGCAGCCTACATTCTCGCATAAAAAGAATTCATTAAAAATCAAAGAAAGGAACTCTTGATTAATCACTCGCGATATCCAGTGACTTTAAGAAGAAAGCAAAGAAAGTTAAACGAGATTCCAGAAAGAAATTTCATCCGAGGGGTAGAGTCAAGCGAAATTACGAAGCTGGACTCAAAGTTACAAGTAATTCCGAGTAAGAATCCACTTAAGAGCGTCGGTGAATCACTTTGGACGAGGGGGACGAGCAAAAGAAGAAGTTTCCCTCATAAGCAACGAACTTTCTGTTGCCAACGTTTTTTAGTCGAAATTCTAACAAATCTTCAGAACTTCTGGGCGAGTTTCCCCCCCTTTATCTGGATCGTGTTGGAAATTTCATATATTTGAACGAACTATGTCGACGAAGCAGACTATTAGAGAGAATTTTACGGTGACACCGATGACGCGACGCTGAATTCGCGATGTGAACGCGAAATGGGACACTTGATTAAACGTATTACCGGTGGCTTACGAGCATCACCGGCGCGTCAAACGAAATGATTCTTGTTTAATTTTATATCGACAATACAGTTACCCTTTGCCTGATCCGAAGTTCATTTTGAAGTTTAGTTACGAAGCGTGGTAAAATGAAATGAAATTTCTTTTCGGTCCAATGAAATGATCGCATTTTTTCGTTGCTGAATGATTGAGCGTGAAAGTGTTGTTGATTGAAGTATTGTAGAGTAGATGTCCAATTACGATGTCCCTTTAAACTTATCCCGTAACTCTGTTTAATTATTCTTTAGAAGTCATTTATCCTAAAAATCGTTCCTAATTGAAGCATAGCATTGCTTAACATCTCTATTCTTTGTGCTAATTTTTTTATATGTTGATTACTAATTAATCGAGAATGTACAACGAAGGCAAACGTCACTACTATTTGAAAAGTAGTTAAATCATATTTTCCTAATATTTTCTACTATTTTTATGTCCACGTATGATCGTTCTGATGCGTTGTGGAATTAATACTGTAGATGGAATTCCTTCCCACGATCATTTTTCCACTTCTCCAAGCTCATTTTTACTTTTAGGCACATTTTCATTAACTAATTTTGCCCCATGTAGTTTATCAATTCTTTTATTAAGTTGAATATTTATCCAACAAGAACCATAGCGTTTTTAGCTAATTTTATATTATCGTGTTTGACCGAAATCTTTTTGCCAAGGGTAATAATGGCAGCTCATAATCCAATAAAGTAATTATTTCGCAAACTTTCTAGTTCTACCCACCTTTTTTCCCCAAATGACGAATCCTACTCCCATAATCCAATAAAAGTCCCCATCAATTCCTACCTATCATCCATAACCAACCTCGAAAATTGAATTCGTAACAGACTTAATTAAAGCAAATATCGCCGGAGCTTCTAAAACAATACATTTTCGGTCAGACGCGACGCAAACCATAGACATTTCTCGTTTTACAAGCTTGGCATAAGATTCAATAATGAAATCTTGTGACACAACATAATCTACCATATTTTATTGGTAGATTAGAATCTGTGAACTTCAAATTGCCAGCGAATGTAACAGCATTTTCCAATCCAATACCGGCGACTATTCCCGCAAACTGTCTAGTTCTACCCTTCTATTTTCCAAATGTCGAATTCTACACACAGACAATCCAATAAAAGCCCCCATCAATTCCTACCTATCACCCTTAACCAACCTCGAAAATTGAATTCGTAACAGGCTTAATTAAAGCAAATATCGCCGGGGCTTCTAAAACAATACATTTTCGGTCAGAAGCGACGCGAACCATCGACATTTCTCGTTTTACAAGCTTGGCATAAGGAACAGTGACGAAATCGTGTGGCCGAGCGTGAAGCAGCCGAGGCAGTGCAATATCGGTCGGCCCTATATTTCCTCCCCTGGTTCCCGTTTAATTTGACAAGCTGACATCGCGAACAGACACGAAGCAATATTTCAGTTCCCTGAACCGTGAACCCCCCTTGCGTCTGCCAAGCCTGGCGTTTGCGTTCCGCGGATATAATTGGTAAACTTGGCCGATGGTTGTTCGGAAAACGGGATGTCAGCGTGTTTCGTCCTATGGGACGTTTACAACACGAAGACGGAGGAGATTGGAAGTTTACCGAAGGTCTTTTGGGGTGGACAAATTTGTTCGAGGCTTTGAGGAATCTTTTTTCTTCTTCCTTTTCTTTTTTTCGTTTTTTTGTTTTAATCCCCCTATTGTAGTCGGATTCAAAGGACTTAACCGTGTCTTTTATTAGATTTATCAGATCAGTACACAATCGTAATTTGTTAAAATATTGTTACAAGTTTTATTATAAACGCGATGTGAAAATTAAGCTGTTTGTTCGCTATGAGATCGTAAAATTAAAAGGGTTTCCTATTGATAATGTACATACTATTTGCTTAAAGATGATACTTTCTATACAAATTGCAAATTATGAATTAATGTTGATTATTAAATTGCGGATTTTTAAGCTTTTGTGTGTACAAAAAGGCACACAATGCTTGGAATGTGTAAAGGTGTGCAAAATATTCGAAATACAATAGAAATTAAAATATTTAGATGGTGAAGCAATCTTTTATTTAAGTTTCACTTCTTTCATCTTGTTAATAAAATATGAATTGGCAAAAAAATTCGCAGTCTATTAATAATAGACTGAATTTAAATTGATATTAATATTAATTATTGTATACAAAATTATAAAAGTGGAAGTTAAACGAAGAATTGCTTTACCTTTAAGATAGAATAGTTTGTACATCACTTCGAATATTTTGCTTATTTTTGCATATTACGTGCATTTTTTGTCTTATTACAGATTTCAGTTCTCTATAAATGCATAAAAATACGCAATCCAACGATTACGCGTATTTAAATCGATCTGACGGTCACACAGTACTTTGGGAATAAGAAGTTAAAGACTTTGGACATGTAATTAAACCGATCCATATGTAACTGTCACCTTAATTACACGGAACTCACTTACATTCCTCTCATTTGTCTTCCCTAAACTTGTTCCCAGCTCGTCCCATTAACACGTCAAGCTAAATTTTCCATTTTGCTCGGCTTAAAACCATTCTTCATCCGGAACGATTATCCTTTCTTCAAAATTACTACCCGGAGCTATACTCTTCGTCCTTCCGTCTCATTTTCCACGTTAATCCAAGCATACTGACAGCCTCTTTGGGGCGGAAAATATCTGCAAATTTCGCTCGCAAACAATTGTAACCAATTCTAGTTTTAATTGTAAAACGAACGAATCATATTTATCAAATCCGCGAAGAAAATTTTTACTCGTAATTGAACTGTAACTTTTATGCGTTTATGGGGACAATTGAATATATAAAAAACTGCAGAATCCCCATAATATACGAAAAATGTATATGAAAAATTAAGAACTACAGTGGGTGATCAAATTATTATGAATACTTCAATATTATCACTTGCTAAATTCGAAAGGGAATGGAAATGAAAATAAACTTGAAATGAATTCTCTTTCAATACGATAACTATTGCCTTGTTTTTAATAATACGTAATAAAAATTCGACAGCAAAATTAGGGGATCCTGAAAATTCAAAAATAGATATTAAACATACTAATTGTAAGTATTTCTTTCATCACGACTTTTCTTCACGAAGTTGCACTAACAATTTTTCGGTAAAAATTTGGCGATCCCTTTAATCTTATTATTGAGTATACTTCTAAAAATGCTGAATAAATTATAGAAATTATAGAATCCTTGTTACACGTTACTCAAAACATCAGAATACTTTGTGTTAATAAAAACGAGTTTCATCTTAAGTATAGTTATTCAAACTTCGAAGAAGTGATAATTTCGAAGTGTTCACAATAAGTTGATCATCCACTGTACTTTCTGGGCTTACTTCGACTCTTTCTCGACGATTTCTATTCTTTCGTACTTCGGCAATCTTTTCTAACGACGTTTCGGTCATTTTGTGTTTCAGTGCTGAAATGTCTGCGGCTCTCGTCGGACCCCGTCACCCTGAAGCTGCGAAGGGGTAAGTGAAGTGCGTTTACAAATTCTTTTATTCGCATAAAGGCTGTCGTTGAGCCGGCTAGAAGCTAGGTTATTGAGATTCGCGCGAAGAAGCAAAGGGAGGCAGGGTTCATATAGGTGATTTTCACAATTCCAATCGGCGAACGTTAGAACATTAATGATGATCAAGGAAAGCAAGGAGGGTGATAAAAATAAGTCGCTTTTTGGATCATTCTGCCAACTTTCATAATTGGCAAACTTTCAGAATTGAATTTCGATTCAAATTGAAATATGAACGTGAAAAATGTGCGACAGATTTATCAAATTCAATAACTTATATTTCTATACGATTATAAGTAGAGGAGAAGGTAGGAATGTGAGATATTCATTTTACTTTTTGACCTAGGAAATCTCAGAATAGTTGTAAAGGAGAAAATCGGACGAATAACTTTAAGGAATTCCATATGAAATGTGATGTATAAGCATAAATATTGCGCACCTTATAGAACTTTTCAATTCTCTTCTTTTCTCAAATTATGGCAAAAGCGGACAAGTAGAAATTCGGGTAGCAATGTAAGACTACTTATTATTAGTTTTGAGAAAACTAAGTCACCGAACTGCGATGAAATATCAACAAAAAAGTTTTAATGACATGGAAGTGTGAAATATAACAATAGAATTATGATGTATTTAATTCTACCATAATCGTCAAATGAAAATGTCAATACTATTCATAGATCAAAGTCGTCATATCTTATATTTCTACGTTATCTCGTATTCTTACATTCTCCTCTATATATTTTTGTTATTAGTATCGCCGATATGAAATGAAGAATGCTAGCTAAGGGAATAGTCGAGAAATTTGTCGAACGACGAACGTGATTAATGGTAATAATGATCTCGACGAAAGCAGATGCTCCTTGGCGAAGGTAGTAAGATTAGTCTTTGAGTCTGAATGCTCTAGACATAGTTTGGAATAAGATTTTGCTCGTTATAATCGTGGAATGGGGTTAATCCTCTCTGCTAATGAACGAGTTCCCAGTTCAACGCCAAATATTCCTTTGTTACTGACGAGTATTACTAGGAAACCGCTTCGATGTTAATTTCATTGTTTTATCAACGAAAATTTCATGGCAAAGTCTTAAACTAATGTTCCAATTGAAGCAGATATCTTTAAAACGCAATGATTATTTCCTTCCAAGGCGATAAGAAGAATTTTTCTAGAGATTAGAATAGAATTTTAAGATAATGGTAACAACGTCGTAAGACCTTACGTTAGAATTATCTATAAACGCAATTAGAAGATTAATGGTAGAGAATATTGTATAATATGGACAGATAATATTAGCTGTGAAAATGAATTAATTGATTTGTTAGCATGGGAAAATTATATATTACTTTCCGATAATGTAGCTCATTTTTATAACGAAAAAGTTGCAGTATTTTAAAGTACAAAATGTCTTTACAACGTGTAAAAAGTTCCTTTCTTAATCGGAAATATTTACCGATATTCGGCTTAGTGAGTATTTTAAAATAATCATCGTTTCACAAAAGCATCCCTTAAATTGTCTCAACTATAATAATGAAATCCACACGCGTTTTTATTCGGAGTCTATTCGAATAAAACTTTATTCGAAGAAATGTATTCAAACAGTGAATAAACAATTCCTTAATTATATCATCCGTTTCAATTCATTGCATAAATGCAGCATTTTATTTTGTTTCAGTAAAAGTAAACGATAAACGTTTTTTTTATTCATCAAACCTGGTTTGATTTTAGAACAGGAAGAACCGTCTATTAGCGATTATGGAAACGTGCAATTAGTCTTCACGTTTTAAATAGCGAACTAAATTAGTAGCGCAGCGTAGGAAATTTGTTTAAAGCACGAAAGTCTCTTCCATTTACGCGAGCGGAACAAAAAGCCGTGGCGAGAAAGTGTTTGAATTTAAAATAATTATTAGAAAGGGACAAATATAGAAGCGCCTGCAGAGAATTAATGTATACTCTTAATATTATAAATACGCCACGTTAATTGATCGATTCTCTAATTTGGTCACATGTTACCTTCGAATGGTATTCATGCCCAACCTAATTAAAATTTCATCTGCTTCATTGATTTATCTACGAACGAAACCCGCGCAAATATAATCGCTTCTGCCAATTTCCGGTGTTCGTTGCAATAGTTACGCTTCTCGTTTTACGAAATCCGATTGCATTCGCCGGTGAAAGTGGTCGGAGAGGGGGGGGGGGGGGGGTAAATGGAAAGAAATATCGGGAGACCGCGTTCTCCACGGCACTCGCATGCCATTGATAAACGTAATCGGTGCTGCGTGGGCGGTTGACTTCTTGGCCGGTTTTCCGATCGTCCGGAATTTGAGGAGCGTGTACATGGATCCGTTGGTGCATTCCTTCCGGTTGGATCCGCGCGGTTGAAAGTATGTCCGGAATTTTCGGGGAATTATGTGTATTCCCGGCTAATGTAAGATGGCAAATTTTCTTCTCAATGATGCTATTTTAATCGTTAGATGCGCAACTTTTCGTAGTAGGTTGAATATCTTTTAAATAAGTAAAGACTTGCATTGGAAATTATTTAGGGTATTTAGTGAATACCTATGATAAACTCATCTATAGCAATTTGTAGCGATTTGACACTTGAAATTGTGTTTCTATACAATTTTCAGATCTAGTTTTAGAGTCAATGCATGAAACGTACTCGTGACGATTCTTAATTCGCTGCGTAGTTAGTAATTTGCGAAATTTCACGGTTCTCAGTAGATCTAATAATAACTAATCGACGTGTATAATACGTTATTCCAATACAAGTTAACACTTTGCCGATCGGCAATTTCAAGCCAATTAAATATGAAATCATCGCTTGTTACAAATATCATTAATTAAAGCAAAGATACCACTGATAAAAAGTTATACAACTTTTGGAGAATTGTAACAGTATATCTTAGTCCAGCAACGAATGCGTTAAGAAATCTTGAAAACGTATTTCCATAATCATCCTTTGCAAAGTTAAAGTCTTGAAATACAGAGGGATATAAAGTTGTGCAATATTTTATTTTTATCGCACTACTTTAGTTTGATATTACATGTATATATATATCTCTACCAAGCTATTTTTGACAATAATCCACGATTCAAGTTAACAGTCCGACGTCGGCTATTGAGATACGACTACTAATTTCGTTAAAATGGGGAATCGTTACTAACAAGATTGATCCATGGACTGTAAATACGCAAACGTGCAATATCGGCGGACAGTTGGCCAGGTTGCGTGAATAGAATCATTGTGTAAACTTACCAGGGGACCAGATACGATGTTACCTCACCGAACCGTCGTGTTTAGCCGATTTACACCGGATTATCGTTATCAGTGCACGCGCACCTTGAATTCATTCGATGCTAGGTAGATTCTCTAGCATGCGAGGTTGTCCCGACTAATGAAGTTCGCGTTGAACAACCTGATGGCCCTGTTGAACGATTGCTACGTCCATTCAATGGGCGATAGGAAAAGCCTCCTTGATAACCTAATCTAAATACGACAATGACAAAACGAATTCGAATGAGTAATAGTAAATCAAGGATGCCGTTTGAGAATATCCCATTTATTCGTTTTCTTTTCTTAGTCTTCGAATTTTTAATACTATAGTAAACATCTATATAAGTTAAAATATAATAAAAATCTATATAAATCTATATAAGTTAAGTTCAAATATTTTGTAATTAAAATGTAGGGATCTATGGAAATTGGATTAAATAGAGTAAATTGCATACAAAACGGGTGCTTCGAATACAAATTTAAATATACATGTAAGCTCAAGATGTTAGAACTGAAATTCAAATTCAGATTCGCATTTCAATTCAAATTCAATCCGTGTAATTCATATACAAATTTAAATTTACATTCAAGTCGTACAGGGTAAGCGTGGGTAATACGGAACTTCGTGAAATCTTGAATAATACTACCAAAGACTAAAGTACCTTTATTTAGTAAACCTGCTGTAAAGTAAACCTTTATTTATATTTTAAACAGAAAATCATAGGATATTTTCAAAAATGCACCGCTGTTAATTTCAATCATCTTTACGATAAATTACCAGTCAGTCGTTTCGATCGTCTTGGAAGTTTCAGCGTTGATTCCGAGTAATAAACACGAACGCGCGCAGAGCTGTTAGAAAGATTGCTATTCCACTTGCATAATATTGCTCGCCGGCGTAGTTAACATATTATTGATTGTCGGTTTGCTAATCGGCTTTCCACTGGCAGCGTTCAGTGACCGAACGTCGGCTAATTGGCTTTTCTCACTTGTGTACAAAAGGGATTCGCAGCGCCGTACCAGGGAAAGCGACATATCGATTTAAAAACTGCATTAAATGTAAACGAACCCGTATCGGCTGATATAGCCTTAGAGTAAAAATTAATGAGAGAAAAGGCATAAATCCCATTTTCGTTGTCGTTCCATACGAAATCAGCATACATTATCGAAACTGTCGACGCGAGTAATCGCAATCTCGTAAATTAACCAGCAGTTAATAGAAAATTGCAGTCGCTGGAAATTATCGGTCACTTGGTTCAATGATTATAGTCACCGGGGAAAAAATTGCTTAATAACGTACGCAACGAAATAATAAAACGCATGCTGCAGATTAAAACGATTAACCGCGGATAGGAATTAAAATAAAAATCAATTAATGGTTGACGTGAAATTACCATGATACAAAAATTGTTAACGCTAACCAGGCTCCAACATTAACCCCTTAGCTTTTACGATTATTTACACAGCTACGTGCTTAGGGTTATAAAGCAAAATACTAGTACTGTCGAAATTATTGTTGAAATTTAAAAGCTTGGGAATTTTGAGAATTGAACATTCGAGTTTTTGGGAACTCAGAGGCTCGGACATTCGAAGACCTAAAAATTATTTGAAGGCTTAGAAATTGGAGGATTCGAAGATTTCAAAATAGAGACAGAAATTCGAGTGTTTGAAATTGGAGGATTTGCAAATTTGGGAGTTTGGAAATTATAAAGCTTTTAAATATTTCATCCGAATAGCAAAAGGCGTTCCAAAGTTTTGAGCAGTGTGTTCCAAATAATTCGAGTTAGAGTAAGTTTTATTTCGATTTATAGAGGTTTTCGCGGTTAAAATTTTCGAGTTAAAGCGGTTCGAGTTATCGAGATTTCACTGCAAAGAAAATGTTCAATCTCACTCTTTTAACCACTTTATCGTTGATCAATTTAGTAGAAACACACACGGAAGAAATTCAGCGTGCCTCTAATCGACTCTATCCCGTGCTTCTAAAAGGCAGGCTAATTACAGCGTGTCGCGGAGTTGATTAATGACTCGCCGCAGCCAGGTAATTTTTAATGACACAATGCCAAGAGATTCAACTCGGCTCTTTTTTTTTTTCCTTTCGCTCTCCAGCCACCAGTCAGTCGTCTTTGCCATAAAGTCCGTGTGTTCTTCGAGCAACTCTAATCGCGCGGGTTAGCTCGTGACAGTTTAATCCTCCCCGAGGAAATTGAACGATGCCGCAAAAGCACAAAGAAAAATTACCAGCTGAAGCTTCCAGACTAACGTTTCGTATCTGAATGTGCAATTGTATACGTATACCGTTATTACAGTATTATTGTCGTGCGTTTGATTAGTTGCACAGCGGTAATTGATAACTGTAATGAAGGTATTAAGGTGATTGAGCAGTCAGAGATAGAGCAAAGCAATTAGCTTGCGGATTAATCGAGAAGATTTTATCTTCGATACTGGAAGTAGAAAATTGTTCAATAGGAAGAATCCGATTAATTATAGAGGATTGTTTCATCTAAAACGGGCCTTTCGGTTATTTTCTCCATTGTTCGCATAAGTAAAAATTGAAAGTATCTGGAACAATCTACTGGTGACGAAAATATTTTCTGGTTGACGATGTTAAAATTATATATGAAATATTTCTTGTATCATCGTAATTAAAAAATGATTACATAATATAAAATGTAAACTAAATTAACGTATAAATTTGAGACATTCAATACAATAATAATAGAGTATTTGCAGTAATCGTAACTCAGTTTAATTTAGCTTCTTTAACCTTCGTTTAACAATTATGTATAACATTGCAAAGTGTTGTGCTTCAAACAATGATGAAGCAGTAAATAACTTCGGAGACGTATACTTAGCTATTGACTAAATCGTTCTAGAAGACTTTCAAGATACACGAACCAAATTACTCGCACTTGATACAAAGCTAATCGCCAGGCCATATTTTAAATGTCACCGTAAAGCTGTTGAAACAATTTTAGATAGTCACCACATTCGAGAAGAAACATAACTACCGGTTGAACGTCAGCTGTGGTGAGTGAACTCCCGTGATCTAATGATAGAACTCAATGCACGCGCATATAGGCGATCTTGAACCTGATCGTAATAATAGAATTACGCGATAATAACCGATAGAAAACGCGATCGTGCGTCTGCTTAGCTCTGCGTAGCTTTTATTACCACGGTGTCTAGAAGCCTAGGCGACACAGCAGCTGTTCGTTATTCACGCGTGTTTCACGCGACGAGGAAGGAAAGGATAAAAAAAAGGGAGAGTGTCGAGGGCAGGTAATTAAGCGCACGAGCCAACGATCAAACGACGCGTTCGCATAACAAACGATTTTCTATTAGAGTGATTCATTGATTGCTCACGGTCTACGGAACGATGATGGCGTATCGGATGGGAAACTTGATTTAACACAAGGGAACATATTCCTGACCTATACTGTTGTATTTAACCCGTTAGTATATGCCAAGCAAGAATCTCACAATTTTCACAAGTTAACTATGCTGCGATGTTCGCGTCATTTTCGACTCAATCATGATCTTAATTTTCTAAAACATTCCAAAGTTTTCAAACAAATATAATACAATTGTTGTTAATATATCTAGATTTAAGTTTCAATTTCAAGCCTGGGGATTCTTTTTCTCAGAATTATAAAACTATTCTAAAGAATAAAGCATGTGACTGAATTTAATTAAATCTTGAAGACTGCAGCAGAGTTAACATATGAAGATCACCGGGGAAGAATTTGATAAGTCACATTTTACTTGCGTTGAAGATTTAACTCTGAAAAATAACATCCCATATGCACCAGCTTTGTAAGTTCGAACATGTGCATAGATATTACAAAATATTTATTATTAGGTTGGCAATTAAATTCATGATAATAGACAACTTTACTTATACAATATTAATACAAGAATAACCTCTTATTGTTATTCAGAAATGTTTTCATACATAGAATTGAAAATTAGTAAAAAAGAATTCATTTTGGTTAAGGATATTTTAATCGTTGAAAATGCAAGTATAAAATAACGAGTTCGTGGCATAAATATAATGATGCTTTATAAAGTTGGAAATTTCTAAGAAAATAAAGTATTGCGTTTAAAAAATTGGCAATTTGTAAGACGAGTTAATTCGCCATACCAAGTTAACACATTCTCTCAAAAGTACGTGACTTTAAGCATAAATACATAAATACTATGGGAATGATGCTACAATACATAGTAGCGACAAGACACACCCATGTACTGACGATTCTGTTCACAATTCGAACGAAGTCGTAAACGAAGGTCTTCTGCTACCAGCGATTAAAAATCGAAAGACGTTTCCGGTCATCGATGTATCGAAAGGTTAATCAATATCTATTGTAAATTAAAGTAATCCTCGCTGCCAAAAGTTGTCGTTCGTGCACTAAAATACCATCAAAGAGAAGTGGGAATACAAACAGTAAAACGCGCCATGGAAAATCTAATCCTAAACTCACCCTAAAACTAGGATTTTGGTACTGATGTCCTTTTTGCGTAGTCCGTACAAGAATGCCGCTTCGCGTTTAGCCACGCGCACCGTAGCCGAGAGGTTAAACCCTCCACAATCCTCCTCGCACTTCCTGACTCTAGACAATATTCCTTATTTAATCCACATCCAGGCCAAAAACAAAGCATCCCCCGGTGTCAAACAACGTCGTTAACAAACACCCAGTCTGGAACATGCATTTCATTCCGTTTTAAGGGAACCTCGTTTTCCGAGGCAGAGCCAGTCTCCGGCTAGATATTGCGTTCCTTTCTCACGGATGATAAACTCGGTCGGCTGAGTACTTGCTCTCGTTGCGGAGTAGAGTTTAACGGCAGAAGACAGTAGTCGGCAGTGTCGTCGAACAACTACGACGAGACGTAGGTAGGCGTAGCTGCATTATTTAAGGGCGAGTTCTGCCGCTCGTAAATCGTGTCCGCGGCCAACCACCCCACGGGAATCGAAGTTCTTCCGACGCGTTTCCAGCCGGATGGCCCGTCGTCGCTTGGAAAGTCTCCATTGGCGCCGTCCATGGACCGTTCCTGGACGCTTTGAAGTGCTCCACGCGCTGGCAATAAATTCCTGCCGCTGGAGAAAATAACGAAATAGCCGCGGCGGCTTTTTAATCAGAGACTACTACTACTCTTCGCGCGTCGCCCGAAAGACCTGTCCCAGTTTGCTCCCTTCTGCTCGCCGCGTTGAAAATACGCGAACCTTGGGGATCCAAGTGGTTCTGGACACGCGAGCTTCTTTGACGAGCTTTGGGACGTTAAGCTTCTTTCTGAACTTGTTCGAGTTAAGTTTCTATAAGTTTCTGATTGGTACAATACAATCGTTGTGGGGCTCACGGTGTATAACGTAACAATATTCATAACTTTCGAGTGGCTTCAAATGCAATTAAGTGGAAAGTATCGGGAAAAGTCACTTGAATCGTGCAACATTCATCTGAATCAATTTTTGCTAAAATCATTATTTACGAAAGTAACGAATTACCGTACTTTTCATTCTGTACGATATAATAAAATTTTGTAGATACGTTAACTTCGTTAGCGATCGCAAACACAAAAGTTCTCCAAAGTGTTAGCGTTGACGATGACTTCCTTCGTAGTTGGTAAATTCAGAGGATAGGTTCGGGGATTTTCTTAAGACGAGGTTGAAATATCTAAAGCTGCAAGGGCTTAAGTAACACGTGTCTCAAGAACTTCGAATCTAAAGTGACTTGAAGTTCCAAATTCTGTTGCAGTCTACGTGCTGCCAACACGTTTTCTTACTCTTGTGAAGTAAGACACTTCGTGAAAAGTAGATGTATAGAATAATGGAGCCCAATTGAGTTTCGTCTGCAACCCCAAATCCTCATTATTTAAATGAACTCTTTACTTTAGTATTGTAACTTGGAATATTTATATTTGAATAACTTAAGCTTTGAAATATTTTGTTGTATTATATATTATACTCTATTATATTTCCTTATATATTATTATATTATATTATATTTCATTATAATTTATTATTCGTCGAATCCTAATTTCTTTAATTTAAATGAAATATTTCAAGAATCACTGTAAATTTTAACTCGCGAAATCCTAAAAGCATCTCTCATGCCAACACCAGAAACTACGTATGTATTCTTTTATCCTTATTCTTTTCAAGCATGCAACCTTTATCTGTTCACCAATCTACCTTTTCCCCCTTATCAGCCCTACTTTGTCGAATCGAAACACTCACAATCTTGGACACACACCCTCTTAAGCTCTTCTAGAAAAAAATGATTGCATTAGAATGATTTTCCAACACACAGATAATGGCATTTGCCAAAGCCTCCAGATAAGATAGCAACGTTGTTTCTTCAGATCCTGCAATAAAAGCTCACGTGCGTCGGCTGTTGTCTCCGGGACAGCCGACATGCGACGAGACGGACTCGTCGAAGATCTCTCACGACGCAACGACGATTTCGAATAACCCTAGACCGGTGTCATCGGGCAACGGCGAGGATACGGAACCCAGGAAGCCTGGTACCCCGGAACTTCCGGGTGGTTCGCCACAGGAACCAACAGGCGCGACGCAATATGCATCCAGAAGCAATGGCTCCTACAGTGACGCATCCGGTTCCTCCGAGTTGGAGGCGCTACTTCCGCCTGTGGACAGTTTCAAGGAGGAAGAACGTGCCCAATGGGAGCCCCTTTCCGGTGACAAGTTCACCAGACAGAAGAACACGCCTAGGTGACATTTTAATCCATTTTATGGGATTTTTTGGCGATTTATCACCAGTACAGTCATACCTCTGTACTACGTACTAATACAGTGGGTGATCAAATTATTATGAACACTTCGAGATTATCACTTTCTTGAAGTTTGATCAACTACACATAAGATGGAACTCGCTTTTATTCTAAATAGGATTCTGACGTTTTTAGTAACGTGTAACAAAGATTTTATGATTCGTATAAATTATTTCGAAGTTTTAGATGTATACTCTGTAGCAAGATTAAAGAATCAGCAATTTAACTGTTACAAATTAGTGAAGAAATATCACGTGCACATGTATACTTACGTCTAGTATGTTTAACATCTGTTTAGGATGGATATTATTGTTCTGATATTGAATTTATATCTCAATTTTCCTATCGAATTTTTATTAAGTATAATTTGTGGTATTCAAACGCAATATTTTCCTCCTCGGTTAAAAAGATTATTGAAACCCAGAAGTAACGTCTTGTGTGATAACTGTATTAAATCGATTGCAACTTTATTGTAAAGAAAAAAGCAAGAAAAATGATCGACGTGTTTAACGGGCACAGGTTCGAAGCATACATGATGACCGGCGACCTAATGCTGAACTTGTCGCGCACGCAGCAGAGCAGCGGTCTGCTACCGAAGCACCAGAAGAAGGTGGACTCGCTGAGGTACAACAATCATCACACCCACCATCACCATAATCACCACAATCACCACCATCATAACTCGGTACCCACCAGTCCTAACGAGATGCTGGGCCATCACCGTGCTTGCAAGTGTACCGGTTCGAATTCGGCCAGCACCTCACCGGTCGGGATCAGCAAACGTGAGAGTGGCCAGTGTCCAGGTCAAAGCGATTCTAATAAACAAAATGCTGCGAGTTTCGGTTATTCGAGCGGCTTCGTCCGCACCTCGCGCTCCGAGGATCACTTACAATTCCAAAAAGATCCATCGATGAGCGCGGTGGACATTGACATTGACGACGACGTCACGTCCAGCTTGAACACCCTTTTGGACACGCGGCCTGACAGTGGCCAAGGCTTGTCCAGCGAGCGGATCGTCTGGACGTACAACGCGCCGGTCAGCTCGCCATCCGCCTCGGAGCGCACATCTTGTTGTCAAAACGGCAGCTCTTCGCAATCCTCGTCGAGTAGCTCCTCGACCGAGGGTACTAGTCCCCAAAGATCCTTATCACCAACCTCCCCTACCTCTGTCTCATCCTCCGTCATGTCCTCCAATTCTGGATCCCGTAGGTTCCCACCGCCGGTACCCACGGGCACCGCGGCAGCCCTGGGACCCTGCGGCGACGGAACCACCTCCTCGGCCTCCGGCCTTCATCCCACCAACGGTGACCTCAGCCAGTCCGAGGCCATCAGCAACATGTCCAGTCCCGACTACAACGATGAGGAGACTATGGACATACTCAGTGCACGCGATATCATGATGGTCAGTGATCCCAGTGACAGTGACTCCACGATACTCGCCAGCGAGCCGCCACAGAGGAGACTGAAGACAGCCGCTGCCGCAGTGCCTCCGACCTCGAATGCGTATACACCGCAGGAGAACGAGCATAGGATAGTGATACAGGTGAAGGGGCCCGACAAGGACGCCGCTGTCGCGAGGAATACCAGTCCCAGGCAGAACAGGAGACGGGGTAATCTCAGCAATCCGGAACTCGTGCCCACGTCCACCGCACAGAACGTGCAGAGACCGCCCGGCAATAACACCGCTGGAAACGTTACTCCCGAGATCGTTGGCTATCAGGTAGGAATTTAACCCTTTCGTTGCGACGCGTTTTAATGAAAGAATATATATGAATATATATGAAGAAGTCGTGAAAATTGTACTAAATTGCATCGCGTTAATCTCTTAACGCAAACAGTTCACTGAAAAAAATGGCCAAATTTCATTGAATAAATATAGAATTATTAATAGAAGTATATATATACTGTATATTGATTTCTTCATTTTTAGTAGTGTGCGAAGTACGATGGCTAAAATATAGAGCGGCAAGGGTAAAATAAAGCAGAAACGCGAATTATTGAGTTGGAAAGAAAGTTCGTAGCGTTTTTCATTGCGTGGTATTGAAAGAATGTATTAGCTTGCAACAAGGATGGAATATTTCGGTTACCAAACAGATGGCAAAATATAGTGTAAGAAAATGACAAGTATATACTAGAATAAAATTATGTACAATTATATAAGTAGTTACCATTAAATTTTATTTAAAAAGCGCTAGGAACTTTCTCTCCAATCCAATAGTAATAATAATAGTACAAAGGAGTATAGATTAGGATTAGGCGAACCCGTGACTCTCATAAGCTTCAACGTTAAGGGGTTAAATTCATATTCTTCTTCCAATTCTTTCCTATTCTTTAGATGACGAAAAATTTAAGATGTTTTAAAACGTTGATAATATGTTTAATTACCAAAATTTAATTACTAATCCTTCTTCTCAATTTTTAATTAATCGATTGCCTTTGGGAATTGCGGTTTAAGATAAAGTTCAGTTTCTGCTTCTTTTCTTGGATTTATCTTCGGTCTTTTGATGGTATTGGGATTAATAGTTCCTTATACGAAATTCATTGCTTTGTTTGCCATCTTTGCAGGAGTTGAAAGAGAGCGAGGATGAAAACGAGGCTCTAAACATCGGAAACTACGAGGACAAGCACGCGTCGCCGCCGCAATCCGCCGACGAGGAGAGCGACATCGAAAGTCTGCACAGTTTCCACTATAGTCCAAAGGCGGTGGATCTACCATCAGCTGTCCGACTAGCCAAAAGGCTATACTCCTTGGACGGTTTCAAAAAGTCTGACGTCTCTAGACACCTTAGCAAAAAGTACGTAACCAGCTCCTAACTACTCGTTCACTCGATACGATTTTTTCACCGATTTTTTCACCTAGCTGAAAGCAGCGTTCACAACTTATTACATTTTTGTCATATGTTCAGTTCTCACACATATGAATTAACCGATTTACTGTGCTGTGTACAAAACATTATATTCATGCTACGGCAAATGGATCATTTGCTGAATCAACTGTTTCACTGTCTTACATAAGACCACGCACATTTTATGTGTATGGGTACACGATAAAATAACCGGATCGGTCACTTTTGATATTCGGTTTTGTCAATGATCGGAACGGCAACCATATTGTTTATAGCATGAAGTGCAATTAAATTCGGTAATAGCAAAATTACATCGATATCCAAATAGCATATTTATATATGTATATAGAAGAGCTTGCGCCAAACGTATAAAAGAAATGGATTCAGAAATTCTTATTAGTCTTGTAGATCAAAGACACACTATATGGGATAAGTCATTAAATTTATATAAAGATAAAACTGTGAAAGAGTAAACATGGTGACAAATATACGCGTGAAAATGAAGATACAGAGCTGTATGAAGGCTGTTTTCGGTTATCATCGATTCGGTTATTTTACCAAATCGATCGAGTAACTGCATCGTGTTAATCGTCTCCTTTGAAACTCCACAAGGTTTCCACAAGGTTTGCCTTATCCTTGCTGGTTTACCTCCTCGTATGCTGCCTCATGCCAGAAATTGTTTTCCGGTTTGGTAACTAATTTTGTCTATCTTGTTCGGTTTACAGCAACGACTTTAGTAGAGCGGTAGCCGAAGAATACTTGAGATACTTCAGCTTTGAACGGGACACGCTGGACGTGGCTCTCAGAAAGTTCCTTGCCCAGTTCTCTTTGACGGGGGAGACCCAGGAAAGAGAAAGGGTTCTTGTACATTTCTCTAAGAGATTTCTCGATTGTAACCCGGGCGCTTTCAATTCTCAGGGTAAAAATACTGCCTACTTTCGTCTAGTAAAAATATTCTTCCGTGTTATGTTCAACTAGGGGTCTTGTTCATTGTGAATCGCTTCTATTTTAGACGCTGTTCATACTTTAACTTGTGCTATAATGCTGCTCAATACGGACCTCCACGGTCAAAACATCGGCAGAAAAATGTCGTGTAACGAATTTATCGAGAATCTCTCGGAACTGAACGACGGCGATAACTTCCCTAGAGAAGTGCTCAAGCAACTTTACAATGCTATCAAGTCGTTCCCCTTAGAATGGGCCTTGTAAGTTCGATATTTATTAAGGCCCCTACAAACTCTGATGCATGCGTCGATACAAGCGATGGGTTTAAACTAATGGCTCACAAAATGCTGCAACTTCACTGTACTTTCCAGCGACGCGAGAGCAAATGACTTAAACCCATCGCTTCGATCAATGCATGCGTTGATGCATTAGCGTCTGTAGGCTGCTTTAGGGATGGACCGAAACCTAATTTTTGGTTTCGCGAAACTCGGATCCGAAACTTCGCAAGGTCTCGAAACCTTTGAATCATAAAAGTAGCACAAAGTCTCGAGTTTCGAGAACTCGAAAATTCTTGAGTTTCGAAGGGTTTCAAAGTTTCGAAGTTTCGAATATTCCATCCCTAACTTTAATTACAAGTTAATTATTGTAAAATGTTATGGTGTGATGGGATTCGTTGGTTCTCCAGAGACGAAGAAGGGGATGAGACCGCGAACCAGGCAATTCAGCAGGGTGATGGGCCAGCGATAGCTGGTACCGGAAATCCGTTTCTCGACGTGCCAAATGTTACGGGTGCTACGGAGTTCAAGAAGGGATATGTTATGCGCAAATGCTGCTACGATTCCAACGGGAAAAAAAGTAATAATCTTAAATATCTTCTATGAATACTTCGAATTATGTTCTTAAATATCTTTCTTCTTACAATGCCAATTTTTTTCTTTTGTATTTTTTAAGTGTTGGATAAACGTTGGTAATATGGAACACCTTATTTGAAAAGCTTACCAAAAAAAGCGAACTTTGTTTTTAGTTTTTAATATTATAGTAAAAAAAAACTGACACGAGTGACATTCGGCAGTTCGAAAAAGTAGTATCTAATACGGAACACCTAGAAAGTTTACAAGGAAACTAAGAGAACTTTATGTTTATAATGAGATATAAATATTTGCTTAAACAAAAGATAGAAATAGTCAAATATCTTTTAGGTACTCCATAATTTTTCGATGCAGTTTACCTCCACTAAAATATTTGACCATTTGACTTGCCTTTCAGAAATTTTTACACAACGCAAAAGAAAGAATTTCCGTTTTAATAAGGGATATTCTACTGACGCTTAATTGTCAGTATGTTCAGGTTTTGTTTACAAGGAACTCATGTGTACACGGTTGTCAGTAAAATTTCCCATTTAATTACCGAGATTTTACAAAGTTCCATATTACGTGCTGTTTCATAATACCTACGCTTACCCTACGTATCAATTCGATTTCTATTCTTTGCAGCTCCTTTTGGAAAGCGCGGCTGGAAGATGTATTATTGTACATTGAGGGAACTTGTATTATACTTGCACAAAGACGAGCATGGCTTCCGTAACGATAGTTTGCACAACGCGATACGTATCCATCACGCGTTAGCCACCAAAGCGTCCGATTACACCAAGAAAGAACACGTCTTCAGGTTACAGACTGCCGATCAGGCAGAGTATCTCTTCCAAACGAGGTAACTATAATCGCTGATTTCTTAACGCTTCTGCATACGACCAATACTATTGCCAATATCATGTCTACCATCAGGATCGGTTAACATTTTTGAGGCTCTGGATTATTAACCTTCCCCACTCGAAAGGTGACTCTCAGTCGCCAAAATTGATCTCTGTCTACATGTTTTATACACCTATTGTAAAGTAATTCGGTCTTCTATTGCTATTCGTAAATTTCGTCTCTTTATTTTTACTGTCCGCGTTTTGTAATTTTGTATAAAATTCGATATTTTTTTCCCCTGTAAAATAAATAATTGCTCGTTTAATAACTTCCCCGTCATATTTGCGATAAATAATGATGAATTTACACATTCTTGGAATCTAAAGAATTTATCAATAATTCAGATTCCGGAATGATACAAAATTTAGCCACGTTTTAACATGCTCCCTTCAAAGTAATACAGTATTAATTAGAAATTATAAATTGAAATTAATTTTCAGTGATTCCAAAGAACTGCAGTCATGGATCGACACGATCAACTTCGTATGCGCGAGTTTTTCATGCCAGCCATTAGCAGGCGCAGTTGGTTCTCAGCGAAAGTTTCAGCGTCCTCTTCTTCCGTGCAGCCACACGAAATTATCTCCTGTGAGTAGTGCTCGCGAAATAGAAGAGAGTAAAAAGAGTGGCTTCTTCTGCTCGGTCACGCAAACGAATATAATCTGTCTTCATTGTTTCTTTATTTGCAAGCCTTCCTCCACTATCCCCGAAGCGAACTCCGTTCTCTAACTTCTCGTACTCGAGATTCGGACACCACACAGAATTAGAACCGTCGTACAGAGTGTAGTCTACAAACGTATTAAAAAAAAATACCACTTAAACGAACAAAGTAGAAAGATAGATTCTGTTTCGTGATATTTTTCTGTTTTTTTTTTATCGAGGATTACAAGAGTGAATGACGGTTTGTTGGATTTTTTTCACGTGTTGTCAGAGAGAACAGTTACGGGACCATGAGGAGAGGGTGAGCAAATTGGAGACTGAACTGGAGGAGCACAGACGACATCCGCCGGAGAGGGGAGCTAAAGCTCTCACTGTACAGAATTATAAGGAAAAAGATGCCTACTTACATCACGAGGTAATAATTCATATCATCTTTTCTTTTTTTTAATGTCTTAACCATTTGCGGAGCGTAATAATGCTAAACGAATTTGCCCACGATTATTAACCCTTTTCGGATGGCACCTAATGAATTTTTATCCAATTATTGACAATGGTGTCTATTAACTGGAATTTTTTGTTTAAACACCAATACGTATCCAAAACACGAAATGATCGGACGACTACTTGCTGACATTGCCTGCAAATCATCCTATATACATAAGTAATGTTGTTTCTTGACTTAATCAATTTTAAGTGCAAAATATTCATGCTTATATTTGTTTTCAATCATCAATTCATTAAACTTTGTTTTTTTGTGATTTTTCTGGTTTCTCACAGGAAATTTGTGGAATTTTTGTTTAACAAATTTTTCATACAATCGTTTGAAGGAATTTAATAAATGATATTATTTATAGGATGGTCTAATATTTATTTGATCTCTAATATTTATTTACTTAATATATTTATTTAATTTAAGAGTATTAAAAATCGCAAAGTTCTTTAGAAAACAGGCATACGCCACGATATTATAAATTTGCAAGAAAACAAACTTTAAGCAGAAAGCGTAGTTTCTCCTAATTTAAATGAAATTAAGCATTTATAATATTATTCGAAGAAAGTGTTCTCACAGATAAATTTAGTTAAAATTCTATAAATATCTGTGGTTACAGTTCATTTAGCTTTAATTGAGATTTCAGTAAGCGAAGCATATACAACTTTCTAGAAGCTATTAGTATGCAATAAAATTGTTTCCTATTTCTTACGCTCCATAAATTATTTGTATTCAATTGAAACGAATTGGTTAATGTCCAATGAGAAAAAGAAAATCTATGACTAAAGGAGCTCGCTACTTTCACCGCGGCGTATTCTATACTTCATCATTCTCAGCCACTTATATAACTTAAATATCCAGGTCCTGTACTCATATTCAAATTCTCATTCATCTTTTTTCACTTCAATTCTCGTGAACGATAATTTTTTATTATCTAGGAAGAAACTTTTTATGTTATCCTTAAACTAAGGTGCATTTAATTGATTCATTTGAACCGTTCACAAGTTTAATATTACAAGGACCAGGGTTTCCATTTCATCTTCTTAACACTTTATTTGTTACATAAATCTATCTTCGTTTTCGCTTATGTATACATTTTAATTTTACTTTCTCCAATTCAGTAAAAAGTTATTTTAAATTGAACAGAGTCTTTCCAGTATGATTGCTACTTAAACTCTTTCAATTAGATATTGACTCGCAGTTGGTACAGCGAAATATCACACAACTGTTATCATTGAAACACTAATGAGTTGTTTGTGCCTTGTGATAAATGTTACTGTTATAAATGCAATTGTCGATTGTATGAAATGCAAATACGTAAAACAACTAAGGGTGCACTAACGATAAGACTCAACAATAGTTGTAAAGTTTCACGTTTTCTGTTTCAGTTGAAGAGATACAAGACGTACGCGTACTTGTTACGATCCAGGTTAGCGTTCACGGAAGTGGAACCCTCTCTGGTGGAGAGCAGTATTGGTGAGGTGGACGAAGGAAGCGGGGCCTTGCTGAATTCCGATGTGGCGTTGGTTCCTCCACCTGTTCCTGATCGGCCAGCCATAAATAGGTACAGTTACAGGGCTGCCATTTACAACCGTAATCTGCTAAACGGTCAGGACTACGGCGGGGACATTGGTTGACGTGTGATGGGTGTCTTTTCAGCATGTGTGGTCTAGTCTGACCTGCGTACGCAGGCAGAAGCAACAGCTGAAATTCGGAAGAGAGTATTAACGAAAAAATACCTAATGATGTAACCGACGCATCACTTGTTAAGTACTGTACTTTACCGTACCGTGTACTCACCATTCTCTTTTACTATATTTAATCGTAAACTTAACAGCGGCCATTAAAAGAAAACCGATAGTGCTAGCATTCGTACGACGCTCTTACTACAGCAGCGGTTTCGATCTTCCTCGTTAAATCATTCGATCTTATCAGTTATATTTAAAGCTTCTTTGTTGTTTGTGATGAAAATTTGAATTAATTCAATGTTGCTCAAGTATCATGTTTATTGACGATTATTAATAAGATTCGAGTACAGAAAGCTGCTGTTTTAAGCGCTCATTCCGGTTAACAAACTGGTGATTGGGTCAGGGTTCACACCTAACTCAGTAATAGTGTAAATGGTTCACTAATTATACCTGAGTAGATTGTTAAAGCGTTGATAAAGACTTGGCAAGGCCCGATTCAAGACTCGTGCCTTGACTGAAGATAAGACCAGTTACGTATAGGACATTAAAGTAACGTGTAAGGATAGCTCTCTCTATTCGAATCACTCCGTTTCTTCCTTTGATCTTTGTGTCTGGGTGATAAAACGCTCGTAGTCTGTCTTCCCAGGTATTCTTATATCATGCTCGAGTACCTATCCCCGACGTTACGGGCCTAAACACTGGGCCCTTCTCGCGTCCCGCATGTGGGGAAAGTACGCTTTAGACTAGATGCACACGAGTAGTGCGTTACCGTTGCGTTTGTATGTTTTTCCTTGTTTTCAATTGCGAAACAAGGAAATACACACAAACACAACGGCCACACATCGCACGTGTGCATTTACCCTAAGTGCGCTTTCCCTGTCTGCGCGGCAAATGTTTAGGATAGGGCCCCGGTTCACGACAGGCATTCGGCAATCTTCAAGCTATAGTTGACCCATTGTAAACCTGGGCCAAACTGTCCCATTGTACTTACAACACATACAGACTCTTACAAACGGAAGTATAAAACAAAAGAAAAGAATTTTGGTTTTGAAGCTATGTCGAATTGTGAAAAATGAGCACATAGTTGTAACGTGTCTTCATGTTCAATTAATCGGAGTTTAAGGACTGCCTGTATAAAGGATAGACGACTATACGAGTTTCTAATTGTTGAATCGTGGTTTATTATTAAATGTACCGTGAAATTCGACTTTTCTGTGTTCAAAGGCCATGATCGTATAGAAATGACCTAAACGAGATTATATTGCGAAACATCGTACCACCACTACTTTACTTTGTTGCTATACCAAACTGTGTCTGTCTTCGTATAAACAGAAAAAAAGTATCTTACTCGAGCATCTCCTCATGCTTTCCGCTTTCAGTTCGCTGCTAACAATTTTATAACAAATGTTTAACTAGTTACTATCGGGTAACAGGTGGCGTAATGCCCGGCTTTTTCTTGCTGTTTCAAGAAAAATTCATCAAGGTGATCATGTGGGTGCATTTTCTTTTTTTCTTTTATTTTCTATTTTTTTTTTCTTGATTTTGTGTGCTACTTACTCTACATAGAACGTAACAACAGACTGTTATCGATATATCTCCATGAATCGCGATATATTGATTAATCGCAACTTCCATTATTTTTTATTTACCGACTAAGGACCTAGACCTTTTTATCAGCGAAAAGGTATGTTTTATGTAAACAGGATTTTTATAGATCGTTAATGTCAAGAATAGATCGAGGGTAACATTTCGCGAAATTTCAAAGTACTTTGCACACGCACGTTGTTGACTATTTATTTAAACGTTGAATAGATGTATTTATTTTCTATATATATATACGCGAATGAAACTAATCGAAATAAATCGAAGGTACACGTTTCGTTGAGATGTAAAAAAAAAAGAAGAAAGAGAATATGAAAAAATACAAGGTCTCGTTGAAGACGATGTTAAATCGTAACTCGTGTTTCAGTTTCATTGTTGGTTGCAACGAAGGCGATTACGCTAAAAGAGGGCTAAAGACGGCGATGCGTTACGAAATTTAAGACTGGATATAAAAAAAAAGTAATTAATTAGGCGCGTATTCCGATTCCGAAACTGTTCAGTTGCGAAATTGTGTATCAGCCATTTTACAAGCGTAAATATGTACGATATATTTTTGTATTTGGTGTATTTGTCATGAATAATTCCATTACATCCGCATCCCCGATTTTTCTATGTGTTTCGCGATCGATTTTGCGTGGATCCGATCCTTATAATCGAGGAGAGCTGAGGATCGTTGTCATGTAATCCTTCTGCGATCGCGTTATTGCTCTTTTGCGGTTTCGTAAATTGGTTGATACGACAGAAACAACGTCTGATAGTTTAGTTGTGATAACGATATTAATGATAAAAGTGAAAAAAATAAGAAAATTCTCGATATTAATTGAAATATCGCAAATAGGGACTACCGTAGGGCCTCACATTATTCTAATCACTGTTCCGACTTTACGTTTAGGTGCATAAACAGTAGCAACTTATCGAAATTATTCTAACCTTTTTAAATGCAAAATATACAGTACCGTATATATATATACATGTATGTATATACTGTGTACATATATACAAATATATGTATATGTATACACACGTTCGTTCTTGCATGAAAAATATTACGTAACAGATTGGGTGCTTCTTTAAATGTTGTAATAATTTTTTTTTTTTTAAATGGAACAGGTTTTAATTAATTTTTATATTAACTCTTTGAATGGGGACTCTTCTAATAGTGCTGATTAATGTTACTATTATACTTATCAATTACAAAGTGACAAAATTAAATATATTAATTAGAATATTTATACTTCTCCCAAAATTGTATTCATTTTAAACATCGATAATTTTTATTCGTGTCTCGTTTATAAAATAGAAACATTCGCCAACGTATATATGCGTTCATAGCATTTAAAGGATTAACTTGCAAGCATACAGTTAATTACACAAGTATACGGCCAATTTCAACATTTTCTTTTAAATGATAATATCTATAATAAAAACATCCATTCGAAATCCAATTTTAGCATCGATAAAACGTGTCCATTTCAATAAAATTATGAAACGTTAGTTTCGAACAGATATTCTTACATAAATGAACGATAAATGGATAAAGTTTTTTCAATTGTGTAGAACTGCCGAATACTTTCGCGATCAACTGTAATTCTTTGACAATATTTAACACCATTGTCAATGTATTAAAATATGTTCTTAGTATCGTAATATTTATTTTAAATTAATTATACAAGCGTTACTTCTTGTTAATGCTATCGTTTATATTTATTAATTATGAACATTTGTAAAAGAGAGAGCACACGCAAATGTTACGTAATTCTTTAATGCCAGTGTTCAGAATTTAATAAAACGATACTCTATACTCTTGGAAAAATCAGTATTAGAATCTACTAATTTCTTACGTGTTTGAGTTAGGGAAACAGAAATCAAAATACACGGTTTTCATTGCTTTAACGAAGTTTAGCTAGCAACTTTTGGTATAATATTTGTATTACGGATCGCAAGCATTCCAGGGAAATACTTCTCTTCTTTCAGAGAACACCAAAAACGAATCTGTTCATTGACTAGTCGAATTAGCGTTTTTAGATATGGTTCCTGTAAATCATGTTGCTGCTCAGTATCTACGAATACACATTAATTCTTAAGCATAAATCAGTAAACTCTATTTCGTTACTTTTGTATTTTAATTGTAGATAGAATCGCTTTGATTATCCGTTCTATACTATTTATTAAACACCATTCTTTTGTATCGTTCTCGAGAAGTCGTTCACTACATCTAATCATAGTGTACACTAGACCCCTTGTACATAAAACTGTATTATATGTGGATAATATAACGATTATTATAAACTATATAAAGCTAATGGCAATAAAGATAAACAGTCTTCAAATTATATAGATTCGCAACTTTCATATGCAATTCCCAAAAGTCTACCAGTAGGTAATTTACTAATACAATATATGTATGCGGTTTTTTTCTTTTTGTTTGTTCAAATTGCACGTTACGTGTTTTTATTTTATATGTCAAGTACATCACGATGCATGCGTAAAATTAGGGTTGTGCGAGATCCCCGAAAATATCCATGATTTCGGACTTTTTTAACATTTTCAATGCTGTTGAAAAGTTCGTGAATCCGAAGACTATTTCGGTATTCATTCTGTCGAATGTTTTAATGATTTGTTGAGATGAAGGAGAATCCGAAAATATAAAATCGAGACGAATCTTTTCGAGAATTTCGGACAATTTTCAGGATCTCGCACACCTCTACGTAAAATTAATTATACCGTTAATAAGTGGTGCTATATTGTTTGGTCTGGTATTTTGAGTAAAATTCAGCAAAGTAGTAAAATTGCATGTACAATATTGTCATATTTTATTGCGTTACTATGAGCAACCTGTGTAAAATATGGAAGCGATAGTTACTAAGTAATCTTATTATATCAGCAGTTATGGTAAGTGCATGATCTGCAAACTCGACAAAATCAGTTTGCTTCATAATGCTTTCCTTCTCTCTTTTCATACATTTTACTTTTGTTATAAAAGTGCATTATTAAGCATGAATAATGCACTGCCTCGTGTTAATAAAATCGGAACCATGTATGCGCACATTCTATTAAATTTATATTGGAAAAGTAATTCTATCAGAAATTTAAAATATTTCATTTTAAAGAGTTGAAATGTTTATAAAATATTCGTAAAAGCCAAATTGATTAATTCCAAAAATTAACAAGAAAAATTGTATTAGTATTCTGAGCTTTCAGGATTTCATAAGATTTAAGATTTATTCACAAAATATGAAATACAGTTGTAATATTTAAAAGCTTTCAGCATTTTCACATTTACGAAGCAAATTTATCGGTTGAAAAAGTAGCGATTTCTAATTGATAGAGATACCAAGAATTTGAAGAGAAAGGCTCTGAATTAATTTCTACACCTAATACCATATAAAATCATTCTATTAATTCTACAATCAATTTTCAAAGAGGGGATCTGAAAACAAATGGAATTAATCATATTGATTACAAAAAATTTTCTTTTCATCTACAAAAATGAATACTTCGTATTGACACATTTCTTCTATACTTTTGTTACCAATTTAAATTTCTATTAATTACTTGGTGAGCCTGTTCAATTTCTTTAAATATAAACTACAACTTTACACTTATATTATATACTTTATTTAATATTTATTTAATGATCCTATTCATTTATTGCATGCAACAGGATTGAGCCAGTGTCATCATGAACGAAGACAGCAGACCATCGTGAAAACTGTTTCAACCTACACAGAAGTTTTAAGACTTAAGCTGTTTCCTTTTTAATGAAAATTTATGAAAGATATGGAACACGTGTGTTTCTATCTTGTACATTGGTAAGCATGTTATTTTCTTTCATTGAGAAAGAAGAAATATTGTTTTGCATCAAAAGCATTGTGTCAAGTAAATCTGTTGTCAGATGTGAAATAATGTGATGTTTAGCAAAGAAAAGAAAAGAAATTTCTTTTTCGCAAAATTCGTTCTTGCAGCAGATTTCATTAAAGGAGTAGATTCTAATAACAAGATATTTTGATTCGTATCACGATTTGAAGGGTAAAATATTGAATTCGAATGAAGAAATCCCTTTGATAAAAAAACGAAGTCATTTTGATTTATCATCAAACAAGTTTATTACAATTTAATTTTTAAAATTAAGACATGCCTCAAGATTTAATTACAAACTGGTACTACTGTCACCTCGATTAAATACTATCTAACGAAGAAACGAAACTATTTGATCTTCTTTTGCGAAAGGAAGGATATGGTGAAGAGAATCTAAATGATGAGCTACTTTTGAGAATCTTCCGTTACACATCGATCTTCGCGGAAACTTAACGTTACGTTAAGGGATTACCGAGTAAGACGACTTTACACAAATACACTATCAGCTACGAAATTCAATAAACACGTGAAGTTGAGGACAAATTGCATGAATCGCCGCAATTATAAGTGTACTATTTTAAAAGCTATTTTAAAAGATATCGCGATCAACATGATGATGAAGCTTCTTGTCTTTCTTTCCTTTTTTTAGATAAAATATTGAGAAAATCCTCGCTAGATTTATGATCCTGTTTAGAAAGAATATACAATATACAGAGTATGTAGCCGCGCAGTATACCGATGGAGTATGAATTTACAAAATTTGCGGAAAGTCAGTTTTTATGTATAGCGAAGTTTACAATAATTGTTGTCTGAATCAATGTCGATACATAGTATATATATATACATATATACTAGAGATGGATCGAAACCTAATTGTACTAGATTCGCAAAACTCGAATCCGAAACTTTGCTAAGTCTCGAGACCCTGGAAACTCTTAAAACTCGAAATTTTCAAAACCTTTTGAATCCTTATCTTCTTACTTTTGTTTGTAAGCAGTGTCGATTTTGTCAAAAATTAAAATCTTAATCAATTCCTTTTAGGAAAGTCAAATTATTTATCGAACCTAGACAAATGAAGCTTTTAAATTTAGTTACGGAAAAACTATACGAGGTAATTAAACGGTAATGAATTGGAGAAATTATATCGATCAAAATAAGTCTAAAGTCATAAATAAGTCAATTAAATTATTAGTTAACCCTTTGCGATCGGCAAATTTCTCTGATGGGAGTACCAGCTAGTTGCAGCAAATTTAGCTTTTCGGGAGTTATTTCTCCCTTAGTGATTTAAAGCAAATATATGGATATTAAAAAACACAGAATTTGTTGAAACTGACCTGTTGTGTTTAATAGTACTTATAATACATAAAAACATAAATTCTTAATTTCTGTAATTTTCCAAAGTGTGATATTTTGCAAAACAATGACCGATATGAAGTCCTGGCTTCCGAGTACAGGTATCACAGTACGTGTGTGTTTCTCGTTTTTTTCCTGGAGTTTTCCTGTCGGAACATACTGCAGACTTTCTTGGTTCCTGAACGAATTATATGAAGTTGATTATTTAATCTAATGTCTACGAATGACGTTGAAAATTGCGCTGTAGATGGTGTTTGGTGCCGGAAATTTCCTACTAACTCATCGACTAAACATTTCACAAAATTTAAGTGTGTTAGTGGTCTTTCGTTGTTCTGTTGCCTTGTTATTTTATGCATTATATATGCATTGATGATTCACATCTCCATGCCCCAAAAAAATAATTTCCTCCACCATTTGAGGGATTTTCGAAGGAAACAATACGTTGCTGCATATTGGTCCGCGCGATCAACTGCTCTCATTTTTTTGGTATAATGTATAGCCACAATTAGTTTCAATAAATTTATTATGTCACCACCACGTTTTCTCCTTGTAACCGATTCGAGGGATGCTGCATCGCTGGTGCTCAAGAAAGTTACGATTCGTTTGCTTTTCCATGCGAGGACTAACGTATTTTCCTTCTTATAAGTCACAGTCGAATTTGTTGAAAATTTCGGTTTCTTAATTGCAGCTGGCAAGTATTTACGATTTGGTATTACTGTACCAGTTAAATGAACCTTTACTTTTAGAAGTTCATTGGCAAGCGGGATACTTGTAAAGTATCTATCAATATACAAATGATAGCCCTCAGCATTTGGAATATTTTCCAGAAGTTTTTTAATTAGGGTCAATGGAATTCGAAAGCTAACCGGAAGTTCTGGTTTCTCTAAACGATTGTACGTTATAAACGCAATTTTCCCCTTGAACTTGACGATTGATTCATCGACACAAATATCCTTACCAAGCATAAAATGTTTTGCAAATTTCGAGTCGATACTTTCCAATCCGGTTTCTCAAAGATGTATTAAAAGATGCATTGCCTTGTATATGTAACGTCCAGAAAATTTTACGGAATCGGTCTCTTTTGAATACCTCCGAATAGAAAGGAATTCTGCTATTGCTCCTAATTGTCCAATATTCCGATATGCTTGCAAGTGGCATTGTTCCCATATTTAGAATTACACCGATGAAGGCCATAAATTCTTCACGTGTAACGTCCACCCACGAATGCCAAATAGACTTTTTGGCCAACTGTTTCTCACGTATCTTCATTTGTGCATATTCATTAGTCGTTTTTACTATTTCGTCTATCAATATATGGGTAAAATATAATTTGAAAAAGTCCAATGGTCTTGTTATATCCCGAGATTTTTGTGTCACTTTTATTGTTCATTCTTTCATTATGTACTTCAAATTCCAATCCATCATCACTAGTCTCATTATCTTGAGAATCATTCCTAAACCCCTCCATTTTGGGAATTACACTGTTTAATTCTTAAATTTTTAACATAAATTTTATGATATATACGGTACTTTTTGATCATAAAATAATGTGTGCCACGTGCAGCTTTTTACTGTGCCGTTAGGCTGGCGGCACAGACTTCTACGACGACTTGCGAATGCCGCCACTGTGGCGGCATCGACCGCAAAGGGTTAAATAAATTCGTATCATGACAATATTCCTGTTATTTATACAAGTTAGTATTTATCTGGGTTTCAAGAGTTTCGCTAACGCAAAAGCAGCACAAAGTTTCGAGTTCTCGAAACTGGAAACTTGTTGAGTTTCGAAGGGTTTCGAGGATTCGAAGTTTCGAAGCATCCCATCCCTAATATATACCCAAGAGGTTCTTTTGTAAGCGTTGTACCTTGTCTCCATACTTACTTTTACGCTTAAGGTGATAGTTACTTTTTTTTAAAATTGTACATAGGTGTTACACGGTGTTGTAACGTTTAGACCGCCTTACAATTGTATCGTGCATAAATGCCAAAGAATCGCATTTAAAATACATTTGTTTTACAATGTATTAACTTCTTCGCATTTACGTTCGTATATATGTTTCACCGATTTCATCGGTACTCGCTTTTTGTTTTTGTATATTATTGCATATTTTTGCGTACTGCGTAATCGTATTGCTCTCTTTCTCTTATCTGATTTTTCTCTATAAACACGTTTATACAATTGTTCTTGTGTTACAGTTTAATCGCGAAAAGCTTTTCAAAGTTTTCTCTACATGGTTTTCCTTTCCTTTACTCTTTTCACTTCCTGTACGTTCATGTTTTGTCTTTTTTTTTTTAATTCAATTACACAACTGAATTTTACCAAGACTTCGGTTCGACATATTTCTGCTCTGTATAAACTAATCGTGATAGACATCTTCTTACAATCGAATACTCATTGTACATATTACTTTAGTTTTTTTTGTATCTCTTTCCTCTTACACTAACCGAAAAACGACTGTGTACTTTGCGTACATGCGATATATATTCCTTTGTAAATATTATTTTACAGTTATGAAAATAAAATTGTGAACACGATCTGTTCTTGTTCTGTGTTTTTTTCTCATTCCTCGTCCCTAACATAAAACTATATTGTCCTTATACCTTCTTCTGTTACAAATTAAACGAATTAAATACAATGTACAATTATCTTTTAAATATTTCTATCACGTGATAAATAAAACTGTTAAAGTCAAAACTTTGTCAGAAATACAATATTACAAAATTGCGCCCCTAAAATAATTGATCTTGCAATAAATTTGCATACAATAATAACTGTAAAAAATAAATTTGGTTGTGTTTTACATTATGTGATTGAACATTTTACAATTCCAGTAAAGATATATATATGTACACATGATTCATATATAAATTTCTTAAATAAAATGAAGCTAATTAACAGTGGAAGAAATGTCCCTTTTCTTTTTTTAACGTAATGTAAATTTAGAAGTACCTAACGATTCATTGAGAAGCATAAATATTTTGCTACATCGAAGCTAATATTTATCGCGATAAAAGACTCGAAATTGAATGATGAATATCGTTTACTTATTTAAACACTAGTAAATCGAATTACACAAAAAAAGGTATTTACAAAAACGAAGTAGATCAGTAGATTTTGTACGGATTTATTATCATATAATGAAATAGTTATAATTGTATATAATTCTAAATTAGATACTGTTACTTTACATAATTCATCTGGTGATTCAAAATAACATGGACCTCTACTTATGTACAGATACAGTGCAATGTATATGCAATAATAATTAATAAACGATTTATATTACAATATCGGTCAACTAAACGTTGACTCTACTCAACATACAAAGATACAAACTTCCTGTATACATACACACGACCCATAAAATTTGTTTCTTTTTTGCAATTACTCTCTCTGTGTCGTGTCCTTAAAGAGTGTCCGTAATATACAAGCGATCAATGTTTCTATGTTTTGTAAAGTAAAACTAATATTGTACAACTTTGGAGGAATGTTGTGATGGCATAGCACCAACTTCACTATGAATCAATTAGTCAAACTGCAATGGCACTTTACAAATTAAATAATGTGTCTATCATATATATATATAATTTTTTTTCTTCATGTAAAACCTACCCAATAACGTAGTAACAATAACAACGGTGGATCGAGCTCTTTAGTTCATCCACTTGCGGCAGTTAGGCGCGCCACATGCGCATGCTATCTTGTGCTGGTCATCTTCAATGTCGAATTTGTAATCGTATGCCAGCTGTAAAGAATATTATAATAATTTTAATGTCCAACATATTACACTGAACATTATATTAAATAATAATATCAGTTATAATATAAAATGGTAAGTAGCGGATTAAATGGTAGGTAAACTGGAATAGGTGAACTAAAATTCTTAACATTTGGTTAACAAAAAATGATTTATTATTAAAATTATATATTATCAAAATTATATATTATCACGGACTAATCAAAGAAGTAATTTTTATGGTAAATTTGTAACCAGTCATTTTTCCTGGGTTGGTAATCTTCTTAGTGTTAATATTTTATATATCTTTGCATGTTACGTGCTTTCTCTACTTTTTGACGTATTTAAATTTTCCATAAATACATAAAAATCTGCAGTCTACTTATCAGTGAACATAAATAGTAATTGTAAGAGGAAATGTTCGACGAAACGGTTGAGAACTCAGGTAAATATTACAAATAATAAGTAGTTAAATAAATGAATCCTTAAAGTAAAAATTGCATTGTATATTATTGATGTTATCAAATGTAATAAGTCTAATGATGTTGCTTGCTCGGGACTCACGAGCAACTCGATCCGCCACTGAAAATAGTATTATATCAAATGAAATAGTAGCATACCTCCTCGCCACGTGAGATTCTTCGCTTCGCAAAGATTATAATTCTAAGATCACGTTCGACCTCAACGATTTCAGCGACACAATTCGGGTTACAAGAATGGTTGATGTATCTTGCGAGACCTCCGCACAACGTTGCATCGATCACTCTCTCTTCGTCCAAGCGGAACATATAAATACCACGATTCTACAAGAAACATGTTTTTTGAAGTTTCACTCAAAACACGTTGTATAATAAGCGTAGGCGTTATAGGCATTGATAAGATCATCCCATTATTTCTTAGTACACGTACAGAATTCGTTTAACAAAAAGAAGAAACTCCACATAATACAATAAAAATATAGAAAATAAGGTGCATTGTAAGATATTACGAGCTGAAATAAATTTCTGCCTATATTCTATTCCTTTAATTGTGTTTAGAAAATGACGAATTTGCAATGACGAATAAAATTACACTTTGGCCGGAAACTTTGTATCTTTGCGTGCAGAATAATAAATTAAACGTACCCTTTCTTCATACTGCTTCTCCCTGGTCTCAGCTAATTCAGTACGGATAATTTCCCCAATGTACTCAATGACCATTGTGTGCTTTTCCAGATCACGCGCAGCATACAGTCCCAGGCCTTGGATTTTGGAGCGCGCCAAATATACGTTGTTCCGCCACTCTTGTTTCATCTTCTTGTACTGGGAGCTTTTAGAATGGACAAACTGCTTGGAGTAGGGGCATGCCACCTCGCCGGCGACGGTCGCGGTTGGAACGAAGGCTGCTCGAGCCGAAGAGCCTGTGCGTTGCGTGTGAGGCCTCTTCCATGGAAGCTGATTCCGTAGACGAGCCTCCGTTCTCGCGCTCCCGGTGGGATTGATTGCTAATGGTAATTCTAACAGGGGGTTTCGGCCATATTTAAATCTGTAATCGGTTAAAGTTTCGATGCCTGGAAGACTTTCGAGAACACGAACGACCGCTGGCTCGGTCAATCCGAAGAGATCCTCGCCGGAAACGTAACGTGGAAATAGCTGGACGCTGTGAATAGATCTTCGTAATTCGGCGAGGGGTTCGAGGATTCTGCTCCAAACAGCGCGAGGAGTGGCGTCCCGTAGTTCAACATCCTCTTGTAATGGTTCTTGCACTAATACGCGGAACTCAGGGCGACCGGAAACGTCATGAATGGAACACACGTATCGGCATCGTTTGTTCGGTCGTCTCATGCTCCAATAAAACCTAACGATCTTGTATCCGACGGGGTATATGTAATTCGGAGTGTGAAAGTTGGCGAGTTGATGCGGAAGCAGCTGTCCGACGCTTAAAAATATCAGACTTCCAACTCTCAGCAGGTGATTGTGTTCCGAGTGATGCATCACAGCTGCGACTTGTCTGTTCTCGTCACGATTCACGTACACCCTTCTATATACGGAAAGTGTGGTCAGTTCGTTATCTTTCTCATTTTTTTGCACGTGCTGAGAGCAATAGGTACTCTGAAAATCATATTGAAGATGGTTACGTTTAGTTAAAGTTGGTATTAACGCGTTTTATGCTTTAAAATCGATTATGACACCCGTGTGTTTCACGAAAACTTCGCTGCGTCGTCTATTGACAACGTCTGTAGTTAAAGGGTTAACCGTTGGTAGTTTTAGTTACGGAATCAAGCAAGTGTTAATTTTAATAAATTATCGTTCTAACGCAGAGTTTCCATTTAATAGTAGAAATTGTAAATGGCTTGAAGAAAAAGTTCAGAGTGGGATGCATGCGACCCACTCAGCATAAAACGTGTTAGCTTTATACGGTTTTAGTGGTATGTATTTACCTTATTCTTATAAAAAACACAGCCATCTTTAACAGCGCAGCCAAGGTGGTACACGTTGGAACAGCGCATTTTAAAACATTTTACAGTAGCTCCCGGTTTCTCGCAAACGATACAATTTAATACAAGACTATGTTGCAAAGCGATATCGAGATTCATCAAGGCACCATTTACAGTTTCATACACATCTTCCGACCAAAGGGCACAGTTTAAGTGCACCCATTTGTCGACGTCAAAATTAAGTAATCTAGCGGGACCATCGGCTGTACCATCACCTTGACTGTGACAAAACATGCATCGTCGACTGTCTTCCGCTTTGGCAGGTACTACAGTTACCCCCATACGGAAAAGCATCTGCAAAACAAGAATCATAATATTACACTTAACTATTGAAACTTATGTAACCACTATTGCGATCTGTGAAACCGCTAATGTTTACTGCAAATAGTAGTTAAATAGTAGATTTTTAATATTAAATTTTTATTTAAAATTATTTCGGTTTGTACCTCCGTTATTTCTTTGTCGGTTGGTTTTTTGTACTTCGTCGAAGGTTGCATCGAGCCAACAGACCATGTTTTGTACCGTAAACCTCTCCATACTTTTGCAGGTGGTTGTGGCTCAGTCAACTCAGTTGTAGACTCTTCCGTGACCGAATGCTTTTTTGGCCGTTTCTCTTCTGCTATTTCTTCTTTCGTCTCGGGGACTTCCTCTTCTTCCTTCTCCGTTTTTATCTTCACTTCAGATTCCTTCTCTGTTGGCTGATCGAGTTCCATATTTTCAACATGATCGACCGGTTGCTTGACCACAAATTTTTTCCCTTTCTTGAAATCGTCATCTAATACCTTAGTATCTATTTTATTATGACATAGATGGTCTACTATCGTTGCAGCCTGACCAGAAGAAAAATATTTATTAGATCATCGTGTTTATAACGCAGTGTGTTTATGATATTATTGTGTAACAGTTTAACATCCGGTATTTACCTTATCTTGTGTGTTCGAAGGAGTTCTGTGCATAAGGGCAAACTGCATATAACAGGTTGCCGAACAGAAGCATAATTCATCGCCGGGCTCAGCCTCTTCCTTACTTAAAAATGGTAAATCGGATACTTTCTTTCTTATTAAGCTATTCAATATCACAACATCGCAATGACGACAGAATTTGGCGGCGCCGTTCAAAATACTTTGTATATCAATCGGAGCTGAAAATTCGCATGTGTACATGAAAATATTGCCCCACCCTCTTACTTATTTGTAATAAATAAATGAAGAATTTGTCTGAATAATTTTTATTGTATCAAGGTACACACCTCCCTCTTTACCATCTTTTCCCTTGATTCTATAAAGACCTAATTTCTGACTAGGGGGAGTAGTAGTTCGTTCTACTATCTGGTAACCAGTGGGAGGAGCTATGTTTAAGATATTAGCCAAATCTTTAAGTACTCCCATTATATCATCTGCAGCCTGACTGTTCAAGGTCAATGTAACTGTTACGTTGCCATCCCTCAGAGGAATTGGTGGTGATTTTCCAAGCCTATGCAAATTACTACTATCACTATAAACGATCCGAATTATAACACAGATGAGTAATTAAATATACAAGGTGTCCCAGGTATTAAAAGCCAAACTTCGACCGCGTACTCTTAGACCAACAGCATAGATAAAGATAAACTAAATATAGATATTTGCATAAACAACACATAAAGAAAATCATGTGATGAATGTGATGAATTAATACAACGAACTAATAATGCGTTCAATGAAGTGAAAGAGAATTGAGATGAAATTCGTAATGTAATCAATTTGATTTTTAATCGCTGTTAATATTACACTGTTAATAACGGTAGACTTTTTGAAATGAGACGTTAATCACGTCTGAAAAATTGCTAAAAATATCATATTATTGGTAACCTAGGATAATAAATATTTACTGGCTTAAATACAGATAGACAGTTTAACGTGTATCGCAGTACTATTTCATTATTGTTTCGTCTTAGTATAATAACTTTAGAGTGAAGTTCTAAACGACACATGTTTGTATAACAATTTTTCTTATTTATTATATCTTTCTATTATCCAAACAATAGGCTGACAAAGTTTGTTCGTTAAAATCGGGGACACCTTGTGTACAGTAATATATCGCTTTGCATACCGTGGTATTCCTAAATTCTCTTTATCCTGTTTGGCGATGTCTTTACCGATATACGTTGGTTTCAATCTGATCGGTATCGGTGAGATTAAAGGTATCACAGGTGACACGCGTTTCAGCCAGTCTGATTCCTCGTCCGACTCCTCTTCGATCAATCTCAAGCCCGGGAATCGATGTATGAATTCTGGAATTACGCATTCGGGCGAAGATGAACTGACTATCGTGTCGGGGGAATCAACATCGCGGTTCATTGACAAGGAATTCTCCTTCTTTTCGTCGGCTGGAAATTCAATATTCATATTAATAGCAATTGCATTATTTAGTTTACAAGTAGCATAATAAACTACAGTGGCTACAAAAAGTATTTGTACATCAGAATCAAACCATACCAGATTTTTCATCATTTAACGTAAATGGAGTCACATAAGGTACTATTAAACAACAGAAAATTTACCACAATTAAATCTGATTAAGTTTGAACGTAAAGATGCAGTGATGTGCTAATACTTTTTGTAACCACTGTATCCGACTATAAAAATTCGATGTAGGTATTTACAAATACTTTTTACAGCCATTGCATAAGAGAGACCAAAGAAAGAATGAACTTGGATGACCTGTTAGTTGATTTAGTTTCTTGGCTTTGAATGCTCAAGAGTCAATGACTGCATGCGCTTTTGTTTCATGAATACAAATGGTAAACAGATTACGTATGAGATATTGCGAAAGGTCATTAAAACTTATTTTGTAAAGAACCTTTGCTCTTTATAGAGATTTAAGTTTTTTTAATTCTACTTTCGCCGATTCAATTTTTGTTTCTTTTAATTTCACAACAAGGTCCAAAAAAGTGCAATGGAGTTGCTGTTACGTCATATTATTAAAAAAAAGGTTTAGGATGCAGCTGGTTAATACAACTCATAGTTATACGATTCAGTTTTAAATCAGTGATCATATAGGAACTTATACTTACAAAATGTAAGTATAAAATGAATCGAAACAACGCATATTCATCAGTGGGAAAGAATTTTTCAGGTTCATTCTTTCTTTCATCGTAAACACAAACGCTTACAATCATCCAATTTAAGAGGGGGAAATTCTTGATCGTAAAATCCTCTCTGGGTAGAAGCAGGCTGCTGAGGTGGTTGGGGTTCTAATTCGCCAAAAGGTTGAGTGTTATAGTGATCAGATACGCCCGGCAATGTAGCAGATCCGTATGAACCCTCTAAGTCTCCTGTCCTGGTGTTATAATCCTTCTGACTGCCGATTTTCGTTAGGTCTCCTGAGCCAAAGATAGGACACACGCCGTAATTTCTGCCTAAAAGTGGTTCTAATACTGCCATTGGCTGAAGCTGCCGCAATTGTGTCATTAAATTGTCAATGAACGTGTCATAATCCTCATCTAAGCGGGACACTTTCCTAGCACGCTTCTTCTGAGGTGCTGTCGCCGGGTCCTTCCCCTGACTTTGCTTCCGTTTCTGTTGATATTGTCGCCTTTTCAACTTCTTGAGATCTGCGAGTGGCAACATTTTGTCCACGTGAATAAACGATAGTCTTATCTTCGTATAAAAATAAATATTTCCGAACATATTTATGGAACAGTTCAACATTAATTTAAAATATTTAGAAAACTATATATCGACCTTCTATTCAAATTTGTCTATTAATTATTAGAAATACAGAACTGCGTAAGATATATCGATACTAATTATTCTAATGCATAATAATGTACACACTAAAATTCTAAATTTCCATCTCCCATATTTAAAATTGATTCTACTTATGCGTAAATTGCGGATATTTATGCAAGTGCATATTTTGTTACGATATACTGTATATGGATAAACGTCCGCAATTTATTTATGTGTATGTACATACCAGTTTTGTCGTCAATTGATCCATCGATAAGCTCCTCTTTGGCAGTAAGAAAGTCTTTGGTATCGGTTAATTGGGTAGGTGTACCACTAGATAGAACTTCATCAAGAACTTCCTTTTTGACTTCCACTAAAGGCACTGTGTGTTGTGCATTTGCACCCTGTGACGCCTGGGCTTGGTGGCCCACCGTGTGAGACACCGTATGAGGCACTGATGGCGGTATTGTGTTTACATGTGGGGGTTGTTGCTGGGTCGAGACAATGGGTTTTGGGGTAACCGGTATCTGGGGTTGAGTCTGTGCTTGTGTCTGTTGTGGTGGCTGTGCAGTCGTAACAGTCATCAAAGGTTGTTGCGTTACTTGAACAGTACTTGATACTTGGGTCATTGGCTGGATATTTTTACCAGCCACTGTTGTAATCACCGGTTTGCTTTGTGGTACCACCCGTGACACGGCTATGGGAGTCGACACGCACTGCTGCTGAATAGGAACAGTACTATTAACAATGGTATCACTTATTGGCTTTGCTGGTGGTTGAGTAATGCTGGGTGGTTCTTGTTTTATCATAGGAGTCGTCGTTTCCGGAGTCTTGGCCGTAAGCGGCGGTGGTACTTGCTTGGTCACTGTCATTGTCATTATCGGTTGTTGATTCGCTTGAGTCAAAATAGGGGTGGTCTTGGTAGGCAGCGTGGTTATCTGTTGCTTCACAAACGTGTCAACTATACGTTGTTGAGTTAAAACTGGTGCAGAGGTTGTCAATGGCGGAGGTGGTTTCGGTGGCTCTTCTTTGGTCGGTGGACTTTGCACCTTCAGAGGTGTCACTGACTGCGACAAGAAGGATGTCTCCCTGTTTAAAATCTGCTTGTTACTGGTGGTCTTAGGTGCCGGTACCTCGTTTAACAAAGGTGGTAAAACGGAGAACGGAGTAGGTGGCACTGGCCTCGCTAACTGTGCTTCTAAAGATGGAACCAGTGGCAAGCTGGGACCTTGCGAAGAAGCGGAGCACAAGGTGGTTGTTGCACACGCAGTATTCTGTAACAATTGCTTCAATAATACATTTTGTGATTCTTCCATTCTGTGGGAGCCAGTGGTGCTTTTGTTTATTTCCAACTCGGTTCTAGCAGTTGACGGTTTCTCGTGTGCAGATTGCGGTTTGCAATTGGATTCTTCAGGCTCCTTTTTCGATGGTGTGCTCTGCGCCAGTCTTTCAAGGTCAGCAATCTTAGTGTCTACCGGCAAATGACTGGTGGGTTTGTACTGACCCTGGCCCGATGTAAGCTGAGAATGCAGAAGAGTTGGCGTTTGTGATAAGGTGGATTGCAGTATGCTGGTGGTGACGTTGATGCTATTGGTGCTTGTAGTGACTATAGGAGGTACTATGGTTCTGATGCACTGCATGGAGGTTGTGACCGTGGTCGAAGTGGCATTCACCACAACGCGAGAAGGTGCCGCGGAACAGCCTGAGCTGACTTGCAGAATCGCTTGGAGGCTCTGCGTGCGTTGCACGGAAGTCGCCATCACCGAGCTCAACAAGTTGCTGGCTTGCGTTGGAGCGGTGTTCGTTCGATGACCAGCGATCGACGATTTCGCAGAATTTGTACCAGCCAACATGGCGTTCAACATTGCGTTCGACGTAATCGAGATACCTGAATTGGTCGGTGGCCTAGGGGTGATCACAGATGATGTTTGTAAGGAGAGACTACTATTAGCTTGCGACTGTATTCCGCTGGAAGTGACTCGTAAAAATGGTTCCGAGGGGGTGACCTTAGACAAAGTAGAAACAACGCTTACTGTAGAATTTGTACTTTCCTTTGTATGCGGGGTATAACTGGTCGTCGTGGTCTCCAAATCAGGTTTGCCGGTAATCGTAGAATGAGAAGTGGTCATGGAAGTTTGCAGTCGAACGTTCGCGCTGCTGTGAAGGTTATTTACAGAGTTTGGCGAGGATGTACTGGTCGTGGACAGTATGTTTCCCATTTTCGGGCCTGAGATTGCTGAGGACACCATAGTGACAATGGCGGTTTGATTTACGGTCGTGCAATTTTGCGAATGATTAGTCTGTAGAGAAGACAGTAACGTTCTCAACTGATGCGACACATTGGCGACGTTTGACGTTAGTTCTGTGGGTTTCGACAAAGGAGAAAGATGAGGTACTGTCGTTGTGCATTTCTGCAATTGCGCTATGGTACTCGCTACCAAAGGAGTACTCTGATGCGGGATCGGAGAACTCTTCTTCGGCACAGGTTCCACAGGCGGTGGACTGGTTTTCTGTACTACTTTTGGTCCTTTGTTTTCGTTCGACAACAGATGTTCGTTGTCCGAATGTTCTTGTTCCAAATCCATTAAGGAGTCTTGGAGAATATTCAACGGCAAAGTATCTAAAGGAGTTGGCAGTTCATACATCATACTCGACTTTCTGGACCTGTCTTCTTGAAGTATTTCACTGTTAGCCATTTCTGGCTTAGACGATATGATGTTATGTAACATGTCCAATATGTCATCGGATGATTCCTCCATTATACCCTTTTCTTCATTCAGGCAATGTTGCACGTAAGGTTTACTGGTTTCAATTTCTGCGCACAATTCATTGTGTTTCTTTTCTTTTTGAGGAATATTCAAATTAGTGTTCTCCGCAATGTTGGCTTCGATTTCTTTCGGTTTATTGTTCACTCTTTGAGCTTCGGAGGTTGTTACGCTTTCTTCTTTATTTTCATTCTCAACTGGCTCGGAATCGTTCTCTAAAATATTTACCAAAGATAAATCGTCTGTCACCGGTGATATCCTCTTTAACGAAGAAGCAGCAGTGTCCGCTTTATTTTCAGTATGAGAATTTATTGTGTTTTCCGCAGGATTATGAATCGCCTCGAGCATACTCTCCAATTCGTCCGTGGTATTCAAAGGATCATTTTTCTTATCGTCAGATGATGTAGACTCTTGACTCACCGCTACGCTTGTCGCAACGCTTCCACTCATAGTTTCCGGTTTAGATTCTTCCAACTTCTTTACTAAATGATCACCCTCATTTTTCTCATTTTTAATTTTCACACTTTTCTCGAATACCTCTAACTGATTCTCTTTCGTCACCACAACAGACTTACTTGCGCTCTCCTTCCTAGGGAGATCAGGTATGGACATTTTCGGCGTAGAAAGCGTGACAGACGTTGGTTGCACGCTCAAAATTAATTTCGTGGGATTGCTCGACGTTTCCATTACGCCTGTGGCGGTACTTTGCACGAAACTGGAGAAATTATTTTGTATATTAGGAATAGATGACACAATTTTATCCGCGCTCGTAAGCTGAGGCTTGGAAATCTCTATATTCGGTAAACTAATTTTGGGTAACGGTTCTGTTTTCACTATATTTGGCTGCGAGCTGACCACGATATTCGCCAAAGCTGTCTGACTGAGTTTAGCAGCAATTTTCGCGTCTGCCACGATACTCGCCATCGTCGATGGTAATTGCTTTTGATTATTGAAGGAAGGAGGTACCGTCTCTTTCGTTATGTTCAGAGTTGTAAAAATTGGAGTTGACCTAATAGTATCCGTTGCTATCAATACAGCAGCAGATGTGATAGTTACGGTATTCGTATTGTCACTGTTGTTTGTACTCGGGCAGGTTGACATGGAAACTATAGACCTGCAAGTGGAAGGTATGCCAATATTAGCGTGATGCATGCTCGACGGTGGAATTTGATTGTAAATAAGTTTGTCGGCGAATACGAATGTAGACGTGGGACTTCTACCCGGTTTTGATTCTTTCTGCTGTTTTGGCTGATCTTCGGCAACATTTTCCGTGACAGTATTCTCCTTTGATGGCTCCGAAACACTAGTGGCATCTATCGTTTTTTCAATCTCTTCTGGACACGACTCTTTAGACAGATTATCTTCAGGCGATTTTGTACTGGGATCGATAATTACTACTTCGGATTCGCTAACGAAAGACACCATGATATCTTGCTCAGGCGAGTTGTCCATATATGATCCAGGTGACGGATCTACGCGAAGTTCTTCCTGATCTGGCGATTCCGGAGTGTCGGTGACTGCCACCAGCCTCTTACCGGATTGCAAAGTCCTCACTATATCTAATCTTAGACCCTTCTTGTTCCTCGTATGAGAAGGTACCAAGTCTTCGTCGCTCAACATAGGTTCGTCCGTCTGAGATTCAGGATTTTCAATTTCTAATATTTGCACTAAGTCATGTCCTTGACTACCTTCGTTAACCAACGCGTGACACAGAGAATCGTTACTGTCTGCTGATAAATCTACCACCATTCCGGGCTCGAAAAGCACGTACTCCTCTTGCATGTCACCTTCCAACGTTCCCGATATCACGTCCACGAGTTCCGAGTCACCAAACTGATCTATCACAGTGATATCGTCACTGTCGCGTTGAGCCGCCGAGCTCAGAGTCACCTCCGTATTCACAATAGTCTTATCGTCGTCGTAATCGGTAGTGTCAGGAATCGGCTCCATTTTGTTGCTGGGACTGCCCAACGTCAAAGGACCATTGTCGGATAACGAAGTAGCTTGTTTGCTTTCGATAGTGGTTGGTGGAGTTTGAGGCGGTGTGTGCGAGTCGTCGTCAAAATCATTATAATCCGCGCACACCAAAGAATTAATTTTCGACTGCGGTATGCCAGTTTTCCTGTGAACAACCACGGATGTGTTCGGCTTCTCGTCCATGTTCAGAAGATGCGACTCGGAAGTTTTCCCTTTGCTGGTTTCCGCTTTTGTAGACCACATGGGAGAACCACCTCTCAGTCCGAGTTTTATATATCCAAACCGTCCAAAAGGTAATGGATTTAACGGATTATGCGGGTTTCCTCCACCTCTGCTCGTATGATCTGGTCCTGACGCCTGTTCCTGTTGAATGGATTGTTGTTGATGTTGATGCAGTTGTTGTATCTGTTGCTCGTTCGATACCGTGATGTTACTCGAAGTTTGAGTAGCGTAAGACCCATGAGGTGTGTGCGGCGTATGAGGAGTATGCGGTGTTCTTGGTGTTCCTGGGTTTTCCACGCTTTGCGGTCGATCTGGCATTGCTGGGCTATTTCCGGTAGACTGTCTTCGTTGCATCTGCATAGGTGAACCACCAACCATAGGACTACGCGGCATGGGGGAACTAGGTGGTTGAGACGTTGGAGGATGATGCGTACTGTTCAACTGATGTTGCAGCATGGGAGACGTGGAAGGATGGTTACGCGACATTGGACTCGGTGGTTGATATTGCGATATCATTGGCGAGTTAGGTGGGTGTGGATGAATTCTTGTGTTCATTGGACTGGGGGGCTGTGACGTTTGACTCAGCTGTTGCTGAAGCATAGGGGAACCCATAGTTTGTTGAACCATGGGACTACGAGGCATAGGTGAACTCGGAGGCTGTCCATAATTTTGTTGAATCTGTTGATGAAGCTGAGGACTTGGAGAGTTGGCAGGTTGAGATACCATTGGAGAACTTGGCGGTTTCTGCATTGTATGTTGCTGTTGTTGTTGCTGCTGCTGCTGTTGTTGCATCTGCAGAAACTGTTGCCTCTGCTGTTGAGCTATTTGTTGTTGCTGCTGTTGCTGTTGAAGCATTTGTTGTCTTTGTTGCGCCATCTGCAGTGTACGCTGAGTCATCGCATTCTGTCCATCCTGTAGAATCCCAGTAGTCTCGTGTTGCTGTTGAATGATCTGTTGCCTTTGAAGCATTTGCTGATGTTGTTGATTCATCAGAGTTTGTTGATTGGGCTGTGGGCTTCCAAGGGGAGAACGTTGGCCATATACAATTCCTCCTTGCAACTGCATCCTAGGTCTTTGGCCAGGATCTCCCACAGCGGGTGGACGGACGAAACGTTGAGTAAGACCGTGAACTCTAACTCCTTGATCCCCAATGATCTGTTGAGTGTTCCGCGAATCCGGAGTAAAAGCACCCGGACTGGTTGCAAGTCTTCCAGTGATAATCGCGCGGTGCTGCGGGGACGTCATTCGAGTTGCCGAAGGTCCGCACATCCCCGGTGATGGCATTGCACCAGGACTGAAAGGACTTTCTTCGTTCTGCGAGTGTGGAGTGCCAATTCTGGGAGATTGTTGCATATTATGAGGCGACATCGTTCCTGGATTTCCCGACTGTGGGTTACCAGGACTATGTTGTAACAAAGGTGGATTAGGACTGTGTTGGATAATAGGAGTTGCCGGTGAATGCTGTATCATGCTCGTTGGAACGTTTCCAGGGCCTGGGCTTTGAGAAACGAGCGCGGCAGGACTGTGCATCGGCGAGTGTTGAGAAGGCGACATCAACGGTGAACAAGATTCGCTGCTTTGTTGCTGTGGTTGTCTCTGTTGCTGTTTACTTTGGTATTCCTGTATCAGCATGCCATGCTGGCGGGTTTGCTTGCGACTCGCGTCTAGATGCTTCTGCAATATCGTTTGCTCGCTGGTAATGCGTTGCAATTCGGCTGCGTCGTTCTCTGTCAATTCGTTGCCAGACTTTCGCAACTGTCGCTGTTTGCTAATCAGGGACTGTAAAATCAGGAGAGTTTCAATTGTAACATACCTGTATCGCATAGAGTGCTACAAAAACGAAAACACCGCAACATAAAAACATTCTATCCTTACTTTTCGTATTTTACGCAGCTTTTGTACCTCAGTTTCGTAATACTTCAACTGCTGCGCCAACACTTGATGCTGATGGTTTAGCCATTGCTCGTACTGCAGTTGTACTTGGCGATCCTGTTCGTTTACAATTTGGTCCGGCGGCGTTGGTGGGGCAGGAATCTGAGTGATGTTAAACGTGGTAACCCTTGCTGTAACAAATTACAAAATTATATAATTTTTCGTTACATTAAATGCATAATACTAAACCACTGATTCCCAACCGATGGGTCGCGAAATCTTGTGCTTCCCTAGATGCAAAATAATTAATAATAATTTGTTGTATTCTTACGATCAAGGGTTAAATTTATTTCCTCCTATATAGGGGAGGATTTTCAGGGAGGGGACAGGGGGTACATACGATTTAACAATTATAAAAGGAGGTCGCGACCCAAAAAAAGGTTGGGAAACGCTATACTAAACAGTTTAAAGTACATTTCGTATAACATATTTGTAATACTAACGTTCTGGCGGTGTCTGAGTAGCAATCGGTTGTCTGGGCACCTGGCCGGTTAGTTTCGTCGCATCCGGTACTGCTTGTTGCCAACTGGTACCTGGAGCGGATGGTGGGCTTGATGTACAAGGTGGCCTAATTACAGGAACTCCTCCAGGTACTGATGTAATTCCTTGTGGAGGAGAAGCAAGGGGTGCAGATCCCAAAATATCTGCTTTAAATTGTTCAAACTCACTGTCACTTAGAAGAGGTGCTCCAGAAGTTGTACTGTCGCTTTGTTGTTGTTGTTGCTGCTGCTGCTGTTGCTGCTGCTGCTGTTGTTGTTGTTGCTGCTGTTGTTTCTCTTGTTCTCGTTTCTCTTGCTCCAACAATTCCTCCAACAATAATGGTTGTTCCTGTGAACACGACTACTGACAGCTTATCGAATCTCCAACCAGTTAACAGAATATTATGGAAATATATATTCGTGTTTTAATGAATCAGGGCAGTGATATATGATTGCATAAGATTGCTAAAATTGTGTGGTAATATTATATAGTGAAGCATTACATATACTGAAACAAAGCACACCGATTACCCTAAATAAAAAAGAAAAAAAGGGTACAAAACATGCAAGTATCTTATATCTACGGTAATTATCGTTAACATAATTGCTGAGACAAAACGATGGTATCGAAATATGAACATAAAATTTGAATTATGATGAAGCAAATATAGATGATACACACAATCTGATGAAGCCTAATGTTTTTCTATATAGAACATACATGCATACATAAAAATGCAACATATTTCATGAACAGTATTATAGTATGTTACAACCCTTCAACAAAATCCATTATAATCTAAACTTTTCAATTTCTATTTTATAATTAGAAATTATAGATTTTCTATTTTCAGGAACGTGACTATATTATTTGCAGGGTGGTATTGATTTATGCTACTATTATGGGTACAATGCACATTAAACATATTTTGGTGATACTGAATAAAATTCTTTACAATAAAAAAATTCATTATACATTTCATAATTTCTGCTTGATGGATGCTATGTCATTCGAGCCCTAACGCGTTTCCGGAATTAGAAATAAAAAACTATTATACAACAGGGCTGTTGCTTAAGAACAGTTCTTAAGGGCAGCATGACCTGACATCCAAACTTTGGGGAAAATTACTTTCATCACCAAGTGCCATAATACTAGGTTGTCCGGAAATAAATTGCGGTTTTCTATAGTCTCATATTTAGAGCTTTGTGTACCGCAAATATTTAATTTATACTTATCATGCAGCGTACCATTTTAAGGCATAGATACGGTTCATTTGTTATTAGTTTACTCTATAAAATTGTACACAATAGTAAAAGAAGTAAATCTGTTCAAAATGAGACATAAAGCAGCAGAAATTGCTGGAAATATCAATTATGTATTTGATAAAGATACAACCACTGAAAGTACAGTGCAACGTTGATTTCACTAATTTCATAATGAATTTCCCTGGAAGGGAAAGAAGATAAAAGATGGTGCTTCTACCATTAACAATGATAAAATCAAAAGATTTGTTGAAAATGATTCGAATACAATAGTTCGAAAACTTGCACGCAAGTTAAGTGTAAGTAAAACAGTAGTCACTAATTATAGTAGACTCTCGGTTATCCAGTCCCACTTTAACCGGTCTCTCGTTTAACCGGCCACATTTTTGTTGAGATAAAAAGAATTGTTCAAGAGAAAAATTATTAAAACCACGATGAAATATATTAAGTGACAAAATAATTCACCTACAATTGATACATTATTTTTAACAAAGTGTCGTGCATTATTTAATAAAATTATACTATATAAATTGTATCTACTGTTTATAATATTGGCTTGGCCAAAAAGTTCTTCCGTTTTTTTATAGAGATGCGTTTTCGACGCAATGCATTAAATTGCTACTGCAAAAATAAAAATACAGTATAAGCCAAAAAATAATAGTGTGAACAATATAATATGCTAATATTGTAAGATGTTCTATGTATTAAGTCCTTATCAAATTCTTTAATAAAAGAAAATTTGCAAATCTGAAACTTGAAAAAATCGTCTATACGAACTCTTCGCTGAAGAAACTGGAAAAATGTTTGAAAAAGGAATAAAGAAAGTGTATACTGTAGCAAAAAAGTTGTCGAAAGCAAATTGATGATACATTGTTTATTAAAGTTTTGTTTCTATCTGTCTCTAAAATATATCTTATTAATTGACGAATGATAAGTAATTGGTATATATTATCGGATTAACTGGCTACTCGTTTATCTGGCCAAGGCTGGGTCCCATAGAGGCTGGTTAAGCGAGAGTCTACTGTACCTAAGAAAAATTTAGGGAGTAAAGAAGCCGTAAAAACCGAAATTTATTTCCGAATAACTTAATACAAGGGAAACAAAAATGGTGCAAAAATACTAAAACTAATCTGGACGACAGAATCTTTGATTCCTACTATCGTTTGCAGGTGATACCATTGACTAACTACAGGATAGACCACTCATTAATAGGAAACATCGTGAATTGCGTGCCAGGACTAAACTTATATAAAAATATTGTACAAAAGTTTACCAAATCGAATGCGTGAAGTAGTACAAAATAAAGAGGGGTCTGCTCATTATTAACATTCGGAAAAAGTGTTGCAACTGTTGATTAGTTACGTATATTTTTTTAATTACGAAAGATAGCGTCTTATAATTTTGTCCAAATAAAACACTATTCGTTTCATTTAAATTTGATATTTGTTGGAATATTTATTTATATTACGAAGATATTGGTTAACGATAAATAGTTTTATTTCACATGCGACGCTCTTTAATATAAATATCAAATTAAGTCCTCACCCCAAAAATTTTCAACACGTCTTATAATTCTGTCCACTGGTACATACATACATTATAGATTTGGATTTTAGAGACTAATTATGTTGAAGACAATTTACAATTCCAATGGTTTTAGAAGCGTTGTTGTCTTACTTTACTCTTAAACTAGCAATGTCGCATGTGACACTGAACTGATAAGGGGGTCAGGTAGTCCCCGGATGATTCTATATGAGAATGAATAGTCTACCCTATGCTTCGTCGATGGTGATACTTTGTGCTGAATGCTGTAAAGTCCCCAAGTCTTGCTCACCTGCAGAAGCAAGGGTCTTCGGTGAGGGTGAGGTGTCATTGCGGGTGTACCAGTATGTACCACAGGGGCCATTGGTGGACCCGCCACCGGTACTGGGTGCCCTATATGGACTGGGGGCCGCGTCATACCCCGCCCACCTGGGCACAGCCCCATCTAGACATGCACCAACACCAATGCATTGCAAACACCCAGGCGAAAACACCATTTTACCAGCCAATACTTTTATATTAAATAAATTACTTGCCTACATCCTACGTTCATAGCAAATTCGAGATCTCCCGTTCTCGCTTAGTTTATTATACTTAACAAAACTCGACACTTTATGTCACACAATTACATTAAAATTCAAAATGCTACAAAATTACAGGATCAACAATGATTATCTGAAATTAAGAATACAACTTCTGCGCGATACGTCGATTCAATTATATATATACCAATAAATTGTGTTACAAAAGAATAATTGTGTATATAGATCATTGGAACGGGTGTCAGTAAGATACTAGAATAAAATTTGTACGTAATCAAACCATGAATATTGTTACGTTCCATTGTTTATCACGGAAGAGAAGAATAATAGATTTTAATAATAATTCGTGTTATGTACTTTGTGAAGTGTCCATATGCTTATCAGACTGCGAATTTAGTATTCTCGTGGTTAGAGGAAAGTGTTATTAGATATAATTGCGTAAAAAATACTCAAGATTAAAGCGATGCAAAAACTTCAGAACATTAAAGAGATGTATAGCATGTACAAACCTGTATGGGTCCAGGGTAAGGAGGTGGTGGTCCAGGGTATGGAGGCGGAGGTGGTGGCGGTGGTGGTGCAAGAGGCATACGAGGGCCAATCATATGATTTACAGCAACCACTCTTCCAGCCACATTTTGTACACCTGCCACCCTCATACTAAGACGCTGCTGCGGTGATACTACAATAATACAATTTCAGAAATTAAGAAAAAATACACATACAACGGTTTGATACAAGTTCAAAATGAAAGAGTTTATAAAATGTTTTCGGACTTTTGCAACCGCGCAATAATAAATGCTAGGATTAACCGGTAAAATCTAGGATTTACCAATTTTCGGACTTTTACATTAATATATATATATATACACTGTTGAATAAAGAAAATATGTGTAAGAAGTGCAATAAAGTGAAGGAAAAATAGGTAAATAATAAAATGATGTGTAAAAAGTTAATAAATTAAAATGGAGAAAGAATAATCGTGTACCTATGAATAATGTAATAGCAAACATTTTATAATAGCATACCTTGGATATGTGTTTGCGGTATTCTTTGAGGATGTCCAGTAAATGTGGTCGGATAACTGACTGTGATGGTGTTAGTTGACGTAACAACGCCAACTGCTCCATCAGGCGAAAGCAAGCGAGTTCCTGGAGGCATAGGTCTACCCATTGCCGCAGCTTGTTGTACTTGCTGATGCATTTGTTGTTGTACAACAACAGCTTGAGCATGTGATTGAGGCATAATCGTGGATGATTGCTGTGGTGTTTGTGATGTTGCGGTAATAGGTGTTACTGTTTGTGCTTGTGTTGGAGCAATGGATGTCTCTGTCGGCGTTTGTACAGTAGTGGTCGTACATGTGTCGCTGATGTCAGTATGCACGGCACTCGTTACACCTAACTCTGTCGTTTTTCGCTCCTCATCCTTAACTTCCTTCTTTTGTTTCTCGTCCTTCGTCTCTACTTCGACTTGCTCTAAATCTAAGTCAAGTATATTTGTTTTCTCACCACCGGTTATGTTGTCTAATTCGGGGTCTGCGTATTCCAAAATATTAAAATCTGCTCCCATTTCAGCTGTAATAAAACGGAGAGAATTAAAATTTATGCTTATATTACGCGCTACACAGTTAAATAGCATTGATCACTTGTTAAGGCGTGATTCCACTAATGCAATGTAGCCTCAATGGAATTGTGCTCTTAGATATTTTATTATACTTACCAAGCAGTTCATCATCGTCATCGCCTAGGTCTCCTAATATTGCACTCACGCCCTCGACCTCAACCATTGGTGCTCCCTCCTGTTCCAATTTCTCAAGTTCCGCAGTCACATTATCGGGAATCTCTGATGGCTCAGAAGGACTAACGGTGGCCTCGCTAACCGTTGTTGGTATCAAAGGTGCTCTTATACCAACCGTTTGTTGACCCAACATTCTGATTCCTTGATTTAAATTATCTTGAGGCGTTCGAACAATGCGTTGCGCCATATTTTGTCCTGGATTGGGATCTATAAATATAACACGCCTCAATAAATATTTAGTCATAGCGTAGTAAGTTAACACGTGTAGCGCAGATGATAAATGTACCTGGAAACCTTTGCTGTTGTTGTAAGACTTCATAAGGTTCTGTAATAGCATTCCTCGCAGCTGGCATTCGGGTTTGCAAAGTCTGATTTGCTTGTTGAAAATGTTGCTGAGGTATTGTTGCAGTTACCTGCGGTCTTTGCAGGAGCATTCTAGTTCGCGGATCTATATTTTGTATTCTGGTATCTATGTTTGCTGCCACAGGATGTCTCGAATTTATACCTGAACATGTAATATTGAATAGCATTAGCGAAATAAGATATGCGAAACATATCACTTTGCGCTCCAAAACTTTCTAAATGGTATGATCTAGCGGTAATTTTAACACACTTGAAAGAAATTGATAATTAAACTAGCGAAAATAAATAAAAATCTTCAATCTTGACTTCCGAGTAAACTTATACGTGCCTCCGTAGCAGTGCCAATGAAGTGCAAACATTACATTTTGTACAAATGTTGCAGCAATAGAAAAAGATAAAAAGGGTAAGAAGTTACCAATTTGATTTCTTATTAAGACGTTTGGTTGAATCGGCATCCTAGGTCTAACAATACCAGGGGGAAGAGGATGTCTGAAAGTGCCTTCACCCGTATTGTTCGTCGCTTGAGAATGCTGTGGAAGTTGCACATGACCTGTATCGAATTGTTGTTGATTGTTTTCAGCATTATTTTGTCCATCTAAAAGTTAACAAAAACATAGATAAAATCTATATTCTGATCCGAAGAAAAAAAGAATACACCCCTCTGAAGACTTCCTCAATTTACGCGGTAAGTAGTCTTTCGATTGGCGCAGATTTTTATACGCAGTTTCAATTTATGCAATCTCATTTTTCCGCGGTTCTCCTTTTTTCTGTTCCATTTTTAGCTCTTTATTAAATTTACCATTTAGATCAACTTCTTTAGCCACACTCATAAAAATATGAATCTGCATAAAGGTCCACAATCTAGTAATAAGTAGCTTATACTACAAGATATAATATCTTAGATATTAGTAAGGCAAGGGGTTAAGCATTTTTCTCATACTAGTAGAAAGCTACGCAAAAAAAGACGCGTGGAACGAATTATTCGCGTAAATCGAGGGACGGTGTATTCTAATTTGAAGTGTGCGGAATCCCAATCGGAACGGGATCCCGAAAATATCCTCGATTTCTGGTGTTTTCAGAATTCTCAACAGTTCCGAGAATTTAGAGATTCCAAAAGCGATTTCGGCATTCGTTTTGTTGAATACATTCACGATTATTGGAGATGAGGGGGGATTCGAAAATATAAAATCGAGACGAGATGAGAATTTTCTCTCGTGCTCGGTATCTCGAACACTTTTAGAATTCCCGGATATCTACGGGATCCCGCACACCATTAATTCTAATACTTGTTAAATACAATACCTTGGTTCCAAGTAGTGCTCACAGGTTCCATCTTTTTGCTAAATTGTTGTCTTTGCAAAAGATCGCGTAATTGTCTGTTCACTTCTGGTTGCTGATTGAACACTTCAGGTTGTTGCGAATCTTGTCGAGATTCTGGTCTTGGCGAGGGATAATTTGGAGCAGGGGAGGGTGTGGGAGGCTGGCTACTGTATGGATCAGGTGTACGAGATGGCGCATATACATGAGTAGAAGGACGAGTAGTAGGAGCATTAAACATAGGCCGAGGTGTACCTGGAGGCTGAGAAAAAACATCGCTTCTGGGAGACGTGGAATACGATGGTGTGCCAGAGATTTGTGACCTAGGTGTTTGGGAACCTTGGGAGTAAGCTTCGGTGCTATCAAAACGTTGAAAATGGTCCTGGGATTGTGACGTGGCAGGAGACTGCGGAAAATCATGAGGGGATTGTGGCGCTTGTGGAGAAAATGGGGAGGGCGTTTGTGTAAAATTGTTTGGTATTCCTGGCCTAACCACAGTCCCAACTGGACGTGTCATAGTTGCACAAGGTTGGTTCGGTAAACGTGGCATGACCTGGTGAGGGCTTTGAGGTGCCAAACCTCGCGTAACTTTTACAGGAGGAGTTGCAAACGTATTGCGCGATCCGGGCGATGGCGAAGCTAATGGTCCCATGTGATTTCCATCCTACAAAATGTATTATAATTTTTGTGTTATCTATACGTTCAGTCGCAAAAGTCTGGAATACATCTCTAAATTTCAAATATTTAAAAAAGCATAGGAGTTTCAATCATTTTAACAATAGTAATTTATTTATCATTTAAAGTTGAACAGATTGTTAAAAAATAATGATATTTTTTCTGTTTATTTACAACAAAATATACACAAACGAAAGATATGATTTCACGAAAGTCTACGTGTATGTACCAAAGCAGCGTTTCTCAATCTTTTTACCGCGGGACTCGACATATTTATTTGTAATATAAAAATTTGAGAATCCGGATTGACTAGAATCATATTATGTAAATGAAGAAAATAAGATATATTTAATACTAATTTCTACGTACGGACAGTACATTCGGTGAATTTCTATGGATGTCGTTTAGTAATAAATATGTACTCCAATTCCATATGTAACTATGGAAAAATGTAAGACTAAACATTTTAAGTAAGAGAAGCTGTTTCGAAGTTACATTTGAATGCTAAACTTATTACAACAGATATTGAATTAGAACAATTAATTAGAATTCACTAAAATAATTATTGAATTGGAATAAATAATTAGAATTCGCTAAAATATTTATTGATTTAGAATTCACTAAAATAACGATTGAATTATATTTAAATAAAATAATACAAGATAATGTTCAATGGCAGCTCCCAGCAACTATCATTTCGCGATCCAATATTAGGCCGCGGACCATACGTTGAAGAACGCTATATTAAAGTATACAAAACTTATTGTTCTGAAGTATGTAGACTTTCGTGACGACTGTACATACAAGCTGAAATTTTACCTGTGATGTGGATACTTGTAATTGTGTTGTTAATCCTGTAGTATTGTCAGTATTTATCGGAGTTGTATTATCTTCACTTATTTGTCTATGAACTCTAGTAATAGCTGTTAAGAAAACATTCAGAAGTTAGACGTAAAATCTAAATTTCATTGCAGCTCATAGATATGTATAATTGAATATTTAGTACCATGTACACGTTGTTCATGAATAACTTGTTGCTGCATCTGTGCTTGCTGTTGGCGTAGTGCTTGCAATTGTTTCCATTGACGTTCTTGCTCAGCTTCTCTGCTGGAACGATCTCTATTGGAAAGTCTCTCTTGCTCCTGTTAAAAATAGTTTTGTTAGACCTAATGAAGTAGCTATAACAGAAGATCATTATATCCTTCCAGCTGCCAGCTCACTGTTATTAAAATATGTTAATATCAATTATTTAGTAGCAATAGCAATTTTATTTGGAGAATATTCAATTATTTGATTAATAAAATAAACGAAGAATATAATGATCCGTTTTCTTCTGAAGCAAATATAAAATATACAATAAGGCAAATTGACAATCAGCCAAAGTGTACTTTAAATTTAACATTCAAGTAAAATAATGGCGTATTACTAAATTAATATAATTAGCCAAGTCTTAATATTTCTGTATGTGCAACACAGTGATAATAACCAGCCACCATCTAGAATAAATATTATTTAATCAAAAGTTTATAGGAAAAAAAAAGTCTTGTTTACCACACAGAACACCCATAACATTTCAAATTAATTTATAGTAGCCTCCATGCAATGCATCACTGAATATATAAAAGTACGTTCTGTACTGTTCAAAGTACAAGATTATACTTTTTTCGATGCATACCAAATAAAGTAAGAAAGAAACTTACTTTATTATATTTATAATGAAACTGGTGTACAATTGAAACTCATAAATAATTATATTTTAATGTAATACTATTAGTAGCTAAAAATTTGGACTGTGTTATTAAATATTAATGAATAATAAATAATTATATCATGGTAATATTATATCAGTACAATAAGTAGAACAACTTGTATTACTAAAAATATAAGCGTCTGAAAATGTAAAAAGCAACAGAAGTTAGTAAAACTAATATCTTTGTACATGGGATATAACATACTACATCGCAACAAATATCTACCAATAACTTATAACACAATTCATAAGAAGCAGTATACTTATGTAGGTATACAAAGAGGAAACCATATTTCTACCAAATATTTTTGGAACGAAGGATGGGGGGAAAAAGAAACAAAAATGTGCTACCAGTTGTCCTCAACATGCCACATCCAATAATGTAATGAGCTATGCAAAAATAAAATATTTACAGGACTAGAGTCTAATATATAATATATTCAATAAAATTTACATGGATAAATGAAAAGTGTCTGATCATTCAAACTAAATAATATAGAATAAATATAATACATCTTTAGAGATGCAAAGGCAAATATGAGAGTTCATTACATGAGACCAATGTTCTGAAACATTATCATATTATCAAGTACTCTAGGTACCGATTGTTTCAGATCTTTGGCAATAACTAAAAAATAAAAATAAAAAAAAAAGAGAGAATAGAATAGAGTATCACTGAAATAATTGCATAACACAATGATAATTCTAATTGTCTTTGTACTAAAAAATGGACAGGGGACACTAAATGTCGATCAGACACGTGGCACAAGGCAAGACACTAGAGGCACAGAATAGGTGGCTCACCATAGCCGGGGACTGTACAGGTACAGTGTGAATAATTGCAGTGGGTGGCGGATCGTAGTGCTCCTGGCTGAGGGAAGGAAGGGTGCGCATGATTTCAGATGGGGTGAGCACTCTAATCTGGTGGTCTACCGAGGATAATTGGCGAACAGGACCTACCCCCACCATAACGTTGGTAGTGGGGGATGCCTGAGAAATGCTCAGACTGTTAGCGATAGTACTGGTACTGATCGTAATATGAGCAGGTGTAGGACGTTGCTGGGATGGTGACGTTTGATGCTGCCCTTCACCGGCGCCCGTGTTGCAGTAAGAAGAAGCAGTTGCTGATGTGCAAGGCGTGGCTGGCGACTGAGCTACTCTAGCCTGGCTACCGGATATCTCTTGGTGCGCCAGGCTGTTAATGGAATTAATAGAATTCACAGAACTGGGCCTGGGTGAAGAAGAAGGGGTCGTGGATGTTGGAGAAGGACTCGGGGAAGAAGATGTTAGCTGCTTCGGCGGTCCCTGCACCGCACACACCTCCGCATGATGATTACTGCTAGCAGCTGTTGATACTGTCACTCCTGTTGTCGACACAGTCATTCCATTCTTTTCCTGTGTCTTTTCACTGCCCACTGAGGTCAATAGTCCGATCTGCCTTTGGTTGGAGGCCATAGCTACTACTGGAGAAACTTGAGCTGATGTCATAGTTGTGACAGGTTTGGTGATGATGGTAGGTGCACTTGTTGCAGTGACTGGGGTCGTGCTTGGTATATCCTTGGATATCTGTCGGTTCAAGGGGTGCCTCGTTCACACACTTACGTTATAGTATTCATGGCTTACATATTTCCAAAATACATCATACAAAAGGTAAAAGTGTAAAATTCAATTCTTCGAAGGATTCTAAGGAACTTGGAGGAACGCTATCGGAAAGGGGGGAAAGCTATATTTAAATCGATATTCCTAAAGTATCAAGTTTAGCATCTACGCTTCTAATAAAATATGATCCGACCGAAGATATGAAGACTGTTAGAAATATGACAAGTTATATTTATAATGTATGTAAGGAATATGTATTATCGTGTGTGTAATTAGGTAATGAAATAACATTCATGATATGGTGAATAACATAAAGATAAAAGCAACCGCATATTATGTCCAATATAAAACAGTAACTAGACTTCATTGTTAACATATAATAATAATTCAACGGGATATAAGTTAATGTAACTCTGTTCATAAATTTTTTATATTGTGGTTTGTCCTATGTTTATGTTTATACAGTATCAGGTTTCTTCTTTAAATATAGATCAAGTAAGTGAAACCTCAGTAGTTGTAAGTACAGGTATTGGACACAAAGGACAAGCTGTTAGTTTGACCTATGTGTTAGCACAAGAGACATCTTTGAAGATGAAAATGGATACATATCACATATAGATTCACGCTTTTCTAGCACCTGTGTGTATTACGATCGTAAATAGTTTAGAAACAATTCCTACCTGCTGAGTTTTTTTCATACGAATTGCAGCTCTATTATCCCGTGCCATGGTTAGGTATGGAGCTTTTTTCTCATTAGGTAGCGCACGCCACTTCTTTAATATTTGTTTACATCTTTCTGACCACGCTTAAATAACAATTAAATACAATTAATATACCTATATACAATCAGTCGCAAAAGTCTACATACACTTCTAAATTTTAAATGTTTAAAAAAAATCATAAATTTCGATCGTTTCAAGAATATTAATTGATTTGCCAATTAAAACTAGGCAGGTTGTTTTTTAACAAGCGGTGATATTTTTCCCATTTGTTTACTCACTTTATGAAACGTCAGCTAAAAACCTTTTTAAAAATTTGTATATTTTATGAATTTTCGTACCACCTTTATTATTCTAAAAGATATCCTAAAATATGGAAATTTTTTAAAATTAAAATGTGTATGTAGACTTCTATGATCGATTGTAAATTCAACTTATATCCAAAGTGAATAAAGCTAAATTAATTCATAATAATAGTAATAATAATAATAATAATGATGATAACATAATATACCTGGATATTCTGATTTCCATTCCGGGTGGTTTAGATTTGCATAAAGTACAGAAGATATAGTTGCTCCTGGACCTAAAGCTTCATCGGCTTCCATTTTAAGATTACTTCTTTGGTTGTATGAAATTGTAGTATTGCCTGTTGACGAGGTACCTTCATCATCGGGATTGACCCATTGATTCGGTGATTCAGAGAAAGCTGGACTAAATTGTGGGCTACTGCATAATAAGAAGTAAAAACAATGAATTAAGATTAGAGATGGGTCGGAATCCAATTTCTAGATTCGCGAAACTCGAATCCGAAACTTTGCGAGATCTCGAAAGCCTGAATGCTTATTTTCCTCTTTTTTGGTATTAAGAAGATTGTCAGGAATTAAAATCTTAAAAAATCCCTGGTGGAAAATCAAATTATCGAATACAATTAAGTAGCTTAAACGTGGTTATTATTTAAATAAATGAATAAGCGAAAAAACATCACTCGATAAAAAACATTATTAATAGATAATACTATCAATAATTAGACGAGAATTCGTTAGGTATTTGTAGCGAGAAACGTACTTGCTGTACTCCGAATGGTATGGAGACGGCGGTGGAAAACTCATTGGAGAATTCAAATTGGACTGACCAACTGAAGGCAGCGTGCCAGGTACTTGAGGTCTTGGTATGGGCAATGTTGTTTGTATACCTATCATTACATTCATTAAAGTACAAAGCGTTACATTGTAAACAACGTTTCATTAAAAGCAACCACTAAATCAAAGGAGAATAAAATATTTACCAGGATGTGGCGAAGGAGATACAAGCGGCGTTGTAGAAGACGCAGGGTGTGGAGGTTGAGCTTGAACGGAGAAAACCGATGATTCTTGAGATTCTTGTGATTCATCAGTTAATACGCCTTTGAATATTTCTTCGATATCTTTACTGTCCATGTTAGGTAATCCTAATAAAAACATAATTAATAATACGTGTGATATTTAATACAAAGAATGAAAGAAGTAGCACTAGCTTACCTGTATCTCTGACCATTGATTCCAAATTGAAATGTGGACTGAGAATATCCGTGAGTTCATCTTTAGTTGTTCCCGGTGTATCATCCAATTCGTCTAATGCTTCGCTAGCTTTAGCTAAATCTTCGTCCGGTTCGTTCATTATAGTATTGACGAGATCGCTATCGAGCAAGTCGCCCGAAATAGGTAAAATGTCACCGAGGGCTTCTGCATCGCTACCTTCGTCATCCATAATTTCTTCTCGTTTTATGGGCGTTTCCGGAGGTACTTTCTCTTCATCCTTCTCTTGTTTAGCTTTAACTTGTTCCATTACTTTCAGTTCATCTTGAGATAACTGAATAGTATCCGCGTTACCAGATACATTTCGCTCGCTATCCGATTCACTGCTGCTGTCCAATTCCTTATCTTTGGTCGTATCCATAAGATCTTTGCCAAAGAAAGCCTCTTGCATGTAGAGAGGAAAACATTCAGAAAGTTTTGTCTTTGGTTTTCTTCTCTGCGGTTTTCTACGTGGTTTGTCATCGTTTATGCCAACTGCTGAATCCGATGGTTTTTCCGGATCACAATCTTCTTCTTTGTCTTTGCGAGTACCCCTTAATCTGACAACAAAACCACCGATACCTAACTTCTGCAAGTTCCGCTGACGTTTGCGTCTTAAAATGGGTATACCATTCTCAGTTGTATAAATACTAAAACCTTCGGGTGGCGGTTGGTCACCGCGTGGAGTCCATACCATGCCTTCTTTAAGCACCTCCGTAGGCTCGTCTTTAACGTCTGCCAAATCTATTTTTCCTCCATTTTCTTCTAACGAATTGTCTAAACTTCCACCGGCAACTACGGATTCTATGGTAGCCATTATATCTGCTTCCTTGTCGATCAAAGGATGGATTTTTCTTCTTTTCTTTCTTGTTTGTTGATGTTCCGATGTCAATGATTTTATGTGATTCATACCAGCTTCGGATAAATAAACGCCGTCAACTAAGTATTGTTGAGGGGAAGGTTTGTATAACTCTGGACTGCGTACTGTTGGTGGTGGGGAACGGGGATATTTATTTGGTTGTGGTTTAGGTTGATTGCATAAAAGATGTGGAGGTGGAACATCTCTTGGACGACAAAGTATACAAATATAGCCATCCTCCGCGCATTTTTCGGCTTCTGCCTCGCTTTTAATCGAGTCACAAGCACAATGCAACCACCTTTCGCACTGAATGCATTGTATTATTAGGTCCCCTTCGTTATATGCTTCTTGACAAGATATGCAGGCAGTATGTGATGCACAAGGACCACACTGTGTATAATTTTTTTGCCAGCTACTATTGAATCCCGGATCGTTTGAACCGCACGTTTGGCAGTGTGCACACCATTTGCACTTCCATGTACCATGCGGTACATTATCCAGTGGTGGATCCATGCAATAAGTATGATAACTGATATCACAATCATCACATAAAATCAAACGACCCTCGTCGTTCCTTTCGCCACAACCTTCGCATACTGTACAATCAAGGCACCGCCAACCTTTTTGTAATATTATTTTAGTAACTTTTACATTAGCGCAATAGGGGTGATAACATTGACCACATTGCGCGCACGCAATTAAACACCCCTCTTGGTCAGTGCCAATTGCACCGCACATTACGCAAATATCTTGAGTCAATACAAATTTATCTTTTGCAGAACATAATACAAGTCTATTTTCAATGCCTGGTTCGTCTTCTTTTGAAAACGAGTCTGACATTGGCCTCTGAAATAAGTTATAGATAAATAGTTAGTATCTATATAATTACCTTTTTTTTTTAATGTAACACATTAAAAAATAGAATTAAAGATAATGTATACCTGCAATCCTACACCAGGTACACCAAAGATACCTCTCATCTTTGCTTTGGGGCCTCTTTTCCTTCCAAATTCTGTCATCTTCTGTCGCTTTTGATACCCAAGTTTACCAATTCCTTTTGGCCGGCCGATTATCCCACCTCCGAGTCCTAATCGCTTCTTTGCAATTTTAGGTGCACAGAATGGTTTCCCTTTGCCAAGACCTATAGAATACAGTGCTTCCTCTGATCCTCCCTGATAATCAAATTCTGACGAATCTCCATCACCATACAGACTTTCTTGCGACGCACTTAAACTCAAATCTCCACCATAATCATCAATATTATCTTTTCTTTTTACAAGTGCCATATTTTTGCAGTGTAGACAAACATATTCATAGTCAGGTTTAGCTTCTTTACGGTGTTGGTAAGTTAATGGATCAGCCTCAGGGTCACAGGTACCATGAACAAATTTTTTACATGCACTACATTGAACCATTTCTCTATACGCGGCAGCCCGATATGCCTTTCTACAAAGAGGACACGAAAAACCTTTGTTCCTTTGCTGGTAACACGAATCACATACAGTGTAATGGGAATGCCACCGTGATGATAGACCAGCGCCTGGAGTACGCGAACCACAGTCTGTACATACACGGCAGCACTTACACTTCCAACCATATTTAGGTATAGATGTAACAATTGGTCGTAAACAACTAGGATGATACGCTTTTTCACAACGTTCACACAACATTACTTTTAAAACATCTTCTGGTTGACGACACACTTGACATACTCTGCAAGATACACATTGCCATCCAGCGCGTACACCCGGTAGTAACGCTAAACCAACACAACTACCATGATAGTGTTGACCACAGATAGAACACATTACTAGGTTGGAAACATCTCCCATCCCACAGCACTGCATACAAGTAACATCACCGTTCACTAAAATCAAACGAAACATGTAAATATGTACATTGAATTATACGATTAAACAATCACATAGCACTTACACAAAAGTGGAACTTGTCCCAAATGTTGACTGCAAAACAAGGACAAGCCTTTTGTATCCTGGAAACAACTTGAAGCTGCAGCACATGGTAAATGAAAATAACGATTGCACGATGCCACCTATTTAAAAAAAATCATCGTGTTATATGAATGATCACGTTCGTCATTAAAATCTTAATACCTCACACGCCTATCGCTCGTTATTGCGGAATTCCATTATTACTATACTTATGAATTGGGTTGTTCGAAATATTCGTTGCGCCTCTGATAATATTCACATCTGTCCCGCAATATCACGGGACCATCGTGCAATGTGTTACAAAAAAATATGGAAAGCAAGGATACTAACTTTGCAAGGAATTCCAGCTCCATAATGAGTACAATAGGCACAACGTTTTGATGAAGCCTGTACTATCGCCGGGCTCAGCACTTCCGTTGTTAACTCTTGAGTATTGCTTGACCATACTGCACAAGATTGATGAACATAATAGTGCCCAGTTGATTCGAATAACGTTCCTATTTCCGGTTCTTCCGAATATCCCACTATGGTTAATTCCTCCACTGGTTCCGAAAAATTTGTTAGACTAGTATTCCTATAAAACGTGATTTGAGTACAGAAATGTTAATACGATTCGTCGTTCTATACATGAAAATTCCTTACAACTTAAATACCTGCACTTAGCTAGACTCTTTTGCCTACGACAAGTCACAGCACCAGGACCTGCTGCACGTGGACTTTTGTCTCCAGTAGATATATCAACGAGGTGATCAGTTGTTTCGTCGCGGTTGGTTGACTTTTCAGGAGTGAAACCTTCAGGACAGGTAAATCTTAACAACTCGCCCTGACCCAGTTGACTTCTCTCACCCAAATTACATAAAGCACATACTTTCCCTGGCCTAAAAAAGACAATGTAATACTTGTTTTATAGCTGCTATTTGTAATTAAATATTACTTAAAATTGGGAAATAATGTATTCAATATTTCTACCATTGTTCTGGAAAATATGGTGGTTCTTCTGGTGCTGGCATGCATCTCTCAGTGTTAGATGTTTCTCCATCAGGAGCAGCATCTTCACTGAGACGAAGAGGACTTGGGGATTCTGAATGTGTATCATCATCCTTGCTTTTAGTTCGACGCGGTACACCTCGTGCATACGCAAGACTAAATAAAAAAATGTTGAAAAGAAGAAAATGTTTGCATATTACATACAAAAAATAATTACAAATATTCAATGTATATACTATGGAAAGTTACATTCATGTGTTTTACTTTTAATGAAATACTAACCCTTTACCCCTAGTGGTTCCTCTGAAAGGTCTACGGGTACCTCCACCACGCGTAACTCCAGGTGGACGTTCTTTTCGAGGTCTACCTGGTCCCCGTCTTATATTTAATGGTTTACCTCCAGGAAGTGGAAATTTCTGGTACCGTAAAGGATCATGAAAAGCTTCATCTGGGGTTACTGCAAGAGAAACAAACTTTTGTGCTTCCTCTGAAATGATATAATTTTTATAGTAATATTGTGTACTGAAAGTATTAAAGAATCATTGTAACATAATGTAACTCATTCTATTTAAAAATTTATTAAGATGTAACTAAAGAAACCTATACTCACTGTTACCAGAAGTTGGTGGTGCAGGACCAAGCAATTGATCGGAATTTGCCGGTGAAACAGGAATCCCTGTTGTTTCTTCATCTTCATCTTCACCATCAGAGGCTTCATCTAGTTCCATTTCTTCCTCACCCTCAAGACGCTCTTCATCATCCATGGCACCTCTACTAGACCTGGGTTGCTATGTAGTCCTATGTAAGTTAAAGATACATGCACTAAGACTATAAATAAAAAGGTAATTAAACTTACTATAGAAACCTATATTTTTACTTTAATAATAACAAAGAGTAATATTATTATTTATAAGAATGAATTTATATAGAGTTGAATACACTGCAATTTTTATCATTTCCATGTATGAATTTGTTTGTTATTAAAATGAATATGTTGAATAAAAAAGGTTGATGAAATCTAATTTAATGTGGCATTGGATTTTATTCATGAGTCTTTGCTAGTCAGTACTATCAATTACACTTGACATCCTTTGATTACATGTATTAAGTTCTATTGCTATATCATAAATTATACCATATGTATCAAACTCAGTTTTGATCTTTTTATGAATTAAATATATCAGATATACTGTAACTTTCACAAGTTGATGTTACAAAGAAATGTTCCATGTATATTTGCCTTTAACTTATGAGGCACAATAACTAATAGTATAATAATATATGAAAATTATATGTATGTCATTCACATAATAATGAATAATAATTTACAGTAATCACTGATTGGACTTATAATAAATGTCATATAAAACACAAAATATAGTTTAACTTTGACCTTGACTATATCCTCCACTGTTATACTTCATGCTTCCATGTATTTTAAAAGGAAACCTTACACACCTTCACATATAAGTTTTTAGAACCATCAGAAATCACAAAGAATTGGAAAACCTTTAATTCTACCATTTAAAATTTCCGTTTCCATTGGAATTAAATATATCATACTGAACATAAACAAAACTTTTGAAATATTGTAAAGTAGTATGAAAGCAAAACCCTCTTCGTTTATCGATTTTTGATCAACAATCGATAATACTTTAAGTCATTTTTACAAATATTGCCGGTTTAGCAGAAGAATATCATATTTTAGAATAATATATACCATTCATGGTCGCTTAGCATTAATAAAATTTCGATTCAAATTTAATTTTTCGTCTGCTACTCGTCCGCTGAAACTTTGAAAAATCTTTGACAAGTGAAAACTTCGAATTCTACTAGAATTGTTACCGATAATCCGTGTACAAGTGGTGTGTAAAACACATCAATCATTTTCTTACGTGTCAACGCTTATTCCCATAGCCGTATAATAAAATCCCCATGGTAATATTATTTTTCATCGAAAAAACACGGTTTCGCTTAAAAGCGCTTTTCGCGGTTAATAAAAACACTGGCTCGTGTCCGTTCCAAACTCACATAGCTTTTAATCTCTTTACAGTATAGACCTCAGTCAGCTACAGCAGGATGGCGTGCCGCTCGGCAATCGGCGGTCATTCCACAGTGGGGAAAACCGAGGCACTATAATCACCGAAAAACGCCACTTTTCACAAACCAAAGATCACAAACTGTTCTTGTCACTGTGAGCCGTATCATCACATACGAAGCATCGTTTTTCCGCTGGTTTCCCGCGTGCACAATTAACTTAGGCTAAATAAGGCAGCCGAGAATTTTGTTGGCACGGCCTTTACGGCGACAGTACGCCATTGCTATGTCAGAGTTTGCAGGCTATAAACATACCCGGGCCGCCCGTAACCACGCCGGATCACGTACCTTCCAGTTACTGTTGTCTCCTTAGCAGTTTCATGGCGGCTTTGCACGCGGAATTATCGGGATCCTCGTCGAAATTCGCACGGCTCATCCAAGTAAACATCTTGTAGTAACAGAAAAAAATGTCACAAGCTGCTTGAACGGAAGAGTACGCAACTGACGAAGAGCTAAAGTCACGGAGTCCGGATGTTGGAACACAGTCAGAGTGCGCACTCGCTTACAAGTATACAGCTGCTGCCATCATTGCATGATGCTGGCAAACGTAAAAGGAACATCGATGTTGGGAATCGTAAAAGGAATCCACCAATCCACCTTCGACAAATGCAACACGTGCATCGGCAATTGCATAATATCTTTTAATTTTACGACCAATTTCAAACGGAAGTTTGGCACTCTAATCGAAAGAAAAAACTTCATCCCGTCGTAGTTTATTCTAGAAATAATTTGGGACTCGTTTGAAAAAAATACATAGAACGCGTATTAAGATTCAGTGTTCAGATAACTTCAGTAATTTCTTTGGTATTTTAATAGTTTATTAATGTTCTACTTAAGTAAGAATTATTTGAATTAACTTAAACTTGTAGTTGTTGATTAAATGAAATAGAACAGTATCATCATAGTGTATTTCTTTACGTATTATCACTAGAACCACGTTGGTACTTATGCTCAAATGTTATAAAATTCGAAATATCTTAAAGTGCATACACGCGTAGTATTCTTAGATGCAATAAACTTGTCGTAATGATGAAACTTCTGACGTGCCATGATCTTCTAAGAAATTCAGTATATTCTTCACAACTATAAAACAAAAATAATTGCTATAATAATGATACAAATATCTCTTTCACGCGTATGATCTTAAATTTTCATTCCTAACGTACCTCGTTTATCTTCGGTATTCATAAACATGTTCACGATTGAGAAGCGTTTTACTTGGCTGATCGATTTTAAAAATTTATTCAACAGTTCCGTGTCTTTAGATGTGCAAAAATGTCGTTCTAAGCAACGCAAAATCACACTGAACATGTTTGCGTCTAATTCGTTCCCTAAAACTAGATATATTTTGCGTAAACAAAAGTTCGTACAATTGTTGTATTTTATTAATGTACAAACCTGAACTTAAATTATCAATATTTAATGATCTTAATAGTTGAGCATATACTTCTAAATCAGTATTATTCTTCAATGACCGCCATGCGCGCATGAATTCATATTCATTCCCAATATTATTAAACTGCTGAAAATATATTATATTAGTTAAGTTTTTTGCATTTAATTATTAATGAATAAGGGCGTGCGAGTACGCGAATTTCGGGAACAGATATTTGCCGCGGGACAAGATTACTCTGGCCGACTTTAAATTTTTAAGTCTGAAAGCATTTTCATATTTGTCGTGTATTCAAATGTAAGAATCTATAAGGGACATGAAGCGAAAATTGTTTTATTTTAAGTTAACCCCTGCTGTTCTCACTCTTCATATTTGTACTTCTGCGATTTATAGTGAAACTTAAAGAATTAATTTAAAGATTAAAACTTGAAGAATTTATAGTAAAGTATCTCTATGAATTTTCCGAACAACCTAATATTAATCATTTGCGTTTTGATCGCATCTTAGTCCTAGCTTTCTCCGTTTTGATGATACTCTATTAGAATCGAAAAAAATATCATGCAATATGTTCAAATTATGAATCTATAGCATCAAATTTGGTCACTTTAGTCGCTAAATCGAGGAGAAATTTGAGCGTTAAGGGGTTAATTATATATACCTTTGGAATATATTTGTCTCCTTTATTAGCTTTATACTCATTTCCACTTAATATTTGTATCTTTTCTCCCGAAGCGGATTTCCCGTTTCCTTTCTCGTTCAAATTACAACTTTCCTCGCAAATATTATTACAGCTTTTATCATTCGATTCTTTCTTGTTTTTATCATCAGCGATTTTACTTTTGTTCGTAATCTTTGAATTAGAATTATTGTTATTTGTTGCCGTTTCACTCAATTTGGTTTTGGCATCTACGAAATTATTATTACTGGCCTCGTTAGGTAATTCTTCGATGATAACTGAACTGGTTCGTTTTGGTTTTGTAATAGAAAAAATTGATTTCTGTGTCGCAGATGAATTAGAATTATTTTTTTCTAGGATCGATTTAGATATATTGGAAGAAAAATTGTTAAAAGAAGTAATTGGTTTTTTGCCGAGTTCGGATGTATTTTTACGATGGTTGCTTTCCGACCTTTTTGAAATAGAATTTTTAATCATTGACGCATGTCTGTTATCATTCTCAAAGCAATAGTCGGCTTTAATGTGCGGTCTTGGTCTTAAATTTTGTGATGGTCCAGGTGCCTTGTCGCAATAGCATATACTACTCGATAAATCCAATTTCGAGTCAAATTGTGAAGTAGAATTTTTCTTTTCTTCGATTCCATTACATTTTGCTTTTCGATTTGTGTCTTCCATCCGTTCTTCTTGTATCGTCATTCTGAAATTATTACAACAAAATAATTTGAATTCAGATTATTAATTATTAAACTGCGGATTTTTATGCGAATTACGATTTTTACAAACACAATTAAAGAAATGGAACCTAAATAGAAATATTCATTTGACCCTTTAAATATCGTATTGAACGTTTTACTTTTAACATTTTGCACACTTTTGCACGTTATTACTGCATTCCATACCTTTTTGCATATTTAAATTTCTCATAAATGCATAAAGATCGGCAGTCTATTAATCATTAATCTCCATTCCCTTTTTTTTTAATTTTTTGCTGCACTTTTCTTTTTATTATTTCTATACCGTACCTTACTTTTCTAGATTCGCAAGGTTTCCTTAATTTTTTCACACCAGCGATCGCCACAGGGTTGGTAGGTTCCAATTTCAAAATCGCTTCGTAATCTATCAGTGCCTAATAATTAAACGTGCATTTGTTTTATACAAAGTTTTATAGTTAGGCACGAGGCTGAAGAATGTATCTTTATTGGGAATACCTGAGATGATTTTTCAAGGTGTTCTAATGTTACTGCTCGACGAAGTAAAGCTTTAATATTCACATATTCTACGCTAAGTACTATGTTACAATCGTTAAGAGCGTCTTCATATCGACGAAGTTTGATATCTAAAAAACTATAATTTAATTTTACCGAATAAATTTTTCATCAGATTTGGTGACATTGATTTTCTTACAGGCCATAGCGCGATTATTGTACGTAACTATGTTCATATTCATTTTTATGCTAGTGTTGTAATGCTCCAAAGCTTCCTCGTAATCTCCGGCCCTAAATGCCTCATTTCCCTTTTCTCTTTCCTGTTCTGCCATCACGTCCAATTCAGTTCCGGTCAGTGACGCTAATAATGATATATTTTTTTTCTTTATGGGCTACTTGATTCGTAAATCTTTTTAACATACTACATTTGATCACAAAAGTATTCGGCCACGTTAAACATTTGTCAATAGAATGAAAAGTAATTCGAAATCTATTATTAATATCGATGTAATCTCAATTTGATAAAATGAAACGTTATCTTTAAACATGTAACATAAATAACATGAGTAATAAATAGATATAGTGTTCTAAATTTTGTAAGGCGACTGGGTAGATTTGTGGCGGATTGTATTTAAAATAATTAGAGGATTATTTAAATACTTATTATTCTTTTCATCCTTTATTTTTTTCTTTCCATTTTGCGAAACTCCACTAATTATTTTGTACAATTCACGTTAGAATTTGCAACATACATTTATTGATAATTGTGTGTTTGTCAAGTTTCTTTTTCTCCGTAATTTTCTTCTGTTTCCCTTGAAATTTTTTTGCTTTGATCAGGTTTTGTTCTTCTCGTATATCCATTTTATTCAATTCAGTGTCGACATCGTATTTATCCCAAGCGGCATAATCACACGCAGCAATCCGCTTATTTTTCATAACATTTTTCGAATTTGTTATAGAATTTTTCTAATGATACGGAATGAACGAGAAAGGAAAGAAAAGTATAGTTACTTTTGCTACTACTTTACTAATTTAAAGTAATAATTACGCTGCGGATCTTTGTGCATTTGTCAAAAATTTAAATTCTGAAAAAAGTACGGTTTACATATAATGTGCCAAAACATGTAAAACATCCAAAGTAAAGCACAAGTTATAATATGTAGAGGGTGAAATAAATTGCTATTGAAGTAACATTCTTTCAGTTATGCTTCCAAAAATTGGAACTTGCATAAAAATCCGCAATCTTGTAATAATTAATATACATAATTGAACTTTGTATATACATTTGTAGATCCTTCTTTAAATTGCCGGATATCCGGTTGAGGAAGAGGGTTCACCATAGCTTTCCCCTCTTCCAAATCTCTTTCTCGAATCTGCATTTCGGACATCCAATCGTTAATATCTTTATCAATTTCCTTACATTCGCTCGGTTCAAGCATATCTCGCTTAAGAATAGGTTCTGACTTTCTTAAAATTATACTCGAAGGTTTAACAACAACCAAGCGTTGCTCTGCGTGCTTCGTTAAATCCGGATAATATCCTTCTTCACCGGAACTATTAATAAAACGTACCGTAAATCGCTCGCGACAATATTAATACGAACATATGTACGTATTTTAAAAGATTGAGAATATTCAAAACTAGTTATAGAAGCTTGTTAGATTAGAGAAGACGGAAACCTTGTGAGCCTCGGATTTTTGAAAACCCCGCCGATTTATGATCTCTACTTACCGCAGTATAGTTACTATGCGCTCCAACTTTTTTGCGTTCGTGCATTCGGAAATGTATTCATACGAAAGATGCTCAACCGGTATATCGTACCTTTCGAGTAACGACTTTTTTTCAGATTTCGCAACGCGAACTACGTCCGTATCGTGTTCGACCATGATACCAGACAAAATAGTGTCTATCGGAAAATATTCCCCTCTGTTAGAACTTAATTAATTGTGTTGTCATGGTTACACGCATACTAAATTGCCAGTTTCGGTATAGTTTATCTACAAAGTACCAGCATTAGTCAATTCTATCATCACAGACGAGGTACAGGATAGACCTATCACCTAATGCATATTTTTGTCCTAGGATTTGAGGGCTCAACTATCCCTCAACGAGTGCAACATGGATGTCCAAATAATTGGGTAGTTTGTTTATAATAACCTATCATATATTTCTCTTGCGATTTCATGGCTAAATTTAGTTTCAATTCTAACCGCTGCTAATGTTAAAATCGTATTCCGTGTTAAATCGGTAACGTCGAGAGTGATGCGAGAATGGTAACAGGGCACGCAAGCTCTTGAATCCTGGGACAAAAATATGCATTAGGTGATAGGTCTATCCTGTACCTCGTCTGTGTCTGATGTTTGAATCGGTAACATTGGACGTGACACGAAAATGGTAAGGGGGCTTATAAGTCCCCAATTCGAGTCTATATTATTTTTAGTCAATGGTGGTATCGGTGCAAGGCTCAATCGATAACGCAGAGAGTCTTCTTTACGATGCGTTTCCAACGAAAAGTGAAGGAACAAATGTAATATACTCATTCGATCATTTGTAATAATTTATTCACTACAGTCACTAATCTTCTGCTAGTTTAAGACCCGTGAATAAGTAGCTTAATAGATAAGCAATAAAATAGTTCATATAATTAAATCCTAGAACAGTCGCTTACATGAAGTTAATTTGACGTAATGAAGTCTACTAATAAGAATAGAATTTTAATTCAGTGGACAAGGATCGTAAAGATTTTCAATATTTTATTGCAGTTACTGTAATTACTGTTACATTTAAGGTATTCTTATAAATTAATATGAGATATTATAATTTTACATTGGACAATAATGAAGACTAAGAGGAGGAATATGAATTCTTTTAAAGTTGTTATCGATAAAAGGATTCGTTTCACGTGGATAACAATATTAATGACCAAACCATTGTATTTCGTTCTAATATCGCATTATGGGGCTGTCTCGTGCCGCATAGTCTGAAATACTGACATATAAAAAAAAACAGAATTTTTAAAAGAATATCTTTCTTGTTATTACCTGAAGAGGAATTCAAACGCTTCTAAAGTATTTCAACGCGCAAAATGTAAAAGAAAGAGCGCAAAAGCTATAGATCTCACGCAATCGAAGCGATAAAATTGAAGATGGAATTCAGGCCACAAAAATACATCGTATGATTGGTGTCTACTCTTAAATCTAGGCTGATAGAACGATTTTGAGTAAGAAATAGAAGAAAAGTCATTGCGACCATAAGGGTAAGCGTCCGCGTAGTTACTTGTACCAGGGGAAACACGCGCTTGCATACTGGCGCTCGCGCATCGGCTCCCCTTACCTGTTAACACGGCAGTCACCTTGTAGCGTGGAGCGGTACGCCATGCCGTGGAAGAGGCGTGCAGTGGGCACGCTGGAGAGTGCATATTAGACAGTGCGAAGCGCTCAGGCTCGAGCATTCGCCGGCGAGCGCTCGGTGAGATCGCCTCGGAGGTGTTTTTCGTGTATCGCGCGGTCGCTTCATTTCATTCGCGTACGTATTCTCATTAGTGAATTCCGCCTCCGTATCGTTGCGTATACGATAAACAGTACGGTCACTCGTAACGTTCGACTACGTAACTAGGGTAGTCTAATCGCGAAATTTTCTACGCTGTGTGAATTTATTATCGCAAGTGGAATACCAGGTATTTATTCACACGAATTTCCTTACGTTACCATTCTTTAAGTCGGATTAGACGGCATTATTGTAAGGAATCGGCTTTCTTGTGCAAACACGGGTAGCATCTGTTCGCGGGTTAATATTTGCACATCATGGTCGACCTTCTGGAGGTCGCTCCGATTCAATGGCTTTTCATTACACATGAATTGTCGTCAGAAATGTTTTCAAGATAGCATTCGTTTGAACGTATCACGTCGGTATAGTCTTTTCTCGCTTGGTACCCCTGGCATCATGCTGCATTATTCGCGTCTGTCAGCGGATAAGTATCGTGCAGTAGCTATCCACGATAAAATATTTAACGTGTAAACGAGCTCGGTCGATGTTCAGGTTATTTGTAAACTGTAAAGAGCAAGTGCGGTGCACCAGTCGTAAATAAACAAATACGAAATAAGCTCGCATGCGAAGAGTTCGTGAACACGTTTTAATGTCGCGCAATTAAACCTGCGTTATTTCATAAACTTCACTGGTAACAATATGTACGTCGATAATGTATTTTATCTAGTCCCCGCGAGTTAAACCGGTAAAGAAGCGAAAATAAATTGATATACGACGCTATTTACGGGGCCGACTTGTCACGTAAATCTTAAGAAAATAATTCTGCAAATATGCGAGCATTCGTACGGTTCTCAGGCACGTCAAGTTTCGTGAAATTCGAACACGACTTTTACCAGTGTTCACCCGCGAAACGGCGATTTGTCAGCGGTTTTGGTTCGACAAAAAAAAAAGGAAACACAAATCGCGCGCCGGAAAAATCCGGTGGGCGAAAAAAACGAGGAAAAAATTGGAACGGCGCGACGTAGGAATTGCAAGGGAGCACGTGGGCGGTGCTTGAAGTCTAGTTCTCCGCGCCTCTCGCTTCCAGTATTCGTCTGCCCGTCCGAGGGAGCGAGTGTTGCTCTGCTGTTAGTGCTCAGCAGCGCGCGCGCGCGCCTTCTAGCTTTTTTTTCGTAATCCGAACGAGCCCGACGTTGGCGGCGCCAAGCGAGAAGAGAAGATGAGGAGGGAGGCCGTCGACCCGTTATAAATGGAACTAGCAAGACAGCATTTCTTGAATCGTTTCTTGTGTTATTATTCGCAGCGTGTCGGCGCACTAACCCGCATGTTTGCTCGCGGCGCGACCGGAACACCGACGTTCAGCGACATTATTATCACCGTGGTCCAAGGAGGATGCATTCGAATTCAGGCGAACGTGGAAAGTGAAGTTGTGGAAGGAAAGAAAAGAGAAATCGAGGGACGAGAAGTGGCATTTTCTGACAACGTACACACGAACCACGATGCTGTGTGAAATTCTTGAATCGTAGTGGCGCGTTTGCGTTTGCAGTAAAGAATTCCGATTAGAAAAGGGATGCTCGTGGCGACACTGTGCCGGGATACGGAAAGTTCGAAAAGGTGACAAGTGGACGAAGTTTGAAAGTCGCGTTCCGACGATTCGCGGTTGCACGGTCGTTTAAATTGCCTGTCACAATTCGAGGCGCTCCAAGTTGTTCGCGAGAAGCTTGCACGAAGCCAGTGAATCACATTCGAGAACGACATTTCGAAAGATCGATGTGTCGTCGCGTCTAAAAAGGTGGCTCTTACTCAACGCCGTTTATCGCGCCATTGGCGAGCATGCTTGGAATGAACGTCGCGTTTACAGCCGCTATGTGAAGTTGTCTCTACAGTTTGAACGTGATTAGTGGATGCACAACAAGCCTCTGAGTGTCACCGGCGTCAATAAATAAAAGCTTCGCGTAAAGACCGAACAACTTAGGAACAAATCAACCTATCGTAACTTTCTGTCATTGTAAATATAGTCGTTACCGTACATGATATACGGGAAAAATATCTTTCGTGTGAATATTGATGCTCTCGTAAAAATACTATTTCTCGAGAATTCAGTGGTGCCCGTGTCATTGTATCCGTAAACATTTATCGTGGTTATTCCGCATTTCTCTTGTGTACGTGCGATGTGAATGGACTTTAATACGGTCGAAACGAAGGGAACAGGTAGAGTGAAAAGTAACGCGAACAGTGTTAATCGGACAAGTATATGATGTGCAAGCGCGGCTCGAATGACACCTAACATCCACGTCTGATGACAAACGTGAACAGGATCAGGGTGGTCGTCCTCGGCGGCCCCAGAGTCGGGAAATCAGGTAACCTAAAAATTTCTTATTTCAATTTTTTCGTCCGTTGCGCGCGGTACAGTTTTATCGGCGCTGTCACTTGTCATACGTGAAAAATTGAACTTTTATCTTTCGAAACTTTCTTATATTTTATGTCCATTTTTATAAAGATCAATTTAAATTGAAAAGAAGTAGGCTGTATTGATAAGTTGGAATAGCATCGCTAAATGTGTTTAAAGTTATATCATCTTATATGGTACGAAATTAGCTACATATAGTTCAGCGCCAGGATGTAGTTTTATTAAATAAAATATTAGTAAACGTGGTAGAAAATCCAATTCGGAGCTTTTACTATCCAAATATCCGTAGACCCAAAATGCTCATTGAAACTCGGAGTTGGATTCGTAATGCAGGTTTGAGTATCCGGATATCCGGACTTTGATCCAAGTATTCGTGTATCCGGATCCGGATCCGGATTTAAATCTTAATTGTTGATGACTCAAAAATCAAACTCATCTTATCTGGATTCGGAGTAATAAAAGTTACAATAAACTGATAAATATAAGAAAAAATGTGTTCATAATCCGTGTATATATTTAACATTATTTTCATATATCATATTACACTATTCTTTTCTCGTAATCGCAGTATATGTATATACATACCGAACTTTATTCTCGCATGTATTAAGACAATAAAAAAAGATTTTCCTGCAGCACTGTGAAATGTAAACATTAAATGAATATTGCGGAACAATAAGGAGCCACAAGTAAGCTGGATAGTCAGAGCTTTACTTGATATTTAGATAAGAAGACCTTTATACATGAATTATTAAGTATTCGGGTATTTAAATCTGTTACTTTGATACTGTTGCAAATGCCACAAACTTTCCGAACAACCTAATACTAGCATTTTCCTTAAAATTTATTATTGGTTTTTCCCTGAGAGATATATTTTCTGGTATAAATGGGGACGTAACTATAGGATAGAGAAAAGTATAAGTATAAATATACGCGGAATACGTGACTCACTTTGTACGTGTAACTGACTCTATTTTTGAATGGGAAAATACATTTTTCTGGGGTCAAAACTCATTTTCGCTTACATTTAATTTTTATGTGCACGTAAAATCTCTGTTTTTCTTTTAAATATTATTTTTTCCTTTCATTCTGATTTACAATTCACATGCTATTATGTTAATTTTCATACAAATTTTTAATTCAAGTTCAATAATTAATTGCTTGGTAATTATACATCTCGCCATTTTGATGACCTTGATATGCACACGTTGACAAAGTTAATGACATGAATTATTTCATATCAAGACTATTGAAATGGGCAACATTGATTTTATTCTGCATAATCAGCATCTGTTTTTATTATTTAAATATCAAGATTTTTTTTGAATCGGTCATATAAAATCAGAAATAATAAATTGCAAAGAAATAAATTTTTGTTCTCAACTTGTTTCGATTAAAAATAGTATTAAATTTATCAAATACAAGCTACTAGACTGTGGATTTTTATGCAAATTCCTACTTTTTTTTAACAAAATTGCAGAAATGGGATCAGAATGGAGTACTATGTAATTTAAATATTCTTGGCCTTTAGCATTCTTCTCTAATTTGCTGCATATTTAAATTCCCATAAATACCTACGTAAAAGTGCACAGTGTACAAATTACTACGCAATAATATGCCGATATTTACAATAATTCTTCCATTTAATCATACTAATACTCTCGAGCATCGCCAAGATCGATTACTTTATCATTAGTTTGAAGAGTAATCAAATTCTTGGTTCAGTCACCGTGCAATTCATCCGAAGGCAACAAAACCATTATTGTGTTACGATTATGGGAAAGTATGGATGTAAGCATATCGGCGGGGTATTAATTATAGTGGACAGTACTAATATTGTGTCGTGTAAAGCGTGTAATTTCTGCGCGTCTATCTAATACCGCGGCGACGGATTGAATGAAAGTGCCGTTAAGATGAATACGTATAGTCTTCGGTATAATACGGTGCATTAGTTAGCCGGACAGTCGTGCGACTGGTACAAAGCGATCAAATAAAGGCAAATAAGGATAGTTCAGCGACCCCTGAATTAATCCTATTAATAAGCCCGCGGAACCAATATCGAAGTGTGTATAATTCGAATCTAAGCTAAATTAAATAATAAATGGGCGGGACCGATAACTCTGCGGACTCCGGAGACCCGTGTAATCCAAACGAGAGGAAATTAAACGATAAACAGCGGATTTAATAGTTTGCCGTGGAAAACAAAGTAATGTTCCTTAGTTGTTCGACGGGTAGTGGTTTTTCGTTAATCGGGTCATGATTAATGCTATATTATTAAATATGATTATATACTATCGATTGCTTTTGGTCTTTCAGGGGGGGGGGGGGGGAACTTGTTCTCCATAATGGAAAAAAAAAGAGTTGCGCGAGTCCGCCGTGTGTAATTTGACGAGGTTGATGAACTTGTAATTGAACGTAATAGCTAATCATAGGACTACACGATAACTCGTGAATTTTGAAATTGGAGCAATTAACTCGTTGCCACATAATAACCAGCCACACTCGTGATACATATTATAATTAGACTGCCGATATTTATGCAAATTTACATTTTTACAAATGGCAATAAACAAATGGGATCTAAATTGGGGATTATTTCACCTATTAATTATTCTAACGTGTGTTTCACTTTCGATATTTGATATATTTTTGCATGTTATATGCATCCTGTATTTTTTCTTCAGATAAATTCTCTACAAATTCATGAACATTTTCAGTCTAATAATGTACATAGAATGAGGGCATTTTGTTTATAATAATGTTCAATTTCAATATTAATGAGTCCAAAATTCCGGTTATCGAGTCCAAATCAATCCTAATAGGTATACAAATTAATTCGGTGCCTTTATATTTGAAATCCTGATGATTTTATTCGTTTAAAACTATGGTCTCTTTTGTTAAAAGTAAATTATCAGTCGCTTATGATGGGAATTGAATAATGAAAAATATTTTGAGTATCTTTCGAATGATACTTCGAAACGTCTACTTCCAAATCTCTTCTTTGTGTTTGCCAGGTTACTGGCATATTAACCTATGTATCGCAATGCTAACGCCGTGTTCTAAATAAACGACTAGAATTTTTGGCCAACCTAATAGTTATCTTAAAGCCAGACTGGTTTGATTCCGGCAATGTAATTTTACAACAAAGCAAAAAGAACCGTAAAGAGATATTGTACTTATGGCAGTTCGAGCAATTAAGTTTTTTGATTTATTACGGTATATAAATAAGTGTTAATGGCTTTAGTAAAACAGAGAAAGAACAACGAGACAGTGTATATAACACAGTTATGAGAAAAACGGAATTGAGTTAATCGGGCTCAAAGCTATGGAATTATAAAATTTGCAGTTGTGAAAGTTTACTTATCGGAGTTCAGAATTTCTATAATTATCTATGGTTACGTGGTTTAGCAAGATTTCATATGAAATTCTTTATTGTATCATTGCAAGAGTTAAATAAAACATCCAGATTAATTGCTTCCTCTCTCTTGGATAAAAAATGTTTAATTGTGCTGCGGTTTTCGGATCATTTTCGATCCAATCGAGTTGTTGTTTGTTTTAAATTATTTTCCAATTTTGAAGTAAATACAAAAGGGTTGTTACTAATTTTTACTCGTCGATTTTTCTTCTCCAAATAATATAACCTCTTTTAAGAAATGTAAATGTAATTGAATGTAATTGAATTGAGTAGAATTTCGCGGCAATGTTAGATATTGATAGATCTTAAAATCTACTCAATCTTACAATGATCTAATGAGATATTAAGATTTTCCGTGTGGTGATAAGTATAAGGCATTTTAATTGAGAATGTGTTTATATTTCCGCAGTTGATCAGCTACATTTGTCAAGTGTCTCATTTTTTTGAAGAATTACTTGTTGAATGGATCACAATTGCGACGTTTTGGTATAACAATCGTGTGTTATCTTCACCCAGAAATCGTTACTGATATGCTTCTTTGTATTCAATTAGATTAGATAGAATCATATACAAACTCCCGTCTTTGTTCACAAGACTATTAATGTTGGTTTAACTGAGAAATTCTATGTATATACCATAAAAATGTGCAATAAGTGCAATAACTATTAAACGGACTTGTTTTTCCTGTTTTTCGTATCATTGTAACAGGGCTATCAAGCATCTTATCCATTAAAAGCTGCATTTCATGCTTATCTTTAACTCATTTCACAGAGTCATTTCTGTCGTGCATTTTTTATATTGAGAATTCCATTTATCAATCAGATAGTTAAGCAAATTTACACAGAGTATTTTATGAACTATAATAACATAATAGTCCTACTTCTATTAACTTTCGTAAAAACGTCACTTTTTGTCAATTTTAATCGTATAATTATATTTAATACACGGGTAGTGGGGTTAACTTTATCACCTTTGATGGTCGGATTGAATATAACTCTTAAAATAACCGTTCTAAATCGCAAGGGGCGTAAAAAAACCTCTGCCTTTTTTTTTACACAATCCTAATTTCATTTTGAAATTTATGCTTCCTACAAACGGATAGTTTATCCTGTACTTAGTCAATGGTACTAGTACATCCTGCTCCGAAAACTGCGTTCTTGTGCGTTACACGCGATATTCCTGTTTCTTTTCAACCTTCTATCGTAGTTGGACGAGCGTTTGATCAGAAAACGGATATTCCCGGGTCCGGGAGAATCCGTAAAAGTCGTGAGAAGGAGAGGCTGTGTCCTGCTGGGTATAATAAGGACCTCCGTGGACGTTATCGGATATCAAGTGAGGAGAGTGGTCAACGGGTCGTTGCGAGCCACGAAAAATTCTGCACGGCAGCAGGTTGAGAGATCTGGATATCCGATACATCCGTTCTGTTACCGAGCCACGCTCTATACCCGCCTCGTTCGTCCCTGGATACCAACTTTACGCACCGAACGCGATTTTTCCTCCCTTATCGGATTCTAACAAATCTAACTTTCCATGCTTTTAGCTGTAGACCTATTTTTAGATGGCGATCAAATCCTGTTTGTGTTGCTGGACGACTAAATTAAGTTTCGATGACTGTAGTTTTTATTAGAGTTGTATGTTAGGAATAGAAGCCATTATTTGTACTCACAATTAGCGTGGCTTACAATTATTTGAACGTCTTCAATAGTGGAAATAGTAGAAGGTTAGAGCGTGGGATTTTAAATTCGTTCGTTCGGTAAGGTATCGTATGGTCGATAAGTTAACCCTTCGCCTGCAAGCTGCTTTTTAGTAACGCGACCTGCAACTTAGATCGCTTGTGTTCGGGCTTTAACTTTTTCATAGTTTTAGATATTAATAGAATTTGTAACACTTCTGAGATACTTTTTGAAGTCTCTAATTTAATGTGCAACTGATACTTAAGCGAAATGTTTAACGCTTTTATTCAATAATAGTGAGAATTTCGTCCGGATTATAAATGATCCACGTTGTAGGTAAAGGGTTAAATTTATACACCTAATATATGACTGACGATGAGTATCGTATTGGATTTGGTTTATTCTAAGATTTCTGTGAGAGAGTAGTTTCTCCAAACTGATTGAGTCCATCTCTTGGTATTTTGGAATATTTTTAATGTAGAGTTTTAGTATCTTTCAATTTGTTAAGATACTTTCATATTTATTTAAAGTTGTTCCATTTTCTCGGCGAGGAAGTTTTAAAGAACTTTGGAATTTGAGTTCTCTCTTGCTTAGAGTTGCCCTAAAATTATGGTGGTAATATCCATAATTGCGGTTATTTGTGGTATCGATTGTCGTTACTAGATCTTCCAATTAACCTACTTTTGTGCTCAGGAATTTCAGATTTACAAACTTGTAATTTATAATTCGATAAGGTATTCTAAAAGTCTACTTTTAGTTCTCTACTTACAGCGAATCAAAAGATATTTTTCGATTACCGAATGATAGTTTTACCTTTGCCAATCAGCTTGGATCATTTGCGAATATACTTGTATATGCATAGATTTATTTCTATTTTGAATGATCTAGATTTAGTTATTTTATTGGATTGGGGAAAACTAGATGAGAGTTAGATGGTGGAACCTAAGATGGATACAATGACGCTTTCACTTTATGGAAATAACATTGATTGATCATGAAAGGAAGGTGTAGCACTGATTGAGAGCGTACGAATATTCGCTTCGAAGTAACTCGAACAATTTTTGTACAATTTGAGAAATACGACGCGTTCCAAATTAGATTTTACTTAGAGACTTTTTCTACCCACTCGGAGATTTAGTCCAACTAAAAAGTAAGTAGTTTTATATAGAAAAAGAGAATCAGAAAGTGGCACTTTGTTCTCTTACAAAAATGACAATTTTTCGATTTTTCTTTCTCGTTTACACACTTTCAGTGTTGTACATTGATCCTTTAAGCGTTTATAATTAGTCCATGCGTCGCGTCGTGCGAGCAAAACGAAATGTATTCAAAATGTTTGGTTCATACGGGTTCAAAGAAGGAAGAAAATAAATCAAATCATTTTCATGTTATTTACGATAGTTGAAAGTGATTTCCTTCATAAAAAAAGATAGGCGTATTTTTACCGTTTTTTATAATTTTAATAAGCACTTAAAGGATTAATTCCGTCGTAAACTAGAAACGATAAAAAGTAGAAAGTTCAAGTGTCCCAAAAATAAGCTAAACTAAAATCTGATGAAAAGGATTTCACTTTTAGCGAAAGACAGTATCGAATGTAGGATATACGTAATATATTTTAAACCCTATTTCCGTAAGACCATAGCTTTTGGATATTTATAGGGGCGATAAATTTCGACAGTCGCCGCGTAACATGGGCGCCAAGAGGGATTCGCGATAATGCACGAGAGACGAAACGATTTTATAGAATACATTAATAGAAAAGCTGGTGGAAGCCACGAGAACGTCGATGATTACGGTTAGGGGCCATTTATCTGCGTTAACGCCTATTGAAGTGGCAATTGGAAGCCGGTGCACATTTCCATGTCACGAGAAGTATACATAAATTCATTTGGGCCGAACGGCTGACTTTATTACCAGCTCGTTAAAAAGTTAGGCCCAGACACGGTATGGAAAAAAAGTCACGTCGCCTTTCTTCTCCTTCACGCTACCGTAATCGTTATTTTATTCCGCTTATCGGTGGTGCTCTGCTGCCATATTTTATCTCGTTTAAACGTATCACTGTTCGATATTCTTTACCAATTCGTTATAAGTATATCAGTGCATTTAATAAACGAAGGTTTTGCATTCCCTTTTTTTCTTCTGATTGCATCTACATTATCTTGTTTAATTATATTGTTTAGTATTGGAAAATTTCTGCACATTTATACAGTGGGTGATCAAATTATTATGAACACTTTGGAATTATCACTCCTTTGAAGTTTGAACGAGTACACTTAAAATAAAATTTATTTTCATTCCAAAAAATATTCTTATATTTTTTAGTAACGTATAATAAGGATTTTTTTTAAATTCTTTAAATTATTTCAAGTTTTTAAAAGTATACTCAGTTGTATAATTAAAGGATCACCCAATTTCGTCGAAAACGTGTTGAATCGTCAACTGTAATAATTTCGTGCAAAAAAATCGCGTATGCATGCGCGCGGTTAGCATATTTAATATCTGTTTAACGACACTTGCGTGCTCTAATTTTGCTATCGAATTTTTATTGTACACGATTAAAAGCATAGCAATATTTTTTGCATTAAAAGAGGTTTTATTTTTAGTGTATTTTCATTTCCAGCGTTCATTGAATTTAGTAAGTGAAAATCTTGAAGCACTGTATTATAGCTAGACAGCGAATTTTTATGCAAACTTATATTTTTTATAAATAAAACTGGAAAAGTGGGAATTAAATGGGGGGTTGGTTATCTCGCCCTCAAAATGAAATAATTTACATATTTTTACATATTAAATGCAGTCTGCGTCCTTATGCACATTTAAATTTCCCATATATATGCATAAAAATTCGCAGTCTAATAATAACGGAACATTATAAAAGCTATGTTCATCAAGTAAAGTATAAAAACATAGCTGTACATGTACGGCATTACTCTTTGGGCCCAACAATTTTTTACCGTGTGTGTACATCCGTACTCGTGAAAGGGTTAATATACGACTTGAAAGTAAATAAGTAATAAGTAGACTGCTGGTTTTTACGCAAATTCACATTTCGAATAAATATTAGTTAAGTTTGAATCAACAGGATTTAAATTGTTATTTGCTTCACCCCATAAATATTATAATTTCTATTGTACTTTGAATATTTTGTATCATATTTAGCAGTGTGCACCTTTTCGCACCTTTAAATTTCCATTAAATAAATGCATAAAAAATCGGCAGCCTAGCAATAAGATCCAAATATAACTTGCTGAGATAAAAATAACTAAAATTAACGAATCGTTTATCTTCGGGTCCATTTCCATTTAGCCAGCTCAAAATACAAAGGATACCCGTTCCCTTGGCATTGAATCAATTCCAGCAATTAAAAAAGTTTCCGGCGAGCGGATCTCGCGTTTAAATTGCCGTAGTGCGCGTGCGCGTCGCGAGAAAGAGAAAGAAAGCGCTCGTAAATATTCAGCCAGTTGTTTCAATATTTTACAACGCATGTGTACGGGGGAGTTCAGCAGCCGTGGATTTTTGCGTTCCCCGGCGAGGGAAGAAACAAATTCGGCCTCACGCACACGTGCATCTATTTCAGGAAAACGTGGTCTCCTCTCGCATACCGCGAGAGAGCGCGCGCATAAATGAGCATATAAAGAGTGAATCAGCGATTCGCGACGATTTATTATCGTAGATGAATTCACGGCCTGAAGCCTCGTTCGTGCATCTTGATTCATATGACTGGGTCGAACCCTGAAGTTACAAATATGAATAACCAAACAGGATGATGGAGTGACCGAATAAAACTCGCCGGCCATATTGTATATGCAGGTCTTTGTACCACGCTGTGGAAAAAATCATCGGCGCTCCGCGTGAGTTAATGAGTTCCATGCGCAAAATAATTGTTTCTTTGTGCGCATCATACTTCCTTTATCTTCGTTTAGTATTTCCACGGAGGTAAATGAATTATTGAGATCGAATACCGCGAAATTATCGAGGTACAGCATGTTACTGTTTTGGTGGAATATTGTACCGAATGAAATAAAACACTCTACACTAGTTTCTATCAGAAAAATATCCTTCTTAACCCTTTGCGCTCCAGCACTTTTTTAATAGTACGATCTAGCGGTCATTCAAACACACTTTAATAGCTTTTGTGAGAATTTAAAGTGTTACGTATTTCGTAAAAGAGGAAATGCTGTCTTTAATTCACTTTGTTTTGAAAGAGATGAGAATTGAACTGACGAAAATAAGTAAAAACCTTTAATCTTCACTATTGTGGAAATTTACACGTGTCTTCATGGCAACGCGAACGGAGTGCAAAATGTTAATTAAAATGGTTCGCTACTTGACTAAAGTTTCACTTTATCTTTTTATTTTACAACTACTTTGGCATAGAAAGTTTATGGCGAATTGTGCTCGTGATTTGAGTAAGGGTTAAGTCACTCTCGTAGGTTTGCACTCGCATAAACGGAGCGGCGATGGTATTCGCTTGTCCGCGTGCATCGGTCTATAGATAGATTCACGGTAGATAAAGCTGGTGCACGTAAGAAAATAGTAATTACGGGCACAATCGCCTCGGATAAAGGGGGCAAGGTAAAAAACAGCGATTCACGGCATGGTAAGAGCAACGGAGCGCATCCTCTGCTCCTGTCCCAAGCGAATTGGCCGCGTTTTGCTGCGAACCCTCGTCATTGCTCCAATAAACGCGCGTGTAAGTCTCGGTATGTTTATTGCCAGAAGATAGTTCGTTTGCTAAAGCAAATTCCATATTATGCGATTTTTCATCCACGAGGTAAAACATATTTGGAATTTTGTTAGATATGATATCGAAGATGAAACCTTTTCATCTGACGATGTCTACTTATACGAATCACTTAAGTTGGTCTAACAGATTAATCTTACTTTTGATCGAGAATATTCAACATAACGCAAAAGAAGTAGGATTTAAGTTGGGGGTTGTTTTACCCTCTAATTATTCTAATTTGTTCTTTACTTCGAATATTTTTTAAACTTTTGCGTATCATATGCACCCTGTATTTCTTTCCACAATTAAATTTCCCATAAACGCATAAACATCCGGTGTTTAATAATCAGCGATAGTTGGGCAATTGCGTCGGATAATCGGAATTTATTAATGTATGATCTGCCAATAATATTCTACAGCTACCAATGAAAACGAAACGATAAAAATACATTCCATTATTTTAGTTTTAAAACGAGAGGGAGAAAAGTCAGCTCTCGTCGCGATTAAAGTCTGCGAGACGTCTCCAATTGTCTGGCGTTCCGTGAATTTGTTTAATGATATGCATTATCGTGTATCGTGGAGCGCATAACGCCGTATTTACGAGCGCGTCTGCGATGCAGGCCCGATAAAGCTTCGTTGACACGTTCAATTCAGCTTCGCGTGTACGGGAACGGGGCATATTCACGAGATCTTCGCGTAGTCCCTCGGCAACACGGTCGCGCAACAATACAACGCGAGAGAGAAGGTCCCATGCATGACGCGCGTTACACTCTCGTGCATGTACGGATTCTGGGATGCGCATGCGCCATAAATTTCCCGTCGCGCGGTGAACTTCCACGTATCTGATACCACATGTCTCGGATTTCCCTCGCCTGTGAACTTTCGTCTTCACCGTGGCTAGAGAGTTTACGCGTATTTTCGTTCGACACAAAGGTACAAATTGCGAACGCCTCGAAATGTCAGCTTCAGCCAGCACAAGGCATCGTGTGCCACTTTGTTGCCATGGTGGCGAAACGGAGGGTTTTATGGCGGGAGCTTTCAGTAGCTAATCTGTTAACTGAGAAAGACGAGTTGACTCGAATTACAGGATATTTTGGACGTGGTCATTTATTTCCTTAGGGTTTCTGCGATTTCCAGTGTAGGTATTAGGCGTACCAACAAGTAATCCAGTACTTTTAAATGGACCGATGAATTTAATTCAACCAAAAATCAAGCTTTCAAATGAGGATTCGTATTACCTGTGGAAAATTACAACCCAACAGCAATGTATTTAAAATGGAATTGGTATTTGATTTTATTTAAAACAAATGCTGACTTTAACGAGAGAAGTGAATTATTCATTGGTACACCTAATGTTAGGTTGTTTGGAAAGTTCGTAGGGAACATTTTGAGGAACATTTAAAGTAGGGCTGCGACTATCCGAAGATTTATTACATATATTTTATATATATAATATTCGAATATTCGAATATTTCCCTACAAAAATCCGGATATCCGAACATAGATTAAATTTACATAATTACCATCTTACTATCTCGAAATTCGCTTGCAACTTTTTACCGTGTTATACTTACGATTAAACTGCATGTAATTAGGCTGTTGTGCAACAGACGGCACTTAAAATATCACTTTTATCGTGAACTTTCATTTACCAACGGAGTTCCTCGTTGCCGCTGCCTTACACTTTAAATGAAGCTAGCTTAAAAGCTGAGAAAACTTTATAGAGCTAGGAATCTATAGTATATCGTTCAAAGTATCATATTCATAGTACCTCTGCGGCGTCAATAGCGTCACATTGTGCACAACCGTTAACGATACAGTTTCATTCTGCTCAGTCGTCTGCTATTAACGTAACAGCATACCGTTACCGTTAATGCGAGGTTGCTTAATAACCCATTCGCCGATTTTGCGAGGAAAGCGGTTATTTTTAGACGGAAAGAAAGTTACTTACCGCACGTTATAGCGAAGGTACAAGCGGGGGTGGGGCTGAAAGGGGAGGAAGTTTCGTGTCGTGTGTTTTGTGTCGGCTATTTTGCCGCGCTCAGTGAAACTGGAAAAATCGCGTCAAATACGTAATAACGATAATTAATGGCTGCACGATGTACAGGAAATGTCATTAAAAGGCTCGTACACACTTGTCCCTCTACGTTATGAATGCGCATTTACGTATGCACGGGATCGTGTGCGTGCGGGACCCAGAGGACACTCCGCTTCATAAATTTCTTCGTTACTTCGCGAAACGTACGAGAGAACTTTAACATGTCGCCGACGTACCTATCCTCTTGGTTCGAACCTCGAAGACTTATTGAGTACATAGATCCGTGCCGGTCCCGTGCTCGTCGAGCTCGAGTATATACACCGTTTATAAATCTGTCGCCATGGTCGCTTGCGGACTACGAGAGGAAGAAAGAAAGACTTCGAGAGAGCAACCTAGAGCAACGTATTCCGTTGATTCGCGAAGTCAACTGGTTCGCTTCGCGTACTTCGCTTGCGAACTGGTTCCTGCAAAGTTAATGGGATTCGTTATAAACGAGCGGTTCGGATGAAATACTTCCATTTAGGATATTAAAATATAGTTAAGCTGGTTTTGTTTGCAGAAGTCCCAAGAGTAAGAAGTTTCGCGGCACTGAAACTCGGAGATTTAGTACTTTGTAACATGTTACTTTGGAATCATGTATAATCATATAAGTAATTACTTGTGTTTGACATACACTACCGTGGGTCATTTCTAATAATCACTACTTACGAAGGAAGACGAAATAAAACAGGCAGTTTACCGCTTTCTTTTTCGTTTCTTTGCTTGTCTTCGGTAAGTTTATTAGAAACTTGTTCCATTTTATGGACATACCTATCTTCTATTTCTGTAACATGAACTCTGTAATAGATTTTTGGCGCGGATAGAAGAAGAATACTCGTAGGCTGTGCCAAAACGAAGTAGAAACTACGAAACCTTTGACAACGAACTGTATAGCGTATATACAGTGGTGTGCAAAAGTATCCGGCGACAATACACATAAATATTCAATAACAATTCAAATTCAAATCAGACTTCAAATATCATGCACAATATCATAGCACTCGAACCTTTTCTCGGTTAAAGCTTTCAGCAGCTTGGACTTTCTTTGGTTTTATCTGGTTATGTAATATGTAATTCATTTCGCGGGCAAAATTTGTATATAAAATTTCACTGGCGGAATAATGTCACTGTCATCAGAATCATAGCTTGATCGCGCAAAACAATCACTTTCTAAATCACTTTCATATACGTCCATACTAAATTCATCGTCACTGCTATCTTAAAACAACGATTTTTCCATCACATTTTTCGCCATGGTGAATAATATTTTTCGTATTCTATCCGGTCGAATAAACGACTAAATACCGAACTCGATGAAACATAAAATTACGTGCAACTAAAATTTAGCTGTAAATTACAGCTGTTTGACCTTCGGTGCAGTATGCGGTACGACAGGCACACTTCGAGTACACCGCGAAACTTCAACAGCGCTCGTGAGGAGTTTGAATGCTAGGGGTTAATATCAATTATTCTTATCCCGTATGAGCTGTAAATAAAAGGTAAATCATAGCTTAGAAATAGAGCGCTGCGGGGATCATCGCGGTGGATGAGAATTTTTTTCTAGGAACCCATTGAAATTGCCAGCCAACCCACTTTTTGCCCCTCTGCATCCTCTTGCTCCTCTTGGATCGGAACACCTCCTCTTCGATTATGGGCTTATTTTTCGAGGTGCTAGGTCGTTATAGCGTGTAATTACGCATCGATAGGACGGCGCACGATCCTCGGTTCGCGCGAAATTGCCGGGTTCAAACGGAAAGAAACGCGAAGAACAGGTCGGCGTGTTTCTCTCGTGTCGGTGAGCTGTCGACAGGAGGTGTGGTGGCTGGCTAAGAGAATACTTTTATCGCGGCTAATGACGTACGATCGTTGTGTTCCAGCGCTGGTCGTTTTCAGACGGTGCACGCCCACGCACACTCCCGCGGAGAATCGACGAAAATTCAATTAAGCCACCAAGCGGAAGAATACACGAATATCGATCCCCTCGTGTCTTCCTAATTAATTCACCCACCTCCTGTTTGGATATGCAAGGGAAATTTGCGGCGAGCAAATTATTTACAGCCTCTATCGAGGGAGACACACACAAGCAATGGGCGAACGATGTATTCAGTCAGAGGGTGGAAATGCTAATTTCACGTGTACACGTGACCGATGTCTAATTGGATCTCGGGAACATTGCGTGGGAAACCTGATCTTTGTTTATTATACAGCTTAGACTATAGGCGGACTTCGGATATTAATTCGCGTTCACGTTTTCGAAACAAAGAGGTGAAAAAGTGAGATTTGTTCTTGGTTGTACGGTAAACGTTGGTAACATGGAACATCTGGTTTCAAAATCTTGCCAACAATAGGGGAATTTATTGTTTCTAATATAATCAACGCGATGGAACGAATAAATTAATATATAATCATATTTAGTATACTGGAAGGAGAATACTCAATGTAGAATTAAATTTTGCGATAGATATTTGACGATTGATATAAGAACGATAATTTGAATGACTCTTCTTTGCGATCGGAATATTTTACATGTTTCTGTAATCTGTATTTCGAAATTTGTAGTATTTTTGCTTACCGGAAGTTTAGGTATTTTATTAAATTTATGTGACAGAAAGTGATTTCTGTTTTTGCTAAAAAGTTTGCTCAAATTTCGAGAAGTGGTATATAGGAAAAAGAAGTGTAGAAGCAATTGCGAGCTCCTTAGTTTAATTGAAAATTTCTACAATTTTTTGTTAGCCGCAGTGGTTTGTCAAATAAGTGTAGTATGAAGGATTGTGGGAACAACATGTGAGTGAACAGGTTACTTTTTAATGTCGTAGATACACTTGTCAAATTTATCGACGTCAATTAACCTGTTCGGGCAGCAAAAGTGTACTAATTATTGACATAACTACATACGACAAATATTTTTTTGTCACATAGTCTAACAAAGAATGTCAATTCTGACATAGCGACAAGATTTCTTGCTTTAATCGGCAAAGTTTTTATCAAACTGTATTAAAAAAAGGTGACGTTAATTATAACTATACACAGGGATTAATTGATGTTCTTTTTTAACAAAATTCAAGGCTTACTTATAAAGAATCAAGTACAATTTGAATAGATACATATTTCTGAATATATAAAATATATAGTGTTGTATTTGCGATATGCATTCCTCATTAATTTACGATTTTAATATATTTTTATAGATTTTGCATTTCTTCGCAAATTCAAATTTTAGATGAATGCATAAACATTCGCAGTCTAATAATGATAAATTTGCAAATAAAGTAAGTGAATAATAAGCGTCTTAATAAATTGAAACGCAAATTGAAAAAAACTGTTTGAAATATATATCTGCCAAATATTAGATGTATTAAATTATTTGCATCATGTCTGTAATTTATAGCCCGAATAGGTATTGGGTTACATGGCGCAAGAAGCAGGCCGAAATTTCTATACGCTATTTAATGCCTTGAAAATTGCTATCACTTTTATGATTCTATAAATACAAAAATGAAAAGCTCGTGAAAAACGATGCAGAGACGCGATATGGTGAAACAGAGAAATTGCCGTAGATGATTAATCGCTTTTCACTTACATAAACCTGTTTCTATTAAAATTAAGAAAAACGAGCACCACTTTCATTCAGCTTGATATTAACGGTGGCACTAACTAAAATGTATATTGTGAGTTATTCTTACGTTTACGTCGCCCCCGATTTTGCTTAATCGAAACGAAAGTAACGCGAAAATTCCAAAGCTTTGAAATTCTAAACCTTGGAAACTTGTGATGACTTAGAATTCAAAAGTTTAGAAATTCCAAGGCTTGGAAATTTAATGACTGCTTACAAATGCTTGGAGTGGAATTCGAATGCTTACAAATTTCATAACTAGGAATTTCAAAGCTTGAAAATTCAAAAGCTTGGTCAATTCTTTGACTGGGAATTTCAAAGCTTAGAAATCTAAACGCTAGAAAATTCCAAAGCTTAAAAATTCGTAGACGTGGAGATTCACATGTTTGAAAATTCCAAGGCTTAGAACTCCAAAAGCTTCGATATTTGAAGTCCTGAAAATTCGAAATTTTATTTATCGTAAAAATCATTCGCTTCGCACATTTAATACTTCGTTCTTTTTGCTTTCAGCTGTAGTGGTGCGATACTTGACGAGGCGATACATCGGCGAGTACAGCTCAACCAGTGGTAAGTAGTTTTTTTCGTCCATTTTCTTCCCTTTACTCTGGTTTCGTAATCTGTTTTACGTTCTTGCGACTCGTTATTGAAAAAATCGAAGCATCGTCCGCTTTTCTCTCGTTGTTACTTTCAACTCGACTCGTACTCTGTAATATTATCCATCGCGGTAGAAGTCTATGCAGGTTTAACGGCTTGCCTGTACAGCTTTTTGCTCCGTCTTGCATCGACTGATTACTTTATTACCAGCGTTACTTTGTGTTTCTAGCCGAGCTAGCTTTTCTACTCCAACGAAGATTCGTTTTTTGTTAGAGTTACGCGAGATTATGTTTTAATGAAACGGAGCGGTGGAACGTTCCTCCGGGAGTTGAAAAATGACTCCGCGTTTAACGCTTTTGCAGCTGATAAAATCTGTTCGTTGATAGAAATCTTCTAGAAAAAAGGTTATTATATTGATTCGAAGATACAGCATGAAGTTAGAAAACTATTGGCACTGAATAATAGATAATAGAGGTATATTAAATAAAAGAATAATTACCCGGATTATATGATAATAATAGAATAAGATATAATAGAATAAAAGAAGGATTAATTGGCCCTGTTATTGTTTTAATGTCACATGCGACATTACTAGTTTAGAATAGAATAAGAATACAACGTTCTTTAAACGATGGAAATTATTACTGAATATTGCGATAACCAATTATTTTCGACTTAATTGATCTATAATAATGTGTGTATATATACCGGTGAACAAAATTATTAGACGCCTTGAAAATTTTTGGGACGAGCGCTTAATTTTACATTTATATTAAAATGCGTCACGTGTGAAATAATACCATGTATTGTTAATCGATACCTTTGACAGTTAAACAAATATCTAATTTAAATCAAACGAATACAATTTCACTTGGATAAAATTATAAGACACTATCTTTGGTATTTAAAGAAATATACATAATTAATCAGAAAACATCACTTTTTCCCTCCTTTATTTTGTACTACTTCACGCATTCGATTTGGTAAATTTTTGTACAATTTCTTTTATATAAGTTTGGTCCAAGTCTGATTAGGCACGCAATTTATGATGCTTCCAATAAGCGAGTAAACAATATCTTTAAGTTAGTCAATGGTTCGATATACAGGAAAAATAAAGCCTAAATAGAAATGAATTTCACCCTCTACTTACTATACTTTGCACCTTGCTTCGGATGTTTATTGTAATTTTACCTATTACATGCATTTTGTACTATTTTGCAAATTTAGATTCCCCATAATTGCTCTAATCATATTTGCTATAACGTGGTTAGACCGTATTTCACGGTATACTCTAACAGAAGCCGTAGAGTTTAAAAACAATTTGCACAACAACGTACGGAAAGAGCCGCGCGTTTTCTAAGAACTGGCGAGAAATTGTAATAAAGGGGAGTTTGAATCGCATGATCAAGAGATCACACGAGATTGCACGTGGTTACTTTTTCACGGTTCGTCTCTGATCGTTGCGAGTCGCGAGTACAAATTGAACGATCGTGAAAACGAGCCCCGAGAGCATGAAACAACTTCTTCCCCGTGGAGTATCGAATTCTCGGAATGCGGACCGTCGTATAAACGCGATTATCTAGACTCCTTACTGCGAGTTCCAGTTCCCCTTAAGCCTTAAGCTATGCATGCCGAGAGTCGTGCCGGGTAACGACAAGATTTTCAACAAGATTCGCGTCTCCGCATTTTTATCCCCGTATTTCTTTTGTTGGGATTACTTCTCTCTTTCTCCTGTCTACGGGGGTAGTTTTATGGGAATGCAAAAGATATATAGAGAGTTCCAAGAAGTAGCGTGTAAACCGCGTATCTTAATTTTAGTGAAAATTAAATTCTCAACTATCTTTTTCCTTTTAATAGTTCGCGAACGCTTCGTTTATACCTACGCGGAGAACGTTAAACGAGACTCGGTTGCGTAGATGGAAATTTATACGTATATACGAATGCTATGTTATTAGGATTCGACGGCGGCGCCACAGTGGCGACAAGAAGATCATTATATTCAGTACGTTCATGCGTGGAATAGGTGTAATGTTAGGCGTGTAAATTAATTTGACGCCACTTTAAATAGAATTCACATTTCGCCTGTAATAGAAATTTAATCATTGCAATTTATCTTGTCAAAAGACGAGAAAATATTTGAAATTAAGATGTCTCTATTAACTCTGCAATACAAACGTTATCTAATAATAGATATATTAGGTGACGGGAAAAGTTCTTGCGAATTCGTACTAAACTTAAACAAACGACCATAGTCGTTTTTAGTTTCGAAAGCGTTAAGAAAAATGCCTATTAGCGATAATGATCCAAATTTCTTGCTGCAAAAAATCGATATGCGTTAAAAGAAATCGAGAAAACTTGGGCCGCTGTGTTTGTCACTGCAATGGATTAATACTCGATCACGCGTGTTAGTAGCTTCGCTTTTGCGCAGCGAAGCTACGCATAAACATCTGTTATGCGCATACGCGCTTTATGCGCAACCCGCATTATTTCAATCAGCGCGCCACGGTGGAGAATTTAATTTCCCCGTGGCGCATGGCGGTGCGCCACCCGGTGTCATTCACATCTCCGGACAGCACAATGGGCCATCTAATAGATCGCTTTTGTTAATCGTGCTACCAGAGGCGCGCCGCCATTATCGTTCCTCGAAAACAACGTATTCAGTTTACGGTGACGCTTTGTTATTACATGCCTGTACGTAGCGATGGGACTAAGACCTGTTTCACAGAGTAAACTTACCTAACACGAGATCCATATTGTTAAAAAATCCTATCTTCCGATTAAAGACACTTTTAGATATACTTACACGTTTTGAAACTAAAATATCTATTATCTTACAAGCTGTTGGAAAATACATTGAAAACGCCAAAAATGTTAACACATTGCGTACGTGTCACGAGATACCTCGTTTTAATACTTCTTTATACACGCCTACAAAATTCCGAAAGAGTGGGAAAAAAGTAATCAGCATTACTATTACATCGAAAACAATTCTATGCGATTGTGCGTCTTGCTTTATAAAGCATTTGATTAATTTTATTGTTCGAAAGCCGGCGTTCTAATTGACTCGTATGACTCGTATTCAATTTTTAATACAGAACGCCGTACGGAATGTGTTGAGATAAATCTAGAAACATGCCGATCTCGCAAAATTACTAAACACGCGAACGGTTAACGAACACGTGACGGAATTGGTCCCATCGCTACCTGTAAGCACACGCGAACCTTATGCATACGCGTACACCGGTTCGTTTATTAATAAACGCACGGCATTTCGCGGACGGAGCGTGAGAATCGAGAATTGAGAATGGAGAAAACGAAAAGTGGTACGGGGGCCCGGTAATCTTGAGGGCTCCAGTTTATGCCCCGTTCAAACGAATTCGTATTCTTCGCCGATGACCGATGCACGCGTTCGCGCGTATAATAGGCCACGATTTACTACCATCGCTAAAGAAACAGAATGGGAAAGAGGGAGAGAAAGATATACATACACGTACACTCAGGTCTATGGCTTCGTCTCGGTTTTCACTCGGCTAAATAATAGAGATCGCCCGATTTCACCTTCTTGTTTTCTGACGAATGTATTACGTTAAGTCTTGCCTACCTGTTCACCGGCACAATCAATTTACGATTCTCCGGTCGCGACGAGGATCTCGTGTATACAGAGGAGTACTATCTTGTGCAGCTTTCCTAGGAGGTTGTTCAGGCTAATTTCCTCGACTCTCGGCGACCGCCTTTGACGCACCGTTTCCTGTTCGTGTTTTCAATTCTCCCAACTCTGGGAGCGTCTCTGATCCTCGCCTATCGTGATCGTGTGCTTTAATTAAATTTTATGGTGTACTTGTTTGAACAGCGAATTTTATGGCAGCCTTCAACGCGATCATTTTAGGCGCGGAAACTTATAGGCTTTATGGTTTCTATTAGGTACCGGAAAAAGTTCGTGCGGTTTTGCTATCGGAAATGTATACGAATCAAATTTTTATTAAATTTCGTACGACTTGTGTAACAATGGTGGTATCATCAGAAAATTCTGTCTATTCGTTACTTTATTATATAAAATTACGTTTGAAGAGACTTTAGACTACTTAAATCTTGTAATATTAATTATCTGGTTTTCCGATCAGAAATATATTTAAATCTAATTTGTATAGCATTTACTAAAAGTATTGTAGTAGTAGTGGATTATAGTAATAGTGGTAATAGTGGTGTATGTTAAGTAATATCACATTTGAAGAAATTTTATTTCATTTAAATATTGTCGTATGAATCCGCGCGAACTTTTTTCGCTACCTAATATTGAGGCGTGATTTCACTAAACATTAAGTAATCTGTAGTATGTCACGTGTTCTCTATTGCCTTTTATTTCGAGCTGAATCTTGCCAAAAATCATCGAAAATTATCTCGCAGTCAAAACAAATTAACGTATGGCACGCTACATTATTTCGTGCTACTTATCGTTTTATGTCGCTTTATTTGAAGAACTCCATGTCGCGTGCGTCATTGCCGCGTACTACACGTTACCTCAATGGAATTGTGCTGTTACAATGTATTTACATTGTCGTGAAACCTTATTTTAAACAAAAAAAATTTGTCTTCAATTTTGTTTGCTTCGAAAGAAATTAAAGCATAAGTTGATGTAAACGAATATTAGAATTTGAAGGAAATCAAAATTTATGGCCATAACAGAGTGCAAAGGTTTGATAAGTATTTACACGTAACATTTTTAGCCTATTCTCGATTTATCGATCAATATTTGATCAGCTGAAAAATGTTGTCAACTTTCTTCAGGACCTATCTCATTTTTCTAAATGGTCGTCGGTTTTTCTAAAACTTTACGTGGTAAAGTTTACGTTAACGTAAGGTAAACTTTGGGATTTGCTTATCAGAGAAGTGTTTGAAGTTGCAGACGCTAATTTTTCGACCTTTATTGCTTATCTATTACACTCTTTCCCCTATTATCTTTCATTTACTTGTTCTGGTTATCTACTTAACATCTGTTCGTTTTGCTCTTTGTTTCTTCCGGTTACACTGTGTTTCTCCTGTATCAATAAGCAACGGGAGAATTGGCCACAGGCTAGAACAACTTTGCTTGCAATTTCAACCGGAACAACCTTTCAAGACCTACTATATTTGCATGACATTCTAGGCAACGTTGAAGCATTCAATCATAGGATTGAATGTAAAAATCGGTCGACTTCATTGCTTCAAATCTTACGGTATTAGAATAAAATTATTATTTTTTCCATCTAAAAGCACTGAAAAGTTACTTTGTTAGTTTAGTTACTACACAAATGTACAACAATAAAATAAAAAGAATAGAAGAAAAAATTGATTGAAAAATCAATTTTTGCCAAAAGTGGAATACACATTCTTTCTATTGTTACTAAAATATCTAATTTAATGTGTACAGTGGAATCTAGTGATTATTTTGATCGCTTTGGGACTTGCAATTTTTAATAAGAATAACCGGTTGATAACAATACACGGAGAGTACAAAATTTTCATTATTGTTGTCAATTATGACATTTGTACACAGTTTAATGGATATACCATCTTTGTTCCTGTGTTAACAAGATAAAAAGATCGCTTCACAACAAGATCCATGTATTTACGTATTTTCTAGTAACTCTTGTCACCTACTCGTGTAAAAGATAAAAGAAACGTTTCGGTTCATGTAACTTCCAAGTTATACACCCATAAAGCTACTTTTTTTTTTTACTTATTATACAGTTATATCGTGTGGGTATATTATTACACCACCAGCAAATAATACACTTATAACAATTATTTCCTAGTTCGCAGACAACAAGTAAAGAAACACGTTCCTCCCAATTGAATAAAGCTCGAGTTATAAACGGTTGAAAGTAAGTTTTGAAGAAAACGACCGATAGTACGAATTTCCTAAGAATTTTGATCGTTTATGTTCAACTAGAATTATCACACGTAATACCAATAACCGAAGTTTGATTACAATAGTCGGCTGATTTTAACTAATCTTATACAGACTGTTTTGGGTCCGGCCTACGACAACAAGAACCAATTAATACCATTATACCGTGCGTATAACAACCGGATTCCACTGTTTATTAACCCTTTGGCTTATAACAACGAGTTACACTCGTGGTTTAGCCTATGTACTAATTACAATAAAAACACGCTGCATTTTTTAATAAACTTCAATTCGTTTCATTTGAATTTGTAAGCTTGTGAGATTGATGATTACCAAGTACGAATCGCGTATAATATTTTAGTGTTTTGCATTTCATATAGTGTTACGGTAAAAAAATAGTCAACATTTCGGTAAATAATCATTGAAAAATTCGTAAGCCAATTCTCGATTCCTTTCCATCGCCCCGGTAACTCTTTTGATTCATTTCCATCGCTACGAATTTACGCGCGTAGTCTGAAGCCCTAATCTACTACAAACAGACGCGTCGTTACCGAAGAGTGCCTCTTCTCAAAGTAATGGTTTCGCGGAACTTTTATTTCCGCGATACGTCTAACGGTTACGGCTATTACTCGAAATAGCCTCGGCCAAAAAAAAAAAAAAAAAAAAAAAAAAAAAGAAATTCCAGGCTACTTTACGAGTGGCATACGGAACTAGTCCATAGGCACGGCTAGATAATCGTGCCACATTAATTAAAGTATCTTTGTCCGGATCTCCGGACTGCGCGAGGAAAAGCTATCGCGACGATAGAGGACACACCTGCCTAGATTTTTCCGCGGGCGGATATCCGCGGTTGTCCTGCACACGCGCACGGCAATTATTATGGCAAGGTAGCCTGCATGAGTTATGGGAGAGATCTGCATTCTCTGCCCTCCCCATAGGCTCTATTTCATATCGAGTGTTTAAATCTCCGCCCTCCTCGGTGCGTCCGCGTCGTCTTTTCTTTTCTATCCCGCGTATTTATATAAACGCATATTTACACGGCTCGCTTTTGTCGAGTAATGCGCGTGTGCTTGATCGAACACGCGAAATTGGAAGCAAAGTGAATACAGTGTATGATGGATGTCCCAATTACTGTTAGTGCCACTATAATCGTCACGTTAATTATTTTATTTAATAGCGAACGAATGTACGAAGAATCGAGACTATGAACATTTCTTTGGATCTAGTTTGCATAAAGATCTGCAGTCCAATTATAAAAGCGATGGTGTAAGTGAGAAAAACTGAATTTATCATTTGCCGCGTATCAAATTGATTTACACGCCAAAAGTATGGAAGCTTTTCTCGTCCTTGCTTCTTTTATTTACACCACTCGAAGTACCCCTACGCTAAGTTCACTTTTCGTACGTTGGCACTATATCTCACGCTCAAAAAATCATTCCTCGAAACTAGTAGTTAGATAACCAACGTTACATAACTTATACACTCACAGCTCTTAAATCATCAGCAGAGGGAACACGATCTTTATTACTATTTCATAAATCATTCACCGTCTACGTAAACATTTCTCGATTTTCTACCACCGGCGGGGCACACGGGGGAAGGGGAACGAAAAAGAATCTAAACAAATCGGCCCAGCCAGACTTTGCTCCGAGCACGTACTCTCCATTCACCGGAACACTGTTTCCCTAACAAGCCCACTCGGAATGAACTCTTCCTCCCCAAACATCGTTACTCAAACAACATCTAACGCCCACGTAACATCGGCGAAATTCCACCGAAATCTATGTACGTGCGCAGCCTGAAAAGGCTTCCTCCGTTCGCGCAGGCACGCAGGCACACCGTACATTTCCTCGTAACCAATTAACGCCTCGCATGCGATTTCAGCGAATAGGGGCCAAAAAAAGAGAAACGGAAGGGTAAGAAAAGTGTGAAGGAAACACGACGGCAAAAATAGTCGCGGCTCGGCCTCTAAATTCAAGAGTTCCCGGGAAAAATGTTAATCGCGGCGGCGCCTGGCCGCGATACCGGGATCTCTCTTTCTCGAGGGCGTATTTGGATGTGTAGTTGCAGAAACGAGAAACACAGATGCGTGTAATTGCGAATTTACGCGACTCATTTCGATAGGCGCGTGGCCATCCACTTGACCTTTCATTTTCTACTTCATCTATTAGCGTGTTTGCCGATTTTACGTAGCTCAAATTCTTGTAGTCATTGATTAATTAAATGTAACGTTAAACGACATTTACTGTTCACAAATGTAAAGCTTGGAGCTTGTTGAATTTAATACTATTAATGGATCGTTAATTGTTTTAAAAGGAGATAGCAAATAATTAAATAAAATGAACTATGTATACAAGTGAAATTCGAATGGTTTTCATAAGATGCTATTTAAGATTAAAATCAAGCTAGAATGCAAACGTAAAATTACCTTTGCTTTCATCACAGATTCCCTTTCATGAACAATTACGATCAATTCATTCTTCCGTAATACTACGTCAAAATTTCGCATTAGTTACAAAATCTGGCTAAGCATAATAATACAACTTAATACATTCATTTTAGGTTATCCTTTACTGCATTGTAATTGTGTAGTATTTGTCATATATTAATCGATGAAATGATCAGTAATTTACAAAATAGCAGTCGTTGCACTGCTTGTAATGACAATATTTAGACTGACGTCACGTGACGACTACGTTTCCCCTAATTAAAAGGGTTAAGCTTTATCTTAACCCTGACTGCGACGCGATATTCCCATGATCGTCACTGCGGAGCATTAGTATAATAAAAGAATGCGGACATAAATTTAGCTTACATCTGCAAAGTAGTTAATTGTGAATAAATGGATTCGAAGCATATAAGAATAAAATATTACATTGCTGTTAAAATAAACTTCCAAATGGTTTTATATAATGATAAGATGTTTGTTATATTAAATAGAAATTACTCAGCGCACATATACGCCTTTCGTAGATATTAATAGGTGTTTAGAGCGTATGCATCTTTCGTAGTCAAAGGGTTAATACTTATCATCAGACTGCGGATTTTTATGCAAATGCATACTTTTATAAATGAAATTGAAGAAATGGTATTTAATACAATAATTCGTATTTTATTTGAGAAATATTATATACATATATATATTCTTTTTGTGCCTTTCCGTGCGTTTAAATTTCCCATAAATGCATAAAAATTCGCAGTCTACTTATTACGAAGAAAATCGTCAGGAAGACTCGCAAACGACGTAAGAGATTTCTCGTATCTTCTTTCGTATTATAACCAGTTCGTCGGTTTCTCTTTTCCTTGCACGCGCGTACGTGTAACAATATGAAACACGATTGCAGAGCAGCAAGTTTCCTCGGAACAATGTTATAATCGTTGGTTATCTTTTGTTTTTCACGGAACAGGAGGTAGCTCATGATCGTAGATGGTGTTTAGCGCCGTTCTCGGTCAACGTTCAAGAGCTGTAATTAGAAGGCTTGATGGATGGAGCAAGACAAGAAAGTAGATGAAAGTCCTGTCCCGTAGACGATCTATGCGTGTTCTTGAATACCGGGCAAAACAGTTATCTCCGTGAATCTAGACTCCAGGAACAATATTCGATAAATCTCTGCACGGATTTCGAAGGAAGTGCGTTAATAGCTGCAAGCCTTCCTATATTAATCTCATGAATTTTTACACTTTTAATTAACTTATTAACTTATTATGCTAAAAGGAACTCGATTCCTTAATATTAATTTCGAAATTAATGGATGTCGATGTACCGAGCTAAAGATAGTGGAAAATATAGTTCCCGTTGGTGAAACATAATAATGAAACTGATCAATCGATCGTGAAGATTTTATGATATTTTAATTTAAGCTATTTACCGATCATTTTTTAACTTCTTAGAATTGCTTTCATACATAGACTTAAAGATGAATAAAAAAGAATTAATTAAAGGTAGATGAACTTTACTTCTTCCAGATAGAAATACGACATAGGGAGTTTCTAATATAATTTATATTACAATAGGGAGTTGAGTGAATTGCGTCGGAAATTCATGAGTTCACGAGTTAAGAAGAAATGCTATTCTAAATTTAATTAGACAGTATATCGAAACAAAATTTTGGGGGAATATTGGTTAGAGGGGTATGGCGATTAATTGAGGACAATTTATCGAAATATCTATGGGCCCTTTTTTCGTCTCCTTGCGTGTAACAATGCATTAAACAGCGAAAGATTTCTAAGAAAGCAAATTATTACATTCAACACATCAATAACCCGTGTGACGAGTGAACGCTTCTCAGTTAATCGGTTAAGCAATAATAAGTAATTAGAAATTGGTACCTTTTATTAATCCTATAAACCACGAGTCACATTCATGGCGTAAACTATAGTTCATATAGAATAATTATATGCAATATTCAACTCGTTTAACTTCTCTTAACTCTTTGACAATTCGTATAGCAAATATATGTAAATACATAGCGTATGATGTTTCAATACTTTGCATCTGGTATTTACAAAGTTGAAGCAACGAATTAATAAATTATGCGAATAATGTATAACGTTAGACAAAGAGTACGAAGGTTACGCTATTATATCGAGCAAAATTTTTAATACGCTTTATTTAATGGAATTTTTGTTCTACAAAGAAGCCAATCAAGCCGACCTGATCTTTCACAATACGGGTGATAAATCTGTTAAAATTCTTTCATGCTCTAACCGTATTTCAGTCGTCGACATAACCACGGTTTATATACCGTAAGGATTTCAGGAAGAGATCAAACGAGTCGCGCATACTCGATCTAAAACCACCAACACAGTTTATGAAACCGAAATTTACGATTCCGCGTTACCCGTTAATCGGGCCCGGAATTATTCCGTCCAACTGGAAGATATATCGTTGGAAAAACACTGCGTTCCCGGACCGATTAACTACATATATCACGAAATTACTCTGCTGGAACTGATTGATCTACCGGATTAGAGAAACTTGCACATCGCCTTAGGCCTCTCTGTGTCGCGTGTCCCATGACCCCATTTCAACCCCTTGTTTAAACGAACAACTCGACCACCAACCACACGTCAACTTCTAGACAGATAGAGGAGGAGAACAGTGAACCACAAAATTCGTGCCACAGAGGTAAAAATGTATCAGAGATATATGAAGAATACGAAAACACAGAGATCAAAAGAAGTTTGGAATAGGGTAGATGTACCAGTTACTTTAACTTTAAGGTTATCGCGTGACCTTATTTAACTATTTTTAGAAATTATTCAACCTGAAAATCGTTCCCGTTTGGAGCGTAATATTCTTCAACGTCTCTTTCATTTATGTGTTGTTTTTTTTATGTGTTTTAAAACACTGTTTTAGTTTTGGCATCTTCAGAGACGGATCGACAGAGTAGAGATAAATATTCAAGTTAAAGAATAGTATAGTCATATGGGATTTTAGACTTTCGCGGTCCATGGTATTACAAGTTAGACTTGTTCCGTAGGAACTTGGTCGTTTGGCTTCCGGATGGTTGTCGCGTCTTTCTTCAGCGTTGCGCCGACGTTTCGCAAACTGTAACGTTTGCGAAACGTCGGCGCAACGCTGAAGAAAGACGCGGCAACCATCCGGAAGCCAAACGACCAAGTTCCTACGGAACAAGTCTAACTTGTAGTATAGTCATATATTGAGATATAAGAATAGTTAAGTCATAGTACGAGATGTCAATTTATTCGCGTAAAGGTGTCATTTTCTCCGTCAAAGTTCAGCTTCGTTGAGAAACCGCAGCAATACCCACGCTTACCGTAATTGTTTACTTTGCATCATTTGACGTGGTGAACGAGGATCGATCACACTGTGTGCATCCAATGGACCGATTTCTCGATACCCGATGACGTCGATCGGGAGAGTAAAGAGGTTCGATAGGCTCACGACCGAGGGTATTAATTAATTTCCTCGGGAAAACGACAGGTAATCGGTAGTGGACGTAACTAGGAAGCGGATAATCTCGTGCAGATAGGTTCTTGGGGGGGATAATTGCTTAATCGACCCTTAAAGTTGAGTACGGGTGACGTTGTCGTGGACAAGCCAATGCCCCGTGTTACACACGATCAATGAAAAACTGGAACGAAACCGGGGACACGAGCGGAACAATTATTTTACGCTCCATATACAACGCGCGACCGTGAGGGGACCTTTGCAGCTCTGTAAACTTGACGAGCAGTGTTTATGGTGTAATTATTAGGCGGCGGAAGAAGTTCAAATTAAAAGTAAAATATACAATTGTAATTTAATTACTCGAACGGAAGATTAGCACTGTATGAAAGTTATATTATTATACAATTTCCAATATTATGATTCTTTTAAAATCCTCGACCTTTATAGCTCTGTACACTTGACGAGCAGTGTTTATGGTGTAATAATTGGACGGCGGAAAAAGTTCGTGTTGAAAGTAAAAGATACAATTGTAACTTAATTACTTGAACGGAAGATCAGCATTGTATGAAAGTTATATTATTGTAGGATTCCGATGTTTGGTGAATATTTTTATTCGAACTAAACTTAGTACACGAAATCTTACAAGAGGCACTTAAGAATTATAATTTCTAGAACTAGCGATTCTTCTTTTCCTTTCTATCGGTCAGCTTTTGCTCGTCTCTGTTCTAGACAGTTTTGTATGCCCTTTTAAAGGCTCGGAAGTCTGTCTTTGAAAGTAGTGGGGATGAGGATAAGGACCAGTAGGAATTTTGGATATTGCTAAGGTTCGGAGGGACAAGCGTATGATTCAGGATCGGTGAGTAAGGAAGTCAAGGGTCGTATGAGTAATTATATACAGAAGATAGAACGGTTAGGAAGGAAATCGAAAGTTAGCTTATCTTATTTACTAGCCTATAACGGTATCCAACATTATTATACTGTTGTAAAATCAGTTTATTATATAATACATTAACGTATTAAATAACAAGAGGATTCGCGTATACAGTCTATAATGAAATAAGAATAAGTAAAGAGCTATAAGATACTTTAAACTTTCTGCCTTGCACGCAACGACAGTGACAAGTGTGTCTTTCGACTCTCGGCTATTAACTAAAAACACAAGGGCGAAAAACCAACACCCTTGTCCGCATCACGGACAACCCCTCCACACGGCACGGCTTAAAATGCCTGAAAGATGGGAACCATAGGCCGTCGATGCTTGACACATCTGGCATCATCGTTGCATTCCAACATATACAATTTCCAATATTATGATTCTTTTAAAATCTTCGACCTTTATAGCTCTGTACACTTGACGAGCAGTGTTTATGGTGTAATAATTGGACGGTGAAAAAAGTTCGTGTTGAAAGTAAAAGATACAATTGTAATTTAACTACTTGAACGGAAATTGGTATTGTATGAAAGTTATATTATTATATACGTAATACTTTGTTGGTTTCTTTTCGGATCACATATGTTCTGTGTTTCTGTTTGGATTACAATGAAACTAGTTCAATAAATACATTTTAACTTTTTTTTTTCGTCTACAGTTGACCAAAATATTAAGAAGCCCATTCTTACCAAGACGAGTTGTATCAGATATCAGTTATTATCGGTTCACTCTGCATAAATTGAATATTTCTAATCAGAAAACTGTGCAGGGTAAAAAGTAATTTTATTGTATTATTAGCACATACAGTATTCAAGAGTAAAAGCCGAATGAGTAAATGAATTATGCATCGCAGCGTGTGAAATATCATCTTGTGAAATTCATTTCAAGTTTCAAGGTAAATTTTTATTAATTGAGATCGAAGTATAATTGTAGTTTGTCCGAAAATTATTGGCAATCGTTACGTATATGCGAATAATATTTGAAATATTTTTATGTGAACAACGGATGGTGGTCGAAATTTTGTAGCAAAAGTGTACGCGAAATATTTGATGGTTGCACCACGTGTAATTTCTGAAAAGCACTTGTGTGTCCGAGTAAAATTCACTCGTGGCAATAACTAATCAAATAGAAAGCAGTTTTCTCCGTCCCACAGAAGTGGCGGCGATTTTTCGATCGATCCTACGAGATCAAGCTTTATCTCGGATACCGTTTGTGGCCTCTCCTACGATTGATTACCGTTCCCCAACGGAACAATCTGCATCGGTAGAAAGTAAATGGTCAATCGAAGATACGAGTTCGAATTAAATTCTATTCCGCCTGAAAGCGTAGTTAAACGAGGCCAATGATACTTATATTGCCATCGAATAAGTAATAACAAGAAATTCTGTATTCTTGAATCATCGCGGAAATTATACACGGTATCATTTACAATGATATCGCCGACAGAAATTTGATTCTTCGTGAAAACCAAATCGAAGATGCAAAGTAAAGGTTTTCACGTCAAATTCCACTCGAAGTAACCAAACTTCGAACCACAAAGCGATGTAAACAACGTAAACAAAACTCTTATTGATTTCAAGTGTTCGTATTAATTTAATCACTCACTTGTATATCACGCGAATTATAATGATCGTGGATCTTTGAATAATCGATATTTTTCGTGTTCCATCGGCGCGTGATCGTTACGATTTTTCGATTAACAATGCAAATCTGTTCCACCGATCATTGCGTGGAATAATTCTGGATGATGATTTAGAAAGCGACCTATGGGCACGTGTATTGTGTATCGTGGATTGTTTCATGGATGGGAACGTTTTGTCCGCAGTCCAAGTACGGGAGTGATTAGGTCGTGCATCTTGAGAGATCGATAGATCATTCGCGTTCGGTCGATGGATCACGTACTACCGTCATGCGCACGGATTTCGGATGGGTTACTTATTCCAGACGATTTCCTTGTTCCTTGGAAAAATTATTACTCTTACTGTACGGTACACTGATGTACAAAATTATTATTACAATCAATTTCTATAATATAATATATTAGATCGTTCGAACAGTTTGTAGAGATATTTTAGAAACATTCAAAGAGGATACGTGCACATTAACATTTTTGTAAATAATTTTGCGTGTTGTATTTATTGTTTGTGTTGAGAATAAGCATTGCATGCATGTATTTTTAATGAAAATTTGTATCCATTGATGCTGTCCCCTCCCTTGCAAAGGTCAGTACTACCTGAGGAGGACACTCTTTTATTGCACCCCCTGAGCGTCTCGGCTTTTTTCCGAGTCTTAGTCAGTTAGCAGAAAACCGTCAAACTAAGAACAGCATTTTCGTTTTGTACAACTACATTAATTAAATACATACTTAGGTTAAAACTCTGTTGTATTTATTTAGCAAATAAATATTCAACAGTTTGATGATTGTACTATCGGACAGTTTAATAGTCCTTTTTTTCCAAAAAGTTTGCACTGTTTGTATACTTTGTTCCTTCGACATAAATCCATGCAGTTAATTCTTCTAGGCTAATTTCTGGCTATTAATAAAGTTTTGTAAACATTACAATTAATGATATTACATTACTATAAATAGCTACCTCATTATTGAAACATTAGATCGTGTAGTGTTGTTTAATAAAAAAAAGTTGCCATTGCTTTTAACTATGTCTTGTCCACTATGTACTGGATTTTAAGTGGCCTAAATAGAATGCTATCGTTTAACTAAAGCTCATAAAAAATAATCCCCTTGCAATTCGTCAATTACGCAACAGAAGTGAATATTATCAAAAGTGCGACGAATTTCCCGAACAAGCCAATATATTTACAGTAGTCAAATATAGTTTAAGGAAGATGTTAACTCTTCCACTGTACTCGAGTTTAAACAAGCCTTTTGATTATTATAACATAGACGGGTGTTTATTAGCAATTATCTTCGCTCATTAAAAACATAGCAATATTTTCTTTATTAAAGTAGATTTATTATCATTGTATATTTTCATTTCCAGTCTTCTTTGAATTCAGTAAGCGATAATGTTAAAACGTTCACGATAATTTGATCACCTATTGCATCTTCATAGAACCGTAAAAATGTGTCCTTCCCTTGGAAATTTCCAACCTTTTCCCCCAACTGTTCCACTCTCTATCGCCAACCACGTGGCAGAAAAAAAAGAAGTCTCGTCGATCGCGAGAATAATACGCGCAGATTCCCTTATCTAGCGGTAATTTATATTCAGCGATCGCATCGGTAGTCACATGCGATCGTGCATTTTCTCTTCATGGAGACCACGCGTGAAACGAATCGAAAATACGCCGATGATTCCCGCGATCTTTGCGCGTGCACTTTCGTTCATGCTTGCTGGAGGATCACTTTTCCGAAGAAACGCCCTCGAACGGTGAAAGCGGCTCGCGTGGTCCATCGATTATTTCCTCGGGCACTATTCTGTAGGTGATGACACGTGGAAAAAAGCGTATGGGTTTAATAGAAACTTAATTTCGAGCATGCCTATCATCTTCCGGCTTTATCCGTGAAACGTGGCAAATTACCGAGTGGCACGAGACACGGCGCGCATTATTATCAGTTTTACCGCAGACGAGTCTTATCAGCCGCTCGTTTATCCCGGACCCCTCTTTAAACCGTTCGTCGTGTACGCCAAAGTGTTGCTGCGTCAGTTAGTTGTTCTTTATGTAAATGGAGAGTTACGTGGTTTTTGTACGCAGACCGTTTAGTTACACGGGTTTCCATACAAACTTTGCCAATTTACACTAATCGTAAGTACGCATTCTTCGTTTCTATAATTTTTCTAATTTTTAATAATTCAAATAATTCTAGTATCTCGTTTTGCCTTGTATTCAACTGAGAGAAATAACCTTATCATATTTTTCATATCTGTTACAACTTCTTAACAAAGCATTTACGGTCTTCTTCTTCCATGAAATTTTAGTCTTATTTTTACTGCTAGAACGCATAGCAAAAGTATGAGCGGAAAAATGCGTGGCATCTTGTATAATATGATTATTTTCTTAATATTTCTCCTCATCTTTCTATCCTATTTTTCTACATTTCTATATTTTTTATCTGTCATCCTTCTATCAAGTTTCATATTTCTTTACGAAAGAACGGAATTTGTTATGAGGTAACCGAGTCGTCGAGCTGAGAATAAAACTTTAAAACCACTACATACAAGCTCATATCTATTTCCCTTCAACTTAGGAAATGTTCTAAGAAGATAAGAACAAGTTTGACCGAAGGATCGCAGCAGGGTTGAAAGAATGCTATCGAAGCAAAAATATTCCCGCAAAACTGTCACCGGTATCTTCCTGTTGCGCCATTGCAGATGCATCGTCACATCCTGTATTTCTCTTTTAACACCATTCGCGTGAAACTGCAGTGGCCTGTAACGATTACACGATTGCACACCACAAAACACGTTCTGTTGTAGCTTGCCGAAAAAAAAGCAAGAGAAAGAAAAAAAGATTCGATCAATTGATGTACAGGTGGTGTGTTCAAGCAAGCGAAGCAATCGAAAGAATCTCGGGAGACTTTTTTGTTGCGTAGCATTTTAAAAGGCTGCGTTGAATTTCTTTCGCTGGCATCTACCGGCATCAAGAATTTTCCACCTTGTGCCGGTTGATGAAATCGTTTCCCTAGCTGGTAACGGTTGCTGATATAACGAGCATCTTTCGTTGCTTATTTTTTGCAACTTCAACGCTCCGCGTTGACAACTCTTCCTACGAGGTGTTTATGGATGTTCGTTTGTAGTTTATTTATTGTATCGATGACAAGGCTACCGTGTTTCGTGCAACATTTGCAAAATAATTTCCGCCTTCTTTCGTATAATTAATCACGGTTGGACAAGTATAAATCGTAATAGAAATGATACTATGTTAGAGAAAACAAATAGATACGGTACTGGACAAAAGTATAACAATTTTATACATCACGTTTTAGATCCACAGATCTATTAAATAGAATAAGACTTGTAGGTAATATTTATCATACTTCTTTAGACTTTTTCGGTATACCTTTACGCGATTTCAACACCTAAATTCTTAACATTCTGTAATTTATTTTTATTACCTTTTGGCACTCTTTGGCCTTGAAAAAGAAACTTGGTTTACAATTTACAATTTTACATGCTAAAACCTATCCTAAGTTAAACTAAACCGGACTAAACTTGTTTTTTCATCTCTTCATAATTCCGAATTCCTTATCACTATCTTATTTCGTTCTTTTACTCGTTTTCATCTCTACTTATTTCCCGAATTCTCCTCTCTTGTTTCTGTCGCGCAGCAGTCCTATTTTTTAAATCGCATTTGCAAGAATCCAAAGTCGCAAATAAAAATGCGCAGCCTATTGATGAGTACGCGTCACGTGCGGATGATTGAAAGATCGAATTTTCAACGCGTTCTAAGGGCCCGCATCGAATGGATGCAGCATTGCGGCGAAAGTAACGAGTCATTGTCAGCGAGCGGCGTAATGACAGAGCGGCGCGACGCCCGGCGTCAGCGCGTCAAATCGGAATTGTCGTTAGTAACTGGTTCGGGACTTTCGCGCATTAGCCGCGTTTTCTATTCGCGGGAAAATCTCCTCCGTTCAATATTCATAGTTCCTACGCGAGAAAACAGCATCGTTCAGCTAACGAATGGTTCTTTTTCTCTCTCTCTCTCTCTCTCTCTCTCTCTCTCTCTTTTACTTCGAACCGAGTTTCTTATCCCCTTAATTAATCATCAATTACTCAGATTTCCTCGATTTGTCTTGCCGTCGTTGTGCCGATGAATTCCATACCAATAGCAAAACTATTCGTTGCTTTTGTTTTTCAAATAAACTTGCAACGAAGATCTTTTCATGCTTACCTTTCTCCTCTCTTTTTAAATTCCATACATAAATGGTTATAATTTTGACAAGTATTGGAAATCATGCGTATAACGATATTTAAATACGATCGAATAAATGTAATATCAGAGGATAAAATATTGTACATAATTCGTACTTTGCAACCATCAATTTTATACGTGCATTACAGCAAAGGCAAATATTCCCTATTTTCATGATAAATTCTCATAAAAGTGTATCGGAATTAATGGTAGATCGTAACATTAAAAGAGTTTGAAGTGCAAAGGATTAAACTCACAACTTTCCTTCTAACGAAATTAACCCCGCTACGTTCTTCCAAGTTCTACTCAATTCAATCGCATCATCCTCTTTTGGTATGAAAGTTTTACAACTCTGAGGGGAAGAAACTTCAACATAGAAATTTAAACTTCAATTTACAAATGTTAGCAAGAAATCTTATACGGTAGCTTTAAAGCTAGGAAATATTTTTGGGAAATAAGAATAATGTTGGATGAAATATGGCTCGAGGGACGCAGAAGAGTTAAACTTAGGTGCCTTTTTATCATTTGGGGTAAAAAGGTCGTCGACCTTTGTCTAAGAATATTCCATAGATAGATAGATAGATATATTTATTGTTTTCCAAAAAGGATTGCAATGAGAATAAACTATATCTTATGTTTAACTTACTATACTTACTTACTTACTAGTAGTCATTAACCATCACACATCATTGCCCACTAAGCTATAAAAACTTTCTCCTTACATAAACTATAACATAAATATAAACATAACATATCCCCAACTATAATTTAAAATAGATATAATATAATTTCTTAATTACTATTTACCAATCGCACACTGTATACCACCACTGAAAATATTCTATAATAGCTTTCAAAAAAAGTATATAAATCCTTCGATCTAAGTATTAATGATTGCCCATATTTCTCACAATAATTATATTTAGCGGAATTTAGAAAATAGATTAAGATTCTGTAACTCATGCTAACAAATGTATTTTATTTTATTTTATTTGACTTTATAAGATCTCCTTCTTTAACTTACGCGCTATTTTACATGGTTTCATAGCTCAAAACTGTTATGTTTGTACGAATTCTATAGTACTAATCGTATATAAGGGGAAACCCGTTATTAACAATAATATATGAAAATTAGGTAAATGAAAATTTAACGATCGAAATGAAATGCAAGATTTCTCACCTGCCCCTAATTAATCGCGATTTTCAATTTCCTCTATTTGTCCGGTTGGATTCGTTAGAAAGCTCTCTCCAACTGAGGACGGCGATTAAATGGAGGATGTAAATCACGCGGTTCTGGTGAACGGGTTTAGGGGAAGATGGAACAGGAACGATTTCAAGAATTAACAAGGATTTAGCCCAGCAACCGTTTCTCGGTCTCGCCAACATTAATATCAGGCCCAGAGCCACGATCGATCTCTCTTTCTCCTGGTGTTCAGTTTCAGTTATCATTTCTTAGATCAACCGACCAAGGACGCTAGGTTAGATCCAACGATTACTCGTTTGCTAACCAGCGTAAGATCTCTCTCGATCCTCGAAGAGGACTGACGGATCGATTTCATTATCCATGGCGAGCTGACTCGTACGTCTTCCCTTGGTTGAACCCCTTTCGCTAACCCTGTAGACCAAGCGTGGCGATAGCGACTCAGGAATGCCCGACTATCATTCATCAACGCGAAGTCAACGTAATCTCGTTTCTGCTCTGTGTTACAGATTTCCTGTACCGGCACAGCGTTACCATCGATAACGTTAGTACCGAGGTCGAGATACTGGACACTTCCAGGTGCGAGGTAAGTTCTTGAGTTCTTCATATTTTAAACGTTCGTCTCGTTTAGAGGGAAGTTTCATGCCCTTTTCTCTGTTCAGCAGTACAGTACAGTTAACTCCCTTACAAAGGTCCACTTTTATATTATCGTTTCAGACGCGGTCCGTTTCCGACGAATGTAGTTAACGAAAAGAAAAACGATATACGTACATACATTGTATTATACCGTGTTTCTTTTCATCAACTGTATTTATTGGATAAATCAATTTTAATACGGTACTTTTGCAACAAGATTTTACTCTAACACGATTAACCCTTTGACGAGTATGGAATTTTGTTTTGCAATATAAAAATGGCAATGGGCCTCCAGAAACTCAAGAATGCGGGCCACAAAAATAATTTGCATGATTAATCTACTCTTATACCTCGTCTGTGTTAATACTAAAGCGTTTACCGAACAGGTGTGTATATCCAAAAACTCTAAAAGTTTGAGTGACCAATGAAGGGTTAAAGCGATATTTGCAAAAATCGTAATAAATTTGCGAACGATTCGTAGGAGGGGGGGGAGAACCTGGCTGGCGTGAGCAACACCATAAAACAGAAATCAAAGGCCGACGATCCCGTTGTAACCGTGGATAATTTACAGCCGGCCACGAGACCGGGCATAACTCACGCGGGCAAATCAGTCTGTCAAATAAACATACGGCCGTAAATGTACATTTTCACCGCGCTCGCGTCCAAGTGAGATTTTAACGCCAATCTATGTCGTGTATCCATCAATAATCCCATGGGATCATTAAGCGCCGACTCTTTTCCGTCGACGTCTGGAGACAGGAAAAATGCCGGATGATAATTTGCGATCGGTGCCACGGGGAGATTCGTTCGTTAAGCGTTTTGCACGGTATATCAGTGTTAAGAGCCTGCTTTTTTTTGTTTGTTTTATTTCATCATTTTGCCCGTTAGAAAGAGGTTCGTGTAGAAATTGACCGTTAATTTTCCACCGCTTGCGAGGCTAGGTGAAGATGCAAATTGGATCGAGTTGTCGTAAAGATTGTAGGGACATCTTGGACAAAAGTGAGCCCTTAATTCGAACCTAATTACCTATTTCACGCGAGACACACCGATTGTCGTTCCGTAGAAATTCCATTGTCCCTTGCCGCTGAATTAGCGTGTAACTTGCGATGGTGTTTGGCTTCGTGATGCATGGACAGGTTTAATGATTTCTGCAGCCATTGGTTTCGGGTTAGGGAAAGTGTGGAAGGGTGGATATCGTTAAGTTATCGATAATAATCGATAGTTGCATCTCTGGTGTTACACAGAATCTCGATTAAGAACCAATGGGTTAACTCTTCAGCGACCACGCGGATTTTTAATCCTTTCATGTAAATAGAAAATAGTTTTGTATTTCAATAAGTTTACTCCCCATTATGCTACTAATTTAACCCTTTGCACTTGAAGCTTTTCTTTGAAAGAATAAGTGAAGTTATTACGATTTGTTTTTGTCCTTATATTGTGAACTGAAAATTATTTGCACTGCCTCTGTAGTGCAACCCTCGAGTTTTGGAGACAAATTTTAAATGACTCGAATGCAAAGGGTTAATCCACTATCTATAATATATCGAGACTAATTAAGCGTCCCATAATCGTCAATAAATAATTCATTGCGTCCTAAACAGTTGTTAACCGTTTTATAGTAAGCGTAGAAAGAAGCTAGGGTTAACGCCGTCTCTGAAGGGTCGAGTAATAGAACAAGGATCGAATTATTGATTATTGAACCGGATGACGAAAATCGGGCAATGCGAGATGGCTCTAATCGATCGTGAAACACAGTGAAAAGGCAAGGTCGTTCACCTTGAATCCCGATTTAATCCCCCGAAGAAGAATGCAATGTTAACAAGCCAGGCCAGTTGTGTTGGCTGTCGAAGTCGCCTAGGGTAATAGTCATCGACACCAATGACTGGACATCTTTGTCGATCAGTGTCAGGGACAACTAGACCAACAAAAATCCGCATTCCGCTCTTTGCTCTTGCCGCGAAAGTCTGTTTCGTCTTGCTTAGAAACTCGGTGCCATCGGTTAGCGGTTAGGATAAACGCGTTCTTCGGCTACTTGCGTTTCCTTTTGCATTTTTTCGCGACGTGGTGCGTGGCATCGGCGCCTTTTATATTTATCTTCCGTCGACGCTTGTAAACACGACTATTTCAGCCCGATGCGCCTCGCATTCGCGCGGGCCATGCATGGAGAACACGCTTTTTCTTCGTCTTCCGCCACCTCGTCTCTTCATCTTTCTTCCTTCCCCCCTTTGGCCGTTACCCCTCGACGTGTTCATTGTGAAAGTCACGATGAATCATTTGCTTGCTGGACAAACTCTGCCTCGACGCGTTTCGCAATAGCTTTTCATTTAGCCCGAGCTTTTTGCTCGTGCTTTTTGATCATCCTGGAATTCGCCCAGGGGAAACAGAGCACCACTATGTTCTTGATGAAGTCGTCGATGATCGTATCTCGCGCGTTTCTTGCGGGAAAGTTTCATGATTGGAGGTCTTATCGATTGATTGCTGTAGTTTTCAGATGATTAGGGACCTCACCAGAAGATAATCCTTCTCTATTTTGACGTTCGTGTTTGACGTTCGCTGGTTGCATTCAACTTGATACTTTGACGCTTGATGGAAGCTGTGTTTCTAAGCGACTAATCGTTAATCCTTTCGCTACGACTATGTAACTATTCGAACACTGCACTCTGCTTAGTTGAAACGTTTTACAGCGCTGGATAAAAGTATTAGCATTAGTTGATTGTTACGCTATGCAATGACAAAATGGTACAGGGATGAAAGTATTCAACGTATCCATATATCATCTAGTTCTAGTTTATCGTTTAACAGGAAAGCATTCTACAAATAGATTGATTCAGAAAATACCAGTCACAATATGTTTTGGAGCTTGTTAAAGAAGGACAAAACTATTGGCACAGTGTACAAGAAACAGTGTATCGTTATGTTTTGCAACAATCTTCGATTGTCTCTCATTCTTCTTCATTTTACAATAAAACAGAGTAGATAATATATGGGTATATTGAATAATTTCTTTGGTACACCATTTTTTTCAGATAGAGCAAAATCTTTGGTATAAACAATGTTCGTACAAAAATGCAAGTCTCGTTTTTGTTCCGCATCTGTTTCGTAACGTCCCGCAATGATAGTGCAGAAATTTGGCAGCTCTATTCTATAAAAGTCGTTCGGAAATCCGAAAAAGGGGCTGGCAGAGGCCTCGAGCCAAGGAGTCATCGACTCTCGAGCATCGACGCGACGACGCAATCCTGCTCGATGCGTCGTCGCTGGTTTGAACCAGCCTGACCTTACTTAACCCAAATCTCTACGGAATCGGCCAGTTTCAGGTCGATCGTCCCGACCTGACCTTCCTTAACCCGATTCTTCTGGAATACGGTAACGAACCTGCACGCGAACACGTCGAAGCGGAAATCCTACGACAAGGTCCGTTAGCCGCGTATTTGAATTGAATAACGATCGCCTTTAAATTCGAATCTAGGCGACTGTGACTGTGGCCGGCTGTGTCTGTGCACACATACACGTGTAACCTGTGTACGTACACGTTTACTGGTACACCGGAGAGTCGAGTGGCTGTGGCCACGTTCACGGAACGGCGTGTTCACCTGTCGCAGGTAGAGCGGAATCCTCATTGAGATTCCGCCGCGGTCTTTTTCTATTGCCCAGCCGAGAGGAGCCATTGTTCTCGGCTTCGTAAATTATTGCCGCTGCTCGCGAATCCAGTCGACTTTAAAAACTATGCATAAATCATCCCGCCATTAGAAGGTCACGACGGAGGACCGATTGTTGTGTTCGGAAGATGTTCCGCGAGTAGTTGCGAGTAGCATTAGTAGCTCGTTGCAGGGAGCAAATAGGGAAGATTCGTGTTAGGGTCATTCTACGCCATATCGATCCTTTTCTTCCTTCGATCCGTTCGATGAGTTCGGGATTCTATTCGGAATGCGATACAGCTTGCTTTACCCAAAGCAGGCCACAAACAACGGGTAATTGTTGCGTTATTTTTTAAGAAATATTTAATTCGAGAAGTATTAATAATGTTACAAGATATGGATTAATTTGTGTTGAGATTACGAATTGTTTAACAATGTTGCACTGTAGACTCATTATTAAATTAGCACGTCACAGATTTTATACATACTTTATACAATTTTCAAGGAAATATCTTGGTCGCGCTTTTGTTAGACAAATTGTATTTAAAAAATATTACGAATCTTAAAAGACCTGCAAAATGTCTGAAAAATTTTCGATTCCACTTACAGTTAGTCACAAAAATGTTCGGCCACTTTATGAATTATATGTCAATGAAGAGAAAGATAAACCAATATCTATTTTCAAACTCGACGAACAAACTACTTTAAGTAGATTATGAAATATTATTCTTGAATACACATTACGAAGTAAAGGAATGACAAATGGATAAAGATCCATAAATATGTCTAGGTGGCCGAATACTTTTGAGAGCAACTGTATGCAGTTAATGTAAAATTAGAGGAGGTTTAAGTCATCGTTTCACTGGCTTTTAACTTGGTAAAAGAATGCACGGCATGGAATTTCACGGTGTTCGTCTATTTTTGTGCGCGCGAAATTTTGATTACGTAAACGAAATTGTAATAGGAATTTCTAAAGAATCTAAAGGATAAACGATCAATAGATTAGCTATTTATACTACTTTTATATAAGCAAATAGACTGTGAATGTTTATGCATGTACGAGAGATTTAAATACGCAAGGAAGTATAAAATATGCGTAATATACAAGAGCATATGAAATATTCAAATTAAAGATGATATTGCAGTCTACGTAACAAGAGCGTGACCGAGATATTTTCGTGAAAATTAATCTATGGCGTAAAAATCAATACACGTTTTGGAAGTATATATAAAAAGCTATGACGTACTAATTTAATAACGAGTCTATACTGCAATATTGTTGAATATATCTTAACACAATTTCCAATTCCTAATCTCAATACAAATCAATGAATATCTTTTAACATTCTCTCCCTCCCGTTTTCGAATCCCTACATTCCTTAAAATATGCAACGATTCCAAACTTTTGACCAGCAGCAGTGTACACGAGAAGTGCTGTTTGCCTTTAGAGTCCTTTAAAAGCTGAATGTAAGCCATATTTCTCTCTGCTCCGCTCCGTTTTACGAGATTTCAAACGCCAAGCTTCCTTCCATCTGATAAGAGCAATAAAAAATTAAAGGAAGAGGAGAGAAAAAAAAAAGCAAATCAGAGTCCAGGAGCCAGGTCGGTGTATATTTTCTGGTCTGCAAAAGGAATCCAACATATTCCTTATACGCGCGTCGTACGCACGGTACACTGACTCGTCCCGGCTTATTCAGTAGCCCCGCAACAAGACACGATCGAGAGGCCAGGTTGTTTTTAGCAAACTGGTTTTTCTACCCGGGGCTTACAATTACTGGCTTCCTTTTTTGCGCTGCCTCCCAAATGTTTGCACCTGTCGCTTAAAAGGCTGCGAACTGTGGGCCAAGATGGCATACCTGACCGTTCAGGATTAGTCCTTGGATTCGGTGCTAAGAATATTTGGAGCACCGACACGACAGCTTACGTACTCGCTTCCTCCGATATTTCGCCATCCATTCATGGAATTTCAACCATCCATTCAGGGGGAATTTCGCTTCCATGCGCTCTGCTTCATGGTGTCGTCGCGTGACTCTTCTAAGTACTCGAACAGATGTAAGAAGGGCACTATTTAATATTGCGGAGGAAAATATTTGGTTGTTTGGAAAGTTCGTAGAATTTTTGATAGTATTAAGTTCTATTGCGTAGTTAGTTAGGATTTGGAAGGATTATCTTAACGAGGCTTCGCGAAGTGCGAGTATTATTAATTTAAACAAATAGTGTTTACATTTGGTCCACTTAAATGCGATAATTAAGAAACAGCGACTAGACTTTATGTATATGCAGGGCATAGAAAAAGATAAAGGCCAAACTTCTAATACATGTTAGTATCTTAGTTAGTTCCTCTTTTACGAATTTAAATTTCCCATCGATAAATGTATAAAGATCTGCAATCTACTTACAACTGTTTGCAATAAAGTGAGTTGAATAATGAACATATTTTATCCCTTGCATAATGTTATCAGCCGATAATATTTCTATCAAAAATTGTCCCAAGTCCCAAAGTGTTCATAATAAGCGAGGATTCCACTATACGTTTAACCGTGCAAAGGAAATATTTAAAAGCGCAATACCTATTGAAACATGATTTCCGTTTCGGATTACATAAACTCGAGGAGTAGCAGAGACGCGGTTATAGAGTTGAAGAAATACCATGGGAACCATGGGTGTACGGAATCAATTGATCCAGCGGAAACGCGTGTTCGCGATCTTTTCTAAAATGGCGCCTCACTGATGCGCCCCGTTTCGTAACGCGATTCTATTTGCGTCGCGTCGCGGCGCGGCGTTTCGCACATTCGTGGAGCGCCGTTTCGATTCGATGCAGCTGATGCAACGGCTCGGTGTAAACAATGGCGGAGCATTGCACGAATGTGTGCACCAGTGAGGACGCATGCACCGTTACCACTGCATAGATTCGATAAATAATACGATACAGGAAGCCGTGCCACCGATTTGTATGTACGCGCTTACCAGCCGGTCCCATGGCTGCCGATCGATCGTTCGACCGCCACTATCGTCCGCCCGATCTGACGATCATTATCGATCGGTCGCGCGATTTATTGGCGACGACGCGTCCTCCGATCGTTGTGAAAATTTGATCACTTTCTACGATAGCTTGCCGCTCGATTCGGTCCCCGATCATATACGCGTAAATGGCGAACAGACGGTTGGGGGATGATGATCGTACATACGCGTTTTTCAAGAATTTTAATTTATCGGTACAACCATTGAGTAGCTACGGGATAAACGACTCGTTTCTAGTGTGGAGCTGTGGAGAAGGGATAGGATATGAAAAAGGAAGGGTGTTGCGTTTCGTCCTGGGCCTGCTAGTGGACTCATCAGTAAGGCTACCTAGCAGGCCCTGCCTTAGACGTTGGGATATTGGAAGGAAGGTTAACCCTTCGCGGACGAGCGTCGACAAATAGTCGCCTAATCATTTTTTGGCTTTCCGAGAACCCATGTCAACTATTAAAGCACAAAACTTAACGCAATGAATACTTAACGTAATAATAAACATTTGAAATTGTTGGAAATGAAATGGTTTCGAACTCAAAATGCGTGAAAACTCAAAGTCGTGGAATTAAAAGCTAAAGTACTCTCACAAGTGTTACTACTTCTCGTCCGCAAAGGGTTAAAGGCGGTATATATATGGACGAGGTAGTTGGAGCGAGTGCTTTCGAGAAAGTCCTATTTCGTATTTCCATCTAGTGGTGGGTGCAGGAGAGCCGCCACATATTAATTAAAGTTAACATAATGTACTGAAAAATAATATTTATCGTCTCTATAATTTTAGGTATGAAATCTGAACGTCGTCAACGTGACGCGTTCCGTAAACCTAATGTTAATAGTAGATTTACGGATACTGATTCTACAGTTTAATATGTTGCTGAAAAGATAACTGTTATAGAGTTCGGGGAGAGAGGATGTTGAATTAGGATAACTATTCGTATCATCGTATCGATCGATATATTTCTGATTCCTGTAACTTTAACCCTTTAGTTACAGTAGGAAACGTCATAAAACGAGTGTGTCTGGTCAGGCTTGGACTAAATTTGTATAAAAGAATTGTACAACAGTTTAACAAATCGAATGATTGAAGTAGGAGAAAATAAAGGGGGTCTACTCGTTATTAACATTCGAATGAAAGTAGTAATCTATAGAAAAGTGTATTGCAATATAATATAGTTATTAATGTCTGTAATCTACTCTTCTAGCCTTAGATAAATGAATAGGCAATCCCGTTCGGATAACACAATACTCTAATAGTAAAACGTTCGTATATTAAAGTATTCGAACATGGGAGGCTTTACTTTATTATTAATGTCTCTACTATTAATGGCTCTACTTTATAATTAATCGAAAGGTTCTGCATGGGTCAGCAGCCATTCACAAAAACCCGGACTTAACCCAAAACCCGGTTAACAAGTAACCACGCCGTACGCGCAATTTTATTTACTAGCTCGCCGATAAATTTTGCTCGCCGTTTTCTTACGAAATTTCTATACACCGCTACATTCTATTTCTCGGCACTCTAACGAACAAAATTTATTCGACGTGTAAGAATTGTAGAAAAGAAACCACCACCTGACAAAATCCTTAGGCCAAAGCTCGGTTCGGGTTAATGAGCACCTATACAAAAGGAAAATACGAGGCATGAGTTTAGATTAGAGCAATGGCTGTGTACAATGGGATTTTCTAACGGGCGCGATATATCGGCGCGAACGAGTTAAAGTATCGCTGTCGGATAGCGGATTTAACGATCTGTCCCGTGTACAGTCGCGAGCTGATCGCGCACCACTGCCACACTGATCCACATCGATATCGATCTCCGTAGATCCTGTTCTTACGCAGACGCTGGTCGTTGCACTGGCAGTTGCAATTCGATTCGGCGTGCGATGTTGATTTTGTGTTGGAACAATATCCTTATTACCGAATACTTAAGGTTTTCCTCAAATCAATGAAAAAAGAAATGATATTTTATAGTTTTTATTAACGCTGGTTTTACGGAACTCGTCAATTTGACAGATTTCAGATTTCATACATAAAGTTACAGAGATCATAAGTATTATTTTTCAGCTATTTACTACGTTAACTTTAATTGATACAACGATTTGAATACGTATTCTACTTCACCTTTTTCCCTCTCAACCTTCTAATTTCGAATATCTATGTACGGTATAACAATTTTTCCGAAAATCTGTCAAATTATACAATCAACGTTCGTAAACCTAGTGTTAAGCGTATAAATTAATCCTTTGAGTTTCATGGACGTATATATGCGTTAGCGAATGTTTCTACTTTATAAACGCGATACGAATAAAAATGATCGATGTTTGAAATCAATACATGTTTGGGAGAAGTATAAATATTCTATTTAATGCTGTGCAAATAAATATAATAGTAACTTTAATCGACACTTTATGTGAAAGCATTGCTTTTAAATTAGAATAGCTGCGCGCTTAAAGGGTTAATTTTGAGGTGGTGCTTAATTTTACATTATTCCTGCAATGTACATTTTTATGTGCGATTTTGTTTCTTCTTTTTCCTTCGTACTTTCGTTTGAATTCTTTGCACTCGTACGGCTAAGAAGCGTCGTCGTCGAAAGTTAGTGATAAAATTGAATAGCCTCTAAAACGTAATGGTATATCCATCACGTTATAATGGGCCTTTATTTAAAGAGCTGCATTTAACCGATCAGAGATCTCCACTCACGCCAAAGCTTCGCCGTATGCAAATGTTTAATTTAGCAACTTCAAATGGAAACAATATTCACTGTTTCGTATTCGAATACTCGCACGGCCCCTACATTTAAACCTCCCAGCGTGAGCACTAAATATTCCTAGACAATAAACCCGCGGTGCAACATTTTAGCACCGCAAGCACTTAACAGAAATGTCAGGACAGAGCGAGCGTGGCCAATTATCTCCATATTAAACAACGCTGCGCGACAACAAATTAAGCCGCATCGTGCATTCTCTGCTCGCAATGGAATCTTGAAATGGAAACAAAAATTCACGATTGCGCCACGATTGCTCGGTGTAACGTTTCGACAGGCCTATCTCATGCTTTTTAACTGCAACGCGTATAGAAGATAGTGTCTTGCAGGCGCATATAAAGCCCGATTCACACCTAAATTGTCTCCCTAGTGTGTTCGATGATCGAAAAATTGCACCGTTTACAGGTGAAAATCGTTCAGGAAGAGCTAATGAATATTTCAAAATTCGTCGTATCATTTATCAGTGTTTAACGATTTCAATGCGAAGCGTATTTATATCCGTTTCGTGCAATTTCTCAGACAGTTTGCTGCGAATTGTGCTACAACTGAATCGTGAAAAAATAGAAAATCGACCTGTTATAGGTATTCTAAATCAAATAAGTCAATATGTATCCACTCCATATTTTTTTTAGACTTTCTTCAACCTTTGGAAAATGCAATGATTAGGTGTACCCAGATTTCTTCTCCAAGTATCATCGTAGCTGCGCCAATTTGGTTTAAAATAAGTTACATATATACTCGTAATATTAATAAATGAGATTTTATTATTTTTATTCGATATAATTATAAACAGCTACCTAAATTGTTTCTATTTAAGTAACTACAACCATCTCAAATTCTTGAAGGAAATTATGCGTCTTCCAGAATTGGGAAACGAGTATTTTAATCGTTTATATTGCGTCGTCCTTCTCTCATGCATTCGATACAATAGCATGTAGGATTGTTTTATCAACTGAATTTTTATTTCGATCAGATTGTGTTGAAATCGACGTATCACTGGTTATTCGCGACATCTATTATCTCAGGCGCATATTGCAAAGTACTTACGCGATATTCCAATAGCGAGAGGTGGGGATTCTTACACGAGTTATTTGCGGTGCTCCTTCTTCTCGAATTGCACAGCGAATGCATCACACGCGTTTCCGTATACATTGTGTAATTGCGCGAGAGAATAAGGTCCTTTGTAAAATTCTGAATCAAGAAGTTTCTATCGCTAAATTCCAACAGATTCGTCTTAAATATCAAACCAAATTCGACGATGTAGAGATACATACTTTTTGTAGCCACTGTACGTTTTCCATAGCGAAAGGATTAACCCTGCTGCGGTCTTCGAAATTCCAGCAAATCCAATCACGTTCCGTTTTCTTTAAAAATGTTGTATAATTTTGAGAGGAAGAATTTTCAACGTAGTAAATTGAAATACGAATTTACAAATGTATATCGATAGCAGCCGTTTTACGTCCGTCTCACAACTAGGTGATATTTCACAAAAATAAGAACACGATTGAATCGAAAGTGTCCCGAAGACGGCAACAAAGTTAAGTGTGATCGTTGCTTAAAGAGTAGCAGTGGCGCACGCGTTGAAGTTAAAGTGCATCGCCGCGGTATAGTCTTTCCAATTATCCGGCTGCAACGCAACGCGTCCATTCATTGTCGGCTGCAGATAGAGCCACGGATACGCGCTAACCTCTCCTAGTATCTAGCCGCGTAAAATCCAATAGAGGAAGAGCCGACGTTTTCACGGCAACTTTATGGTAGAAGTTAGCGGGACGTAAGCGCTTAAAGCGCGCATAACCTGCCCACAAAACGCTCTCTAATCTACCAAATTGTCTATTCTTAAGTTACGGAAAGTTGCCTCGTATCGATCCGATGATCCAGATAGGGGTGCCGAGCGGAGAAAGGCCTATTGAAGCTTGTCAGCTTGATAGCAAGCTTACGTCGTGTGGTCGGAGTCAAGATAAGGCGCCATGGGGTCTATTGAGTCAGCCCGGTCAATGCCCTCCGTGTATTTTCACGGCGGAAGTCAGGAAGGGTGGTCGAATGTTGCGTAACCCGTCTGTTGTAGTCAAGATACGGTTAAGGTTTGGGTAGATTGCGTGTAGGTTCAATCCATTCATTTGGTGTAATAAATGTTAAGTGTTGGGGCGATAAGAGTATAAGGGGTGACTCGGGATTGTGCGCGTTCGACGATGCGTTTCAACTAGGTGGATGTTAAATAGGATGCTTTTGTGAATTTCAATGGATGGTGGTCTCCGGTTGGATTCGAGTAGGTGGACGTTGAATAGAACGGTTCGATGTGTTTTGGTGTATCGGTGTTCGGTGGATATACAACCGTACTTTGAACTTACGTACGTTTAATTGTATTCAGAGTAGCGAACGTTAGGTGGAAATGACGTACAGTGAGTGAGAAACTTATCGGCACGGGTAGAAAGAAAAGTAATTGATATGTAAAGAGTAGACAAATATTTTAACGCATAGCGAAAGGGGTGACGAGATATCAGAGTTGCCATCTCCCCGATTTTTATTCGGAGACTTCAGCTTTTTATGCAAATCTTCCGGCTTCAGTTTTACCACGAATATCTCCGGGTTCAGAGAAAAGATGATTTCTAATGAAACGAGAACCAAAAACAACATTGTTAAATCGCGCAATTTCTAACAAAAAAGATCGTTTCAAAGTAGAAAGTTGGGGGAGCTGAAAACATATTTTTGGAAATATCTCGGGGACCAGTGGGCCTAAGACAAAATGTTTTTTTCAAATTATGCGTTTTTAAATGCGGATGCCGACCAACAGAGAAATTTGTAAAAAAAATGATTTGTTCAAAACATATATTATAATACCTACTTTTTATTACCACTTCCATTGTTGAAATTTAATCAATTTTTGCTTAACTTTATGTGTGCAAAGTATGGATAGAAATAAGCGATACTTGCGCGTCGATTTGAGTTTTTGCGACATTAATGCGACTATTGGTATTTAACGACCCTTCATCCAGATTGATTCGTCTTGGACAACCTTACGCGTTAATCACGAATACCGTTCTAATGTGGCGGTCAGTTTTCATTCACCTGATTACATGCCCACCTTTCGTGGTTCATCGACGGCCATTTTGAAACCACGACCCTGTTCTCCCTCCGGGAGTTGATCGGAACCTAACCGCGAAGAGGTCGTCGCGGTTTCTCCTTCGTGATTTCTGCATCGGCTGCAATAATAAAACGCCGACTGTTTTCGCGTCGCATTTTACTGTTGAGACGGTTTCGGTGTAAATAGACATCAACGTGAAAATATCTAAAAATATTTCATTGCGAGAAGAATCGCGTATCGCGTGCGGTATTCTTTTATAAAGGATATGCAATATGCAGCGAGTAAAAAGTAAAATTTATTCAGAGAAGCATCTTTTTATAAATCCGTAAATACAGTTTAAATCGCGATTCTGAAAATGATCATACGGAACGGTAAAACTGGAATTAAATTCTACTAAACGATTATCTTAGCCATCAATAACGATTTTCCTTAAGCCTACTACCCAAAGCGATATCTTAACATTCTAATCCAGATTTAACTCGTATCTAACTTGGATTAAGCTATCAAGCATTTTTCTTTTCCCGAGTTTAATATCCGTCGCGGTATTTTAATATTCTAAACCAGAAATCCTGATTTTTATCAGCCTTGCCAGCTGATGAATTTCTTTTTCTCTTAATATAGGGTGTTCTAAAAATGACCGTGCAATAAAGTATTACGTTTCACGTTCCAGTTATTTGCTATACTTTTGCCAAGCATGTGATCCGTTATAGTCGTACTATACTTGATCTGTTGCCATTTACCAGTGCTTGAGAAATACTTCTAAGTATGATTTGCGATTTATATTCTATACTTATTACATAAAGTTATAAACTTGGAAGGAACGATTTTGGAGTAAAAATTGTTCTTGTAAAGAATGTGATTTTTTCGTGCAACTTGCATTGCATAATATGAAATGTTTATTGCACTATCGTAACGAAAAATTTAATTATGGGTCTGGCCAATTAAATGAACTACAAATTTCAGGGATAATTGAAGTCCATTTAAGTGTATTCAAAAGTATATTTAAACTTCGGGAAATGTACTAAATTAATTAGCATAATTTTGATACAATACTCTGGATTATTATAGTCTAAGGTGTCCACTTAAAAGATCTCCGTCTCCCAACTTTTTTTATAATTACACTCCAAAGTTAAGCGATGTCCATTTTACCCCACTTTTCCCCATATAATCTTTTGCCACCAACCCCGAGCATTTTTCCCTTTCTAAACCCATTACACTCCATGCTTCTTAAATAATCTGATCTACCACTACGTTCAACACACACTTGTGAAACCTTATTGCGAATATGGCGAGATATGCATTCGATTTCGTTCGCCTCGAAAGAAGCGAAAATTAAATTACTGAAAATGAACATAAAACTTCCGGGGAAAATTAAAATTTGTTTCGCTACAACGGATTCAACGGAATACAAAGGGGTGTTGAATCGAGTAAAAGTAGAAAGCGATTTTCCCTCTACGTTCGAAAAAGCAGAACGGAGTAGAGTAAAAGTAAGTACCAACACGCGTGTGTATATATGAAATAAGGTGCACTGCATCACAGCGGCATCCATCATCGCGAAATAAATCTCGCCAAAGGTATCCCGCCACCTTCTTTTTATCCTTCTCGATGCTCAATCGTGGTCGCGCAAAAAAGCGCGTGCGGAATACGCCCGAGAAAAGCTGTCGGCTGGTTCGACACGCGTGCCGTGCTCCGAGTCCGGTGAACGAAAGGAGAATGACGACGGAAGCGTCTCTTTTTGTACCCTTCAGGCCTGGTCTCTCGGTGCGGTGCGGTGGTGCGCTGGCGCACACCGGAGAGCAAACGCGGGGAACACACCGCGATCGTGATGTCAATCACCAATGAAGACAGTTACCGTGCCGACTGTCACCGCAGCGATCTCCACGGTTGACAGCAGCACGCGCCTTAAGGCGCATTCACAAGACACGAGGACCCAGCGGTCGAAGCAATAAATTGTCCCCTCCCCCTTCGGATGCTTCTTGCATGTTTCTTGTAAGTGCGGCTAACTGATGTAAATGCCTGCTTCGTCCGTGCTGGAACTTAATTAATCTTCTTCTGCTTCTTCCTCTCCTCTCTTTCTCTCATCCAACTTCCTGTCCCATCCCTGCTTCAGGACGATCGAACGATCATTAATCATCGATTGTTCCGTGAATAATCGCGGATTCCGACGGCAACGAGGCGCAAGAGCGCGTATTTCATCCTCGATTAGCTGTTTAACCACGGTTTAGGGTTAAGGTTAGGGTGAATTATGATTAGAATTGTGGCAGCGGTTATGGAAGTGGCGTTGTGAGCGAAGGAAATAAAAGATATGGAGAGTTTGTGGGAAATACGCGAAGAAAGCTAACAAACTTTATTCATACTGAACACTGAATGCTAAAAACTAAACGTTAGGTAGTAATTTGGAAATTTCTTTTTTTCTTAATTACCAGACTACGAATGTTTATGCACTTATGGGGAATTTAGATGTGTACAGAAATATAGATTGCGCGTGACATGCAATAATATACGAAATATCTAAGATGAAATACAAATTGTAATATCCGGGGAATGAAAGAAATCTCTGTTTTGGTTCCAACTTTTTAGATACGTTTATAAAACTGCGAATTTGCATAAACGTCCGCAACCTATTAATTACTCTAGCATTTGCAATATTTGCTATTTCACGCAGTATAGAATTTGTATCCCTTTTTACTCTACTTGCTGCAAAATAATTCTTCATCTTTTTACCGACTTACATTATTTACCCCATGATTTTCACAAATATTGATTGGCACTATTCCCTGGAACGTTTGCCATTTTCTACTTTAACGCTGTGTCGAATTCAAAACACTGAAATATTATACTTAACTCTTATTCGATAATCTTGCATTTTACGAACTGTCGTTGCAATAACAATTAAAAATTAAACTTTATCAAAAGCTACACTGTGTTTCTACTGCGATTAAACCGTAGTTTGCACCACGAGTGTAACTCGCGTCATACGGGCAAGGGGTTAAAAACGTGACGAACTTTCGATGGAGTCGACTAAAAATCGATAATCGTCCGTCTATAATTCGCGGTGTGCCGAAAAGTTAAGAGGCTTTCAAACTGCGTTCCCTTACCCGATCCATTGTATTTTAATCGGTGCCGATTTCGCAAGTGCATTCTCGGTATCATAATGCGATCACGTAGCTCGGCGACACAGCATCTACTTGATAAGCCGTACGTGCCACCATTAGGCGCACACGATAATTTTATTTACCGGCCTCTCTGGCCTCCCCTTCTGTCTGTGTACTGTGTACGGTACTTGGCGGGTGTTTGGCCGCGCGCCGCGGCCGGGACGCCGAGATAAATGATGTGAACGCACTCTTACCGCTCATTTGCATCCCAACAGAGAATACCTTACCTCCACCGCCGAGCACTACCACCACCGAAACCGACACCGACAACAACTATGAGGCTGTCGCGGCTCAGAATGATTTATTCCGACTTTAATCCGCGACGACGTTGAAATCTCGATGCCGATGCTCTCCGCGCGATACACGCTGACAGCTGGCCTCTGCTAATGATATTTATGAAAGTCAACTCAATTTTCAAGTAACGTCTGATGTAACGCGGAAGCGAAAGTCTCTCCTCTGCTGTCGTTAGGTGGTTTTCTCTCGAACGTTTCGCCTTGCTTTGGAAGAAATCGTTATTTCGATGTCTGTTTCGTGCGCCTCTGTGCGCCGTGTCCCGCGCGTGAACGTTCACAGCGGCGTAACCGTGTGCGGGATGCATATATAGTATAGAAAGCAGAATAATATCGAACAACAGCACCGTTCTCTGTCTCTTGAATCTTTCTGTTACGTGCGCGCACACGTCGCGATACTACGCCCAGCTTCCAAGAGGTTCCTTTGGATTTGCTAGGTTCGCGGTCTCCCGGTTGCACGATCGATCACGAGGATCGCGGTAGGTGTTCCAACGGGTATAATAATAACTGGCTAACAAGGGCAGCAAAGTTCAGGTAGGCACTCGCGGAGAAGCACACCGTGTGCACGTAGGAAGTCGAGCAACAAATGGCTAGGTGGCTGCTGCCTGGGTCCCGACCTCGTCCCGCCACGATTAATATTTCCATCGTGCATTGTTCCTCGTCACGTAAATCTAACCGGCGAGATAAGCGCTTTGGAAACCGTTTATAAGGTCGATTTGTATCGTACACGTTGCTGCCTCGTCGTGCCCGCCAGAGCATCTTCTCGTCTACTGATTCCTCCTGATTATCTTCCTCAACAACTTGGATTGGATATTTTGGCTCTCTGGTAATTGCGAGCGAAGGAGTTGAAGGATTCGGTGGAAATTTCTGTGTATACTTCAGAGTCAACCTCTGAGTTCATTTTTGTCCAAATTCTGCTGGACTGTGCACAGTGGCTCGAAGTAAAACCCGTGGTCTTGGAAATTCGAGCACCTGACGATCTGCAAGCTTGGAAGCTCAAACTTTTGTGAATTCGAGTGATTGGGAATTCAAACGCTTATCAATCGCTTCTTAAAGCATGAAAATATAAGTGTCTGAGTTTTACTTTCAGCCACTGTATTTAAACGTCTTCCCGTCCTTTTTTAACTTTATCAAAACCACCGAAATGTATATACATATGCAAAATAATGAAGCTTTAATTGGGTGAACTACTTCAAATGCAACGTTGCCTTACGTAGTTTTAATTTTCCTTTTCGCTCTGTTGTAAATTTACAATACAATGATTCATTAACTCATTTGCATCGTGCGAAAGAATGTGAAATATCCTCTTATCACCAGATCTATTTATTGCAACAAATATTTCAGAAACTATTAAAAGCTTAACATCCCAGCGATTAAAGGAAGGATAAATATAAAAAAAGAAGTTTGTATGTACGTCACGTGTCGATTAGCACCTCGTGATAAGAATCCAGGTTTCCGTTATCAAAAGGGAAAGAAAAATAATGATATAAGATGAAAATAGTATCAAACAAACTGTTACGTAATTATATGTATTTATACACGTGTACGTTGATAATAACGAGAGCAATCTAAACTAATTGTTGTGTACAATGCGATAGTATTTAAACTGGTTATTCACTCGCAATGTGAATGTCCATGTATATATATATATACTCTGACGAGTTATGTTCGCTAATGATGCAAATGAGTTAATTGAACAGTCTTGTTATTGTTACCTGTAACTAATTTCGTAGCCACTTTCTGCGACTTATCGTTTCGTTCGTATTTTTCACTGTCACTTTTTACTTGTGTTATCATACTTGCGCAGCTGTAATAACTGTACTTTTGTTGCTGTTGCAATGTGGGCTCCCCTTCCGTATTATTATAAAAATGCGTCAGTCCTATTGCTTAAAATTTGTTAGTGCCAAAAAAAGGAACTCCGAAGTTGACCATCTTCCCCACCTAAAAGCACTTTCATTACAGAATGTGAAATCTCAGAGCTTCCAAGCTTTTCAATTTTCATTAGAGTTTATTACAGTTTCCAATCATTGTAACTCTTAACTTCTTAACGTTCAAATTCGTCGGTTCAGTTTATCCATCGAGAATGGTCAAATTACACGTACGCATCCTAAGGGCTACTCAATTATCTTACAAATCCTTGCGTGTCTTTCGCTGTGTTACACCCCACCTCTCCACCGAAACTTCGTTCCCCGTTGATCAAGCTATAGATCCGTAGCTTCACCCGGAAGACGTAGATCAATCATAAGAGGAGGACGTTTTACCCGGGGGTCAAAGCAGAAAAATCCGGCTGTGTCGTGTAGAAATCGTGGAGACCGCGGCGTTCGAAGCTGGTTGGCTTGCACCACGCTGAGCGTGCGACCAGGTGTGCGTTCCTCGGACAGAAACACGATGGACGATGGGTATATGCCTCTCGTGGCACACTTCCCCAATTCTCTCATTGTTCTGGTGTACGCGTGCTCGAAATAAACATACGCATTGGCCGAAGGGAGGTAGAAAGAGCGTACGGTTCGCCCGTGGCGAAGATGGCGATCGTTGGTACGCGTGTGGGAGGGCCCGTGGTTAATTGATAATTAAGCACGGCTGGTCTACCGACGCGTCGGTGCCGGCGGCCAGCGCCGAATTTAACGACGCCGTTTCTGCGCGGCGTTAATCATCCGATAAATCATCGTAACGGATTTACCTGGCCTGCATCCCTGGCCCTGGATTGTCCGTCAGGGGGAACAGTTGGCGGATTCGTGCAGGGAATCGTGCTGCGATTTTGATTTGCGGCACACAGACAACGTACCTCGTGAGATCCGGATGAAAGTATCGTGGATAGTTTTTCTCTTTTTGCGATAGGGTTGATTTATCGGCGGTGGGTGGGTGTTGCGTAAGTCGACGTACGGTGATTCACGAAAGTATTCGAACACTTATCGCGGAGAAGTTTTTGGAATGTAGTCCTCTTCGTCAGGATTTTCATCGCACGGATTTTGGTACTTTTAATTGTCCGAATTGATTATTTTAGAACGTAAATAAACACCGCGACACAGCGGACTATTTTCGTCCCAATTGAAGCATTTAACTCTTTGGGGCACAAGGTGTTTTTTATTTTAAAATTTGCAAGTGAGTTTAAAAAAATCCCACCATGAAAGTTGGATATGGAAAAGGAGGAATATTTTTCATACCGTTGTGCTTGAAAGAGTTAAACGTGAAATTCGATGTGGTTGGAATAATTCATAGGCGTTTGCCACTATCCGTAGTTATAAGTTACTTGTAATTTCTCATTACACTGAAGAGTTGACACGTCCGGTATACTAAGGATTATTTTACGGGTAAAATAGATAAATCTAATATAAGATGAATCTAATATAACACGTTCGCTACCAGCGTTTCATATGTGTGACGCACCGATTTCATTGCAACACATTTGGGCTATTATTCTATTATATTCTACCGTGTTTACACTTATTAAATTTTTATGCATTTATGGGATATTTCGACGAGGCAGAAAGAACAAAATCCGCGTGATATGTAAAACTGTACAAAATACACGAAGCCAAGTGCATTTTAAAATACTTACGGGGTAAAGCAAATCCCTGTTTCTGCTCTCTTTCTTCAATAGCAATTATAAAATTATGAATTCGCATAGAGGTTCGCAGTTGGCTAACGAAATTTCTAAAACGTGCCAATGGAAAATGGAGTTACCCCCGCGTTGCCGCAAAGTCCTCGATCGACTATCATTGAAAGATATCGGAAAAAATTCGGTCTCCTTGTTCGTAAGCCCATAATGTGACAGGCCGGTTGTAAAGACAATAACGAACTTATTTCTGGCCTCGGAAATGTCGCGTGATAACCTCCTTGGTCGATCGTTAGGTTCACGACGTACGATCTACCGAGGCTCCTTTGTCAATTATTGCCGGTTTTTATATAGACGATCTTTTCTCGCCCGGAACAATCTTGGAATTTTAGGGGAACATAATGTACGGTTTTTTACAACTGCCGCGAAAATAACTCGCTTTCACGACAAAGGGAAACAAGGGATCCACGAACCGGCGATACTTTGTGTTACTTTTGCTGATTTAGGGTGCGTCATCGAACTTTAAAAAATTTGGACGGTGGGTGTTGAAAAGCCTCGATGGATCACTGTGGAATTTTTATTGCCCATAGAAAAGCAAATAAAAGGTCCATGAATCTTAGTAATAGGTATTTAAAGGAGGCCTTCTTGAAATAGTAGCGGGGAAACTAATTCGGCGCATTTTATAGCCATCTCACGGATAATTTCAGATAATCCGTTTCGGTGATTATATTACTTCTCATTCGGTTAACAGGGGACACGAATGATGAGACTTTGCACGCGTGTTTTTTCACAGCTGTTCATATTCGTATTAACCCTTTGCTCTGTAATAACGAGTCATGCTCGTGCTACGAATTAGGGCACAGATTTAATTAACCCTTTGCGGACGAGTGTCTGCAAATAATCGCCACTTTCCTGGTTTTTGTGGACGCACGTTTACTGTTAAAGCAAAAAGTTTAAATTAATATCGTTGATAAACGCTTCAAAGTTTTGGGAATTTGTTGACCTGGAATTCGTAAGCTTAGAAATTCGTAAGGCTTGGAATTCAAAGTCAAAATACTCTTTTAAGTTTTATTATTCGTCCTCCGCAAAGGGTTAAACCGCATAATATTGACGCGAGAATTTAATTTGATCCTTAATTTTGGCTTTGCGTTATAAAATTGGAGGTTGTTAAACAAATATTGCCTATAATGTTCAAATGATTTGCACTTGACATTATATAAAGTCACTGATCGGTTAATTCTACCATACGTAGGTAATAAAATAATCTTAGGGCAAGGGGTTAATAGGGCAGGAACAGTAACCTTCCGTTTGTTTCGCATTTCCTCAATTTTACTTACGAAAATATGAATTTGCATAAACACTGTTGGAATGCAACGATGATGTCAGATGTGTCAAGCATCGACGGCCTATAGTTCTCATCTTTCAGGCATCTTAAGCCGTGCCTTGTGGAGGGGTTATCCATGGTGCGCACAAGGTTTTGGTTTTTCGCCCTTGAGGTTAGTTAATAGCCGAGAGTCGAAAGACACACTCTTGTCACTGTCGTTGCGTGCAAGGCAGAAAGTTTAAAGTTTCCTATAGCTCTTTTACTTATTCTTATTTCATTATAGACTGCATACGCGAATCCTTTGTTATTTAATACGTTAACGTATTGTATAATAAACTGATTTTACAACAAACACGATAGGATTGCGAATTAATTATTACCATCACCCTCAAACGAATTCCTGAACCGAGCAAAACTTCTCAGCGACGAATGAATCTCTCGGATCAATGGATCAAACGATTAAAGTATTGCGTTTCTCTTCTTCGCCATCGTGACTGAAGTTCCGCTTATCAGGGGATTTCCACGCGCGTTCAAACAAACCACCACCACGACGAATGCGTCAAAGTAAGCATCGATATCGTTCTTAAAAAAAAAGAGAAAAAAAACAAGGAAATGATCGTTGCGTATCCAAAAATAGCGATGGTTGTACCCACGAACAAAAGGGAGGACCGTGGCGGAGAGTACCATTTTTCATCGGCGCGATGCAAGTCGACGCGGTTCGAACCACTAAAGGACTCGAGGCAGCATTAATTATTTCCCTTCGGCCGATACCTGTAACAGCCTCGTGACCGGTTGGTAATTAAGGTCAGGCGAAACGAGAAAAGCTCCACGTAGGATTTTATGCAACCGCGTGTCGTCCACCCTCTCCGCATACACCCTTTTACGGGGATTAGTCCATTTGCTGGCATTGTCCGCCTTAATGAATGGGGATTATAAGATAAATGAAGAAGTTTCAGCGTTAAAGTAGGCGGAAGATTTCGTGTTGGGGTCGAAGACGCTTCTAGAAAGATGAAAGTTCGTTACAGAAGAATGCAGTAATTGATTTTGTTGCAGGCGAGAGTAATTTACCGTGGAATGTTGCGTTGCCGCTCAAAACTTTCGCATCCCTTTTAATATATATGGTAATTTATGCAGCAGCATTATACGGCATAAAGTAATTGAAGGACTCTTTGGAAGAAAGTTGCAAACCTTTTCAAAGTTAAAACCTTTTGTCTTTTGTCAAATCGTGGTATTGATAAAAAGCCTATAGAATCGACATTGTATTATAAACGTTATCTTTAATATACAATAGATTAGAATGATGCTAAAAATAATGATTATTTTACTTTTAGTGGGCCGATTTCGATGCTCCTTCGCTTAAATTAATGGGAAATGTCCCGAGAATATTATCCTACGGTCTTTTGCAACTAGCGTTTGCAGTTCACTTGTTATAAACAAATATATCGCTCCATGATTGATTACTGACAAAGTACCCGAAGAAAAATATTAATTTCTCAGCTCCTAGACGTTCGATTTCAATGCCCCTTGGCTCAAATTAAAGTGGAAGGTCCCAGAAATATTATCTTACAGCCTTTTTCAAGTAGCCCTTGTACTTCGTTTGTTATAAACAAATATATCGCTCCATGGTTGATTACTGACAAAGTACCCGAAGAAAAATATTAATTTCTCTGCTCCTAGACAACCGATTTCAATGTCCCTTGGGTTAAATTAAAGGGGAAGGTTCCAAGAATATTATCCTATAGTCTTTTGCAAGTAGCCCTTGTCGTTCATTTGTCATGCACAAATATATATCGCGTCATGGCAGTCTTGGTAAAATCGTTGACCCTCAATTCGCAACATAAGAGTTTGTTTATAATTTGCAGTATTAAAAACAAATTTCTTCAACTTAAGAAAATTGTATCCGAAAAGGCCGTAGCTTTATGTTTAAAACGAGAAAAAAAGTGAAGTTCGTGTCTGTAATAGTTTCGAAGATAAAAATACTTTTACGAAGGTACTTTTCGTAAAAGTCGCTGAAATTTGCAAACATCAACGGTCTACAATTTTTTAACTGTTCCATTATTGTTACAACATATTTCAATTTGGACAAAATCTCAGACATCGAAGGAAAAAAGGTGATCGATTTGACGTGTTGGACCACTAAAAAAAAAAAAAAAAGATCATTGGACCACCCGGTCAATCTTCAAGATTTTAGGGATCTGATTTCGATTCCTCTGAGGGATTTTCTAGCGACAAAAAAATTGCTCCATATGCAGTCCATTATGGTCTGCAATTATGCGAACTTTCGTTAAAATCGTGCATTCCGTGTTTGATAAATTTCGTTGTAAGCGGTGTCTGAATATTAATACGGGCCACCGTATGAGTTTGACACCACCGTTCTAGACTATTGCTTAATTTTCCTCGTCGTCACCATTTCTATCGTATGACGTTTGCATACAAGTATTTTACTGGTTCGCACAGGCTCTTTGCCCGCGAAATGTACTGTTATTCTTTATATAGACGTCCACCTAGTCATATCAGCTGAAAGATAGGGTATCGGTTCACGCGTGGGTGGCTGGCGCGAGTTTAAGACAGTTTTGGCTCGCGTACTACCTGACGAAGTCGAATGAAAGCGGCGTGTAACGCGATACACACGGGAAAGGTGCAATATCTCGATTCATGAATTCACATTAAATCGATCTGTGTCAATTCTTGAAAAAAGTTCGCTTACTTCAAAATCTATATTTCATCTAAAAGTTTACGTCACGCATAATTCTTCGCAACGTAAGCACGTATTTAGGTACATACACATGAGTAAAGTACGATCCACTTAAAAATTTAGGAACGTTTCTAGCCCATCTGTTACTTGGTTCCTTCTTCAAACAACAGCTTCCCTTTACTACATCTTTTACGATTCTTTAAAGCAACTGCCGTATAAATATAAGATTACCCTACTATACTAGTAGACTGAAGAAAATTTATCGCCCACCATTCTTCCTCCCACATTCCTCGAAGTTCAACCTACCTGACCAAGGATTGCAAAATGAATATTAATTACTAATCCGTTGAAAATATATAACGAAGTACAATGTCCCTCGTACTGTCATTTGAAGAGTTGTCGCTTAAATGAAAATGATCCTTACATACGTTAGCACGCCAGTTTGTACGACAAATAAAAGATAAACCATTAAATCATCGGCTTTACTGCGGTATAAAAATGTATATATATATATACTTTTCACTTCCGGTACATCAGTCGCGTTTTTACGCTCGAACGACACGATTCACCTCTTAATAAATAGATAGATGTTTATTGACTTCCAAAAAGGATTACAATGTGGATTCACCTCCGAATATTCATCGTTAAATATTAAACACAAACATGTATGCGACGTTCATGTGTTGTTACATAAAAATCCAGTCGAAATTTAGTCTCGATTCTTCGTTAGATTCGTTCGCCGTTGAATAAAATAATTCAAACGACGTAATCTTAAACGAAGTAATCTACCTTATTTTTTCGAAGCTTGAAGCGTCGAAATCCGGAGATCTGTTAACCCTTTGCACTCGAAAACAATTTTAATAATATAATCTACTGGTAACTAGAATACTATTTTTTTTGGCGCTTTTAACAATTTGAAGTGTTATTCTGTACCTCAGAAATAGGAAAGGTGGCCTTTAATTTGCTTTGCTTTGGAAGATATAGAAATTGAATTAGTAGAAATGAATAAAAACCTTAAATCTTGAATTACGAAGAAAATGACGTGCGTCGCCGTAAATGCGCCAACGGAGTGCAAATGGTTAAAACACCTGTGCCTCGCTTTACCTCCCTCCTCGGTCGTATATCGAAGCAGGAAGCAAACGTGGTAGCGTAATCGTGGTCTACAAGCACGAATCGAAGCGTAATTAAGACCGCAAGCAAGAGAAGGCTGCGTGAAACGAGCGACACGGTGGGCGGGTATGACTCTCGGAAATTCGATTTTAGTGCCCGAGGGAGAGGCAACGAATCGAGCTGTAAACGTCGCCGATTTTATGAACAGTCATTCAGCTTTTCCTTCCCGCGGCAATAAAGCGTGTTTCCCCCGAGTATTAACCGGCGGTGATCGAGCAGCCGTAAATCTCGTGGCATCGCGTGTCCCTTGTACGCCCATTTAGGAGATCCATCTACGGGAAATCCATCGTCTCGGTAGCCTATGTTGCTCTATGGGAGTTAGATGGCGGAGTGGATCGATACAGGTGGATGAAAGGGTGGTAGAATGATCCCGGTGGGTCGTTTATGGTCCTCCTCGAGGAGATTCATTGGGGTTAGGGTTGAAACTGTTATGGAAGGGGATTATGGTGGCTCCGAGCAGGAAACGTTAGGATACCTTAATAGGAATGGTGTTATAGTCAAGGATTCTGGCAGCTAGAACATAGAATAAAATGTTACTTAATTTTATTAAATAATAGCTCTGCGAAGTTAAAGTGCGTTGCGTTTTTGATTGTGATATAACGAAGAAAAATAAAATGGTAAGTTGATAGCAGTAAGAGACACTTGATTGGTAGTTATAATATAGCGATTTTGGTTATATACGTTTACTTTTGTTTGTCGAAAACAACTGCGTATCACAATGTTTACGTATAATTCTGTTATTGTCTTCGTCTACTCTATATTATTACAGCAATGTAGCATGTAACGCTAAAATGGTAAGGGGACCACGTAGCCTCCTAATAATTCTGTTCTATGCTTTGCCAATGCTTCTACATACATTTGCACACGTCTACGTTATCCATTACTACTACAAATCCATCCCGCAGACTTTTAAACCCGGAAGTTCATTTAACTTGCACGTTGCCGCACTCCAAAATACTTAAAGACACAGAGGCGTGCAAAGAACAGTTCTAACCCTCTCGCATAATCCTGGATCTTCGTAACGCATCGCGTTGCGTCGATTAGTCACCGTGATCATCGAATCGAGTGGTAACTCGTTGAAATTCCGCGGATCCTTGAACTCTCGATCGTCGTTAGGCACGACGGGCATTTTTGCTACTCGACGCCTATGCTTTGGTGCTAAGTGCATGCACTTGGTAGTTACATTGTTCATGCAACCGGTTACATAAGAGACGGCCGAAGAGACGAAGGTCCACGACGCACAGCATGACGTGGCCTCGCGATATCTTTTCTGCTTCTATCCTGTGTCCCTGAACGCTTCTTCCGCAACGAAACAATACCCCTTTTCAGGGACACGCCGCTTAGAAATACCATTCGCGTGTCTTATTACTCGCCGAGACTGTAATTACAGGGTAAAAAAGAGAAAGAGAGAAAGAGAGAGAGAGTGTAACTTCACAAGAAGAAGTACAGTGATTTATTTTTCGTGTCGACCGTGCTTCGGATTGATCGAAGCATGCGGATGCAGGTGGAGGATGACTATAACGATTGTTCGAGTTATGAGATGACATTGGGAAGGAAAGCGTAATTAAAAAATGTAATTAGTAAACTGCGGAGATTTATGGTAATTACATAATCTTTGTGAACATAATTATAGGAATAAGATTTAAATACGGGGTTGGTTTACCCTTTGGATACTATAATTTATAATCTATTTTCATCGTTTCCTGTATCTCTAAATGTTAATCGCATTTTCTGTATTTCTAAATGTTAGTCGTTAATCACATTTAAATTTACCAAAAATGCATAAAAATCCGCAATCTAGTATTTAGTATAGTGACTGATATTTTATTATTTTGGGATATTTTGCTACCCCTTGTAATCATCTGAATTGTATTCTTTTTTATCGTGAAAATACTAATCAGCTGTTATGGAATGTTTTATATTTCTTCTGTTCTTAATTAAAACTTTGAAGATTCATCTTGATTGATGATACATAGGTGGATTAAAATTGGTTTTACTAACGATCATAATATATTCGGGTCATCGATAGATTCCTCCTCTCCTGATTTGTATTTAAAAGTGACTATGATATATCGATTTATCAATTTGGATAACAGAATTAATAAGATCGGTCTGTACTTTGAAACTAGGTTACGGTCAAATTTTATCATCCTACGATTAATATTCAAAAGTAGCTGTCATCTTTAAAATTAACATTTTGGAGTCGAATTTGTGAAAGGTTTAGAAACCTATCGATCGAATACATTATGCTTTCCGAAGCTTCGTATTTAGAAATATTATTCGTTTTCTATCGGTTTACCATATCGGAATCGATGGGCAAAAGAAACGTTAATTAGATTACCAAATCAGGATTCGAACTAGAAACTCCCGTCTTCCAGGCGATTGGTTTAATTGATTGAGATATCTCAGTCAGATGACGCGTTCCTTCGTCTCAGATTTAATGATAGGATTTTAATCATCGAAAGCTATCTTGTCGAACTCAATAAATATCAAAAGTGTACCAAAAAAGGCAACCTTACGCTTCAATAATACTTTTTCTTCTAAAAATTGAGCACGTTGTAGCAGCGGTGAACGATGTATAAATGTCAGAAGTGAAAGTTTTCAATTGCAAACTAAAAGCATGACAGAAACCAACAAAAAAATTATTAATCGTTAAATACTAATCCAGTAGTTAATTGAATTTTTTCTTCTTTACGACATTTACATGACTGGATTACAGAATTTTATGCAAATTTGTAACTTCTCCGTAAATGGAATTAGAAAAGTGGAATATGAATAAACATTTCACTCTGTATATTATATTAATATTGTAAAGTGTTGCAGAGAATTGAAATTTAGTATTCGATTAAATTATGGAAATTACCAAATCCTATTAAATTGTTATATGGTTATTATAAACGTATCAAATTCTTCGAAGACTATTTTAAAGGGAACGAATAAAAAGAATTTCTATCCTATGCATTCGAACACGTTTCATTTTCAATTCGTATTTAATATTCAAGGAAATGTTACAAAGAATTAAAACGCAATTAAATTGGGGGAATTTTCAAAATCTTATAAATTGTTCTATGGATATTATAAATATTATATTATGCGTCTATGTTTTATTTCTACTTTCTCATTACTTTCTTACCGCACGTTTCCGACGCTTGTTTCTGACTGAAGTGGAATTCGTTGCTTCTACGTGCGATATGAAAATTCATTAAAAAATCCCCTTTTTGTAATTTCATTTCTTATTGTACAATTTAATGTTTAGCGAAACTGCATGCAATACGATCCTGCATAGCAGAGATAATGACCGCTACTGTCATTCCGGTGTATCATTATTTGTCCAAGTATGCGCGTCATTTCCTCGAGGCAACGACAAACAAAAGTATCGTAAGTGAGATCGTTAGACCGCGAAGTAGACTTCAATTTTATGCTACTTCTAAAGACCACTGTACTTGGTTTTCGCTGTACTTCACCGGTATATTATTTCGAATTCCACAAGACGTCTGTAATTTTTTAAAGAGGGACGAAACTTTACAGAAGTTCTGTTACGCAAAGAAAATGTTCGCTCCTTTTTAAACTTTTAGTTAGTTATTACTTATGGAAGAATTTTAATTTTCTACTTCTTTAACCTTCTATATCACCCCACGTAACTTAGAACTTACATATTCATTCATTATATTAAGCTTATTTATTTCTACATTTTGCTCCTTTATTGTAATGATACTTATCGTGCATAACACGGTGTTGCGCGAGTTAATGTGAACACGGGTTCAATTTGTCACGCCACGACACTAGAAGACTAATTTAGGAGCATCGTAGTAGGTAATTAAGATCACAATATTCATATTAAATATCACGTGTCCGCGTGATCCGTGAAAATAAATCTAGAAATGCGCCAATCTCCTAAAATTGCTTAACACTCAAAGGGTTAATATGGGAATGATAAATATAAATATTCGGATACTCTACATAACTAATTGTACTGTTATATTGACGTACGAATGATTCCAAAAATTCTATTGTGTTATAGAAAAAAATATACGTATGTTTTTAACAAATGCCAGTCCCATTCTTGAAGACGTATATATACGTCCATGGTAGCGAAAGGGTTAAACCCTTGGCCATACCATTTTCTTATTACCAACAACATGCTACATAAGCTATTTGTCACCCCTATGCTGCATCATGTATAAAATATTCAAATTTATCTAACGATACTCAATCTTACGAACGAATGCTAAAAATCGAAATTCAATGAAAATTTGTTGGAGAGACAATTTTTGTCGTTCTTTCGTTGAACCGCTAAGGCCATCTATTTTTCCTTTGGGCGTAGTTCAACAACATTCTTTTGTCCTCGCCGGGACGCTTCCATCCCAGTCCACCTCCGGCCATGCGTGCAGGCATCACGCGTTACTCAAAATAAATCTTTTTTCTTCAAACCGTCGCCCTGCCATCCCTCGACAAAATTCAATTTCCTTACCAAATAGAATCTCTTTTTGTTGAATCAGTGCCATAATTCGTACCACGAGTGCGACTCGTTATTGTACGGCAAAGGGTTAATGCGACACCTAAGAATAGTCGTGGAAGCGGCATAGAAAACCGGAATTCGATCGTGTTTACGGAACTGCGAGGGGGGAAGAATCCAGCGGAGAGGTCACAGTGCGGAGTCCTGTGTAATCGAGGTCCACATTATTAGCAGACAATATCGGTATCTGGTCGCAGGAATAGCGGCGGATCGTTATCTCTGCGACGGTACACGCAGCGGAGACATAACTTGCCCCGGACGATCGTCGCTTATTCCACAAGATCGCGTAGGCGTTAAAGCGCACGGTTCTCGCCCACCTGAATCGATTTCAAATGGACAGCACGAGCGTCGTTGGCTCGTTTCGTCCTATTCGAGTGTCCTGTTAACGGTCACCCCGTTAAAAACCGACACCGATCGCATTTTGCCGCGACCCCTTTACGGTTTTCCGTGTTTCTTATAGTCCCACAACCGGGACCCGGTTCGATCGCTGCTCATTCTAATAATCGTTTTACTTTCCGTGTCTCTTATAATGTCGATGACTAGAGTAGATGTATTTACCACGTACTGCCACTCTAAGGTTCGCGCGTAACTTTATTTAACTATTTTGGAACGTCGTTTTTTTATTTACTACGCAATTGAAAATGTACAACAAAGTCCAATGTTCTTCGTACTGTCACTCGAAAGCTTTTCATTTAAATAGAAACGATTTTTACATATATTAAGATATCACTTTGTGTAACAGATATAAAATATACAGTAAACATCGCGCCTTACTGAATTATCACGCGTTCCATACTTTATAATTATATTGGGCTCGTTTGAATGTTCAACAGCACATTTATCTCCTAATATATATTTATAAATATTAAGTGTAAACGAATGTACAATGTCTATGCGTCGTTACGTAAATCGAAGTCCAAATTTGGTGTGAAAATTTGCTTACTTACGGTTCTTTGTACATTACTTTGCTATTAAGGAAACGAATTCAAGTGGCAGTTATAGGAACAGTGACAGTACTGACAGTGGGTCATTTACCATATTTTTTTTACGGGAACTGGATAATAAGTAGACAGATTTTCATGCGTTTATAAGGAATTTGATATTAAACGCACGCATGCACACCTGCTTTTTCTTCGCGAAGTTATAACAGTAGAAATATCAGCGATTTTTCTGCAACAATTTAACGATCCTTTAATTTTGCTATTAAGTATACTTCTAAATATTTGAAATAAGTTATACAAGGAGTCAAAGATTCAAAGATCATTAATGCAATAATGTAATAAGGCTAATGATTAATCATTGACGTCGCTAATAACCAAGCCGTTGATACGACGTTAACATACTTTAAAAAAAACCAAAACAGTTATACAAGTTACAAAATCCTTGCTATACGTTACTAGAAACACTATAACACCTTTTCTAATAAAAGCGAGTATCATCTTAAGTGTAATCGTCCAAACTTCGAAGAATTGATAACTTTAAAGTGTTCATAATAATTTGATGACCCACTGTTTATCATTTCGTCAAATTTCCCACGTATAAGTCAACTGTCCCAAAAGAAATAGCGTAACTCGCATTAGCCCCAAAAAAATTGCAATCAAATTCCACTCGAATTAACCAAACTTCGCCGTACTACGAAACAACGTAAACAATGTAAACGATACTTCGATTAATTTCCCCGTAATCGTTACGACAGTCCCCTTGCCATGTTCAAAACACCAGCCATGTAACCAATCTCTCTCCACGCTCGCTTGACGAATCGTTTCGTCAGTAATTAATTGCATATGTCCGTTCCAAGAATTGTTATGAATCGTTCCAGTATTTATCGAGTGCACGCGTTACCACACAACTAAACCGCCGCAATGATTTCGCAACACCGAATGCGTGCGCCCTGGCCGTTGCACAATTCGATGCGGCCGCACGCGATTCCGGCACCGGACACAATCGATCGATAAATATGTATGAACGGTTTAAGCCCCCGAGGTGTTTCGGTGACTCGTGTCACTTTGTTGGGCGGCGGACGACTGGCGCCGGAATTCTTCGCCTGGTTCAAGGTGTAATCGCGACCGGGAGTCAAGGATCGTTAGGACAACGCCGCCTCGTACAATGCGTCGATTGGGGAGAAAAATACAAAGAGTCAACTTGCTTATCGTTGATAATGCAATTCGGATGATAGTGTTTCAAAATTTGCCTTAACCCTTTGCGGACGAGTGTCGGCAAATAGCCGCCCAAACATTTTCGATTTCCTGGATAAACGTCGATTTTCGAAGGAAGAAATCAGGATTAGTGACGCTAATACACGTTTTCAATAATAATCGGGCGAATATTCGTAATTCTGTCCGTTACGAATTCGTAACCGAGTGCAAATTTATTAAGCATTACTTTTCCTCGTCCGCAAAGGGTTAAAACGAATACACATAAACGTAGGGAACTCGAACGTGTACTATTCTTCCGCGACAAGAAGGCACGCAAGTATTTACATTCTCGTTCTAATTACGATCTACTAGCTTCTATATACGCACATGCATTGTTTACTTTGAACCGAGGAAGTTAAAGATCGACAGTGGTTTAATAACGAAGACGGCGTGTGGTGATAGGGAAGACGGTAGACCATATCTACAGTGAGGATGTAAAGACTCGTTTGCCTTCTTTTCGTGGACGGACAGTATACAGATGTATAGCAAGAAAATGTTAATTAATAGTAAGACGAAAAACGTGTATACGCGATATATCTATGACGTTAAATCTTAACGTTATAGGACTATGAACGCGACTCTTGGTTTATAACTAGGTGGCTAAATAACGGATCTCGGTGACTTTTCCATGAACAGCCTAAAACATAAGAATAATAAAGCAGCCATCGGCTATCGATGCCTGCCACGTTCGACATTATCGTTGCACTTCAATAGATAGTATTTTACAACTTTTTCACGCCGAATATTATCATGCCAATACTTCCAACGCAACGTGCAAATCTTTCAATTCCCAATGCTTCGAACTCTCGAAGCTTAGAATTGCCAATATTTTGGGATTCCAAAGCTTAGGATTCCCATTGCTTTAAATGCTTCGAATTCTGAAAGTTTGGAATGTAAAGCTTCCAAAGCTTCAAATTTTTAATACGACGAATTTCTAACTGTTCAATCTCTCAAAGCGTCGAATTCCCAATGCGTTAAATTTCCAAAGCTTCTAATTTTCGACGCCTTGAATTCCCAAAGCCTAGGATAAAATTTCAAAAGTTGGACTATTCCTTAGAGGATTGAATTTCAAATGCTTTAAACTGTACTTCTAAAACGTGTAATTACTTAAACGTTACTTCTTGTGTGATACGTGTATACGCATCTGTTAGTTAAGATGTGGTATATTTATCGCAGACTTTTCAAAGAATACACTTAGACCACTTTTCCACTCAACCCCTCAATTATTCGTTGCTTAACGTAAAGAAATGAGGGAGGAATTAACCCAATAAAGGGTTAATGACGCAACGATGGCTGAGAAATTGAAACGTTCAGGTACAGATGAAAATCTAGTGGTTCGCGTTGGATTCGCGCATCAGCCCGCAACTTTCTTCGGCTTTTATTTACGAGCACGTTACACGCAATGTTAATTCGACAGATTTGACCGTAAATAACGACCGTAAATACCTGACCGGCTGGAGTATATATTTATCTGCAGCTATAAAATTCCATCCCGCCGGATGTGCGGTGCTTTAAGAGATAGGCAAGGCCTAGGAAGATTAACGCGGTGAATTTCGTCAGTTCATTTCTCTCATACGGAGTGGCACGTTGGTGCAAATGTACCGGAAACTGCGCTCTAATTCGATGCTTTGAATGCTTCGATTTTTTTTTGCAAAATATTATACTCCATGGAATAAAATAAAGAAAATGATTATAAACGCACATGGAAGTTGCAAAGCGATGCTTTTGATTCGTACATTGTTGCAGATAATATTTTGCTGTTATGCGATTCAAAGTGTTTCAGGTATCTTTGACATTTGACATTTTGTATTTCACATCTCGGTATATTAAAAGTGAAATAACAGTAAAAGTTCTCCTTCGTGCTTTGAATTTACAGCTTTAAGGTATCGCAGTGAAAAGGTTAATGATATGGCAAAATTACACTTTTGCCGGTTACTGTATATATAACGTGTACGTATAAATACTTTTTGTAGTCACTGCGTATGATACCGTTGTTAATTATTAAGGATTAAAAGATGCTTGCAAACAAAGTGGAACGGACGAAAGAAAATGCGATACGTCTAGACTGCATGTATGGCGACGTGTAACCGCAAAGGGTTAGAAAGTATGCACGCACGTTGGATAATTGAGGATGGAAGTGGGTAGTAAATCATGGAATAGCCCATGTCAAAACGTCTCTCAATATATCATTGTAGGAACGAGTGCTTATGGAAATGTCGTAGGTGTGAGAAAATTCTTCCGAGCATCCAGTGTGATTGAGATGTTTGAAAAACGAGGATTCGAAGATTGACTATGTGTAAATGTCCGTTTCTTCTGGTAGTTGCGGTATTATTTATAGACATTCTAGCTCGTGTTCAAAAATTTATATCCCCGGAAATTTCAACGTGTAGCACTCTCACAGTCAGCCGTAACTTTCAAATGTTGTAATCTGACACACAGGTACAAACTTACGGATATTTTCTAATCAAGTGGAATATTCTAGTCGCGAGTATTTAAGTTCGTCGAATTATTGTATATAATTTATCGTAATAATCATTGCGAAGCGTTGCGATTTACTTTCTCCGTTAACTAACTTTAAACGTTATTTAGTTTCTTCTTTATCTTCTGTGTCTGATCATTAATATATTCGTATCTAGTCTTGTACACAACATACTTTATCCCGTTTATTGATAAACAATAATAATAAGTAGACTGCGGTTGTTTTTGCATTTACGTAAAATTTCAATGGGTTAAAAAATACAGAAAGCATATGATATGCAAAAATATACAAAATATAAAAAATGAGATATAATATTTAGGGGATGAAATAATCCCGTATTTAGGTTCCATTACTTTACTCTTAATTACAAAGATATGAATTTGCATAAAGATCCGCATAATAATAATAATGATAATAATAATAATAATAATAGTGATATTCGCCACTGGAAAATCACTCCAAAAACATTGATAAAAAATCGAAAAATTCTGGACATACAAAAACCAGTTGATCAGAAAATCTAAAGAGCTGAGATCTATTTTCGCAATAATCGAAACGTGCAATATAGTACGCAACGTTTTAAACAACAAAGATTGAAATAGCCATGCAACACCCCATCAGTAGAAGGGAAACCCCAGCATAATAGCTGAGAAAACAAATAATAATAATAAATTTTATCGGCGCATGCTTCAGTCCCAGCTTCTTCTCCAATCTCTCCGTAATCTAATCTCCAAAAGATCCAAAGCCATCCTCCTCTTCTCCGTTTAATCTCCGTCATCGAGAAGCCCCATGTCCACTTCTTCCACGCCATTTCCCATATCAATCACACGGACAGAGATTGTGTCCTCGGCTCTGCCACATGTTTCTTCCCGCGTCCGCCAAAAAATCCCTCTTTTCCCCTTCGCAGTAGATGCAGACGTCTTCGGCCGCTCGGATCGCGCCAATTATGGTGACCAGATGCCAGCCCCGACGGTTTAGCGGATCGAAAGGTTCACGGCCACGTTCACCTTGGTCGATCTCGCAAGACTAATGCGCTTAGACCCTTTTCTTCCTATACACACCGATCTTCGATGATCACGATCCCGTCGATCCTGTTCCATGGTAATAATTACCGGCTGACAGTGCCAGGTCAATGGGAAAGCATTGGAACGGCCACGAGAATCGACAGCTTCCGCGGGTTGTTAAGCCTTTAGAACGCTTCTCGCTGCCGTGTGCCACCAGGTTACGTGGCCTCGCTCTTTTCGTCGTGATCGATGCATTAGCAATTAGAACGCGGCAATGAGTCTCTTTTGCCGGTATACTTCTCCTATTTCGAGACGGAAATCGTAGGTCAGCGCGGAAGGTCGGTCGGGTTAGGGTTTCTACGTGATCTTGCAACAGGTTTCTAACTGTTTGGTATATGGTTGTTTTAGAAATTAGGCGAACAACGTGAAGTATCGATGCATCGAGCGATGGATTAGCGATGAGAGTAGAGATGGGATTAAGTAGATTGCAAGTATATTCGAACATCTACGAGATAGGTTCGAATCCTACATACGTAAGTACTTCGAGGTAAAAAAGAATACTTTGAAATATACTGGAATATTTGGCGAGGTAGATCCCAAGCTTCTATAAGTGCTTTGGGATAAAAAATAATACTTTGAAATATATTGGAACCTTCGAGGGATAGATTCGAAGCCTCTATAAGTACTTCGAGGTGCAAAATAATACTTTGACGTATAATGGAATTTTCACGAGGTGGATTACACTTACAGGTATTTTGACGAAAGGAAACAATACTTTCAATGTATACTCGAATCTTGAATAGATTCGAAACATTTATGAATATTATATCAGAAATTCTCGTATCTTCCTAATCACCCTTTTTGTTACTTTTAAAAGCAGTTAGCGATGCGCCACTAAAATCGAAGAAAACGTGACACGAATTAAAAATGAAATTATGAGCTTACGCGAGAAAATTCGACCACTTTGGTCGGCAAATCGAAGAAAAATTACAATGTTAAGTGGTTAAACGTATCGATGAGTTAACCTTAGGATGCTTAAAGTCTTTGAAGATTATTTTGTGTCTACGCTACTAGGGAAAATGCTAAATGTTTATTTATACAGCAAAGTGATGCAAAACATTTGGACATTTTTCATTGAGAAAATAATATATTAATATTTCATGGTTTCAAATACCAAGGATAGTTTTTAACCCTTCTTAAAGCATCCTAGGGTTCACCTCTATGAAAGCATTATCTCATTGTCAGCGAAGTGATTACCGACGAACTAAAAATAATCTTAAAAATCCGAGTGAGTTTAAAACGAACGAGAACCAAAGTTGAAACTTGTCGTGCGCCAGGTTATTGAACGGCTCTTCGAATTATTCGAACCGCTTAATAATCGATAAGCAGTTTCCGAACAAGATCATAAAATCCATATAAGAAGCACGTGCTTCGTACGGGCAGTCTAATAGAATGAAGCGAAAGCTCGTGTTTTCACTAAACGACACGATTCCCGACACGATTGATTGAAAGAAAAAGAACGGAAAGAAAGCACTCTGGGGGCTTCTTCTCTCGGAGCAAATCGGAAGTGTTCTAAGCATCGACGATCGTTCGGGAAGGTCAGAGGTGAATCTTCGAGCGTGCCTCGAAAATAGAACGTGGTCACGTGGTGAGGTACCGCTTAAGGCTGTTTCTATTTCAATTATCACGCGACCGGGCAATTTGCTGGCGTTTAATCGTCACCAAATCGCCGGTTCGCCTCGGTTCGATTATAATTCTCTCTGTAGAGCAAAGTGAAACGTCGCGCGTGCGCGAGCGCGACCATTGAAGATCTAGATCGGAACTTTCCAGCCGCTCGTTCAGGAATGTTGATTAACGTGTTAATTAACCGGCGCCGTGGACGGAAAAATTCGAACTGGTTGAAACGAGAAGAAAATTATGTTTCCTCTTGATCCTTCTTATTTCCTCGCTCAATTTTCCTACAGCAATAATGCGGAATTTTTACGGCGGCGCGAGGGGAAAATAAAAAAAGATGTACTTACGAGTCGGGAGTGAAATCGAAAATTTCGTTTCCCGACGGGGAAAAACTGGAAATTATAAGCTTCGTCCACGGTTTACGTAAGCGAAGTTGTGAAAAGTAGTTGCAATTATCGAGCATTTTTTCCCCGAACTTTCTAAAGTTTCTAGGTGTTGCGCAGCGGCAGTCCGACAAAATCTCGATCCACTGACAAAACGTGGAAAGTCGATTAATTTTCTTGAAATACGCGACTGCTTCTTGTAATTGAATAATTATGATGACTTCTTGGATAAGTTTCGTGTTAGATTACATACATATGTATGTAATTAGTAGACTATAGATACTTACGCGCTTAAAATACGTCGAAATATGTAAGCACAATATGCGAAATATGAAAACATAATATACATTTCTCGCACATTTCTTAAAGTACTCAGCGTTTTAATTTTTTGGATACAAATAGGCACACTTTAATCGTTGGTAGCTCTAGCGTTAATAAGTTTTGTTCTACTTAAAACCATTTAAAATTTGCAACGCTTTGTCATTTTAATCAGTAGACACTGAAAGGGCTAAATCTCATCTTCAAATAGAACAAAAACAAGTAGACTCGATATTAAAATTGTTATTCATCTATTAAAAGATTCCAATCTTTTTTCCAAAATTATATCTTAACCCCTTAAGGACCGAATTATTTTGCAGAAGTTAGTAAAAAGTTTTCGAAATTTTCCTACACAAAAAAATAAAATACAGAATTGTAAGACAAATATTCAATATCTATTGTAAAATGTTACCTTCTTATAAAGTTTATTGCATACTTTCATGTTTGCAATTACCTTTTACGTATCATTTATTGCATTACACTAGTATACTTAGTTTTGCATAAATTCGATCGGTAAAATAAGATCTTGTAAATATGGGATAAAGGAAATCTGACGGAAAATTGAAACCGTGTTAACGCGTGTACGATCGTTAACCCTTTCGCTACGGCACCTTAAAATTTAAACGCCTGTCGAATACACAAAAATTAGCGTAGTTTCTATTAATTTAAAAATAGCACGGTGCAAATATTTAGATATTTGGTATCGTTAATTAAAGTGTATTATATACTAATAATAATAGAAATTCTGCTACGATTACAAAAAATCGGCAACGTATTTTAACAAATGATTATCCATATTTTCAGGACGTACATATATACGTCTTTCGTAGCGAAAGGGTTAAGGGGTTAAAGGTGAAAGTGTTACTAGGGTGTTTCCTTTAATAAAGTCGCCTTGTTTTATTATTGTTGCAGGAAAATGGCTGTCTTTATTCCCACATACGATGGGGCGAGGCTTTCGTGGTCGTTTACAGCGTGACATGCAAACGAAGTTTTCAGGAAGCCCGCGGATTGCTGAAGCAACTGGCCGATTTACGTCTGCCATCATACTTCACTGCCCTGTTGCTCGGCAACAAGAGAGATCTGGATCATGCTCGGTGAGTGTTATGTTAGTAGACTATGCTCATGTAGATCGGCAACCAAGCGAATTAAAGGTCGTAATCACCGAGCTAATTAATAATATAAAATATAGAGAAGTGGACAAGTCGCTCGGAAACTAAATCGATCAACTTCATAAAATAAGTTCGATTGACTCGTTGGTAAGTCGAGAAGTAGTCGCATATCTGGATAATAAAATAAATGAATAAAAGTGAAGTTGATCGTTTTGCCATTTGAATGAATTAAGTACTTACTTCGTTAAAAAAATCAATCGAGTTTATTTTATGAAGTAAAATTTACTCTCCTCCTGATCAAATGAACAACTTTCAATTTATGGAAAATATTGGATAAAAGCTGGTTCGCTACAAATTTGCGAAATTTAAAATACAAATTCTCTTTGCATTTTGCATTTCGTTGGCGAAGCTGTGGCCAGTTTTTATTCATTTCGACCAACTCAATTTTTACTGCTTTTAAAGACAAACTAAATTAAAGACAATTTTCTTCCACCTCGAAACATACAGGAGTTACAAAAGTGTGTTTGAGTTACTGAGGCAGCTCAACTATGAGAAAAGTTTTAGAGCGCAGAGGGTTAATTTCAATTGTACGCCAAACTTAAATCAAACGTTAGATTGTTCCAAGAGTTCGTTTCTATATACTTAGCTCTGTTAAAGTAAAATAGTGTCACGGATTTTATAGAAAATAATGGCAAAAGTTTATGAAAAGATCGAGTAAAGTTATACAATCAATTTTAATTCTACACCTTTTAATAAACTATGGTGTTTACCACAGTTTGCGTATTTAATATCTAACGAAAGAAACGAAATGGATTTTTGTCTAAAATATCGTTAATTAATCGAAATACCTATCTACACGTGTATATGCATTCCACGCGTATTTTTCCACGATGTTAAATAATTAACATTAATTCGCATAAGTATTCGCAGCGCACGTTCGTCAGTCATTTGAATTCGTTTCAAGCATAGCTAAAGGCACGCTTAGATCGCATCTAACCGATTTCGAATCGAAGCCATGACTATTCGCATTTTCCACGTGACCACCGTCTGATATAAAAGAAAAGCTTGGAATCTTCGATAGAACGACGGGGATCGATATGATCGGTCGAAATCCCGACTAATCGACCGGTCGAGCGATTCTCAACGCGCTCCGGTCCGCGTCAATCGCTTCATTACGAAACCGTTAAACATAACAAACACGATGGACGGTGCAGCGGTCTGACCCGTTTCCTGCACGGCCCCTCGTCTTCGACATACTTTTCCCCGGTTTGATTGTCATCTAATTGCCGGTCCTTGTTCACGGGACCAAAAGAATCGCGATATCATTGGCCGACAGCAACCTGGAACGGTCCTGATTCTCGCTGACTTCATTTCGATGCCTCTGGCGATCCCAGCCTATTGCGTGCACATAGTACAATAAAACTCTTAACCGAACATTCGAAGCGTTTCGAATCACATAGACTATAAGTCGACATACGTTTGTTTCGGGAGACGTGCGTTTTAACCCTTTGCACTCGAGAGGTATAAAAATTGGCCGATTTTGTTAATTTACTTATTTATTGGAAGGGGGGAAAATACTCAATTTCATATAAAATTAATAAACGCGAACGGTAAAAATAAAGAGACGAAATTTACAATTAGCAATAGAAGATGAAATAATTTTACAATAGGCATACAAAATATGGAGACAGTGAACAATTTTGGCGACTGAGATTCACCTTTCGAGTGCAGAGGGGTTTAACTATTTCAGGATCGCAAAATCAATTTGAAACAAAACAACGATGTCGCTACGAGTTTTTGTGGATATGATGTAGTTTGAGAAACGACAAAACTTAGAAACGGAACGAACTTTGTTTTGTTATCTACTATGTTATGTTAGGAATTGATCATTTATCGATTATGATTTTAAAGGTTCGGTGTTGAATACTATACAAAAGTGTAACGTATACGCAGCATTGCATTGGCACATTTACACCAGCGAAAGTATCAAACCAATTTTTGCTTTAGATCCTAGTGATCGTAGACGATTAAGCGTTACACGAAATACCTAACGGTATCGATGATAGTAATACATCTACTTACTAATCGAGTGCTCCGGAGCCCCAGTTTGTAATGTAGGTGACAAAATATAATATCGTGCTTGGTCTTTAACCCTTTCACGCACGATGCTGCGGATTGTTAAGTGTACCAACAAGTAATCCACTATTTCTGTAATTAGTTCTAGATACAGTTCGAATTCGAAATATACTTGCCGAGATACAAAATTGAATCGACGAATATCAGTGAATAAAATGCGTAATTATTAAAGAACAACGCCAATTATATTTAAGGCAGGATAAGTACTTGATCTTATTAAAAATAAATAGCTACTGAATTTAATAATAAATGTAGACTATATTCGTTGGTACACCTAACATAATAACTGTAGGATAGATTGCACCAATAAATGAATGAACATTAAACAGAAAAACGCGTAAAGTAAGTTATTAAAAGAAGAAAAAGAAACGATTTCTATGCAGTAATACGTATTGTTCATTCATTAATTAAGAATGTTTATTATACATTCTTAATTATTATATATACACTAGTATTCACTGGATAGGAATGTTCATTCATTGGTAAAATCAATACTTTTGGCTTTCTAATTTAATTACCTATACTTCCTATTTTTCTTTTAAGTTATTCTCTACGTCTTGTATAAAAGTTCAGACATTAAAGAATCGGATTTAGATCATTGGAATACTCGTTAATGCCATTAATTCCTGAAATTCAACCTAAAGAGTCAACGATTTCCATAAGTGTTCATTCGTCGGTGCATCCACACTTAACCTTTCTTTTATCCATGTATATTTCTATCGTGATGTCACAAAATTAGTTAAAGCCACGCAATCTGGATTAACTATCATAATTTATATAAGACTAGTAGATGTCTTAACCCTTTGCCCTACGATTATTTCATTACCTATGAATTCTAGCATTAGCTGATCACTGATTTCACATCGTGTCACACACAAATCATTTGAATATTGTAGGCAATATTTGTTTATTAACTTCCAGTCTTACAACGCAAAGCCAAAATTGGGATTCAAGTTGAATTTCATCCCCAACATTATCATATATATATTTTTGTCGAATCTATACCATAGTTCATAGCACGAGTGTGACTCGGTTATTGTAACGCAAGGGGTTGACACTTACGAACAAGGGTTCACGCTATCAGCCGAATGCATACTTAAAATTCTCAGCTGCTACCCAGCTATGATCCACGCTAATTATCTTAATTTGCAAAAAAATACCATCACCTCGTTTACTTCAATTAACATGCTGCCGCTTATTAAGCATATAAATACGCGAAATTTGCATTCCTCAACGCAGCGTGCAACCTACATGCATTAGACCTGAATGCTCGAAAACCTCATTAAGAGGTACTCCAGTTCAAGTAACCCATTACTCTACCACACATCTCATCACACCAACCTTCCTAGCTTCTCTTCTTTCTTTTTTTCCCCCCTCCTCTTGCATCGCATAAAACTAAATCGATGCACGATGCCGCACGACTTTCTTTCGCATATGCGTGTTCGGCCTATTAATCCAGCATCCAGCAGTGTTCACTTTCCCAGTGTGTACGGGCTTGCGAGCGCACGCGTGCACACGTCGTGTCCGGTAACAGGATCTTCGCGAAACGTTTCCTAGACGAGGCGAGATTTCGCGTGCGCCACGCGATTCGCAGCTACCGCTTGGCGTCCCTGTTTTTTTCCTATCACCTGCTCTCTCATCGCGCCTCTCGCGCGATCCTCGTCGTCTCCACCGCGCCGCGTTGCGTTGGATCGGTGCCTGGTGGCGTGAAACTCGAAACGAGGCGCCACACCGACCGCACTCCGACACCAGAGACCGTTTCGAGCACGACACCCGGTAGTGGTCGCGACTGTTCGCTCACCTAGAAACCGTTCACGCGATCTTCGCTACGACAGCGATCTGTTTACAAGCGCGACAATCTGTTGGCCGACTTGCATTCAATCTCCCTCTCTCTCTCTTTCTCTGTATATATGTTTCTCTCTCTCGTTTCTGATTATAGTTGCAAGCCGTATTTGGTGTATACGGCGATGGGAAACATCTTTCGCGAATTTAACCCTTAATTCGTTGACTGTGACGCGATATTCCTGTGATTTGACGATAAAAAAATGTGCGTGTTAGAAATTCCAATGTTTAAAAATTTAATAGTTTGGAATACGGGAGATTGTATAGTTAGATGCTTGGAATTCGAAAGCTTGCAAACTCGAACTCTTGGAAGTTCCGCGGTTAAGAAATTTAATTGTTTGGAATGCGAAACCTTACAAATTTATAATGGCTTGGAATTCGGAAGCTTGAAAATTCCAAGGCTTCGAACTTTAACGGCTCGGAATTCGAATTGATCCGAAGTTCAAGACAATGAAATGTTAGATTGCTGTTAACTCGAACCGCGAAGTATCGTTATGAAGTGGTAAGTTAGGAAATTAATCTACAAATATTGTGTCGTACAAAATCTATGGGACGTATATATATACGCCTTTCACAGTCAAAGGGTTTACTATTTTTGGTCTGTGAGACCGCTAATAATAATTGCTCCCTGCACGATTTACCGATTTAGCTTGTCACTCTGGATACATTTTGATTCAAGTATAATACTCGATTACTGTGAGTAATTACCGTAAGTAAGGTATTCATATTATATTGAATACCCACTGATTCATGATCAGAAGTTCTTTATGAACTGAAATGTTTTGAAAAAATCTTGGAAACTCCTGTTTACAAATGTCATTAATGATTCGCAAGGCCGTTTTGCGTAATGTTTATTCTCATTGAAAAAATTGCAGGAGTGTTTGATTATTTTGAAACGTTGCGTTGCTTTGTTCTCGTGTTGAAATACACGCGCGATGGAATTGAAAAATTGACAGAAAAGTAACGAACTTAACGAACAAGTGATTATAATGTATTCTCCTAAAGCAGCGATTTATACCAAAAAAAAAAGATAAAAAAATAGACGTCGCTTTGCTCTGCATCGTTCTACATGTAAGTTTTCCACTCCACCCTTCACAATTTTCTTGGAATCGCCGCAAATTTGCATGAAACGGCCGAGAAAACTGTGCTTTTTCTCCTTTCACTTATTCTCACTTCAAGTTTCTATGATATACATTTAATTCGAAGCCGCGTACCGAGATCTTTAACCGCGATAACCTCTCCTTTAATTTCACCCAGTCCGGATGATCGAGAACCACGTTCGGATCGATAACACGTCGAAATAATATTTTCTTCTCTCCATTGGACTAAATAAAACGCGAAACAGGCGTGGCTCGCGTTTTGACCCCGCACGAGATTTTACGCAATCTGTGCACTAATGCAAACTAGAAGTGCATCATCGAGCGTTGCGTGATTTGAACAGGAGAAAGCTAAATAGGAAATCGAACCAGTCACTATTTTTCCCCTTCTTCTTTTCTTCCATTTTTTCTTTTTTCCTTTTTCTTTTTTTTTTCTTCTTCTTTTTATTATTCTCGAACATTTGTGATAAAGATTGGTCTGCGAATGGCAACTTATTAACCTTGTCGAATCAGCTGCTGCTTTTGAATAATAACCCGACGGGGCTAATGGGATTTGCTTCTGATTCGATAAGGGACTTTAAGTCAGAAACGTTTATTGAGAATGATCTAAATTGGCTTCGTTTCCTTCTTCATTTTTCCGTGCAATTTATAAAAATCCGCAGCTCAACCGATAATCACGTAATTGGGTTAGAAATCTTCTTTCAAGATACTCACGCTGAATGCAGAAATAGGCGTCGATTTTCTTATTCGAGAGCAATCAACGAACATCGGTTCGACGGTCCATCAATCACGACGCGACGCGACGATTTTTTAAAGGAAACATCGGGAACTGGAAATGGAAGGTTATCGCAAGGTACAACGATAAGGACTACCGTTTGCCAGCTTTCTCTTGTTCGACATAAAACACGCGAACCTACGATTAACTCTTCGGTGCTTTTGACTACTTCAAAAGACACTGAATTACTTCGAAGGTGCATAGGAAAAAATCATACGCGATATTTGCATATGAAAGGAAGCCTTTAAAGACCATAGAAGGATTGTTTAAAAGCTTCTTCTTACGCGGTGGTCATCTATTCGGATGACGAATGACCCGAGACCAAATGTAATTGAGTTTCTCTCGTTCCTCTAATCTTCTAAACTATGAAAGCAAAATCTTCTACTCATTTTTACGCGGTCGGTTCTCGAGCGATTTGTTAAGAGATCCTTTTGTGTAGGATTATCTGATTTCTACGATAATGATTTTGTGATAAGCTTCTTCTGGGAACGTGTATTCCTATGCATTATAGTTATTTGTAGATTGTGGATTTTTATGCACTTGTGGGAAATTTAGATTTGCAAGAAAAGGTGCAAAATCCATGTAATATGCAAAAGTATTCAAGAGTTTTAAAATACAGTGGAAATTATTATTATTATTATTACATATAATTGCATACAAATCCGTAGTTTAGTTATACGATTTACTATTACGGCAATTTATGGTAATTATATACATGGTGTAATCATAAGTAGCTTTCCCATTTAAAACTTGAATAAACCTTGTGTTTTTTAATTACTTCTGTTTATTTTCTTATATGCTAAAGTATAGAAAATGGAAATCGTTTTAAGCTTGATAATTAATCCTATTTTGGGCCACATAAGAGCAGCTTCTTTCGACAAGAAGAAATTTCAGGGCTTCGAAATTTCATGGCTTGGAATTGGAAAGCCAAGAAATTCGAAGATTTGGAATTGAAATGCTTGAAAGGCAAAGAATTTACAAATTTGAATGCTTGAAAATGTAAAGCTTTGGAGATTAATAGTTTAAAATTCAATGATTTGGAAATCGAAGCCTTGGAACTATTTAGCTTAGGATTCTACAACTATATTCTCTTTTATTACTTATATATTAAAACTATCCATACTTTTATAATACACGAAATAACACTAATTTACTCATCCATAAAAATAAGCCACTCTGAACTAAATTCCTCTATGGTTCACAAATATACTTCAATTTCTTATCTAAAAAAAAAACTCATCCAATTGCTTTTTACATAAACTATTCTTACGAAAAGTTGGCTCCAAAGAAAAAAACTAGGTACTTTGAAACTAACATATTCCGTACATCGTATGCAACTCTTGATATTATTTAAATTAAGTACAAAATACTTTTTGTATCATCATAATTGAAGGAAACGTAATTTATGTGGTCTCCTTTAAATGAGGTATCGTGTATACTTTTTACTATAAAACCATGGTATACTATAATTTTATGTAAAACCACGTTTTTATGTTGCTGGGAGTAAAATTAAGATCATCTGATAGAATGTTTTTGTTACACGATTTGCATGGGATACAAAGCAACGAAGGTGTAATTCCGTGTGAAATTGAATTTGACACGAATGCTTTCGCTTATCCTGGTGTAGAAAAGCCAGTGACACGTAGGTGAACCGGATATCGATATCCCTTATAGGCTGGAGCCCTGGAACAGGAATTTCCTGGGCGATCCCCATAGGAATGCGGATCGTCGTTAGCGAAGACACGTTTCCCACTTTTTTACTCGTCGCTCGCGTTCCTGTATTCATTTACCAAGCTCTCTGCATACCGGCTAGCATCCGATGGATGATCTAACACAGCCACGATGATATCGTCACTATAATCATTCCACGTTTCTTTATTAATCATATATAGTACCACTCATAATTATTCGAACGACTTCAAACATTAATGGATAGATATTCCTATTAATTCGAACGTTTGAAAATTTCAAGCATTAGAAATTTCATAGCTTGGAATTCGAAAGCTTGGCATATTAAAATGTTTGGAATGTTTATGGTTTGGAAATATTGATGGCTTGGTATTCGAAAGCTTGAAAACTCAAACGCAAGGAAATTCAAAGGTTTCGAAATTTAATAGCTTGCAATTCGAAAGCTTGAAAATTTAATCGCTTGGAATTCGAAAGCTTGAAAACTCACACGCTAGGGAATTCCAAGATTGAAGTTTAATGGCTTGGAATTCGAAAGCTTGAAAACTCAAACGTTAGGAATTCCAAGGCGTTGAAATTGAATGACTTGGAATTTGCAAACTTGGAAACTCAAACATTAGAAAATTCCAAGGCTTTGAAATTTAATAACTAGGAATTTGAAAGCTTGGAAACTCAAAGGCTAGAAAATTCCAAGGCTTCGAAATTTAATGGCTTGGAATTCGAAAGCTTGAAAACTCAAACGTTAGGAATTCCAAGGCGTTGAAATTGAATGACTTGGAATTTGCAAACTTGGAAACTCAAACATTAGAAAATTCCAAGGCTTTGAAATTTAATAACTAGGAATTTGAAAGCTTTGGAAACTCAAAGGCTAGAAAATTCCAAGGCTTCGAAATTTAATGGCTTGGAATTCGAAAGCTTGAAAACTCAAACGTTAGGAATTCCAAGGCTTTGAAATTGAATGGCTTGGAATTTGCAAACTTGGAAACTCAAACATTAGAAAATTCCAAGGCTTTGAAATTTAATGGCTTGGAATTCGAAAGCTTGAAAACTCAAACGCTAGAAAATTCCAAGGCTTCGAAATTTAATGACTAGGAATTCGAAAGCTTGAAAACTCAAACGTTAGAAAATTCCAAGGCTTCGAAATTTAATGTCTTGGAATTCGAAAGCTTGAAAACTCAAACATTAGAAAATTCCAAGGCTTCGAAATTGAATGGCTTCGAATTTGAAAGCTTGGAAACTCAAACGTTAGAAAATTCCAAGACTTCGAAATTTAATGTCTTGGAATTCGAAAGCTTGAAAACTCAAACATTAGAAAATTCAAAGGCTTCGAAATTGAATGGCTTCGAATTTGAAAGCTTGGAAACTCAAACGCAAGAAAATTCCAAAGCTTCGAAATTGAATGGCTTGGAAACTCAAACGCTAGGAAATTCCAAGGCTTCGAAATTTAATAGCTTGGAATTTGAAAGCTTGAAAACTCAAACGCTTAGAAATTCCAAGGTTTTGAAATTTAACATCTTGGAATTCGGAAGCTTGAAAATTCCAAGGCTTGGAAACTATTGTACAAGGTTTAGAAATGTGTAGGCTTGGAATTTGAAAGCCTGCAAATTCCAAGCCTTAACAATTTAATAGCTTGGAAATTTAAACGCCTGCATATTGCAAGGCTTAGAAATTTGATACTTTGGAATTTGAAAGCTTGTAAATTCCAAGGCCTGGAAATAAAATGTAACATATACCTAGTCAAGCATAATTAATTATCTGCTATCTAAATGTAAAAATAAATACAAGGCTATATAAATGTGTCATTTTTATAGTCACTGTGTACCAGCAAGCATGAACAATTTTTAAGTCAGTGCTAGAAGAACATTTATTAAATAGAATTAGAAAACCAAGAATAGACTTTATTTTTAGAGAGCATATCTTAAATAGATTATTCTACTTGAATTTCATAATGTACAGTATTTAATATTTATTAAAGCAAAACTTAGAATCAATGTTGGGCATATTTTATTCCAACAAATTGGTCGAGCAAATTGTTCCAGTCAAAAATTGATTCGAGATATAATTCGACTGAAATTATAATGTGCCATACTTACAATTGGCAACTTTATTTTACTATTATTTATTTATAAACGGACAATAGCACTTTTTGTACAGCGAACATAGAAAAATATACACAGAAAAATATAATCAAGTATAATCAAGTGACAAGAAGGTGGATAAATCACATTCATCTCAAACCGCAGAGATCAGAGTTTTTCATAATGAAAAAATATGTGATTCGAAGAAAGTTCGATTCGAATAATGCCGAACTCTGGTTAGAAGGCTCGTTTGTGTTAAATCGCTCATAGTCACGTTGCTCGATACGCGTCGTGAGAAACAGTTTCAGGAAGTTGGCAAGTTCTGCAACCTTCCACCTTTCAGAATCTCGACAAGGTTCGTCATCAATCATCACGGATTATCTTTCGTCACTGTGCAACCTTTTGTCTGCTGTTAATCTGCCTGCTAGATTAACGTCAGGATCGCGAGAAATACAGTTTCATATTCGTCTGCTGCGTTTTTATCGCATCAAATATCGCTTAGAGCTTAGGCCACGGCAGATTTACGCCAACTAAATACGGTGTTAAGACAATTTATTACGTTTCTTCGTTTGCCATAATGAATTCAATCATTGGCGATCTGAATTGATAAATAATTAAGCAATCAAAGATATTCAGATTATCATCACTTAGCCTCGTGATTTTTAAAGTACGTACACGGGGTGATCAAATTATTATGAACACTTCGATATTATCACTTACTAAATGCGAAGAAGAATAGAAGTGAAAGTGTACTTAAAATGATACCTCTTTTAATAGAAAAATATTGTAGATGTTCCAATTACCGTCACTTTAATCTTATCGCGCAACTTCGTTTAATTAGTTTAGTAGTTACTTAACCTAACAATCGTTCCGGTTTGGAGCACAACATTAATCAACGTGTCTTTTATTTACGATGATTTTTATGTATGTTAAATACGATGTATTAATTACTAATTCATTGAAAATATATAACAAAGTCCAATGTCCCTCGTACTGTCGCTTTAAAAATGGTCACTTAAATGGAAACGATCCTTACATATATTAGCAATTCAGTTTGTATAACAGATACAAGGTAAATCGTAAAATTACCGCTTTTACTGCATCATAAGAATTCCCATAGTTTCTACCTATAATAAATTAGTCTTGATTTTATGCTCAAAAGACACGCGTCACCTCCTAATATTTATTTTTAAATATTAAATATAAACCAATACGCAGCGTCCATGTGTTGTTACACAGAAATCAAGCCCAAATTCATTATTGCAATTTTTGTAGTCTCGATTCTTCCGTACATTCGTTCGCTATTAAATAAAATAATTCGAGTGACGATTACAGGAACATTTACCCTATTATAAATAAAAGAAAAGCTGCTGCTCGCGTTGTGTTTTCCAATGCCCGGCACTTTTCGCAACTTTATGACGGATTTCTCGAATGCTCATAATTTCCACTCACACCGTGGCGATTCTCAGCTTACCGTGCACACGTAGAGCCCGGTGGAACGAGGAAAAGACATCCTGTTCATTTTGCAATCGGCTCGAAACGCGGCTTTCCAGCGTCGGTCGCGGTTTTCAGCCGGCGAACCAGTTTGTCAGCCGAGCCTTTCAGGCGAGCGTGGCTTCGAGGGATTCGCCAGCTGATATTTCGCGATAAATTTATCGATGGACGATATTCGCGGCCGGACACCGCCTCGGATGTATCTAAAGCGGCGATAACTCGTTCGTCGGGAGAGTGGTTTCACCAGCCCCGCGGCCAGCCAGCCTTCCTTCTAATCTTTATGAACTCCATTAAGACGGCCGTGCCGGCTACCGGTCGGGACGACGCGACGCGACGCGATCGCCTGCCTCTTCTCCGAGGAACAAGACTTCACGATCTCCGGCGATTCCCTTGAAAAATATCTCTCTGCTGGTCTTCGCGTAAATTTAATTAGCTGCCCGCGGAATGGCGCTCGCCGTTGGCAAACGTCGCGTTACGGCAAAGATACGCAAAGATTTATAATTTCGGTTGCCCCTTTTTTTATCCCTTCGAGCGTTGCGATCGTATAGGTGCCGGACAATTTTGGGTACGACACGCGGAGAGATTATTAAAAATTCAAGTCATTCAATACGTTGGCTGACGAGGCGATTTTAATTGTTTCGACCGGATACGTTATAGTTAGGGTAGATGTCTCAATTACTGTTAAACGCTTATATCTAGATATATAGACGTAGCGAATACTTGATATTTGTTTTTTACTTTGGTAGAAAAAGGAGGCAGCTTCAATAGTGATATCATATTTGTTGGAACAATTTTATTATTGCTGTAAGCATTTCAATTTAGAAATATTGTAATGATTAATAAACATATATTGATATTACTATATTGATATTAAAGATCACATATATCAGTCATTCATAAAACAAATACAGAAATGTGTCGATTTCCCAAAATTATTTAACACTCAAAGGGTTAAATGGGTTTCGTTTTAGAAATTTCGAAACTGCTTAAACATTGTCGAGAATCTTCATTCGTTAACCGGGTAATCGTTTAATCAGAGTTTCGTTGATACGTAGAATTGAAAACTAATGAGAAAGAATTAATTTGCATTTCACCAGTGAGTGGATAATAATGAGATACAGCATTTTTCTATTTTCCTCTTGGAGTTTCTTCACTTGTGATATCATTATGATTTTTACATTACTTTTATTCTTTCAAAATGTGTGACTTGTGGTATGTAAATGTTTCAAAATTAGAATGCACATTTTAGTATGTAAAGTTTTGTGATCGAGCGTAAGTCAATGTTCCTGAATAAATTATAATACGCGAGGTTAAAGTTGTAACCGTGACTCTGCTGCACGATTGAGCGATACAGATTGGTGGCAGGTTTTGAGGTTGCTACCGGGAATTTTTTGCGTGTTGGCTTCCGAGATATTTCTGTGGTCTTCTTTTGGAATGACGTTTGCACTGGAAATGCTCGCATGCGGCTGGCGCCAAGTAGAAAGCACGTGTCTCGCGCAAATGGAGGAACAAGTCGTGCCTGGAGATATGTAGGTGAACAATGTTTTGATACCAGCATCTGAGGGTTTCAGATCATGCTGTTACAGAGCTTCTGCAGTCCTACGAGTTCATTCAGTTTCTCAAATTCAATGGATTACATCATTACCCGTACAACTTTGCAATAATTCCGATTTAAACCTTGTGAACCGTCTTGATTACATTTCGATTGAAACCTTTATTCTTATAGTTTATCATTATTATTTAATTTAGTTTCAAGATCGATGAAGGGACTGCTGTAAGCTTAGAAATATTACTTTTAAAATACGCATATTAATTCCAACTTAAACCTTGAGAGCCATCTTGATTACATTTCGATTGAAACCTTTATTCTTATAGTTTATTATTATTATTTAATTTAGTTTCAAGATCGATGAAGGGACTGCTGTAAGCTTAGAAATATTACTTTTAAAATACCAATATTAATTCCAACTTAAACCTTGAGAGCCATCTTGATTACATTTCGATTGAAACCTTTATTCTTATAGTTTATTATTATTATTTAATTTAGTTTTAAGATCGATGAAGGGACTGCTGTAAGATTAGAAATAATACTTTTAAAATACGCGTATTAATTCTAACTTAAACCTTGTGAACCGTCTTGATTACATTTCGATTGAAACCTTTATTCTTATAGTTTATCATTATTATTTAATTTATTTTCAAGATGGATGAAGGGACTGCTGTAAGTTTAGAAATATTACTTTTAAAATACGCATATTAATTCCAACTTAAACCTTGAAAGCCATCTTGATTACATTTCGATTGAAACCTGAATTCGTGTAGTTTATTGTCAGTGTTTAATTTATTTTCGAGATCGATGAAGAGATTCCTATAAGATTAGAAATATTATTTTTACAATATGCATATTATAAAATAAAGAAGTAACAAATGGATGAAGATCCTTTAATACGTCGAAGTGGCCGAATACTTTTGCGAGCAACTGTATTTCTCTTATTAGTCGAGTATACCGTGTCTTTGTGAGAACATATTTTCATGTAGGAGGAGTTCCCCCATTATTAGTGAACTTTTAATCATTATATCACCTGAAGTATTGATACTTTTTTTGTAAAGATTGAAATACTGCATCAAAAATGCAATCAAAGCTATGGAGCTCCGTTTAAAAAAAAAGGGACGCAGTTGCATTGTTTAGATGCACCGATGCATAATAATACAAGTGATTACGTTCAAGTTGTGCATCATTTGAAGCTGTTTAACTTCATCTAATGATATCTTTTCCTATTTCTAACCTCTATTTCCAAGTTGTAAAATTAATTAAAATCGCATAACTTTGTATCGTGTACATAAAAATCTAAAGTGAAACTTTTCTCTAAATCTTCGCACCCCTCTGTAATACTTGTTGCCCTATGTTACAATCTACTTGTACACACATATTCTAAGCTTGCGCAACGCAAACGTTGTGATAACGAATCTAAATTTCATACACCGATTTCTTCCCCTATATCCACGCTCGCCGCCTGTATCATTTACGATAAAATCGGAATAAAGTATCAAATGGCAACGCGGTTGGAATAATTTTGAGCGGTAGTGTATCTCGATTGCAAGAAGAATGATTGGTCGAAGGGAGAGGCTCGACATTTTGCTGGCTGGCGAAACGACGCGACCTTTAAACCGACACGATGAACAAGAATCGTGGCGCGACGACCGGATTACACTGTGAGATTCGAACAAATCGCCGGAGATTCCTCGCGCTGACTCGACGACTGGAAACTTGCATGATCCGACGATTAACTGGCGCTTCAGCACGCTAAGGGGATTTTCCCTGCCTCCATTCTACACGCTTCGAGGGATGTGGGTCTATCTTTGTGAGCATGGTATGGAATGATTGGGATGCTGACTGGAGAAAGGGGAAAATATTGCTGGTTTCGGGCGAATATTGCTTGATCGCTGAATAGAAGAACGATACGGAATAAAGGTTGATGGATGATTCGGAAAATTCGTGACATTTTCGACAGGATCGATATTATGTTCTGTTGTACATTATTGGATTGGAGGAAGATTATCTGTTATCGATTTTTATTAAATCTTGCGTGTGTCGTTGACACATTTTCTCGACGAACCACGATTATCAAACATTATTGTCGTATTGAAGCTTCTGCAATCTTTTACTAGCCAAATAATACGAATTGAACGCGATGCAATTCAATATTCTTATGATTTCTTCGTACTTTTCGAATGGCGTTTTTAACTGAACGGATGTTCAATTAAAAAACCGGGGGAATAGCATCCCATACTTCGTTTATATCCAAGATGGCTGTACTTTTCTATAGCTGCAGTCCGGCAAAAATCGTCACTTATTAACCCTTTGCGGACGAGAAGTAATGACACTTATGGGAGTACTGTAGTTTTGAATTCTACGACTTTGAGTTTTCACGCTTTTGTGTTCCAAACCATTTCATTTCCAACGATTTCAAATGTTTATTATTACGTTAAGTATTCATTGCTTTAAGTTTCGTGCTTTAAAAGTCGACATGGATTCGGAAAGCCAAAACATGATTAGGCGACTATTTGTCGACGCTCGTCCGCAAAGGGTTAACGAATTACAAACCTCGTATTCTAGATGATTTAAAAAGACCATTATAAGTAGCTCTAAGTACACATCTATCCTAGGTAGCCAACAACCGTATCGTTTACTCCAATTCAATGTTTCTACGTACGAGCAACGTTCGTTCGCCTTTCGTTCGAAAGAAGACGAAGCAGCGACGAAGGGGTAGACGGTTGCAAAGCGTCTTCTCCATCGTGAGAGAGCGCGGGAAACGACAGACAGGCTCTCGAATCTAACGCTGTTCCTCGTAAAGCAACGGATCGCCTCGTATAAAATAAAAGGGGACAGATTAACGGCCGTGAACGTGGGGCCTACTCTCTCGCGTGTGATCATGCATATACGAAGACTCGTGCGCGCGATTAGACGTGTGCACGGCCCTCCCACGCGCCACTGTATCCCTCTTTCTCTTTCTCTTCAGAGAGAAAAAGAGAGAGAGAGAGAGAGAGAGAAGAGTCCGCCTTTCTGTGTTCAAAGCTTCGAGAGTATCATGTGTTCCCGCGAATTTAATTGCCTCCATAAATATCGCGGGCCTTCCCTGGCTTAGCAACGCTGAAATACGATGGAGGATGCGGTCCTAAAATCCCCTCTCTGTCGAACTTATTCCCGCTGGGGATCCATGATGGGAGAAAAAGTGGATCGTTCTATGGATGGTGAATGGGTGGTGTTCCATGGTGAAAGGGAAGAATCTTGATTGGGGTTATAATATCTGGTTATACTACATTTTTTTCTTCTTCTTCTTCTTCTTCTTTTATTTATCGCTTGAAATTCGCAACCGACCTTTATTAGATCGTTAACCCTTGCACGATGCATCACTTGTTTGTTCCGCTCACGCGAATCAGCCGGATTTATATGTGGTTCGAAGAATTTGTTGCGTTACGTTAACCCTTCTTTCGAGTTCCAATTTTAGTTCCATAGTTCAGGTTTCTTTTTCATTCGTAACTGGGAACCAATTGCTTTGCAGCGTTAAAAAGTCGACGAGATAACTGTTAGATATTAGCAGAAATTGATGTTGTCGGTGTGTGTAGTAATCGCGACATCTTTCTTGGAATTAGGTGAATTGTATGTAATGAGTCATTGTCTATTCAGTATGAGGTGTATGGAAAGAAATATATATTATACGAAAAATGATTATACGAAAATCAAGCATACTGCGAGACTGTTACAGCAATAACATAGGGCGATATATATTTTTAAGTTGATTGTATTAACACGTTTCGTGGATGTGAATGCTACAGCATTCATTTTCATTGTGATACAAAGTGACACGAATGCTATAACATTTGTAGACCGGAACTCGGGGAGGCGAGGAAGATACAATTCAATTCGTTTAACGTTACTTTATTCTTTCGACGAGCGATAGACGCAGACAGACCTTTCTTTGCCTGGCGTACCATTTTATATTTTTCAATATTCGAATGGTGGGGAAGAGTCCCGATGGAGAGAGCTAAGGGATATGTTGCCCCTTAGAATTTCCTACTTTCCCGTCAACGGTCACTCGGTCTTTCTCGTTACCTACCCGGAAGTCGGCAGCCAGCAATAAAAACCAAGGATCGCCTCGGCTTTGAAATCACATGCGAAAATAACGAAATTACAACTACCCCAAATCTTGGATTCACGTGCTGACCAGCTGAAAAATTAACAAGTACTGGTTCCTTGGGCTTTATTGTTGCTACGGCAGGCTCTTACCCTCTAACACTCGCTACGCGACCATATAATTAAGCCTACGGGTCTACACATTCAAATTTATAAACCACGTTACCATGCATTCAATTGTATATAGGATTAATCTTTTGAAATTATTAAGCAGTTCAATGTTGTAATGGCCAACTGGTCGATCACTTATCTATTTTTGCAGCTCATTAAAATTTGTATAATACTATCCACGAACGCGTTAACATCCTCTGATGCATGCTTAGTTTGAATTTGCGAGAATTCGAAGATCTATTAAAAAAAAAAAAAGAGAAAAAGAACGAATAAAAATTTGAGCACTGAACTGTAAATCGATCTATCTAAAATTAGCCATCAAACTTGGAATTGCTTGAAGTTATTATGTACGTAGTATTTTCTTACAATTTGGTAGCAGCTTGGAGTAAATCATTTCTATATGCGACTTAAACGTAAACAAAATCATACCTCTGACAATTATAAATTCAGGTCTGGCGAAATTCCAGTGACTCTGGTCTTTTCTGCGGGATCTTTATGACCGCGTTCACTCACCTCTGCTTCCGTTCGACCGGAACATGCTGCTTGCCAAGAAGTCGTGACCCGTCCACTCGCTTCGATCCCCGCTTCGCGGACCTTGACAGCTTCCGTTCATCCGCAACGTGCGACGGCCGGAAACTCCGGAAATTTACGGTCTCCGCGTGTTAGGCGAAGAATCATTACCCTCTCGGGAGTCTCTGTTTTCTCGATTCAACTTTTCTTTAATCATTTTTAACGCTAAACCTACGACGAACTTTAACGCTATGTACCTTGCGAATCCAAGTCAACTGTGCAACGCGTCACGAAATCGAGAGACGCGAAGGCGTTTAAAATGTTATAAATATGCGAGGTTAAAATTTAATAGAGGCGTAAATCGAACGCGTAAGTTACGCGTTTCGAGAATGCTATATAAAGAACGAAGAGTGAAACGGAGCGATAGGATTGCGAATGACGAGCGTTTGAAACTTGTGTGGTGATAGACTTGCGAATGAAGAATACTTGAATTTGAGCGATAGAAGCGTGAAAGAGGAATAGAGGTATGAACCGAGTTAAATGTGAGTACAGTGAGCGATCAAATTATTATGAACACTTCAAAATTATTACTTCTTGGAGATTCGAACAGCTACATTCAAAATCAAACTCGCTTTTATTGCGCAAAGTATTCTAATGCTTTTAGTAACATGTTGCAAGGATTTTAACCCTCCATTGCATGAAATATTAGGACGAGTTAAAAAAGAACTATATATGGCTTCAATTTTCAGACTTTCTTAATTAATTAAACTATCGAACATTTGAAATTAAGTATTAACCCTTTGCATTCCAAAGATTTTTAAATAGAATGATTTTCACTTTCGGATAAGTTAAAACGAGAATTTGAAGTGTTATTTTGAAGAGGAGAAAATTTATCTTTAATCTGCGTCGCTTCGACAAAAATAGAGAAAATTGGATCGGTGCAAATGAGAAGCTTAAGAACTTGAACTTTTGAGAAAATTTAAGCGTGTCGCCGTAACGGTGCCAACGCAATGCAAAGGGTTAAGAAACAGAATGCAGTAAATGGTTAAAAGAGATTTCATTCTAAGCGTACTTTCATCTCCATTCTCTTCCCAATTTATTACATTTTCATTCATTTGAACTCTTCGTAATAATTCGACCGTCCACTGTAAAATCTGTCAGCGACGTACAATTCCCCTGAAATACGCTAAAAGAAGCCGAAACTATATTTTTGTTGCAGAGAGGTATGCGTGGACGAGGGCCAGCAATTATCCCTGGCTCACGGATGTCAATTTTACGAGGTTAGCGCAGCGGAAAGTCCCGCAGGAGCAGCTCTCGCCTTCCAAGCGCTTCTTCGCGAAGCAAGGTCGGTGCAATTGCTCCGAGCACTTCCTATTCGCCGAAAATTGGGAGTACACTCGGTCTCGAGGGTACTCGGTACGATCTTCGGCAAGAATACCACGAAGGACCGGAAAAAGAGGCCCTCGCTGAGCATATGACGCCTCCTCTGCGCCCTCCTCCTCGGAGGTCGTGACGAACCCGGCAGGAGAACCGACGTGGTCGTTCTCAGCAGCAACGTCTACTCGAACCGCTGACGAGGACATGGAAAACAATCGTCTGACGAACTGATAAATTGCGCAAGGATCGCGGAGATCCGATCTTCTTCGAGAATAGCAGGAAGAGGAAGAAGTGTCAGAGTTTTCAGTGTCCTCTGGACAGGCAGCACAGTTGATCCTGGTTATCTTGATATTTAAGATGAACAGAGAGAATACTGTCTTGTTGCAAGACGATCCAGAAGAGAAGAGGACGTTGTCTAGCAGACAGGTAAAAAGGTCATCTCCCAGAAGAAGCTTCGAGAACGTAAGGAATATGCGTGCTTCTTTTCGCAGCAGTCACATCGTGTTTTATAGGTTTTTATCGAGCAAAAGTGATGATTTTTTTTTTTTTTTGGGTAGCATTCGGTTGAAGGGAAACATATATTTCTAAGCCGAAGAAAGTTGCAATTTTTCGAGATCATAATGGCTGTAAGACAAACCGATGATAGTCATGAGTTTTCTGTTTCGAGATAAGCTTTCGATACAATTGTTAAGTATCGCATTTTTCAGCATTAAAAGGTTTATTTTCGTGCACTTTCTCCCGATAAGTGTCCTAGAGTTCGATTAACGTGAATACTCCAGTTTTATGGAAATGTGACTTGCATGTTTTTGCCCCACAAGTACTGAATTAACCCCGCTACTGTTTTCAGATTTTTTTAGACCGAATTATACTTTAAACTTGTTTCTTTGAAAATGTTTTGCCCATTTTGGGATAAGCAAACTTTCGGTGTTAGATCGATGCCAAGAGTTATTAACCCTTTCATAAGCGATGAGTATAAAATAACCACCAAATATGAATTCAAAAACATTGTAGGAATTATTCAAATGAAGATAGTTATATTATGTCACACGTCATTTGTGAAATTTAATCCAGAAAAATTACTTGGCACTTAAAGGATTAATAGCGTTTTTTTTAGTATTCCTTTCCTAATTAAGGAACTATTTAAAGAATGGGGAAGAAAATCCGTAGCTTGGGTTAATGCAGTTAGACGAATAAGGGAAAGCTACGAAAAGTGTCTTAAACGAAGATCAGGTTCTAAAATAATATACGGTTGTGCTGGAATTTGCAATTATTCGAATAAAACGGCGGAGTACAAGTCAGAAATTACAGATATTAAAACGGGCGGCTTCTACGATGAACATAGAATTCTACGAAGCTTCACTTTTGCTCGATGCAGCTGGAAACTATATAGCGAGTTTATAGAAATTATTATCGGCCATCAAATTAAAACTATTCCGACAAAATTTCAACAGATACGAAGGAGTTAATTCTTCCTTTATACCAACGATGAGCAACATTTCTTCATTTAGTTGAAATATAAGAGTAACAATTAGACTGAGGATTTTTAAGCATTCATGAGAGATTGAAATGTGCAAGAAAGTGCAAAATGCGTGTAACATTAAACAATATATTAAATATACACGATACAGTTGACATCATAATATTTAGGGGATGAAACAACCACCTTACTTCATTCTTAACTCTAAAACTACGAATTTGCATAAAAATCCACAATCTAGTCTTAATGATCTACTTTGAAGATAACAAATTCGACTCCATAAATCAAAAAAGGTGCGTCCTATGGGTTTGATTCACGAATTCGCTGTATAAGTTCCAGCACCTCTGTACTCGGTTCATCGTAGCTTAAGTAGAGCCTACGGATGACGAGGCTAGTCTCGAGGCATGCCACGCGACAAGCGATGTATTCGAGATCATTTGAAATTAGTCTAAGCCTTTTCTCATTTCGTACACGCTGAACGAAGCTTCACTCATTTCGTGAACGCTTCGCGATAATTCCAAACAGTTTCGAAGCGATCGGTTGCCGCTAGGTGCGCCTCGAGACGAGTGTCATCGCCTGCAGGGATCTTTGGGGAGAGGGTGCAGGAGGCGCGTATTTGGCGAACGCCAGCTCCGCTTCGCACGCGGCGCGGCGTGCAAGAACGTGTGCGGGAGTTCGATCGGGAAACGAGAGAATCGCTGGCTCGGGAAAAAATAGCCGTTTGCCTGGCATTTGCGTGAGATCGCGCAAAAGGTAAAGACGTTTTCGTTCGCCATCCGGCGGAGACACTCGTGAGAACAGTGGAATCGAGCGGGCCGTGTGAAAGACTGCCGCAACCGTGGAAACGACGATCAACGGCCTCGTGAAATCGGGCCAGAAAGTGTGATTATCCGATTATCCGCTCGTCGTGTGCTCCGTGTTCGTTTCCCCCCTTCTTTTTTTTTCTCTCTTTCTTTCTCTCTCTATTCTTTTTCCTTTCTTCTCGTCCTTAACACTGGATTTACGGACATTAACAGTGTAATTTTACAGGTTTCCTAAAGTAACAGTGTCGTGTACGTAAATGCACGTGGTTAAAAAGTCGAAGAGAGGCCGAATGAATTTCGATACGTATTCGTGTTATTGCATCAATCAAAGTCAATACAAATATTGTTAAAAAATAATACTCGAGGTTTGCGTAACTTTATGGGTGAAATACGAAATTCGTCAAATTAACGCGTTCCGTAAACCTGGTGTTAAAGCGAACCAATATTTTTATTTAGGGGGGTGAAAATTCATCCCTGTCTTGAGGGGAATTCTCGAAGTTTCGAGTTTCCGGCGATTCGAGAATGCTGTACGCGCATGCGACTGCTGTTCCTGAATGTTGTAGCTTTAAGTATGACCGGAAATCGTGGGGACTCTCATCAGGGTGTTCGGAGATGCTGGTACCGCTAAAAGTTCACTTGAAACGAATTTTTCAAACACTGGCATTGCCCTCGATATTTTTCAGTGATCATCCGTTTAGTAACAATCATATGGACTACTCGTTTAATTGATTTTATTCACACGATTCATAACTGACATATTGATACATTTTTGGTATCGCTTTTTTTTATTTTCCTGGTCACTTTTTAATTATTGCGATGGAATTTAGGGCTACGTTGAATTTTGCTTCCCAAATACCTGGCATCGAAGGGTTAAAGATTGTAAAATCCAATAAAACGAATCTTTTGATTATTATTTAGGTTGGCTTAAAAAAAGTCTTTCCTTTTTGCAAAATGTGCATTTGAATTTTAAATTCGCAAATAACATATTATTCATTATGCAATTTACAGTTACTATAAATAGCCACTGTTTCTATTAACCGTTTATTACTACCAACCATTGCAAATAGCGATTGCATAATTTTCATTTAATGTTAGATAATAAAAATGTTCAACCGCGCGAAGCTTTAAATTCGAAACTTCAATTACAGCCTTCGAGGGTTAATACGATCTATTAAATTGTTGAAAGGAGAAACGTCGCGTTAGTCCGTTGCTTTATTTGTTTATTTCGGAGAAGCTAAAGTAATTGAATGTACCTCTGAATAATTGGATTGGATTTTTTTCCGTGCGGAATTGCACGAGCGTTAGAAACGATGAAAGTAGCATGAAAGGCAAAAGTGAGTAGAATATTTCCTCAACTGTTATCAGTAGAAAGTTTACGTTTTCACAAAGATGCTTCGTACCACGTATGAATCTTTCATTTATTTCTTTCACCTTTTACAGTAAACACGATTTTCATCTCTTTTTCTTTCCGTATTCCTATATAAGTAAATATTATAATGATAATTTATGCTACACGTATCGTGCATAAAGCTGACATGTCAATTAACCTGTTGGCTGAGGAAGACAAGTTAATAATCTTGAACATAGTAATTCATTTATTCAGGAATTGCAGGATTTTTCAACGCAGCTTATTTTTACAATTCAGAATACAATTATTCGCATTAGCGAGAACACGGATTAATTCACTTTAATTCTCTGTCATAAAAAAGGTTTCTGACTGAGAAACGATCCTGCAAACAGGTTTACGATTTATTCAATTAGCGTATATGATGTATACTTAATTCAAATAATTTCTGGCTGATTTTACACACTTTTTCCGCCAATTAATTAATTTCATTGATCCGTACTCGTAAAAATCGCCACGTTTAAAATTATTTTGGTTTACTGTTCAATGAGAAATCGTCAGTTTTGAATTTTACAAATCAACATTTGATTAATCCAACATTCGTATAATAAGCTTCTTTAATTGTCAAATTTATATTTTAAATAGATTTCGTGCTATATTTTATCTTCGTGCTGTTAAATATTAAAAGTATTATAATTTTATTATAATCATTATACAGAAATTTTCTTCCTTCTTAATTTAATTTATCGAATTACCATTACAAAATCTCACGAATGATTACCGTACTTTGCTTCTTAACTTCTTAACTTTTACCGGTTAGTGTATGTCGGAGTAATACTCAGTTCTGTGTGTTCGTGTCTCGTGCGGGCATCAAAATCGCCGACTTCGCGTTTCTAACATCCGTGTAACTTTTTACATGGACAGAACTCTATAAAAAATGTATAATTATCGAAGACGAGTCGTTGGTAATTCATCGTTTTCCATCTGTCATGGCTCGCAACGATTAAACGACTGACTCTGACGCGTGTAGTCATTAAAAAGAACCATAAAGCAACGAGTTAATGCCTTCTATCGTAAAACCAAGTGTCTCTGTAAAATTATGGCTATCAATTTGCACTCTGATCGTATAATTCGAATTGGAAAGATCTAATTGCTCGTCGTCGTTTATGAATGTTTCATTTTTGCGAACATGTGGAATAAAACATACAGGGTGTCCAAGTTTCTTTCGGCAAAATTTTGTCAGCATATTCTATAGCTATGTAGCCATATAAAATATCAGAATTAACATTTAGAGGATGAAACTAATCTCTATTTATGTTTCGATCTTTTAATTATGCTTGCAAAAATATGAATTTGCATAAAGATTCTCGGTTTTTAATTTTAGTTATTAGTATTTCTCGTTTCCCGCGTTAGCAAGTATACTAATGAATAATCCACTTCATTTCTCTAATTCAGCATTTATTTTTAACGGAATCAAATATTTATTCGGTGTTAAAAATTCTTACTAAAATGAAGGCTAGATTATTTTGTAAAATAAATGTATTAATCTATTTTTGTATCTTGGTAGCATACTTTAAAATTAAACTATATTTATCTAAAACAGTAGTGAATTACTTTTACTAGCACACTTAATAAAATATATAAAAAATAGCACGTATAAAAATTAACTGAATAGTAAATTTTCGTCACAAGTGAAATTCACCAATTTATTCTCTGAATCTTTTAATATTTTTCCTTTGACTGAAGCTGAATTTTTCCCATATTCAGATTTAATTCCAAGTGTTTCCGAATAGGTATGTATTGTGCTTGAAAATTGTTTAATATCGTGTTTGCAATTTTTGAAAATATTCTCTTATTGGACTAATTAATATATTTTGCGTATATATATTTGAACAATGTAATGGCAAGTATTGTCCGCCACATAATTTTACACCGACACTGAAATATATTAGGTAGATTAACCCCTTCACATACAGTAACGAGTCACACTTGTGACACGAATTATGATTGTTGGTCCAATAAAACGAAATTCTACTTGCAACAAAAGTTAAACCTTACCTTGATCTTTAATTTCTGTTCATAGGATCAAGAATCACTAATTAAAAATTACATATATCTAATATTTGAATAATTGCGTGTAATATTGAATAAAACTAACGAGAGTAACTTACGTGACATTAATAATAATAAAAAAAGAAAAGAAAATGGTATGGTAAGGAGTTGATCAAATTCTTCCCAAAAATCGAGCGGAAACCCAAGATTTCGAAACGTGAAGGACACCTGATGAGAGAATTCCCGCATTTTACGCGTGATATTATTCGCGCTCGGATTGTCACCGAGAACGCGACAATCTTCGCCGATTCTGAGCTCGTTTCTCTGTCGCGGAACCGGAAACGAGCCCGTGAGCGCGGGGACTGGCGCCGCGATCAAAATCAAGCTTCGTATAAACATCGACGAATCGTAGGATAGACTATCCATTCTTATACAGAATCACCTGGCCCCATTAACATTTTAGCGTCACACGTAACTAGTTTAACCCTTTGCACTCCTCTGGCGCTACTACGGAGACATGTATAAATTCCCCTCAAAATTAACTTCTTCGACTCATTCGCAGCCATTCAAGTAGCATTCTTTCAAAACGAGGCAAACTAAAGACTAATTTTCCCCTTTTCGAAATACTATATACCCTTACTATCTCGCGAAAGTTAGGAAAATTAATTCGAATCACTGTGGATCGTGTTATTAAAAAAGCTTTAGAGCGCAGAGGGTTTAACTAGGATACAACAGTGTTTTTAAAACGATGGGAATAATAAATAAATAATTGTTTCCAATATACGTGATCTGTAACAACCAAATCTGTAATAACGTGGGTAAGAAGTATATCTTCGCGTGTATATTGGACTTCTATCGTTTAATCTTCTATAACTTCGAATTTAACTTACTTTTACACGACACGAACAAACGTATAATTTAAGCGAAACGTTTTATTTCAAGCTGTAAATCAGGAATTAATACGTATACTGTATAAGTGATTGGTGTCAATATAACCGAAAAGGAAATAATGGAAATCGTACGATGATACGCTAATGAGATGAAATTCAACATAGTCAACCCTTTGCGGACGATGAATAATATCACTTAAAAGAGTACTTTGGTTTTGAATTCCAAGCCTCGAAATTTCCAAGCTTTCGAATTCCAGACCGACAAATTTCCAAAACTTTGAAGCATTTATTGACGATATTAATTTAAATTTCTCGCTTTAACGATAGACTTGCGTCCGCAATACTAAAAAAATGATTAGGCGGCTATTTGCAGACACTCGTCCGCAAAGGGTTAAATATATGAATGGAAGGTTAACTTTCGCAACCTTTAATGGTCGAATTGAATATAATTGTTAAAATAAGCATTCTAAATCGCAAGGGGCGTGAAACAACTGTTTTCTTTTTTTTATATATAACACGAATTTGAGTTTGAATTTTATGTTTCCTGTAAATGGATAGTCTGTCCTGTACTTAGTCAATGATATAAACCTGAGTCTTTCAAATTTCGCAGCCTCCGTCGGGTAAAGAATATGTTCACTCGTACAGGCAGCGCTGCAATATCGATTCGATCGCGCTCTGTCTTCTAACAAACGAATAGAAGATTGTACCTTATTACGAGCGACTGACAACGCGTGAATCTTTCTGGAAGCTTCTACCAGTCGCGAAACGAAAAGAATATCGTAAAACCATAAAATTCGCGGTGATTTTAATGGTACTTTTTAATCTCCGCGTGGTTCAAAACACACGTGTATTATAGTTGAAGATCACACTATTTGAGAAAAACTTGGTAAGTCAGAATTGAAGTATGTTTAGAGGAAAGCAATTTTATAATGCAAAACGTTCCAAATCTGTTTTGGTATTTAATTTCCGGCTTTTTCTTATGTTGTTAAAAATTTTGCACAACTTAACGCGATAATCTTTTGTTCAAACGATTTATACAAGAATATAAAATTGTATTTAAAATAGAGTGAAAGTATGGCAGCTTATATTCTTTATCAAATGAAAACGGAGAAAATCAATGACGAATTGAAATAACATAGCAGATAATATTAATAACGATAATAGTAATATTAAATTTTAGTATTAATTATTTACTTTCTTCCATTGCACATTCAATTTCATGGCAACAAACGTTCTTCGGTAAAATCGTTGAACATTAAAATTCCTTGTAGATTTATTATATTATTCGTCTGTTTCACATGAATTTGTTAAGTTATTTCCCTGTGTACGTATTATAAAAATGCTTGCAACTCGGAATCTATCAAGAATTTTCCACTTTCGCTTCGCGTAATTCAAATATTCCACTCCAACTACCAAATGGCATCAGAAACAGAAAATCGAAAAGAATGGACTTATCAACTTCTTCTCCTGTATTCTAATGCTTTAAAATTATATAAATATTCAATTCAATTATTATACAATTTCAAAGAAGAAGAGGAGCTAAAACGAACTTTTTAAAAATGCTATATAATTACATAATTTGTTTCAAACAATTATTTTTAGCTCCTCTCTTTATTCGAAATCTGCGAATTCTAAATTTTACGTAACATAGTCTTCTTCGTTCGCGACTGCGCAAGGATTCTAACGCGAGAATAATAAGATACGTTCAATCCGAAATGAGACGCGAGTCTCCGTTCTCAAGATCGAACTTCCGGCTTTCGAGTAATCGATTCGACAACCTTAATGTTCCTACTCAAAGTAGCCTAAGTGTACATAGCGCACATACCTTCGCCGAGTGTAGAACTCGAGGAGAGGCTCGAGGATTCGTTCGATGCATAGAATCGTAAGTTGTGAAATAAATACAGGAAACAGGAAGCGCAAAAAGGGTCCAACGCGACGGATCAACCGTTACAAAACCCTTAAAACCCTTTCGCAGTGCAAAGGTAACTAGTTTGCAATAGAAATTTTGTTATTTTCTCGCTTAGCGTTGGCTCAGTGGAATAATGGCGAAAAGGCGAGACGGAATATATTTCTTTTCCTTATGGTAACATTGTCGACATTTTCATTGCCAGATACGAAATATTTATGTGTAACACTTGTTAATTACTACGCACAATATAATTTAAAATGTTAGTTGCAGACTTTGGATGTTTATGCAAATTCGTATTTTTATTAACCAGATTATAGAAGCGAAATACGAACTGAAATAAAAGGATGCTTCGCCATTTAAATATTGTATTTTCTACCGTATTTTAAATATCTTGTACATAGTTCAACGTGATCCACGCAATATGTACATTTTTGAACGCTTAAGTTTAAATGCATAAAAATCCACAGTCTAATTATTGGGTGTATGCAAAGATTTTAAAGTCTTTGCGTTGGAAACAATTTTTTTCTTTTCGAATGGAATCCGAAAATTGACAAAAAAGTGGCAGAACATTTTACAAAATAAAGGGAAATATTAAGGAGATTAATTTGTAATATATACTTGTATTATACATCATCAAAAGAAAATTAAACGAAGACAAAAACTTTTGCATACATATAATAAGTTCAATATTGCCATATTGCGAAGCCTACTCGATTTTTCTTAATTTTAAACTGCGAAAGGGTCAAGTATAGGTGCGCATTGAATGCAGGCTGAATAGTATTTAAGTCTCACAGAAATCATATTTCATTTTTCTTTGCCTATTAAAATTGAAATAAAAACTATTCGTTGCAGAAATAATTAACACTTTGCGGACGAGTGTCTGCAAATAATCGCCACTTTCCTGGTTTTCGTGGACGCACGTTTATTGTTAAAGCAAAAAGTTTAAATTAATATCGTTGATAAACGCTTCAAAGTTTTGGGAATTTGTTGACCTGGAATTCGTAAGCTTAGAAATTCGTAAGGCTTGGAATTCAAAGTCAAAATACTCTTTTAAGTTTTATTATTCGTCGTCCACAAAGGGTTAATTCCGGATTACGTGTATCCGAATGATTTGATTGGCTACGAAAAAATATATATAGGCATTTTGCTACTGTCTACTAAAATTGTGTTTCATTTTTTTTATATATTTCTCGATATCAATTATTCGATTACTGATTCTCGACATTTATCGATTTTCGATTATTCGATATTTAAATATCAAACTCGGTTAAAAACACGCACGCGATATAATTTTTTTGAGCTGACATAATTCGTGTTTCGTTATGTAGAGTACACTATGTTATCCTGTATTCAATGTGCGCCTAATCGCGAGTGATAAGAATAAATCGTCGCTAGACCCACGAATCTCGCGAGCCATCTTCATCGATGACTCGTTTCTTCGTTGCGAATTCGTGTTGTTGTTCGTTTTCTCTCGGCGGCGAGATAACCGCAATTATAGGTTGGAGCATTCTTTTGTAAAAAAAAGAAAAAGAGGAAAAAAAGATCGTTTTTTTTTTTTTCTACGGTTATAGTAAACGCTCGAGTTAGGTCGAGCATTGTAAGGTTCTTAAGCGTAAGTCATGTTGTATGTATAGTTCTTTCAGTGCCTTTCGTATTGTCTCCAGTGGCTGGGTGTAAGAGCGTTTACTTTGACTCGCGAATTTACTTTTTCTCCCTTTATTTTTTTCCACTTTCCCGTTCTAAGAAAGTCAAGCCGATGGGTTGGCAGTTTTTCCCCGCGTACGTAACTTTTTTTATTTTTATACTTTTACGGGTATACCACCGTCTGATTCATAGTCGCGTACTATTTTCGAAGAAGAACAACAGCGCAAGTGGAACGATAAATATTTATAAATACACGCAAACTGCGTCGACGACGAAAGAACGAAAGGGAGGAAGAGAAAAGGTTTATTCGCGAGTCGAGTAACCAAAGGGATGAAAGTATGTGCTTCCAGAGCGTGCCTAAAAAAAAAAAAGAAAAAAAATCGATACATTCCAAAACGTGTGAAATCTACGAGGTATATATCTATGGGAAAAAAAAGAAGAAGAAGAAAAAACGGGCGTGAGTGTGTCATGCGATTTTCCGAATTCTGGCCGATATCGATCGCTGTATTTTAAGTGCTAGTCACTTGTTATCGTAAATTGAGAAAGAATAAAATTCTTTTGTTAAACGTTCGGAGAATTTCATTCCAACTTTTTCCTTCGATCCTTCTATATTCTAAAATTAACGAAACAACGGATTTATGTTTTCACCCTTTGCCATTCAGCAACATAAGCGTTTGCACGCAACATTTTAGTTGCAATGATACTGTTGTTATTTTATTTATCGAATAATTTTGAACCAGTTCTGATGGATAAAGTAGACACATTTGTATAAATACACTTTTAAACTTAACAACGGATGTGTAAAGTTGACAAACAATAAAGTGTAATAAAAATGAAAATGAAAAACTCTTATGCAACTCTATGCAACTTCTCACAACTACGATTTCTTGCATGGTGAAACTGATTCAACCGATTCTTCAATCAATATTAAGTAATATAATATATATAATAATATTAAGGTTATTAATGTATCAATTAATCGGTTATTAATATACATATATTAGTAATATATTAGTAATATATATATTAGTAATATATTAGTAATATATATATTAGTAATATATTAGTAATATATATATTAGTAATATATTAGTAATATATATATTAGTAATATATTAGTAATATATATATTAGTAATATATTAGTAATATATATATTAATAACCGATTATTCACTCATATCATAGTCAAATTCCAAATATCCAACAAATACAGTACGCAATGATTAATCGAGGACCTTGGAGCAAAAAGAGACCAACTCAAACTTTCACAGTTTCAAGTAGATTAAAACAAAGCTGTTTATAAAATTATAGTTCTCTTTGCGTTAAGAATTGAACATTTTTTCGCGTAAATAGTGTAGTGGTTTCACCGCGAATTTCTTGAGTTTCAAAGCAAATTTCAAATGGTATCGTTTCAGACCTCGAGTGTAAAGGGTTAACAACTAATTAATCCTAAATCCACCTACGACTGTCGTAACATTTTTGAGTAGAAGTATACGGATCGTTAACGGATGAAATATCAACAAGCGAATTAATGCGTATCGTATTAAGAAAAGCTTCGCGTTGAAAGGGTTAAGCCTCTTTCTGTTTGGTATTACAAGACTATGCGTTCTTTTTTCCATCGAATTCAAAGGAGCCACTTTCTCTTGGGATAGCGATTCGTGAAATATAGATCTAGCGGTCTGTGTTCAATGGATCGTACGTAAGTAGTAGTTCCTTTTTCCCTTTTTCGTTTAATTTCAGAGATCAGCGTTCGCTGAGACAATGCTTCTTCAAGGAAGCTAATTCACGGTCGACTAGTCGAAGTTGAATTCTTCTATGCAATGGGTAATGAATGGTTGTTTTAAGTCGCAAGAATCTTTTGTGTTGGAGCTTGAGGGAGTCGCTTTCTCTTGGGACATGAATTTTAGAAAAACACAGTGGGTTTATTTATTTATTTATTTTCCCGTTGTATACAATTATTGTTATGGAGATGTTACAAAAATAACAGTTTTAAACTATAAGACTTTATAAGATAGCGTGTAAGTGAAAGACCAAAAAAATGTTATGATCTAAAGTATAATAAGTAGCGTGCATTAAAAATGGAGAAATATTTAACCCTATAAGGGTCTAACTTTTGAAGGCTAGAAGAAATTATGTTACTCGATGTTCCAAACGTATTTATGTAAAATGTGTTGAAACAAATTGTACAAAACAGATAGTATCCAGTGAAAATATTGTAACATGTTTGAGAAATATAATGTAGACGTAATGTAGCCATTGAGCTTAAATGTTACTATGTTTAATTTACAGTATAAAAATTGATTCGCCTTCTCAATAATCACGAATCAATGGTTGTTTTGTCCTAAATAATTATCGGAGGACGTCGCAAAATAGTTAAACTAATAATTTCCCCTTAATTTTGCAACAAAACGTATATCGATTTCTACTTAACCCTTTGATTTACAATGACGAGTTACACTCGTGGTGGAAATTATCGTCTGATTGCGATAAGAATACAATGTAGTTTCTAACAAATTTCAGTTTCAATTTTACCCGTAATTTCAGCTTGCAGCATAAATTACGTACACCACTTTAATGTTTTCCATTCGACGCGATGTTAAACTAACAAATAGCCAACGTCACTGTAGATATTTTTTTAAAACTTCACAAGACAAAGAGTATAATAGATTAATTCGCACGGAAATATCTCGGTCACGCTGTTATTAAACAGACCGTACCCTACCCTTGAGGAACAAAATTTACGTAGCAATCCGATACAGACAGCGTTAGAAAGAAAAAAAGAAAATAGTTCAAAGAATCGTGAAACGCATTAACTCATCTCCACTTCTTTTCAATCCGCAACTCCAACAAGCGTGACGCGTTAAAAAAGCAGACCGCTGGTTACTTCGGGGGTAGGAAAATTAGTCGGTTCGCTTGGGAAGAGACGACGCAGATGACGGAATTTGCAAAGCAGCAACGATGGACTGACCGAATAACTAGCGATTCGGGCCAAGGTTTCGGGTGCAACACGTGTTTGTCAGCCGCGATACAGAAATAAAATACAGCCGCCGCGCCGTTCCTGACGCGTGCATTCGCTCGCAACGACGCCGCGATAACTCGTCGCGGGCCATATCGTTTGTCAATGAAACCGTGGAAAGAAAAAAAAAGAGAGAGAGAGAATTCAGCGGATTGCGGTTTGGGCACCGGGCGAAGGGAAAAAGCGCGCAGAAATAAGCAAGGCGGGAGTTTCGGCTTCCCCGCTGCGTGAATCACGGATCGTTAATAAATTTCAGTGAAAAAGAAACGCTCTCGCATCCGGCGTCTCAAGTTGGCTGCCACGCACAGAGAGAGGAAAAAAAAGTGGAGAAAAAACTTTTGTTCGAGTTCTTGGTACGAGAAGAGTTTCGTATCTTAACTCTTAATGATTGACAGCCCTAACTTTTGGACATTAATACTAGATTTACCAAGGTCGTAAAAAATGACGGACCACTAATTCGTTACAAAAATTACAGTGGTATATAATTACAGCGTACCTCAATTTTTGGCAATTAATTAGGTTAGGGAGAACCTCAGCGATTTCTATGATTCTTTAATATGTTGTAGAAATCAACGTTTTGAAGAACTTTCTCTTATACATCAAGTTCAGTATGTACTTGCGAATCCAAATCAATTTTAATAACCACGTTTCGCTACGCGGCTTTCGAATACTACTCGCAAGAAATAATTTTACTTGAAATGCATTCGTTCTATAGAAATCGATATTGAAGCCTCCCATGAATACTTGCAGGTTTCCAAATGGTACTTACAAGTGCTTCGATATTATGAAGAATCGAACCTTTTGCAAGTAGCACTCGAAGCTTGGAAATCAGAATTCTGTAACAGGTTTTAAGTACAATATTGATCATAGTTGACTTTTATTCGTTGATGCGCATTACGTGTATCTGTACGTGTAGAATTGAATTATGCATTACAGAGCAACGTAATTGTTTTTAAAAGTAACAGAAAGAGCTACTAATTGATTGAAAATATACAACAAAGTCCAATGTCCCTATTACCGTCCTTTAAAAAGTTGTCACTTAAATAGAAGTAATTTATATATATATATATATATATATATATATATATATATATATATATTAGCACGTCAGTTTGTGTAACAAATATAAGATGTATAATAAACGTATCGCCTTTACTGAATTATGATACGTCCCATTTATAAATACATTGGTCATGTTTTACTGTTCAACAACACATTTACCTCCTAATATTTCGTTTCAAATATTAAATGTAAACGAATATACAACGTCTACGTGTTATTACACGAATCAAAGTTTAAATTTAGTATGAAAATTTGTTTACTTACGGATTCTTCGTACAATTACTTTGTCATTAAATAAAATAATTCGTGTCGGTTGTAGGGACACTGATAGTACGTGGGACATCTACCCTAGCTTAGTACGCGTTCAATACTATCTGATTAAACAAACGAATAGTTTGCAACATAGTAAGTGTCGTACTGTAAACTCGCAACAGGATTACGTTGCATAGCTTTGGCCAACTTTGCCGTAACGAAAGGACTAGGCATAACGGAGTAAGTATCGTGAGTTAAAGGTAAAAATGCGCAATAATAAGCTTTCGCTCATTAGGCTAATAAGTAACGTGACCCAGGCTGGTAAAGTTCCAATTTCGCGGGTTGAGATACGCAAATTGGAGTAGCGTTGGACGCGACGCGACGTGTTCGTGCCCTCGCAGGGGACTGCTCGGTTTCGTGGCGATAAATCGAGTGCAAGCATCGTTTTATCGGAGCACTCCGGTCGTTTGTCTTATCCGTGACAAAATGGCGGACGGCGGCGGTAATATGAGAAGCGACGGCCCACGGGGAATTTTCTAGCGACGACTGGAACGAGTCCAGCACCCCTGGAAATCCTAAACCCGATCACGTTTTCATGCCTTGTATCTGTCGCCTCGTGGCGTCTAGACGCTTGCGACAGGCATCCCCCCTCCTCTTTACCTGGAAAATCATGAATCGAATTAAAATTCTATTTCAACGAGAAATTTATTATACTCCAGATGATAGCTGGGGCTCGTGACACTTTTCATGATAGGATTTTATTAACCCTTTCAGGGTTATGTGCGCTCAAGTTTGAATACGATATATGTGCCTACATAAAGTTTATATTCTTCTTTCTTTTAACGCTGGTAGCAATCTTTGAGATTCCAATCAATTCAATACCATCCCTTTTTTCGTAGAAATGTTTGATTAGTTTGAAAGAGAGGAAATTAGTTTACCAAAATTACCAACGACTTTCTTATATTTATTGAAATTTGAATATGTAAAATGATACGGAATGCAAACGGTATTGAAAAATGCGGAACAATATTGAAAGTAAAATGCAAACTATAGTATTTAAAGGATAAAGCAACCCCCTATGTATTTAGATCTCGTTTCTTTAATTTTATTTTCAAGATCTGAATTTGCATGAAGATCCGCAGTCAGATGATCATCATCATTTCCTTTTCGTTCCAAAGTTTTTCACCGCATCAACACCTAGGACATTAAAGAAGATAGTAGATCGCGATGCTTTGTATTTGACGATACATGTTGATCTCCTTCGGATAGTCCACTCTATTTTTCATCGTTTCATCGCGCATCTAAAGCGTGTAAAGTCTAAATTGGCCTTAAGGCGATGTAACAGAATATCAGTCGCATTTTTATTTCCATCCGGTTCGCCTCGGTCTACTATCTTAATTTAATAAAACATCAGCGATCGAGATCAACTGAAACCGATCTCTTCCCACGAAGAAATCTTCCCCCTTCTTTAAACGCGTTCGCTCGTGCGCTCCCTCTGTTCCCGGCTAATTAATGGCGCGCTGGCTCGCGATTAGAAATTCAGAGCGAGCCACGCGGCCTGCCGCCGCCGACCGGCAATGACCACCTGCCGATCACGATCCTAGAGGCCGCTTTCGACAAGGACGATAACGCCGTGCGACCACCATGGAAAACGACGCGGCTGCGGACAGAGAAAGGGAGCTTGCTCGTGCAAAAGAGACGATCTTCAGGATCGTAGTCGATGTTTGCAAGGCGAAAGCGATTCGAGCAAAGCGGTTTCCACTAGCATTACTCGACTCGACTCGACTCGACTCGACGCGACGCGACGGTGAAAACGATTCCTGCTATTGCTTAGCCGATCCAATTCCCTCTTCCCGCTTCGGTTAGCCCAGCTTCCTGCCTGGATAAATCTTTTTCGCGATCTCTGGACCGGAGAGATCAATGCCGATCGCATTCGTGCATAAAGACAGGCGCGAGAGTTATTTGTTTTGAATGAAAAGACGAGGAAAGTGTGTTGCCGTTGAAAGGAGGGGGATTACGTGGCAAGAGGAGACGGTTAATGAGCTTGCAAGAAGAATAACTCTTGTCAGTTTCTTCTTTTCGGAGAGCGACTATATCTTCTTCAATCTTGGTTCTATAGATGCGAATTTGGTTGTACCATATAAAATGATCGAACTTGTGCAGCTTCAAGTTTCGTACGCGTTAATTGATTAACTAAGTGACACGCTGTTAATTTTTGTAGTTAGTATTTGGTGCACCTGCACAAGTATCAGGTTCAGTTAGGAATCTTACAAATTGTTAGTTCGTCATTGCCAAGTATCTTCTTTATTAGCTGACTAAGTTCAATTTTAAGGTTTATACTTTCGTTATAAAATGTTTCTAGGGTTAGACATGAAATTGTTGGTCCCACGAGACTAGTTTTCTAAAGATAAAGACACAACGATATCACATCACGTGATATCTCTTATTATGTTATATGGGATGATTCACAGATACATGTCCATACTGCAGGGAACGAATTTACAAACCAACAAAAGTAAGAAAACGTCACACGACCGTATATCCTATATTTCTTAGTTCCCGAGTTACGATCTTGTCCTTGTCTTAACCCTTTACGGACAGGTGTCACAAGAAATCGTCCAATGTTTCTCGATTTTTTGCTACGTTCAATCTTTTCAATCAAGAAACTCGAACGAACATCATCAATAGTTGCTGCTATAAATAATTAGATAAGAATTCTTCAAGTTCTGTCCTCAAAGGGTTAATAATTGAACGAAAATTCGTCAAATATTATCTTGTTCCGTCCGCAAAGGGTTAACGATGACAAGCAATATTACAAATTACGAGGCTCTGAATTATCCCTTCCCGCAACTCTATTGTCCCAAGGAATACGTTGAAACGATCGTACCTACTTGCTTCCTACTATAATTGGCTACCACCGCTAGAATTTCACGCAACAAGTGGCCGATCGTCACTTGAAATTATACCTTACGAATCCCCCCCCCCCCTATCCGAAGTGACCTCACTTTTTGACCCCTAGCTCCTCCCAGAAGCTTCACTTTTGCTCGTCCACCGACCTACCTAATCGTATATAACTGTGCGTGAAGGGACGGCACGATGAAACGGTATTCCGTGGTGCACGCGTGCACCAGCGCACGGAGACGCGAACACGTTACACGCCGCTTCGATGGTCCCGGTCGTGACTGCCAAGGTCGTAGGTCGGCTCGCTGCACCTTGCACCTTGCACCTTCAGCTTGGAAGGCAGGAACCAGCCGCAACGTGTCTGGCCTCGGGCGAGAATTGAAATTTAATACATGCGCATAACTCTCGATACTCGTTCCTTTGCCCGAGGGATTCGCCCCTCTGGTACACGCTTCACCTGAAGGAACCCTTGGCGGGTTATCGAGCTTCGAAGGGTTCCGTGGGGTCAGCTTCGGCCCGAGAACGATCTGCCTTCAGGCTGTTGCACGTGTTGACTGCCCGCTTGATTTGCACGCTTTTGTTCAGCGGATGTATGCATAGAGGGGGTCAGTTGTGGCAGGTTGCTTTTCAGTTTTGGTTTTGGTAGTCAAATGAGAATCATACGGATGGCGAAGTTTGGTCCGGTTGATGTTTAACGACTCGGTATGTTTGTGCACGTAACGACATATGCTAATATGCAACAGTCATATGCGAATATGGATGCAAAATATGCAAATGCGTGTGAAAAGTGTAACACGTATGCGGGAAGAATATGGGACTCGTGAGTAGAGTTCGAGAGAAGTTTGTTGCATACGATATTATCTGAACCAAGACGTATTTTCCGCTTGTGTAATGTTTCAAAGTACTTTCAAAGTATTTTGACGTCAAGTAGATATACGGCGTAAAGAGTAGCCTGCAGACTTTTGCGCAGATCGATAGTTTTAAAATTAAAGTTGGAGTAATGAGACCTAAGTACGGATTTGAAAGTCTAATTAATATAAAGGACATAAAAAATGAATCAATGGAGGTTTAAAGGATGACTGATACGTAAGAGCCTTATCAGATTCTTCCAGATATCCTCTTACCCCTTTATCCGTTTCATATCTATCCTTAAGGCATGATTTGGGCAGATTTTGTAAAGAGGATACTCGTGATCCTATCTCGTCGGTGTAGATTTCTGAACAGAGAACCTGAGAACTTGGGGACGATATTTTTTTTTACATCCCCCTTTTTTTAAAAATAAATTGTTAGAACTTCTTTTTCTTTCCACAACTTATATCGAACCAATCCGGCTCGAATTAAATAATATTGTATTTCTGAAATTATGGAACGAAATAAAATAAATAACATAGAATATATGGATATAAAACCTACAAAATATGTGTAATCGTAATATACATGTGTATTTCCATTGCTTAAACATTATTTGTGCGAAATATAATGAGTAATTTGCGGATTCGTATGCATTTATGGGCAAATTAAATAGATAAAAAAGTACGAAGTATACGCAGTGTACGATAATATACGAAATAGACAATTTAGAAAAGATATGTTAATACTTAGAGGACGACGCTACCATCTATTTAGCTTCCATTTCTGTATTTTTCTTTTACGAAGAAATAAATTAGCATAGAAATCCACGGTCTAATAATAATCAGCGACGGACAATCGTAATTCTACTCTATACATTTACGAACTTACCCGAATCGATTGCAGGCAAACGAAAGCCATTCAGACCATTCACCCATCGTTCCACCCTCCAAGAACCTCGTTGCAATATCTTTCAACCTTACGTTTCCAATAAATTGGCCAAGTTATTTTTAGCGGCACCAGCACGCGTGTAACTTTAAACCTCACGAGATCCATGGTGTTCGTCGTAAAAGATACAGTCGAAAACACAGTTGACGACAGTTGGAACGAGCCAGCAGGCTTCGAGTGGAATTTTCGGGCGTCAGACGTATCATTAAGGTAAATGCTCGCCCGGTTTGCTTCGGTTTAGGTTCGGTTACGAACCCCTCTGTCTGGATGATGTCCACGACCGAACTCATGGTTCTACCGTGAATACGGGGATGAGAAACGGCCGGCAGTGTGGCGTGATAAATCAAGCTCCCGGGTTAACCGTAAACGTCAGAAGCGACGGCCTTCGTGGCTGGTCATTTTCAGCAGGTAATCGTGCTTGATGGGCCTACTCAGAATTCGCTAAAACGAAACAAACACGAGCAAGCGAGCCGAGAAAGAGACGGAAGGCCATCCACGTGTCCCGAACTGAAGTGAACCGCGATTTGTCGCGGTATTAATGACATTGTGGTCGCCAGAAGATTTACCGTCGAGCTACGCCGCCGCCGCCGCCGAGTTCGGTCGTTTACTGGTTTTACGGATGGAAACCGTAAAGATGAAAGGGACTGTGAAAGAATTTGGAGTTGCGATGGTCGGTAAACACCACGGCAAGGGATACTGCGTGTACGAGTAAAGTGAATTTTTTAGTGCAGGTAGTCAGGATATTTTTAGATGTAGCTACGGGGAATGTAAAAGGTATCGAGGTTTATTATTTAGTTTGTCCGTGGCTCGAAGTAAAACTCGGATAGTTATATCTTCGTGCTTTAAAAGGAATTCGATTAGCGTTTGAATTTCCAAATGTTTGGATTCCTAAGCTTTTGTATTCTTAAGCGTTTGAATTTCCAAGTTTCTTCATTTCTAAGAGTTTGAATTTTCAAGCTTTTAGGTTTTGCAAGCGTTTGGATGTCTAAGCTTTTGGAATGCTAAGCGTTTGAACTTCCAAGCTTATTCTCAGGCATTTAAATTAATAAGCCTTTGGATTTCTAAACTTTCCAATTTCAAGCTCTCGTATTAACGGCGGCGTCCATTCATTTTTCAAGTCGTGCAAATAATCTTCTTTTTTATTTTAGTCACCGCATGTAATCTATCGACATTATTAAGTGTCCGAGTTTTACTTTGAGCTACTACATCTGTAGCCTAACGCAACTCAAGTTTAGTCAACCACAAAGGTCTACATACACTTCAAAATTTGAAATATTTAAAAAATACCAAAGTTTCGATCATTTCAAAAACGTCAACTAGTCTATCAATTAAAATTGGATCTATTCTACAAAACTACAAAGAAAAATGATCACGTTTCTTACATCGTTTGAATGGATAAATTTTATCGAAATCTACGCGCTCAGTTTTACTGGCACGTGTTCTTCGGATCGTCACTTTGTTCGTGTAAATCACACTGATTTATAATTAGGTTTATTCAGTAAGCTAAACATATTCTTAAGAGAAGCGCTATCGCGTCACTTGGCATTTTTCAACAAGATTGTTTCGATAACCCCTGGGATGCAAACGGTTAAAGTAGGAAACGAAGAAGATTATCGTGACAAACATGGACTTGTCCCGTTTCCCTCCATACGAATTCCTCAAATTCAAATGCATCCGGCAAAGAGCAAAAGTAGGAGCAAATGAAAGCACGCGCGATACAAGAGAGATCGATTAATTCAGTCTTCGAATTCGAAATGGTCGAGTTCGCGGCTCGCAACATCGGCCAATCGGTAAGAGGCGATAAAGAGTCGCGATTCGAGGTCGCGTTCGATCGTTAATTGGCTTGTGCAGGTGCGTCCGTGCAGCCGCATTCCACCGCGATAAGGGAATCGCGATGTTTGCGTGGAACAAAGCTCGTCGACGAGTCGGGTGACAAGAATGTCAGATTAGGCCCGCAGCTCGAAAGTCGTATTTCCAGCGGTTGCATGCGCGATAAGTCTTCGCTTGAGCGTGCACCAACGACAATATTTTGTCAGCCGTTTCGCTCGGAAGCTGGCGCAAACGTCATCATGGGAGAATCGACCCACCATGAACAATATCCATCCATTGACGTCCGTGGAATCGATATTAAAACGGGATCGGGGTGATTTATTTTCGCTCTCTGTTCATTCGTTATCGTAACACTGACCAGGGGTAGGATAGACCACTCATTTATAGGAAACAGTAAAGTTCAAACTGAAATTTCAGTCGTGTAAAAGAAACCAGCGGTTTGTTTATTACAACTCTTACGTTTTGGAATGATTATTTTAAGAGTTAAATTCGACCATCAACGTTGGTAAAGTTATCCTTTTATAATGTCATCGTAAAAGTAAATTAAATTCGGGTTATAGAGGATCAAATGATAGAATTACAATACGCATGAAGCTATACTTTTATCCACATTATTATAGACTTGGATTCTACAGATCACGTATGTCAAAGACACGTGTGTATCGCAATATTTATTTATAATTTCCATCGTTTTAGAAATACCGTTGTCTTATTCTAGTCTGAATTATTAATATCGAATGACATTTGACTGGTAAGGGGGCCAGGTAGCACACGGATAATTATATATAAGAATGAATAAGTCTATCCTATGCTTCGTCGATAGTAACATGTAACTTGCATTTTGGATGAAATAGAGATGGGACTATTGATGCGGATATCGATAACAATAAATATGGATAATATCGAAATGTTATTGATACTTCGATGCGAGTCCTTCAAAGGCCAAAGTGATTAACTCCACTTTTTGAATTTTTTAAAATTTGAGTGCCGAAACGTTTGATTGAAGCTTAACTATTTATGTACATAGTAAATTTCCTTAACAATTGGGCTTAGTACCACGAAATGGGAAAAATGTTTTTGATCGTGGAATAATAAAGAATTTCTAAAAGTAATAACGATTATTCCAAGGATATATTTTATACGTTAATGGATAAAAGCTACGCCTGTAATAGCACATTCTATAATGTCTATTTGAACTTAAATTTTGAAAGGAATTTTAAAAAAATGTTTGCATACTTTATCAATTTCTCTACTTTTCGTTTTGTAGAGTTAATCGATTTGGCAAATGAACGGCGCATATATCACCACCTAACATTTAGATCACATTCTTCTGATCGTGTATTTAAAAGCATGAATCGGCATAGAAACCCGCAATTTATTAATAAATTTCCAAATATTGTCTACAGATTATTGATAAAAAGAAAATTTGCATATATAGCTACAATATCAATAATAGAAAGCCGCAATTTATTGATAAATTTCAAAATATCGTCTACATATTATTGAAAAAAAAATTTGCATAGATAGTTACAGTATCAATAAATATGCGTGCGAACTGGAAAAAAGGTTGTAGCATCATATTCGCCTCGTCAAAATAAATTCGTCTTCTATACTGTAATTTTTATGTTACCGCGAATGGACGGTATTTCTGCGAGATTTTTAACACAGCCACGCGAGCAACACGAGGCAGATTTCCACGGAAGCAAGATTGTTCCGAGAAGAACGGATCAGCTGGATGCATTGTTTAAACGTTCACCGCATTCCAGAGAGATCACGAAATTGCGCGTCACCGGGTGCTATTATCTTCCATCATCGAAAACACATCGCACGTGTTTCACCGAAATATTTTCAACGAAGGAAGGAAATCGTTCGAACAATTATCTAACGCGATCGTAAATTTCTCACGATCGTTCTCCAATGAATCAATTCTCCGCGAGCTTGCCAAAATCTTTCGCGAACGTCGAACTCGAGATTCCCGCGAAACGTTATCGAAAATTGATTCGGATTTCCAGATAAAAGAACTACGCGACCAGAGTGTTCCGAAAAGCAAAATGAATCATCGGGGAACGACCAAGTTTACCATCGTATCGGCTGCAACCCCTTCGAAAAGAATGACGATGCCAACGAACTCGCTTGCCAGACGATTACCCGTAACAAAAAAAAAACAGCGTTAAATTTAGAACAAACGTGCCAAATATAATTTTCTTCGGGCTCTTCGAGCGAAAAAAAGAGATAGAAATAAAGAGAAAAATAGCACAGAAATGTAATAAACGATGGAAAGGAATGCGAGGCAAGAAGGAAGACGGAAACGAAAAGGAAAGTCGGCGTGGAAAAAGATGGGATTCCATTTTTGGTTTTACAGTTAACGGTGTCACTCTGTTGTTTTGAGAATATACGCGGGCTCACATTTCGCAAAACTTTTAGCACTTTGAGAAAAGTGCACGTGCTACCTATAAATCAAATACAGTGGAATCCGGTTATTATAATCATGGACAGTGTTATCAATCATCTATTGTTATCATAATCAGTCGATCCCGAAATAGTCGATATAAAATTGATTCAAAATAATCCTCCTATTATATCGAAACTTCGGTTATTGGTATCACGTGTCGTAATTATATTTGTACACAAACTATAAGAATTCTTAACAAACTCGTACTGCTAAACGAACCTTTGATCATTCATAACGAAAAGAAAATTCGCATAATACTCCAAAATATACAAAATACAGTGGACGTTAAAATACTTACAGGGTGAAACAAATCTCTACTTAAGTTCTTCTCTTTTAACGATATTTATATAATTATGAATTTGCATAAAGATCCGTAGTCGAATTATGACACCAAGTACAGACTATCTTTCTAATAATTATAGCGTTTCGCAAAGACAAATTTAAAGTACGTTGCCACCCCGACAAAAAGTTTCGGAAACGCGTGTTTAACGTTTTCCTCGCTGACCCTTTAAACGGAGAAAGCCATCGAAATCGAATCGATGTTAAGCGCTAAGAAAGAGGCGCAGAGATGGCGAACTGTTTCTCGGTGCGCGGTGAAAACGCGATGTTTCCAGTAAATTCAAGACAAATGCGCGTAGTCTGTTGGTGGACGCTAATAAACGACGGGTAGATAGCATAACACTAAATCAACGGGCGGAAGCGAGAGGCATGCACGAATATTTCTAATTAACGAAGCATTAACGCGTCGGTGTGGGCCGGCATAATAAATACGACGAGTATTCCCGGCCATATGTCGCAATAAACGCGCCTCTTTTAATCGTCGGCCTGGAATTCCTCGTTGCGGTGATCCTGAACGGAATAATTAACGCGCATCACCGTAACTGTAACGTTCCGGTACAGTTGCCCGTAAGTACGTTTCATCGCGGCTCTGCCTTTTTTAAATGGAAGCCTTGCCACTGACCTGGGTCACTTACGTCGAATTTCGTTTCACCAGCCGGACGTACGGACGTCCTTCCGTGGCATTCCTTTTTTTTTCTTTTTTTTTTTTTTTCACTCGGTTTCTTTCTTGCGTAAGAATGCGCGTTGAATGGGAACGCGTGCTGTGGCAGACTGTGAAAATACAGTTTGCTCGTTGCGATGGCGAAAGAATGCTGTAAACGATGTACAGCCTGAATGTTTAAGTTGTACGAGTAAGCTTTTATAGGTTGGCGTTGAAGAAAGTGTGAATTCCGGGAAAAGTAGCAGGCGAAGAATGTTGTCTCGTGAATTAGTGGGTAAATTGATGGATCGGTGGAGTAATTTAGATTGTACGATGGTTATCTGTTGTGGAAGATTTGGTGTTTAGTGTCTGTATAGAAGACGGTGGATCTTTATGCTAAGTAGTTTTATTGGTAAAATTAACCATTAACGCAATAGGTACGTTTTCACACATACTAATAGAAAATTTGGCTTTCTTTTTCTCCTTTTGTAGTTTGTATATTATCGTTATGCAATTATGAAATACTTTCTAATACAAATCTGTAACACACCACGTTATTTCTCCTTTTCCATAAATGCATACTTCGCAGTCTGCTAATTAGGTATCAAATGGAGAAACTTTCGACTTGCAACGTCAATATTTTCCTTTATAAGCATCTTTGAAAAGTATAGAATAACTCGCATTGAGAATTATCCATTGCTTTCGCTTATTTGTTTGCGTTCTAGAACATTTTCTCTCTATTTTGATACTCAACCAACTGAGAACATAGACGAAACGTTTCTGCACTGATTACGAATGGTAAATATTTATATGTATGTAGATATCTATACTAGATTTTATCGACAAAATTGAAAAGGTAAATATGTTGGAAATTTTTTAGTATGAATCCCCGTTCACTCTTTGAGTTTATCTCAAACGTATTATTATTATCTTATTTAAAAAATTAACATCGTAGCTATAAATAGCAATAGTAAGTAGTCTAAATTTAGATATAGATAATAATAACAGACGATTAATTAGAAAATAATTCAAATATTCCATGTTAACTGCGATAAAATGTCTGTAGTTTCTTCTTACGCGTTTTACTTAATGTTTATCTCGTTATGGATAAATATTAATTGATTAATCTTACTATTACTGTTTAATATTTCTGCTACTTAATGTTAATTTTATTATCGTTCGTTTTATAATCCTTATCTTTTTCTGCTTTGTATTATATTGTCTTTACGTTCTATAGGATTACTATTATTATAAAGTTGCTCCAGAGTTGCTCAATTTAATACAATGCTAAGATCTATTTTATTCGAATTCGTACATTTCTCGTAACGCGTAATAGTTCCAAGCTTCAGATGGATCATGTAGATTTGCAGGTTTCTATTGTTACGTAAGTTCTACAACATAGAGAGATTTGTTAATATAACAGAGCACAAATTAGGATGAATCAACGAAACCTGTTCTTCCATTGTTATATAAGCATGGGAAGTATGCTTGCATTTCTAGAGAATATTCGTGGAAACGGAGAAATTAGTTCGCTGTCGTGTGTGAAAATTGCTCACGTAATTTGCGAAACTGAGTTAGAGCGCAATGAGGTTATTAGACTGAATACAGAAGAGAAATTATGTACAGCAATAGCGTAACGTTAAAACAGCTGTTCTAGAGGGAACGAGAAAGAAAGGATTTCGAACTTGAAAACTCTAAAAATATTATAAATGTCTCTTTTATACGTTCGAAAAATATTTGAACGAATAAGAAGCTCCGACAAAGAATGTTCCAAGATGATAACTTATGAATAAACATGAAAGTCTTCTATAAACATTCTTCAAAAATAATAAATTCATCGTTGCTACTACCGCACATTTGAGAGAGCGAACAAAGGAAATGATAAGCAAAAATATGACCGGGGAAAACAAAGATCTGCAGGAAATACAGAATCTACATACATATCGTTTAACGTAACTTATGCTCGTATATACTTTCGCTACACTAATGTCTTTAAAACTTTTGTATATTTCTCGACTTTGGTAAAACATTCGATAAAACTGTTACACGTTGTATCATCAAGTGCGCTATTACATTTGCCTGTGTAATTAAATTCAATACCGATCATTGCGCTGCGGATATTTACGCAAATTCATATTTTGTTTGTCGGGCAATATTATTGTTACATATTTCATATGTCGGGCAAATCTGAAGTCGATTAAACGTTATCTCGGGCAAATCTGAAGTCGATTAAATGTTATCTCGGGCAAATCTGTTTCGATGATTTTAATGGGACCCAATTTATAACGTATCCTATAAATTAGTGATCTATCACATACTTTTAGTAAATGCTATCTAGTATTGCTGTTTAGTAAATCCTATTATAAAATTATAGGATATATCCCACTGTACCGCGCACAATCGAAATCCGCAAACGAGCCTCGTGAACGTTCATTCGCCTCTCGACCGAACCCAGCCCGGCCATCCCAATGGATCTCATCTGAAAATAATCCGAACGTCCCGTTTGTCATGTTCATCTTGCCGATAAATAAAATCGTCAAAAAGTTGTGCGCATAAATCGCGCGGGAACACACTGTGCGGGCCGTTCATATTTCACCTGGAGGGCGCGCGCGCGGTAGATTTAAACGGCACGAATGACACGAGTGCGAAACAGATATTTCCGGGGCCGATTTGTTCTTGGTTACGCGTAACCAAGGATCAATCTATTAATCGTTCGTTGATCGCGTCGCACGGGACGTTTTAAAGCCGTAGTCCCGCGCGATTCTAGCGTCTCGAAATACGTATCCGGCCCGAGGAGGCGGTCCGGCGACGTTTTACGATCGTAAACGGCGCGTAGGAGGGTCAGGAGAGGAGCAGAGGCAGAAAATACTAGGGCGACGACGAGGAACGTCGAATACTTTTCTCCCTTTCCCCTCTTTTCCGTCAGCTCTACCGCCTCGTGAAACGACCAAGCGGCGAGTACCCGTATACGTGATCGTAAAATTAGAAACACCGCGGCGCTCGGCGAGGCGCCAGCTTCTCGGCCGCTCCAATTCGCTCTTTGACATTTTCGATGATAACGACGGACAATCCTATCTACGTTTCCCAAATTCTCGCCGATTTCTGTCAACGCGGCACGGCGCCGGTTCGCTTTGTACTACCCAACCTTGATGTACGGGTAGAAATCTGCACGCGCCTCTTTTTTTTTTTGCCTGGCGCCGGCGCGAGCATCTTTTTTTAAGCCAGTTTCGCCGAAAGAGACGACGTACGATACACGATGGACAATCTATGATTAATCTATGATTAATCTAGATTAGTCTAAATTAGTATGACTGATTTAGTTTTAGATAAAATAACGAGCAACAGTTTCTGTTTAATACTTAATTGGTAAAGTGAAGCTGACAGACCCTAGCAAAATTGTGTTACTGTCGAATAACATTCAATTTATTTAGCTTCTTAATAAATTAATAAGAGTAACTCGCAACATTATATTAGTTTTTTCTCTTCTTATAATGTCTACAAATATTTAATAATTATATGAGGTCCTACAGATTCAACGTATCGCGTGTGTGACAAAATATCCATTATACTAGTTAACACATTGTTTACCTGGAGCCGTTTAACACGCTTTCCCTATAAATCCTATAAATTGGCCTTTTGTTCTCTATATTGTCAATGATAATTCAACCAGTAGAGAAACTGATACTTCGAACACTTATTTTCCTTCACAAGTTTCTATAAGATTAAAACCACCCTATATTATCGAATTGTAAGCTTAATTTGACCGGTCTTTTACTTGTCTTAATTCTTAACCAATAGACAATGTGTTATGGGTTAACATAAATCGTTTGTTGATCACACTTTTCATTAGATTATTTTTTCACAGATTTCTGGAGATATACTCCTTGTGTCTCCTCGAATAGCATTTTTTAGTTGCTCGGTTGTGTTTGGTTTACTTGCAAAAAACATTATATTTGTGATAGCACCGCGAAAAGGAGTTTGATGCATTTAAGATGGGTGATCTAGGTCTACCTAATCTAATGTCTCCAAAGCGGAAAATGAATACTTTATGTTGTACATTTTGTGATATCAATTGTAACGTGGATTAAAAATATCGAAGCTGGCGCGTATTTATTTTAAGTCGAGACTGCGAGATTGGATTTATTTCTATTGGAAAAGAACTCTGGGTTCTGTGGGAATTTGTTTTTCTGAATCCTTGCATATAGAGGTCGTATCACATGTGTTAAATAAATTATGAAATTCAGCTTATAGACACAAGTCGGCGAGAATATATTAAGAATGGCAAATGTAAGCCTTTATTTCAACTCAAAACAACATACTTTTGAACTTGTTGTTTCTTTAAACTTGTTGAATCTAACGATTTGTAAAAATTGTATGTAATAATTATGGAGACCTATAATAAGTGTACATTAAATTTTACATTTCTCTGCATTTTATTTATTGTGCAAGTGGCGGCACATTCTCGATAAATAAAGTGATTATGGAAATTTAGTAGGCTATATAATTAAACGATATTATATTACCACGTACTTTTACAATCACTCGTTAATTGAACATATATTTCAGATTAGAGTGAACATGAAAAGTATACTTTTGATGTATGGTAATAGAACCAGCAGACTTAAACTTATAGTACAGTGTTCAATAAGTATGTTATACACTCGCCGACAAAAGTTACGAAACAGAGTAACCATTTGCGAATTTTTGTATATTCTCTAACTTCCAAGATGCGTGGATTAGAATTAAAAATAGGATAACTTATTGTGTATTGATGTACGTAATGCTATCTTTTCATTTGATTATCATTTTAATTCTAAGCTATGCATTTCTATAAAGAAGGTAAATAATATACAGAAGTTTGCAAATAACTGCATTCTTTCTTAATTGTTGCCAGCAAGTTTATAAAGAAATCACTTATCAAGTACATGTTTCTCAATGTTTAAAATAATTTGCAAGAATTACTATAGTTTGCGAAAAAAACTTAACTCGTGAGAAAAACATAAAGGAATTCTAATTAATATGTACAATTTTAAGTTCTGTTTTATTATTTAACGTGTACAATTTCAAGTGATTTCTAAAGAAAACAAGATATGGGTGAATTGTATAAAATGATGCAGACCGTTGGAAAAAATATAACTAACAAAAATATTCTATTAATTTGGCGAGTCACCGAGTATCTATAATTCTTTTACATACAAAAACGTCCATATACGAAAGTTGCTTAATTTCTCGGCTAAATGTTACGCACACAGTAATCGAGAATTTAGTTCTTGCAGACCGATTATCCGAAACACCGATTATCGGAACAAATTTATCCCCCAATTAATTCGAATAATCGACGTTGTACTATGCCTCTCTTGCGAAGCCTTCAATTGTATAAATGCAATACCGCCGGAGATATTAAATCATATATCATGCGCGTGTGTAACCCCTATCATTCGGCAGCGGTTATTCGTAAAGCATGGAGAAATGATACAATAATTACCGGCATCGGAAAAGAATTCCTATGCGGAAACGTGGCTATCTGAATTGTAAATAATTAACTGGGCCGATCGCGTGCTGCTTCGCGTTTCACCAGGTATTAATTTAGCGACCGGTACATTCGGTGGAGGCCATAGAAATTTGCACAATAAATCTCTTATCGCGAAAGACAGGGCAGCCTACCGGGCGACGACGATGGTCGTCGGTGCCCGGGCGATATCTTAAGAACAGTAATTTTAGCCTCTGCTTTACGATAGTCTTTTGCCTTCTGCATCGTGGCGGTCACTATTTATCGGGCCCCATTGTTTGGCGTAGAAAGTCCCGCTGGTGGATAATCACTTCTAATTATCACCGCTCCAGAAGCACGATCGTGATAATCGTATTTCCTGCAAAATAAACTGGTACACATCGAAACCGAAGCTGGTCGCGCTGGATTTCACCCGGAAACATTTTCCGCGTCGCCTATGGATTCGCGATTTTCTTCCCAATCGTAAAACGCATTTCCTTGCCGCGCGTGTCCGTGCAAGCTTGTGTGCGCATTTATGCTTAACCGCGGCCGCGGCAGTCGATTATGGGCCGTGGCAAAAGTTGTCGCGCCGATTACATGGCCGCACGCAGCGCTCATTATCGTACGATTTACGCATTTGCTTTTATTAATAAGATCACCGAGCGGACAGTGGTAATTTCAACGAATAGATACTCGCGCAGATAGGATGCTTCTCTGGATACATTGTACGTTAGATGCAAATCGACCATCCTGTGATTTGAGGTTGCGGTAAAATGCTACGATTGCGAGCTGGCGAATCGGATCGCCCCGAGCCAGTTGTTGAGGTAGCGACTTGGCGAATCGTTCCAGATCGAAATACGATCGATAATTTTAACCCTTTCAGTTGTCGCTATCGTCGCATATGTTGTACGGTCAATTTTTAATATCGTACATGTAGAACTTACGAGCGTAGGTCGTTTATGCAATAAAGAATTAATACAAAATGGTCCGATAGACGTAAATCTAGAAGCATTGCGTTAAGATTAATGAAAACGATGATATTGATATCAAAGATCGTACACAGGATTTGAAAAGAGGTCGGGGAAAAACGTATCCTATGTGTTAATGAGGCCAAGTATATGAAAAAAGTTTTTATAAAGTTATGTCCGAAAATCCTTGTATCGAAAAAATATAAGTGGTCAGAGATTTTTGTGATTTATTGCGGCATTTATAACAAATGTTCGAACGAACATGTTTCTAATAATGTTAAAGTGTCCAAATACTTATGAACGGTAAGTGTATCTTCGAGATTCCGATATCATCTGCTCGTAACGTTATCAGTGAACAGTTATTCGTTCGCTAAAAGCGTGTTCATTAAACAAATTCATTTAAAGGAATCTCCATTTTCGATATCTTAAATTTTCCTTAACGCGGCTTTTTCTGATAAATCGCGAATCTTCATTTTTCTTTTTATATTACACAGTATGCGTATATGTGTTAAGTAACTGTACTCCTGCAACATTATTTGCTCTCAATTTATCGCCTACAGTCAATCACGAAAGTCTACATACATATTTTAAATTTCAAATTGTGTACAGATTTTAGCGTATATTTTAGAATAATAAAGATGGCGTGATAAATCCTGAAATATGAAATCACAAGTAAAGAAGATTTATGGAAGACGTTTCATCCACAGATTGTCATTGATTACATGAATAAAACTGTTTCTAAAAGTGCACAGGATGTAACTTTATTTGCGTTAAACAATTGTAGGACGTCGCAGATGTATCAGAAGATCTAAAACGGTATAAATGCAGTTGTAGCAATAAGTTTTTTATACTTTAATTCACATACCTGGACTTTCGTGAAATCGTATTTTTGATCTACGTGTATTTTACAGAGTTGGATATATTTTATTCGAATAAATTATTCCTCGTAATTTTATTCGAATAAAATATGCCCAACTCTGCCTTATAGAAGCCAGAAAATTTTGTTACGTTTCTCGTAGCTTTGATTTTCTTGCTTCAAAAATGTTTCATTGATCTTGAAGATTATGCGAATAAAATGTTGAAAATGAAGAACTTAGTCCGAATGTTGTTCAAATAGAACTTATTCACGATGTTACACGAATAAAATTTTATTCGAATAATGCTCAACTCTGGCATTTTACCGTAAACAAATAAGAAAAGCATCACTATTTCATCGCAATTTACCTAGCTTTAATTAACGAATGAATTACCGTGCTGAGAATGATCTAAACTTCTGAATTCTTTGAAATATTTAGAATCTCACGGTGTACGTAGACTTTTGCGTTCGACTGTATAACTAACCGAGATAAAACCATCGAAGACGAGTAAAATACGTACTATCGCGTTATAAAATAAAGGAACCGGATACGGTAAAGTGATCGATAAGCGGTTAAATCGCGAAGCGATTAGAAAAGCCCGACGCGATCTCTGTTCACAGAGGAGCGTTACATACGCCGATCGGATCAAGTTTCACCGTGCTACGCTTGTTAACAATTAATTTTATCGTTGTCGTGGGAACGCCAGTCGCGTTCGTGGTAGTTCGAAAATTCACCCGGGCATAAAACAGCAAAGTAATGTCGGCCAGTTGGTAACCAATAGTTAAAGAAAGAACCATGTAAACGCTGGTCTCTAACGAAGCGATAGGTTGCCTCCGTATGCGATAAATACGGTTGCTGAACGCAGCAATAAACACAAGCCTAATTGCTGCATTCGTGTTCCCAGGTACCACGTGAACCATTTGCATTTCGCTGTAATTATAATTCCACCCTGCATGTCAGCCACCGCGTCGATTAGCGTTATGTCACACGGTACTCTGCTCTCTTTCGCAATGCTACCGATCTGTCAAGGATCGTGCGACGAAGATGCCGGGATACGCAACGAGAAACCAGAATCGTTGGAACAAGTGTATCCGTGGCTTGGGCGGATTTACAGTGTTTCAAAAGCTAGTTAGTCGACCTCATAAATTTTGCCGCGTTCCGCGTAGGAATTTAATTAGATGTTTTTTTTTTTTCTTCCCCCCTCCTTGTTTTATGGTTAAGTTAGATATTAACCTGGCGCCTGCTAGCTGCCCGCCGATTGCGTACGATACTTAATAGGATCGTTAGAAGTGAATGTTGCAGAGCGGAATAAATTTTGCGCGGCAAAATCTTTCGACGACGCGTTGAATATCGTGAGAAGGCTGGCGTTGGATTTTCGCCAGCAATGTGGATATTATAGCGCGGCTTTTCATTTTCATAGCCGGAAACTATAGACAACTCGGGCGACTTGTTTTATCGAGCATGAATTGTTTGGTAAGTCTATCCGATACGATGTTATAACAGTATGTGTAATTGAGCGTAGTAGAAAGCAAGTATAATTCATTTATCGCATGGAAATTGTTGTGTTAACACGTTACGGGCGATGTTTATTTTGGATACGTGGAATATTGTACGCTAATTAATTTTCAAGTCTATCGTTGACTGAAAAAGTACATAAAATTCACGATTCATGCGTAGTTCATAACTTGAAACCTGAAACTTTTAATTAATGATTAGCTTGTTGTTTTTGCAATCTATATTTATCGGGTCATTAGAGATATATTGAATGATAAAAGAATATACTATCGCAGACGAGGAACAAAATAGACTTCGCGCCACGTACATTGGTTTTGGTTAACAATAAATGGTTTTATTTCACGCGTGATACTCTTTAATGTAAATATACAATTAAGCCCTCCATCCCAGAAATTTTCAAGACGTTTCATAATTATGGATATTATCAATTTTGCAATTATTATGAACACTTTGAAATTAATACTTCTTTTAAGTTTCAACTCCCTTTTATTACAAAAAGTTTTCTGATGTTTTTAATAACGTATAACAAGGGTTTTATAATTTTTATAAATTATTTAAAACGTTTAGAAGTATACCCGATAACAGAATTAAAGGATCACCAAATTAATTTTTTAATCGTTATAACTCGTTGAAGAAAAATCATGTGCGCATGTTTAATATCGGTTTAAAAACAACATTTTCACTATTTCCTAACTTTTCTTAACATTATTCCAAACACTATTCTCTAGCTATCGATTTTTTTATTGTGTATCATTAAAAACATGTAAATACTTTTCGTATTGAAAGAGGTTTCATTTTAACTATATTGTCATCCCCATTCTTCTTCGAATGTAGCAAGTGATAATGTTGAAGTGTTCATAATAGTTCGATTATCCACTGTATATGACAATGAATAGTTTATCCTACTTACAGTCGATAGTTTTGTTTGTGACATTATTCTAACGAATTTTAAATTGAAATTGGCGGGCTATGTTCGCGTCATACGCGCTATGTGTTTCATCCCCTCTCCCCACCACCTAATCCTTCGCAATTATTAACGTTAGAGGTTAGTCTTCCTGGGATCATCCTCGCGATAAGATCGATCGATGGATTGTTGTCGTAAGTACGCATAAAGTTTTAGCACACGATTCCTACATAACTTTAATACCTTCTACTTAACATTCTTCCGTCTTTCCTTGTTGTACGATTGCGTATCTTACTTTTAATTTATTCCATATTATAGGAACGAATTTTTATGAGATATAAGTAATAACAGTAAGCACATTCCTTATCTTTTATGACCCTCGCGTGTTTGTTAGCATTCAGAATATAAATGTGGAGGCGTATTTTTAGCTTTGTATATTAATAAATAACCCTTTTATTGTTTTCGGCATGAATTTGGATTTTTATTTATTTTTTTAACAGTATTTTCGTTGCTTGTTTCAGGCGCGAGAGTCGAGGAGTCGAACAGGATAATGGCGGGAATTCGCGCCATAATCTCGACAATCGATAATCGATTATGGTCGATAGTTTCGATTCTTCCGGTAGCATAAGCTCGATTCGGTCAGTATGCGGATGTTTATGGAAATTCGTGTTTTTATTACCGAAATTAGAGAAGTTGTAATTAAATGGAGGCGTGTTGCACCTTCAAAATACAATAATTTGTACTTTACTTTATATAATTCGTACATTTTAACACATTACATGTGTTGCGAGCCATTGTGCACATTTAACACTAGAGCTACCGAAAATTAAGGTATACTTATTTATACCAGAGACATCTGAGTTACAAATACTTGAAGAAATATAATTATTTTTCAAATTTTTAATAACATAAAGAATTATATAAATTCAGTTTAAGTGGAATGGAAAGTTGATAGTTTCTATGCCATTCTGCAGGTTATTTCAAAGCTCCTAATATTTCTTACGTATAGCTACATAATACGAAAGATAATTAGATGAGACGCATTGTACAATGCAATGAAAATAAATCTTTGTTCATTCGTTTACTAGAAAATCGTGGAAAATTTGCACGTAAATATGTACAATTTTAATAGAAGTTCATCATAAATGAGTCATTTTGATCAGCGTGGTAGTTCCAGTGTTACGCGGTCCATGAATGCGTAAGAATCCGCAGTCTAGTCATTACTTGTTTCGAATCGGAGGTCGTGGTAACGTTTCAGCGATTTATTCTTGAATTTTAAACCGTTTAATAGTATAATCTCGTGCAATTGCGGGTTTAGAGTCAGTGAGTATCAAGTCTGTGAATTTCATTCAATGTAAACGAAGGAATAAATTCACCTTTATTGCATAGTTTACGTTTCCCGGGGCAAGGTCGTTTTTGTTTCCTTATTCCTCCGGGTTTTATTCGCCAGCCTCGCGGTCAGGTTAGTTGTTCTTTTCTCGCTTTGTTGTGTTTACGGGCGTATCTCTATTCGAGTCAGTGAAAATAACCAAGGTTAAGGATATTCCCGACGAATCTGGCGCTGCATAAAAGAAACGTAAGTATTTGCGCATTATCAATTACATACAATTATGCATAATATTGAGAAATAGCTGAAAAGTGATTAGAAACACACGTGTCGAAATGTAAAAACGCAGTATGCATATATTTCATTTGAATACTTTAACAGATAATTCGTAAAAATTCTGTTATTTTCCGATTACGAAACAGAGATGTAAAAATAAGGAATTAATTATATAGCAGAATGTTGCAGAATCAACTCGTAGGAAATATATGAACTTTCCGTTTATCTGAATACGTAATATGATATTATTATATAGTATAAATTAGATCTTTTTAAATGAAATTAGTAACTAGTTTGCAACTTGTTTTAAGTACCATTTCAATTGATTTTTTACAGGTGTTTTACGTCGTCTAGGCGGGATAGGAGCGAACCGGAAATGACGCAGTCAATAGTTCAGCAGTTGGTGAGTAACAAAAATTATTTTGTAATATGCTTTTTGTAAGCACATATGAAGTGTAAGAAAATTATACAGATAAAAATCGTTGCAAAATATTTTGTTAAAATTATTTTATAGTAGGTTATTTTTACAATTTAGTAGAGATATGTTTATTAAATAATTATTAAATGCATTTTTCTTTGGTACTAATTTGTGTGTAACTATAATTAATGTGAAATTTATAATATATATATATGGGAATATCATACAATACAGCTTCTATTATTATATAGAGAATATAGTATAAGTATAATGTATTCAAGATTTAATGATATATTTTTTAAATGATACTTCATTAAGTAAATATTAGTGAATGCTTGTTAGTAAGTTTCTTACACTTATTGTTACTATAAGGATCAATTTGATCAGAGATACACACTACCATGCATTAGTATTTGAACACTTTCTTATATATACTTCGAGTAATATTTTCGGATCCATTTTTCATCACAATTTTATAAAGTTAGCAATGATGAATGCAAATAATATTTGACGTTAATTAGTGTGAATAAAATATCCATAATTGGGTCTTGCACAAGTCGTACTAAACTTCATTTCTTACTGTTTAATGTTGGTATCTTCATATAATTGAAATTTTTATTGTTCTTCATTATTTTTCATTATTTTATTATTGAAATAATTGAAAATATATTTAACCACATTTTAGAAGCTTGTATAGATTTTCTGAAGTTACATTTTTTGATTTATTAGAGACAAATACAGAGAAAAACTAGAGCAATTCTAGAATTTTCATTATATCAATTCGAATTTAGTATTTAGCATATAATGCATCTTACAATTAGTTTTCCTGCTTATTAAAAGTAATGATCAATGTTGATTTTATTTAAAAATATTTGCCATACATAAAAGATGTAAAAATATAAAAACATTTATATCATTTACTCTTAATCCAAATACTTATGCACAGTAGTAATAAATGTTATCAAAACAATTTATCTATACCAATATATAAAATTAAAACAGAGCAATATGTAATATTTTGTTTTATTTTATTTTAATCATATTCTATTTTATATATATATATATATATTTAATATATGATATTAAAATAATATGAATTCCACTAACAAAATGTAAAATAAGAAAAAGTATGTGATAGAGTAGTATTGCATCGAATCCTAGAAATCCTTGGGTTGTTTGAGGACCAATTGTATTTCTTCTTTCTACGACTACCGTGTACAATGGTAGTTGCCAAACAGTTTGGCTTGCAGCGTATTTCTTAGAATTGAAGAAATCCATTATGCACGTCTTCGTCAATATTTCAACATTCTTCATTGGGATACCTTCCGTGTAACCTTTGTATTTAGAGGCGTATCTTACCTCGTAGATAAACTCTGCAGTATAGGGTTTATACACATAACAATCGAGTGTAGCGTCATACGTTTTGCGCGCGTGTAAGAGGAAAATCGCGTAGTATTGCGCACTATACGCATCGTCATATCGCGCCTGCGGTAATTGGCGAGCATTGTTTGTCCGCGAAAGGGTAAAATGTCGCGCGGGACATGTATGCAAACTTCTGGGAATTCAGTTGTAAAAATTTCGTAGCCTCTGGCTAGCCTTTTGTGGTCTTCCGGGTTTAGTTTAGTCCTGAAGAAATTTTTCATCCATCGTATTCTTACCACTGGCAATTAAGTCTTAACTCTTTTGGGCACGACAGTATACAGAATATTTGGGATTATGTAATTATCGTTATTAGGTGTACCGATAAGTAATCAACTATTTTTAAACGAGTTCATGAATTTATTTTATCAGAAAAATAAACTTTCTCTAACTTTCTCTTTCTTAGCATCTAATTTTGTTAAAAATTAGTGCTGAAATTAAATAAAAGATGCGGACTATTCGTTGCTATATACACCCAATATTTATGTTTCTTCGCGAGAAAGATATTAGTAACATACAATATGTAATATATGGGTATGTAATTTGCAAGTTTCATCATTTTTACAAACGAATAATTTACTCTTGATATAATAGTGTGTTAGTTGAATATAATTCTCAATAATTACAAAATTAAATACTATTAAAGAATGTAATTTTAAGTAGATATACGAGTATGCAACTTGCAAATTTCACAGCGTTATAGAGATGGTTAATATTACATATTACTATAATACAAGTTATGTCGCGAAAAATTACCGTTTCCAAAAGTGGGTCGCGATACAAAATCTTTGGCAACCATTTAAAAAAAACAAACAAAAAATCGAATCCCTCATTTTAATGTTAACATAGAGGGTTCGCATCATTTTGCGTGGGTAGATTTATCGCACCTGTTGCGGTACTTTCACTTAAGCTCTAGCTCGTGTTTCTCCTCGTTTCGAGCTATGTTGTACCGATAAACTCGAGGATTACAATGAGTTCAATGGCGGGAAGACGAAAGAAGAAGGACAAGGGGCGGGAAGGAAGAGCCTCTCTGTTTATCAGCCGTCTCGCCGGAGATATTTGAAAGATCCAATGATCGTTCGGGTAATTGGACGGTATTGTTTGTTCATGGCTGACGGAGTACGTTAACATTCTTTATTGTGGATGATTGGTGTGCTTTCACCTACACTTCGGCAACGTGCTCATTGTCTTAAGCTGGTTTGGCTCTCGGGGCTGGTTTTCCATCGTCGTTTCGATCGTTCAACGACAATGTTCCCTGTTATTAGACGAGGGCTTATCGGTCCGTGAGGAAACTGACCGATTTCTCGTAATTAGGTGAAACGCGAAAAATCGATCTTTATTGCCCATTTCCGTCGGACTTTTCGCCTAGCTTTTGTGAAATTAGGGGTCATCTAACCCCGTAGTTGCAGAGAGCGCTTTAACGGGTTGATTAGGTCTACTATTTGCTTAGATTCGTCGAGTCGATTCGGGTATCAAAGTGGCAACGTTTGCATAATTTATCGATGGAATTAATTGTTAATACAGTTGACTGCAGATTATCCAGTCCCTTTTTAACCGGTTTCTGCTTTAACCGGTTACATTTTTCAGATTAAGACAATTCGCCAAGAGATAGATTATTGAAGCTGCGATCAGATTTAAGCAGCAAGATGATTGATGTATTAGGTGTAACAGTAAATAGTCCACTATTTTCGCAATGTTTATTCGCATTTACAATTAATCGATTAATGCAATTAAAATGGTCGTATAGAGCGTTATGAGTGCCACGGGAGGAAAGAATATGATTTCGTTTTGAACAGGGTTTGAATCAGTATCTTTTTCATCACTAATAGTTAGTCGAAACTCAATTTTTTATTATCTTACAGCGGTAAGATAGTGGATTAATGTTACAAAAAATGATTTAGACTATTTTCATAGTCGTATCACGTGAACCATAAACAAGGTTCGAATTTTGTTCAAGAATACATCGAATCTATAGTCTTTTAACGTAAACCAGACTTTAACATTTTATATTTCATCCACTTTTATTCAGGGATTATAATTTTCAGTATTGAACTCTACTTTAATATTTAGTAATATATCCTATTGATATATTAAATATATTAAAGTAAATTATATTAATATATTAAAGTAAATATATTTCCAGTTTTCCAATAAAGCAGGGGTATTTCATTAAACGAAATTCCTAAGAAATTTTGCAACTCGATCTTTTCTGACCGAATAAAGATTCTAATTAATCGTAAATGCGATCGTAACTTCATTTCCACTTTGCGTTATCTCGTATACCGATTATTCATCCCAACATTCCTCGACCATTATACTTGGCTTTCTTCCTCGGAGTGTTCCTTGTAAACGTCACGTTTCTGGTACTTTTCGTCTGAATGTCGAGAGATTAGTTGCGCAATCCTTGTCTTCGTGTATCAACTGGGCCAAACAGAGTGTTCGAGAAGACTCTGACCCGCTGTGTTCGCATTCTTTGCCGTCTAACTGGCTGGCACGATGTTCAACAACGTTCTGCATACTTCTGCAAAACGTTGACTCGAAACTATGATTCGGCGCGTTAGCGTCGTACGAGTAACACTTTGAAGCCAATTCCTCAAACCATTATCAACGTGTAACGTTCCTTTTGGCGTCTGGGCAAGTCGAAAACTTTCTTCAGGAAGCGATTATTTCTCGAATACATATTTCGTTATTCTTCCAGGCCGCTAGAAATTGCATTATGCTTCGCTAGACAGGACTGATAAGCGACCCGATAAAGGTTTCTATGATTTAGGAAGTGAGGTAACACTGTCATATTACTGTGCGTGTATGATGTAATGATCGACGTTGCGCAATGGTACTTTCTTTGATAAAGAAACAATTTAAACAGCGCGTGCACAATTTAGCATTAGACAATGGGTAAAATTAGGAACGTTTTGTATCTCGTGCAATTAACGCTTTAACCCTTTCGCAGTTTATTTACTGGTACGAGAGAGACTTGGACAAGTTGTCGAATATAGCGCTATAAATTTCATATCTTAAATTGTACTATGTCCGATATAATTATTAAGATTAAGAAGAACGATCTCGCAAAGAGAAAATAAACCCAAAAACTTACTGACAAAAGTTAAAAAACATGGTACGTACTTGCGAAGCTTTATGTCGTCGCTCGCTTTTTAAATACATGGATTTGAATTAAAAGTAGAAGCACTTATTGTTCATTGACGTATGTAATACTATATTTTTATTCTATTGTAAATTCTATGCTACGAATCTTGGAAGCGAAAGGATTCACAAAAATTCGTAAGTGACTACTTTGTTTCTTAACTTTTGTCAGTAAGTGTATATATATATATATATATATATATATATATATATATAAAAAAAAGTAAGTTGGTCGTATCGAGGCGCCCTTTCGCCAAGCGTCGATCTTATTGTCCCGGTCTCGGTGGCGGTTTCTACCCCGCGGCCTCGGATAATGCGATTTCCGCATATTGTCTCGCGTGAGCGGCCATTCTTGCAAAAGCGCCTTTATAAAGAGCGGTCTCGTGGGATCACGATTATATTGTTGCCGCGGTGTGCATACACACGGAGCCCCGCTATCCATTATACCAGCGAATAAAATAGAGATGTATTGTCCTTATATACGCGGCAAGTTGTACGCCTGCGAGCTACACCGGCCATTTATTATTAGTTAAATAAATATGTACCGTCGATACACGTTACCGGAGACTGCAGACCCAGAGCGTGTCCACTTGCTGTTCCCCTGCACCAGGAAACGCATAATATCGTCGTTCTCCATTTTTTTTTCTTTTCTTTTCTTTTCCCCCATTCCTCTCCTCCACTTGATTTTCTTTAACGGTGCATGGCTCTCGAGTATACTCAATGATGCCGCGTTTCCGCTTTCCGTGATCGTGACACGGGATCCTTTTTCTGTGTCGCGGACATTGCGCGCCTCGCCTCGCCTCGCCGATCTGTTTTCGCGTGTGTTTAGTTTTGGTTCGTTGATCGTGGCAAACGTGGGTGGTATTACGTGCTTTGGATTATCGGGTTTCGTTAAAAAGATTCGAGGAGTGGGTTGCAAAGGTGATTGGAGAGTTTTTAAATTCGATGCTACGAGTTTGTGGAATCGAATGGATAGGTCTGTTTAGTAGACTATTTATGATTTTTGTTGCCACGATGTACGTGTACAGGGTGTTCCAGTTCAATTGGTCGAAGTAATTATTTTTCTTTAACGTAATGTGATTGAAATCTATTACATTTATTTCAGAACGATAAATGTACCGAAACTGTATGCATAATAATTGGAAATTAACAATCTATTCGAGTGTAATTATTTAACGAAAATGCGCGAATAATAAATGAATTTGAATTTCGTTTAAAAGTCATCGAATTAGAAGAAGAAACGTAGAATCGTAAAATCGTTCAGTTCGAACAATAAATGATTTTCTGTCATATTACTGGGCGTGTTTCTTTTTCGCGTTTATCGTATCCGACGCGCGTGAAGCAAAGTTTCCCTGTATTGACTATGTCACGTTTGTTACACAGGATTATTCCATCAACTTTCTTATCGTTACTGTAACAAAAACCTTTTCATACTTCGTGTGCTTCCATTTCAATTCGAAATAAATGTGTCCATCGCGTGGTTGAAGAAACTGGTCTATTTTTATTCTTCCATAGTTGTTCCCTTTAACGAAGCAAAATATTGGCGTTGATAGTTTAACCCATTCGCAACCCGTGCCGCGTAAACTGGCTTAATTCGTAAAAAGTGGACGAACGTAATAAATTATATATCGTAATCAATTATTTAATCAATAAATCGCTTAGTAGAGATACAAATTATTATGTTCGCCTCGAGTATCTCATTGCTTTGCCGATTAATAATATCTATTAATTAAAAAATGCAGTAAAATTAGCTAAACACGTTCGAACGTTAAAAGAAATATTTTATCGCATTATCCAATATTACACCAATCGCGTAAACCGGAAAACATATTAGTCTACTTAAAGGAAATCAGCATGTAAAAAATAATTAATGAAGAAGAAGAATTTTGCTTGAAATAATCACATTCCAACTGTGTCGAATTATACGCTTACATTATAATCCGAAAGGACCAGTTTAACCTTAAATCAGTGGCAATTAACTAATTTCGCTTTGAATTACCGGTACGCTATTGTTTGCGAAAGGTTTAATAAATACGAACAAAAGTTTCCAGCGGACTAACGTAGGATTGAATACTTTTGCAACCCCATACCCGAACAGAAATCACATATCGTCGTTGGCTGCACACGAACGGTATGCAAAGCCCCAGAAAACGTTCGAATCGGCATTGTTCCGGTGCCGATAGCATTCGAAAGTATCTCTCGTCGTTATGTTGCGAACTTTTCCCTTCGTGGACTTCTCTTCGAGGACTTCCTGCTAACAGGCCGCGACAATAGGAGGCGGTGAAACAGGTACCTTTCGTGTACCACGGATTTAATTACTTTCACCGGTGCCACGCAGCCGGGGGAAGTTAATTAATTTTTTCACCGATTTCCTGAGCGGCGATCTGGACCGACGATCGCACTCGTTACCAACGCCTGGACGGATCTAATTCGCTTAGATCGTTCCTAGGACTGTTACGAACCGGTCACGGACCGGTCGCCGACTCTCTACACGTGCCCTCTGTTCCTCGTGGTCTAATGGAAAGGCAATTAACGCGGTCTTTTATCGATCTACGCGAGCCGAGACGCTGCTAGTGAATAACAGCTAGTGGAAAAATGGATGATCGGCTTTCCGTTTTCGATATTCAGCTTCGAGCCGATAATGTTATCTTGTGCGCGAGGGGAAAATGGAAGCGGGGAAATTTAGTAGACGAGAATGGTGTTTGGCTTTATGCGCCTTTGAAAGAGGTAATGGATATAATGGATTCGATAAAGATGGGAAGTTTCGTTTAAATTATGTAGAATTAGTCTTGATAGAAGTTTGTACCAAAGTGGTCGAACTGTTGAGTACTTACTTAACCCTTTGCACTGGAGAGTTATCGTAATGAATATTTAATCGTTTATTGGACGAGAAAGAAGATAATGAATTTTCTACAGAATTACTAAACGCGAACAGTGAAAGTAAAGAGACGAAATTTATAAATAGTAATAGAAGATACGATTACTTTAGAATAGGCGTGTAAAATTTAAAAATTAAAGTAACGAAATCTAAGCAGAGGGTTGTTGCACCGTTTAAATAAAATAATACGTATTATACCTGTATTTTACTTTGAATATCTTTGAATATATCGTTGTATATTATGCGTTGAAATTTCCCCTAAACGCATAAAAATCCGCACTCTGTTCTTAACTTTTACCATTCGATACGGTAATCTCAAATATCTCGGAAACTGTTAACTATCTTCCCCTCAAAACCGAGACCATTATCTCCACCGACATTTTAAGCTCTATCGCTACGCAAAAGCTGGTGAAAAAGTTAGCGCAGCAATTGCCGATAGTCCTCAGATAAGAAGTGGGACCAAAACGATTCTTAATATCGATAAAGCATACGGTTATCGGTTCTCGTTGGATTATTCCGCGACACGGTGGCCAATTAAACGCGTCGTACGTAAGCTCAGGATCGATTCCGATTATTATTATTATTATTATTATTGGATAAAGCGAAAATAGAATTCGAGATGGCAGTCTTACTTAAAACAATGTTGCTTCACGCTGTTATCCGCGATCCTCTGATTGCATATTAGGCGGAATAAAAAGGGGAGAAGATTCACGATTGGTTTTGGAGAAAGGAATGCGTGCCCGCGAAACGTTGTTCGTGAATGTGAGCACAGACGGTGAGTGACCTAGAAACACATTATCACGATACGCTCTGCTCGTCGACCCACTGACGTGACACGCCCAGCAATCCTGATCGATGTATAGCTTGCTTTTATTATCGGTTTCCTTCTGCCCAAATGTTCGCCAGATTATGTTGCATGAATAACGGAGTGGAATATTTTTCGAACGCCGCATGAATGGAAATTCTTTGTTACGCGAACGATTAAATACACTGCAGATGTTCGCGGAGTTGTGAGAAATTTAAGTGCACCGATCGTGAGTGGCATATGACATGCAAAAACATACGGCGGCTACGAAAAGCATTTGCACGTTACTGTATTCTCTACTTCAGTGCCAAACTGACGATCGGCCGAGTCTTGTATTGTAAAGTTACAGCAGTCAACGGAATTGTATTTAGCTATTGAATTCCGACACCGCTTGAGTTTCCAAGCTTTTGGATTTCCAAGCTTTTGAATTCTGAAGCGTTTAAATTGCCAAGCTTTTATATTTTTAAGCAATTTCAATTTCCAAGCTTTTAAATTCCGAAGCGCTTAAATTGCCAAGCTTTTATATTTCTAAGCACTGGAATTTCTAAGCTTTTGAATTCAGAAGCGCTTAAATTGTCAAGATTTTATATTCATAAGCACTTCAATTTTCAAGCTTTTGAATTCCGAAGCGCTTAAATTGCCAAGCTTTTATACTTCTAAGCGCTTAAATTGTCAAGCTTCTATATTTCTAAGCACTTCAATTTCCAAGCTTTTGAATTCCGAAGCGCTTAAATTGCCAAGCTTTTATACTTCTAAGCGCTTAAATTGTCAAGCTTTTATATATCTAAGCAGTTCAATTTCCAAGCTTTTGAATTCCGAAACGCTTAAATTGCCAAGCTTTGATATTTCTAAGCAGTTCAATTTCCAGGCTTTTGAATTCCGAAGCGCTTAAATTGCCAAGCTTTTATATTTTTAAGCAATTTTAATTCCCAAGCTTTTGAATTCCAAAGCGCTGAAATTGTCAAGCTTTTATATTTCTAAGCATTTCAATTTCCAAGCTTTTGAATTCCGAAGCGCTTAAATTTCCAAGCTTTTATATTTCTACGCTATTTCACTTTCTAAGCGTTTCGATTACTAAGCTTTTCGATTCCCAAGCATTTTAATTCCCAAGCCTTTGGATTTCCTCACTTTTCAATTTCAAGCTTTCGCATTAACCTATTGGCTTACAATGACGAGTCACACTCGTGGCACGAATTATAGATAAACTTATTTAAGATAAATTCTGCTTGCGATACTATGTTCCATTTGTTTTAGCCTTACTTTCTCTTCAGAAGATTAAGAATCACTAAATATAAATTATGCAGAATATTTTGAATAGTTTGAACAAATGTGAGAACTGTAACCTGATAATGATAGCTTACATAAGTGCAATAATAAAAAAATTTGTAGGACAAGGGGTTAACGAAAGCGTTCAATCAACTTTTGAAGTCGTTCGAATAATTATTATAAACGGTACTGTAAGTGCCCGAGTTTCGCTTTGATCCACTATAAATATCACACCGCAGTCGAAGGGTTAATGAGTATTAGACCTGATGTTAACTTTCCAAGCCAACTATCGGTGCACCAGGTATGCTAAATCCAATGTTTTGATAATCTATTGCGTGCACTGCAGTTCGACGAATTATTTCGAGCCGATCGATCTTGAAAATGGACCTGGATATAGCTTGGAAGATATTATAAACGTTGCCAGGCCGCCAAATTTATCCGTTTGTTTATTTGATCAAGAGACTTTTCGGTCCGTTTTGAGCGTCATCCGGCTACGATCATACGCGGAATCGCTATTTCCAACCCGGCAATCAGTCGGAAATAGAAACGGTATCTCTAGGCGATGCAAAGATTATAATAATAATAATAATATCGATAGGTTCCAGTATTGGCTACGCGAATACGCTTTTCATAAGAGCTAACGATCCTAACGGTGCACCGCGGTGTTCTGCACCAGCAATTCGTACGTGAACGAACGAAATGATTCAAGGTCTCGAATTTTAACTTTTCGTGATAATATCGAGGTATTGTGACGCGGAAGCATCGAGATGTTCGTAGATTAGGTTACGAAGAAGAAGAAAATTCGCGGTGTACGTTTGATCAAACGTTGGCTACGATGAAATATTGCAGGACGCAATATGGAATTCAGGCGATTAGCAGATAACGGTCGGCGATAATTATCACCGCATAAATCTGTCGACACTACACACCGTTTCTTCTTCTTCTTCTTCTTCTTCTTCTTCTTCTTCTTCTTCCTGGAAGCTAGTCTTTCTCGCGAAGAGAACTGGAGGAATCTTTGGCGAACGACTTAATCGCGAAGCACTCGATCTTACGAAGATCGCCTTTCGATGCTGGGTTAATAATAAGTGTTTCGATATTTACATTGGACACTTTGCTTGCGTGCATGATATTATTTAGTTGCTCCGTTGGGATTTATGAGTGTTGCTCTAAGCCAGTGGTTCTTAATCTTTTCGAAGTCACGGAAAGAGTTTTGGTTGTGGGAAAATTTTGCGGAACACTAGAATCGTTAAGTATAGACATTTCATAGCAAAAATAAGTATCTGCAATATAAACCAATAACAAATCTTATCATTCTAATCTACCTATTAAGTGTACCAATGAATTATCCATTTTTTTTTTTTATTAAATTTAGTACCTACTTTTAGGAAGATCAAGTATCTCTCCTATTTGAAATGTACGTATTGTACGTTGTACTTATTTTGCACTGACTTTAAAAATTGAAACTTTTGATCTTTTGATGAAATAAATTCGTCGACTCATTTAAAAGTAATGGATTACTTGAGCTATTCGTTTTGAAAGTTGCTTAAGTTCATTTATGGCCACGAAAAACGTCTTACTTTTTAAGTAATGATAATTAATAAATAAGGTGACGGGATTAGTGAATTACACCGCTTTTAGAAACACGAAAACAGATAACTTATGAGTTACCAATATTTTTAAATTAATTCAGACGTAGGCCCTTAAATATCTCGATTTAAAAATAGATTTAAGCCACTTTCTAAGTAAACAACTCATTCATTGGTTCACCTAATACATCCATTCCGTGCAAATTCTTGTGACGCTTTATAATTTCGCGGAACTCTTATAACAAGCTCGCGAAGCACCGGTTAAGAACCTCTGTTTAAGCGGAAGCCTCTCTACTTGAAGTGATATTTTCGTGGGAATCGCCGCATCTAGGAATCACCGATCACTCGTTTGTTATTTTGATAAAATTGCATTCTTTCGTTTGGTTCACAGACATATTTCTTAGTTCACTATTAGCCTCAGGGATTAAAACTGTGCTAGTTTGATTTGTGTGTATAACAGTTGGAAACATTTATCTATTTATTTAATAGTACACGGGACAAAACCCATTAATATACGTAACTTACAAATTAGTCGTAGGTGAATAAAAAGGTGAAGTAAATACTTGACGCTCGAATCAAGCGAAAGACGAAAAAATATCCACTCCCCTACGCGTGTTATTAATATTGATAAATACGCGATTAATACAGTTTTGTTCGCCAAACAACGTACGACGATTTTCCTGCGAAATTACTGCGTGATTCCTAATGGATACAATTATTGAATTAACACACATTGTTTTGTTGAACAATGGGAGTTTGAGGTATTGTTATAAACAGCGTTGTTTTCCAGCTTCCATTAACCCCTTGCCATACCATTTTATTATTATCGATGCATGTCTCCTAAGTTATTCATTAACTTTATACCATATTGCATGTAATTTTTAATTAGTGATTATCAATCTTATGAATTAAAACTAAAAATCAAATTAATATTTAACTTTGTTGCGAGTAGAATCCCTTTTTATTGAATCAACACCATAATTCATGTCACGAGTATGACTCGTTATTGTACGCCAAAGGGTTAATAATACCATTAATAATTATACTTGATAATTGGCTCTGGATGGCAAAAGCTCAACATAGAATTAAATTTTGTGGTATCGTCGCTGTGATTCAAAATTCATTCAAGATTCTATTTCACTGTAGGAATCACCCATCCCCAAGTAACACCTTCCCTCCATTTTTTTAAAATAATTACCAAAAGTCTCTACGATAATCGTTGAAATGCCTCGACGAATCGGTTTACGTGTACAGTGGTGTGACAATATTTATTGTATCCACTGTACGCTCCAGTCTGGCAATGCTTGTAAATGCAGCCGAAGGGACGGGCTTTGCAAAACATCCTTAACGATTTTAATTAACTCCGTTAGTTCGCGGAGGTCTTACGTACGCAAATGCACGAGCTTGCTTGTTGTACCGTTAGACGTACTGATAGAGAAAAGATGCGACATTCCTTCTCGTGTTCCGAGCGCCGGGACGAATCTGAAGAAAAATCGGAAACATTGGTCACGAACCGCAGTCCCTTCGACCTGTCCCTATATTTTCCGCGAGTGGAATTCTTCCTGCCTGCATGCACTCCGCTTCGACAGCTCCGACTTACGATCGAGAGACTGAATTCAAGACTTCCTTGGTCGAGATTGCGATTATTGAAATGGAGAGTCCACGTTCGAGCATTCTTTTTTTAACCGAACGGGAATTTTTATTTCAAACAGTGCCTACTTGGTAATTTCTATTATTTCGAATGGTAATTTATTTATTTATTATTTATTAACGGGGGTAAAGCCTTTAGAGTACAAGGAAAAATTATGATTAATCGTAAGAGTTTAAGCAACGTAATAATTGAGATTTTAAGTTAGCGGCAGTGGAAGAGAAGTCGATGGATTTACGATACATGTTCATATTATTTAGAATCGAGTTGAGATCATTGTTAATACCGTACAGCGTAGTATGAGCTTCCCCTAGTATAAGAGTTTGGTGTCGAATAGCTGCGAAAGACGTGGTAAACTTAAAGGACTCCAATACGTGAGAATACGTAACAATACCATTAATTACGTTATAAGCAAAACGAAGTTCAAGTAAGATACGACGTTTTTCGAGTGGTAATAAATTGAGATCAGACAGGAGTCGCACATAATTATAGTCATCGATTGCCATAGGACGATTCGTACGAAAAGCACTAATAAAAAGTAATAATAAGTGTTTAAAAATAGCGGCGCTGAAATAATTTGTACACTTAATATTTGACATAGAAAATCAGGGAATATTCCCCAAAAATGCATGGCAGTAATTTTATATAATTTCTATTGTAAATAACTAACTTTCCATTTTGTCCGGTTTGGTAATTTTAGTGTAAAATAATTTATTTGCGGGGCACAACAAAGGTATTTTTAACTATAATTGATTAGCTGTTCCGGTTAGTTTTGAGGGATTTTGTATGAAAAATGCATATTTATTTTTAGACAAGCGTTAAATTATATTCTATTTAAAAGATTTAGCTTGGCTAGCTACAACATTTTCCGATTCTTCTGGCAGTAAATAAATGCCTTGATAAAAATGTTCGTTCTTTGAAACGATCTATTCATCGAGCCATTTTTTAACGTCAAAACCAGTAGTCACATGATTCGACTGATAAAACGAACTCTGAATAAGTTTCTGAGACGAATTGGTGGGATTTAGCAGCTATTTCTCTAATCAAAGCTATAAAGTGATAAATTTTTGATCGAAATGTTTTCCAAGGTAAACACGTCTCTAAATCCTTTTCGTTTCTCATATTTACCGTTCTCAAAATACGTATTGCTTTCAAAATTTTGACCGGTGGATGATTTCTGGCGAATGTCAAAAATAGAATTAAATCTTCATGTTAGAAGTAAGATTATTCCCGTATTTTTTGCTGTAGGTACTTTTTTATGATTATCGTTGTCGCGTGTGGTGGATTCGAAGAATAAACTTTGACGCAAAGAGTTTTATATCCAAAACAAAGTTACAATTTAAAAGTTTATTGCATCCGCGTTTGTTTGTTTTCAAAGCGGCGTGGCGCCGCGTATTTTCTACCAACTACAGAATTTAACTAAATTTACAAACTCCCATATTTCAAGAAATAATTTCTCGCGGCCTTGTAAACAATTCTCTATTAGAACTCTTTTCTAAATAAACATTCTACATTCATCATAAAAACCCGAGCGCGCATATTTCATAGTAAAAATCGTAAATCCTCGCATCATTCTCGCCGTTCTTTTCATCTTGTTTATTCGGATTAAATTCTAGTATTCGTCGTAAATTTTGTTCAGCCGTCCCATTGAAATTTATGAAATGCCAACACCTGAATTTTTTCGACAGAAAAATTAGTCGTCGCGAGACAAACTGACCTATTAATAGGATTTACGGATCGAAACAGTCAGCGGATCGGTATTCGCAGGTATTTTTGAACTAATTCCTCGACGTCGCGTGTCGCGTCGAAACGATACCTGAAACAAATCATCGTGAAAAGCTGTTTCTACAATTCCAAATAATTTCGAAAATTATATCGTTGAAAATCACTGAAACTCTTAAAAAAAATTCACGGTTTTAAATTAGCAAAATTCTCATAAGAAGTTACAAAAATTCACACGATACGGATACCTTTTTTAGTCGCTGTATTTTAGCAAAAAAAAAAAAAAAAAATACATAAAGGTACGCGTGGTCTATCCATTACTCAAGAGTTACGGAAGATCGTACAATTATTACGCTATCAATCCTGAATTGCCCGGCCATTACGTTCCATCTTGTAACAGATACATAATCCTCGAAGCGTCCCGTTTAGTCGGATAATTTCATCGCTTTTCCCCGGATAATTTGGTCGTATTTTCTGCGACGGTGGACAAGCGACACGCGGACAGGTGCGTTAGGTCCGTTTTGCTCCATTCTGATGTCGCCGAGGCGCGCTGCTCACGTCTGTATTTTGCCTGGAAAGTAAGCCGATGCTATCGAGGGGACCCCCTCGTGATGTGCACCGGCACGATGCATTTGTAAGTGCGAGCGACTATAAATAATCGGCGTCCTCGCTACCTGCACGCGTTACTCGCCTGCGTACTGCCACGCGTGTACACGGTGAACGACCGCTCGTAAATTCGCCTCTTTCATGGCGAGTTACGTATCAAAAGGGAAGATTGGCAAGTAAATTTAGCAGGAAACGTGGCATTCACAGTTTTCTTCCAACGATTACCATTAGCTAGTTTGCGAACGAAATTTTATTTATTTGATTTACTTGTACGGGAAAACAAACCCATTAATAACAATGATACAATTTCGACACGATAGGGAAAATATAATTCACGGAAAAGAAGTGGGCGAAAATGTTACAATTTCGATCGACATAGGGTAGATACACTTATTGACAAAAGTTAAGAAACATGGTACGTATTTGCGAAGCTTTATGTCGTCGCTATCTTTTGAGATACATGGATTTGAATTAAAAGTAGAAGAACTTATTGTTTACCGATGTATGTAATATTATATTTTTATGCTATTGTCAATTCTAAGCTGTGAATCGTAGAAGCGAAAGTACACACAAAAATTCATAAGTGACTGCTTTGTTTCTTAACTTTTGTCACGTACTGTCACTTTAAGGTTCGCGCGTAACTTTATTTAACTATTTCGGAACGTATTTAACATACAAATCGTTCCAGTTTGGAATATAGTATTGTTCAACATCCGTTTTATTCATGAACATTACTATATTATATTTACGAACCAAAAAGTCTTCTCTTCGGTTCGGAACGGAACCGTTGTTAAGTCAGAAAAAATCTCTCAAGATGCTAGCTTGGAAAATTAAAAAGGTATGCGTTCGCAAAAGAAAATGACTGAATATATTCTACAGAAGAAGGAAAGCATTCGCGTAATCGTGCGATTATTCTACCAACGATATCTCCGAGATCGTCGTCGTAAATCGGATGAAAATCGTTCGCGAAGGGTCCAACGATACGACTACCGTGCATTCGCTGTCCAACGGCGTTGCGTCTGCCGTTTCTCCCGAAAATAAATCGTCGAAGGGCGCCTCGTTATTTTCTACGGGGGTGTCCTACGAGGGTTCCCGTGTCTGCTTTACGAGTCTACTTTAAAGCAATCGCTTTTATCGCGTGTCGAGCGACGCCAGGCGAGTATTAGCACGGTAGATCACGTTGTGGCCAGCAACCCTATGTCGCCGGAAGCCAGCAACAAAGCGAGTAGGAGCGAAAAAATGCAGCCGAGCGAGCCCCTTCTTGTACGCGCGAAATATACACCGCGATCACACGCGTTCGCAGCAAGATGAACAGAGGGAATTTCGTAGAAATGCGAGAGGCATTTTTTAAGCCTTGAATGGGGAATTGCTGGCGAGTGGGAGGAGAGTGATTCAGTGTTGTAAGATTTTACATTCCGATAGTAAATCACTAAACAATACGAAATTAATTCTAATCCATTTCTTCGTAATAAAATGTTGTTATCGTTGAAATATTCCATCTAATAATTGTTCAACATATTGAAATCGTAAATAATATTAATAATAATGATAAGTGAAATCCTTTTATTAAATTAGATTTTAAATTTATATACCTAGCTATATTAATTGATATTGATATTGATATTGATATATTTATTTCGTATAAGGCTTTCCCCCATTACGAACTTAGTTTTACATTGCAGTGGATTTTAGGTGTACCTAAGTAAAATATACATGATATGTGTTACTATAGTCAGTTTTTTTTTCTTTTGGAATGACTCTAGTCAGCATACTTATAGTTAGACAATTACAAGGATAACCTTGGTCTTATAATTCTAAACCAATTGCACGCAAGTTCATTGCACTATACAACTAGCTCCATAAATTATTACTATAGAAGTAGTTACAAAAACTATTATAAAAGTTAAACTATTAATTCGTCGTTTATTGAATTATTACTAAATAAATATTGGCTATTAAAGAGAATATCCTTACTAAAAATAATTAAATTCCATAAACTACTAAATTACTAGTGCCATTATTATTACTATTATTATTATTGTAACGAAATCAAACGGGTATTTTACCCCGTTGATGCTAATAAACAAATAAATAAATTGGTCTCCTGGGTTAAGGGGTTAAATTTTGTCCGAAAAAAATTGGGAACACCGTGTATAAATGAAGCGAGGTGTCGGAATACTTATGAGCGGTAGTGTACCTACCGTGGTGATCCCAGTATGCAAGAGATACGAGCAAATTCGTTAGCAAGCCCCGTATCCAATGTTCCTATCGTCCAGGTCATTACTCATTGCCTTGCCCTCGTATTCACGCGGAGCGTCCCGTGATATCCATCCGGCCTTCCTTTTATATTGATTTCACCTTTCGCTGCCCACGTTAGTTTTCTCCGGGGCTCATCGGGCCGAAATTAAGAAAAACCGTTCCGCTCGACATCCAATCGTTGCGACACTCTTTACGAAATGGGAGAAAGGAGGCTTCCACGTTCGTATGTTATATCAGATCGTAAAAGTTAGAAATCGTTCTATCCATTGTATTTCGTTTCACTTCGTGAAGATGTTTTTCGATAGCTTTCGTTTCTTTAGATGGGGAGCGAATCCATGGTATGCGTGAATAAAGGGGGAGAAAGAAAAAAAAAGACGCGTGGGACATATTTGAACTCTTCTTGTTTTTGGTAAATATATAATAGACGAAGACGCGTGTTAACACTAGAATTACCGACAACTTAGGTTTACTCGTTTCTACCGAAGAAATTAAAATGGTAAATAGATAATTATAGAATCATAGAAACTCTTAACTGTTTTAGGTTACGTAAAAGAAATTCCTCTATCTTTCAAGCTAATAGCCAAACGTTTCTAGCCGTATCTGTATAAAAGCTCCAACATTTACAATTCGCGTTTCCCCCGCCGAATTTTACCATTTAGTACAGCTTTGCTGAAACGTTAACCGCAAATCAACGATCGCGGGAGAAGTAAAATCGTTCCGAAAGGAAGAAAAGTAGTCGTGTTGGACGATAAACGTGCCAACGAGGTAGATTCACGAGATCTCGTATCGTGTACGCAAACCGGATGCAGATTTTTAGTGCAAGTTTCACCGTGTGCCCGTGTAGCAATTTGGCAGGAATTTGGGATACTTACACATGCAAATTTTACGCCTGAACGGGTCGCGTTTGCGATTCATGCACCGTGGAACAGGGACACATCGTGGTGTCGAAATTGTACCGCCCATTCGTTCGAAATTATTGTTTCGTCGTTTTTCGGGAAAAAGGGGACCTCCGCGTATGTTTGTTCGCCGGCCGGAAACATTATCGCGAAATCAGGGACCCGTAGGAGTAAAGGGTTGCGGTTCGTTTTAGTCCTAAGGAACACGGGCAACGAGAGATACTCTAAGGATAGGAACCGGATTTAACAGTATTGTTATCGGTGGTTGCACAGCGTTGCTCGTGTTCCGGCATAAATTGCTTTTTCGGCAACAACACTGAATGCTTGTCGCGATTCCACGGTTCGGATTTTCGTAGATTCGTAAGATACTCTGCTCTGCGTTACGTTGTTAAAGATTCCCCTTTTAAGTTTAGATTATCTCGCGAATTAATCACTTTTAGGCAACTTTAGTCTTTCATTAGGTCGTTGCGTGTGAAATGGCCGATTTTATATAGCTTAAATTCTCCCAATCGCTAGTTGATTAAAAAAGGCACTTCTAATTTGTATAAAACATCTCGTACACGTTGTATCGTACGTCATATCCTATTATAAAATAGGAACGTTTTTAAGTATAATGTTCAATGTATTTTGTTTTATTAATGTTATATTTCGTATATTAATGCTTTCCTGTTGTTCTGTTTTAATATCACTGTACCACTACTGTCGACGTACGTAAAGGACAATAGACCCTTTAATAAATAATTAATAATAATAATACCGATACTTCACTATACAACATATTGGGAAATCAATTGAAAAGTCGCGTTGCGTCGAAAGTCGAAACCGAAGCTTCACCATTGATCCATTGATCCAACTGGATCCTTCGTAAGCGTTCGCTCTGCCTCTGAAGCTTGACCAGCATTGCCGAGACACCGTATACATTGAGATCTCATTGCTAGAGAAGTATTACGTAACGAAAGGTAGATTTGGATGTGTCACCGTTAAGGATGCAAACATCACGCCCACTTAGAGCACGGTCCGAATGGGCATCGAAAGAAGCGAGAAAGAGAAGATTGATGAGGCCGTTTGGATAATCGCCACCGTGGCGACCGGTAGTTTCTGAATAAAGGAAGAGAATCGTTTCTACTCGGGTGGGAGAAGGCGTGAAAATGGGGTCTGGATGCGGTTTGAATGGCGGCTACACAAATCACCGACGTCTCCGATGAATGGGAAGGATGACCCATTTCCGGATGCTACCATATACGACGATTCTTGACTCATCGGTTGAGCGCGTCTTCCTTGTTCCTCCTCTGCGGTTGTTGAAAACGAAACCGGTTGCTTTTGTCTTCTCGCGTTGCGTTAAATAGTGGCCAGGTGATGGCCTTAGGCGAAAGTGAGTTTGGTAATCGCAGGACGACGCGGACATCCTTGTTTCGAAACGCCGTATTCGTGGAATAGCCAAAGGGTTGGCGTGCAGTGTTTCTCCCTCTTTTTACGCGATTCAGATGGTGGTTAGACAGTGGGCCATTCAACCCTCCGTAGCCATATGACTACGTATTTAGAGTTACTACGAAACGAATGGCTAATAGTTGTACATTTTACACGATCGATGTTTTATCTTTTCGTTCTAAAGGTTCGTGGAAAAATATGCACTCACAATGTATACTTCTGTTCATACGTATTAGAATAGCTTACTGGTCGCATAGAAATGAGATAATAACACACAAACGTATATCAATGTATTTAAATAACAAAACAATTATTCGTTTCACTAATAATCACTTTAACCTTTTCGTTGCGAATGTCGAATTTTCGCATTAGTTAACAAAATTCAGCTGAGTATAAATATTCCTAGATTAGTAGTTAGTATTCGTTGAATATTAATTCAAATTCGAACTAACGAAATTATAATTAAGTCCAAATCTATAGTAAATTAAATTGGCCCGCCAATACTTTTCTATTTTATTTTTCGCCCGCGTCTAAAAAAAGTTTACCGATCCCTGGTCTATCCTATGCTTCGTCGGTGCTGTAACTTAGTCAACGATAATGTCTATCTTTCGTTTCGGCTCAAATCGATCTAGAACAGTGCGCAAAGGGTTAAAAGAAGCAGGAAGAAGGTCCCCGGTCGGTGTCGGTGTGTCGTATCAAGGGGAAAGGGGGGGGGGGGGAGGATCGGCATCACGCCGGAAGAATTTAGTCGTGGTCTCTCCCGGCGTAGTTATTATGCCTGCCTTAACGTTCTTCGCATTCGCGTTCGCCTACCCACGCGAGGCAACCGCCCCTTTAACATCGCCGGTATTCGCCTGATTTATGAATGCCCCGGCTATATTTAACAGCGTGTTCGCCATTGAAGACATGCCTTAGGCAGAGAGGCGAGCCGGTACCGGCCAGAGAAGAGGAGATGTCGCTTACGAGAGACGTTAGGGTAGGTACAGCCACGAGGAGTGCACGTAATCCCACGTAATGCGGGATCCTACGCGAACTGGCAAGAGATGCGGACACGTCAGAATGGCTGGCGCGCTTCGAAATTTCGTCGTACTCAGGGAATCATTCCGTACGCGTCGTCGTCGTCGTCGTCGTCGTCGTCGTCGTCGTTGTCGTGGGCAGTGGACAGCTTTATCGTCGGCTTATCGCAACGAATCGCTTCATCTTGCCGTGGAAAATTCGATGATTGTGTTGTTACGTGCGTCTGGGACTTTACCGAAGCGTCGCGTCTAGAGGTTGTTCGAAGGGTGAGCTTTGGTGGTGGCTGTTGGCGCGATGATAACAATAATTATGGTAATGAGGCATCTTAAGGGTCGAGATAAAGGGGAGAAGATAAAGTATGTGGGCTTAAACGTACACCACTTGCTGGACTAAAGGACCCTGGACTAATTAAGGTTATTAAGTAAACTAGGATGGATGGTGAACGAAAAAGGGTTGTGCACATTTTATTGGTAATAACTTAATTTGCAAGTTGTGCAACAGGGAGGTAGCAGAAACACTGGAACGTGTCTTAGTTGAATGCTTTCGATACGAGCAATATGGACCAGCATTTTTAATAAATAGAGACCTTAGAAACATTCTATCTTCCTAAGAAGAAAAGGAGATAAAATATATATATAGTCGTACGTGTAAAATCATGCTCGAGATTAAGATCCCTATACTTAAATGATTAACGCAAGATTTACGGACATTGATACTATCATTCCGTAGGTTTCTTGAAAACTAAGTATAGCTGTTATATATAGATGCTAGAATTTTGATTGCGCGTTATTAAAAACATAGCTATATTTGCTGTATCGAAAGAGGTCTCATTTTAACTACATCTTCATTTCCATTCTTCTTTTTCATTCAGAAAGCGATAACGTTGAAGTGTTCGTAATAATTCGATCACCCGCTGTACGTTCACAATTACTTTGCACACTCACACGTATCGGAGCGGTACGTTCGAATAAAAAGGAGGGGGCTGATTTATTCCTCGGCGTGAAATAGTCGGAATATCGCGGCGTCAGCTTGATTAAACGAGAGACACATAAAATTCAGATTATCCTCAGGAGGTGACCGTGAATGTTGCAAGATCAGCCGTTCGCCTTTACCATCCTCTTTTATATACAACGCGCGCACGCTTATAAAGGGCCTTGATCACTGAGAGGCGTGCACGATTCGTACAATCCCCGTTGGCCCAAGTGCCACCCAAGTGGCACACTTCCCCAATTCTACATTGTTCTGCTGTTCTTCTCGGTGTGTTCTCGAATCGAAATGCAAGATACGAGCTAGGCGGATAGTAGGTCTTGCGCCGGCACCAAATATGGTCCGCGGTCGTTGTTTCCGCTCTGACAACACTATGCAACTACACGTGCTTCTTTTTGCGGCTGGTCAGTCTGTTTGTCCACGCTGGATTGCATTGATTTGTTTGCTCCGTTCGGCAAATATCGTGTCCCTCTTTTGCTTCTTCTTCTTCTTTTTCTTTTGCTTCGTCTTCTTCTTCTTCTTCTTCTTTGTCTTGTAATGAGTCGAGTGCTGGAAAGTTATGCGAAGTGTACGTGTATACGTGTGCAGGATTTCTTGTTTGGTTTAGCATCTGAAGGGTTGCAGATTTTAATGAAGGTTCCCTTCTTTTTTTTGAGGGTGGGGGGATTGGAGGTGAAACTAAGGAGTTTGTACTGGTGGTCAGTGTCGAGAATGTAGAGGGTTATTTTGTGGAAGATACGCGGCGTTGGGATAAAATTTGATTTGAATAAGAATGATGAATATATGATTAATTGTTAGGCGATTATTTATTATTGGAATTACTGTTAGAACCGTTCTTAATTTCAACGTATAATTCTATGCATTTCGCATATAGTTTCGAGCAATACATAATAAATAAAAGTTCTCTAAACAAGTAATGAGTAACTGTGATAATAAATAACTATCCTCTACTCGTGTTTCAAGTAAATCTTCGAGTTTAATCAGTATAAAAATACTACCATAGATAACAGTGTTATATTTAATGTAGTATATCTCATAGATAGCTAATTGATAATTTGCATTTAAATTATGTTTCAAGCGAGTTATATAAACGTTTTCCTTTCCTCTACTATATTATTTATTTAACTTTCTGAATAAATTCCACTCACGAGTTAAAAACCAGTACAAGTCTAAGGATCCTATTTTAATTATTAAAAATGTATAAATACAGTTTAGTCGTAATTAAGTAGATTCTCTGTTCAAATCGATGCAGCATTTATAAAATCAGCGATGTTGATGGTACGCGAAAACTAAAGCAGTTTCTTCGATTATCTGGAAATGTAATTTCTCGATTTGTATCGTGCTTCGACTCACTCTGATTTATATCCAGCCTTTGTTGTTACGCGGTGGAATACGATTTGGATTCGAACTCGAGTATCGTTCTTCTCATTTGGTTTTGTTCTTTTTAATCTTCGCCGTATTACAACGACGACGCGACGTGAGAAAGTGAAATAAAGTTCCGATACGTTGATTCGTACTGTTCTGATGGTAGTACAGCCAGAATCTGCATTTCGCTGTTCTAATCCCGGTAATACCTCGGGCCATGGTAATTTGCATACATTAAATCGATTAAGATAAAGATCAAAGTTAGGCCCTCGATGGCATTAACGTGGATCATCGAGCATCGGTATCAGATATCCTATTACGCGTAACACTGTCGCCATTGCTCAACCAATCATAAACCTCGTCGTCCCTCATCGTTGCCGGTGCATTTTCCGGTTATTATGCACACGTTCTCTTTCGTCTACCTGTTGCGAAACAGTGCACAGGATATGCCAGCCAAATGGAATAAAAACTACACATTTAACACCGCTTATCATCCTTCTTCGAATAACTATGTATACATCGCTATCGCTATGATAATACTGCCAACAATTCATGACCCGGAAACAAGCAACGAACCTTTCATTATTAACCCTTTGAGTTTAAATACGTCGCTGATATGAAATAGATTTTTCTTAATCTAAATTGAACATAAAACACCTATGTATCTAACAATAGGTATACGTAGCTTGATTTGTAATGGTTTTTCTGCCTCCACTCGTGGTAATTTTATATTACATATTCGTATAATTATTACACGAATCTGTGGGGTTAATAGTTGCAATGGAATGATTAATATCATCCACTAAATGTTCATGATTTTACTTAATCAGCCAAAATATCCCTTACACAGTATTTCATTTTAGAAGAAACAATTTTATGGGTTCCATTATTCAAGGCGATTTTAGATTGCGAAACCTGTAATACATTTACCTCTCTTAAGTCTGTACTAAACAATATCATAAAATCTGGTAAAATCAACAGCTTGGCAATGAAACAGTATTCTCAATTCTCTCATTCACTTCTTCTAGCTGTTACTTGAACCTTATATTTAAAAAAGAAAAGTATTCTCGCAAGCATCCTCCGAATTTGGAATCACGATCTCGTTATAGGCTACGTGACCCACGTACTGTCACTGTTCCTATAACTGCCACTTCAATTGTTTTGTTTAATAGCAAAGTAACGTATAAAGTATCGTAAGTAAACAAATTTTCATACCAAATTTGGATTATGTATGCTAGCGTAATGCTGATCACTGACTTCGCGTCGTGACACGTACAAATAATTTAAATATTGTAGGCAATGTTTGTTTAAGAACTTCCATACGAAAATAACCCATAAATACATCCTCAACAAAGAAGACCAACCACTCTGCGAACGATGCAAGACGACCCTAACAGTAGATCACCTCGTACTGCAACGTGAAATATTCCTTCCGTTAAGAAACCAACTCAACATCAAACCTACTCTAAAAGACAACCTAAAGAACAGTGGAACAGTATCAAGACTCCTACAGTATCTAAAGCAACCCATGCTCTACAACGACCTATAAATCTCCCCCCTCTGTTGCCGCTAATAACCCAAGAGGTTGATGCGACACAAAATAATGGACAAAAAAAAAAACAGACATTGCATATTCGTTTACACTTAATATTTATAAATAAATATTGGGAGGTAAATGTGCTGTTGAACATTAAAACGTGACCAATCTAACTATAAAGAATGGAACGTGTGATAATTCAATAAGGCGCGACGTTTACTATATATCTTATATCTGTCACACAAACTGGCGTGTTAATATGTGTAAAAACGTGTTTCTACTTAAATGAAAAGTTTTCAAGTGACAGTAATAGGAACATTGGACATTGTTGTACATTCTCAACTACGTAGTAATGAATTCATTATATTAAACATATAAAAAAGAATGTTCACAAATAAAAGATCGATAGAACAATCGTATGCTCCAAACTGGAACGATCATTATGCTAAATACGTTCTGAAACAGTTAAATAAAGTTACTTAAAGCGATAATCTTAAAGTGGCAGTACGCGGTACATCTACCCTAGTTGCAATTAAACCTCTCGGTTGATTTCCAAGCAGAAAAATAAATCTCCGGGTTCGCTATCGTCCGCGGAGGCCGTGGTTGGGCCAGTTGCATGGGTAATTACAATTTCAAAAGACGGGGAGCGTTATCGGTGGCAGGGCAGCATGATTAACACCGGGACAGTTGGCGAATAACGCCGGTATACGAATTATCCGCTCGTTATCGCTATGGCTCGGTATTCTCCAACCGTTATCGGCTATATAGCGTTGCTGGGATCCGCTAAAAGAGCTGGTTTCTATCGAGATCTACATAGTTGCATAACTTGAAACGAGCATCGATTCTCGGAGGCGAGCCAGTTGATCGCGATGCACATTGGCGTGCAGGGGAAGGAGGACCAAGGCGTGATGAGGCCGGTGCACCCAGCACGATGTCCGATAACCAACCACCCTGACGATGGCGCTTAACGCGCGTAGAAAACGATCTCACTTCGTAACAGTCTTCCCTCGTATACAAGTACAACACCTGGCAAAAAGTTCTCCATCGAACGCGACAACGTCCAACTGTGGCATATGTCCCAATTACTGGCCACTTCAAGCTTATCGCTTTAATTAAGCGACTTCGTTTAATTATTTTAGATGTTATTTAACCTACGAATCGTTCCGGTATCGAGCACAACATTAGTTAACGTCTCTTTTCTTTTTAAATACGATGTATTAATTGTTAATTCGGTGAAAATATATAAGAAAGTTCGGTGTCCCTATTATTGTCATTCGCGAAGTTGTCACTCGAATGGAAATAATAGTTACACGTATCAGCAATTCAGTTTGTATGGCGGGTGGAAGATGAATCGTAAAATCATCGTTTTTACTGCGTCGTAACAACTTTTTGGTACGAATTTAACGAAAAGAAATCCATAAAATTGTAACAATAATGGTAAGGAACAATATTTACGGAATTAATCCGTATATCGTCTTATTTTATTGTCCCATGCATAAATGCCTGTGTCCCATTCAACAGGATCAATTTATGAATAGGACAAAATGAACTTTTTTTAAACAACGAAGAATAAAGCTAGTAAATATAGTGAAGAACTTATTGGTACCATACATTTTTATAATAAAAGAACAAATGATCTTTCAAATACTCCAAACTAGGATTAGATATTAGCTTAGTTCTTCTGTTTATTTTGTCTTAAATAAAAGTGTCCCATTCATTGCACTTCTCTCCAACTTTGGATATTTGCATGCATTAGGGCAAAGTACTAATAAATCTAACCAGTTATCGTCGCTTACTATGATTTCAATTATTAGCACCTTAAATTGTTGTCATGTCAGATACTAGACAAAATATAATCGACTGTTGTTTATAAGAAAAATGATAAATGAAATTAATTTTAAACTACAACTTAAAATCATGGAAAGTGTCGATTTACTGGTTTAACGTCGCGTGCTGGGCACTTTGCTATACGTAATTGCTTGTACTTTGAAATTTCCCCTAAATGCGTATTGAACGTCCACGATTTACTTATCTCTGTGCATACTTGGCTTCACGGTGATGCATCTTTGCGTCCAGTTCTCCACTCTTTCTTGTCATTGGGGTGGATCGTGAGAAGCAAGGAAAGGTGTCTTTAACGTCTTTTTAATTAGCCGACGATGTCGGCGATCACAGAGGCGTCCTTTATACCGCGGCCAATTAAAATAACCGATGCAACAGACCTGCATGTACGCGCAGTCGCTTTTTACTGCGTGTATACCCATCGCAAACAGGTATCTTGCGCGATATCACTGGAAATTCCGAAATGAGAGTGGAAAATAAAAGGCTAATCTTAAAGTCGAACCTTAAAAGGCTAAATACTTGTATCCTCACGTTCGATTATTTCATCTTTACGACTGTAAGTAAAATAAACGTACAAATTTTCCTATTCAATTATTTTGATGTTACAGCAGCAATATATATAAAGTCGGAAGTATCGTAGAAAGGTTAAATAACTACATTTCTTAATAAAGTAAACGTAACGCACGCACAGTTATAATATATCCTACCGAAACAAGTAAAAATCGCCGTACCGATCAACGTGTTAAGTATGAAATCTGAAATCCGTCAAATCGACGCGTTCTGTAAATCTAATGTCAAAATCGCGACTTCCGTGTTCGATAAATTTCCTTGTAAGTGATTACAGTAAATGGTAATATTAACTCGAGCAATTGTACGTATTTAGACAAACCCTCTTTAACTTTAAACCCCTAGTCTCTAAATTAACGTTATTTCTTCCTTCGCGTCCTCGCCTCGGCTTTGAAACGGCCGCGGCGCGCGGCGCGGCCAATTAAACAGCGCGATCGCATAGCCATCCGTGCGGAGAAAAATCATTCGAGTATTTTAATTAGACAGGCTTTAGGTGTCACGCTAAGGATCCGATTTTGCGCGTAGCGCAAGAATCTCGCCTGTGAGGTTTACGCGCGCGTGGCCAGAGTCGTTAGAAAAAGGAAAAGGAAGAAAAATGAGGAGAGGGAAAAGCAACGTCGAGTCGATGGGCTGAGGCGCAATTAATTTCTATTAATTAGATTCCGCGCCCGGCAAGACGCGGTGGAAAGTTCTTCGAAAGATGACTTATTACGACGTTGATGCTCGTGTCTCTTCCGTCCCGCCGATGATTTGCTGCCGCGCGTTTTAATTGGATCCGGACGTGGCCGCTTTTCACGCGCTCGTCTCCGCATCGTGCTGCATCATCCGACTGGCCACTCTCGCTTTCGCGGACATTTCGCCATCGGGGATCCCCCATTTTATGGCGAGCCTATATAGAAAACGTGGGAGATTCGAACGTTGCTCGAACATCGACTTCCGCGTGCGACGCGTTGCCATTAAGGTTTTTTCACATCGCTCGCCGATTACTCGAAACTACACCGCCGCGTAGTATAACTATACCGCCATCGTAATCTTCGAAAGTTTCAACGTTTTCAATTAACCCCTTCCGCTACGATTATTTTATTACTTACGCGTGTTGGAGTTAACTTAATCGCTGCTTCCATACCACGATACGCGCGCATTTTATAATACAAAGTTTCATTCAATTTCGAAGTAAAGTACAAAATTTCATCGCCTATGGTATCCATTCTTGTCGAGTCTACGTCATAATTCGTAGAACGAATGCGACTCGTTATTATAACGCGAAGGGTTAATAGTCTCCAAAGATTGAAACTATTACGCGAAAGAGGTTAAAAGGAAATGCTATTAATAACGAGCAAACGACTAAATACTAAAATCGATGAAACACATTAAATCAAACGCAAATAAAATTTCACTGTAAATTACAACAGTTTGATCCTGGGTGCAGTATATTGTTGGTGTACCCGAGAGGCACACTTCGGGTACAACGCCAAACTTTGCCAGTGCCTGTAAGTAGTACTTCGAGTGCAATGGGTTAAATTCTATTATCACGCTCCAACAGATTTCATAAGTAACGCGAAATTTTCACGAACGACTTCGGTCACTTTTAGTATACAAGGGGCTTACACCAATGGTTGACCATAGTCAGCCTTGCTATCGAGCATCGAAAGGGTTAAACTGTGGTATCGCTCTTGGTGTGCAACGTCCTTAAGGCTGGCACGAATGTGACCGCGTTCGATTCGCGCGAGACGTGGGCGCGCGATTTTTCTTTTTTTTTTTTTTTCTTCGGCGTCGATTTTAATAAGGAACAACGACGACGAGACGCTGTTATGACGGCTCGAAGGTGGTGCAGTAAAACCGGGTGATAAAGATACGCGCAGCAACTCCGCCTGGGCGGGGTTGCGTGCACTTGCGTGCGTTTCGCCATCCTAAGAGAAGGCCTCTCTTCGAACAGTCGCGCAGATACTGTTACTAAGTGTCGTAAAGTTTATTACGGCGACTTTGCGCCGTGCCGTGCCGTGGTGTTCGTCGCCGATCAATTGATCGTACGTACTGAAAACCAGGCGGTTTTCGAATCTTTTCTGGAGTTCCTTTCAACCCCTTTCTTAACGAGTTCAATTGAGGACGATTCATCCTCCAATCGCGGGCAATTTTTTCCATTTCCCTTACATGTTTGGTAAAAATGGGGGCTAATTTACGATGCAATTTACCGTGCAATTTATTAAACCGTACAGTGATCGAATTTTATCACTGTTATATCTATGGTTAGATGGCAAAACCTGATATGTCACTTTTTCGTAAAAGTCGAGGTATACAGTTTTCCATATGTGTTTAAATGAGATCGATGTTAATTTGTAAAAGATGATATCTCTTTATCGATGTAGCTTGTGCAACGCTATCGACGAGATAATCTCGCAGCGCAATTTCCGCTATGCGATACTATGAACGAAATATTTTGCGTTCCGAGTAACGTAATATATATAAAGTAAAATTATAATAGTAAAATAAATTATTATAATAAACTCTTCCAATCTAAGTCAAATTAACCCGTTTTGTCGATTATGTACATCTGCTAACTATATTTTGTCATAATATTAACTTTTTTTTTCGGAATATTAATGTATTTAAGTCTAAACTTTATCGTTTTTCTTTTTTTTCATGTTAAACGATCTGTGCTCGCTCATTGTGTGCTCTTTATGTTATCTTTGTTCATATGAAATGGGTTTTTTGCCCGTAGAAATAAATAAAATAAAAGAAAAGAAAAACAAATTAATTACAATGTAATCCACAACTATTCATCGCAATTTTTCAATGTCGAGACTAATCAGAACGCGAAGAAATTCGTTCTCAAGAAAGAAATGCGTTCATTCTTATTCGACAATAATATTGAATCCTGACGTTGGTATCCTTGGGGGCAAGAAATTTTGTACGTATCCGAGCGCGAATACAGGTATCGTAAATGCAAACGAAAGAGGACGATAAATATTTGCACGACGCGTTGGGAAGTGCTGAAATTTTTGCGAGCAACTTTACCAGTCGATTTAATTGTCATGACCCCCGTTCGTGTTTAATCGCCAAAATTAAATACACCTTGACACCGATGGCTTCAATGGATTTTACATCTTACATAATATCTTTGTACGAGCTTCTCACGGAAAAATCGTGAATTTCGTGGCTCCTTCATCGCCGTGAAAGTTGCCACAAGATGCGCTGTGAAATTCTCGGAGAATTGCAACGAATACGATAGGATTTTGGATAATTTAACTTGAATTGAGAAGCTTTTAGTTACTTCTTTACTTACTTAAGTAAGTCTTTCTTACTGGAAGAATCGAGAAGCTCCGGAGAATTCACAATTGCATTCAAAATTTCATACGCAGAAATTAGGTACGTTCCAGAGTCATAAAGTTTACTCGCGATAATAGTCCAAACTTAGTATAAAAATTTGTTTACTTATGATTCTTCGTACAATACATTGCTACTGAATAAAATAATTAAGGTGTTGATTACATTCGTGGCATTAATTGAGACATCTACCCTATTCCAATTTATATCGAACAAGAGTGCAGTAAATTTGATCCAACCACCCCATTCTCTCCAACTTTTCCCTACAAATACTTTTCGTAGTCGTCACGCATTCATAAAGTGTACAAAGAAACGAGAGCAATTGGAAAATCAAGATGAAAGACGATCATAGAAACGGTGACTAGAAATTCAGTTGAATCGCAGAGAGCTTTCTTCCTATCTCGCCATTAGCTTTAAAGAATCGAGGTCGATAAATAATATTGTAATAACGCACGCGGAGGTTTAGAAAGGGGTTAGACGAAGCTGCAGACGAACGATCGTTGGAAATGCTTCTGGCGAGAGAGGATCCATAGGAGGATCGACGATATGCGAGAGATAAGCGTTTTGAGAGGACGTTAATAGATATTGGACACGGTGCTAACCGATCGCTGGGGGCAGAATTAACGAAGCACCGATCGATCGTGTACGAACAAAGGATTTGGGACTCGTGGGCGGTCGCGTCGAGAGCCGTTCTACACGAAATTAATTTACAGTCGCTTAACGGGACCGGAAGGATCGAAAGGTCATCGGTGCGGAGGCAAAAATGCCGTCGACGCGACGAGTTCGAAGTATAGATTCCCTGGCACGATTAGTGCGACTGTAATTTCCGTATTCGTTTTCACTTTTTTTTCTCTTTTTGCTCCGGTCGTATTGTGAGAGAGTTGTGAAATGGAATACGGAATCGGCTTATCAATAGAAAATCAATTTTTAAACGGAGTATGTTGAAATACAAATTTATGATATCAGATAGAGTGAATTTGTGTGTGATTGTGATTGCGTTTGTGTGTGTGTGTGCGCGTGTGTGTGTATGAAGCGAAGAGAAATTTAATAGCCTTGCAGTGGGATATCTTATCTGTAAAATATTGCTATATGCAACATGCAATATTTCTGTGTTGCTATTATTTGCTGTTGCAACCAACTTGTAGCACATGTAAATTATAGCGCATAAACTGTTGAACATAATGGGAGAACCTTTTAGCCCAAGGTGCTTCTATTCGTCAGTAAGACTAAATTATTGCAATCTACAATTATCAACTATCATTCGATACTGTTCTTGAATATTTTTAAATGTAAAGCGATGCAAACGTGATCGCTCAATCCGATACAAATCGTTATATACCTGTATTCGTGATATACGAATGTTTCTACTTGCGAGAAGACAATTCATAGTTCTTAATGAGGTGCAAATATCGTCTAACAATGTTGCAATCTGTTTTCAGAAGGTGCTATGAAAATGGGCCGTGAAACTCGAGCTAGTGATTCTACGGAGAAATACAGGTAAGAGATCAAAGATTTTCTTATATGTAGACTGCAGAGAAATATTGATACCTATTTGATACCTACAAGAAAGTATCGATATTTTATTGGTTTTATTTCATTGGATTTTACTGGATCTGCGTTTTATGTATTCCTCATTTTCAATTTATGCACATTTATGTTCTTGTTGCATTAGTTTAACGCGTAACTCTGAAAGCCCATATTATTTGTAGAACTCGTATATTGATACTTTCGAAATAATATTAGACACCTATTAATCTTTTGGTAACTTATCGAATAAGTATCGACGGTTTTATTACGTATCGAGCTCAGTCTTACATTATTTTACCACATAATTCTGAAAGCCCATATTATTTGCAGAGCCCGTATATTGATACTTTCGAAATAATATTAGACACCTATCAATCTTTCGGTAAATTATCGAGCGAGTATCGACAGTTTTATTAAATATCGAACTGGTATCGATACTATCGCGAAGTATTAAACAGGTATCGATTCGGTATAGTATTCGCTAGTATCTGTATCGAAAATTGATTCAGAGTACTTAAAATATTGACACCTTTCAATACTTCCTGTTCGTCATTTTGCATCGATATCAACGGGAGCGTCCATCAACTTTTGAAATCGCTCGAATAATTACGAACGGTTCCGTAAGAGTTTCAAGTTTTAAGTTTTACATCGAGCCATTGTGAATAAACCGCGAAAAGTTGCACGTTTGCGCCGACAAAGAAGCTGCGTGACTGCACCGTCGCGAAAGAAAGCTAATTAGTAGCCGCGCAATTATTTCCCCGACAATTAAACGGGCACGTGAACGAAAGGAGGATGATTACGTTAGGAAATGCGCGGTTTAACGCAATTCACTCGTGTTTCGTACTCGAGGACGCGGTTCCAAGAGATCGGGAACGTCGTAAACCGAAACATCGGACCAGGAGGATTGTTTTGCGCGCCGCGTCGCTGTCGTAGGCGTTTTCATGCGCGAACACGATTCCATGCAACCAGCTGGAATTCCTTGCTTTACGACAGGCGTCCAAAAACAGAAACGGACGCCTGCGACACAGAAGTTCGTCTTTCGTAAAACCATTTTCCTTCAAGGCAATTATAATTGTATAGCTTGGCCGAGCAAACGTAAAGTTGTTGGATGGAGTTAGGGTTAAAAAGTTAGACCAGAGTTTCTCGAAATTTTTGGCATTATATCCCACCTCGATATATCAAAGATTTCGATATTCTCCACCAATTTTCCTCACTAGCGAAAGAAAAAAATGTCTGCTAGCATAAACTATAATGGTGATTTGTTTTACTATGGTGAGGTACAATATAGGGAACGAATAAACGCTACTACAAAGTAGCTTTCAGAAAGAATTCATTCCTTATAGGGTAACCCGTTGTATATTGGTGTTGAATAGACTGCGAATTTTTATGCAAATTCATGTTTTTATTAATAAAACTAAGAAACCTAAGTAGAGGATCGTTTCACCCCCAAAACACGATAAATTGAACTTTGCTTTAAGTATTGCGTACTACATTCTTCATATTACAATTATAAATGCACAAAAATTCGTAGTCTAATGGTGATCATAGAATTTCCCATGCAATATCCAACAATTGTTTCTAGTTCTTTATTGAAACATAAAATCTCATCTGTCTTTTTATACGAGACACATGCGTTGCTTCTTCCTCCGCTTAAATTCTATTATTTTACGAAATCTAAAAGAAGTTTCGACGCTGGAATTATCAACGATTATGGCGTGTTTATTCGTACAAGCCGATGATAGAACTCTTACCGAGCGTCACTCCAATTATCCATTCGGATAATTTGAAGCCCGACACGCACGTACGTTTCGCGTATCTTATCAAATATATTCTTTCACTTAAGGCAGCATCTATGTTTCGCAACAAGTAAGAAATTTTTCCGCGCCTTTCACCGACGCAACGTGGAGTTCCAAAGTAAGTCATCATCAGTCGCGAAGGCTGTCTCTGTACGCTGACATTTCAGCCACGAGACAAATTGGCCAAGCCGATTCTATCGTAGCGTGAGAAACCACAGATTTCTGCGTTAGACGGACGAACCTTCACGAGTTTCTCTTCCAAAGCAGGAAGACTGTACTTCGAACGATAATCTGTTGCTTTTGACAATGCACTGCATTGGGATATGGGGTTAATTTAACCCTTTGCGGACGAGAAGTAATAACACCTATGGGAGTACTTTAGTTTTGAATTCTACGTATTTGAATTTTCAGACTTTCGAGTTCCAAACCGTATAATTCCTAACGATTTCAAATGTTTATTATTGCGTTAAGTATTCATTACGTTCAGTTTTCTGCTTTAATAGTCGACATAGGTTCAGAAAGCCAAAAAATGATTAGGCGACTATTTGTCGACACTCGTCCGCAAAGGGTTAAATTACGACTCGTTATATTCTTCGATATACGATTTTATTTTAACAACGAGGAAAGACGTCTGAACGTTACAAGGATCGAACTAAAAGTGAGGGCTTTTCTAAAGCACGTAGAAAATCTGGCGCCCACTGCGGAAAGAAAAACAACGGCCGGGGCCTGCAACGTGTTTGTCATACAGACCTTTAAGACATTTATACGGCCAGAGGCCCATGACTCTGGTAACAGAGTTAAGGCTTTCCTTTATTACAGACCCAGTGTCTCTCAACACAACATTTATTTTTCCTTTTAATTAACCCCTTGCACTATGATTATTTTATTACCTACGTATGCTAGTATTAGCTGGTTACTCTTTTTATATCATTTAACTTACAAATTATTTAAATATTGTAGGCAATTTTTACTTACGAACCTCCAATCTTACAAGACCAAGCTAAAATTTCAATTCAAATTAAATTCCACTCTCAGTAATATACGTTTTTGTTGAATCTAAATTGTTATTCATAGAACGAGCGTCACTCGTCATTGTAGGCCAAAGGGTTAAAATGATAATCCAACCCACTGCTATGCTATTGAGAACAAAATGCAATTATATAAGGGTTTTCCAATATACCCAAGTTTTATTAAAGTACACTGGAGCTATATATGTATAATACATTGATTTTGGGTAGGACGAAGTGTATTATTTTTCCTATGAAAACTTTGATAAATCGAAATCGTTATAACTCAACAATTTCAGCTCCTCTCTTCAGATTCGAGTTATCGAAATTCAACTGTATTTCGATCAATATACCGCGGATCTTTATGCAAATTCAGACGTTTAAAAATACAATTAAGTAAACGAGATCTAAATAGGGAGTTGCTTTACCCCCTAAATACTATAATTAGTATTTAATCATCAATATTTTTCGTATTTAACGATACCGTGTACATTTTCTATCGTTTCACGCGTACAAATTTCCTATAAATGCGTAAAGATCCGCCAGTCTATTGATCACCCATTTCTGCATCCGAGCAGACGGTCGCCTTCCATCTCGCAGAGATTCGAAACGGTGAAGCCGACAATCGCCATTCACGAGATACCGTTACCTGTTTCCACAATTGAATAGCGAGACCGTAACGCAGCGTGCGCGCAGGCGCGTTACGCAACGCGCGAACTAGATTTATAAGTCGCTTACATTTTTGGTACACAACCTTCCATTGCCGTCGTCGTCGTCGTCGTTGTCGTCGTAGTCTCGCGTTGAAAACAGGTTCCACGAGGATCTTTCCTATACCCGTGGCCACGGTACGTTCGAATTTATGTTTCAATCGGTCGCCCCGGCAATTAGCCCATTCAGAAGCGCGTACGAGTTCGATTGAACGTTTATGGCAGCGGTATCGATTTCAGTTTTCAGTCGGTGGCAGGCAATAGGTTCCGAGTGCAAGAATGCGGAGAGTAAGAAGTGGTTGTTCGAACGCGTGTAGTTTCCGAATGGAATGCGGTTCGAACTATTAGGTGTAATGGGAAAAGTGATGGATTAGGTTATAGGGGATTTTTTTTTGTTGCGTTTCGCGCGTGACTGGTAGGCGACAGTATGATTTGTGCGGGATTTAATTTAATTTAGATCCGTGCGTCCGGGGCGAAATTTGTGGTTCCGTGCGTTCGCGCGTTTTTAAAGGAAATATTATTTACAGTAGTTGGCGAGCGTACGAACAGGGAACCGTTTACAATTAGCCTTAAATTTACTTTGCCTCTGCACGAAGATTGTATGGAAGAACGTTGAAATATTACACGCACAATGTACCACCTACTTTATGCACCTAACATTTAGATTTTTACTCTCGACGAGAGATTTCGCAATCTCTCCACTTTCCACGGATTTATTTTTCCGAAATTACAGGCTTGGGTATGTGTAATTTTACGTGAATAAACGCGACGCGAGCATTCGACTTCTATTTATATACGTACCTAACACGATTTCGTGACATTATTATCGAAAAGTATCAACTTCTCCATTTGCCAGATCGTTAGAATTATTTCCTATTACTGTATCCCTATTTTTAGACTTAAACTTGCTCGCTTGTCGCATTTGCTTTCGGTTTCGTAATCCCTTCGGTTACGCTGTATCGATTTCTACCGATCTATCATGATCTTGCGAGTTCGCCTCTGAAAAGTTATCACTTTCAATCTTAACCCGTTTCTGTCCCTTACCTTGTACTAGAATCCCTCAAATCATTATTTTAATTGCAGTAATTCTCGTAAGTAGACTGCGCATTTTTATCCCTATGCATTTGTCGGAAATTTAATTGCGCAAAAGGGTGTAAATTGACCACGAATAGAATGCAATCAGATTTGTATGCATTTATGGGAGCTTTACTTATGCGATAAAATACAACATTCACATAATATAGAAAATAAAACACGCGTTATTATATTTATTACACGTAGCAGATAAAATTAATCTCTATTTCTGCTCCATTTCTGAAACAGTGCCATTAGAAATATGAATTCTACGATCCTGCTACGAATTAGAAAAATATACCTACCGAATGCAAAAAAGAAAGTATACTGTTGCATGAGTAACCCACCGATACCATAGATATTGTATCGCCCCGCGACAAACACGACAAATCATCCTGCGAAAAACATCTTGACTCATAGATTCCAAATTCCTAACCAGCTAGCTTCCCGCACCCGATTACTCATCTTGCCCCTTTTGCACTCTGCCCTTATGCCGACCATTTCCAATAGTATATATATCACCATTTTTAACCAGCGCGGGTCAATTCTCTGTAGTTCGTACTTGCGTGCGGAACTTACCGCTTACGAATAAAAACCTTCGAGCCTCTCTAAGTAGTTGCGTTTAATTCCTCAATCCGGAATCCAACAATACGTTGTAATATTTGAAGGGCGAAATAATCCTCTGCTTAAGTCTGGATTTACTCGCGTTAATGAATTCCATTTGCGTTCCGCATCATTTTGTGGGCACTTGAATTTCCTACGAACGCATAAAGATGGGCAAAAAAGTATTCCGTGTCGTAAAATTTATACGAGTTCAGGGCTGGCGTTCGCTAATCGCAAGATTTCGTTCATGTTTCCATTCTCACGGTGGCTCCTCCGCGTCCTCGCGATGAAAGTTTCCGGTTGCACGGCTCTGCACCGCAATCTCGTCTCTACAATGTCGACGTCTATTGTCGATGGATACAGGCCGTTCAATTTTAATATTAAGGTCGGTCCGCTCGTAAATCCTCCGAGCAATAATGCGTCATTGTGCTTGGTGGGAGGTCGCCAGATCGAATGCAGTCGCCGTGGATAATCCATGGCGTTTCCTCTTCGCGACCGGAATAATGCGTCGTCGTTAGACGCGCTCACGTTCGACTCGTTGATGATCGCTACGATGATCGAACGAGCGCACCGTAAATCGGACTTTCTCGGGATGCGAGCACGAAATTAGCGGCTCAATAATAATACATTAGACTTTCCGTAACTAGAATTTAGTTCAGTAGAGAGGAAAAAAATGTAATTCATTCCAGTTCCCTCATTTTCTATTTCGAAACTAAGAAACACAATAGAGTCCGCTTATTATGTTCGCTAGACTGCGGATTTTTACCCGTATAATTATTTACTTATTTATTTGTTTGTCCATTTACTGGAAAGTTCCATTTAATATACGCTATACAATTTCTACTCGAGAGCCAGATTAATCAAAATTCATTTTTGTTAAAATTGTGCTATATATGTATGTATAGCATTTTATTTATCTTTCTTAACTTTATCCGAACCACAAGAATGCAAATATGTTACACAATACACAAAGAGCATTTAATTGCAATTAGAAGATTTAATTCAAATACAATGCTGTCTTACGTACTTTTCATTTTTATTTTCGCTCTATTATAAATTTACAATATAGTCGGTTAGTTTGGCTCTGAGGTACAGAACGAATAAAAGCATTCTAACATTTATAACCTACTTTGGCTAAACATACGCATAGAGAGATTTGTATAAAGAGATCGCGCCACATTCGGTATAGGAAGCACAGTGATTCAACCATCTACGATCAGAACAATGTAATCAGAATATTGTAGATACTTCACCCGCAATGGATCTATATTTTTCATCGCTATATCTTTCGATCGAAAAACATCCATTGACCCACAGAATTCATTTTTTATTATATTCATTATTTATTATACACAGAATTCATTTGTATTAAAATTAACACGTAAGGTGCCCTTAGCCATAAGCTCAGTTATTATCGTGTTTGTTCTTGTCAACAAAAAGGTTTCAACCTCTGTTATAGATGAATCGAACAACGATAGCAGACAAATGAAAGGGAATCGTTTATGTAAGCACGCTTTCTTATCACGGTTTATCTCGATTTAGGTAGCTTAACGCGTTCACCGGGTTGATCGGACATTCGAGCAGCTGGCGTAATTAATAACCGGCGAGAACGATTTTGTCCAGGGATTGCGTTAGAATTCGAGGAACGCGTTCGCGGCATAAATTACACGTGCGTTGTACGGAATATATTGATACGAGGAACCGATGAAACGTTACGCGGGTCAGTTCGCGGTGATCGAGCGATTAGGCGTTCCTCGAGCAATTTCTCGAGGGGACTCGTGCACGCGAGTGCTGAATTAGCTAGCCTGCGATAAATTAACGCTCTTGTATAAAGACGTTTCGTTGTCACCGTGACAAACGTAGCGCATCGATTATCATCGCGACGCCGCAATATTGTAGCTCTTCTAGACGCGTCGCGCAGACGTCGCAACTCTCACAGGAACGCATTCTAACTCGAAAGGGACAGTTTGTTCGTACAGTCGAGATCAATTTTAGCGTTAACCTCTTGCCATAACTTACTTCCTTCGCGGCTCGAATCATGCGACTCGTCCTTTATAACAACAATAACGGAGCTAACCAATGCAGCAAATACGATTAAATAATTTCAATTTCTTTTCAACGAGCGTCGAAGCTTTTTAATTGTAAATATCTCGGAAAATATTATTGAGTATCTAATCCTACGATGGTATATATTTGTAAATAGGACAACAAGATCTATCTTAAATCGAAGGGTTAATAACTTACTCATTGGTGGTGTGTTCATTTACTGGAACATCTACCCTGTATATGGTGCAAGATTTTAAGTAACGAATAAACGTAATTCAAAAAGACATCGAGGAAAGCTACTACAGTGGCGTACCGTAGCTAAGAGGTTAAACGAAGAACACAAATTATTATCGTTTTAAGCGAAACGACTAAAAACGTGCTTTACACCACTGTGACTCTGAACCTTTCAATTGTTGCCGCATTATTAGAGTTATACTCTTTGCCGGATACTGTACTTTCGATTTCTTCCCTTTAATCCCATTGAGCGTAACACAATGGCGTAAGCGAGTCGATTTGATGCGACACAATCATCCTCCCTTTGTCACGGTGACGGTGGCCGATGTCTTCGAAGGTTTTTCACGTGGGTCAGTGTTAAACGTTGTTCCCTCGACGGTATTCTCATGGATGCAAGGGACATTGATTAATGCTGCGTTGAGACACGGCGTGGGTCACTTCGCCGCCATTAGTCTTGCCTCCCGTCTTCATTATAATGTCACGCGGCTGATTCCATAGGCCATTTAAGCCTTTTTACAAGGTCTCGTCGCAGGCATCGTTCGTACAATAACCGTGTTCTTTTTTCTTCTTCTTCTTCTTCTTGCACGTTGTGAATTATTCGATTTAAGGGCGGGATCATTTTTTTCCGCCGCTTGATCCGGCCCTCAAGTGTGGTACACGTTGCTTGTGAACACAATCGATTTAATTGTGCGGTACTTTTATACGTGTAGACGTAGCAGGGTACATAATTGTAAATAAATATGTTACCTGTCGCGTTTCGCCACGCTCTGTCAGCTTTTTTAAGCGATCGATAAATCTTAGTCTAGCGATTCATACGTCTCGCGTGCTTTGTGCTGTACACGTGTAAGATTTACTTATATATAATTTGCGTAGACTTATCCGTTCGTGGCGATAATAACGATGGTCATTTTCTGTAATAATTAGATCGTTCGTCTTTATGCAAATTAATTTGTTTACGAACAGAAATAGGAAAATGAAATCTAAACGGGGGACAGTTTTACCCTTTAAATATTATATCTTCTATAATTTGTATACCTTATATATTTGGAATTCTTTTTACGCGGTATCTTTTTTTAATACGAACATTTCTTTCGTACGAAAAAATTCAGGAATTTTCGAATTAAATCTTGAAGGGACTAAAAGGGTTTTATCTTGCTTGCATATTACTGTATTATTATCATGTTTCCTTTTACCATTGTATTAACGCCGATTAGCAGATTATTACTAATTATTATTCAGTTGTAATTTATTTCGCCGTAAAAGTGAATAAAATTCGTGTCACAGAAGCTTAAAAGTAGGGACACCGAATTAATTTGTATAATCGACGGCATCTCCGATAAAAGTAGCGTGTATATTTCTCCGACGAACTCACGACAGGACAGCACGTGCTCGCGCACAGTTAAATACATATGGTACCTACTTATTTTTTCTCTTCCAAGCTGATAGGGCATCGATCGATCCTCACGCCGTCAAATATTTTTTCTCGTCGATCCCCTTGCAGCGCCTTTTGATTATCGAAAATAATATTTAAGCGCGGCGCGCATCGAAGAGACCGCATCGTATCCCCGTAACCTTCGATGAGGATTCCCCTTTAATGTCGATGATTATCCGCAGTGGTACCACTCGGCCAGGATTATACCTCGCGGAGGATTATAAGGTCGACCTAACGCGAATCTTCATCGCGGGCCAGTGAGATCGATCGCGTAAAATCGAATCACAGTTTCGCGTATTTTCTTTTTACGTTTGGCAGGGATTTTTTTTAGTTGCACTGCTCTAACCCCTTGTCCTAATCACTGGACGAGTGGCACTCGTGCCGCGAATTATGGCACAGATTCCACAAAAACGCATAGCATTGGGGATGAAATTTAACTGGAAACCAAATTTTGGCCTTGTGTTATAGAGTAGATGTACCACCTACCGTCACTTTATATTTGTCGCTTTAAGTAACTTTATTTAACTATTTTAGAACGTCGTTAACATAAAGATCGTTCCAGTTTGGAGCACAATATTGTTCAACCGCTCTTTTATTTATAAACATTCTTTTTATATGTTCAATATAATAAATTCGTTACTACGCAATCGAAAATGTACAATAGAGTCCAATGTCCTTATAATCGTCACTTGAGAACTTTTCATTTAAATAGAAACACGTTTTGCATATATTAACACGTCAGTTTGTGTAACAGATATAAGATATATAGTGTGGCGGCTCTCCTGCACCCACCACTAGAGGGACATATGAAATAGGACTTTCTCGAAAGTACTCGCTCCAACGACCACGTCCATATATATACCGCCTTTAATCTTCCTTCCAATATCCTAAAGTCTAAAGCAGGGCCTGCTAGGTAGCCTTACTGATGAGTCCATTAGCAGGCCCAGGACGAAACGCAACACCCTTCCTTTTTCCTATCCTACCCCCTCTCCACAGCTCCACAATAGTAAACCTCGCGCCTTATTGAATTATCACACGTTCCATACTTTATAATTATATTGGCCACGTTTTAATCTTCAACAGCACATTTACCTCCTAATATTTATTTATAAATATTAGGTGTAAACGAGTATACAATGTTTATGTGTTATTACGTAGATCAGAGTCCAAATTTAGTATGAAAATTTGCTTACTTACGATTCTTTATACGTTACTTTGCTATTAAATAAATGAATTCAAGTGGCAGTTATAGGAACAATGACAGTAATTTACTCTAATATGGGAAGTTGTTAAACAAATATTGCCTACAATATTTAAATTATTTGTACGTATCACGACGCGAAGTCAGTGATCGGCATTATGCTAGCACACATAAGTAATAAAATAAATAATAGGACAATCTTGCGTTCGTATGCAAGACGATCGTTTCGAGCATCTTTTGTAAAAGTAATTATTACACTGCGGATCTTTATACAAATTAATAATTTCATCGACACAATTTAAGAGACACAAAATAAGCATCTATTCGTTTCACCTCCTAAGTATTTTAAAATGCACGTAACATTCTGTACTTTAAATCAAGATACTTTAAAAATTAAACTCGAACTTTTTCGCTGCTATGGACGTATATATACGTCTTCGAGAATTGAACTAGCATTCGTTGAAACCATACGTATATTGTTTCTATATCGCGATATAATTTCTGAAATCATTCGTACGTGAATGTTACGGTACACGTAGTCGCGTAGAGTATTCAAATATTTATACCCACATCATTTTTATATTAATAAACATTATCATTACCCACGCTTTTAGTATTCAGTTGCAATGCGCCGGTAGCGAAATGGTTAATTATGGGCCGCGAAATGATAGCTGCTCGAAGGGATTACTGGCGCCAGCGGTATGCAAATTTATCGACGCGAATTTTACCGTATCAGCGAAGAAAGCTGCGTGAAGCCTTCGAATTCGTTGCAATGAAATACGCGACAATACCGTTCGGTTGAATGGCGTTAGTGGAAGTAACGATCCAGGGGACATAATGACGGCTGAAAAAGGACCACAATGAAACAAGCATGATGAATGCCCGCGATGCAATTCAATCTCTATCTCGATCGCGTTCGTTCTGCGCGATGTAATGTCCCGATAAGTCAGCACAAATGTCCTAATTAGCGTGTACACATGCGAGATCTTTCTCTCTTCTTTTTTCTTTCCTTTCTTCCCTCCGCTCTGCCCCTCCTTGTAACGCGTAATTTGTAATGGCAATGGGCGCGAACGTTTTACACGTTACACCGTAACGCGCGCAACGTGTGTCGGCGAGGGCGGAATGTTGCCGTGAACTTTCAAAAGGCAGCTGTAATGGATACGAGGAATTTGAACCACTTAATCGCTTTAATCCTTTAACCCCTCGGCGACGGAGCGGTTTCTCGTTCCTATTGCACGGATTTAAGACATTCCTCTGCTTAAGAAGGATCGATAGATTATTCGAATAATTTCATTCAATACGACGTATCATATGGTTAATTTATTACACATTATTTTGCATCTTATTTTAGATTTCTTTGATGGGTTTCCGTATGGATTACTAGAGCTCCGTTCTCTTTATCCTCGCGTTAAAAATATATATATAATATACATTTATATTTAAATACAAATAAAATACAACGACAAATATAAGCATAAATATAAATTAAATACTAATTATCTTAATTAACTTTGTAATTTTATAATTATCTCCCTAAGGCTAGCGAACATCGCAACTTATTTAGGAACTTAATGGTACTACCCTTTAGACTATTTATGCATCCTGTTTTATTCCCCCAATACATTTCTTCCCCTTGAACACGAATGTAAATATTTAAACAAAAGGCAACTAAAGAAACAGGTCCCGAATTCTAAATAACGAAAACTTCGACAACTTTTCCACCAGCCTAATAAATCGCGATTACATTTTACGCGACCAAGTGGGACGCATACGTGTCCCATTAGTCACGAAAGGGTTAACAGGGCGAAGGTAACTTATGTACATCGGCGCGTTTTATCCGTTGAAATATCGAAGCTCTGGAAGTGTAATGTGCGTCGTTGACGAAATGATAATGTCGATCGAACACAGAGACCTGTCGGTTCCCTGTGTGTTTCAGATCGTTGCAATAATTAAGACGCATGAAGGCTGATACATGAAAAAAAGTTGATCGGCTCGGGTCATTAAACCGCGCTTTCCGTTGCACGGGCGGAGAGACCAGAGCAGAGCGGAGAGACCACGTTAAACGCTCGTTACCAGAACGCGTGTCGTAATTCAATTTCACGCTTTCCTGCTCTCTCGGTTCGGAATGTTATCTCATTCCCATCGGGAACCGATAGCGTACGCGTAGACCGTTCGCCACTCCGCGTTGCATAGGACCCTCTATTGTAATTTCCGTGAGAGTACACCGTAACGGTTTCTATAAGGTTCCCGTCTCGCGATTGCTCGAGGATGATGTGCAATCGAAGCGCAATCAACGACTTTCCAGCTTACGGATCGAAGTTGGCTACATTGAAACACTTGTTCTCCTACCGCACGACGATTAATTTTATGCTTCACTCACGATTCACAACGTAATTGTGTTGGATGACCAACGCGACCACTCACACTGTAAACACCACAGACGTCTGTCTTTATACTAAACCAATGAGTCTTCATACTAAACCAAATTCATCTGACAAACACCCTAATATCAGTTCGTAGTCATACTGTACTGCGTACCTTTCCTAGTCATCCTGTATTCGGTACCTTTCCTTAGTCAAACTCTTCTTCGATCATTGTCCTTACCATTAGTCATCCCCAACAACAGTACTTAAAAGTCCGTGTTAATGGGTATGCTTTGATGGAAGCAGGGTCTTCTTCTTTAGGTTTTTTAAATAAAAAGACACGGGTTTAAGAAAAAGGTAACTGATATATATATATTTGATCGTATGTGGAAAATGTAATATACCAGGACTTTCTATGTCCTGTCCGCACCGACTCTTTACGTCGAACTGTCGAGAAAACGACAGCCTTCGACACTTATAGTTTTACAAACAATGGTCAACCTTTTCAGGTACGCTTGATCTTCGACAAGACGAGACGCTGCGACTCCGAAGTCTTGGGGTTTTCCCGATTACTTTATTACGCCTGTAGAAGCGACACTCTAATATTTTTGAATAGGGAGTTTTTCTACAGAAGAGCTGTTTTACTTTAACAGTCCGCAAAATCATAGAACCGATAGATTTCCGTATTCACTAATCGAGTGCAGTAGCCGTATTAATCCCTTGGCTTACGGATTTTTCAAAACGTATACAATGAAATGTTGACTATTTGTTATTATAACACTACATCGAATGCAAGACATTAAAATATTATACGCGATTCTTACCTAGTAATTCTACATCTCACAATCTTACAAATTGAAGTATAAATAAATTCAAATTTATTGGAAAATACAGCATGTTTTTATTGTACGTGGTACGTAAGTTAAACCACGAGTGTAGCTCGTTGTTATAAGCCAAAGGGTTAACAAAGCCTCTAAGAGTTATCTTGAATGTGTTGTCAATTCTACCGGAATCCAACACAATTTGGTGTCAGAAGTGGGATGCAAATGGATTTAGGGGTAATTTTAGTGGAATTAAATGAGTCAACTTATGGCGGGTGATCGTATTATTATTAGTACTTCAATATTATCACTTTTTTGATGTTTAAAGGACTATATTTGTAGCGGGTTAAAGTAAAACTCGGACACTTACATTTTCATGCTTAAACATTTTGTTATGGAGGACGTATATATACGTCTTCGAAAATGGTACAATCATTTGTTAAAAGCATACGTATATTTTCTCTACAGTACAATGCTGCTTCTTTGTCAGTTCATGCAACAATATTACACCATACTTCAAATAATACTTCTTTACATTATAATTAATTTTTAGAAGTGTATTCACAATAGCAGAATAAAAGAATCGCCAAATTTTCGCCAAAATGTTGCAGATTTTTTTTACAGTAAATCTTGTGTGCATGTGTGCTTTTAGTATGTTTAATATTTGTTTAAGAACGAGCATTATTGATCAGAAAACGGTGTTTTCGGAAAAATTTTCACGATCCTCTAATTTTGCCGTCAAATTATTACTATGTAGTATTAAAAACATAGCAATAGTCTTTTGTATTAAAAGCGGTTCCATTTCCATTCATCTTCGAATTTAGTAAACGATAATGTTGAATTGTTCATAATAATTTGGAACGTCGAAAAACGTCTGTGGTATTTGCAACACTAATTCTTTTTATCAAAATTCATATATCAGTATAGAAAATTAGTCATCGTCAAAGAATATAAGTATGAATCGACGTCCTTTCGTTTCCTAACCGATGGATAATGCGTTTATTAAAAACATTAATGTCACAAAAAGCGTAAATAATATTTATTAAATTTACCTTTTTTTTTTGCCGTTACTGCAAAAACAAGCCAATAAATAACTGTCCATTTATTTCAGATTCTTTCTAGAACACGTGTCTACTAATTTATCTTACAACTCAAACATGTCTGTCCCATAAATACTCACCGCGGTTCAAGTCACATGCTACGTGACTTATATTAATTAACCCACATCTAAAAATTCTTCTTTTTCTTTTTGCCAAAAAAATAAATCACGTCTCTGATCTTAGTACTCGGAATGTTAAAAATGCGCCGAACGATATACGACGTTTTGCAATTTTCATTTTTTCGCCATATTAATTAACCCACGTTTAAAAAAATCGATTTCTTTTTCCTTTTTCTCTTTGCCAAAGAGTAAAACACGTCTACGATTTTAGTGGCTACTTGGAATGTGAAGGATTCGCGAAACGTTTAGAACTTTGCAGGTGGACGCGATTTTCCACCTGCTTTTGAACGTGTAGAAGACAATTCTAGTTAATTTGCGTGTTAATTGACTGCATAATTTACGAATATTATTAATTCGAAGGAACTTAGCTTTGTAAATAAAAGAGTGACTGATTACGTATATATTTATTTGTCATTCTTGTATACTATCGTCTAACAATAACGAAGGAATTACGATAAATTGTGTTAGTATAGCAAATTAAAAGTAGGATATTTGTACTAACAACAAGCATTCAATTGCGTTGCTGAACGTATTTACAAATAGCGACTAGGCAAAATGTCTGAACAGTGGAACGTGTTAACCCTTTGCTGTCTAAAATATTTAAACTACTAGTTTCGTGGTTCAGTATTCATGATTACGTTACAAAACCGAGAAGAAACTTTCTCCTAATTATTAACCTTATCGTTTCCCAACAAAATTAATTTAAATTTCCGGTTTAAATATTGATACGCGTTCAAGATACAAAAAATTGTGTGGTTAGGTCTGCAAAGGGTTAAATACAGCGTTTATTCATTTTCATTTTTGCGACCATTGCTCGTAACCGATCCCGATCACGTATCAGCTGGACCAGCATAGATCATTTAAGAGTCCTGTTATAGTAAAATTCAATATTTACCGATGAACAGCTTCGCTTTCTCGTGGCGCCAACGAATTCGCCTCCAACCACGGTCAACACCGTTGTCGTGATTCTGGGAACGAGTCCAAGGCAGCGTTGCCAGGAAAAGCACCCACAGAGGGGCACCCGTCGTAGCTCTTGCCCCGTGATCGCCCACAAGTTTCTTATTCCCCTATTGTTGGAGTAGTAGTGGGAGAATCGGTAAACTGGTAGGGATGAATCGTTTAGTTGCCTAACAATACGACGCGATGATGTTATATACCTTTTCAGCTCTCTTCTCTCTCTCAATTAGTAGTGGGAGTAGTAGATAGGAAAGTGGGAGGCTCGATGACATTTTCGGGCTGTGAGGCAAGGGAAGTGCCCCTCTGTGGGTGCTTTTCCTGGCAACGCTCGGTCCAAGGTTCGACTAATCTCTCGATGAACGTGGATCGAGATAAAAAACCACAACTCTACCGCGAACCGAATACAGGCGCGTTAGATGGAAACGATACGAAGCTTGCAACGAAGCGTTTGTCGAATTAAATCGAAGATTGTAATTCTTGGAGAGTTGTTTAGTACTGGAAGGATTTTAGATAGGAGTAATCAGAATTAATTTTCGAATACTCGTGTATTAGATACACGTTCTAAATGTTTCACACTTACTTACATATTATGTAGGGGAGATGATCTAAATATGGGCTAACACTTTTATTTTTTACATATCATGTCAATGTATATTTATAACATGTTACCTTTCAGACGTAGAATTGAAATACGTCGAACGAAAGTAATGTTCGCTACAAATTACAAATTTAATGTAGCAGTGCAAAAATAGGAATAGGGTAAATGTACCACGTACTGCCACTTTAAGATTATCGCTTTAAGCAACTTTATTTAATTATTTTAGAACGTCGTTAACATAAAGATCGTTCCAGTTTGGTGCATACGATTGTTCAACCGCTCTTTTATTTATCAACATTCTTTTTATACGTTCAATATAATAAATTCATTACTGCGTTATTGAAAATGTACAACAAAGTCCAATATCCTTCGTACTGTCGCTTGAAAACTTTTCATTTAAATGGAAACAATTTTTCCATATATTAACACACCAGTTTGCGTAACAGATATAAGATATATAGCAAACGTATCACCTTACTGAATTATAACACATTTCGTACTTTATAATTATACTGGTCACGTTTTAGTGTTCAACAGCACATTTACCTCCTTATATTTATTTAATATTAAATGTAAACGAATATACAATGTCTATGTGCTGTTACGTAAACCGAAGTCCAAATTTGGTATGAAAATTTCTTTGCTTACGATTCTTTATACATTACTTTGCTAATAAGTAAACGAATTCATTCATATTATATATTAGGGGATAAGTTACGTAGATAAATAATGACATAGTTAGATTAAGCTGAAAGATGTAGTATAAGAAGACTATTAGGTATATATTAAGATTAGCAATTAGGTATAAGGAAAATATGTATAAAGAAGGAGAAGGGGCGGAACCTTTGTAATCCAATAGGAAAACAATAAAGATCTATATATATATATAAGTAAACGAATTCAAGTGACAGTTATAGGAACAGTGACAGAACGTGGGTCATTCACCTTATGTATTCTAATTGACCTCCTCGCACTCTTCAACCTCCTAATTTCGAATGTTTATGTACAGTACATTCATTTCTCCGAAAACTTGTCAAATTATACTATTAACACTAGGTTTGCGGACGTGACGTGCATAATTTGACAGGCTTCCGGAAAAATACGTATACGGCATATAAATATTCGAACGTAGAAGCGTGATGATGAAGAGAATTAATTAGAATACGTATTCATACAATTGTATTAATTAAAGTTAACATAAAGTACTGAAAAATAATATTTATGGTCTCTATAATTTTATGTATGAAATCTGAACGGCGTCAACGTGACGAGTTCTGTAAACCTAGTGTTAATGTCCGTAAACCTAGCGTTGTTAATAAACTCTGCACTTCAGTTAGCCCATATTTAGATCCTAGCCTGTATTTGGACTTCTTTCTCTATTAGAACAATCCGCTCAATTCCTCGAGAACGTAAAAAAAACTCATCTGCATCTTGGATCCCCTTCATCGCGATTATTCCCGTTCGCATGAAGCGGGTTTATCCGGATGAAAAATTTGAAACAGGAATCGGAATATAGAGCCGTGAACACGGCATTTCACTTAGCGAAACAAATATGTAAATAGTGGTTGAAGCGTCGGGGTTCAGTGTCCTCTTTCCACCTTCTCGAGAGCCATCCTCTGCTCGTCCCGGTGAAAACCAAGGTCACAATCGTGCTTCCAATCCATCTCCGATACCCGAACCACGCGAATTCGAAGTACACGCAAATATTGAATCTTCCGGATCGCCATTTTGCTCGAAGCATGATTCTTCCATTCGTGGGCGACGCTTGTGCGTGGAACGAAATTGAAAAACGTCCTAATTTATTAATGACGATGATAAATTCAGGGTTGAGTGAAAGAGTGGTTTAACTCTCCAAGGACGTCGCGATTTTCTGTTCCTTTCATTCTTGTATTTCGACAAATTTACTCCATTATACTACTAATTTAGTTTACCGTTTATCAAATATCGAAACGCGTCTAATAATCGCTAATACATACTTCTTTCCATTCTAAATAATTATTAATGGCTTTATACTAATCGTACAATGAAACTAGGGCCCGTAAATTGCAACAGCTGCCGTCACTAAAGTGTTAACTGGATTTTTTTGAAAAATTTGAGTTAAACATTATCGTATACTTTTATTGTATTTTTCGTTTTTCGGAGCTACTTCTCAAACACTCTTTCTTTATTATCGCAAGCGATAGTTAAGTTACTAGACAGTAAGGTACGCTATGCTTAAGTTCAACATAGTCGATAGTAGGAATCTTTTAAGAATTTCAATCGGACGATTGACAACGCGAATAAGCAAAATATGATATTGTGGGTACAAAGTATTTCCGCCGGTACGAGGATTAATAAAATGGGTGAGAAAAATACCCAAAGACCGGTAAAGGGTTAATTATTACCGTTGAAAACTGATAAGCGTCTAATCGCGTCATATACGGTAGTACAGTGTTAGAATAATTAGTTTGTATTATTAGAGGATATCGTCTGTATTAACATTCTTCTCATCGCAAGTCTCACAAATTGCGGACGTGTTTTTCTATAAAGTTTCACACGGTGCCAAATATATCAGTATAACCAAGGAAACAGAAGTTACAGCTTTATCACGCTGGCTTTCCACTGCCCTTCGAACACGATTACAACGATTACAAAATGGGGTCGCAACCTATAAAAGATTAAGAGATACTGTTATAGAGAACGGTAACAATAATCCCCGCATCGAAGGGTTAATTTTTCAAGTCTAAGGAAGATCGGGGGAAGTGAATTCTTCAACAGGTGAAACAAAACGTAGAATAAAAAAAAAAAAAAAAAAGAAAGAAAAGAAGAAAAATATGGCGATTCGCGCTGGTTAACACTGACAGGTAAACGGAATTACTTTCACGATATCAGGTGGCCAGTATATGTGCAATGTACAGTGGAAATAGGTGCGGCCGGAAATGTCAATTTCGAGGCAAGCTAATCCTCGCTGGTAATCGAACTCTCCGCGTGTGTAAACGCGTGTCTGTTTTCTTTTACCGGGTCTGCAAATTCAATTTGAACGCCGTCAATCGTTGGCCGTGCTCGTGGATAAATGAACCACCGTGGGGGATGTTTATGTAAATTGAAAGAAATTGAAGCGATCAATTCGAGAACAGGATTCGGCGCAATTCCATTAGCCAGTATTTTGCTGAGAATTACACGTCGATCTCGCGGCTGAAAAATCTGTCGAAATTCCCAAATAGCCGTACCTCATTACTTAAAGTACTCTTGGTCTTTCTTTTTTTGTAATTTCTTCTGCGATAGTCATTAAGTATTAATGATTACCATAATAGCTGGAACTGGGGGATGAAACATCGTAGGAAACATTTTCATGAGGTTTTCACGAATTCCAAGCACTTTAAGAGCATTTTTATGCGAATAAATTTGCGAATTTTCGATCGCTATGATTTAAGATTTTGTGACCAAATTTAAAACAGCACGTTTTTTATTTTCGATTATCTAATTTCGATTATCTAATTACATAAATAGATTGCAAAGCTATGACTCTTGTAATTTTATTCAAGGATAGATATTAATAATAAGTATTTCGTTAAAATTTACGCGATCACTTTTGCTCATTGTCGGATATTTTCCCAATATTAAACGACAGATTATAAATCTGTGAATGAGGATATTGTGCATACTCTCGAACTCTAATCGTTCAGAATAATTCACTCTAATATCTTGCAATTTTGTTTCTCACAAATCACTCGCCGTGGAAGTGAAAACTGTGTTCGTAATCGTATGCAAATTGCAGCAGCCATTGCAAATACGTTAACAGATAGAACAAAGAAATATTTCTTTTAGAAGCCGTAAATCATTAATATGCTAACACGCGCGTGCCTCTATAGCGAGGAGTTCTAATGGGACACCGACAGTTAATAAGCCAAGAGGAAGTCAAACACTTATCAGTTTTGCGAAACAAAAATGCTTGGACCGTAATAAAAGTTAATAAACGTTCACTTTAATTATTCCTCGAATTATGTGCGCCGCCGTGCAACGCCGTTACACAATTTTAACTTAAGCACGCTTTAATCAACGTGTCCCAATGTAAACATCCGCAAATTTCTACGATTCTCTCTATTGACAAACGGTACGAAAGCGAGTGCGTGTTATAAATGTCAACCAAGTCCATTTCTGGGCCTTAAAGGTTGAAATTAATAAATCATTAACTAACTAGGATAAATGACCCGGTTACTGTCACTGTTCCTATAACTGCCACTTGAATTCGATTATTTAATAGCACAGTAATGCGTAAAGAATCGTAAGTAAGCAAATTTTCATACTAAATTTCGACTTCGGTTTACGTAATAACACATAGATATTGTATATTCCTTTACGCTTAATATTTATTTGTAAATATTAGGAGATAAATGTACTGTTGAACATTGAATCGTGGCCAATATAATTATAAAGTATGGAACGTGCTATAATTCAGTAAGGCGAGACGTTTACTATATATCTTGTATCTGTTACACAAACTGACGCGTTAATATATGTAAAACGTGTTTCTACTTAAATGAAAAGTTTTCAAGTGGCGATTATAAGGACATTGGACTCTGTTGTACATTTTCAATTGCGTAGCAATGAATTCGTTACATTGAACATATAAAAAGAATGTTCATAAATGTTGAAGTCAAACATTTCGCTGTAATGCGTAGAAAACTCCACATCTCGAAATATTGGCAGAAGCGAGTTCTGTTAGAGTTTGACCATGGAACGTCGGGTAATTAGGGGTTTGGGGATGCCTGCGAACACCCCATGTATGAATGTACAAACTGTCGCCACGTTTTGTAGGCAGTTCTAACCGTGCGCCCGTCTTGTAAACATCACCGATACTTCTTCCACCGTATTGAATATAATTATTTACCAACTAATTCCACACGAGTCGATTATTTAATATAACCCTTCAACAATAAATAAAAGAGCGGTTGAACAATCGTATGCTCCAAACTGAAACGATCTTTACGTTAACAACGTTTTAAAATAGTTTAAATAAAGTTACTTAAAACGCGAACCTTAAAATAGCAGTACGTGCTACTTGTACCCTATACAATCGTGTGCAAGAAAATGTTCGATCAAACGCGACAACGTGGAACTAATTAAACTAGGTGGTATAATAAGAACGTGAAACATTTTTTCAAGCTTTATCCTCGACACCTCGTCGTATCTGGTATTCATCGATGTGTACGAGCCGTTTTATACAAATTAGAAGTGCTTCTTTTAACAGAGCTAATGATCGGAAAAACTTTAATCTACATAAAATCGGCCGTTTCATTTCTAACGATCTAATGTCGCGTAGTGTGACACGTTATTACAAGGCACGAGGTTAAAGTTTCCAAACGGCGAGATTGCGAAAGAAGAGAAAAAGCGAGAAACGCGGCTCGAAAAGCAGAGTAACTCGGAAGTACGCGTGAGAAGCTTGATTAATAGATCCCCGTTCAGCGTTGCGTGATAAATGATACATTTCGAGAGAGACTTTCATTTAATTTAATTAATCACCTTTTTCCTCGCCAATACTTTTACTCGAAACTGGTTACGTAATCCCTGTTACTTACCTAATTCGAATTTTTCCCTTTTTCCATGCGACGACTAGCTCATTTTCACGACTCAGAGTCGCCTCTCGAGTTATAAGGTTATAAGTTACAATTTTCGAGTTACAAGGGTAAAAGATACGTCTAAATACGCGGTAAATAATTCGAACCTTAGAACTAAAGAATTTCGAGGTATCGAGGTTTGACTATGCAATAATACAAAACATATTCATTCTTCTGTACAACTCCTGAATATTTCCCAAATATCGTTACGAACTTTCCCAGCAATCTGATATTTTTATATTATCATGCTTCGCCTAAAACTTTTTTTCAAAGTTATCACTTCTCCAAGCTACTCCATTTTACGCGTTTAAACGTTAGAGAAATAACAGGAAGAAATAGTAAAGCAAAACGGCTGATCGTTCACCGATTGAACCTAACCCGAACCATTACTAACATAATATTCGGTTCCCTCCGTGAAAACCGGCTGTGAAAGAATTCAAATTACGTGGCTATTAGGCCACACCGAGGCCCACAATGAGTGATCGGTGTTCGAACTAAAAACCATCATGAGAAATGGACACGGCCGTGGACGAATGATGGGCAATAAATAAGTTTCAACGGTGTGTCCGATGAATAATAGATTGCTCGAGTTTAAAGTACTCTAAGTACGAACTTTCACCGTGGCTCAAGTAAAACGAATCGAGATAGGATATCACCTTTCCAGTTAGTTTAATAACCCTTTCAAAGGGTTAACTAGGCTAAGTAACTTTTCTCTCCTCTCACGATAAAGAAGCGTGGAATGTTAAATTGCTTCCACGGTTTTGAAGTGATTCATGGATTGGGATGTTGGGCAACGAAGAGTCGAAGTTGGTTGGAGATTCACGGAGAAGAGTTTTGTGGCACTTTCACGTTAACCCTTTACTTTACCAATTTGTTTCGAGATACTCTCTTGCGTTAATCTAATTGGTAGATATTGTAACGCACATTTAAATTTCCCATAAATGCACGGAAAGTTGCAATTTACTATTTACGAAAATGTATCTTTTTTTATTACGAAGTCAAGCTTCGACTATGTAGAGAATTAAAAGGCAATATTAACTGAATTAGAACAGGAATGTTTATTAATACAAATTGAAATGATTCAACGATCAATGGTGAGAATTATTTGCTCTTGTTATCGAATAAGCTTACGTTCGATTTTAGCCGGTGAATGAAACGGTAATCAAAATCTAAAGACATCAATCTTTAGAAAGTTAGTAACTAGAACTCCAGATAGACAACTAGTTACGATCCATCAGGATCGATTAAAATAAGAAACAGTTAGAGTTCGTTTTGAGTTACGGGCAATGATACTTCGTTCGAGTCGATCTATCAATCCTCATTCTTATTTCTTACTTACTCTTCAAATAAACTAGGTTATCTTTTGCTTTACTTTTTTTCCCGGTTACTTCTATAACGTTTAGACACGTAAAATACAGTAGCTGCGAGAATTAATAGCTTTGATCAAAGTTTTAGGCGAAACGCGATAATATAAAAATATCAGGTTGTTCGGAAAGTTCGTAACGATATTTGGGAAATATTCAGAAGCTGTACAGAACAACGAATATTTTTTGTATTATTGCATGGTCAAACCTCGATACCTCGAACTTCTTTAATTATAAAGCTCGAATTATTTACCACGTATTTAGATGTATTTTCTACGTTTGTAACTCGTAAATTTTAACCCTTTGCACTTGAGAGGTGACTCTAACAATAAGTCACCAAAATCAACTAGCTTTGAAATCTCTCGAGTGATACTGAATTTTTAAACGATGCTCCCATTTTTCCTGTAATTCGGAGTACTAATTATTCCACTAAGAATTCACGACTAATCTTAACCTTTTGCACGCACAACAGGCAACTTTAAATCGCCAAAAATGAACCAATTTTGAAAGATCTCGATAGCAAAGGGTTAAAATAATTCCACTGCGTCCTCCGCAAGCGTGAAAACGCGGATGCCGTTCCATTAGCGCTGGTTTCGTGGAAACTTGTTAGCTTACGCGGAAAAAATGTCGAGCATCTCATAGGAAGTGCAAATATCGGGTAAACATCGACGGTAAGGTAAACATTTAGTACTTGGAAGTGCTCGTAGCCCTTCGCCTCTCTTCTTCGAGTAATTCACCTGTATACGCACCTGTACACGCACTCACGCAGTACAAATAAACGTGTTCACAGCGGTACTAAACAGTTGGTAGACGTTTGTATCCCCCATTGAAGTACGTGAGAAGGAAGCGTGATTAAGTCGTGTCTAGGTTTCCAGGTAACGTACACATCCCAGGGAAAGTTGGACAACGGTTAAAGGGGTATTCTAGGTCTCCCTCATCTCCGTGTGTTTGAGGAAATTTGACAATATACGTAGGAAGATATTGTAATATCGGAGCGTTCTAGAGAAATTTCGTGGATGAAAGTATTCGAATAAAGTGGAACATCGATTATCGGAACACTGATTAATAGAACGATCGATTATCTTGGCTTATCCGTGAATTTGATTAACAGAAAATTGATTAACGAAACATTCGATTGTCGGAAGAATATCGTCGAATAAGTAGGGAGGAAAAGTCTAGTCGTAAGAAATGTTACAAAGAACGAAGGTGGTATTTATTTTTTATTGAACGAAATGTTGAAATGTTGAGAGAAACGAGCTATAGTTGAAAGCTCTTCTATTGTTCTTTTTTTTCAAATGTACTTACACAAATAGACTCCAAATCACGTGCATGTTAAAGAAAATAGTGAAAACAAAATATTGACTTGCAAATTTTTCTTTCATTGTGCGACGTGAAGTTTGCGACGTTTGTCAGCGAATTTGTTGAGATTCCTACTCAAAAGAGAGCTTCGTTTTAACATTACAGCGATTACGAACATTAAATTGTCTCCTATTACTAATAGTGATGTACGCGATGGATTTGAGAATTTGCGGGTTTGAAAATTCAAAGGCTGACAAATTTTGCGAGGATCATAATTTATGCGTTAACTATTTATTACTATGATATTGTATCGCGTACAAAACACTGGAATATTATACGCAATTTATACTCGATAATCTTCAACCTTATGGACTAGAAATATTGTTACAGTTGCGATTAATGTTTACCGCGAAAAACGGTGTATTTTTTATTGCGTTTAAGGCACAATATATAGGACGAGTGGGACTCGTCGTTACGAGGCAGAGTTAATTTCGTCTGATCGCATCTTTCTCTATCTACTTCTCCCTACCGTGGAACACCGTATGTAAGTACGTACATTGTTTCGAATGTACGACGTACGAGGAAGTATGTTTTGAAGGCTGAGATTGTAGGCATTCTTAAGATGCTTTAAAAGCGGATTCTTTAGATAGGAATCTGAAGATTCTGGAGTATGATACGGATGGGAAATTATAAGGAATGAATGAAATATTCGACGCTAGAAAGTGAGATTAATTTCGGTGTCTCTAATCGACGAGTTAGTTCATATATTACTCGAAGTAACTACTTAAATAAGAATACGTTTGTCCATCGAAAGGAAATAATGTACTTTAATTAATATAACTGTTTAATAGAAACTGTTAAAACAAGGATTGAAGAGTTTAAAAAGGGATGTTTAACGATTAGAGTTAGCAGATTAAACGGTAGCAGAATATTAGATGGATATATCTTTATACTTTTATATTTTTATATCGTATAGTGTATCTCATATAATAGAGTTATGGGGCAGAGTTAAGCTACTAATAGCTATTAATCAGTAATAATAAAAAAAAATGTAAATATGTAAAGAAACGGAATCTCCATTCGTAATCTCTTTGGGAAAGCAATAAATCTCATCATCTATCTATCTACATTCTATAAACACATTTTCAAGAGCCGAAACTATATAAGAGAGCGCAACTAAAAGAGAAGCGGAAACCTAGGAAGACCCCTTTAACCTCGGCTAGTTCTTCGCAAAAGGTGTTCGATGATCGTCTGCACCTTTGCCTCGGTACATACTTAGGTTTTTTGCCCAGACAGTGCCAACAAGACGGCGCCAGGGAATTTCTCATGTCGGGGAGCGTGTTTGCCGGCAATTAACAGAGATTCCAACGAAATGAGCCACGTCCAGTGTACCGACTGCAAATTTATTTTCGGCCAGCGTCATCGGCGTGCCTCGTGCAAAATCTTCGGTGAAACGCGACCTCAGGTTCGTGCGCAACAAATACAAATTGCATAGATTCTTTATTATCTTCGGATCGCTGGTGTCTTCCCCTTATCTGATTCAGCTTCGCTTCGGATAGAGTAACTCGCACTGCTGCGAAACGTCCGTCGCACTTTAGTGCTAATCGAACTTGATGCGATTCGTTAGCACGTAGGGTAGATTTACAAGTATTTTTTTAGATTTAGTCCGGGTTGGCATTAATTTTAGGAACAAATATTTGCCGTATACTAGTTTGTACATTTCTAGGTTTTCTTATACATAGGTAGATTTATTATGGTTTTAGGATACTAACTGTTTATAGAAATCTGTAGGATCAATTGAGAAGCTCTTCTATTGGCCAAAATCGTGCTTCCGAGACATCTTTCATCGTTAACAAAAATTAGGGGTGATACAGATAAGAAATTAACCTTTTTACTTTGAGGAAAGGACATTTCATACGCAGCAATCTAATAGTTAATAATTCGTTACCTAATTAAATACGAGGTTCACAACACCATTACGCAAAGTACAATCAAACATCTTCCGCACTAATCTCACAAAAGAACTATTAGTTTGAGTAATAAATACCTATTGTTAATATTGTAAATATTAGATATTAATATTGTGAATATTATAAAGTGGGAAAAATTATCGGATTCTCGAAGAATGTACAGAATTCTACTTCAAATGGCTAAAGCAAATTTTCCTTTCTCCACGATGATACTCAAATATATACAGAAATTCAGAGCAAACAAACAAACATACAACTCATAATAAATTAATAACATACAAATTGGTAAAGCATAATCATAGCAAATCATAGCAAATTGGTAACGTACAGACATACATACAACTTATAACAAATTCATGACATACAACTGTAGACAAATTCAAATTCAGCACGTTTCAATAGTCCTGAAACCTCTTAGTTGAAAAATCCTTAGCTGAAAATTTAATTCTGTAGTGATCTTAACAAATGTTTAATACTTCCACTCGTTTACTTTGCGCTCGCTAGAGTGACGATAAAATTAACCCTTTGCGGACGCGGCAAAATAATGTTTAAGAAATTTTAGTTCAATTATTAACTGTTTCAGGATGGAACTTATAGAATTCTTGTCTAATTATTTGTAGCGGCGATTGCCAGTGACATTAAATTGACTTTCTCGCCTTGAAAATGACCGTGTATCGAAAAAAAAAAAAAAAAATCAAGAGAAATCGGTCGGTTATTCGCGTCACCTGTCCGCAAAGGGTTAAAGAGAAGATTAAATTGTGAACTAAATTTGAAAGTCCGAAGAAAGGTTAAAGAAAAAAATCGACGACATCACGCTGAACGTAAAGATGGAAAGGGTTAATGGTGTGCACGGAGGGGAGGCGAAAAGTTAAATCTATTCGGGCAGTGTTAAAATGATTAAAGGATCCGCAAACCGGGTGCCTGTTTAACGAGCACGAAGCAAGAGAGTCAATCGAGTCGAAGCAAAACCGGTAGCTCCGTGATCGCCAACAGGCAAGCGTCTTCCTTTATCGATCGACAGACAGCCGTTTTCATCGTCGACGTCTCTCGACATAACACGCATTCGGTAACACATCCGACCATCGACGACGGCTTGTTGCATGCCTTCTTTTCTGTCGCGTATTATTGCGTTCTCCTTTTTCCCGATTCGTACGTCTGGGGTCAAGACGAGTATAACGGGGACCCAGGGAGTTGTGCGAGCGCCAGAGCTCTCTTCTCTCGCATTATTTGACCTCGAGCAAGGAGCGTTATAAGGAGCAACTCGCGTGTATGCGCATACACTGTGTACACGAGTACATTTGATCGGATCACTCTCGAAACCGACACTCGCGGCCCGAAATCGTCCCTTTCGCGGCCGAGGTGACGCGAACCTGCAATTTAAGCTGCATATCCGTGCGAGCCGTTATAATTGACCACCGACCACCGGCTCTGCTTCTCGATATACAGGGTGGAACTTTAAAGATGTCGCACAGGTGGGAGGAACCATTGAAGCGTTTTCGTAAAATTGTCCAGCTACTCTTTTCCTCGCCGATTTCGATGGCTTGGAAGTACAGCGATGGACAAAAGAATTCACACACCCTATTATAAAGAAATGCTCTTAACCCGTAAATCTGATTGTAATGGAAATTTGTGCGTGTGTATGTGTGTGTATGTGTGAAGACATTTTGGGAGATAGGGAAAAGAATTGCCTGCAAAAAGTGTTCAGTTTTGAGCGCTTTATCGCTCTACTGCGAAAAAAGAGTTGCATTAAAAAAATAAAGACACGTTGAAACCTTTGAGATACGAAGTCACCTTTTTAAGGATATTTTAGGTGGACAAAATAGTTGCTTCATATATGCACTATTATTCTCCGCGTGCAAACAAACTTTCATTAAAATCAGACTTGTTGCAGGTTAGAAGAATTTTCTTGTAATAAAGTGTTCGAATACTTTTGTCTGGTAATGTATGTAACAAAGTGCATTATTTCGAACAATCTTTTCCTTTGAAAAAGTTTGCGGTCGAGTCTAGTTTGCAACTGAATTTTTCACATACAAATAGGTCATACAAATGGCAACGTAAGGAAACCAATTCAAACCTAACTATTCTACCTATTAACTAATTCAATCGATTAGATTCGAATTATATTAATAACCCTTCGCGTTTGCCTAATTTTTCCCGAGTGACCTACTATCTTTAACCGGATACATGGAAACGAACTCTATAAAGTAACTTCTATCTCGGTTTCGCGTGTCGTTCGCAGAAAGAACAAGTGCAACCTTACAGCTATTGAAAAAATTCGAATTTTACGTCGCAGGGATCGAAAGCACCTCACCGTGATTTTTTCGAAATACCATCAGATTTCGCTGGATACCGCGTACGATAGCCGGCGATATCGAGCACCGAGCTCACGTTTTCCCGCGCTATCGTTCTCTCAAAGCAGCGAAACGTGTCGCCGGTGCCTTCTGGTTTCGTTGAATAATGGGAATATGCCTCGGATAAGCGGCGTGTGGCTTTCTAATGCCGCGCTAGCAGGCGTACGGAAGGATACAGGTGACTCGACGAACAATGCTCACGACGCAGTCGCTACAATGGAGATCATAATCAAGCAGTCGACGTGTAATGACTTATGGGCCGGTCCCTGGTCGTCCGCGTGGCGAACAATAGATCGACGACAGAGATGTTTACGGCGGGAAACCTATGCTCTCGCAAATGCTGTGCTTCGTTTCCAAAGAGAGACGGGGTCCGAGCGAACGAGAGACCCGCGAGAAAATCGACCTCCTATTCCTCTTGGGTCGCCACGGAATTTTTGCGACCAACGTAGTGGTATGGAAATTGGGTCGAGCCGTGAATCTCTCGTTCGACTCGATCGCGAATCAACGAGGGCGATAGCTTTTACGAGAAACTCGATTTTTCGTTGTCAACTACGATGGCATGGAAATTTTTCAAATAATATAACGCATGAACGTTTTATTGCGACGAATGCAGAACGGTAAAATGTTGTAGATAATTTATGCTTACGATAGGTATGGATGAATTTTAATGTACGATTGGCCAAGTTTTTAGGACGTAAATATCCTTCCTTCGTAGCGAAAGGGTTAATTCTTATTTCAATAGATCGTTGTTAAAAGAACCGAACAAACGTACCTATGGAAATTTCTACGATTGCGAAATTCGTAACAGTGACACTGTTTTTAATACAACAAACGACGATTATTATTTCTTTTGTACAACTTTATTCGTTCTTCGGTCGTAGCTTCGTACTGTTCCCAATAAAGAGCTGTGCTCAATAAGCTCTATACTTTAACTAACCCATATTTAAACTTTAGGCAATGCGTGTACCAACTCTAGCGAAATATGAAAAAATAATGAAAGGTGCGCGCCTTCCTTTATCCCTTTATCTATTTACCTTAATTATTTCGGGCCAAGCGAGTGATGAATTGATCAGAAAGCGATTAGAAACGTTGGGAACGCTTACACGAATCCAGGAATAGAATCGATTATAGCTTCTGTAAGCAACGAGACCATAACTCGATCGATTCGTTGGTCACCTTTTTTCTCACACGTTGCCCCCCGGTTTATTTGACTTCCTCTTACATAGTAGCGAATTTAACGATCGAGCAACAAACACCGTGAAATCACGGGACCAGTGTTTATCCGCAGAAGCGTTGAGTCCCGTATATCTCCTGGGCCAGGATCGATGAGTCAGTCCGGTGAAATTCGCAAACAGTCGTGATACAAAACGGCCATTTTGTGCCATTACTCTCCGCATCGAATGGAGTCGACCGGAAACCCGGAGGTTCTCGTGTTTATTGACTCCGCGAACGCGTTTAGAAGTTCCAGAAGCAGCGCAACCGTATTTCGCGGGTAATTCGCGATTTTTAGTGATTTTTTAGCAGCATTTATCGTTCATTTGCAATTTGGAAAAATACGTGTTCGAAGATTCGAAAATTACTTTATTAATCTTCGAATCTTCAATTTTAATTTTCAAAAATTAATATAATATTATAGAAAATGCTATAAAATATATAAAATATATATAATATGCTATCGTATAAAATACTTTATGGGGATCATAGTTCACGAATTTACCAAATATAAACTGAATCAGTTATTCAAGTTTTCATGAAACACTAGGATGAACTATGTTTAAGATAGATAAAATATTGGAGCAAAGAATTAAGAACGGAAACTATCCGACATTTTATTTCTCTTTTATTCCTCCGTAAATCGAGTTGCAAAATTAAGTTTCCACTTAACTTCCGTATTTTTATTACAACGCATTTATTATTTTTAAGCGAACGCAAAAATTTCTGGTCTATTTACATTTTCAATGCGCGTTCCACAAATAACACGCACGAATTTATTTCCTGTTCCTAATAATTCGATTATTCACCGTATTCTTCTTTTTGGTCCTTACCTTCGTTTCACCGTAAAATCATCTCTTTAACGACTGTACCGCAAGTTCGGTGACACTGTGTATGTAAAGTAGCAATTGGCCACTGATAATAATATCGTAGCGTGTATTAACACGTAGCGAAGTAAGGATGACTCGGAGCCATAAAGGATCTCGACGAGTTTAGCCTCTCTGTGAAGTAGAAAGCGAACACAATGATGAATACCCTGGAAAGTAACTACCAGAGAACAATCAGATCAGCTTAACTTAACGTCTCAATGATTCATGACTGCCGGTGAGCTAGTTATCACACGTGTACTATAGAACTTTCGTTTCTGCCGCTTTCAATAATTTGTGAAATTAAAGCCGGCCATTTTTACCCCCGCAAAGAAAAATCCAATTTCACGTACAATTTATCGCTTCCTCTCATCGGGGTGTCTTCTGTGCATACAAACCGAGCTTCGAGTAACCCAAAACTCCTTTCTAATTAAAGAAATAAAGCGTGTTCCCATCGATGACAGTTTAACAGCAATACAGAAGATACATAGCGCGGCAAGAATAGAATTACAACATTCAAATTTCCAATTTAACGCTGAAACAGCGACTAAATTATACTTATTTGTGTAAGAGAAAAATCATGGACGTTTGAAAAAAAATATACGTTGCAAATGAAGCGAATCTTTATTTATCTTTTGTGCGGTAGAAAATCGTGGAATATTCTGAAAAATGTATTGCTGAAAGTTTGTGTAATTTTTATAGTAAATTAGTACCTGATCATTTTGATCGGTTTAGTAGTTTTAGTGTTAAGGAAAAGTAAATCAATTGAGAAAATATATTTCTAACACGGTTAAAAATAGGAAAAAATGTTATCAGACAGAGTTATACAGTTTTAAATGACGCCCAACTCGAATTGTAATTTCTTGGATTATTATGCATTGGTGCATCTAAAAGATGCAACTGCATCCTTTTTTAAACGAATCTTCATAAGTTTAATTGCACTTTTCCATGCAATTTTTAGTCCCTACAAAAAAAAGTATTAAGTACCCTCTAAACCTAACAGTTCAATAACACGTAAAAGTTTACTAGATTATTTCAGTATATTTACAGATGTTCACGCTGCAATAAATGTTCAAACTGTTCTCCATTGCAGTCTAAACATTTTTGCAGCGCTTTCTTTAGCTTACTTAACTATTTTCGTCTTTCTGTAATTTTCAATATCTCTGATAGAATACGAGATAATGCAGTGAACTTTAAACCGTTATATAAGACATAATACAAACGAAAAAATTGCCACTTTTTTTCCTTTTTTTTTTTTGCTTTCGTGAGTTAGGCAGCTTTCATAATAACCAGCACAATATAGCAACTCGACAACATCCAGTGCGAAGAATTTCAGCGGACAATGCGATGAAAGAGACTTTTCAGATGGCGAAGCGAGTTAAAAAGGTGACGGACAGAAAAACTTGACGACAAAAGACATTCTTATTCACCTTTTTCTGCAAAACCGAGATGGAATGCGTGTTCCTAGAACGAAATTAGGGGCATACTTGGAAATGATAAAGAACACGGTGCTATCAACGAGACGGGAGGAACGACGATGGCCAACCGAGGCGAGATTTAATTACAAAGAACGTGATGGACCTCCGTATATGTCCACGGCGAATTATAAATTACGGAAGGAATATTACATCTCGCTAGGCAAGGAGAATAGAAAGGAGCAACTGATTTCCATCTGCATTCGCAGCTGCCTTTATGCCAACCAGGCCTCTACCAACTAATCGTGCATCTTCTAATTCAGAAGCTTCGCTCGGATAATATTATTCGGCGACGAAGAAACTGAAACTCGTTCGTTTCTATTTGCAGTATTAATCTTCGTTTCGGAAGCTTCTCTTCGATTATCATTCGTGTGGTGATAATTAAATTCTATGCGAAACTCGTTTGTCCCTATTCCCTGCGTCAATCTTGCGTCTGAGAGCTTCTTCTCAATTATTATTAGGCAGCGGAGAAAGTTCGTATTTCGCGTTATCGCGTAATTAATCGGAGATAAGTTAAACAAGTAAATATCATTAACTGGTCTCCAGTTTGATCGGCCATATTTTTATTGAGGTAAAAACAATTGATCAAGGGAAAATGATTGAAACTCTGATGCAATACAGTGTATTTGTGTACACTGTATACAATTATTACTGTATACTATTACAAAGTATAGTAGGCATACATATGTAAAACGTAGAAGTACACGTATGTAAAGAAATATTTGTACATACCTACTTTTTTCAATTAGACACTTTCTAATCAGATTCTATATCCTAGTCTTTCTATGACAAATTTTTATTCAGATAGAAACAATTGATCAAGGGAAAATGATTGAAACTCTGATGCAATACAGTGTATTTGTGTACAATGTATACAATTATTACTGTATACTATTACAAAGTATAGTTGGCATACATATGTAAAACGTAGAAGTACACGTATGTAAAGAAATATTTGTACATACCTACTTTTTTCAATTAGACACTTTCTAATCGGATTCTATATCTTAGTCTTTCTATGACAATTTTTTATAATTATATATGACTACTATTAGATGATGTGAGATTTAAGTTAGTCGGACCTGACAAATTAGTACCTAACTTACAAAATAAATACAGCGGTTCATAAATACTTTTTATAGCAGGTAAATGTAGCCTAAATAAAAAATACTTTCACTCTCCAACAATAATAAGTATCTAAATAATGTACTTTTTTTATACTTTATTGTGTATATATTTCTGTATATTATGTGCATCCGGTACTTTCGTGCACAATTACATTTCCCAAAAATCCTCAGTCTAGTTAAGATATTTTCTATACCTAGCCGTTATCTTCGAGAAATATCACCGGATTTGACAAGCTAATCTTAAAAACCGTCATCCGCAGGCTTTGTAGCAGCTATTGAATACGCGTGCACCATCTTATTACCACAGAAAGTCGGATTTCACGTAGCAAGTAGCATTAATAAGCCACCGTAGTAGCCTCGGTCTCTCGCGGTCTTAAACAAGCCGGGGTTAAGCTTCGAGCGTCTTAATGTTCCTCATAACGATCGTTAGAGGATCCCTTAAACGTCACGGAATTAAGGTCTTCCACGCAAAGAGAAATTTTCTGCTTCGCGATCATCCTGCGCGTGGCTGCATCATTGAATTATCGTTACGAACTTGCGGAATAAGAAAGAAGAATCTTTTCGTTTAAACAAGTTTGGTAATTCTGCACAAGAATTGCCGGCAACGACTTGTCGTCTACTTAACCCTTTCATATCGATGATCGGGTCAGGTTTGGGTTAGGTCGAAGATCCATTATTTCAGAGCACGAATAATCGTAATAAATAATATATAAGATAAGCAGAAAAGTTGATGCTGTTTTAATGAGAATAGAAATAGGTAAATGGTATACAGAGTGGATTATAGAAAAGTTTATTCGGGAAAGCTTCTATTACCTTCTTTCAACCGCCTAACAATTATTCTACTCCTTGTTCTATTTATGTCATATACAACATATACATTTACAGTTACATATACATATAATAATTATATTAACATACATATATGTATAACATACATATATATAACATATATTATATTAACATACATATATATATATAACATACATATATATAACATATATTATATTAACATACATATATATAACATACATTATATTAACATACATATATATAACATACATTATATTAACATACATATATATAACATATATTATATTAACATACATATATATAACATATATTATATTAACATACATATATATAACATATATTATATTAACATACATATATATAACATATATTATATTGACATACATATATATAACATATATTATATTAACATACATATATATAACATATATTATATTAACATACATATATATAACATATATTATATTAACATACATATATATAACATATATTATATTAACATACATATATGTATAACATACATATATGTATATAAAATATATTAACATATATGACAAATTAATAATTTTCCGAACACAGCTGAAGAAATAGAATAACAGACCATAAGCGGACATTTGTTTCATCCCCCAAAGCATTTTAAAATGCACTTTACTCTGTATATTCCGTATATTTTCACATATCGCGTGGATTTTGTTCATTTCAACTCATCGATATTTTCCATAAATGCACAAGTCTAACAGTTGCGTATAACAATACGTGTGATTTCAATTCCATCGATCTTTATACCCCTAATCCGTATCTCTTTTTAAATGTTAAAATGCAGCCTTCTTAAAATGAAATAAATTGACTTAGGGTAAAGTAACTAAAGTAAACGTTTATCGTAACGTGATACGAAAACAACGATCAGCTGATGCTAGTTAGGTAATAAAATAATAGTGGTGCAACGGGTTAAATCAGTCGCGTTGCTCGAGCAAAGCGAATCGTGCAAATTCGCCGTATTACTCCTTCGAAGGACCTCCAGACGGAATGCTTTTAAAGAGACAGACAAAGCAGGCGGTTTCCGTGAAACGTTCGCTCGTATCTCTTTCGTTGTTGCACGATGTTTCGGCCGTTTCTTCGTACGACTATGTCGCCGGTGTTTGAATGGCGATGTTGCGATGGTTCGTTTCAAAGATATTCCCCTTGTACCACGGAGATTCTTTTGCGACTGTCTTTTGTGCGCAAGAATCCGTTCGTTTCTTTTTTCTCGGATTCGCTGGTTGGTTTTGGTGCAACGGTATGAGAAATGAATTTAAGAATTGCAAGCAGCGGCGTATCTTAGAGATGTACCTTTTATGAATTCTATAGAACGAGTCTTGTATAGATACGCTGCGGACGAAAAGTTTGGGACCCGCGTGAATTTAGAATATTTAATCGAAATATGTATTTTCTTCGTTGTACGTGAAATGAAATATTTGAATATTGTTTGGATGAAATTTTGCCGACTAAGCAGCTGCTTACTCTTTCGAGCTGATTCTCTTATCAATCAAGAGAAATATAAGAAAAACAGCTTATCTTTCAACGGAATGTGTTTTGTATTTTCTTCATTGTACGTGAAATGAAATATTTGAATATTGTTTGGATGAAATTTTGCCGACTAAGCAGCTGCTTACTCTTTCGAGCTGATTTTCTTATCAATCAAGAGAAATATAAGAAAAACAGCTTATCTTTCAACGGAATGTGTTTTTTGTACTTTTTCTATTCTCTTATTTTCCCTCATAAATAACAATAGCAATGAATAGTATCCATTTCATGTAACCGACAGTTTAGAAATATGAAATACTATTTCGAATAATTATTTCCAGTACATGTTAAGAAAATACTATTTCAATTACAACAATATAACTCACTATTTTCGATAAACGTATTCGCCTCTGTGACTCGAAATAAATCACGAAATATTCGTTCGCATTCGTAAGCAAGAGTATTTCATTAACACTATGTTTACGAACGTTACGTGCATAATTCGACAGGTTTCCGGAAAAATACGTATACTGCATATAAATATTCGAAATTCGAAGGTTGATGATGAAGAGAATCGCGTAGAATAAATATTCATACCATCGTATTAATTAAAGTTAACATAAACTACTGAAAAATAATATTCATGGTCTCTATACTTTTATGTATGAAATCTGAAATGCGTCAACGTGACGCGTTCCGTAAACCTATCGTTAATTACCTCGAGCAGTTTATCAAATATTTTTACCCAGGTCTGTTCGTAACTACGCAAGCTTAAAGGGCAGGAAAAAATGATGCGGCTGTCAAATGTTTGCTTTCACTGGGCCCGCAGATGACCCACAAACTGTTCTCGTTTGTGTTGAATCGGTGTGGGTCGGGCCGCGTTCGCAGGTCGAGCATGATTTACCATCGAAACGAATAAATTGCCCCTCTTGAATCTTTTGATTGGTCTTTAGTCGATTTTACGACAATGTTCGGGGAAAGATCGTGCCTGGAAATTCGCGTTACGACGGCCGTGCCAAGTGTTGCGCAATCGCGCACGCAATCAAACTCGCCAATTAACAATTAAAAGGATTATGTAAAAGTCGATTAAAGGACGCGAGCGGCGGCATTTAAACGTGAATGGCGTCAGAATAAAAGTAGGATGCGTTTGTGGAACGTGACTGGAATTCACTTCGATCGTTCATTGTATTAGGTTGTTGCGCAATAAGTACCTATCGCTATTCGACGAGGACTCGCCTTGCGTCGTTTATAAAGTCACAAAGCATTCGACAATCGAGCCACTAGGTAATTATATTTAAGACGCGATAAGAGAAAAAGTTAACCAAAATTCATTTAAGATCAACACGATTGTTTTGGCTGACTAATTTTAACCCTTAACTACTACATATATTAAAACTTACGTAACTATTATTAACTAATTTGTTCAATTAATGTTGACGTAAATGTGGCGAAAAGTTGTTCTCACTTTGTACATCAAGTTCGATCTCAGTAATCGAACGTTATACTATAATTGCAAAGTATCTACAGTGATAAGCTCGTCAGTTATTATGCAGAAGGGGAAATAGAGACGAATAAGTAATTATTAGTGGTTGCACAGATCGATAATAGTAGTTAAGGTTTAAGTAGTTTAATATGACTTAGTTTACCAAAGAATTTCTTTGTTTAACCCTTTCACTGTTAACCCTTTGAAAATGATCGTAAACAGTATTAATTTTTGAGACTAATATCGTATTTCAATGCTGTAGAAGTAAATAATTATATTATAACAGTAATTTTGATCAATGCTATGCCGTCAATCGGTACTTCGACAGAGTATATAAAAAGTATTCAGTCCACGGAAGAGCTTCGCACTCAAAGGGTTAATTAACATTGCAGACGGTTCTAAGTGCTATAAAGCTTAGAAAACAAATTTCAAATGGACCTCGTTGCCTATTTATTATCGATGAATTAATAAATACACATAAATAATACACGCATAACAGTGAAATAGTTAAACCTTCAATTCATTTCCGTTTTTTGTCTTTGGATTAAATTAAGTGAAACAGGGTGAATATGTTCCCGTAGAAGATCGAAAGTTGGTGAACTTTGCGATCGATCCTAAATTCGTCCCTACAATAGTTACCACGTCTGCTTCGCCCTATTCTACTCCTGAATGCCCGTCGAAACCTTTGTCGTGGACGGAATGAAACCGCATCCGCGCCGCGAACAACTCCATGCGCAACTTCCACTATTCGGAATAAAATATCCCCGTAGGTTCCCTACGAATTGTAACTTATCCCACACAGTGCGTCCAAAAGGACTCGCAGTGGAGGGGAAGAAGCGTAAGAAAGCGCGAAAGCACGAAAGCGCTACCATTCCTTGCATTATTCTTAGCGTGTATCCACCACCAACGTAGAATCAACAATAAGAAGCGTGATGAACGGCGTTGCGTCGCGCTGGCGCGCGTGAAATATATTTTATTATCGGGACCCGCGCGAGAAATGATAGCACTGTCAAATCTCTGCTTTCACTGCGTTTGTATATGACCCAGAAAGAATTTGCATACCGTGGAACCGGGCCCGGCCTCTCTCTCTCTCTCTCTCTCTTTCTTTCTGCGTGTCCAACCACAAAGCCACGGCCGTGAATTATCGGCGCTGAAGGGGATCCGTGGAAAGAGCACGCGCACGTTGCTACCGAACGCTCATTACCGAGGCGACGCGACGGAATATCGCCTCGTGACTCATGGCACGTGAGTAAAAAGCCGAAGTAATGAAGCCTCCGCGAGACGAACGGAGAAAAGAAAGATTCGGTGCACTCTCTGCATCATCGACCACCAACCTCGAGGACCTCGAATCGAAGAACGGAGACTTCGAAGTTTCGAATGAGTTTCGGGGTGAGAGAAGTTCGGCATGATTTGAAGCTTCTCGTCGCGCAGATTGATCGGGCTTTCGCGATGCTTTGGCTGCTTCAACGTTTCGGTTAACGCAGACCGATGGTTACACGCGGTCAGTCACGAATACGTACGCGTACACGTTTTAACCCTTTGGTCTTGAGTGATTTATTCATCGGACCGAGGAGAAAGATATTCAATTTCGTACGGAATTACTAAACGCGAGCAGTAAAATTAGAGAGACGAGATTTATGAATAGCAATGGAAGATTTAATTGTTTTATTTACGGTGAAATTTAACCCTTTCGATACGATGGACGTATACATACGTCTTGAATAATTCAGCTATCATTCGTTAAATTACTTCTATTCTTTTTTTAACATCACAATAATACTTTTAGTATCGTTTGTGTATATTGGATTTTAATTAATGACGCTAAACATCGAAATATTTGCACCCAAACTATTCTTAAATTAATCAAGATTATCCTCAGTTTTTAATCAGAAACGCTTTTCAGTTTTAAGGTGTCGTAGCGAAAGGGTTAATTTGAACTGTATTTTTAGCTTTGCGTTACAATAATGAATGTTATTAAATAAAAACCGTCCACAAGGTTCACCTAATTTGTCCGTAACGTAATACAAAAACAGTGATTAGACAGACTAGCATACGTTACGTGAGTAGTAAAATAAAAAGTTCGATCAAACTCGTTGCAAACAATGGCGTGCCATAATTTGTATCCACTGTACTTTTCATCTCACCGTGAATGTAACATTCGTAAGCGTGTTGCGTAATAACGTAATCGAATAAACGAACGCGAACAATTCGAAAAAAAGAAAAGGAAGGTACCTGCGTAGCCGTTCGATTGAATTCCATAAATATACCAGGAACTAATCTTGGCGAAAGCATTTATCATCGGTGCGATCGAAATTAATTCCAACGGGCGATGGCGGATGGACGGAAACCGGTGAAACAGCACGGCGCACGGTGAGTTTCGAAGAGAATCAAGGAGAACAAACAGGAGTACGCGCGATCAATCGAATAAATTTGCAGTCACCGCCTGCTGGGAAAACGAATTCCCCCTTCATTTGGTATTCAACGCGACGCACGGGTCCGCGTTTTAGTGCCAATCTAACGCTAATCATCGTGCGAACAACGTGCACGGAATACGGAAATAATCGAACGAGAACGATAAATTGACCTCTTAGGGCGATATCTATCTCGGCAAGGAGTAACAAGTTGTATCGCGTGTAGTACGCTCCATTGTGTCTCGCAAAGAATTCAACCAATGATGGATTTGTGCTTCGGGTTAAGCTCGCGTTTATCTCGATGTGTCTGTACGCCCGAGATCTAACTGCACGCATTTTTTTTTCTTTTAAACAGTTTTCTTAAGTACAGATTAACCATTTTGCAGTTTAATACGAGAGAGAGAGAGAGAGAGAGGGAGGGACCAGGATGAATTGTGGAATATAGCGATTTAAATTGAATATCTTGGATTATATTTAGATTATTGATTTTTATGCAATCCTTTCTAACCCTTTGATATTTTAAATTTAAATTTTTCCATAAATGCAAGAATATCTCCATATCATTTAGAATGTATTGTAAAACTCTTAGCAAATGTTCCCATAAATGCATAGATGAATATCCACGTATTATCTATATTTAGCATATTCTTGCAAATTTAAAGTTCCCATAAATGCGTAAATATTAGCGTAGCATTTATTTTTCCTAACCCTTTGCAAATTTGAATTTCTCATAAATGCACGAACATCCCTATATCATTTACAATACGTCGCGTAACTTTTTGCTAACTTAAATTCCCCACGAGTGTATAAATATCCACCTATCATTCATAATTTGCAATATCATTTTGCAAATTTAAATTTCCAATAAATGCGCGAATATTCACGTGCCGTCTGTATCTTGCAACTTCTTGAACGTTTAAAATTCCCATAAATGCACGAATATCCACGTATCGTCTATATTTATCGCCAACTTGTAAACTTGAAATTCCGATAAACGCACGAATGTCCGCGTATCATCTATACTTAGCGACTTCTTGTAAACTTGATCTGCCCATAAATAAATACATAAATATCCGCGTATCGTCTATGTTTTGTAACCATTCGCAAGTTTAAATGTCCCATGAACGCATAAATATCCGCGGCCTACGTGGAAACGATGAAGACGTTAAATTAATGGGGTGCTTTATTACGCTTCTGTCGCGGAGTGTATATTCGTAGTCCATCAAATTGAAACTTTAAAGAAACGACAATATCACACGCTCGCGCCCGTACACGTACGCATACACACGCGCGCATACACGTGTATACGGGAACCTAATATTTAAATTCACGACGAAGGCGCAACGAGGCGCTCGGTAAGAACACGAGATGCATTAATTTCAACCTGAAAGCCGAGTGATTTTATTCGTTGATACATGGGACGCGAAACACACGGAAGTAATCGAAGAAGAACGATGAAGCGAATTCCTGAAGGCGAGCTGCCGCCGCAGATCCATCTCTGCCTTTCGCTGGCGCACAATTTCCATCCGCGCCTCTTAATTAATTCCCCTCGCTCCAACAAGGTTCGTTCGAATCGAAGAACGACGCGCGTTCCCTGCGGATGAAAATTACCGGGATCGTTTGGAGTACATCCCGTAAATGGATTACACGGTTCGATATGGTTATTGAATTAAGGATTCGAAATGGACGACGTATTTGGTAGATGATTAAGTCCAACTGCTTCTTGATCCTTGGTTTAATTAATGGCATTGCAGATCGCTCGGGCGTATATGCTCGTTGTAATTGGGTGGATATGCTTGTTGAAGGACAGTTGTGGGCTTCGTTTCGTCGTCTTTTTGCCGATAGGCTAATGGGAATTGCTGGTTACGGTGGGAAATTAATTGAATTCATTAGAGGAATAGTTGACAAGGGAGATGTGAGGAGAGATGTTATTATAACGACATAATGTTTTTTTCTTGTTATTATTATTATTAGTGGCAGGTTAATGCTGCATATGAAACGTCGTTCTTGGCAAACTTTGAAATTAGTAGACGGATATTATCCTTTTAATTTTCTATAATGGTTAATTGTAATAATGCAGAGCTTTCAGCAAAATTAAGTGTCAAAGGATATCCTTAATATTTATCTCTAAATGAAGTATCTTTTCGGTATATAATGTGAGTAATGAAATACGATAACGAGTCACAGGTGAAATCAATTTTCTAAATACTCTATTAAAGCACGGTATCTATATATTTTAAATATTCTAAACATTCCAAATATTCCAAACATTCCAAATATTCCAATTGTTCCAAATGTTTCAAATATTCCAATATTCCAAATATTCCAAATATTCCAGATATACCAAATATTCCAAATATTCCAAATATTTCAAATATTTCAAATATTCCAAATATTCCAAACATTCCAAATATTGCAATTGTTTCAAATGTTTCAAATAATCCAAATATTCCAGGTAGTCGAAATATTTCAAATATTCCAAACATTGCAAATATTCCAAATAATCCAAATAATCCAAAGATTCCAAAGGTTCCAAATATTCCAAATATTTAAAATAAATATTCTAAATAAATATTCCAAATTAATATTTCAAATGGATACTCCAAACAAGTATTATAATTATTCCAAATGTTCCAACTATTCCAGATATTCCAAATATTGCAATTGTTTCAAATGTTCCAAGTAGTCCAAATATTCCAGATAGTCGAAATATTTCAAATATTCCAAACATTGCAAATATTCCAAATAATCCAAATAATCCAAAGATTCCAAAGGTTCCAAATATTTAAAATAAATATTCTATATAAATATTCCAAATAAATATTTCAAATGGATACTCCAAACAAGTATTATAATTATTCCAAATGTTCCAACTATTCCAGATATTCCAAATGTTCCAACTATTCCAGATATTCCAAATATTGCAATTGTTTCAAATGTTCCAAGTAGTCCAAATATTCCAGATAGTCGAAATATTTCAAATATTTCAAACATTGCAAATATTCCAAATATTCCAAATATTCCAAATAATCCAAAGATTCCAAAGGTTCCAAATATTCCAAATATTTCAAATAAATATTCTAAATAAATATTCCAAATAAATATTTCAAATAAATATTCCAAATAAATATTTCAAATAAATACTTCAAACAAGTATTCCAATCATTCCAAATGTTCCAAATATTCCATATATTCCAAATATTCCACACATTCCAGATATTCCAAATAAATATGTCAAATATTCCAAACAACTCTTCTAAACATTCTACGTCAATAATTGCCGCTCGTCGCATGTTCCAAATACATTCCAAATCCTTCCAAAAAACTCTATCAGCATCTAAGATCTCTATAAGCATCCTCACGAATTCAATTAGAAACAGTTTGTAACTGAATACATTAAGATCAGCCGTAAAATTGTACTTAATAATCGTATCCCCTTTACACAGCAACTCAATAAACCTTTGCATTTCGCCGTATAAACTTCCTCCTCGCCGCTTTCAATATCATACCACTCGAGGAAACAAACAAGTAAGAAGAAAAAGCAAAGATCGCGGAAAGAAGCGTGTAGAATTTATGATCCATCAAGACACATACACAAAGAGAGAGAGAGAGAGAGAGAGCTCATTTTAGCTTGCAGCTCAGCACAAAAGCTTTCCTTTGCGAGGACATCCGAAAAGGATACCGTTGGTCGCCTCGATAAATTTCTTGCTGCCGGCGCCATCGTAAGAATCCTGGGGCAAGGCTGACTGGCCACTATACGCGGCAGAAAAAATTCCCTAGCGCCAGGATGCTTTCTTTTCTCCTTTTCCTGGCAAGGATCGACCAAGGAGAGCCACGACTCCGTACCGTTTCGTTTCGCGACAATTAAAACACACGATCCTTGAGGACACTGGACAAAGTTCAAACACAAAGAACCCACTGAGATTCTGAGGCTATTTTCGCAAATGTTTTTGCATCCGCTTTCGTTACTTTGCTTTTGCTTTCAACGAGAATGCAAAGAGGATGTTCCGCGGGGATTTTTATTTGTGGATAGGAAAGAATAGGAAGACGTGTGTAAATGTTTAGATAGGAGAATTTTTCGGATAACAGAGTAATCAATTTTTGATACTACATGTTAGTTATTTCTACATGCTTCTTCTATCTATCTATCTATACCTCTTACGACGTTAAATTACGTGATTTCCTTTAACATAAATAATCACGTTGTTGATCGAACAAGGAAAAGTGTACAATGTTAGTTTATGACTTTGTAGGTTCCGTTGAGTGCTACGATTTAAAGACTAGGAGTAGAGTCGCGTCGTTTTGCCTCAAGTATCGATAAATTATTACTCTTCTCTTTATTATTATTCGCGTTAATTGTACAAATATAAAACATCATTCGAGATAAAAGGAATATCTCCATATATGGTAAAAAAGAAACACGGAATCACAGCTAATAAAAACAATCATCGTTCAGAACTTGAAACGCAAATACCTCGAAAGTAAAGATATGAGAGATTTATACTCGCAGAGTTTTTCCTTGCAACCACAGGATTTAGCTGCACCCCTTTGGCATATAATTAGCCTCGAGTTTATGGGATGACTTAATATTTCCACGCAACCTTTCGTACACCATAGAATCTCCCATGGGCATGGAAAGCCCGATTCTCTTGTCTGGTGTGTAACATCAACCGATCAGATAAATCAACATCAAAACGGCTGGCATTCGATTTGTTCAAGCGCGCATCGCGCCACTGAAAAATCAGCCATCGAAAGTTCGCCTTTCTCTACAACCGCTACGTGCAGCTCGCGTGTTTCATTACCGCATTAATTGACTGGGTATTTTTAACCGTTCGGCATCCATTAATAACCAAGGAAGACGACGCGAGCAGAGAATCAATAACAAACGCGATTAACACACAAGAACACAGCACTTAGCACCCCATCCCCCCCCCCCTTTCTTAATTTTAATTTCAATGCCTGCACTTTCTTAACCCTTTCGCCGTCTCGGAACATCTGTAGCTGTCGTCTGCCAATTTAAGAAATAAAACGACGCGAACGAAACGCAGACAAATGAATTGTAAACGATTCGAGAACTAGAAGTATTATAAAAATTCTTAATGCGAAGGAAAATTGTTACCTAGAGTAGATGTCCCACGTATTGTCGGTGTCCCTATAATCGACGCTTTAATTATTCGACTTAATAGTAAAGTAATGTACGAAGAATCGTACATAAAGAAATTTTGATACTGAAATTTGGATCTCGGTTTACGTAACAACACATTCGTTTATGCTTAACATTTAAATGTAAATAATTGAAGCTAAATGTGCTGTTGAACATTAAACCGTGACCAATGTAATTATAAAGTATGGGACGTGTGAAAATTCATTAAAGACGCGACGTTTACTATACATCTTATATCTGTTACACAAACCAACGTGTTAATATAAATATGTAAAACGTGTTTCTATTTAAATGAAAAAGTTTTCAAATGACAATAAGCGGGACAATGGTCTTTGTTATACATTTTCAATTACGTAGTAATCAATTCACTATATTCAACATATTGTGGCGGCTCTCCTGCACCCACCACTAGAGGGACATACGAAATAGGACTTTCTCGAAAGCACTCGCTCCAACTACCTCGTCCATATACATATATACCGCCTTTAACCTTCCTTCCAATATCCCAACGTCTAAGGCAGGGCCTGCTAGGTAGCCGCACTGATGAGTCCACTAGCAGGCCCAGGACGAAACGCAACACCCTTCCTTTTTCCTATCCTATCCCCTCTCTGCAGCTCCACAATATAAAAGAATGTTCATAAATAACAGAGCGGTTGAACAATATCGTGCTCCAAACTGGAACTAGATTCTCACGTTAAGTAATTCCTGTAATAGTTATAACAAAGTTACGCGACCAAGCTTAAATTGGCAATAATTGGTACATCCACCCGAGATATGCTTTCGTGTCTTCCGCGAAATGTAACACTATTCAACCGCAGCACCGCTGTCGCAGCGAAAAGATTAATGGTTTCTCCCTGAAGGATCAAGAGGTCATTTCCACTTCATGGAAACCGAACCTAACAGCGGCAAGTCGGCATTGATCTCGTCCGGAATCGATGAATAGAATGATTAACGTCTCCTTTCCATGGACCTTCCACCCACGCTTCCTCGTAGCTGCGATTAGACGCCGTGGATAATTATTAATTAGCGATGAAGCTAGTGGGGGTCCGACAGGTTCAGCCTAGGAACAGTAGAGCAACGCGATACGAAACACGATAAAGGCTGATTCGCATGAGAAGCTCTCTCGCCTCTGAAACTCTCGCAGGCGAACATTTTCTCAGCCAGAAACCTGGCGAGACGCGTCTAACTCTGGATATGATGTATTGGATTCGTAAGTTAGGCTTACTCTCAGCTGATTCTCGCGGTTTTCTTTACGCAGCCGGACTAAGATATCGAAAGATTGTTTATTAATCAAAACGTGACCCATTAGCCTGTGGCTGCTCTGCCCGAAGAGTAATGAGCATTCTGAATTCTTAATGCACGGTGAATAGGTTATTGGTTGTTCGAGAAAGTTTTGGTAGCTTTGATTAGTGGCGGATCGTGGGTGAAATTTCACCCTAAGCCAAAGCTTGATACTCGCAATCGATTGGATTGTCGGTGTCCAGTGTTTCCTTATGATTTTTTTGGGGATAGCGACACGCTTTAAAGATAGTTAGGCTTTTCGGAACGACGTAATTATTAGGAGACTCTGCAGCTAGATATTAAAACCATTTTTTTCAACATCAAATAATAATAGTGTTTTCTGTTTGATGTTAAGTTAAGACAGTAGCTTCGTAAGGAGTTTCATTGTTAATTTACTTGAAACAGTAGCTTTATAAACAGTCCTCTTTTTAATTTATTTTGAACAATAGTCTTTTAAACAGTCTTCTTTTTAATTTACTTGAAACAGTAGCTTTATAAACAGCTGTCTTTTTAATTTATTTTAAACAATAGTCTTTTAAACAGTCTTCTTTTTAATTTACTTGAAACGATAGCTTTATAAACAGTCCCCTTTTTAATTTATTTTGAACAATAGTCTTTTAAACAGTCTTCTTTTTAATTTACTTGAATCGATAGCTTTATGAACAGTTTTCTTTTTAATTTACTCGAAACAATAGCTTTATAAACAATTTTCATTTTAATTTACTTGGAACAATAGTTTTGTAAGCAATTTTCTTTTTAATTTACTCGATACAATAGCTTTATAAACAATTTTGTCTTTCATTTACTTGAAACAATAGCTTTATAAACAGCTGCCTTTTTAATTTATTTTGAACAATAGCCTTATAAACAGTTTTCTATTTAATTTACTCGAAACAATACCTTTGTAAACAGTTTCTTTAATTTACTTAAAACAATAGCTTTGTAAACAGTTTCCTTTTTTAATTCACTCGAAACTGTCAGAAGTAGAATCTCCCCCCTTCTGTAAGATTCCCAAAAATATTTTACGAAGGATCAAATCCTCGAGGTCCTCCGCCGAATACTTTCTTCGACTTCCGTTTCGCAACTCGACTGTGGAATACCGTACGCGTATCTTTAGAGTGTGTTTCATTTTTCGAAAAATTTCAGGCATCTCGTAAAAAGGCGACCTTCCGTCGAATTCGCGAAATTTCTCGGAGCCGTAATGGCGGATCGTAAAATTTCACGAGCAAACCAAGAGTTCACGGAGCCCGGAAACGCGATGATCGAGCACGCGAGAAAAAAAGCTACTCGTGGTATCGATACACTCGGATGACGCGCGAAGCGACGATGACACACGTTCATCGAAAGTCGAGGCTGTCAACTGTCAACTGTCGACCATTTTCACCCGCGCCTTTGATTTCTTACATAAAATCCTTCTCCTGTGGCCGTAGTTTCTCCTTCGTCGATTATTTATTAACATTTTTAACGTTCATATCCGATTGACGCGTGTCATAATAATTGGTCAAAGGAAAGATTTGTTTGGAGTGTAATTGAAGAATTAATTGCTCGGTTGTTCGCGCGTCTCACGAGGCGCACGTTTATGATTATGTAAATAGAAATTGACATATTTAGTAATCGAGAAGTTGAAGCGTTGAACGACGCAAGTGTCAGAAGAGAAAAAATTTGCGGTAGATAGAAAAGATGCGTGTCTATTCGTTTTGCTATTTAACGCTATGGACTTTTATCATTCGTCATTCTTATAAGTTTAGATGGAAAGTAGATAGAGAAAAATGGGTTACTGGTACTATATGGTGATTTATCTTGTATTTAGTAAATGATTCTGTCTCGCGATGATCTTTAAAGCTAGAAGAAGAATATTTACTTATTTATTTATTCCAATGTATAATCCATATAATATAACGTACAACTAAACGTTAGAATTACAATTATGTGGAGTGGAACAAAATAAAATATAATTGACGATCTAACTATTATTAACCCTTTGCGGACGAGTGTCGACAAATAGCCGCGAAAATTTGTTCAATCTTCCGGATAAATGTCGATTTTCAAAGCAAGAAATTTGAATTAGTGGCATTAATAGGCACTCTTGATAATAATCGAGCGAAAATTCGTTAAGTGTTATTTAATGTTGTCCATAATAAAGATTCATAATCGAGTGTTTATTTTTTCTCGTCCGCAAAGGGTTAAATAGTCGGTAAACAGCTATTTTGATGGTCTTGGCGTTTGTTAAATGTGAACGATGAAATATTTAACCCTTTACGTTCTAATAATAAGCATGACTCGTGATGCACGTATTCGAAATACGAAGAAACGCTGTATTAGTAATAAATTGCAATGTTAACTTTAACCGAGTTATCAAACTGCAAGATCGAGTACTATTAAATGCAAATTAGGTGTAATATTATTCGAATATTCTGAATTCGACGGAATGCTAAAACTGTGAATAGCCATGGGTTCCCTTTTTCAGAAACGTCTTTAATTAATACTGACAAAGATTGATTTTGTTACGAACTGTTCAATTAACCCCTTCGATATATATACGTTCTCAAAAATTAGAGAATCGTTCGTTAAGAGCGTAAATTTTATTCCTCATAGTTTAAGCAATTTATTTCCTCATAGTACAATATTGCATCTATTTTCACTCGTACAATAAAATTAGGACTATAATATATAATACAAAGTATCCAAATATTTATATTTATCCTATTCTCATATTAATAAAAGCTGCCTCTTATTAGTGGTTTTAATTTTCAGTCTCAATGCGCTGTAGCGAAAGATTTAACAGGTAGAAAATTTGCCAAATTCAAGATATACATAGATAGAACATTTATAAAACGCGAAGAAATATCTGCGATTAAGAGTCTTGTGAAATGTAAAATATAAAAAGGCGTCGTTGGTTATCAGCACTTTGCATCCGCAATTAATCGGCGATGAAATTGATTTGAATGGAACGTTGCGCGTTAAGTTTAAACAAATTGCGAAAGAAAGCAGCTTAATGAGTGTCGCGATACGACAAATTTGAATAATAATCCGCGTAGCACTTTAGTTTCACCTGTAAATCCACATTATGTTTTATATTCATCTTACCCGTGTGTACACATATTATACGACTTTTAAATTGCCAACAATTTTACAATCTGCATTCTTTCGGCTCGCAGTTCGTTCGCCGCTTTCCTTCTATTTTTCACAGCCTCTTTAACATAGTTTTATTTTGTTGCACACAGTGTTTCACTTAAAACAGGACTTCTGCTACTTTTGGCAACAAAGTTTTCGGTAAAACGCGATAATATAAAATTAGCTAAACACGTTACTGTTTTTGTGGTGCAAAGTGCTACTATATAACTATAAAATTGAATAGAGAATTCATAGTCAATACGGAGCAAAATTGGTTGATAGAAATCTACTTGAAAGTGAAAATCAGCATCGAGAAATAATAAAATCATATACATTATCTTTATTACGATACGTCAAAGTAATCATACGTGGATGTAGAAATACCAGAAAATATTAGAGAACTAATAATAGTAACAGTAATACTAATAATAATAATAATAAATGCTAGGAAACTAGGTAATATAAATCGTTTATCTCTTTGTAGATTTATTCTCTTCGCTGTCTTCTTTTCAATAATAGACGAGTATTTTTATTTTTCTTCCCTTTCTGCATTTATTTCACGTTAGATTTATTTAATTTTCCCATATTCTTTTCTTCATTTATCGAGCAGCATCTTGCACCCCGAAAACTTTAGTATTCTTACTTATTTCCGAGTTCTCGCGTTTGGCCAAAATCCTCGCGACAGTGGTTTTTATATCCAACAATAAATGTGAATCGTTGCAATTGTCCTTCGTGCGAACAGCTGTTCAATTGTTTTGCTTCTCTTGTTTTTCAAACAACTACATCGCCTTTTTCATTTTCTTCTTACTTTAAGAATCGGTGTAGCAATTGAAGTTAATAAGGCGGCGAGATGATGTAAGATACGCGAATGCAAATTGTTCTAAATAGTGGAAAATGTCCTGCGCGAAATAACTTATTAGCATACGGGCACTCTGTGTTCCTTAAGGTTCCAGTATTATAATTTTAAAACCTTATGTTTGCCGTGTCTCCCTCCCGTGCAGTATAAATTAGATACAGAGTAGAGCAATTTTCAGACTCGCAATCAAAGACAAGTTGTTTCGCTTATTTTTTTCTATTTTTTTTTTTGTTCTAATACTGTGGCATTTTTAAACTTGCACTTAATAATGCGGTGAAATGATTGAAGCCGTTGAATAGAAATTGGAATTAAACTGAGATCAGCATAAATACAAATTGTATTAAAAAAAATAGTGAATTTCCTAAGTCGAGAATATCGAATGAAAATAATTTATCAGTATACTGGTATCGGTGTATCAAAGATTTAATTTACCGTCAAATTTACCATTTTGAGACGAGTTTTAACAAACTCAAATACCTACCTCTTGTCTTAATTATAGTAATCGGTATTATTTTGTAATATTAGGTTGGTGCACAGGAAATATTCATACATTTCCTCCAAAGTTTAACACGTTCGGTTTGTCGCGAAGTATCTTGAATAATTTTAACTGTTCAAATGAAAATTGATACTGAATTGAAACTAGATACACACATCACAGGTTTTGGATAATTATTTGTTCATCAATAGCAAGTAAACATCGTATTGCAGCATACAGAATGTTAGATGCATACATTTACAATATATTATTTATGACTGTGAAACGTAACAAATAGACTGCGGATTTTCATACACATTTATATTTTTAAATATACTATGAGAAAAATAGTGGAAGACAAATAGAAATTAGTTTCAATCCCCCTTAAGTATAATAATTTGTACTTTACTTTGAACGCTTTCGTTTTCCACTCGAATCAGCCGCTCAAATTGCTAAAGGAAATTTGCCAAGATTTTAAAGTATCCACGAAACTTTCGTCAACAATAATTTTGTATACTATCGCAAACGTGCGAATACAAGTTTCCCCTATAAACGCGTAAAATGAAAAACGAGGAAACGTTTGAGAATAAAATTCTATAATTATTTATCCGTCGAAAATATATCTCTTATTAATTGCGGAAGAATGAGATTCGATAGCATCAGAATTTTAAGGCTCGCTTGGTAATCGTTTTACATTCGCATACGTTTAATAATTCCTGATGCCAGCTTAAGAACGTACACGGTTTATTAATGTTACCGAAGCAAAATGGTGATGCTATCGCATCTCTGAAGTTCATGATAAATAAAATAGCCGGGCTTAATGATTTTTCCGTACGAAAGGATACTTTATCTACTAACACGATTTTATCAGGACTTTGGAAAGCGAGAAAGTCTATGATATTAAAACTTTCGTTGGTCCCAACAACCGGTACATTGATTATTTAGCCGGTAAAAGTAGCATGATATTATCGTACTAAAGAAAGTGAGAATTAAGGGACGATTAGACGCGTGATTTCCATTTCATTACACTTTAAGGATTTTCTCTGCTTTTGCAGATTCCAATCTCAACTTCAACACGAAAGACGAAAATATGTTTCACACGATAAACGCCAGAATTTCGATAAATATTAAATACGCCAACGAGTAATTCGATGTTTCTTTTTCTTTTTTAAATAGGCTGAGGATACAGTTGAAATGCAAAATAATGTAGTTTAGTAGATCAGGCGCTTTGGTAAATTATGAGATTAGTGCACATGAAATCTTGTAGGTTTCAAAGTCAAATTTTAAGTGCAAGTAGATTTTTCGGTACGCTAGAATGCATATTTAATTAGAATAATTTCTACAACTTTCCTGCAATTATTCTATGTATGTACATTTATAAGAGTCACCTATTTTAGAATTTTCTGATTTCTGCATGATTTATTATCGAATAAGAAATTATCAGTAGACTGCTAATTTTTATACATTTACAGGAAATTGAAATATAGCAAAAGGCAAAGGATGCATACAATAATAAGTAAGTACAAATATGCATCTGAATATCTTCAGATTGATTTATAAAACTATAAATTTGCATAAAAATCCGCAGCTTACTTATCAGTAATCAACTTTCCAAATCAATATTGAATTATTCTAATATTTATATTAAGCTGCTCCAAATATCAGGTTTACGCTTTCAGTAGTTCTTATGGTCACTCCTCAAATTTATACATTCACAAGAAATTAAATATATATAGCAATAATCCCAATAAACGTGAACCCGAGAATATAAATAAACAATTAGATCTAAGAAAAATAGGTAATGCATTCGATGTAAAATTTAATGAAAAATATAATAGTAGAATATATTTCGTAGCTAAAATTTAATAGCAATCGTCATCGGCTAACTAATTCGTATATCGCTTGAAATAAAATATGACCTCGGTGCTGGATTTTCTATCAATTAAATTTTTCCTTCAATTGACGAAACTATGGCATGCGCGTGTTTTATACCGAATCTCATAATATTTTTTACATTATTATAAATATTAGTATTTATAACTATTAATAAGTATTTTTCAGCAGATATTATACTGCCACACCAGTTGAGGGTTAACATTCAAGAGCCATAAAAAAAGGATCACAGGATCACGTTGTTCCGCCATCTTGAACGCGAGAAGCACGGGCTTAGCGTCCCAATTTCTAAGTTCTCTGACGTTAGCCGTTTTATTTGCGATCCGATGATCGTTCTGGATGGAAATCATTTGACTTTCCAAGTGAAACGCGCGCGCGAGTAACGTGCGGTGGCATTGCACGCGGTGAAAACAGGAATAAAATGGATTTACATAATTCAGCGAAGGAGACGTTGCAACCACGCGTGGCGTTGCCGCTATTGTACGCGTAAACGTGCCGGCAAATTGATGTAATCTTCACCACCGTTTCTTTGCCAATTCTAATCCTTTTCCCTTCGGTCGATCAAATCACGCGTGACGTAACTCTCGATGCGTTTCTTGTTCGTTGCAAACGATTGGTCAACGACGAGATTAACCCTTGCGGACTTAAATATTAGGTTGCCTGATTAATTCCGTGGTTAGAAGGCGAAACGATGTGAGTCACTTTTCGAAGAAATTGGAGTTTACTTATTAATTAAGCTTCAGGACATTGAATCTATACTAGATTGTTACTGTAATATATTTCACTATACTCTATAGAATCTTACATTATAGTTCATTATTATATTATATAGTATTATTTAGTATTTTATGCGTATTGTATACATATATAATATTAAGCGTTTCACGTAGAATTTTAGCGAAGAAATAATTTATCGACGGTTTAAAGCAATTAACGATCTCTTAATGGCGTTAAATTCAACAATGTTAATTAAATTCAACAATGTTAATTAAATTCAACAATTGTGTACAGTTAATGTTATTTAACGTTACTTTTAACGAATCAATCGTTACAAATATTTGAGCAACGTAAAATCAATTATTTCATATGCAACAACCTAACGGTATAAATGAAACAATATATGAAATATTTCACTCGCTCGATTCTAAATCGACAAGCTAGGAAATGAATTGGACAGGCAGTTTGTGTTATTGTACGTAAATGCATGGCCAGTACGAGATACCGAAGTAGTCGTCAAAGGGTTAAGACCAGTTTGAAGCTTCATCAATATCGCGATTTTTGTAAACGATTTCAATTCCTTCCTCGCCTGTAACAGCGTACGTGCTTATTAATCGACGTCGAATAATCGATGTTTTTCTGTATCACCATAAGCGCGAGAATGAATGTTGCACGCCGAATTCGTTGTTTGTTAGGAATAGATTATCTAACGGAGTTAATTTGTCAACTAGTTTAGCACGGTTAATCACCGGTATCTGGTTCATATTTTAAAATCTGTTACCGTCGAGCCAGTTACGGAAGTACCGTTAAAAGCAGAAATACACGTTGCTGTTCGCCGTGCACGGGTTGCACGGATTGCTTCGGCGATTGAAAAATCAAGCCGGCCCCCATTGCTTCCGCTGCAAAATCGGCGCGCGAATCGCGCGAAAAGAAGCCGGACGATCGGTATCTTTAATTGATACTATCAGAGAAATCGTTTAACAAGCCGATAAACGCATGATTATTAATCGACGCGATGATTATGGCAGCGGACGGTTGGTCTAAGGAATGGGGAAGCGAACGTGATTTTTGGCGTACAATAAAGTGCGAAAGAAAATACCTGCGTTAATGTTTAACGTCAATAATAATGCCCGATAAGATAAGAGAATCGATTGGATTGCGGTGTTCCCTCTTTTGGGTAAACCTTAAATATTTCATTTCACATTTCTCTTCCCGTTTATCCGTTTAACGGCGCGTTAAAAGTTACAAAGTAAAATCTTCGAGATGTACAATATACACCACGGAACATTTCGTGATTTCGCGACGTGCACGGAAAATTGTAGTTTTTGAAATCTTTCAGAATTTGGTTCTGCAGTCAAGAGATTATGGAAACATTCTTAGATACCGCTTATTACACTTACTAACCCTTTCAGTGACGTGACCGTACATTTAAAAGTACGTACATTATTACATTTGAAATGAACATAGTAGAATTTCAAAGACTGTAGCAGGGTTAACGATTTAACCCTTTGCGGACGGGTGTCTGCGAATAATCGCCATTTTCTTGGCTTTCGTGGACGCACGTTCACTGTTAAAGCAGAAAGTTTAAATTAATATCGTTGACAAACGCTTCGAAGTTTTGGGAATTTGTTGACCTGGAACTCGAAAGCTTAGAAATTGAAGGGCTTGGAATTCGAAAGCTTAGAAATTGAAAGGCTTGGAATTCAAAGTCAAAATACTCTTTTAAGTTTTATTAGTCGTCGTCCGCAAACGGTTAATAGTCGACACGGGTTCGGAAAGCGAAATAATGATTAGGCGACTATTTATCGACGCTCGTCCGCAAATGGTTAATAGCAACTTGTAGAATTATACTCTTTGAGCGTGCAACATCAAGCGGAAAATGGTTAATCAACTTATCTACTATCGCGTCCGGTTACGCGAATCCGTAAAGCTTCATTTTTCTTTCGTAAGGAAGAACATCTTCATGCGTTCGCACCTGCATTTTTTTCAAATACGCGTACGCTTATCTTACGCTCGCTTGTTCATGAATATTTTGTAAGAGATAATAACCATATCCTCGTATTCTTCTGCCGACGCTGCGTCGGAAACATTGAACGATAAAAAAAAGGTGAAAATAGAAAGGGGAAGGTTGATTGACGCGAAAAGAGCCCTTAATCGTTTTAAAAAGCGAAGATCATGAGTTATACGCTTGAAACACGCGAGGGTGAACGATGTGTACGTACGAAGGGGGGAATCGCTTCTTCAAAGAAGAGGAAGAAGAAGAAAAAAAAAAAGAAAGAAGGAGAAGAAGAAAAGAAAAAAAGCTTTAAGGTGTCAGGCACGTATTTCCGATAAATTCAGAGACTAAAGGGAATTTTGTCGAGATAACGCGAATGTGGAGAGATAAGCGAGATAATTAGCCAATAAATTCGTGCGAAAGCTTATTTTATTATTACCATAATGCACAGGATATACTAAAGGTTACGATTCGTTTCGAACCGCGCGAATATTTACCACTGATATACACGCGTGATTATCCCCGCGACTGATTCATCGCGTCCATTCCAATATATCGTCGTAATTCATTCTTCGGGCGAGATTAAAATTAGCAAAGCTTGCCCGTCGACCGATTCGTAACACTCGTATGCAGGCTGAAACATCGGATAATAGGGTAAATGTCTCAATTACTGTCACTGTAATTATTTTATTCGATAGCGAAATAATGCAATAACGAAGAATCGAGACTAAATTATTTGGACTCCATTTTTATGTAACGACACATGAATATTGCATATACAAGTCGTTTATTTTGAAAGTGACCTAAGTCCATTTATGGGCACCAATAATGCCTCACTTTTTAAATAATAATAATTAATAAATAAGGCGATTGGATTAGTGAATCACGCACTTTTAGATACACACAAGTATTGTGCTACCATGTTATCACTAATAACTTATCAGTTACCAATCAGCTTTCGAATTAATTCAGACGCAGGCCCTTAAATATCTAAATTTAAAAATAAATGGACTTAAACCACTTTTAAAATAAACTCAAGGCTCATATGTTTATATTTAATATTTATGTTTAAAACTTCCAAGTAACGTTGTTTTAATTTACTATCGCGAAGTGATAATACAGCAAAGATGGACGTGCAATAAATATACACGAGTCATCAAAGTAACACGTCCATTGTCTATGTATTTTTTATCGACATACTAAATTCGTTTTTAAATAATTCATCGATGATTATCAATGGTTCGTAAACATATTAATTAATGCAACAATTAATTCAGCGTAAAGTTGCTTGTATTCGACTTCTTATTTTAAGCTGTTGGCAAAGACGGATAAAAGAAAGATGCTGAATCGTATTACTAATCCATTGATCGATAAAATAAATACCCATTTACCAAATAATGACCAAAGAAATATTTTTCTATTAATTCGTAAAATTCCATCTAGAGATTCAATGTAATTTCCTCGTGCTTTCATTCGTCAGTGCATCTATTCTAACGTCTTCCACGTTCCTTATTTCTATTTCTAAATCAAAGCTTTATTAATGATAAGGCTGAAAACATTCGTAGTATAGGAGAGTTCGCCGCGTTGAAAATTCTCATTAATCAAGCCACGATTTCTCCCGTGCTCCCTTAATTAATTCCATTAATCGAAACTGCAACACACGGCGTGGAAATGGAACGATTTTTCGTTTACCGCGCGACACGCGCGCAGATTCCTATTCGTGTGTAATGAAACACGTGATCTTTCCATCTCTCGAGCTCCGAGGCATGCATACGTACGTTCCTACGGGAAGATAATTACACGCGTTCCACGAATAGTACGTGGGGAAGATCAGAGCACAATCGCAATTAGGTGTTGCACAATTGCGCCGCCGATAATTGAAAAACGAAATTCCTGGCCAGGCCAGCGATGGCGAATGCAAATGTAACGAATGCATTGCAACGGTTCGAGATCGATCCTTTCGCGCAGATTATTGCCAAGCAGGCATTTTAATCACGCGTGTCGTTCAACCCTTTCGCCACGGCATTTGTTATGCGTGAATCGAGACGATTTCTATTAATGTAGAAATAATACTCGAGTCAATATTTAGATTTCAGATACTTTGCGCGTGTTTTTTGCATTTTTAATTGTGGATCTTTATGCAAATTCAGATATTTACAAATGGAATTAAAGGAAGGGGGTTGTTTTGCATTTTACCCTGGATAATATAATCTACATGTTACTTTCAATCGTTTCTGTATTTGTCAGATATTTACAAATAGAATTAAAGGAAGGGGGTTGTTTTGCATTTTACCCTGGATAATATAATCTACATGTTACTTTCAATCGTTTCTGTATTTGTCAGATATTTACAAATAGAATTAAAGGAAGGGGGTTGTTTTGCATTTTACCCTGGATAATATAATCTACATGTTACTTTCAATCGTTTCTGTATTTGTCAGATATTTACAAATAGAATTAAAGGAAGGGGGTTGTTTTGCATTTTACCCTGAATAATATAATCTGCGTGTTACTTTCAATCGTTTCTGTATTTGTATTCCGTATCTTTTTACATATTTAAATGCCCTATAAATGCATAAAGATTCGCAATCTAGTAATTATTGTTTAATACTGAAGATGGATCGAAATCTAATTTCTCGAATATTGCGATAATGTTATTCACTTCGTTGCTTTATATTTAATTATTAATGACGTTAAGGTAAAGATACTTTCTACGATCTTGATTATCAATAAGTCGAGTTATTATTACTGCAGATAATAGAAATAATATAATCGTAGGTGGCATCGATTTTAAACTGGAACCTTTAAAATAACAGAAAGCGTCGATGACTGATTTAACGTCGACTACTGAAATTATCTTAACTTGAAATTAATTCAAATTAGAACGAATAAACCATCGTCTCTTTTCAGTTATTTAAAAAAAGGCTTAAGTGTCCGGTAACAGACGAACTTCCCTTAACAGTTGATTTGTTTTATTCAATTTGCCGCTTTCACGCGACGCTTACCTATGCAAATTCGTCTTAGTATTTGCCTCGTTACCCTGTTTCGCCTTTTTTGTTGCAATTTCATTCAATCGACTGCACGCTTCGTTGCCGGAGCAAAGTGAACGCGGTGTAAATTCACCTTTATTCTTCACGTATATGCCCGAGTCATCGCCAAACTTCAATAAACGCTTCCACGAATGCCAACCGCGCACCGTTCATCCTAACAACGTGCAACTCCCTCAAAGTCACGACGGATCGCCGGCTTCCGAGGACGATTAAGGATTTTCTTAGAAGGCCCACTGCCAGCCAGCCATCGTGGAAATAATCGCGCGCTTTTTGCGTCAATTTACTCGACGACCGGCTGCTTAATGCATGAAAGCTGCCACGAAGCAAAGACATCAACCGAACGCTTTTTCTTCTCCTCTTCTTCTTCTTCTTCTTCTTCTTCTTCTTCTTCCACTTCCTCTTCATTTATTCCCTTAGCGGCGCAGGAGTCGATGTTCCTTTCGCGAAACGGCCCAAAGTGCCTCGAACATTAAGGGATCCGTGCCGAGTTAACGCGATAAATCAGACGCACGCGTATAATTGCGCCACTGAATTTATTCGAAGTGTATTGGCACGATATGCACCACCTTCGCCGGATGAAATTTTTCGCTTTCTTTCGATGGTTCGTCCATGTGCTTCGTTTAACCATAGGTTTACGGACGTGGATTGTATCATTTGATAGGTTTACCGGAAAATACGTATACCGTGTCTATATACTTGAAATTAGAAGCTTGATGGAAGAGAGGATGAATTAGGATACGTATTCGTGTCGTTACGTCGATTAAACTCGATATAAATCGCTGAAAAATAATATTTAAGGTGCTGTGTTACTTTAGGCATGATACCTGAAATTCGTCAAATTGACGTGTTCAAAAGTTCAAAGGTTCAGTGGTATTTTAGTGTCTATATACTTGAAATTAGAAGCTTGATGGAGGAGAGGATGAATTAGGATACGTATTCGTGTCGTTACGTCGATTAAAGTCGATATAAATTGCTGAAAAATAATATTTAAGGTGCTGTGTTACTTTAGGCATGATACCTGAAATTCGTCAAATTGACGTGTTCAAAAGTTAAAAGGTTCAGTGGTATTTTAGTGTCTATATACTTGAAATTAGAAGCTTGATGGAGGAGAGGATGTATTAGGATACGTATTCGTGTCGTTACGTCGATTAAAGTCGATATAAATTGCTGAAAAATAATATTTAAGGTGTTGTGTTAATTTAGGCATGATACCTGAAATTCGTCAAATTGACGTGTTCAAAAGTTCAAAGGTTCAGTGGTATTTTAGTGTCTATATACTTGAAATTAGAAGCTTGATGGAAGAGAGGATGAATTAGGATACGTATTCGTGTCGTTACGTCGATTAAACTCGATATAAATCGCTGAAAAATAATATTTAAGGTGCTGTGTTACTTTAGGCATGATACCTGAAATTCGTCAAATTGACGTGTTCAAAAGTTCAAAGGTTCAGTGGTATTTTATAATTGAATAACCATTTGTTTTGTGGCACGTATGATGTTATATTTATGAAACAGATATTAATTACATGTATATCTCCATTATGTAGAGGTATCCAAAAGTACCTTTAGGATGTTGATTGAGATTATCTGTCAAACGTCATGTTTGTTAGTAAAAGAGAGGTGAAAAAGATAAAAATTGAAACGAGAACGAACGAAGATAATAGAAATAAAAAAACAGATTAGAAAAGGGTAAAGCAAAAAGGGAAAGAAAAAAAGTGAAGGTTGGTGTTCCTATAGTCTATTTTGGATAACCCTTTATTATATTGAATATGAAAGGGTTATTAATGATTTATCTTATAACGAACACCCAACAAATGCTTATTCAAAGATAGTTTCGAAAGCTTTCGAGGCTTCGAAGTTTCGAATGTTCCTTTCCTAGTTTATATATTTATTTTCCTATAAACAAGTGGAACCAACGTAATCGTATTTCGTACAACCTACCTGATTTTAATTAATAGATTAATATACTTGAAACGGTCGAAATTCTTCCAACATTTTAAATATTGGATATTTGAAACTTAGACTAACCATATGTTATGTCTATAATGGTTATTTCTTTGTTGAACATTTGTAGAATAATAATCGATGCGACGTCAATTAATTAAAATAACTTCCTTCGTTGTTAATTGAAATTAATTGCATTAATTCAAATAACTTATCGAACCTTATTTTTCCAGTGGCAATTAAATGAATTTATTTAATTTACCATTTTTTTTCGGGTTCTGGAGTATAAAAATATGAATTTGCATAGACATCCGCAGCTACCTTTCGAAACACCACGATACAGTTCGATTTCCATTCGACTGGCAAACTTTTTGTACAATAACTAAATCGAGGGCAACTCAAGCGGGTTAAATGGTGCGCTGTTGGAGCTATTTCTCGAAATTAGGGCAGACTTGCTCGTCTAATGAGTACAAGGCTACAAAACGACCGAAAGATTCGCCATGTGGTGGATCAGAGGACCATCAAATCTCTCTTGGACTCGATTCCGATCCAAAAAGTTCAAGGATAGCGATAGCTCTAATTTCGACGTGCCTGCAGTTACGGACAATCGCTGTGTTTCACCGTGTGTCCCAAGATTAATTTATCGTAGGTCGCGCGGCGTTTCGTTGAATCATTATCTGGTACGTTTAATGTTTGCTTCGAGTTACCGCGAGAATATACGAAGGGGAAAGAATGGAAAAATATTTACCAATAATTAGACAATGGATTCGTATCCGGTTTACGCATATTCTTGGTTTTACAACCTTTTTTAACCCTTTGCACTCGATTGGCTCCGCTATCGAGACACGATCGAAGAGTAAGGTTTAAGTTACTTTAATTCTATTTTCGTCAATTCAATTTTCATTCCTTCGAAATCAAAGCAGATCTCTTCTTTACGAAATGCATAATATATTAAGTTCTCACAAGAGCCACGAAGGTATAATTCCACTTACCGTTATATCATATTATTGAACAAGTTTTCAAGTGCAAAGGATTAATTAACCATCGTGTCGTGATTAAGATTAGGCGATTCTGATTAGATCCGAAAGTATCATAATTTAGCTGTTCAAGTTCAGTTTAGGAAACGCATTTAAGGTAGCAAATTGCTCCTATTCCAATTATACAATTAACTATAAAAATGTAAACATAGGCGTTTACTAACTTCAATAAAAAAATGGCTCTTCGGGGATTTTTTAAAATTTGGTCCTGCGGTCTAAAAATTTAAAACAATTCCCAGACTAAAGAATCTCTAATTTTTGTCGCAACTTTTTATGCATTAAGTCGAAGAAAATTAAACTATTAAACTGTAAATTACGTTTAACGTTATAGCTACCTTTATAGAAGAGACAAGGGTTGAAACTTACCAGAAAAGGTTTTATTCGATACACCCATCGATTAACACGCCACAAGTCCAATTTTATTTAACACTAGATTTACGGGCGTTACGTGTATAATTCGACAGGCTTCCGGAAAAAATACGTATACTGCATATAAATATTCGAACGTAGAAGCGTGAGGACGAGGAGAATCACGTAGAATACGTATTCATATCATTGTATTAATTAAAGTTAACATAAAGTATTGAAAAATAATATTTATGGTCTCTACAATTTTAGGTATGAAATCTGAAACGCGTTCCGTAAACCTAGTGTTAAATTACTTATTCTACTTACACATTTCGGTGCAAAATTCGTCGCAAACTTATCGGACTACCTATTGTAATATTACGGTAATTCGAATTGCGCTGAATACGAATATCTTTGTATTTCTACGTTATTCGCATTTCCGTAGCTTCTATATTTAGATAACGACGATTCTCGCGTTCGCGAAGCATCGTCGCAAGATTCCGCTGTAGAGGAGAATTATCGTACAGTTAACAATAAGAAATGTTAGAAGCCAGAGTTGATTTGAAAACGGTTGGCGCACGTATCACAGGAATGATAGCCGGAGGACGTTCTGGGAACGAGATGGATTCGTTGTTTCCCGCAGGCGTCTTTCGATCGCGGTGGTATATACCAGGAAGTTCGATTACGATAACGCGGCGCCATGAGCCGAGACGTCGCGCAGCGAAACCCGAGGAAGAAATTCTCTCCGGACGACATCGATTGTTGCTCTGCCTTGAAATTTACAATCAAACGGTGAACCGGTTCTCTCCGAACATCCGTTTTCATCCTCTGAACAATCATTTTTTTTTTTTTTTCTTTTTCTTTCGATCAAATTGGGTCTAATTAGGGGTGGCAAAAAATGGGAAAACGTCGATGCATCGATGTTAATCGATGCACCGATATTTAAAGCATCGATATTTCATACTTCTTTTTATTATCGTTTAAAATAGGTGGGTTTCAATGATTTCCAAACAATTTTTACTTTAGGGTTTAATTTATATATTTTAATTTATATATTTATATGTTTATATATAACTTATTAATATATATTAATATATATAACTTATTAATATATATTAATATATATAACTTATTTATATATATATATATATATATATATATATATATATATATATGTTACCTAATATACAAATTAAACCCCCATTGTAATCATAACAAGAAACCAATATCTATTTATTTTAATATATATATATATATGTACCTTTATTAAAATAAATAGGTATTGGTTTCTTGTTATGATTACAATGGGGGTTGAATTCGTATATTTTATTTACTTACACAAATATTCGTCAGATAAACTGTTGAAAGATATAAAGTTGCCTAGCCACGGTTCCCAACAATCGATTTCTTTGTTGTGTTATTGTCAAACCAGCTTTGTATTTCCATATAGGAAAAGTTTATAAACTGTTCAAGAATATAAAGTTGCCTAGCATGGTTCGCAACAATCGATTTCTTTGTTGGGTTATTGCCAAACCAGCTTCGTATTCCCATATAGGACAAGTTATTGTTGCATCTACATATTTGGTTGCGGAAATAAGCTGGATTTAAATTTCAAAATGCGCTTATGAAAAAGTCGATTTGAAAATGAAGCGAGGTACGAAAGTAATTGAAATATCTTATTGCCGCACTCCAAAATTGTCCCGGCGAACGTTCATTACCGTTCAATGCGGATCCCATTCAAAAATGATCGAGATCGCTGTGCAATCGCGACGTCCTTAACATTTCAAACTTCCGTGCAATCTGTACAGGATCTTCCAAAACATGTGTTGCAACATTTTACACGCGAGCATTTATTTACGGTGAAACTTGCTTGTTCAAACTATCGTCTTTTTCAACTCGTTATCGAAATTGCTAACATAGCTATTATTAATTTATAGTTTTGCGTACGAAGGGGATTCTGACTAAGAAATTACTCGGTTAACAGTTGAAAAAAATAAGTTTAACCTTTGTATGTTCTCTACGCTTTCACCTATATATCAACATTGTTGCCATCAGATTATGTGTCCCTGGAAAGCAAGCAACATTTGTCAGACACTTTTTTTATCTACTATTAAAATCGAGCGAATTCAATTTGAATGTTCTCAAACCACGTAAAACTATGATAACTAGACTGCGAATGTTTATGCATATTAATATCTGCTTAAGTAAAAATTGAAAGAGTAGACTTTAACGGAAACGTGTTTGATACTCTAAATCAGTGTTTTCCAACGTGAGTCCCACATGAGGCAACGTGATTGTTAAGGGGGGAAATTCGAAAATGGACTCGTCCAAAGTTTAAGTTAACCGTATGGCGACTTTCAGTCGCTACTAGAGCTGAATAAATGTTAGATTATAGATAATAAACGTGTGTTTCCTCAACAATTTCCCAGCTATTTCTTCTTAAAACCTATTATTTAAGTTTCTTCAGTGAACAATTAAATTTTTGATAATTAAAAATTATGTATATGTTACATAGGGGGCATAAAAGTTTGAGAAAGGCTTAAGTGGGGCATGACACAAGAAAGGTTGGGAAACACTGCTCTAAATGCTGTAATTTCTACTTTACTTTAAATATTTTGAATATCTTTATGTATCATACGGACCCTGTTCCTTCTCGCAAATATAAACTTGTCATAAGTTCGTGAAGATCCGCAGTCCAGTCGTAACCGTTTGCAATAAAACGGGTTCAATAATGAACATTTTATTTATACGGCTATTCTTATCAAGTCTTGCAAATGATTATAATAAGCGAATCAAACTGTGATGAATTATTATTAATGCTAAGCTAGCAAAAGCAATAATGCCCAACGTTCCTATATCTGATAGACTAAACTAAGGCGATAGAAAGATGTGTCTGGATTTCGTTACACGAAGTCAAGACACTTCGTCGCCAGGCAAAGCCATAAACAGTCTCGTCAAGAAAAGCGGACCCCAACCTTCTTTTGGGTGTTCGTCCCTTTCGGTTTCGAGAACTAGAAACAGCCAGACGTGTTTTTTTTTTAAAGCCGTATTAATAAAGTGAGACTAAAAGATATAAACTGCTTCTTCATTATTTCATAACCCATTTCCAATAGACTGTATCCGATGTTTTACGGCGACTCTTGCCAGCGGATTCCCTTTGAATCGTCCTGTATTTTGGACGCAAGCGCGATACGATCGATCGCTGGTACTTTTAACCGGACACGTCGTCGATCATTGGCGTTCTTATATGGCGCGTTATGATCCCCCGAGCGCGGGACGCAAGAAACTAATAAGACGAGGTCGAAGGTGCGTAAAGTGTGACAAGGTTAACAGCCAACGCGATGCTTCCTTCTTCTTCGTCGACGATGACGACGATGATCCGCGCAGCGCGCGCGCGTTCTGAAAGGGTTCAAAGATGAGCATCACAGTGGACGCGACGTGAAATCGGCTGTCGCGCTTTTGAACAGGTTCGACATTTGAACTGTCTCGACATTGAACAGTTGACGGTTCGTATAAATTGTCCGTGCTACCGCTCCGCGTCGCTTGCTACTCATTCGATAGAAGCTATTTTAAGAATCGAGCAGTTCGGTAAATAAGTCACATCTCGCGTTTCGATTAATCTTATTAAGATGGGATTATAGTAGAATGAAGGGAAGTGAAAAATGGTACGTAGAGATAAGCTGTTCGACGCTTTATTAAAGGGCTACTTTAACGCGTTTAACCCTTTGGCCTATTAATTTTTAAATTGCTGAGAAGTTTCATGTTCGACATTTACTGCTTCAATACCGAATTATAAAACGAATTTATATCGAATATAAAACATTGGTGTTGAATTATTACTAATGCTAAGCTAGATAATAGCAATAATGCCCAACGTTCCCTTATTAGATAGACTAAATTTGGCGATAGAAAGATGTATTTTCATTATACGAAGACAAGTGACTTCGTCGCCAGGCAAAGATATAAACAGCCTCGTCAATAAAAAGCTGACGCTAACCTTTTGGTGTTCGCCCCATTCGTTTTCGTAAAATATAAACAGTCAGACGTGTTTTTTAAAGCCGTATTAATAAAGTTAGACTAATAGATATAAACTGCTCCATTATTTCATAACCCATTTCCAATAATTGGCATATTACTCGTAAGTTTCATTTCATAAACGTTAACCTTATAGTGTCATAATATACTTGGAGTTGAAATTAGAATTTATTGAAAATTCGACGTGCATTTGTTGCATTTAGGCCATAATCTGTTTCGCGAGCTACACTCGTTATTGTAAGGCCAAGGGGTTAAGATGCGCCGCGTGTCTTTGAGAATTCTTTTTTTTTAAGTAACGAAAAGGTTCCTTTTTGATAATTTGATTGATAGGGAAATTTTTAGTTTCAGGTTTGCCTTGAAACAAAGATGGCGATTGGATATACTATGGCGTAGATGTAACAGCTATTCCACGTCAAAATAAACAGGTGAGAAATATATTTTCACCGATTTTCTTTAAGATCATAGCATTTCTTCGTAACCTCGTAAAAATGAAGTATAGAGTAAGTGTGGATATTACTGTGGAGATGTTAATTATTGCTGTAACTTATAAAATTAACAATTTACGATATATAATTGCCTGGAAATAAATCAAAGGATTTTTGAAAACGTTTCTTATGGATTGTTAATAAATGGTAAATAACAGTAACCCGATTTTTCATTCGTTTATCGTAATTTGGTATTGGAAAATTATTGCGAACGTTAGTTACAATAAAATATCAGTAATATCAGTTCTGAACACTTAGTCAAAAGATGCTTGTATTTTTATTACTATCAATAAAGTAACCACTCTAAATTTTTAGATATATTAATCGTCACCTTATTTAAAAGTCGATGGATATTGTCGATATCGTTTACTTTATTAAGCAATATTTGGCGTGTAATTCCTGCATGCGGATGGTTTCTTTACATTACGTTTTTTTTAACAAAATTCGTACCTTTAGAGATGCTATATTTGAGAAAGTATCGATGAATATCCAAGTTAAAGAATGATATAGTACAAGCTGTCACTTTATTCGCGTAAAGGTCTTATTTTCTCTGTCGAAGTTCGTTAAAAAACCACAGTAATAATCACGCTTACTTAAATGGTTTTCGAAATGTTTAACGTTAAACTTTCGAAACTTGGAACAAATTCGGCCAATGCATCGTCGCTTAAATCACTATATACTTTTTTAAACGTTCCAAAAGTCTCTCCACTCTTCGTAAAATTGCATTTTTCAGGAAATAGTGTTTCTCTTAATCAATGTCCCGATTAAGCATTTTCGAGGTGCGTTTACGATAAAAAAAAATGTAACGTTACAGCGTTCTAAATAACGGAATATTCCCTCCGATTTTTCCCTCCGTTTATTTATTTCGAACGATCACGAAACGTGCGTTGACGGCCGCGCCATTTGCGCGATTCGTCGATAAAATGATCGCGTCGCGTAAATATTAGCGCGTTCTTAGCGCGATTTCAATTTCACCTCGTCGGATGTCCCCGTTACATTTCGCACCGTATGGGTTTCGTGAAGATAAGCCGTAGCTCGTTCACGTTCCAGCTCAACGGGTGAAAGTTATTAAAAACTGGCCGGTCCGAGAAACCGGCCGTTAGACGGTCAACTGTATCACTCAATGCAAACTGCAGCTGATCTTTTCTTATTCCAATTTTTCTTTCTTCGAATAATTTCGTACCATTCGTTGAAAATTCTGGGTGTATTTTTTTTTTTATTACTCTTCGCTACGAAATATATTAATTATAAGGCCAATGTAAAGAAATTGGGATTAATCCTGGATAATCGAAATTTCATTTACATTTGCGAGGAAAGAAATTATGAATATTAAGTGGTTGCATATAAAATTGCCGATTTTATGTAGCCCAAAGTTTTGTAGTCAATAATTAATTAAAAAGTACGTTTCTAATTTTTATACGGTGGTTTGGAAACGTTCATAAGTGTCAGTTTATTATTATCAATCGTTTCTTTTAAGCGAGTATAAGATATATTTTTGAGGTTCATATTTTCAGTGTATAATTTGTCAAACTAACGTTGAGTTGTTCGTCCGCAACTTAAATATGTCCATGCATAAATAATATTAATAGTAAGGAAATGTTTACTGCATTGCTACTTAACTTTAATCTTAAAGAACATTTTAAGAACATAAGAATTTGACTTGCATGAATAGCACAATTTATTTCATTATTTGCTACTCGATTTTAAAACAGTTAACGATCTATCAATACTGTTAAATTTATTAAGCTCCAAGATTTATGTAATTTCTATACAATAAATACCATTTAACGTTACTTTTAATCAATTAATGACTACTGAATTTTGGGCTACGTAAAATCGTTCATTTCATAAATACCATTTAATGTTACTTTTAATCAATTAATGACTACTGAACTTTGGGCTACGTAAAATCGTTCATTTCGTATGCAACGTAAAATTGACTTCCCATAATTACCATAATTATTTACATTTTCTTCGCTGCTCGCTGAATTTCATGCGTATTTTAATCGCATGTGTAATTCACTTCGAATATCGAACATATTTTACATACACATATATTTCTTTCGCTTCGTATCGTATTCAAAATTGGGCATAGCACTAAAACGGTTAAATAGAGGGGAAACAATGCCTAATTTAATATCCACGGCATCCACTTTCCTCTAAGTACCAAAGTAAAAGTTTCGCCATTTTTCTTGCCGCGTTTCGAATAGACAGAGCCGTTACGTCAGCATCGGCCAGCGAAATTATATCGTACAGCCGACAATGGAGCTTGTATTGCGTTGTTTTATTACCGATAATTTCATGCAATTTCGCATTGAGAGGATCTTTTACACCGAAACTCGGTGCCGGTTGATTTCGTTGCTTAAGCTATTTCAGCTTTCCATTCGTTGCCGCGTCCGCGTTCGTCGTCGATATAAGGCACTGCTATTATTATATTAACATCATTACCGTCGCGGTTAACGCGAGTTACCGGCCATAGAAAAGCCAACGCAGTTTTTTTTTTCCCCCTTTCAAACGCCGATGAAGCTAAGAAACCTGCGATTCCTTTCGTATTCGCGCATTTGAAGACGAGTTCCATGTTTGCGGTTTGTAATTTTTGACAGGTGATTTAGAAATCTTCGACTGCGAAGAATTCATATATTTAGTATTGCAATGAGGCGACAGATATTTATAGACGTTATTCAATTTTTGTAGCAAAAGATACGAGACATACGAAGAAATGGAATTTGTAAGTATTTTCTAGCTCGTCATCATGCACATTCGTTATAAAATATATTTCTGAAGAATATTTTACATATCTTTTGCACATTTTATTGCAGTACACTTGTATAAACATCTGCAGTCTAGTTATCTAATGAAAATCTCGCTAATTACGAATTATGTATCATAAATCATTCCTTTCTAGTTTCTTATCTTTTTCCTGGTACACGTTTCATAATATTTGGGTCAGGAATTTGCTTATCATAATGTAGGATGTTCGATAAAATTCTCATAAAAATTATAAACTTCACAATTATTTCGATTATTCGTAATACGAAATATCGAGGATTTCTAATTCAATATACATTTCGATAAAAGTTAACTATTTACGTCCTTCGTCCTAATCTACTTTTTAGTGGTTCACTTAAGAACAACTTACTTCTTAAACCTTCTACTAAGACGAAAAAAAAAAACAACATCCAACCCTTAAATCTTTCGAAACCCTCGCAAAACTGCAAACACGCGTCGTAAACCCATTAATCACAAGATATCGAGGTCACCCGATGTTTCTGTTCGTCTCAAATTCCACCGCGCTTGCAAAAGATAAGAAAAAGAAAGGAAGCTCGCGAAACGCATAACCGAGGAACGCGTCGAAGACGAAGATTATCGCCACGCGTATTCGTACGTTCCTCGTATCGAGAAAAGAATTCACAGTAAAAGTACAGCTTACTTTTGTCAAACCTTCCACTAAAATAAAAGAAGAACAACACCTTTCTTAACCCCTTGCACTACGATAACGACTCACACTCGTTCCGCGAATTATGGTGCACGTTCCATAAAAATAAATATTATTAACGGCGAAGTTTAATTTGAACTCCAATTTCAGATTTGCGTTACAATGTTTACAGTTACGAAATAAAAATCTCAAATCAGCAATACTCAAATAATTTGTACGTATGCAACGCGATATGAAAGCAGTGATTGGTTAACACTAGCATACGTAGGTAATAAAGTAATCGTAGCGCAGGGGATTAAACATCTTACCCTAAAAATCTTTTTCGCGACCCGTATATAAAATTGCAAACACGCGCATCGTAACGGCCATTAATCAGAAAATATCGAGGTCAGTTGGAATTTTTGCCCGCCTGAAATTCCACCGCGCTTTGCAAACGATAAGAAGAAAGAAAAGGGAAGCTCGCGAAATGCACGGCGGAGGAACGCGTCGGAGGCAGGTTAAGCCGAGAGCGAAATTAATAGCCGAGTTGTCATAACAGGCAACGATAGAAGGCCTGGCAGAGCCCAAGAACCGGACTTCTCTCGTTGCTCTTAGGCCTGTGGATATGCATCGAGGCGAGCCGCGAGCAATTCCCCATGACGAATTCCCTACGTCAACTCGCTTCTCTAGAGACCGAGTCTCCTTTGACCGAATGACGTATGCAAATCAGCTCGCTGCATCGTCAGTCCAGGAAGCTAACACCTTCGAAACCCCCTGTGCCACCTTTGTGTCCCTTCTTACTACTCTTTCTTTTATTGCCTTTTCTTTCGCTACGACCACTCGCGTCTCTTCCTTTCTACGCTTTCTTCGTTTTCATTCGCGTCTTTCACTTTGACACTTTTTCCTCTTCCATCCGTTTCTTTTCTTTTTTCTTGCGTTGCATTTAGGTACGTATATACGTACGTACGATAGCGGATTGCGTTTCACTATGATACAGACTGCGACAGGAAAATAGGATCAGTGTTAATCACTTTTGTTTAGGCCTGCCATAGAATTAGATTGTATTATTAGCATTCAACTAGAAATAAGACTGTCGTCCCGCCACCCCCCCCCCCTTTTTACACCCCTCGCTGCCGGGACATCTGCACTTCCGTGGGGGCTATAAACTCATGAAGCCATAAAGACTCCACGACTTTCATTTTAATCTTCTATCTATTGTCCACATTAGTCTTTCGAGTTTTTGCATTTCTAATTTCTAGCCCGTTACTACCAACATGTTTTATTACGGTCAAAGAGCTTCCCGACTTTGTTGCCTGCCACGGTCAAGGGTCTAAACGCGATGATTCACTCCTAGCGGTGTTCTTCGGGAATGGAAGAATCTATTTTTCTACAGGGCATTGATTTCCCCTCAAAATCCCTTCTTCAATGAAAAATTATTTAGCCAATCAGCGCGTTTTCACCCCCGTCAAGACTGCCTCTGCGGAGGTGATCTTATACCTGATTTTAGACACAACAAGCAGAATCGCTGTTGGATTCCGAGCGAAGGGAATTGACAACACCGTTTTTAGAGAAACTCTTAAAGGTTTTTATTCGTGCAACTATGGTCTGCACTCTGGCAGTGAATACTCAATTCTGTCTCGTTCGGAAGTATTTCCGAGCTTTTATGTTGTGTTTTGAAGGATGAGTAATGGTAAGGACAGCGGTCAAGGGAGAGGGTGACTAAGGAAAGGTACGGAGTACAGGATGACTAGAAACTGCGATTAGGGTGTTTGTCGGATGAATTTGGTTTAGGATGCGTCTATGGTGTTTACAGTGTGAGTGGTCGTGTTGGTCATCCAACATCGCAATAGACTTGTACACGAAACCACCAATAGATCTTAGCAGAACACATAGTATCAAATATCTAGTGATCAAAATAGATCAAGAGTTAGTTTCTTTTCCTGTCCTTCGTGCATGAATGAAGGTGATCCTTCGAGAAAACCATTGTAGGCACATACGTGCAAAACTCCTACCAAGCTCGACGCTGTTAAAGCATCACGAGTATTTAACAACTTTTCTTTAACATTAGGTTTACGGACGTTACGTGGATAATTCGACAGGCTTCCGGAAAAATACGTATATTGCATGTAAATATTCGAACGTAGAAGCGTGGGGATGAAGAGAATGACGTAGAATACATATCCATACCATTGTATTTGTGGGGCTGTAGAGAGGGGATAAGATAGGAAAAAGGAAGCGTGTTGCGTTTCGTCCTGGGCCTGCTAGTGGACTCATCAGTAAAGCTACCTAGCAGGCCCTGCCTTAGACGTTGGGATATTGGAAGGAAGGTTAACCCTTCGCGGACGAGCGTCGACAAATAGTCGCCTAATCATTTTTTGGCTTTCCGAGAACCCATGTCAACTATTAAAGCACAAAACTTAACGCAATGAATACTTAACGTAATAATAAACATTTGAAATCGTTGGAAATGAAATGGTTTCGAACTCAAAATGCGTGAAAACTCAAAGTCGTGGAATTAAAAGCTAAAGTACTCTCACAAGTGTTACTACTTCTCGTCCGCAAAGGGTTAAAGGCGGTATATATATGGACGAGGTAGTTGGAGCGAGTACTTTCGAGAAAGTCCTAATTTCGTGTGTCCCTCTAGTGGTGGGTGCAGGAGAGCCGCCACATATTAATTAAAGTTAACATAAAGTACTGAAAAATAATATTTATCGTCTCTATAATTTTAGGTATGAAATCTGAACGTCGTCAACGTGACGCGTTCCGTAAACCTAGTGTTAATAGTAGATTTACGGATACTGATTCTATAGTTTAATATGTTGCTGAAAAGATAACTGTTATAGAGTTCTGGGAGAGAGGATGTTGAATTAGGATAACTATTCGTATCATCGTATCGATCGATATATTTCTGATTCCTGTAACTTTAACCCTTTGACTATATATACGTCCAGCAGATGTTATACGATACAATATAAATTAGTTTCCTAATTTACCATTACACAACAATATATAAAGGTTTATTTTAACAGCGATGTAACGTTTCATTATTCTACTACGCTTTACCGCAACTATTTAGCAAATATAAACAATCGCGTGTGACGTAAACTATCCGTTAACGTGAAACTTCAATAAAACGATATTTCACGTATGTATGTATGCACGAACATAATATTTTCACAAATCGTGTGCCTGTTCTTTTGTATCCGTGGCAGGGCAATAGTTATTGGCCCATCCTGTACGTAGTTCATTGCTAAAGATTAGAAGTTATCGAGAAAAGAAATGCAGGAATTATTGCGCATTATCGTTACCGGTTCGCGTGATATCGCTAAATCCCCGGGCAATTCGACACGCGAACAATACGCGTATTTGCCCAAGCTGATTTAAATCCTCCCTACGGTGACTAATGTGGCGTGCAATCGAGGTGAAAATCGAGAGGAAAGGCGGCCGATCTTGCGTGTAAATCGCGCTCGTGAACGGAATCAGTGTTGGTAATTGATTCTGACAAATGGAGGCGAGCTTGACACGAGATTACGCGCGGAGTTTCGGTTTCAATCGTGAAAAACGGTGCCAGATACGAGAAAGCGTTAGAAGGGGCACAGGTGTCGTGGGTGTTGTCGATTTAATGTAATTGCAGCGATTTGTTGAGCGAAAAATGGGGGTGGAAAAATTTATGCCACTTGTAGGCGCGTGGATATTATGCGCACGTACTGTAGATTAAACGCGAAAACAAATGCATACAGATTTAACGCTAAAATTAGCAGGCTGGTCAAAATGACTCATCCGCGATTTTTTTTATAAAAATTGTATAAACTTGCAAGAGTATATTTCTGAAGAATTTTGAAGATATTCTGTTAATAATGTGAATGATGATTTATTTCCCTTGCATTATGTATTTTCATAAATTTTCTGTCATGTTAATCATCCTGATAGTAAATATACTTCAATAGCAGGTTGTTTTAGCGTTAATCGTAAAATTCTGACAACTTCGATTTGTTTTAAAAAAGTGTACAGGGATTACAAAAAGTATTCGCGCGTACTTCAATTGTTCAACGAGGAGATTTTTCATTAGAGTCTGAATTTTAATTGTAAAGTGATAAATTTATATAGTCGCATAAGAGTAATGTTGTAAATACGATAGGAAACTTAATATATTTAAGCTTAGGCAATTAATATTTAAATACAAAAATAAATACAGCGATGTGCGAATACTTTTTGTAGTTATTCTACGTTTATGCAACAGTATTCGTGTTGTTTCCTTCAAAGTAGTCTTTTATCGAATATAACATAGTTGTTCCGTATGCTTTTTTAGTTGTTTTTCAACCATTTAATCTAGAAATACGAAATTACTTTCTATTAATCGCCAATCCAATAATATTAATAATAGTAATAATGATAAAATTCAAGCTATTAGGTGTGGAAAAAGTTCGTGTTAGTCTAGACTACAAAATTGAAGCGAACTAAAATTCCTTCAAACTTGATCTTATTTAATAACGAAACAAACATACAAAACCTTCAAATGAACACCACCATTGTTACAGTAGTTTAACCAAATACTATAAAAAAAAACCCGATTTGAATATATTATTGATAAAAATACCAGATGATTTATACTACAAAAACTGTGATTTTATTTAACGATACGAAAGATGAACGAAATTCTCTAATGAAGCCACAATAGTTACAGTAGTCTTGTTAAATGAATAGAATTATAAAAAGTTCGATAATATATAAAAGTTCGATTCTAATACATTTCTGACAAAAAGAAAAGCCGCACGAACTTTTTCCACTCCCCAATACTTTTACTACTTCCGCGGTCTACTTTAATCATCTACCAACAAACCGTAAAACAACGCAATAAATTCACCCTTAATTACCTACAAATTAAAACGCGCGATTTAAAAAAAAAAAGAAGAAAATAGAAGAAAAGATCATTACCGTATCCCGAATGTCCCATTTCCTGTATTAAGTATATCACGTTGTATCTGGGAAACGAAATATCTCAGACGACACGCAACGCCCGTAACGAGTACGGAGCAGCATTACGGACGCGTTTCCAACGAGCTCCGCGCACGGTTTCCTGGACGAGGCTAAACCGGTGCTGCTTGTACCGATGTGTATCGATATATATTTCTGTCGACCGCCAACGTAACCGCCCTCGTGTGTATGACTTATGGCTGCTCGCTTAATTTGTATATAATACGCCGCGCCGCGCCGGTGATACCGTCTCGTCGCGTCGCGTCGCGTTCACCAACACGCTCGTAATTGCGTCAACGAGCTTCGATATCGCTGGGGATGATTAATACCATCGGTTCGTATGGTTTCCGTGGAAACCGGGAAAACCGTAGATCGACCGTTTAATTGCGAATGATCGCCGATTAATCATCGTTGCTCGAGTTCTCGGCTCAGTGGTTCTCCAACTGCTTTTCGGATCGCGCGTAGAAATTGCTGTTGCTTTTCCGCGATAAGCTCTGTGTTATCGCGTGGAAAAATCGCGTTGCATTATACTTATATTGTATTTTATAATGTTTGTTAAATTTCGGACGAGTGGAACACGATGTATTATAAACTAGCTGTTCAAGTTCAATTTAAGAAAGATCTTTGAGTATTTTATTCTTTTTATTTTCTTTACCTTTGTACTGGAAAAAGACTATTTTAACACTAGGTTTACGGAACTCGTCACGTTGATGCATTTTAGATTTCATACCTAAAATTGTAGAGACCATAAATATTATTTTTCAGTACTTTATGTTAACTTTAATTAATACAATTGTATGAATATGTATTTTAATTAATTCTCTTCATCATCACGCTTCTACGTTCGAATATTTATATGCAGTGTACGTATTTTTCCGGAAGTTTGTCAAATTATGCACGTAACATCCGTAAACCTACTGTTAATATAAGTAAAGAAATAAATCAATTGTAAATGAGCTGCTACTTGTTTGCCAAATCGATTCAGAAAAATTGTAAGCTAGAGAAATCGATAAAGTAAATCAATGCGTCTTCTCTTAAACAATCAAATACAAATAAATACTGTAGAATGTATTAATTAAATGTACGAAAAGTTCGTAGAGATATTTTAGAAACACTCAAAAGTAATATGTGTACATTAATATTTTAGTCCATAATTTTGTGTGTAATATTTATTGTTTGATAATTGTACGACTATCAGAATGTTTCGTAATCCCTTTTTCGAAAAAGTTTGCAATGGTTGCACACTTTATTCTTTCGAACCATTTTATATGTAGACTTTCGTAGCTGACTGTATCTACGTTTTATCAAATTTCTCTTTTGTTTCATATGATTTACTCCGTTGAATCATTTCACAAAATTAAAACAAATAGCACGCGTATTCATCCATTAATGACACAAGGCTTCGTAAAAGAGGGCATTTGGTATGCACCAACATAATACAATGTTGCGTTATCTTCCAACTTTCATTTCCTACATTATTCCCCGTAACAATAATAAACGGGAGCAACAAATTCAATTACTTTCAAATGCCCCGCCCTGTATAACCGCCTTCCTTTATTACTTTCATTCGGTCAATATCAATTTAAGCGTCGACAAAAGCGAATTGCTCCGTCAAATAAAATATTTCGATCGCAACACATTCCACTCTAATCAACGTATAAACGTCTCTAAACGAAAGTCCCATTTTAACTTGTGCTGCTCGCGGTACACATTCGCGACAAGGAAATTCAACGTGCTTACACGGCCGCGTGTGAATACAACGAATACACTATAAATTAAAGGATTTCAATTTGGCCTACGTACTGATTTCCCTTCGGCCTGAAAGAATCCCGTGCGCAACGCAGCGTCGATCCTATTTTATTAACACGGATATGCTTCTCTTTTATTGTCCGCGATGTGTCCCGGAGAAAGTAAGGATATTTGCAGGCACGCAGCCTGGGCGTATTAAAGTATTGAAATAAAAAGAAAAAAAAAAGAAAAAGAGGGAGCGTAACGAGATAACCTGAAGGTGAGACAAGAAGGATGAAAAGGGGAAACGAGGGTATATTCACGCGCATAAATTAGAGCACTTATAGAACACTTCCGGAGAACGAAAAAATTCCAAAGCCATTCCAAAGTAATGCGGATTATCCCACGAGTGATCGGAGTATTGTAAAAGCTTGGCAACGATGTACGAAGAGTTTACGTTAAATCGCTGACAAACAACAGGATAGACTATCCATTTAAAGGAAACTTGCCAGGGGCATAGTAGATATCCCAATTACTTGTCACTTTAAGCTCAACGATTTAAGCAACTTCGTTGAATTATTTTAAAAGTTATTTAACATACGAATCGTTCCGGTTTCGAGCACAACATTAGTTAACATCTCTTTTATTTACGATGATTTGTTTTTGTATGTTAAGTACGATGTATCAATTACTGATTCATTAAAAATATGTAACAATGTCCAATATCCCTCGTACTGTCATCTGAAACGTTGTCACTTAAATGGAAATGATCCTTACATATATTAGCACGTCGGTTTGTATAACAGATAAAAGATAAATCATAAACGCGTCGCTTTTATTGTATTATACAAATTTCCGTACTTTCGACTTACAGTACATTAGTCGCGTTTTTATGCTCGAACGACACGCGTCACATACTAATATTTACTTTTAATTAATTAAATATAAACATATACGTAATGTCCGTGTATCGTTACATGAAAACGTAGTCCAAAGTATTGACATTTTTTCAGTCTCGATACTTCGTACATTGTTTCGCTATCAAATAAAACAATTAAAGTGACAATTATAGGGGACACTGACATCAATTGGGGCATCTACTACTCTAATCGCATTGTAAAGTTGAAAATATGAATTTCACAAATGTGGAACATTTCTGACCCAAAGACCGCGAGTGTATAATCGAAATGAAAAATGCACGAGGGTTAAAAAGACGCGGTTGTGGGTTTTTAAGCAAACAGGAAGGCCAACGATACGAGCGTCACCCGCAGAGAGTTAAAAGCATAAAGGCAGATAGAAGTGGCGGATCGATGACTCGTGCAATTTTTCCTGTTGCCATCTTTGACCTTCTGTCCCGTTCACGTAGGAGTTAAGGCGCTTCCAGGGAATTATTTGTCGAGAGAGAACTCCTGTCGCGCGATGTCTCAACCCGCCTAACTTGAAACTTTTCTGAATAATCAGGAAACATTGGAAAACTGTCTGTGACATCTGGAAGATTTAATCCCTTCTCTTATAATTCTTGTTTAGTTATTACCTGCAGTCACCTGCTGTCAAAGTTAGCCGTATCAGGGTACTGTTATGGGTGAAAAAGGTTGAAGCGTTAGATTTGCTTAGGAAAGTTCTTTCCTTTCTTCTTGTGGATAAGTGCACGACATTTCGTAAACAATGCGATTTAAGGATTGGAAATGCAATGGTAAGCAAATTCAAAATATTTGGAATTTATAGGCTTCGAGATTTAGGGGCTTGGAAATCAAAATCCTTGAGAGTTTGAAAGCTTAAAAATTCAAAGGTCTCAAAATTCTAAGGCTTGAAGATTCGAAAGCTTAGGAATTTAAACGATTGAAAAGTTACAGCCATGAAAATTCAAAACCTTCGAGATTCAAAGGTTTGGAAATTTAAGCTTGGAACTCAACATGATTGGAGATGCAAACGTTTAAACATTGAAAAGTTTGGAAATTCAATGATTTAGAAATCCAAAATATTCGAAATTCAGAGTCTTCGAAATCTATAAATATTTGGGAATACGAAAATATAAAAAATTTAAACATTTGGAGATTTGCAAAAACTTCAGAATTCATATATTTGAAAGTTGAAACGATTGGAAATCTAAGAGCTTGAAAATTCGGATCGTAATCCGAAGCATTCGAAATTCGAACGCTTGGAAATGCCAAAGTTCAAGAATTCGAATGCTTTGAAAATCGAAACGCTTCGAAATTCAAGATCTCGAGAATCCAAAGCTTTCCAAATTCCAACGCCGGCCACAGATTTAATCGCGGTTTACGTGGCATTGCGAAGAAAAATCGCATTGACAAAAATAAAACTGTGAAAAAACGAAAGGAATGGCGGCGCACCGGAAATGGGAGTCCCTACTATAAACGATTACATAAATTCGTGCACGTTGCATACTCTCGCAGGCGAGAATGTATCGTTGAACACGCGATATCGTGTGGGTGAACCTGTTGAACATAATTGGTTCCCCCGTTATTATTAGCTAATATATTTTTCGTGGCAAATTATTTATACCTCCGGCTTACAAAATCCCACCACACCGCCACACGTCACCAACCACAACTGTTTCATATTTTTCAACCGTTGAACGCCTTTTTCTTCCTTCGAATAGGCTCGCGTTCTACGTTCCGTTTTCACTTTTACATCCTGCTATCGTTCAGATATTAGTGTAACGAATTTTATTGAACCACTTTTTACCCGCGTGATAAGATTTACCCGTTTTACTCTTCGCCCAAATGAAAGTTTCATTAACGTTTCTTCTTTTGCAATAATAATAGATAGATTTCCTTATGAATTTTGCGAAGTCGGTTGTGCAAACATATTTTACGGCTAGAGATAGCTAAACAGGAGGCCCATTAGATTTAATCATTGCTATCGGTGGCAATGTTCGATAATACGCGAATAGGATATAATAAAATCGGTATATTATTAAGATTAAGGTACTGCACGTGAAATTACCTATCGCAGTTGCTATAGTTTCCACGTTTATCCGGCGAAAATAGACTAACTAGATTAGGAACAAAAAGTAGGAAGCGATAATTTTGTTCCTCTCTAAAGAACTTATGCACATGTAATTATTTTGAATGGAAATTACTTTGATTAAACGGAACAATTAGAAAGCTGTAAACATTGATAATACGAAGGATCGCAGATTCGAAAGCTTGGAAAGCTGATAATTCGATAATTCGAAGGCTTGAAAATTGCAGTGCTTTGAAATTCGCAAGCTTGGAAATTCCACAGCTTGGGAATTAACAACATTAGAAGAATGAAAGCGTAGAAATTTAAGTGCTTGCAAATAAATAGATTTGAAGCTTCGCGAAAGTACTTTTAACCACTAAAAAAGTGGCAAAGGTTTGCAAATTCAACGGTTTGGAAATTAACAACCATAAAATAATGAAAGCTTAGAAATTGAAATGCTTGCAAATCCATAGATTTGGAGTATCGCAAAAGTTCTTTTAATTATTAAAAAAAATTGCGGGAATGGTTTGGAAATTCCAAAGCTTGGAAAACTGAAAGCATAGAAATTTGAATGCTTGCAAATTGCAAATTAAAAAAATTGCGGGAAAGCTTTGGAAATTCCAAAGCTTGGAAAACTGAAAGCTTAGAAATTTGAATGCTTGCAAATTGCAAATTAAACAAATTGCGGGAAAGGTTTGGAAATTCCAAAACTTGGAAAACTGAAAGCTTAGAAAATTGAATGCTTGCAAATTGCAAATTAAAAAAATTGCGGGAAAGGTTTGGAAATTCCAAAGCTTAGAAATTTGAATGCTTGCAAATTGTAAATTAAAAAAATTGCGGGAAAGGTTTGGAAATTGCAAAGCTTGAAAAACTGAAAGCTTAGAAATTTGAATGCTTGCAAATTGCAAATTAAAAAAATTGCGGGAAAGCTTTGGAAATTCCAAAGCTTGGAAAACTGAAAGCTTCGAAATTTGAATGCTTGCAAATTGCAAACGCAAAGTTTTGAAACTTCGCTGAAAAAAAAAAACATTTCACCGATTAAAAGAAATAATAGAAATAAATGAAGGAAAAAGGAGAAAGGAAATTAAATGCCGTAAAAATTGATCGTAAATTCGATGCAAGAAGTTATGTTTCCCAATTCTCCAGAGTAAAAAGATAGCGTGCTCGCAATAAATCGAGGAAACAAGGTGAAATTTCCTTTTGAGTCCATAAATATTCCCGCGCAATATTACAACAACTTTGTAAGGAAGAAATTATTTCTCAAGAGTTTAAAGCCCGTAATTGGAACGCGTTTGTTGCAATGTAACTGGAACGCGTTGATCAGCCTGACCCGGTACTGATTTTATTTAGTATCGTCCTCTGGCAACATGCGCGATTACCACCTGGAGCATTGATTTTTATTGCACGTTGCAAATTGCGAATATCCGATATCTCATATAAGCTATTTATTATCGCCAGCGTAATAATTCCTTCTGGTGAAAATGAGAGCAATCTGAACTCATTCAAGGTAACTTTATTAATTTTACCCTGAAGTATTTTGTCCCCTTCCTTAATATGCAAATACATCGATTACATAATTTCCAATATACGCAATGAAAATTGATAACAAATGTACCGGTTACTATAAAAGTGGCCCAAGTCACGAAACCACGAAAAATTCAGGTTTTCATTTGCACTATGTCTTATGATTTATGATTTATGTTTCAACATTGTGGAAGAATTATTATAAAATATTACCTCTGGCAAAAAGTTTTCGATCAAACGGCTTAATGTGATATAAAATTAGCTGAAGAAATTAAGATTTTTGTGGTGCAAAGTGCCACTGTATAAACATAAAAGCTAATATAGAATTTATAGTCTATACGGAGCAAAAATAGTTAATGAAAATGTGCCTAAAAGTGAAAATCAGCTTCGAGAAATGGTGAGATCTTCGTGATATGAAACTGTATTTACACGTTACGGAAATCTCTTACAATTACTATCAATGCTAACACGTGACGATCTATCAATAATGTTAAATTCAGGAAGCTTCAAGCTTTATGTACATATGTGCAAAGTAAGCACCATTTAGTATAATTTTTAATTAACTGGCGGTTAAAATACTATGGGCTATATAAAATCAGTCATTTCACATGCAACAACCTAATATTAGCATATGTTAGTATACGTAATACGGAATTATGTAAAATCTCGATAATTAAATAGCGAATTTTACCGAAAAATGTGTACTTAGATGAGTTCCAATAATATCGAAACATACTGACACGTAAGCATAAGTAGAATATCTATTATTGAAAAAGAATCGTCTTATTTTTTTGCGGTGTGCAAACATTTCTGAAAGGCGAGTTAAATAGTTGAATATTTTAATGAAGATAAACTATGGAGCACATACACGATACTTGTTTCTTTCTACCGAAATCCTATTTCCAGCCATTGCTGGTGTATCCGGGGGGAGAATCCGGAAATACGAAAGTATAGGCTATGCTCCAGGTGGATTTATATTTTAAAGATGTTGGTATAACTGTCCACGTGGCGCGGGTTCGTATAGAAATCGACGAGAAGGCGAAAAAGCACGGGCGAGAAGTAACGGGGAAACACGTGCGTGCAACACGGCATCCCGGTATCGAATCCGAGGATCGCGAAACCGCTACCTTGCCAATTACTTAATCGCGATTCGTACAAAAGCGGCTTCGAGGGATGCAGGCTTAAAACTTATCGAACAGATCATCCGTTAACGCCCTACCCTTCTTTTCTGCTACTTTCTTGCTTTCTTTAACGCCTATTTTTATCCCTAGATTGTTCGATGAGATCCGCGAGTTGCGTTCCCTGATATTACAAAAGTATTCATTTCATTTATATTTAATCGACGTTTAAGGTAACAAATATGTTTATGGGTTACTAGTAATTAGGTTAATAATTATCGGAGCATAATTATTTTGTAGGTACATAGGAATAAGGTCGTCTGTTACTAATAATCGAAATTCGTTTTATTATAGTATCGCGTGAAAAGGAAATGTGGGACTTTGTATGGATAATCGAAAATCGGTAGAAATAATTAAACTATTACTGGGATATTCTATTCTATATTCTATTCCCTATCCATTAAAGCGACACATTATTATTTAGCGTACTTTCCACAACACTTTATTAACAGTCAGAATTAGAATACATTCGACACTTGAAAAGCCTACTTAAAGTTTGCAAATTCTAATCAAAATTTCTCGGAAAAAGAAACTACGAAACTACTAAATAATTGCCTAAAAAAATTGAATGCTATATACACTATTAGATATAATTATAACTGTACGTATACTATTATGCTTTTGAATATTCCTTCGTTATTATACAATATTACCTGCATTGAATTTTTCGTGCAGATTTAAATTTCTCATAAATACATACATACAAATTCGCAGTCTAATAGCTAGACATTCTCGTAAAAATGAATATGAATAAAGGCTCCTAATCGCTGGTGAGCTAATGGTTGATCATTTTCTTAATCATAGTCCGTGAACGCTACTGGCCGCGCGGCGCCAGCATTTCAACCCCCTTTTGTTCCGTAGCGCTGTGTGACCCTTTGCGAAATATGATTTACGCACGACGTCGACCCGCTATTAGTCCACGATTTAACCGTGAACCATTAATCTGGTTAGCTACCGGTGTGTGGTCGGCTTTAATCTTGCGAACCGGGTGCTAATATTTGATTATCAGCCTCTGCCGTGACACCCTAGCCATTTTTTATTGGGAACGTGGCTAGTATCATATTACGCGATACTTAGCAACGCGCATTACTTTGCTTGAACTTCTAAAAATTAGGGTTCAGGATTTTTATTCGTTTATCGGTTTATCGGTATTACTGCTAAGTGTTTTACTTTAGCTACTTTGTTGATAGCAATAGGGAAATACTTTCTATACGTAGCGCGAAGATATCGAAAAGAACATTTTAATGGTAAGTAACAGTGTCTAATTATAATTTTTTATTACGTGATTTAGAGGTATGTAGAGCATCCTCTTTTTCATAGTGAGTCACGATCTGACGCCCTCGTTTGAAGCTGAATAATCTTGGAAATCGTAAACAATCCTGGCGCATAATAGTGTTGTTACTTACGTAAGATATTTATTATTAATTTTTCAAAGATCAAAGTACTCGAGCAGCACAACTTATGTAAACTCGCTTCGAGGTACCATCCCTATTGTGACAATTTTCTATTCTTATTTTATTTTACTATCATTGGATTATTTATTAAAAGTGTCCACATTGTTTCTCTATAGTGTACACATTTTAGAAGATATAAAAAAATAAAAACACATCTAACGGATTTTTTTGCCAGCATAACGAAACAAATGGAAAGTTATCTTTCTACTATCATCGAGACTTTTTTTTAATTTAACTCGTCCTGAAACTTTCTCAATAGGGAAGCACTATTTTTCAACGCGTTACTAAAAATTAAGTTCAATAAATATTTCACCGAAAACTGACTACTATCTGGTCACTTATGGTCAAAAGCGAACATCGCGCCTTTCAACCTTGCGGTCTCAATCCAACTTTAACCCTTTCACTACGATGGGCGTATATATACGCTCCCAGAAATTGGGCAATCGTTTGCTAAAAATATACGTATTCGTTTTCTGCAACACAATATTACTTTTACTGTAATCTGTACCTGTTCTGTTCTAAATTAATACCACGAAGTACGCTAATATTTATAGCCGTACTGTTTTTGCAATAGCAGAAATATTCCCCATTTGTGCATTGAGAATTCTCGTAACTTCGAAGTGTCGTAGCGAAAGGGTTAAGCTAGTTAAACTGTAATTTATTTCTCATAGTTGACAAACGAACGTCGCCTGAATCATGCAACGGTCCATCAGCATCCTCGAATAGCCAAGACATGTTTCATTGCTTGTCAAGATGCGTCACGAATCCAAAACGCACAAATGCACTCGATGTCTCGCGAGCGGCCAGACACGCCGCGGCACCATTTCGCGAATAATTTTACGACGGGTTCCCATGTTATCGTTGCCCGCCACGCCGCGACGTTGACCCAGAAAAACGGACGTCCCGTTGGCGTTGGCTTTTTCCGGATTTATGCCGCTCCAGTTTCGCCCGGCCCTTGTGTCATTTCTCAATGGTCACTTTTACTCGCCCGTGAACGCGCTGACATAACGCGTTCGATTCGATTCGATTCACGCCGTTTCCTTGCTGCACTTGTAATACCCCCTCCCTATCCGGATTAATAGAGAGGCGAAGCGCTTGAATTTTTAACTTGGAAGCGTTTGGATTCACAAGTCTTTTTTTTATAATTTTGAAACCCTTCAGTTTCCAAGCTTTTGTATTTCATAGTGTTTGAAATTCCAAGCTTTTGTATTTTATAGTGTTTGAAATTCCAAGCTTCTGTATTGTATAGTGTTTGCAATTCCATGCTTCTGTATTTTATAGTGTTTGCAATTCCAAGCTTCTGTATTTTATAGTGTTTGAAATTCCAAGCTTTTGTATTTCTGAGCGTTTGAAATCCCAAGCTTTTGTATTTTATAGTGTTTGAAATTCCAAGCTTTTGTATTTCCGAGCGTTTTAAATTCCAAGCTTTTGTATTTTATAGTGTTTGAAATTCCAAGCTTTTGTATTTTATAGTGTTTGCAATTCCAAGCTTCTGTATTTTGTAGTGTTTGAAATTCCATGCTTCTGTATTTTATAGTGTTTGAAATTCCAAGCGTTTAGATCTCTAAATTTTTGTATCTTTGTGCATCTGAGTTTCCAAACTTTCAAACTGCGGAGCTCTTTTAGTTTCCAAGCTTTTGGATTTCTCAGCGTTCGAATTTCCAAGCTTTCGGATTTCTAAGCTTTCGTATTTCCAAGCGTTTAGATTTCTAATCTTTTGGATTCCTAAACGTCTGCATTTCCAATTTTTTGGATTTCCAAGCGTTTATATTTCTAAGCTTTTGGATTCCTAAGCGTCTGCATTTCCAAGCTTTTGGATTCCTAAGCGTCTGCATTTCCAAGCTTTTGGATTCCTAAGCGTCTGCATTTCCAAGCTTTTGGATTCCTAAGCGTCTGCATTTCCAAGCTTTTGGATTCCTAAGCGTCTGCATTTCCAAGCTTTCGAACTTCGAAGCGTTTGGATTCCCAAGCTTTCGAGTTTCCAACCTTTTCTATTTCCAAGGTTTTGTATTCCCAACCATTTAAGCCCCCAATCCATTAGACTTCCAAACATTCCAGCTCCAAGCTTTCACGTTAACCGCATCGTCCAATCAACTATTGAAGTCGTTCGAATAATTACGAGCGGTACTACAAATGTCCGAGTTTTACTTTAAGTCACCGTATGTGTAAGCTCTCTTGCGGCGGTGTAAAGTAAACGCGGCTGTTCATCGAAGGAAGCTTCTTCGATGTTTCTTTCTCTTCTTTCGTTCGATGGCTTCTAACGCGTCCGTGTTTCCAACAAAAGGTGCGCTAACTGGCACCAACCGTTTAAGGGGCTAAGAACCGCTTCGACGAGATTACGCCGAGGCCAGACGATTCACGCGCGATCCCGCTGGCCTTAACAGCCGCGTGACATTCGACTTGCAGACGCCATAAACCGCCTCGTAGCTTGTTCGCGTTGTTTCCTTCGCTTTAGAACGCGTACACCGTGCAAGAACTCTCCAAGGGATCCGTGTTCCCTCCTGAGACCTCGTTTTTTCACGACACCCCATCATTCTTTGAAAGTTAATTAACTTGTTAAGGGCGGGCAACGAGGAACGAATAATATGATCGCGATGGTGGGAAGCATTTCGCAGGAAACTTTTCCATTATGTACTCAAGTGGCTCAAAGTGAACAGGATGGACCATCCTTTTATAGGAAATATCGTGAATTTCAAACTGAAATTCGGATCGCGTTAAAAAGCAGAGGTTCTTTACGTCCCTTGCGATTTAGTATGGTTATTATAAGAATCATATTCGATTCGATCCACCAAAGTTGATCAAGTTAACCCTTTATCCATGTATTTAACGTTGGTGAATTTCATCTCATTAGCGTATCACTGTATGATTCCCATTTTTATTCCTCTTCAGTTGTACTTACACCGGACACTTATACAGTATATTTATTAATTCTTGATTTCTTCGTTGAAATGAAACCTTTCACTTGATTATTATACGTTTGTTGGTATCGTAAAATTAAATTTAAAAGATTAAACGATAGTAGTTCAATCCGTATGAAGATATACTTCTATACGCGTTATTATAGTATCACGTATATCGGAAACAATTGATTGGCCCACCGTTTATTCATCATTCCCAATTCGTTTCGTAAAAACGCTGTTATTTTATTCTAATTTAAATCAGCAATGTCTCATGTGACAAATCCCATCGCTAGCAGCAAAACCCTTCGCCCGTTCGTATCTCGACGGCGAAGCGTTTCTTTTTTACAATCGAACCACCGAAGCGTGCTCGCTCGTCGAGAATATCCACAAACCGACATAACAGCAGAAGTAACATCACCGCGAAACGATTAATCGGGAAAAATAGCAGCAGGGTGGTGGAGGCATCTAAAGCCACAAGAGCGATTGACTGGTCATCGACGCAATGTCGTTGCACCGGCTCGTGTGCATATCAGTTTCAAGTATGCAACGGGGTGCTAATGAACCGCGGAGCACGCTCGCGAAACCATCAGATTAACCGAGGCAATATGAGAAGCGACACGACTCTGGTCCCCTACTTTCTACAGGTGTCTCATCCGCTTCGTTAATCCTTGTAATTAGCGTTTTTCTCGTTTCGGGTTCGATCGTTCGAGCGAAGATCGAAACCGACGGGCGATACGGTTGGATACAGAGGATGATATGTCGTCCGTGGATGTTCCTTTGAGATCTCCACAGATTCCGAACAGATTTTTCAGCCGGACCTTCGAGATTCCGAGGTGGGATGCTTGCACGAGAACTCGGTGCCTGTTAGTTACGTTAGCTTGTGGTTATTAAACGCTTTTTGGTCCCTTTGCCGCGAATATTTTTAATTGTTACGCAGATATAGTTGAAGATTATATACAGGGTGCGTCAGTGCACGTCGGTCCATTGGAATTTTCAGCCACTTTCAATGCTGTGGTAAAAAATGTTTCGAACAAAAGTTAAGTAATATATTATATTAGTACTATAATAGTACTATAATAGTACTAGTTAATACCATAATATTAATTATTAACCCTTTGCGGACGAGTGTCGACAAATAGTCGCCTAATCATTTTTTGGCTTTCCGAACCCATGTCGACTATTAAAGCACAAAACTTAATGCAATGAATACTTAACGTAATAATAAACATTTGAAATCGTTGGAAATTAAATGGTTTCGAACTCAAAAGCGTGAAAACTCAAAGTCGTGGAATTAAAAACTAAAGTACGCTCACAAGTGTTACTACTTTTCGTCCGCAAAGGGTTAAACCAGCAAAAAATTGACGTTTTCAAAGTAGCAAAATGAAATCGCGACGCACCTTGTACAATTTTCGGTCTCGCTATATTTGTTAGGTTGATCTAAGTACACTCAACCCTTTCATTGAATTATCGCATATGAAATTTCGTTTTCCTAAAATGTCATATTAAAGAACGGTATTAGTTTAGAACTAGTATCAGATTAAAGAATAGGACTTAAAAGAACAGTGTCAATTTACCGAAGCTTGTAAACTCGTTAATTCTAATGAAGCACGTTAAAGAAGGAGAAATTAACTGCAACGTATAGAGTACCACGTTCCATTGTATTACAATAAAATCGCGAAAACTTCATTCGGTATTTAAGATCACGTATAAGCTGAATATTTAAGCTGAATTTAGTTCCTTATGGAAAACTAAATTTGGCAAGTATACCATGAAACCTATCGAAAAGTTAAGTCATAAAGTTAACCGCGACGCGAATCTATGCGTTCCTATTCCAAACAGTTGCAACGTCTGCTATTTTCCAAATCGTTGATCCTTTCGCTAATTAATATATATATATATATATATATATAGCGAATACCGAGCAAATGCAAAGCAGTGGCGCGTAAATCCATAAATCATGGGAAGATCAACGCGGACGCGTGACGAACGCGCAAGAATCACGTGGCTACCGATATTTATTAGGTTTCCACGGCTCTGATATCCTCGTTTGTCATCGGCAAGCGCAGGTGCAATCGTGGCCAGGGGAAACGTGCACGGGCACAAGCCTGTTGCGTTCTCGCGGTCGGTACTCTCTTACGGTGTCGCGGTCTCGCCATAGATCCAAGGTCAACGCTGATGTACACGAGGATCAGGAGGCGGCTCGGGGAGAGGTCGTCGCTCGATCCTGATTAATAGCTCCCAAGATCGAGCGTACGTACCGCCGCAAGGCGTTCGTTACGTGTCGTCGCCTAAGTGCGTTGACTTCGACGCACACTCTGAACTGAACTACTTTTGCCAATAGCTTTAGCGTATCGCGACACCTTCGATGAATCGATGGAATGCAGGTGGAATCGATCGATGGATCGCGCGAGGAATTCCAGCTTAACCCTTTACTTAAGGCTACATTCGGAGAACTCGTATGTACCTACTTCCCAAACGTAAATGACAAAACTAACGTTAAGTCGTCCAATAAATTAACTTTCAGGCTATGTTTCAAAAGTTACCAGTACTGTGATCACTACCTGCATCCCGCCTGCGAAAAGTTGATAATTGCATCGATATTCGTTAATCCTTTCAGTACTTATGGCCGTATATGTGCGGTCAATTTTTAAATGCGACACGTAAGATTCACAAATTCAGGAGTTTCAAAACAATAATTAATTAGTACACAATTTAGAAGCATTGCAATGATTAATGAAGGCGACAACATTCTCATTAAAGATTATGTGTACGCATCATTTGTACAACAAATCCAAAAGCACGTCGATCTCCAAAAATTACGTATCTTTAGTATCCAAAGATAGAACTATTATCGTGTCTCGTGCGCAAAGAATTAACAAGAGCCGAATGGTATGCAATACCTACCCATCAAAACCAGTTAAATCAACATTGTACCTTCGGCCTTACCGCGATCCTCCTCTGCGTTCAGCAAACCAGAGCCATTCCTCTGCGAGAAGAGCACAATAGGATCCAACACGTTTCAAGCATTAACCTAACCGAATGTTCAAGCGCATCCTATCGACTAAGTAGAGACTACCTATCCACCGCGAGTATTATCCCCGGTGGCCTAAGCGACTAGAATCGAGGTAAAGGCGTCGCGTCGTGCAATTGACTCGAACGGCCGCGATACTTACGCAGAAGTAACGTTAATGGACACTTTCTCGCAAGGCGAGGGGGCGACTAAGAGGAGTAGCCCAGCCAGAGGTCGTCACTCGATCCTGATTAATGGCCGTCGGGATCTCGCGGTGCTGTAAACAGTATTAATCAGGATCGAGTTTACGGGACGCGCGGTCGTGCCACGGATCGCATTAATCAGGATCCAGGCGGCCGTGGCACGAAATATTCATTTAGCTACGTGTCCGACGACGCTCGAGACCCGGTGCACGCCGCTAGGTCCATTGATTTACGAGCGGCGACTTCCGAATGTCCAACAGCTGGAAATCGCGCGACACCGGGGGTCCCTTGTGGCCCGCTACCGGCATTCGCATTTAAACAACAACAAGCAACATTGCAGTTGCAGTGGGCACAGGAAGAAGAAGGAATTAACGCTTTATCTACCTAAGGAAGCCTATTAACCTCTTGCCCCACGAATCTTTCAGAGACTATATCTGTTGGATTCATACAGTCGCACACACACACGTATATAAATATATACAGAAACTAAATCTTTTAGGTTAAACAGACCAGGAATGGTTCTGAGAAATATACTCGTTAGATTTCTTTTTCGCCATCTGTATATTGTCGCAGCAGTTAGTCTTGCAATTAGTAAGAAGCCAGGGCCAGCGAGTTATACCTTTCGACCTTAAAATAAAAATGTAACGTGGTTATACAGAAATTAATTTTTATTTCACTTCACAGTAACTCTATATCCAATAGTATCTTGTAACATTATCTACTTGTTACTTTAATACTTTGTCAAATACAGGACATTGAAATATTGCGATTTATTTGGACTCGATAATTCGCCATCTTTCATATTGGAACAAAAATTGTTAATGAAATAGCAATAGACACGGTGTGTTTTAAAAACAACGAATGGTTTCAACTTTGAATATCTCGAAACACGACTTTTGGAAAATAGTTTGTTTTACCAAAGAGAATTTTCAATTGTGCAATGACTGGCCATGAAACCTTCGAATCTTTGATTAGATTTCTTAGAACCCATTTTTTATCGTCTCGATCTTGTGACAATGGCCATTAATTTTCTTCGATAACCGACACTGCACGATTGCGTGAAATTGGTGGAGTTTGTAAAAGCAGGTTGATTCACTGTTCAACGACGATAATTCGATGGGCTGGATCAATGTAACAGATATCTTGTGAAACTAATGAATAATAAATTAGTATGAATTCTCCAGTCGGCAACGGTAGGTTGAATGGCAAACGTAATACAGTTATTACATCGCTATCGCGTTCATTATCATAAAAGGATCATTATCGAGCAACAACGAGGAATAGTTTTTAGCAATCGCGAAGCAAACATATATACGCGTAAGTTGCCAGTCTCCGAGCGTTCTATTAGCATGCAGAACTGTTTAATAAATATGTATGAGTGCAACATGAAAAATGAGGCAATATTTTCTTGGACGACTGAAAGTATTCATTTTAATACGATTATCTGGAAAATTTTATCTGCAGAATGTAAAACACCGGTTACGATACTTACTTCGATACTAATTATGATAAATCGATTAACTATGATACGACAAATCTAAATGGGAAACGCAATATTTTAATAATGTTAATCCTTTGATTCACTGACATCGGAAACGATGCATTTAAATCCACTGAAAATATTTAAGAATAATATTCCGTGCCAGGTAATGAAATCGAAGATACGTTTCTAACTTTGAAAGTGATTCTATCGATAATTTTCACCTGTCTTTTTCAACAGGATTTGCCGCTGAAATTGACGCAACTCTGAAATAGGCTCAATGATAAATTGCAACGCTTAAAAGGTTAAATTTCAATTTCCCATAAATGCATAAATATTCGAATCCGCAATCTAGAGATGATTGATAACTAAATTCGTCAGGATTAAAATAAACTTCGAAAATTGCGTTTCTAACGATTAGAAGGCCGCCCAATCGATCTTTCGATTCAGAAATAGCATGTCAAAGGGATTTAGCATTTCAAACAATCACGAAGAAATGAAATTTCGATCGTTCACTGATATCTCTTCAGCTATCTTACAGAGCGCAGCCCAGTTTTATCTTCGTAAACAAGAATCCGAAACGTGCCAATGTCAAACGTGTCACTGTCCCAAAAGTCAGTCTTAATCGCATCACGGGAACCCGAGACCGCGTGTGTTCCTTCAAAGCCTTCGTCACGTGCGAATCGAAACGACCTAAATTCTACTATTAGGTCGGAGCAAAAGTTAGACACGTAGGCATTTAAATTTTACAATAACATCAATATTGTGGCTCTAGTATGCTATGAAAAATGTCTGGAAAATGGCTGGAAGAATTTCACTTCTGAATAAACCGCTGATGTTCGTATACTTACGAAATTATGGAAAATTTAAATGTGTAATACAGTAGAAAATATACACGATGTTGCAAAAATGTATAAAATATAGAATGTGGAATATGTATGAAGTGAGTCATAAAAATCTGCGTATATACATTTTTAAAGTGCAACTATTTGAAAATATTGGAGCTTCGATCATTTGTCGAATATTAATTCATTTGTAATGATGTCAGAAAATAAGAAGTTTTCACAATTTTATTATAATACACGCATCACTGTATTACAAAATTAATTCCTTTTTTAATTCCTCTTTAGATAGATGCTGGGGCCCTACATAAATTTAAACTTGGCATGTTTCAATGGACGTCGATGCAGTTACTTGAAAATATACTTAATCCTGTATTATCTCATCGATTTATTAACGCTACAAATTAATCACTTTGAATTCATTAACATGAGGATGAAATTAAATAGAAACCTAAACTATAGAGCCAAAATTGGAAATCCAAAGAATGGTTAATGTGACTTACTACAATTCACGATTTTACAACATTAACCCTTTGCTCTACGATTATTTTATTGCTTACTTAATCCACCGTTGGTTGACTACTATTTTTACAGAATGTTGCAAACAAATTGTTCGAACATCGTAAGCAATTTTTATTTCATAACCTCCGATTTTATAATACAGAATTAAAATAAAAGCTCAAATTAAATTGCCGTCTTAATAATGTACGTTTCCGCTGAATCTGTACGATAATTCATAGAGCGTGTATGACTCGTTATTTTAAGGCAAATGGGTTAAAATAATAGTATCGATGCATTAATTTGAATTTCGGAAAAGCCACGTTTCATGTGCACCAACCTAATATACGTGAACGTGGTGTTTTGACGAGGGTTGGAAGCTTGGCCGAAATATTCGTACTTCGAGGACGAAGGAACGATCGATATCGGTCGACGGAGCGAGGAATTACCGTGTCTGCCACTTCGTTACGATTTTACAGCTGTCCTCCGCTTGTTGCTTGCCGTGGCGAATCGATTTCACCAGAAACATGCCCGCGAATCCAACAGTGTTGTTCCTGCCACGCAAGCAGGCTGGATTTCACCTGTTTATCGGCTTTGCGGTATATAATAAGAATTCGGTCGATGTTACATGCGATCATCGATACCGTGAGGTCCTGGTCTTGCTCTTCTTCGTTCTCGTCGTCATTACGGCACTCGCGTGCGGTATTTTTAGGTGGATCAGTGGGTTACTTGCGGGTTAAGGTCGAGGGAAACGAAATCTGCTGATTGATCTGTATATTTACGTTGGAAGATACTTCTTTTGGGGAGTTTCTTCGTAGATCGACGCGAAAGAATGCGACTTCCTTTTGGATTTCGTTATTTCCTTCTTTTCTTGTTTTTGTTTCGACGGGGTAAATGCACGAGTAAATGAATATACATCAATGAATGGATATTAATCCTTGCTGTACAATAACTACAAATACTCGTGCTATAAATCATGGCATACATTCAATAAAAATACTTAGTATTGCGGATGAAAGTTAACTTGAACTCTAATTTTGGCTTTCCGTTATAAGATTCGAATATTGCCTATAATATTCAAACGATTTACATGTGACACTATATGAAATCATTAATCAGCTAATGTGGCGTACGTAGATAATACAGTGATCGTAGGACAAGTGGTTAAATAGAAAAAGGAGTACAATAAGCTACTAAAATGCTCTACGATTATTTTATTACCTGCTTATGTTACCGTTATCTGGTCACTGCTTCCATAACGTGACACGTATAAATCATTTGAATATCGTAGCCAATTTTTATTTAATAACTCCGAATTTTATAAGGCAAAGCTAAAATTGGATTTCACTTAAAACGCGTTCAAATTTTAAGGTGTTGTGGCTAACGGGTTAAATGCAGCTTTCTTGTAACTCAACTTACAATACGAGTTGCAATTTTAACGTCCATCGCGAAAGCGCAAAACAACCCGTTGTTCCCGGATCAACCTTCTCGCTTAGAAAAATGATTCCGCTCGAAGCGTGCAATAATAGTAAGAGGGCAAAACTGTCGAGCAGAGATATCAGTGAAAGCAGATCGGTCCAACGATCGAACGATCATTGTTCGGCCGTCAATGTATCCGAGTCATTGTTTTCGCAACGTGTAATCGCGGAAGCGAAAAATCCCCGATCCTCTCTCGATCGTCGATCCATGCTCGAACGATTCTGAATTGGGAAACTTGGTACGGGTTTGCGAGGGATTATCGAAAGGGATATCCAGCTGCGTGATTCTTCACGATTCTCCTCGACGTTTCGATCTTGTCGAATAAACTGGCGTAACTTGTAATACTTTCGGTCAATGGTAGGCATTCTTGGGACGCTTCGAAAACTTGCCACTACGAAATTTTGCTCCGTTTTTTCGATTCTCACGTTTGCGTTTGGCGAACCGACGCGACGATTGGTTAATCGGGTTTATTCTTGCGACTCAATGAAAGGTGAACACGGTTCACTGAACTGAAATTCTGTGCGCTAATGTTGGTCTTTTGTGGGGGGGTTTTTTGTTGCCCATTTATCGTGAATTATTACTAAATTGCGAATCCTTATGCAAATTCGTAATTTTACAAACACAATTGAGGAAATATCGTAAAACATAAGCAGACATTTGTTTTACTCCCTAAGTATTTTAAAATGCACTTCGCTTTATATAGTTTCTATATATTTTTACGTATTACATGGATTTTGGTCCTTTTGGCTCGTCAAAGTTTCTCATATATGCGTAAAAATCGGCAGTCTAATTATTACTATTCTTGTAAAAACTAATACTAGATGATTGTCAAAATGGCGCGTTTGTAATTTCTCACAAAAATTTGATCAATTTACACTAGTTGCAATTCTGCAAATTTACAGCGACTTTCTATAAGAAGAATCTATTTCCATTAAAAATTCTATTTATAAAAATTCTATTTCTATAAAGCATCTATTTTCATTGCTTCGTACAGAGCTCGAATTATATGTAGAGATAAGTTGTTTGAAGCTTTATTAAAGGATTAGATTACGCGATTACTTGACGTGTTCGAGATGCACAACTTTTAAGCACGAACTATGAGTTTGCACACGTTTAAAAAAAAATTGTACAAGGTATGCTGGTATGAATGAAAAATCATGCTTCGATAATTCGTAAACGGAACGAAATATTTTCAGGTGAAATATTTTATGCATCTTCGCGGTATCAATATCGATGGAACAATAATTATTGACTCGGAACGCATTGGTAACTGATCTACTTCCACTGATATCTCCATTTCGTAGTTTATTCTTCGTTATTACCATACGCTTGGAGCGCAATCATTTTTCTAAGAAAGGCGCTCGTTACAATGTTGCTCGTACCAGTTCGTAACTCACAACCCATACGATATATGAACTTCTTCGTTATGTCTTGGAAACGTTCTTCGATTACTCGATATCTTAACACGTCCAGTCATGTTTGTTCTACGCTACAAATTCATATCCTTCGTTTTAAAGCGCGTTGAAACTGATCCATTTGTTACAATTCAACGAAATGCGTAATTTGCGATTTGGATACTTGTATATATTTCTCTGAATGAGTTGAAACTTTAGAGAATTAATAGAAACTGTGGAGACGTACATAAATAATTCATCCACAAGACGTTTTGTAATAAAAGAGGACCCAATTATCTTTTTTTAGTTCGCTAATGCAAATCACCTATTTTAGTCTTCTGTATACGAAAAATATTTTGTATACAGGGTAAATCACCTGAAGTGTGACAAACTTGTTTTTTCTATATGCATTCATTTCTTTTCGATTCGATTTGTGTGGATGTTTAATCCACTCATTCGCTCTTCCAATTAAAAGGTGCAATGGCTACAAAAAGTATTCGCATATACCTCAATTTTCCAATGAATGGATTCTTTCGTAAGGATAATTTCATTTAATTCAATTTAATCAATAAACGAGATAACCCATTAGTTTACATTAGAGTATGTTATACTCTATGTAAACTAATGTAAACTGATGTAAACTAATGGGTTACCCGGTTTATTAATCATATCATGATGTGCGATCTTTAGAATGAATTACGATTACGATGAATGATTATCAAGTACAACCTACGTTAAATATTTCCAGCGTTCTCCAATGCAATAGAATATTATAATAATAAGCAGAGCTAACGCTACGAAGTACGATCCTTAAAAAATTCGTAAGAGGGAGGGGTTAAAGAAGCAGCTGAATTTTGAATTGATCCTTTTCGAGATTAACGCAAGGTGAAGAGAAGGGAAGAGGCGCAAAGTTTCATCGAGTTCGACCAAACGACGGCGACGACGACGGTTCTCGTTCGTAGACGAGAGGGCCCGACACATCGGACTGCTTTGAGGGTGGCAGTTTAATTTCGCTGGACGGCCGTAAAACCGTGCCGGCCAGTATTGCATTCGAGGCACACCAAGGGCTTACAACGAGGAAAGGTCATCGCAGAGATACATCTTGGCAGCGTGAACGACAGAGCCGGTGGTTAACCGGCGGCTCGCAACTTGCCACTTCCATTCTGTCTGCCGTTTTCTCTCTTAGAATTCGACGAGGGTTGATACGCGATGCTGGCTTCCCGCCACGCACGCGTCGTCCCGGCGAAACTGCGGCTGGCTTTAATAACTCGACGACCTTCGTAGGCGGATCGTCGAAATCAACCTGTGCGAAGTAGGAAACGAATTACAGTTTTAACTTGTAACTTTGACTTTGGAGAAATCTAATACAGCGGACGATCGGATTACTATTGACACTTCGACGTTGTCATTTGTCGAGTAAATTCGAAGAAGAATTGGAGTAAAATTGCGCTTAAAATGAAAAAGAAACTCATTTAATACGAATATTATTGCTGCGTCTTTAACCTCTTGCATTAGGATTGTTTTGGTAGCTATGATATGTTAATGTTAGATGATCGTTGCTTTTGTATCATTGTTATTTAAATGGCGTTAACTGTTGTTGGTTTTATTTAATAACCTCGTATCTTATAACACGGAGCTAAAAGTAATATCTGTTTTTGGTGAATCTAAGGTATAATTCATAGAACGAGTGTGACTCGTTATTGTCGAGCAAAGGGTTAATAATATGTAATAAAAATTCGACAGCAAAATTATACGGGGAATCACAAAAGTTTTACTAAAAAATTGACAATCTCTGAACAATAATACTGGTTCCTAAACAGATATTAAACGTACTAAACGCACATATGCACACGCGATTATTCTTCCCAAAGTTAGAACAATTAAAAAATCAGTACACTTTTGACGAAAATTTGGCGATCCTTTAATTTTGCCACTCGGTATGCTTCTAAAAATTTGAAATAATTTACGGAAGTTACAAAATCCTTCTGCTACACGTTACTAAAAATATCCGAATACTTTTTTGCGATAAAAACGTGCTTTATATTAAGCGGAACTGTTCAAACTTCAAACAGGTGATAATTTCAATGTGTTTATAATAATTTGATCAGCCACTGTAAAGTGGAAGAAGAATCGTCGAACGTTTTCGAGGCGGATCATTTGGATCCAAATTGTTTAATCTTGAACAGATTTATGACTTAATCAAGAATTTCATTCTTTCACGCCGAAATCCGAGAAACTGATTATCCGAACGGATTTGTCCCTTAATGAATATAATTTGATCAGCCACTTGTAAAGTGAAAGAAGAATCTTCGAACGTTTTCGAGGCGGATCATTTGGATCCAAGCGATCCAACTGGATCAGCCCATCGGTTTCCGCAATTAACGGACCGTGTCTAATGGTGTGTTGGTACCGACTGACTAATGACACGATTTTCACCCACGCATGAAGCAGCCTATCTCGATATCTCTAACGTAATTATGTCCATGCGCGACATTAGCGTACAATGTCCCATTGTTGACTATGCCCGTGTTCCTGTGGATTTCTAAGCGATTGCTTACCGTAACGCCTTCCTTCGCATCCAGATTCTTTCACTCGTCTGCACCTTTTCCTCTGTCCAATTCAACAGAATTCGGATGAATCACGCGTAACATCATTGTTCAGCTAATTCTGTCTTTATTATTGTTGTTATTCCTTATTAACGATCTTTGTAAGCCTATTTTAACATGTATGTAGTTACGTCAAATTTGAGACGATATACACATATATATATGTGGAGCTGTAGAGAGGGGATAGGATAGGAAAAAGGAAGGGTGTTGCGTTTCATCCTGGGCCTGCTAGTGGACTCATCAGTAAGGCTACCTAGCAGGCCCTGCTTTAGACTTTAGGATATTGGAAGGAAGATTAAAGGCGGTATATATATGGACGTGGTAGTTGGAGCGAGTGCTTTCGAGAAGGTCCTATTTCGTATGTCCCTCTAGTGGTGGGTACAGGAGAGCCGCCACATATATATATATATATCGAATGGACATAAAAATCAATCGATTAGAGTGATGAGTACTGATCGCAAAAGACGTCATATTAGTATTAAAGAAATCTATACGGTTGCATAATTCATTTGCAGCTCTAGTCATTCTGCTTATACAATCTTGATCACCTATTGCGATTCTGAATCCATTAACGTGTAATGTATCAGTGTTACGTAGCACGTTGGACGGTACTCCTAGTTTAAAAAGTTTATTATGCAACTATAATTGCTATTAATTAGCAATCGCGCTCTGTTGAAGAGTATATCCGCAATGGTCTATTCCACGGTTAATTCGCTAAATTTGCTGAAACTATACTAGAAACGGTAAATACCCGGGACTTTCTTCGTATTCATTGCACTACCATTTACTCGGCTACGAACAGCTCAACTTCCCACGAATGTTTACAAACGTTCTAATCCATTCCGAATGATATACGAGCGAAACAGGAACATTTTATTCGCGCTTATAATGCCCCTTTCGCAAGTACGAATGCTGGACGCGGCGCTCGGGTACGGCGAGAAATTAAGTCGAAGACACAAATTAAGCAGCTGTGCAGCGAGGCTTGCTAAATTCTTGGCAGAGCTCTACGGCAGAGACGTATGGTCGCGATGATTCATGAAAATGGGTTAAAAGTTAATGCTTCGGCCCGCTAGGAACACCGCTCGGTGGAATCCGGAGTGATATAACACGCACTCGACAATCGAACCGCGTTCGAGTTTAAATTTAATCCTCCCAGCTTCGAATTATCTCGCTTCTCTGTGCTCTCCAGCGTCAATGTTCCCTTTTTCGTTGTTCGTCTCGCTTCGATTATTGCCTCTTTCGGGATTTCCCACCATTAGGCTACGGATCTTTACGCGGATAATTATTTCGGACATTTAAGTATGCGCAAAAAGATACAGAACGCGTGTAATATACAAAAGTGTCTATGAAATAAAGTAAAGCGCGTTTCGTGTAATATTCGGAGGATGAAATCAATCGCTTCTTTATCCGTGTTCGTATTACGAGCTAAAGAGACCCGTGACGTTTTTGGCAAATTTTGATATATAAATTGGCATGAAGAAAATAGAGCAATAAATGTTGACGTTTAAATTTCCATAGCAAAAGCACGTGCATCGAGTGTCGTTTGTCACGAGCATACATTTGTTCATTAGAAACGACAAATGCAAGACACACGGCATTTAACATAATTTGTAAAATAAATAGATGTTTACGATATTTAGACAACATTCGAGACGATCAAGAAATCTTGCTTTAATGCACATCGTAACTTAAACTTAATTAAAAGTGGACACACGACGTGTGTCCATTAAACCACCGATTTACCGACGCACTGCTTTCGTAATAATAAAAAGAGTCCTCATTTGTGCATTGAAATAAATGGTCTATCCTGTATTGTAGTTTACGTCGACGAATAGTAGTACTCACACAGTATTCCAATCTGATGCATGCTTTACATTCATTTATTTGTGTACCACTTACGAATGTAAAGGGCTAACTCGATCATATACTAATCAATAAAAATGAATAATAATATGTGGAGCTGTGGAGAGGGGATAGGATAGGAAAAAGGAAGGGTATTGCGTTTCGTCCTGGGCCTGCTAGTGGACTCATCAGTGCGGCTACCTAGCAGGCCCTGCCTTAGACGTTGGAATATTGGAAAGAAGGTTAAAGGCGGTATATATATGGACGAGGTAGTTGGAGCGAGTGCTTTCGAGAAAGTCCTATTTCGTATGTCCCTCTAGTGGTAGGTGCAGGAGAGCCGCCACAAATACTAATTTGCGTAACGATCCGCAGTCTAACTATTATCATTATTCGTTCCCATTGTCGAGTTCATTACGAGCATCTTTACAAATATATAAAAATATATAAAAATGGATGAAAAGAAGAACCTTGAAATGGCGCGCGCGATTTGATTCGTAGATACGGCAAAACAGCAGGCAGTAAGTCGTCGCGGCAATTTGCAGGCGAATGTAGGCCATAGTACTACTATACACCGAGCACACCGGGATTAGGGTAATAAATATGGCCGAGGTGAAATCATCCACCATCCCGTGGCTGACCTTACCGCCATTTGCAGATCACGAGAGAAGAAGAAGAAGAAGAAGAAGAGAAGCAAGCCTCTTAACTATGCACTTCTTTCTCGTGATGACACCCTCAGCGAGTTCTATAGACATAACCTACATTTTACTCTTACGATAAGTATGCTCGTCTTTCAGCGTGAAAGTCGACAACGAGTATGCTATGCCGTGAATCTCCACCTTTTTTTCTCCCCTTGCTAATCTTGTCCTTTGAACGCGTGCGATATTCAGCTTGAAACAACACGAAGCGTTAGAATTAGGGTGGAGTTTGTTCGTTTGCAGGTTTGAGATTCTTTTGAGGGGAATTTCGGTGGTTGGGTGAAATATGGTAGTTCGGTCTGGAAATGGAAATACAGTAGAATTTTGATTATTCGGTGTAAACTCGGAACTGAGATAGTGCAACAATGATAAGAATCTTTGGTTTATGTAAAGTTTTACATATGTACCGTGGAACTTTACTACTATCCCTGGCAAAAAGTTTTCGGCCAAATGCGACAATATAATATCAGGTAAAAACGCTAATGTTTTTGTAATGCAATGTGCTATCTAAAATCAGGTAAAAACGCTAATGTTTTTGTAATGCAATGTGCTACCGTATAACTATAAAATCTACTAGAAAATTTATAGACAAGACGGAGGAAAATTAGTTACGAAAAATGTCCCCAAAAGTGACAAATCAGCTTCGAGAAGTAATCAAATTATTGTAGAAGGAAATTCCATTTACACGTTGCGAAAATCTCGTAGTATCAGTGCTACGATACATCAAAGTAATCGTATTTGAACGTAGAAATATTAGAAAATATTAGGTAATATAAATGCTGGATAAAGCATTATCGTTTTATTGTTAAGTAGATTTATTTCTCTCGCTACGTTCTTTTTAATAGTAAAGGATTATTTTCATTCTTTTCCTTTCCCCATTTATTTTATATTACATTTATGTACTCTTCCTATATGTTCTTTGTGGAACTATTGTTTTAGTTGTGGTTATAAAAATTTGAATCCGCACAAAGATCCGCGCTTTACCGGTAACCCAATTTTCTACCCGTATCCAGAAGCATAAAACCATCATTTCTGTACTCCAAGCTGCTATGAAAAGTGTGCAAGCCATTACTTACGATTAACCAAATTCCTAATGAACAAATCTTCCACGCGGCATTCAGCAACCCGAGCACACGACGAATAAAGTCATAAAGTCATAGACGCGGATAAAGTATCCAACGTGTACACGAAGAATCGATGCAACACGCCAATTGCATCGGCATCATCTCTCTCTCTCTCTCTCTATCTATCTAACATGCATAAAGGGACACTAAAAATTAGAAACGCGAGAACGTTAACGTCGCCATCATCATTCGCGAAGAGAAACGATGCAGCGAATACGCGCGTTGAATGCAGATCGGGTTTCGCAGTTAGCGGTCTAGATTTGTGTAAAGATCTGTCAGGACCCGGCGAAACGAATGCTCGCCGCTGAAAATTATGGCAATCTAGATCCGGGCTCTGGTAAACGCTACCTCAACAGCGCTAATTAATTTTCCACGGAGACGCCTTGGTCTCGCTGTGTATCTCAGACGCTGCGAAACGAGCGGTGTAATTGCCTCGCTTGCAACAATTTTATCGCCGATCTTTGGCAAAACTCTCGCGTAAAAAGAATCGTCGTTCGCTTAAACGTCTAGCGCGTTGCTTTCGAACCGATGCGGTGGGTCGCGACCCGCAACAGACGATTGCGAACCGTTTCCTGGGTGGTCTTAATTCCCCAAACGCGAAATAACGATATCCATGATTGTGAACGAAGAAAATCCTGTTAACCGTTGACTAAGTGCAAGATATGCGCGCAGACATCGTCACGAGTACACCGAATGAACGATAACATTTCTCGAGGGAACTGGTCGCGCAACGCGTGAGCGACGATGACACGATACACCATGGGGGATACACTTTCCGCGTTGAACTTTTCGAGCAAGATCTAATCTCGGGTTCAGAGAGATAGGGTGGCGTAGGTGGGTTTTAGCCGCGCTAAGAAGGCAAGAGAGACACACATAGGCCACGCTTGTATTAATACGGCCGGCTGATCGTATCGCGTTTTGACTATGCGTAGGTACGTGCCTATAAATTATATAGGGCGAGAACGAGCCGCCTTGCTTTTAATGACAAAGTTCGTGGAAGGAACGCGACGAGACGCGACGGGGGAGTAGACGTATGACACACGATAGATCGTCGGATAAACTGGGCTTGGTGCGCGTGTCGAACGGTTTCACTGCCGTCGCGTTCGAAACCCTCGAATTTAACGCAAACGTTGATAGTGTTAGCATTGACCAACAATAAGTACAGGATAGATCACCCGTTTGTAGGAAACATCATAAATTTCGAACTGAAATTCGTATTGCGTAAAAAAGCAGTGGATTTTTACGCCCCTTACGATTTAGAACGGCTATCTTGAGAACTATGTTCAATCCAGTCATCATAGGTGCGAAAATGAACTCTCTATCCTTGTATTTAACTTTGTTGACGTTTATCTCATTAGCGTATCATTGTATGATTCCCATTTTTCCCTTTTTAGTTATATTAACCACAGTCACTTATAGAGCATAGATATTAATTCCAACATTTCCAGGTTACAATTTTCACGATTCCTCAGGCACGATTCCGTTCTTAAATAAAATAGCTAAAGTGGCAGTTGTAGGAACAGTGACGATTATTGGGACATCTACCCTGTTGAAGTTCATTTAAACGTTTCCATTTCATATTCGAATACAAAAGAATAACCGTACCGCGTCCGATCAAATGATTGGTTTTAAAATATTTCATTTAAGGTTCTACATTCATTTCATTCATTTAACTTTACGACAATTCTTATATAGTCCAAGTAACCAGCCTCTTACTGTTCCGCTTTTCTTTTCGCTTCTTCTTTCACTCGGAAATATTTATTTATCGAATATGCTGTTGTATACCTAGTGACTCCAATCCTTTGCAAATAGTGCATCACCGATATTATTCACAATCAGTCACCTCATCCATGCTAGTACAATAGTTGTTGTATTCCGCTGAGGTTGTCAATTTATTATATATAATAAGTTACAACGTCGAGCGAAATAAAGACGAAGTTTAACGTATACCGGAGTGTATTCGCGTTTTACAAGTGTAGTTGCGCGTCCTAAGACGGTCCGGACTGTTCTGGCGTGTCAAGGGAAAAACTGTGATTTTGGAGACTCGGAAAATAGAGAGGTAGGGGTTATCTTGGGTTCGATGGTCAGTAAGGGATGAGGTAGCAGGATCGAGGTTCGGAGGTGACTAACTAAGATGAAATCATCAGCTATCGAAGGATTTTGGAATGTTTGCTGCTGGGGTTTGGTTTATCGTGTTTGAAGGAGGATGAGAAGGCCGCGTTGTCTTAACTAAAAATAATATAGTACTAATGATTACGTTGGCATACAACACCTTCCGCCATAAGATTGTTAACTGGGTGTTAACAATTACATTAAAATTAAAAATTTTATGATATAAATTACGTTGGTATCCAACATAGTTAGTCACCGAAAACCTTTGCCCTAGTCCTTTCCACAGTATCCCTTCCCCAATCCCTTCCACGTTATTTTTCTAGCTTGTAAGATTGTATATATAGACCTCAATTTCAGTAAATCGAGGATTACTATTCTTGTCGGCACTCGCGTAAAGATTCCGCTGCAAACTTTTGTACATCACCAAGCGTCTCAATAAAACCTCTTGAGTAGATTTTAAAAAGTGTTGTTCACTCGATTTCGCGACCCGGAATCCAACAATGCATACGTAAAATGCCGGAACGGTTAGCGTCAAAATATCCGGCCGGTGAAGCGTTAATCGTAAAATTGTTATCGTCTTTCGAATCGTTTTGCTTTACAAGTCCACCGTCTTGTGTCGCGTGTCTAAACGCCGTTTTAGGCGACCTAACCAAATTAGGCGAACAATTAGCGGGGAAAGAGTATCGCAAAGAAGAGAGAATCGATGCTGGACGACGTTCCACAGCCGCACTGCCCTCTGGGATTGCATTAATCTCCTTCCCAGGAGCGGTACATTCAATTGATACTATCTGGCGAATCGCGGTAATAAACAACGACATGTTCGCGCAACGAACGATCGAAGGAGGAGAAACGCTTCCATCCGTTCCACCTTCTCATCCTTCCCGTCCTACATCTTCTTCGCCTTTTATACGACTTCGCCTCGAGAGAATACGACTTTTTCTAAGACATTCCGATGGACGCCAGTCGCAGTTGTGCCCTTTCGAGATAACAGCGGGATCTCTTTGCATTTCAATGTAACGAAGGCTTATTCAATAGGATATCGCACTGTTCGCAAAGCTTTATCACGAGGAAATGCGTAGATTAAAAAGTAAACTGTTTTTTTTTTCTTTTATTAAAGAAAAGCGTGCAATGTAATTTTGGTAAATTCATTAATACTACGTAATCGGGAGAAGAATAATAATTAAGGGTTTCCAGACGATTGAAATTGTTGGTTTTAGTAGTTTGAATGTTATTGAAAAATGTTTCAAACGTTAGACATTATAATGGAGTAGAAATTCTTTATAATCGAGAAAAAGAATAATAATTAAGGTTTTGCGGACAATTGACATCATTCTCTTAGATAGTTTGAATTCTATTGAAAAATATTTCAAACATTAGACATCGTAATATAGTAGCATTTCTTTGTAATCAGAAAAAAGAATCCTAATAATTAAGGCTTTGCAAGCAGTTGAAATCGTTGCCTTCGACAGTTTGAATTTTATTAAAAAATATCCCAAACGTCAGACATTATAATTTATAGTAGCAATGTTGATAAATATTCCAAATCGAAAGCCGGGAATGGTATAAAAACTTGGGGCTTGAATATCCCAAATTTTGGTCACGGTATCAAAGTAAATAATAACTTCTCCCACTACGTGCATCTACTAAAAAAAAATTCGTAGAGCATCGAACAATTCGAATGCGATCGAAATAGAGGTTAACTGTCTGCGTCTTCTAAATGCCGAAACGAAAACGAAACTCTTTTCCCCAACTCCGTACGCAACGTTTATAGACGCCGCGTTTTGTTTCAGTAAACGAAAAAAACAAGGAAGACTTTTTGGTCAATCCAATACTTGCGGATATCCGGCGACGTTGTTCGCTTGTCCCCCGGGTAATCCGAAACTCGATAATTAGCCATCCCAACCGGCTAATCTTTCGGTTGTAACCGAAGCGTCGCGCGCTTTCACCGTTTCCGCCTTTCCTGGCGTCGTTCCAGCGCGTTCGTTGCACCTGTGCGAAAACGACCGGTCGTCAATCGAAACGATCCACGCAAGAAATCGAACGGCCTTGTCGCGGCCTAATGAGCCTCTACCGTGATCGATCCTGACGCTGACTTTTCAATGACCGATCGAACCACGTCGTACCGCGAACGGAAAGCCAATGAGTAAGAAGAAAAAAAGGAGACCGAGCGAGATGTTATGCGATTATTATGCAACGTTTTATCGCGCGTCGTATGATCAAATTGGTCGTTTAATTTCATTGTCGTTTTTCGGTTGCAAATATTAAGAGGCGAGGGGAAAGTTGAACGAAATGAGACGAGGAGGGGGGACAAACTTAACGACGTTATGATAATAATTCGACCTATCCATCTTTCCACGAATTTCTTTTCAAAAATGTTGCTTTATACCCGGTATACGTTGTACGTTTGCATGTGTTTTCAATTACTTTCAATGGTCTTATAAAAAATGTTTCGAGCAAGAATTAGTTTGCATTAAACCGGCAAAATATTACGATTTTCAATGTAGGAGAAAGACATCGTTTTCAACGAAAAATGAAACGTATTGTAGACCGGAACTCGGGGAGGCGAGGAAGATACAATCAATTCGTTTCACGTTGCTTTATTCGTTCGTCGGGCGATAGACACACAGACTTTTGTTGACCGGCGTACCATCTTATATTTTCTATGTCCGAATGGTGGAGAAGAGTCCCGATGGAGAAAGCTAAGGGGTATGTTACCCCTAGAATTTCCTACTTCCCCGTTAATGGTCATTCGGTCTTTCCCGTTACCTATCCGGAACTCGGCAGCCAGCAATAAAAACCAAGGATCGCCTCGACTTTGAAATCACATGCGGAAATAGCGAAATTACAACTATCCCAAATCTTGGGTTCACGTGCTGACCAGCTGAAAAATTAACAAATACTGGTTCCTTGGGCTTTATTGTTGCTACGGCAGGCTCTCACCTTCTAACACTCGCTACGCGACCATATAATTAAGCCTACGGGTCTACAGTATCATGGTATTTTTAAATTGAACTTCAGAGCGTTGTAGACAATACCAAGAGAAACTCAACGACTAACTATATTTACTATAAGCTTGAGATGATCATGTGTTAAATGATCATCAGGAATTTGTTGACAATTATATTTGATCTAATGATCTAATGTATCATATCGAGGAATCGCGTTCAGATAAAAATAAATTAAATCTAAAAAAAAGATTGCAAGTGAAACGTTGCACTAATGCAACATTGGTCCTTAAAGGGTTAAATGAAATGTACCTGTCAAAGGAATATAAATAAAACTCCAAAGAAAATACTAAATTGGGGTTACTGTAAATCTGGTCTAATATAATATAGGAGTTAAACAACGACGTATTAACAAGTTGTAAGTGATTTACGGAAAGGAGTTCGAGAATTTAAGAAAACAGTGCTCACGGTTAAATAGAATCCTTTGAACATGCAATTAACACAAGTGCCTGAGTAAATCTCAGCAAACTTTTGTAGCTTCGGCTCATTTTCATCGCGGTCTTAGCCAATATTTGAAACTCCTAAATTGCCGCCTAAATTAAACAATAAATATTAGTCGTAATTCTAACGATAAGTTCCGCGTAATATTTACACGATTCATTGCCCGCTCTAAAGTTCCAGTTAAAAGAGTGCAAAGTTACAGAGGAAATATTTGAAGGTTTTAAAGCTTCAAAATAATTGGCGGATTTTTTATTTTATTATCTATTCAGATGTACAGTTACAATTGTGTTCGTGTTATTATTATTATGATTGCGCAATTTTTTAGAGAGCTCTTGGATTGACAGTTGCTTTAGATGTGCAATGGATAAGACTGTGATTCGTAGCAAATTTTATGCACGATCACCGTGAAACCTATTTCTGTTCCCTCGTAAATGTAACGATTATATAACCGTAGTGTAATAATCGTGATTCGTAGGAAATTTGTATATGCATTAAGTTGAATAAACACCCTATCCTTACTGTTTAGTTACTAAAAGTTTACCGTTTACCGTTACTTCATTCAAACTTAAATACAAACTAGGGAAACCGCAAAAAAAGTAGAGCAAGCAATTTCCTTATCTAGGTGTACAAAATAAACTGCAATTTTTCAGGATTCTTTGGCAGTTTCTTTTTTTTGCAAATGATTGCTTAGCGTTGCACGGCCGTTTCGCGACGATGCAAGTGATGCATTTCATGCATTCTAATAACAGAGTAATTTCAGTGCTAATGTAGATGGCAAGGGCGCACCCCTTGTAATTCCATCTGTTCCATTTTCTCAGGATCTTCCAAAGGGTTTGGATCGCTCTAATTATTCTAAAGTAACCCGTTTAGTTGCGAGAGGGAGAAATGGTTCGAATTAATATCGCGCAGGGAAATTAATTTAGAACGCCACGCTCGATCACCGTTGATCACTCTAAATTACATCGTATCTTAACGCGCATACGCGGCGCACTACGCCCCATATTACAGGGCAGCCTTATAGAATATTGTCTGTATGTATCTGTTTGAAGGATGACGTTGCTCGAGTTATTCGGAACGAATCTGCATTTTAATCTAATTTGCGAGCCTGTTATTACCGGCTAAAATATTATACTCTAGCTTATACAGAATTCTGTGAAAGTTCATCGGATAAAGAGTGAATTACAGGCGAGATTTACGCGCACAGTGCTGGGGGGGAAAATGTTTCCAATCACTTTCCGAGTTCCACTCTCGTTCATTTTCTTTAATCTGATTAATTGAAAATTTGCACTGTACTGCCATGCTAAGTTAAAATGTCCTATATTGTATTTTTTGCATCTTTACTTGGCGTACATGAAACTGAGACATGAAATACGCAGTAATAGGACTATACTTACATGTGAAGTTGTAAACGGAATATAATTTAACACTAGATTTAGGGGCATTGGTAGCATATTTTCATAGATTTCCTGAACAATAGCTGTATCGTACATAAACACTCAATGTTACAATGTTGGAAAGAGGCGGAATAAATTACGATATGTATTCATATTATTGCATCAATTAGAGTTAACATAAATTGCTATAGAATGATATCTTTTGTTTTCTCTAACTTTAGGTGAATAAAGCTCGATTTTCGTTAAATTGACGGGCTCCGTAAATCTAGTATTAAGAAACAATTATAAATAATATATTAATAATAATAAATTATTAATAATAATAAAATAGAATACATGGATTCTTTAATTTTGCTACTTATGAGCATACATCTAAAAATCTTTACAATTAATAAGGATAATAATAATCCTAACCAAACCCTTGTATCATACGTTAACTAAAAAACATCACAATGCTTTATGGTAACAAAAACAAGTTTCTCTTCAAGCGTAGTTGTTCAGACTTCAATGAAGCGGTGATTACGAAGTGTTCATAATAAATTGTCCTTTGTAGGGATCTAGAAACAATACGAAATCGTTTCTCCTAGTTGCGTTTCGAGTGATATCGTATTGCTAATTTACAATGTCCTCGCGTGTACGCTTTTTTTCGCGTTTCGCGCGGCAGATCGGAAGCCGTTCGGTGGCGCCTTAGGGCGCCTTTTCACGCGCACGCACTCGTGCACGCGTACTACGAAACAGCCAGGCACGCGTGCAACACGAGCAACGAGATAATGGGGCGTAACCGAAGCGGCTTTGCCTCGCGGTGAAAGTTAGCGCCGTGACGTTAATTGAGGAGCGCCTTAGCGTTGCGGAATTAGGAGGGCCCGGTTACGGCGCGGCGCCCACTTCTTTTCATTTATCAACGGAAAAGTGGTTGTAAAGAATATTCAAAGCGGTTCTGCTCTTATCGATACTTTACTCAATTAGGGGGGACGTGTAAAAATGGTTTTCTGGTAAGACGATATTAGAAGGAAGGTAAAAGCGTTGAATATCGAATACAATTTTATCGTCGGAAAGCTGCGTTAAGCCTCTTACCGTGTTCGCGTTCATTTTTATTCTACGGCGTTCTACGCGAATGGAAAAATAGCTTACCGAACGTGTGCGATAAACTAACATAAGTGATTCGTGTAATCATTTAGTTGTGGTTTGTTTCTTTGGTGCTTAATGAGAATGAAATGCATTGAGATTATTTTATGGGAAAAGTAGAAGTTAGAGATGGAAGTAGAGAAACGGGATAGAATAAAGTTAGAGATAGTAGTAGAAGAACAGAATAGAATGAAGTTAGAGATAGTAATAGAGGAACAGGATAGAATAAAGTTAAAGATAGAAATAGAGAAATATGATAGAAATAAAGGGAATATAATTACGAAAAAAAAAGGAATAGAAGAAAGAGCCATAGAAATTCTTTTAATGGTGGACTAAAATATTTCACTTTAATTTTCATAATAATGTTTCCGATATTCCTTCTTTTCGCTTATTCGTCGAATGATATACAATCACAATTGTTATCAAATAAATATTATACCCAGCTCGAAGTACCAAAGAGGCATCAGTGGATCGTGACTCTAATTTCTTATTGGTAATTACACGTATTCCATGCAACTGTCCTAGGAACCACAATATTTACATTCCAGTCTCGTGCCATCATATATTCATACAGTCGCACGCACTCGTTAACCATACATACTGTTTCACATCTTAATATTCTATCCCTATGGAAAAGCAATCCACAAGAGGTTGCATAATTAATCGGTAAATAAAGAAGTATAATACAGCAAACGTTTAAACCTGAACTGTCGCAGTCAAAGGGTTAAGGAAAGTTTCTACTTTTTGCGAAATGCCACCAGAAACACCATTCGAATTCATTTCTCGCAGAAAATCCGAACTTTCTGTTCAAGGGTGCCTAATGCATCCCTTCGATCATTTTCTTGCACTAGCCCGAGAAATCATTATATTAGAACTCGTACTCGTTATCGATTCGTCTATCCATCGTCGTTGCTCGATGCAACGGCGCGCGTCGCGTTCGATCATCGACTCCTCGAACGTGGAGCAGTCAAGCCGCGTCGACGGAACGGGGTTGAAGGCTGCGCGACGCTATAAACGCGACCGCGTCCTCGAAAAGAGAACAGGATTTTTATCGTTCAACTGAAGAGAAGGATTCCTTTTTATCACCGCTCTCTCGTCCCAATGGAAACTCTGTTTTTACCATCTCCAACGCGTTTCTGTTTCTTTCACTTGAGAATTCGTCAACGTGAAAGCGACATTTTATAATGCAATGATCCTTGAATGTTCCAAAAATCTAGTTGCGAAACATTCGAACATTACTATTAATATCGAAGGCATGAAAATGCGAGTAAATCTAAAGGATCTTAACCCTTTGTGGACGACGAATAATAAAACTTAAAAGAGTATTTTGACTTTGAATTCCAAGCTTTACGAATTTTTAAGCTTACGAATTCCAGGTCAACAAATTCCCAAAACTTTGAAGCGTTTATCAACGATATTAATTTAAACTTTTTGCTTTAACAATAAACGTGCGTCCACGAAAACCAGGAAAGTGGCGATTATTTGCAGACACTCGTCCGCAAAGGGTTAAAGGAATATAAAAATTTACTCCTGATAAAAGCTGCCTACAATCAATTTCACCATTAATAGTCTCGAACGAAAAATCGAATTCGGAAATAGTCCTTCAAGCTTGAAGAGATTTTAAATTCAGCGAGCACATTACTTGGCTATAATCGTGCTTCTATATCATGGCTATAATAATAATTCTACAAAACTATGCATTTGCATAAACTTCCGCGGTCCGTTTATAATATCTAAAGGTATAATAAAAGGCGAGAGGGATTCGCAGAAAAACAAATGATCCGGTGGAAAGTATTCCGAGCCCGTTTCGAACAGCCATAAAAATATCCTAGTGGCACTAATATAAGATCGCAAAACAAAACGAATGGAAGTTCCAATCGATAACGCTCATAAATCAAGACGAGACATCCCATTATATCTCCGCGAGCGTGCATCTTAATCCATTAGCTGCTATCATCCTTCCACCCGAAAAGAAAAAAGAACAGGGGAATTAAAATAAAGGATACATGAAACAAGATAAAAAAGATATTTAACAGGCAGCAACGACATCGTCTTCGAGAAAGCTTATCTCCTAACACCGTGCCGAAATTCTGCGATTCCCTGTACCACGGGACAGCCGAGCCGGCAACCTGTGAATATATTAATTTCGAGCGAGTTCTCGTCAGCTTGTTCGGGCTGCGAGAAAAAGGTCAGTGCGAAGCGTGTGTCGCGTTTGGACGAGTGAATTCATTAATAATTGCTTCGCTCGCGCGAGCCATGAACAGGTACATCGAGATCGAAAGATTCGCGGTATCAGTGGAAAGAGAAAACAGAAGCCAGAAGAATGATTTTAAAGGACGGGGAGACCTGCACACGTACGATTTTTCGTTACAAATTGAGAACGTTTTTTTTTTTGGATGAAGGGCTCGTAAAGTTAGTCGCAAAAGTTTACTTGTACATTTTAAGTATCAATTATTTATATATATTGGGGCACTTTAACTTAATTTTATATAAATAGTTAATATATTAATATTAATATATTATATTAATATATTGTAGATATTACTATATTCAATATATTACTATATTATTATAATATATTATTATTATAATATATTCTATTAATATATAATATATAATATATATTATTATATTATTATATTATATTATATATATTCTATTAATATATAATATATATTATTATATTATTATATTATATTATATATATTCTATTAATATATAATATATATTATTATATTATATTATATATATTCTATTAATATATAATATATATTACTGTATTATTATATTATATTATATTAATATTAATATATATTGATATATATAAATGTTAGTGAAAATTAAAGTTTTTGTTGAAAATTTTTAGAATTATTTTACGGAAATTGAAAGTTTATTTATCTGTTGGCTACCTTCAGTATTTTGTTCCTGCTTTTAGGTTTTAGTTGAAGTGCGTAAGTATAAGGCTGAATGTCAACTAAATGTAAAAAAAATCTGTCTTGTAACTTGAACAATTTCGAAGTGTTCACTATAATCCGATCAAGTCAAATTAACATCGAAATCAACGAGATTCATGATCTCCTTAGGTTCATTAAAGAAACTAAAATTGCCGACCGAATACTACAATTTAATGGTATAGTTGTTAATAACCTAACTGTTGACGCGACATTAAACTCCCCATTAAAAAAAGAGACGAAGGATACTTGGGTATAAAAGCCTATTCAGTTTATAAAATTCCATCTTATTAAATTACTCGCCAAAAGAATTTTCTCCGCTGTGGATACGATGTTTGATTTACGCGCAAAGTTGTCATATTTTTTTCGATTTGAAGATTGGATACGAAGTTAGTCACCGGTTAGTTAGTTAGCCAGTTAGTCGCGAATTAGAGAGCGAAACGATAAGAGATCGCGTTGCGGGAGATAATTAAAATCGTTCCCTTAGATTCAGTTCAATTTATGCGTTCCGTTTTATTCTATACGCACGCGCGTGGTTTATATTTTGATATTACAACTCGTAGCCTTAAACAGCCTGAGTGTTATTATCGAAATCTACAATAACGATCAAAGTTTCTAGAAGGCAGCACCCTTCTCTCGGGGACTTTCCCTTGGCAGAACACGATTTATTCGCGCGCATCGTTGCATACATGCGTTCGCGCACCCTTGTCGCTCGAGACTTTCACATTCTGCCAGGCTCGCGCACGAAACCCATAAATTCTTATTAGCGATTAGCCCATCCGAAATGTAATAACGCCGCGCCACTGGATGTATCATTAGCCGATGATAGACGACCCGTTGCGCAATTAACAATTACCCGGCGAACGCGTTGCAGCCACCGGTACACGAGATTCTCCTCGTTCGGCAATGTAAATTAGCGGATTACGCGGAGCGGTGAACCTGGGGAAAAGTGAATCCGATGATTGAAAGCGTTACTCAACGGACGGAAAAGAAATTCTTTTCCACGCGGCATAAAGATCGTTCATTAAATTTCCTTATGGGTTGTTTGGAATTATTTTGTGGTCGCTGGGAATTGAACAGTTGCGAAAGCAACGTAACATAACGTAGCATTTACGTTGGAACCAATTTTGGTGCGGTACTCGCCGCGTACAGTAGAACGTCGATTATCCGAATATCGATTATCCGAACAATATTACCGGTTTACATTCATTTTTAGATCTGTATCATTTTTTAAGATGGAATTCAAAATTTGGTAGTATCTAAACGTGATTAAATTATTTGTTATTACTAGACTTCGAATGTTTATGCATGATAAGTATTCAGAAAACAATATTCACGAAAAGTATGATAATACAGGGAAAATACATATGTAATATTAACAATACATTTTTCAATTATAGTGTTTATCTATCAATTAAATAACGACGTAGGGTTAACAGATTTGACGTATATTCAAAAATAGACATCATAATGAAATACAGTGGTTAGGCAAGACCTACTGCTGAATTTAATATTATACTAAATAGTTACACTAATTTAGTAGTGTAGTAGTCTAAGTTATAGTAAGTTAGTTAGTGTCTAGTTATATAACTAGACAAGACACTATCTATTTTAATTATTGTACTAACTTTTGATTGAGGAAAATCTATTGGTCCGCTGAATTTATTAGCATTAATTATTATGCGATTTATACAAATGTAAATTCCACGTACGCATAATGTTCAGTGGAACTGTTGCTTGAAAGTGAAGTGGTGCGATGATGTATTCCTTAATTTAGCACCGACCAAAAGAGCCTTCAGCTCCCGCGAGGATCCCATACGCAAACATGAAATCCGAATTTATACGACGATGTTCTAAAGATAGAATATTCTAATGAACTTCGGGTATCCTTAAATTTTTGCCAGTTTTATGCTTTTGAGAAGCAGTGTACACTGAAATATAGACGTCATATTTGAGTAATTATCATAAAGCATTCGTGACAATGTATTTACCGTAGCATTCATCACTGGAGAATTATCCTTGGACCGAACACCGACACGTTGCAGCCGGTGACATTTACTTTCAGAGCACCTCGCGTAAATGCTAACTATAAATCAGAAAATGAACAGGTATCGCAATATTCAAGTGTATATATATATATATATATATACACATGTGTGTGTGTAGAACAAAAGACAGGTAAAGACATGCTGTTATTAAATTAGATATAATTACCTACATAATAATTACGCGTGCCAACGCAATGTGCGTCTCACTTAAATCACCGAGCATTTAAACGGCCAATTTTTTCGCGCCATTAGACTGTTTCGAAAGATTCGATATAACCGAGGTCGGGAAAGGGAAAAAATTAATTATTAGCAAAGCGTGTTGCGTTAATCTGCGTCGTCGAAGGAAACACTCGCGACGTTTGTATAACAAATTCTTTCGCAATCGACGCCAATCCGGCCACTTTTATTTCTTCCTGTCATTTTTCCTCCATTCCGCGCCGTGCTAGTAGTTCAGGTCAATATTGAACGCGCCCACGACGCGATACGATTTTAATACAATTTTTACGCGTATTGTAATTAATCGGACGATTTATATACGTTCTATACGTATTACACGAACAGTCCCAAGAATTAGAGTTCACATAAATGGAGTCTTCGATGTAGTAGATAGATTTCTTCATTGGGTTTCTACATATATAAATTACAAGAGTTCCGTTCTCTTCGTCCTCCCATTATAATATACATATACATTTAAGTATAAATGAAATACAAATATAAATATAAACATAAACATAAAGATAAATATATATATATAAATAACATATAAATTAAATACTAATTGACTTAATAAACTTGGTAACTTACAAGTACTTCTCTAGGGCTAGCGAATATAGCAACTTATTACGGGATTCAATGGTACTACTTTTCAGACTATGCACATAATAAACTAAGATTCTGTAAAATAAAACAATCAAACTAAAATCAGATGAAATAAAGTTCAACACAAGTCTCCGCTATAACTAATCTCTATTTAGGTTTCATTCCTCGGGTTAACCTATGAATTCGCAATAAAATTCTGTAGCCTAATAGTAATTGTAAATCACTCGGAAGCGTCGTAGCTCATCGATCAAAATTTTTCCCACACTCTCGAACTCGAGAAAGAAAAAAAAAATTGTAACACCTCCGCCCGATCTTTCTCCCGAACGATTCTCGATCAATTAAAACTTTCACTGGCCACGGAAGGACCAAACGGTACGAACGCTTCTCTTTCAGGAGAAACTCTTTATGCTCATCATCCCCCCGAAGAAGATAGTATAATTCTTTTGCGAGCGGCAAAAATTCCGCCGTAAAACAGGAACAGATGAAGAGGGCAAGACGATATATATAACCGGTCGTTTCGGGACTCGTCTTTTCGCATGCATCGATGCGTTAACGCGACATTTTGTATCGGACACATTGAGATATCGAGAGGCACGATCCGATCGCCTTTACGTACCGGTTAGAAGGAATGGGTAATCGATCGGAAGTGATCGATGATGTCCATGGGGGACGAGCGGCGCGCATTTCAATTTCAGACGTACATACGTACGTACATAGGAAGAAGGAAAGTTTTCGAGCCGTTTTTCGTAATCGCGAATGGGGAAACGATATTCCTTTCGTCGCGTTCATCGAACCGTTTCATTTGTTTCGCTGTTGCCTGATATGCGCGTCACCGCGACACGTGTGACGCGTGTATTGACGGTAATTACGGGTCACCGTAATTGTTAATTAAAACGACGAAGCTGCGGCGATCACGTAAGTTGCACGCGTGTTGCCTGCCGCGAATCGGGATTCCGATACGATGGATACTGTTCTTTGACGGTTAAAATCTTCTTAGAGATAACAAGGTAAGGAGACACAGAATTTTCCGACTTTCATTTTAACGTGCTTCTGTATGACGATAACATACGAATTCCCGATGGCATTAAATATTAGGCGTAGTTACTCGATAGTTCTAAAGATATAAACTATTATAGTTATATACCACTTATCATTCGTGTAGTTATACACCATATACGTATAGTTATACACCAAGTATCATTCGTGAGGTATACTTGGCAAATTTAGACGCGCTTCTTTAATTTTGCACGAAGATTCGAGACACAAATTATTGTTATTATACAGACACAAATCTGTATTTTTATTATAATAATTTTATACAACGAAGCTTATGTTATTACTTATATACCGTGTGTAACATTTGCTTCATAAATATAACACTTCGCGTACGTTCATAATACGGCTAACGATTAGGTTACATCGATAAGAAGGTATCCCAATAAAATTGAAATTACAAACTTTTCCCCGCAACGGAAAAGTAACTAAATAGTAAATAGTTCCCTTTAACATCTCGAACATCTCTTTACCGACGCTTGTAACCCAAACCTATCCTATCTTCTTCCTTATTAAATACACAGTTTGAATCCCCTAATTGTAGATCGTCCGAATCGATTTTAGACACGAGAATCTTCCTCCCCCCCACGGAATCGCGCACACGGGATTCTTTGCCCGCAAAAAGTAAACGTAACAAGATACGCTGCTCTCGAACGAACCGCGCTAAGCAGAAGTCGGATTAAGATTCTCTCTCGGTGAAAGTAATTACGAGAAACACAATACTGACGCAATTAACGAAACCATGGGACTTGTAACGATCGCTGATCGATTAATCGACGATACGTACGGTAGACTTTGGTTTCTCTTTCGACCAAAGCCAATAACTGCGAACCGTTATTATCGACGCTGACGAATTCGTAACTGAATGGGATCGTTCATTGCTCCGAACGTTCTGGTCCTTAACAGAACAAAGGAGCAGTTAAATTGTTTTTCTTCCCCCCCCCCCCCCCCCCTCTCCCCTTCTGCTTTTTTTCCGTCCTTTTTTTTATGCTCGGCGTTTTTTTTTTGTTTGTTTTTTTTTCCTTATTGGGACAACTTTCTCTAGTAATCGAACAACCGGGTTGCTGTGACTCGACGACTCCCACTGATGGGTCGAGGAGAACACACAGCGCGCGACAAGAAGTAAATGAAATATGACGAAAGTGAATTCGCAGATCGTGATACGTTCATGTGAACGCTAGCGAAATCATGCTTGACGCAATACAGGTGGGTCAGATCGGAGAAACGAATCGGCGACGTCGTCTTGCGCCAAAGAAGAAACCGAATGGATAACGTGACGATTTTTACTGTCCTGTTTAGGATCGAGTATTCGTGTATTCGAAGATTGACAATTTTTTGGCAAACGTGTTCTAGAAAATGTAATTCTTCTAATATAATTAAAATGAAACTTGTTTTTATCGGAAAAAGTATTCGGATGTTTTTAGCAATGTGTATTACAAGGTTTTTGTAACTCCTGTAAATTGTTTCAAACTCTTGGATACTCAGTAGCAAAATTAAAGGATCCACTACTTTTGCTGTTGAACTTTTATCACGTATTGTTAGAGACGTAGAAATAGTTTTCGTATTAAAAGAGGTTTCATTTTAAGTGTATTTTCATTTTCAATCTCCTTCGAATTCAGTAGGTGATAATGTCGATGTGTTCATAACAATTTCATCACCTACTATAATTGCACTCGTGTTTTAATATTTTGCACGACGTACTTAAAATCATCTCGCGATCTATAGTTTAAGAAACGTTATTCTGTGTTGTTATTATTATTATTATTATTAGTTTATTCAACGGGTTGAAGCCCTTTAGTATAACAATATAAAGGAAATATTTCCAAGATGTTATCAATAGCAATTCAACCAGCAAACAGAATCGAAGCCCTGCTGATATTATTTTCTTTTACACGTTGAAATGCATAGAATGCAATACAAACATTATAACTCTCTACACCAAATTTTTATCAATGTCAATAAATTCAGCGAAGCGTTAAATTTTTTTCAGTCTTCCTTACGAGTATTTCGAGTGAAATATTGTATCTCACAAAGTCTCTAATACCCAGTAATTAATTACTGCTATCAAACTCGCCATATTTTACTGTACTAAGGGTTAATACCCGTCGAATAACTAAATAAACAAATAATTATTACCGAGGAACTTAAGCTCGAATTGATCGCCATCTTTCTGCGCATCTGCTTAATTTCCAACCAGTAATCAATGCGTTAACCTTAATAATAATAGTGTATTACGATTACGTACGTGTGCATAATTCGAGAGAAAATTTCTCTGCAATGTTTCAACTTCCTTCGTTTCATTCCATCCGGAGTACAAAAAAAACAGGGTTGCAAAAAAGGGACGTGGGTGAGGTGCGAGGCGCCCGCGGAGTTTCCTCGACCGCGACGCGTACGAGAGAGAAAGGAAAGGGGGGGGGGGGGAAGTTATGAGAAAGATAGATTGAAAGAGAGAGGCGAGATAAACTGGCGCCAGCGCTAATAATTTCATAGTAGGTAGCCATTGCGAAGGCATGCGCACGGCCTCCTAATCGCTTCTATCGTTTAATCGCTAGAACGTATACGATCGACAGCATGCTGGAGTAGACGGTGCCCAAGCACCAGGAAACATAGCGCAAAAACCGACGCCGTGAACGATCTATCTTCAAGATCGATCCGCGCGAAAAATCGCATGCTCGTGTAACTGCGTGACTGACCCTTTGCGTTTCGAAATCATTTCCAATTTTGTGCTACCATTTCCCTTTTGCTTTGATCCTTCTTCTGAATTCGTCAGGTTTATTTAAGATGATTTCTTGATCGAGATTTTCTTTACGCAAACTGTTTTGACAATTTTCAATTTTATCGTACCATTCTACATTGCATTTAATTATCTTCGATTATAGTCAGAAGATACATTTTAAATTTGTATGTAATACATTAGTATATCAATTTTGTTTACAGGAACATTTTTGACATTCTTCAACTTTATAATACTATTCTGTTTTGCGTTGAATTAATTTGCAATTTTAATAAGAAGATGCATTTCAAATTTACCATGTAATAAATTATTGCGTTGATTTTCTTTGCACAAATTTCTTTGACAATTTTCATGTATTTTATATACATGAGATTTATAATACTATTCTCTGTTTTTGTTTGAGCTATTTTTAATTTTATTCGTGAGCTGCGTTTAAGATTTATATGAATAAATTATTTACTTCGTTAATATGAAATATCTACTATATATATAGGTATCTAAATTCAGTTACGATACTTTATGTTATGTTTCTCATACTATGCTAATATGTATGCAAGTTGATATTACAAATTGAAGGTTGACGCTTGAGCTACCTATTTTAGCATATTTAACCTTCTTTCTAAGAACCAATTAGTCAACTTTTTTCATAACATCGCGTAAAGTTCTTTTTCTTTCTTTTTTTGTTTAGAAACGAAACGCTTGTATAAATTACAGTAATTCATTAATGGTATCAATTATGAAGTGAGATTCTAAACGGGTTCAGCAAACAAACTATAAATTCAGAATATTGTTGCAATATTTCAAATATCCCATAGATTAATAAATATTTATTATCGTTTTCGTTGCTCTTATTGCAAATTCCTAGTTGCTGTTGGCTCGCAAAAATGTGCAAGGGTTTTTGAACTTCTGCAACATGTTCGATTAAATTTGTAATTGATGGCGAGATCGATAAATGAGATCGATAAGATAAACGAGATGATAAATGAGAAAATGTATACGTTGTTCTCATTGCTTAGTTTGTTTCAATTTTCTTATCGTCTTCGGCTTCATTTATTCATTTAAAGTCGTCGTTCGTTTGTAACAATTTTGCAAAATCATTTTGCAAACGGGTTATTAGTATCTCTGACGCATGCAAAATCACCGAGCCGTTAAAGTACCGTTTTTTTTAGCCTTCTTATATTTTTTTCTCTTCATGCATGTACGCGTGAATGTGTAAGTATATACATAATTTCACATTCCATTGCTTTCCTTAGTAAGAAATCAATTTTAATCGCAATCAAAAAGGAAACGTACAATTAAAGAACATACTTAAAGTGTAGTTCTCTACTTAGCGCTTTACTGAAGATTTAAACGTTAACAGTTACATCCCCATAATAACATACCAAATATTCGACAAGCTTTTTTGTAATCTTCGACATGCTATAAATTATACAAAGTGACTCACAAAAAAATTCATCACTCGCATTTAACCCTTTCATCATGATTCTTTTGAACTAGAAGTAGTTTGGATGCATAAATGAAGACAGTTTTTATTATAATAATTTAGAAACAGTATGAGCAGAATAATAATATGTACGAATGAAATAAGAGTAATAATAATAATGTACGAATGAAATAAGAGTAATAATAATAATATACGAAAAATAGTATATATAATTTTACCATTTCTGATGTACCAGTAATATACATTTAACTCCTTCGCTATGATGTTTTTTAAATTAGAAGCATTCTGGATGCTCAGATGGGGTCAATTTATATTATAATAATTTAGAAATAATAATACATACGAGTAAAATAAGAATAGTAATAATAACATACGAATAATGTTATATGTAACATATCCATTTATAATGTACCAGCAATATATTATATAGTATTATATTATTTCTATTTTTATTTGTACATAATAATATAGATAATAATAACATATACGTAATGTAATAATATATGCGAATGAAAATAAGAAGCATAAGATGGATTATTCAAACTCATATAGAATTATCAAGGGTTTACCTGGACTCTACCATTTTCGTGTCACATGCGATATTACGAGTTTAGACTAGAACAAGACGGCAGCTTTTTGTAAAACGATGGAAATTGTAACTAAATATTACGATAATCAATTGTTATTGACGTACTTGATCTGAAAAACTCCAGATTTATAATAATGCGTGTATAGAAGTATATTTTCATACGTATCGGAATTCTATCATTTAATCTGCAATCCGAATTTAATTTACTTTTACGGTAATCAAGATTATAATTAAGTCAAAGCTTGAATTTCAACCAGGGAATCGGGAATTAATAATTTCCGTATAAATCAACGACAAAGAAGAAGTAATGAAAGATGAAATACAGTGATATGGTAACGAGATAAAATCGAACAAATTTAAAACCGTGGATACGTAATTTTTAAATTCCATTGCATCATAAAGGGGTTTACTTATAACATTATCAACTTTGTTGGTCGGATTCAGTATAATCCTTAAAATCGTAAGGGGCGTAAAAAAACCTGTGATTTTTAACACAATCGGAATTTTAGTTTGAAGCTTACGACGTTCCCAATAAATTAGTGGTCTATCCTGTACTCAGCCAATGCTATTCGCTGTGCTACCGTTCCTATTCCTAATCTTTCTCGAACATTTAAAATTCCTGACATCTTTCCTCGGCAAGGTAGCGAAATTGCGCAAATTAGTCCGCGCTATGAATGAAATTATAGGTTCCCCCCTAATTACAGATTAATTTCGCGAAACTTATACACGATCCACACGGACGACTACTTACAGGCTCGCAGAAATTCTGAAACAAGACGAAGAGTAGAAAACATGAATGCGCGTGCATATACTTACGCAGATGCGCGTCGCCGGCGCTTCGTGCGCGCGATTCGTCGTCCCGCGAGGAATCGTCAACTATAATTACCATACTTTTTGCCGGCTGCCCACGGGAGCCGGTTTGTCGCGAAAAAAAAAAAAATAAAAAGGAAAAAAAAATATCGCGGTAATTAAATTACCGAACAAAACATCCGCATCCTCTTTCCTCGCGCAAAAAAAGAGTCCACGAAACAAATCGAGGCGGACACACAGACGTTCTCTGCAAACGTGTCACGCACAAACACACAGAGAGAGACACAACAAGGCCCAATGAAATCACACTTCGATTCCGTCTGCTCCACATAACATAAAATGCCCCGTTTTGCCCGCGGCGTGCATCCATGCACGTTTGACGAACAAGAAGAGGAAAAATGATGGAAAAATTGATCGTTGGTTTAACCCGCCTCGCCGCGGCGTACGACTCTTGCGAAACTAGGATGACGCCGAAGCGGAATCGTGATCGTCTGTAATTGGAATGCCATCCAGGCGGCGCGCCGATTGATGAACGACGAACGGACCGGCTGTGGATAGTTATCGTGCATCTTCCTCGCGAGCGTAGACGTGAACTTGCACGCGGGAACACGCGTGTAAGTACGAATCGAGCCGGAGAACCTGGAGAACGCGCAGTGAAACTACAGAGCCGCTCCAAAGTAACGTTCCTCGCTGTGTTTGCCAATTGAGGTGTTCGAGTGGGTAATAGAAGCATAGGATGAAGACTGTTTCATTGTTACGTAGAATCAGTAGGGATCTACCTGGCACCGTTTCTAAAATGAAACAACAGCGTTTTTAAAACGATTGAGAATTATAAATAAATAGATTTCTGCGATGCAAAGTGCTATTGGTAAAATCTAGTAGAGAATTTGTAGACAACACGAAGCAAAATTGGTGCATAAAAATGCCCTCGAAGGAGAAAATCAGCTTCGAGAAATTATGAAAGTATTGTAAAAAGACATTTCATTTACGCGTTGCGAAAATCTCGTAGTATCAATGCTGCAACGTATTAAAGTAATCATATGTGGACGTAGAAATGTTACAAAATGTTAGGTGATATAAATATTAGATAAAGTATCGTTTCATTGTTAAGTAGATTTATTTCCCCGTGCTGTTCTCCTTTCGATGGTAAACAATTATTTTTATTCTTTTCCTTTCCTCATTTATTTCATATTCTATTTATTTAATCTTCCCATATGTTTTTTTTTATTCGTGGAGCAGCACTTTGCACCTAAAGAATTTTAGTGTTCCAACTAAAATTGCCAATCCCAAAGTGAGCGTAATAAACAGATTCCACTGTAGCAGTTATATTGGTCATCTTTCTCAAATTGCCTCCCTATTTATAATACTTTAGCATTTTCATCGTCTCCTATCGCAGCGAAGACTTAACGCTACAAGTAAACGTTTTTCAAGTAGGTACAGCACACTGCACAGGTGGTGTTCATAGGCGAGTTCATTAGAAATTCCACCGGTCGCAAAAGTAAACGTTTTATACGCGATCACGCGTGCAGATTTGCATAGCAGGAAAACGTATGAAAACAGCTGAAATTTTTACAACGCCAAGAATGGCGTTCTGTTTGATTATTTTGTTAAAATCCTTTTTACACGATAATGGGAAGCCTCTTACGTCTCTATATATTCTTGAATTTGCATGCTGAACGTCCCTCTGTACGTAGTGGGACGAGGTGCACGCGTGTATACGTGAATAAATGTACAGAGCCTTGCAAAGAGAGTGCGTTACGACGTTGTCATTACTATGTTATAGCTTCTTCCGCTATTAAAAGGAAAGTTTTACGCGTAATCGTGCCTAAGCTCTCGGACAGGAAAGCATATAAACGCGACAAGAGGAGCTTCGAACGTTTATACGAGACAAGCTACAGGGTCTTCCAAAAATAACGATCCTCTTCGCTATTTCCTCGACGTAACGCTCCTTTATCTTGTCGTAGCTTCCTCGGCTATTAAACGGAAAGTTTCTCAGTGCTACACGGTGTAACTTCTAAATTTGCGCGCAGTAAGGCACATATACACATAAAGAAGACGGGAAGAGCAACAGTTGTTCGGTTGGGCAAAAACAGGGCGATGTATGTACAGGAATAGTAACCCACGAGATTATCGCGCGAAACCAAATGATCTTATTCCACTTTGTTATAGTCTCTTCCGCTGTTACGCGCAGCTTTTGCTTTGATTCCGCCTAAATTTGCGCGCGCGAAAGCATACAAACGTGACAAGAGGAACAACGAACGTTTACACGTGCGGGCCTATAGCGCCATTCAAAAACAATGTTTCGCAGTCGTAATGAGCTTTGTCGGAGCTTCCCCAGCTATTACTTTCAGCTTCCCTTTGAGTCTATTTAAACGGAGAAGAGCGTATAAACACGAGGGGCAAAGGAACGTGTTCTTAAACGAACTACCGGCTCGCACAAAAGTGCGATCGCAACTTTGTTATACGGTTACGTTATTCTTGTTCAAGCGTTAGCGAAGCATATGTCGCGCTGGGTTGTTCGGATAATTCGTAACGTATTCGACTCCTTAGCTTCGTAAACGTTGCGACGCACTTACTATTTACGATTGGAGAATAATAAAACTTGAAGGAGTAGTTTGGGATTAAATTCCAAGTCTTTGAATTTTCAAGGTTTCGAATTCCAAGCCTTTGAATTTCCAAGGTATCGAATCGCAAGCCTTTAAATTTTCAAGCTTTCGAAAACCAAGCCTTCGAATTTCTAAATTTTGTTATTAAAAGCTTTCGAATTCCAAGTGTTCGCGTAGCATAATACAATATCCAATTCCTAATCTCGTCTTCAAACTAATCGATACGTGCCTTGAACGTTACTAATATTTCTCTACAAAGTGAAACAATTACAAGAATAGTAGCCACCGCAAGATAACACCAAATCGCTTTGTCGCGATTTCAAACGAAGCTACTCGTATACTCCGCCGCGCCGCACAAATGAAACCAGGATCAAAACCAAAGGCCTGCTTATGAAAGGAAGCTTAAAAGCGAACGCTCCAAACGAACGAAAAGCGACGGACGAGAAGGAGGGGGAAGCTTGCAACAAAGTGCAAAGACGAGCGACGCGCCGGCTTGCTTGAGAAATTCAAACGGGGAAAAAGGAGAGAAAGATGGTTTTAAAGCTGGAAACAGCCGCGCTGCTGCAAAAGTGTATGCGGGGAGGGACGCGGTAGCGCGAAATAAACGCGGTCTAGCGAGCGTATAAATAAAGCGTATTGGCGCGCGTGCAAGCAGAGCGCGCGTACGCCTGGTCTGGTGTGTGTCGCGTTGGAATCCAGTTTGCCGGCAGTGTTCGTAAAACTGCCGCCGGTGCGCCAGTCCGGAGCACTGATTCCCTGGACAACGTGACGCAATTATGCAACGAGCCGTTCTCTTTCTCACTTCCACCGTCTCTCCGTTTCACGTTTGATAGTATCACTGACCTTGAGGCCCTCCGAACACCGGCCTGCTCTTCTAGGTGGCCTTGCGGCGGTTTCTGCGACCACTTCGCCGCATCACGACGCGACCCTGGCCTGAGTCTTAACCCCTAAGCGCCTACCGTATGCCTGGTTATTGAAATAAATCGGTGTAACCCGGCCGCGGCCCGTCCCAATCCGATTTATATACCGATTCGTGTAACAATGACCTTTTAACCGCGCATGGCAAGGCGATGGAATGGCACGGTACGAAAATTTTCAATGAAACGGTTAAAATGGCTGATGTAGTGGGAGGGGGGGATAAGCAGTTGGAATTTTAGTATTCGCGCTTGGGAATTCGGCGTAGAGATCGGATGTAAGCTTGCGCGGGAAAACAAGCTAATTTAATCGATCGGTATGTCAGTTGGAGGGCTGTTAAGAACTGGACATTATTATCAGACGCGGCGAACGGATTCGCGGATTTTTGGGCTTATTATTAGCCGACGCCTTGGAATGCTCGCCGTTCTCAGTAGGGTTCTTTGAGAGGCGTCTTTCTTGTTTCGGGACAGAAGACGCGCGGGTTATTATTAAATGTAATTTAGTGAGGTTGTTCGTAGCGCTGCGTCTCTGGATTGTGATCGCTAGACTGCGCGTTTTTAGTACACTCTCGGTGGGAATTTGAAGGTGTGGTAAGGCGTTAAACGCGTGTAATCTGCGAAATTGTAATTATAATATACTATATGTATAGTATAGTATATAGTATATTATATAGTATACTATATATATAGTATATATAGTATAGTATATAGTATACTATATATGTAGTATAGTATATAGTATACTATATATATAGTATATATATAGTATAGTATATATATAGTACAGTATATTTATAGTATAGTATATAGTATACTATATATATAGTATATATATAGTATAGTATATATATAGTACAGTATATTTATAGTATAGTATATATATGGTATAGTACATGTATAGTATAGTATAAACATATATAGTATATCTGCAAACCACAATAGAAATAACTTTATTTAGGTGGCGAAGCAACCCCTAATTTATTTCCCACTTCTTCAAACTTAGAAAAATATGAATTTGTATAAAAATATATAAGCTACCCATGCGTGTCTAAATTGGCTACTTATGTTTCGTGCTAGATTAATAACAAACACCATTGTGGCATATGTCTCGGAATACAATGGAACTCGGTTATTATTTTATGTTGGTGTATATGAAATATCGCTTTTTTTTCAAAGTCGAAAGATTAAACATAAGTAAATTCTTTGATACGCTACATACGATCAGTCACGAAACTCTTTTTACACCTTCCAATCTTAAACTTTCGATCCCTATTTCAAAACGATAGTTCATACAAATAGTACAACTGAATATAGTACAACATACGAGTGCAATGTCAAGAATTATTAAAAAATACTTAGATACAATAGAGGAGGAGCTAGAAAGACAAACTTATGACAATTTACATGGTTGTAACAAAGATAGTATACCAATTAATCCCTTGGCATACTAATTTTCCACTTGTTGAAAAATTTCACCTAGCTATTTACTGCTTGTGCACTGTGTGGCATTCGAATTATTCCAATATTGCACCTAATTGTTATTCAATAGTCCCCAACTTTACAGCTTAATAATACAGTTCAAGATAAAATTACGATTTGTTACAAATATGGACTGTATTTATCGTATTTAATCATAATCTTTATCACGAGTCACACTCGTCATTGTAAGGCAAGGGGTTAAACTATGTACAAATGCGATAACCAACCTGCGAATATTTATAAAAGTTCGTATCTCTGTAAGTAAAACTGAAAGAGTGAACTTTAATATCAGATCTGTTTGATCCTCTAAATGTTGTAATTTGTACTTTACTTTCAACATTTTTGTATAGTTTTATATATCACATGAAATTTGTTCTTACTTGCAAATTCACATCCGCACTTTAGCCATACGCATTTGTAATAGAATGAGTTTAATAATGAAAATTTGTTATCCTCTGCGTGGTATTATTAACCGATTATTCTTATCAAAAATGATAAGACCTGAAGTGATCATTATAAGCGGATTCAACTGTACTCCGTTGCAAATGTAGGCTATAATTTCTTCCCTATGCAGAGTGTTTCAGTAAACTTAACCCCTTTAAGGAACCCCATAAGTAATTCGTATTAGCAGTACTTCTTCTAAAATATATTGGCTTGATATCGCGTGTACGTGCAAAAGTTTTGATGGATTCAGTTCTGCTGCCAACAATTTATTTAATAAATCAGGCAGTCGCTATTATTTTCGATAACTTTTGTAAATTATTTTCATTCTTAAAAAGAAAGTTAAATTAATCTATATTAATTTCTCCTTGAAAAGACAACACGTGGCTTGTCGTACAATTTGTTCAAACGCAATTAAAACTATTACGCTTACCTAGTGCATTCTACTTTCATATTTTCACAATATTTAGAGTTATACCTCTTAGCTGAGTGCAAAGATTGATAATCGATTTTTGATAAATTGCATCACAAAGCAAGCTCTCGTTGCTCCTTAAAAACTTAGATCATCATTTCTATTATAGTGCAACGCGATTGCTATTAAAATGGAAGATAAAATTTATTGAAAATAATAGCCGCTCTCTGATCGATTAAATAAATCATTTTGAATCTGATAATCCCCATCGAAACTCTTGCGCGCAACCAATACTTAGCTTACGATTAGCAATGATAAGATTAATCATTTAAACTTCAATTACGCTACGCGAAGCAACAATGTTTCGTCAATTTCGTCGCATGACCAAGTGAGTAGCTACTAAAAATACTGCACAAGTAGCGCAAAGTGAATTCATCAATCATGCAACAATCAACACATTCACTGTAATTCCAAAGAAAAATTATCCCATAATTTCTATCCGGGAATTAAACTTTATTTACGTTGCCAAGTGTTGCTAAAGATATTATTTCACTTTTTAACACGTGCTTTATTTATAACGAGTGCCTATTCGGAGGGAGCAGGCTGTGGCAAAGATATCCGCCGTATTGCCACCAGCGAGGCACGTTTTCATACCGCAAACGCAATACACGACGCGCGTTCGATTGCATTGTATGTTAAAGTGTTAATGTGTAGCATTACGTGCAAATTACAGGTGGCTCGACGCGAATCATGAATCTAGAACTGTTAATTTACATGCTGCATGAAATATCGAGCTGGACGCAGATAGTGGTTAACTAGATTACCTAATGCGATTCGCATTTTTCACCCTGGCCAATCGCTTAACATCTCGAGAGTGCGTAACTTCCTTTGTGCTTTTTCCGTACTTTATTCTTCTCGTTTTAATACGGGGCAAGTGACGAGGAAATATAGCGATATCATCTCGTATATCGAAATTTCGAATTCGTGTTTTATAGCGTATCCTCGTTATTGCAATGCTGGAAAATCGAGAAACAGTATTTCGGTTTCATTTCGATTTGCGTAATTAGCAGGACCATTTGTCAAGCGCTATGGCGTGCAAACAATACCTTTTGCGATTCTTACGTACACTACTGGGAAGCACGATCATTTTCCCTTAAGATAAGCAAAATCTGATTCGATAAAGGTACCAACATTTTTTCAAATATTTTATCTAGGATACAAATACTTACGAGCATATGTTTGACAACATATAACAAAGCTTTCATCTCTTAGAGTTGGATTAATATAAAAACCATTTCGTTCTTAATTAACAGAACTTTGAAATATTAAATTAAAGACATAGTTAAGTCGCATCGAATAATACGATACATATTACAAATAAGTTTCGTTATATTTTGTCAATAAATGCCACTTTGTCGAACAAAAAAAATTGCTTTCCTCGCAAGATGAATTTCGCTACATTTAGCCTTCTTTTATTCCCACTCTTCGAATACATCTACCGTCATAGAAGTGAAACGTCTAAAATTCCGTGTTTGAGTAATTAATTACCGGCAACTACCTTAAATATATACCCTCGTGCATCGAGCGCGTTAGCAGCGAGATAATTGAAGTCCGAAATGTCGATCGTCGATAGCCGGTACACGCGCCAAAGGTTAAACAGTAGCCAAGCTCGGTGAACTGGTTGTAACCGGATCAAAGGAAAATGAAAAATGACGGAAAGAAAGGGCGAGAAGGAGGGAAGGGGGAAAAAAAAGAGGAAGTAGCCGAGGGGCCTGGAGGACTGGCTTTGGGACCGTAACACCTGCTGGCCGTGTCGTAACTTGTCTGACATCCTCATTGCCGAAAACAGAAGCTGCCTGTGCCCGGATCGGCCGGTATACCGGTATCTCATAACGGCCTACCCCGCGAAAATGGTGTTTTAAATTGCACGACGGCGTTATATCGACGCCTTATTAACACCGGGGACAGGTTCGCCTCGTTGGTGCAAAGCCAGATTTCTCGGAACCCGCACAGGAAGCATAGATTTCGCGAAACCTGGTAGCACCTTTTCCTCGACACATGCACGCGTATTCTTATCGATAGGAAACGTGTGCACGCTTCTTGGGAGCTTGTAAATATTTGCGAATAGCGGTGGGGAATACGGGAATACGAGATAGGGTGGAAATATGAGATATCACGGTTTCGATGCAGAGTATTATCATTTTTGGCGATAGTTGAGAATCGAGAATCAAGAAGATTATTCGTTTAATATACGGCACGGATCCTATTATTGCGCGAAATAAAAATCGCGGACGAGAAAAAATAGCCGAAATCAGTACAAGCAAATAGGAAAACTTAACGTACATTATTACAAAGATTTAGTATAATTTAAAACTAAGCTGTTGAAAGTATCAAATATGCTGACATAAAAATCCGCACGATTAAAGTAAGAATTAGCAGTGTTAATCGGTATTAAAGGAATAGTATGTATGGCGATGTTAAAGAAAAGCTCTCGAAAATCTAACAGAGTCTCACATTCCTATCATCATTTCTACCATCTATACAACACTAGTGTAATACTAATCGTCTTACAAAAATCGAACTCAATATTTTCCCATTCAATTCGACCACGGATAGCTGGAAAATCGGCGAGTTTTCGTGGCGCACGGTCGACTTTTACGCGCGGGTACTTGCATTCGTGCATACATACATAAATCTCGGTGCGTTCGTTTGCGAGGCGCACGTGCGTTCGCACGCGTGTGCACGCGAGAGGAGACCTCCGATGGACACCGGTGAAGCCACGAGAAACAGGCAACCCAGAGAAAGGGGGATCTCGTTGGGTGAACAGGGATAGAGGAGAGGAGTGTAGTCCACGTGGAATATCCAGTGCAGCATGTAAAAGCCCGTTATGCCGAGGACCGCGGTGTTAGCGTGGTCCATAGGCGCATATGCATTAGTATGGTGTACGCTATAAATAGATGTAGCAGACCGCAGAGAGATCCTACCCCCCCCCCCCCTACTCTCTTCTTCTGCCGCGTATCAGAATGCACTTGGTAGTCGCGAAGCTCTCTGCTGCATTTCTGGTCGAGTTTCAGCGAAAGAAACGCACGTTGTTAGGATCGTGGAAGGAAGGAGATTCTTTTACAACGTGGTTAGGTAGATGGGGATATGGACTGTACGGTGAAACGTATGCACACCCCCGCCGGAAAACCTTGGGACATCGTAGAATCGATGGTTTTAATCGAATTCAATTTGGGTGTATTTATCGATAATTAGGAACATTGCTTGTAAAGACAGATATGAATTTTCTTCGCGTGCTTCGGTGACTTTATTGATCTAAACTATGAGAGAGTGATTGAATGTAACAAGTACATTTTAAAAAAATTTGATTGGATTTTGGGGTAGGTAATTGCAACGATTAGACTGCGGATGTTTTGTGCAAATTTATATTGTTAGCAACGTATTTAACCCTTTGGATTCTGGTGGCATTGTTATGGAGGCATGCATAAATTTCTTCAAAAGTCAAGAGATTTTTGTCAGTTCAATTCTCATCGCTTGCAAAACGAAGCAAATTAAACGCATCTTTTCCTCATCCTTAAAAGCATAATACTTTCTCACAAGAGCCATAGAAACGTTAGTTAGTGCTATTAAAACAAGTTCTGGAGCCCAAAGTGTTAAGGAAACATAATCTAAAGTAATCTAAGGTAATCAGTTCCGACTACTAGCCGTGTACTATAATTTGCGCCTCAATTTGAACGCCTTTTTACGGGTTTACATGGATTTTCTTAAGGTATTATTCTCAGTCTTTGTTTTTGGGTTTGGTAGTTGTTCACCGTTGTAGAATAGAAGAAACAAGGCATAAGAAGCGAATTAACTTTCCGTCCGAACTGATAAACGGCCCTATACGAGATATCTAAATACTACGGGCAGACTCTAAAAGTCCCCCGCAACCCCGAGCGCGAAATTTACGTTCGATTCGCATCCGTCGCGAGGCGAACATAAGTGTCGAGGCGATGCGTCCCCGGTACACCTCGGGCGTTATAACTTCGGCAGTTGTTACTTATAAATTATCATCGCAGTAGTTATAACTCATAGACTGTACGACGCCTTATAACTTACACTCGTGATCGTGTAAGTTATAAACGCGGTGAATATAATTTATACGTTACCCGTTGCCGATGTTGTAAAAGCCATTCTTCGACCAACAAATGAAATTATTTGATAGGGGATTACAATAACACGCGGCCAACAATAACGATTGTCTGTTTCTTATCATTGTAAAGACTTTACGATGCATTTACAACATTCGAAACCTCGAAACTTAACGCTTTGCCGATCGATCGCGTGTTAACTCGCGTCTGCATTTACGTTAGTTCACACAGTTTCGAAGTCTGGAAGCAATGTAACACATTGTAAGAGCTTTATATTTTAGAAAAATTAACTTAGGAGAAATAAAGGTTGAGATACAAATTATATTGAAGTTTATCGAGTTGTTTTGATTTCATTGTTTTTAATATAATTGACTTGAAATCGCCGGTCGGTCGGCAATGTGTTAAAAAGATTTAAATCTCGAGAATTCAAAGTTTTGCGTTACTTCTATGATTCAAAATTCTTGAAATCTATTTAAATAATGATTCGAATAAACAACGAGGACATTGTCGTGATACGAATTTGTTTATCTAATAATTAAAACATTTTTCAAGCAAAACTCAAGGAACGGACTCCAAATAGATGCTTGATTCACCCATTAAATAAGTATTATAATTTATACTTCACTTCTAGCGTTTTGCTTAGTTTTGTATATTACTCGTATCCCATAGCTTTCTGCGCATTTAATTTCCCTATAAATGGATAAAGATTCGCGGTCCACTGGTAAGTATGAAAATTAAATCAGCTGATATGATACATTTTAAGGGGATTACTGTTTCGAAGTGGAAACAGAATACCTAAGATTTAAGTATGTACGAAGACGTTCGTGACTGACTGTATTCGCGTCATTTTGCATTTACGTTTGGAACCGATCGTACTGAATAATTCGACGTGCGAGTCTTTGTGCGCGGAGAGTCACGTGACAGCTTCAAAATCGTACCTTCCATTCATGTGTACTCGCTTTGAAAAGAATCTGATTGGCACTTGTTGATTTCAATCAGATTCGGACAAAATAATACCTACAAAGGGTCCGATAATATTTATTTACCTGCCATTATACCCAAGATAAAACGATAATTCAACGAAATATAAACCATAACCTATATAACTATACCCGAGTATAATAAATCATAAGTAGGTAATCATAAAATAATAAATCTTCCATACCGTATACATTTGAACTCTTAATATTAATAAAACTGGAAACTTTTTCAACGCGATAAATGAAAGCAAGCTTTATTAGCACGAATATCATATCAATATACCATCGATGAAAAAGAATTTTCATCAAACGTGATAATTCAAAATTAGCTTTTCGTGGCGCAAACCGCAACTGTACAATTATAAAACCTAATAGAAAATTTCTAGACAATTCCCGAGCAAAATTAATTAAACTCGTTTAATTAGTTAAATTAGTTAAAATGATATGCGAAATCGAATGATTCTCTATAAGAATAAATAGTTTACGCCTTCGTGGATGATGAAAATACAACGAAACGAACAAAAGGACGCGAAGCAACTGAAATAGAAGAAACGCTACTTTAAACTGCTGGCTAATGTACTCGAAAGAAATTGAAATTAATGAACGGTATTCATCAGTATAACAGCGGGCTCCTGTACGAAGGCTATAATTGTTGCTATTACGGAGATAGAAAGAAACGGTCGCGATGCTCGATCGGTGCGATTCGAACCTTTTTCACGGGACACGGGACGTGAAACGAGATTTGTTTTTTAGCTTTAGACCGGTCACGGCGACGGTAAATTGACCGATAATGTTGCTTGGCACTGATTGCTGGATAGCAATGATGGATGCACGAGGGGCGCTTCTCGCTCTGTCCTTTGCTGTATACCTCAAGGTCGCTAACCTTCCCCGAGCCCTCGGGTACTCTTTGGCGCCACAGTCTGTTTTAGCTTCGCTCGCCGCGGTCGTAGCGTTGTCTCGTCCAACGAACAAAACACCCGCGCCAGCTTCGATAGAACGCAGCGCGATTCTTCTGGGTTAAAATCCTCCGGGGAAGAAGCGTATCTAGGATTTATACGAGGGAGGGTCCCAACTATATATATATATATATGTATATACGCGGGCGATAGTAATCGATGTACTCGAGAACGTCGATTATCCGAGGCAATCAGGGCAATTTGATTAATTTCCTCGTTGTTGGGTTAAGCATTATTGCTGCTGATCCCTCGATATGATTAATGCTGCTATTGTTTTAGACTCTGTAATCGAGTTTGATTCGCGATAGGTCAATCCTTCGTTTCTTATCGATCGCGAGCGATTTAGGCGGGGAAATTAAGCTCTGTAGGATGTTACGTGAATTATTATTAGTAGATTCGGATCTTTATACGTTTGTAGGAAATTTAAATGTGTTACGAGATAGGGAATGCAAATATCGAATATAAATCGAAATTAACGTAATTATATGATATCGAAAATAACGTATGAATTAGAATATTTAGAAGGTGAAACGATTTTTTATATTGATCTCATTTCCCTTTAGTTCTAATTGTAACAATATTAATTCGTGCAAACATCCGCGGTCTAATTATGACGAGAATAGTTGGATGCAGAGTTTCCTACGATTAATTTCCTTATATTCTTGGCTTACGAATGTTTCAACAATTATTCACTGCAAACCTAACCGTCTACTATTTAATCATGTGTAAAATGCGGAATATTGAAATATTATCGAGTATCTGTATTTGGAAATCTTTAATCTTGCAACCTGAAGTTAAAATTGGAATTAAAATTGAACGTAATTAATAGGTGCAGGGTGGTTTATTGTTTTCGCGCCATAATTCGTTAGAAGGCAAGAGATTAATTTCCTAATGAATTTTTGAAGTAAAAATTCGTGCGAGGAAATCAGGTTCCGCGATAATATGCAGGCTTTGCACTCCAACTTCAACCTTTTGCAAAAGAAAAAAACGTGATCTGCTAAAGGGTGTATTCGATTTGCAAAATGTTGAATTTGGAATGCAAAACCTGTACATTAAACTACTGTCACGTTCTTCTTGCTGTAGCAGTCGATGAAAATGCAGCATAGGAATATTGCGGTTAAGATGTGTAAAAAAAATATTCTGGTTCGTGGTGTTCTAATTGGTGATTAAACTTTTACTGTAAATACCATGATAAATAAATGATGGCATATCGTATATTCAAATAACCATATATTGGAGGATTACGCGTGGATTAAAGCTCACCACTGAAACCAGTCAGCTTCACGTTTTAACGATATAGTATTCTATCCTACGTGTCATGACAAATAGAAATAACAAATCCCATAAATGTTTTATCAATATAACTTATTCCATCGGAATTCCTTAAAGCCTCGTTTCTACCGACGAATAATAGTCAACTGTTAACTCTTGACTTTCGTATTAACCATTAAATTCTTTACAAAAAAAAAGAAATAGTATTGCGAAAGTAGTTGTAAATCGAGAAGCTAACAAAGAGCTTCTCGCTTAGTTTGCGTAGCGTTGATTTACGTTACAGCTATTATTAATTAACTTTTAATTAACTTATGGGATCTAGATTTTTTTTTAGAAAAATGTAAATGATTTCAACGTAGTTTAGAGGAATTAAATGCCCAAAAACTTATAAGTCAATATTCTAACTATTGTACAAAGTTAATTTATAATTAATGGATGGAATTAGAAGCTTTTTATCTTTTTTTATACACATGTTGCATGATTTTATGTAGCTTAACATTTTCCAATCGCTAATCAATTAAAAAAAGCACTTCGAATTTTTATAAAATGTTTCGTACGCATTGACGAGTATCAAATTTAACTAAAATTTTAGTTAACCATTATCGATTGCTTCTTTTAAGCGATTATATGGTACGCTTTCAAAGTTTATATTTTCTACGTGAAATTTTTTAACCTAACGTCGTATTGTTTATACAAAAATTATATCTTTTTACGCCTACCTAATATTAATAATAACGCAAGTAGTGTCTACTATAAAACGAATGATCAATTACGAACGAAATACTTGCCACACGCACAAAACTCTAAATACAATACTACAGAAAACCGCCATTTATTTCCTGGACAACCAAATACGTAAATATTTGAAGTAAAAGGTACAAAAGCTTGCTTTATTATCATTTCTTCTACACGTTCACCATTGATTCTGTGACTCACGGTGCACGAAATCCGTTTAAGACCGATTCGTACGCAATAACTTAACGTACACCGGTACTAAGGGGTTCTTTTTTTTCATCCGTAAATAAACTAATTGTAAGTTGAAATGAAAACACGAGGACCGAAAACGGCATGGAAAATCGGTGTCAATCAACAGCCGGAAGGTGCGCGTCTTCGATCCTTGATCTCGTTCCCTTTTAAGAGCCGCAGCCGTGAGTAAAATTTCCATTTCTGTTCTTCTTATTATTATTAATATCACTGATCGCACATTGCTGTTCCACTGAAACCAATCTTGGAATGCGAGCCGCTCCGATTTCAACCGCAGTTCGACCGGGCAAAAATTCTTAACATTGCTGGAACCGGCCGATGAGGTTATCGCATCGTCCGCTCGATACCAGTCTCGTAATTACGAGACGCAATTACATAAACCACTTTTTTATCTTCGTTAATTAGCCACACGCGCGGCTTGGATGTTGCATTATAATATCTCTGATTACGCTTCACTCTTTTCCCCTCGCTAATCGAACCGCTTCGATCTTGGTTCCTGGAGTAATAATACGAAATTGCATATACGTATACGCATGGTCCACCATGCGTCGTAAAACTTGCGTTCTCTACGTTCGCGTAGAAAAAACGTCGGTATTTTTTTTTTTCTGCGTGGAATGAAACTTACGCGTGTGTTATTTAATTAAGTGAATATGCAAACGCGGACGGGTTAAAGTGGCTTCTTAAATTGGAATTCGTGGCGCCACCTGTTAATAGTTCAATGATCGAAGTGGACGCGCTTCTTGGATAATAAATGAATGGAAAATGATTACGTGGCGATATTCTCGAAAGATTTAATCGTTGCACTGCGTTGCGGTACTCTTAAAAATGGAAATTATTCATTCAGTCGCGACATGCGAGCAATGGAATACTTTTTATTTTGATTTTAATAGATGGGTTTCAATAGTGGCCACGTCTTCATTGTTTACAACAACAGCACGTAGAATTTATTATGTCGCGAATTGAGGTTTAAGGTCTTGGAACTTTAATGGCCTGCAATTTTTAAAAAATTTCATTATTGGCAAAATGATGACTTAAACCCCCTATAATTTCGCATAGACTACAACATATTTCAATTTGAACGAAATCCCAGGCATCGAGGGAAAAAAGTGATCGATTTGGCGTGGAATGACCCACATTAGTGTTGTTATACGTGCATCGATCTGGCACTGGTCACGCAAGTGATACAAGTCCGACATTGGCCAGGCAAGTAACACAGGATGGCTACTGCTACGTCAAGTAGAATAGTGCGGCGCTGGTCAGACACGTAAGGCAGGCTTGCGTTGCTCAGACACGTAGAATTACCCTGTACTAATCAGACAAATAATCAAACAAGAAAACATCACGATGAAATGAACGAAAGCGTTGAAAAAACACGTTTAATCTAGCAACAAAAATCTATCTCGTATATGAAGCGTGCGTGACTGAACTATGGCGTTAAAAGGTTCTCAGAAAGAGTAAAGTGTTTACTTAATACGAGGATAAGAATTGGGAACTGCGTCGCTTAAATTCTTCCACACTCCAGTCGATCAGTCGTTGCTAAGAATATTTATTCCTTTTCAGTTATATTGACACTAGTCACTTATTCAGAATTATGAAAACAAATTATTCTTTAGTTTCGGTCTATGGCTATCACTTTTTCCTCTGTTGTACCGAGACACCATGTAGTATAATAATGTATAGATACACGACTTTAAGAATAAATTATATATAGTCTCTTTCTCTCTTGTCTTTTACAGGACTTTTTGCAACGGTTTCTTCGTTCATGGGTCCACGACTTCACGGTTTCACTGCATTACGACTTCACGAATTCACGTCTTCTTGATTTCCTTGCTCGACGGGTCCACTGGTTCCACTACCCTAACGATGGTCTTCAAATTATCTTCTTTTTGACTACAGAAGACGACGGCGCATCTAATGGCGACTCGCATGCTTTTTGAATCACTCCGGTCATTCAATCATGTCGGAGGATGAAATATCCGAAACGACACGGGCGACTGCTTGAATCCATAGAAATTTTCGAAACGTGTACAGTGATTGCGGGTATAGGGTAAACGCACCAACTACTGCCACTTTAACATTCGCGCGTAATTTTATTTAACTATTTCAGAACGTCGTTAACATAAAGATCGTTCAAGTTTGGAGCACAATATTGTTCAACCGCTCTTTTATTTATGGTCATATATATCTTTTTTATATGGTCAATATAATAAATCCATTACCACGCAATTGAAAATGTACAACAAAGTCCAATGTCCTTTGCACTGTCACTTGAAAAGTTCTCATTTAAATAGAAACACGTTTTATATATATTAGCAATTCGGTTTGTGTAACAGATATAAGATGTATAGTAAATATAGATGTATTAATTTGGAGTTGCCTTTTGTAAGTATCGCGAGTATTTAGATTAACTTTTCTTACGTAGAAGTAGTAACTTCAATTTAATTAATTAAGAGTTATAGTTGCGAGTATTTAGTTTTTCATATAGCGTTGCGTTGATAAGCAATCGCGTTTCTCAATTAGCGTTGCGATTATGAGAAAAAGCCCAATATTTTCCACTGTCAGATAGTGGAAATTAGTTCCTGTGTTCCTGATGGATCTTCACTGGCATCTGTACAAGCTGCACTTCCGCTATTAGTGTTGCGTACCGCAAAAATAATAGCTGCATTGATTAATATTTATTAGATTTTCTTTTCTTTTCCAATTAAAGTTAACGCGAGTAAGTTAGTGTTTCTCGGTATAACGAAGCACCTTTCGCGATTGATTTGCAGCATTTTCTATTTGACAAGTTTAATAAATTACCGTTGCGAAGAAGGAACAATGTTCCACTAACGGGTTAATCGGGTTTATAACGAGTGGATGATTAGAGGAGTTGCAGCTGCTTAAAATTAAATAGCGTTCGCAGTAAACGAACAATTCCATTTTATAATTGCTTCGGTCTAAATCACAGGCGCAACAAATTATACAATAACGTGATACACGATTTTCAATTTATGTAATACGAAAGTTAGGTAATTAATCGAATAAAAATTAGTCGAATAATTTATGGAGGTAATTTTCTATAAACTTTAAAAAAAAATACAGCGAATTAGTCGGTTTCTAGGTATTTTTTGCCCACCTTCCTAGACTTAAATTAAAGCTTAGAATTTCACGATCAATCATTTGTCAGTTTCGTTCCGATTTTCTTCCCGACTTTTTAATCGTAACAAAATTAATTAAACGATTCTTGAAATAGCCCTAATGGCGCCATCTACCAATCGGCTTGCAACGCAAATAATTGCTGTCTAATTAAAAAAAATGCAAATACTTGCACTCCCAGGCGTCTAATTTTGACAATTCGTGTGATCGAGTTTCATAATACTGGAAAGACGCGTCTTTAACACAGAGATTCATACTTAAATTTAGGAAAATTAATAACAACTTCTTCATGTCTACCCCAAAACTAGGAAACTGATTAGTAAAATACGAAAGTATTCCAGTGAAAAATTATTATTTTCATTTAATTTGTGGAGCGTTTGAGAATCACTCATATCGCTACATTGCAACTAAATAGTTAGAGACTATATGACAAGTAACAACAATACATATTTACAAACGAATACAAAAGTACAAAAATATGTAACATGTGTTCCAATTTTTTTCTTTTTTTTCAACAGTCAAGATTTGCTTCCTTACCCAATTGAGATAAGAAAGATCTTTGCTTTATCGACACAGGGTTCTGGTCGCACAAAATTCCTAACTTTCTAGCAATCGATAAATCAGTTTCTCGCTTTATCTTTCCTATGCTAAATTATCAGCTGAAAGGATTTCCCATTTTTCTTTTATCATTTCCGGTAACACACCGATGATAATTATATATTGATCAACAAATGAACTCCAATAAGAATCATACCTTCCATAAACGATAATAATACCAAATTAAATAAACCATACCGAAACATTAATCGTAACATCCGTTATGCAAAAGAAGAACCAAAAGGGAAGCGCCGTAAACCCGAAGCAAAGCACAGACAAATCTTCTATAATTAGCCAGGAACGCGAACACAAAATCCACGAAGCCTCTCGCGATAAGTGGCTTACATCACACCGTTTATTTCTCGCCCCCAAACGAAGAAGGGTTGAAACGTTGCGACACAATAGAAAGATTATATCGAGCCCGAGGCACGAAGCCTGCGAACATTCATCGATCAGCTTCGGAATCGGAAGCAGCGAAGCTTACGGATTCCCCTTTCTCTTTTTACGTTGCAATAGAGAAAAGAAAAACGAAGCAACCCTTACTCTCTCCTCACGCCGCCGAGAATCCAAGAACACGCGAAAAGGTTAACACGCAACGACGCGAGCAGATACGGTTTATCCGCGACGCTGAATGGATTCGGAAGCCCTTTAAACGTTCGACGTCATTGGTACCCGTGTCCCTATATAAGATGAGAACCTCCGCCCTCTCGATCCAGTCGACGACAGTGTTGGTACCGTCGGAGAACACTTCGTCGTGCTCACGCAACCATGGTGGTGAATTTCAAGGTGTTCAAAAAATGCTCCCCGAACGGCAAGATCTCCTTGTACCTCGGCAAGCGGGACTACATCGATTATCTGTCCGGTATCGAGGCCGTGGACGGCGTGATATTGTTGGACAAAGATTACGCGGACACCGGTAGGAAGATATGGGGACAATTGATATGCAGTTTCCGCTACGGCCGAGAAGAAGACGAGGTGATGGGTCTGAACTTCCAAAAGGATCTCTATTTAGTCTCGGAGCAGCTGTTCCCAACCACCAAGAAGCTAGAGGATAGTCCGACGAGACTGCAGGAACGGCTGCTGCGTAAATTAGGGCCGAACGCGATTCCATTCACCTTCAAGTTCCCCCAGAGCGCACCATCCAGCGTGACACTTCAACCGGGCGGGGACGAGGCAGGGGAACCGTGCGGAGTCAGCTACTACGTGAAAATCTACTCCGGCGACGTTGAGACCGACGTCACTCACAAGAGGAGTACCGTAACCATGGGGATCAGGAAGATCCAGTACGCACCTACGAAACAAGGTCGCCAGCCTTGCACCGTGGTGCGCAAGGACTTCCTTTTGAGCCCCGGGGACTTGGAATTGGAGGTGACGCTGGACAAGCAGCTATACCACCATGGGGAAAGGATAGCCGTGAACGTGTGCGTGAGAAACAATAGCAATAAGGTGGTGAAGAAGATGAAGGCGTTGGTGCAGCAGGGTATCGACGTGGTGATCTTCCAGAACGGCCAATTCCGAACGGTGATCGACGCCGTCGAGACGCAAGACGGCTGCCCTATTAACCCTGGCTCGAATCTCACCAAGGTGCTCTACTTGAAGCCGGAGCTCGAGAACAATAAGCATCGCAGGGGCATCGCTCTCGATGGGAGACTGAAGAGAGAGGAGAACGAGCTGGCATCCAGCACTCTGCTCACCTCGCCGGATGTCCGCGATTCATTCGGCATCGTGGTCTCTTACGCCGTGAAGGTGAAGCTGTACCTGGGCGCCCTGAGCGGGGAATTGTCCGCGGAGTTGCCGTTCATTTTAATGCGACCGAAGCCGGTGGATCGGATCAGGGTGGTCGACGGAGACGATATCGAAGTCGTGGACACGGCCGAGGAAAAGGTGAAGCCGATCAGCAGTTAAAGAAGAATATTCATGGGTGCATCCGGAGATTCGTCTGCTAGGTGTGCTGGATCAGCGGAACTATTTATTTATTTATTTTATTTAATTGGACGGACAATAGAGTTCTATGTACATGGATATGGAAGTAGCAGTCGAATACACTACGAGAGAATAACGAACGCTTAGTTGGAGTAATCGTAATAATCGTATTGCGTAATAATGTTAATTGAAACTAATCCACGTTGGTGATTTTGAGAAAAGATTGACACCATATTTAGGCCACTCGTTTGCCGAATTGATTAACTCCGCGAAACGAAAAGTAGAGAAATTGACGAAGTTATGTACGCTCTCTTTTTGAGATTCATCTCGATATTTAAATTCAAATAAACGCTATAAACGCTTTCAGAAATTCTGAAAAGTTCTGCTCGTCTGGTATGACTGAGAACTGAGTATTCGAAAAACGTAGCATTATTGGCAAATAAATATTGCGCGGGAAATTATTCAATAGAATAATACGCGTAGACATTATCGTCTTTAAATGTTATTGAAATATCGCTACGAATTTTCAGAGAAAGCTAACGAATACAGTGGTTTGTAGCTAATACTTTTTGTAGCCACTGTACAAAGCTGAAGGTTCATGGATGCACCTAGATGCACCTTTTGGTGCAAGTTCAATTGGAAAACCTTCTATGGTTCTTTGCATCTTGTTATCAAGCATCTATTCCCTGTCTGTATACCACGATACCGTATTTAGAGGCCCGAGAAATTTGCAACGGTACCGATTAATCCTCGGACGACCAAAGATGGGTTAAGGAATGTCCGGAAAAATTTAATTTTTGGTATTTTTTAAAGCAAGTAACTCGCGTAGGCTATCGACGATTCAATTTTGCTTCGGCAAGTAATTGTATGAGGTATCGGAAAAAGTTCAGGTGGATTTAACGATATAACGTTCAAATTACCTGCACTTCCTTATAATATATTGTAATTCTATTTTTGAAAATAAGAAATAGATAATATCTTATGATGATATGAGCACTGTGTTGCATTATGTTTTCTAAAAGCTATAAAAAGAAATTCGATTTCAGTATATTTCCGATAGAAAAGAACCGCTTAAAACAAACTTTAACCGCTTGCTTTATTCGTTTGTTTACGCGTTGAAAGATTTGAGTTGGCTGTTTATCGTTTTATCACTGGGTCAGATATATGATATTGAAATGTTGCACGTAATTTGTACATTCGATAACCTTTAATCCTACAGTTTGATAACATAGTCCGAGTTAAAAATACAATTTATTGCGAATACAGCGTATGTTTATTATATTTAGGTCACAATTTCTAGGCACCATGAATCATAGGTACTCGTCATCATGAAGCAAGAAGTTAATGATTCGAGTGACAAATGATTTAAAAATAGCTTTCATTTCTTTTGAAATTGGTGCCTAATTTTGACGTGATCACTAGACTGCTAATTTTTACGCATTTACAGAAAATTTCGATATGCCAAGAAGAACAAAATCCACACGATAGAGAAAAATAGACAAAATATAAAAAATACAGTGCATTTGAAAATATTCGGGAGGTGAAACAAATTTCTGCTTATATTCTATTCTTTTAGTTGCGTTTATAAAGTTATGAATTCGCATAAAGATCCGCAGTTTAGTGATCACGATGTTTTTTGTGCAACCTTAAATTTTCCGATTCTTGGACGTCCTGGGATTAACAATTGTAAAGTTTTCGAAGGTAACAAAGTATCTCCGACTAAAATATAATTGTTGCAATAGAACAGCGATTCTCAAATATATTACCTGCGAAACGTTGAGTATTGAACTATAGAATCAAGTTCTTTCAAATTTTAACCCCTTTGCATTTTACATTATTTATTAACCTAAGTTCTTTTTCTATTCTTTTAATGCATGCCAATTTTTAAAGCAAGAAATTCAATTTAATATCACGAGTGATCGACGCTACAAATAATTGGACCAGAATTCTTTAAGTCCTATCCTCAAACGATAATTGAACGAAAATTCGATAAATATTATTTTGTTCCGCGTGCAAAGGTTGTTAAAATTACGTTTCGTAAGGAGAAGAGATTTGAGGAGATGAATTGTGAAGAGGAAATGGGAAAAAGTAGGCAAAACTTCATCGCATTTTACTTGAAACACTTACTAGTCAAAAATGTCTTGAAAATACACGCGTACAAATGGAAACTATCCACAAAGTGAGCACATGATTTGATTGCATTATGGTAAAACAGTGGGACGCGAGAAAGAAAGGTTGAGAATCGCTGCGATAGAAGATTTCAAATTAGAATCGAAGATGCGCTCGAAATTCGATGACGTTTACGAAGAAAGTTTTAGAAATTGAATGATGTGTTAACGATAGGACGCATAATTAACAGACTGCGATTCTTCACGCAAATTTTATCAGATTTTTTACAAATACAATTAAAGCAACGAGATCTGTTTCATCTTCTAATTACTATAATTTCTATCTTATTTCTAATATTTTCTGTTTTTTTTCTTATTACCATTCGCATTTTGCACCTTTTCACATATTCAAATTTCCCGCAAGTGCATAAAGATCCGCAGTCTAATAATTGACGTGGAATGTTAGTAAAGTCTGGCCGAGGGTACTCGAAGTGGGTTAATGATTCTAAGAATATGTTACGCTATCGATCACCGCTGGAAGATGAAAGTGAATTATTCAACAAATAATCGCAACTCCCCGCAAATGTGTACGCAGATCAGCCCGTAGATATAGCGCCCTGCAATTGTGTGAAACTCTATAGAATAAAGTATGCAATAAAATGTATTTTTACATTTACTATGTCAACGCGCACGGTTGGTCTCACGAAAATACGAGAATTTTCCGAGGCTGACTTTTCAACCCTTTCCTCATTTCTGTGGTTGCAAGGGAAAATTTTGCAAGCCACGTGTTTTCACTTTCGAAATATTTGCAAGATATTTTAAGTTCTGAACATCGATTCTCATTAGCAGTGTTTCTATATCTTTTTTTCTTTTACCATATACGTTTTGTATCGTGTTCCTTTCGTTTTGAATAATTAACCCTTTAATAATTAAATGTATGGAACGCAATTAATAATCCGTATAATTTGACGGGTTTCTTGAGAAACAGATATATCATATACACCGTCTCTAAATTATCCCATTGGCTTAGAATGACGATGGATATTATAGAATTATAGACAGACTTATTAACCCTTTGCGGACGAGTATCGGCAAATAGCCGCCGAAACCATTTCGATTCTCTGGATAAATGTCGATTTTCAAAGCAAGAAATTTCAATTAGTATAAACACTTTGGATAATAATTCAGCGAAAATTCGTTAAGTGTTATTAAATTCTATCCGTAGTGAACTCATAATCGAGTGGAAATTTGTTAAGTGTTATTTTTTCTCGTCCGCAAAGGGTTAAAGATAAGTTCTGTTTGCTATACAATGTTGTTTTTATTTTTAGCTTTAATTTTACTTCAGAAGATTAAGGATCACTAAATACAAATTATGCAGAATATTTTAATATTTTGAAGAAATGTGAGAACTGTAATCTGTTAATGATAACTCACATAAGTACAATAATAAAGAATTTGTAGGGCAAGGGGTTAATCTTAATGAAATTTTGTACTGTTTCGATAATTCGAACTTAAAAAGGATGCAAAATCATTCAATATTCATTTCAAACATTTTCTCATACCAATTGTAGTTTTAAAGATATATGAATGTATAGGCAATCAGCTAAATACATATAAGAGGTATTTTCATCCTAAAGGACCAACAAATAGTCGATTAAAAAAAAAATAGTTCATAACATTTCTTGAAGTCCCCAACAAACCTACGCAGTTTAAAGAAAATCAGAATCTTTCGGGTTACCCAATGTACCTTGTTAGAAATTTCCAGTAATAAAAGATCGTGGTTAAATACATTTCAAGGAGAAGCAATTATACGTAATGGCATTAGGTAAAAAGGCTTCGCGTTGAATAAACGGAGACCAAATAGAGAAAGCACGGTTAATTTCAAAGTTTATTATGGACAGCTTCTTGCTGCAGGAGTATGCTAAAGTCACGTCGTCGTCGAGACGCGGAGTTTTTCGCAGCTCTTCCGTGTTTCCTTTCTCCGCGTCGCGATATCCGCGAACAAAGCGAGGTATCGTTATCGAAATGAGTGTTCCTCGTTAACATCAATCGCGATTAATCAGCTGTGTTACGCAGAGATAACAACCGTAACTATTTTTGCGCGGCCACAAATTGAAATTTTCTGCGTGGGCATTTCTTTTCGAAGAAATTATTCGAGTCATTCTCGCAGACCCACTCGTATAACTAATCTTCTAAAATATTTCGCGGTTTTGGAAGAACTGTAAAAGGACTGTTGGCAATGTTGGCAAATTTAAATTGTCATTTCTACGTTGAAGCTTCGTTTTCTTGGAATTATAAAACTTTCGCAAGGAAGGAAGAATATGATTGAATTGAATAGAATTTTAAAGGCTGCAGCAGGATTATTATTAAAGAGAGGATCTTTTGGAAAAAATTGTCATCGATGTAGAAACTCTTTGAGGAAAATTAATATCGGAGCACGGTATCTTTGAACTTTTATGCAAGTCACGCGTTTAACAAGTATTTAATCATTTTTCTTTGGAAAAGAAAATGATAGAAACAAAATAGAAGATGAGATCGTTTGAGAAATATTAAATTCGGAGCAGGCAACCTTTTGGGAGAAATTCATATTGTAGCAAAATATCTTTAAAGTTTTATGCAAGACACGTGTTTAACAAATATTTTGTAGCTATTTCCCATGAAAAATTATTATTGAAAGAGTTGCTTTGAGAAAAATAGAATTGGAGAAGGGAGTCATTAGGAAAATTAATATTGGAGCACGGTATCTTTGAGCTATTGTGCGAGTCACATGTTTAACAAATATTTCATGATTTTTCTTTGGAAAAAAAATGATAGAAACAAAATAGGAGAAGAGATCCTTTGAGAAATATTAAAATCGGAGCATATACTCTTTGGAAGAAAAAATATCTTTGAGCTTTTATACGAAACATATATTTAGCTTTTTCCTGCGAAAAATTATTATTGGAAGAGGCTCCCTTTAAGAGAATCTAAAACTGGAACAGGGATCCTTTTAAAACAAACTAAAATAGGAACAGAGTCATTTTGAGAAAATCTACTACCAGCATAGAAATATTCGTATATTCGCGACGCAAAACGCGTGCTTAACGAATCCTGTCCCACAATTTTCTTTCTCATCGGAAAATAAGCATCGAAAGAGGGACCACCGATCGATAGACTTGAAACTTCGTTACATAATCAAGATCTGTTGAGGGCTATTCGATGAAAAAGGTGGAGGACAAGGTCGAGTATGTCCGATTGCGCAATCCAGCTGCTTACCGCTTTGGCCTGGAAAAATAGCTAGCATCTCCTGCGTCTCGAAACGCGATCGATCCACCCGAACAGTTATCCGCAATTTCGCGCAAGGAGAGCCAACCACGGGAGCGAAAGACACAGACGGAGACCCATATAACGAGAGGGAGAACAAAGGTGGTGCATAAAAAAGTAGTCTGAAAGAAGACCGTGGGCCTATTTTCGCTGGAAGGCTGCTGCACAGGTATATCTGCCTGCGACAAATCGAAAGCCACGACTCGCGATCCTACGATTCTCGCGAGGAAGGTCCTGGCGAAGGGCACAGAGCGCCGTCTCGGCCACCCTGTGCATAGTGGGCGTTGGAGAAGCAGCCATCGAGTAAGAAGAACACCACCCGACCAACATCAAACGAAGAACAAAGATAAACCTACAACCCGCGATACCGGAGAGGAAAAAAGAGGGAGGGGGAGGGCAACAGCGATGGAAGGAGACGCGAAGAGATAAAATTAGAGAGAGAGGTCAGAAAAATCAGCCGGAGAAAAGGGGAGAGAGTAAGTACACATAGTAGTAGAAAATCGAAGAAGAACCAAACGGCGACCGAAGAGACGACGAAGAGGCGAGATATCGCTAGAGAGGGAGAAGGAGAGAAAGACGGATGCTGCGCGAGAGCAGAAGAGAAAGATAGCGTTATGGGGGGGAGGGTTAAGGCACGAAGAAACGTAGAAACGGAGCACAGAGAGAGGGGCCAGGCAACGAAGCACCGGAGAGATCGAAGGAAGGTTTAGAGGGACGGTGAGACCAGAAGAGAGAGAAAGAAGAAGCGGCGCGGCTTACGTAAGAGAGAGAAAGAGTGATAGTAGGGGTTCGGTCGGTCGGCAGGCTTGGCTGGTGCGTCAGTTAGGCTCGAGACACCCGCGAGAACGGAGCGGTGGTTGCCTCCCTTATTCGGTACGTAACGTTCGATGCGCCCCTTCTATCAACCCCTGCCCACCTAACAGGAGTCTCGTCTATCGAGGCAGTGTCGCGCAGAGTGTCGTACGAGGCGATCGCTCCGTCTTCCCTTAATCGGTGTTACTTAATCCGCAATCCCCCCGTGTTTGTGCCGCGTTTCGAGTAATTCTTGGTGAAGGTACCAAGTACCGGCTAACAGGACAAGGAGAATCCGTCGGGGAGTTTCTGGCGAATCCCACAGGAAGACAGTGGCGGCTACGCTGCGCTAGCGATCCAGTGAGTAGCACATACACTTATCGTTACTTTGCACGGAGCTCCTTGAAAGTTTTCGATTTGTAGGTGTTGCTTTTTTCGTTTGGAGATCCTTTTGGTTGGTTCTTCTGTGGTTAAAATTTGTAGACGGGATGGGAGGTGGGTTTTGGGTGAGTCGCGATTTGGGCGCAACACCGGCGAAAAGCTACCGATACGCGACGAGTTTCTCTTCTCCCGCGGCAGACGGTGGCATTGATTTCCTCCTCCCGTCCTCTCGCGCCGGCAGCTCGCCCTTCCCTTCCCTACGCGTACGCACAATCCGTTCTCGTAATTTTGAACCGAACCCCGTTTGTCGGTTTTCTACCATTTTGCATCGCGAAGTCGAAACTAAGCTTGGAGCAGAGCCGTGGGAAATTTGCAAAAGTTGCCGAAACGCGACCTATATCGATCGAAGTACTCCAGAAAGGGACAAACGATGAACGTTTATGCTTAGCAAGATGTGGAAGCGAGTAGGGACCAATCTAAAGATAAAAGTGTGCTCACCATGTTGGGGAGCTTCTGGAATATTTGCTTTTGAAAGCTGAAATCCCGATATAAATCTATCTTTACGTGGGCCACCCTGGGGGTTGAAGAATGTTTGTTTGCCCAGTGCGAGGATTCTTCGATTCTCCGTCTGTGGGACGAAAAGCGCACAAGCGGAGGAACGAGTTTCTCCGGCACGCTGGAGCGTAATTTCACGCGAAACTCTCGCAACCTTGAACGCCGCTGGAACTCGGTTCGAGGCTGGTCCCGACAGCGTTCAGGGGCGTCGAAACGCGGCCAGGTTTTAAGAGTATACTCACGAATCGTGTGCCTCTCCTTTACCAAACATCCAACTCATCGGGTACTCTAGAATCGTAAAATAGTTGCACCGAAACGAACCTCAAAGTGCACGCTAGAATCCACGAAATTCGTACGATTTATCCTTTAACCGCAGAACAACGAACGCGGTACATATTAGACCTAACGTCTTATGGGACTTCCTTTTTCTATGGAATCCTCATTCAAGTGAAGAATTACACGATAATACCTTAGACTGTTTTAGGACAATAGATATGGATTTTAGATAAAACCAAACAATTAAAAACGTAACGTATAAAATTCTTATTCTAACTTGACGCATTGTCTACCGGAAGTCGATTAAAGGCCTTTTATCGATAATCATTTTCAGCCTATAACAATAGTACTACTGTAAAAGTATTATAAAATTATTCGATAGAGAAGGTAGCTGGTCAACTAGATACGGTTAGGAACAAAATGTCTGACCGCAATGTGTTGTTACTAGTGATGGAACCGAGACATGTTTGACACCATTGATACGTTTATGTTTAGAATCGATATTTGCGTATCAATCTCATGTTAGATACGTTTGCAAACGATTTCGGACGTATTGAGTTAATTAACCATCGTATCGATACATCGCACGTGTATTACGTTTGATACCTATTTGAATATAATTACGAAGATCCAAATACGATTCGAATAAAATCCGTATCGCGAAACAATATAAGTAATAATATAAGTCAGTGATGGTCAACCTTACATCCTCTACTGTCGATTATATCATTTCTATCATGCTTATTATTTACACTGAAATCATTCGATCTTTTCGAAAAGCAATTAATAGATTGATGATTCATGACATCCACTTCTCTTTGCCTTATTGATATCTCGATGAATATCGTGTAATTGTATTGGATCGATACTGCACGAGACGACGTGAAACATATTTCACCACTACCACGTACAAATTATTTTGAATACGCGTTTGATACCGTATTAGGACATTCGGGAATTCATGTGTATTGATGTTCATAAGTATGCCTCTGAATTTGTCTCACCACTGAACTATCGATGTTCCAGTAAAACGGAGAAACGGAGTTGAAGCTCCTATAATCAAAAGTCGAGAGTCCGCGTGGCATGATACATTCGAAGATGGTTATGATTAAGATATCTCTATTTATAAGCTACCGTTTATTTACACATTGGAAGTCATGGTAGTGTTCCGTGTTCTCGCACGCGCCTCTGTTTACCGTGTTGTAAAAGCGAGAGTGTTTGCTTTGAACGAGCGAGTTTAAATAGAAGAGCCGGTGGATTCGGAGCAAGGTTTGGATCTTCGAACTGCGCTTCGAATTTTATCTATTTTCTTTAAATTCCACCCGAACTCTTCCCATTCTCTTGACGTTCTGTTTCGAATTTCTGTTACTTTACTCGAAATTCGCACCGAAGTATTCCTATTTTCCTGTTTTCGTGTAATTTGCCATAAATTCTTCTTGTTTTCTTCAAATTCGCTCGAAACTTTGACTATTCTCTATAAATAACCCCGATGTTTCCTTATTTGCTTCGAATCGGTCTCGTATCTTTTCTATTCTCTTGAAAGTTTCCTGTTTTCTTGTTCCGCATGCTTTCTTTAAATGTTTCCCAAAAACTTGCCCCGAACTTCTCAAATTTTCTTGAAACTCAATCGAATTATTTAAATTCTTTCCAAATTCTCCGCATTCTTCAAATTTTCCCGATATATTAATTAACTTTGACGAATGTAATCATACGAATACACATCATGATATATATTATACAGATATAATATACCTGTATAAGGTATAGTATACCTGTTTCTCAGAAAACCTGTGCTATTATCAATGTCCGTAAATATACTGATAAAATGCATCCCGAGTTTTCTAAATTCTTTCGAAATTCGCCCCGAATGCTTCAACTTTTAAAATGCATCCAGAGTTCTGTAAATTCCCTTAAAGTTCGACGCGAATTCTTCAAGTTTTCTTAAATTGCATCCCGAGTTCTTCAAATTCTCTTGAAATTCGTCCCGAATTCTTTAAATTTTAAACAGCATCCCGAGTTCTCCAAATTCCCTTAAAGTTCGACGCGAATTCTTCAAATTTTCTTAAATTGCATCCCGAGTTCTGTAAATTCTTTTGAAATTCGTCCCGAATTCTTCAAATTTTAAGCAGCATCCCGAGTTCTCCAAATTCTCTTGAAATTCTCCCCGAATTCTTCAAGTTTTGAACAGCATCCCGAGTTCACGAAATTCTCTGGAAATTCTACAAATTCCCCCAAATCTTCCCTATTTTCTTGAAAATTCGCGTCGGTGAGGAACGCGTTACGTATCGAATCCACGTATTTTTCCGTGTTTGTCCACGTCCGCGGTACTGGATCGGATGTATTTACTCGACTCGATACGTTTAACTGGAATATCGTTTCGGTGATACGTGTCGTTGCTTATCGGTCGAGGTTGGAAATCGAGAAGCATGAATCGTCGACCTCGAACGGCCATGCTTTCATACAGTATTAGTCACACGTAGCCGACCGATGAATATTTCAACGTTACTGCTTGCACGCCGCTTGCCCGTGCAAATACACATTCCGCGGGTCGTTTTTCCATTGCGAAACTTTCTTGTTAATTCCGCGATACTCTCTCGAAGCGGACGGAATAATGGATCCATGGTGGTTCGCTGGTTCGCGGTTCCCGCATCGATTTCACTCCAGTGGGACACTTTTCCTGCTTCCAGCTCTTCTGTTCGACTTACTCCAACTCTGCGAGTCACCTTTACTATTGTCCCAGTTGCCGTTAAATGGCTTCTGTGTGTTGCCACTTGCCGATATTACGTCGATGAAGTATCGGATGCAGGAATCCAATTGTGAAGAGAATTGAATTTGGATGAAGAACCTATTTGCCGAAATCGTGCTTCGAGATATCTATTTATTCATTTATTCTACTATATATATATGATACATATCTTCCATATATATTCTATACCTTCTATATTCTTCTATATCCCATTAATACACAAAGAAATTAATAGGTTCATAATGGTGAACGCTGAAGGCTAAGGTGGAAAAGATTAAAAAGCATTACAAATATTTAATAGCATTAGAATTAAGACAGTTTCAACGTGTTCAAAGTTGAAGCCTTTTTCGAAGTTGTAAAATCGTGATATTGATAGACAGCCTATGCAATAGACATTGCATAAACTTCGTGTTTAATATGGATTAAAATAAAAAAGAAGGATTGTTTTACCTGTAGTTAAAAAGAACATGGCTTTTAATAAACAATTTTCGAGGATCGAACTTTCACGTTACGTTATATATTCAAATTAATTATGTACACGTAATATTCTGTTGAAATACACGTTTCATTTTTTATCATTCCCTATTTATTTAGCCATTTCTTCGTTCTTGCTCTGTTTCAATTCTGTGTCTAGAAGTCGCAATGAGAATTGTTGCAAATATAACATTAACAATTTGGAGGGCACGTATAATTCGATATGTAGATTATAAAAATGCGACAATGGGAAAATGGGACGTGTTTAAAGAAGTGCCCTTCGTCCAAAGAGCTGCTCATTGTTGTAGTTCAATTTGTGATATGTTAATGCTTCGCTTTATGGCAGACTAGGAATGGCTATTGATGAATTTTCGCGAAAGGCGTTCCATTGCATTCGCTGAGTGGCGATTACCCCGGCTTTAGCATTGCAAATGCGTTTGGCAGCGCTGCAACATTGTCTCGCTATCTAGAATTGCTATATGGTAAAGCACACGGAAGAATAAATACTTCGCCATAGAAAGGATTGCTGAGCTCCATCGTGAATAGGATTCTTTATAAATTCGGTCGCCAAAGATTCCTTTCGAATTGTACGCACTTTTCGCGCGACGCACAATTGTCACGTACAACCGGCAAGGCGCAAAAGCAAGGTGAAAATGCGGAACAAAATTTTCTCCGGATACTTTAGCCAACGTGCCTCGCGAGTGGCAATTGAAGCCACGAATTTCGAAACGGCGCAACGTCCACTTTTCAACGTTATACGAGTCAACGAGGCAGTCAACACGAACAGGACAACGTAACTTTTTAACAACTTCGAATAAATTACGCGAAATTCTTTGTAAAATTATCGGTGCCTTGACTTGACGTCAAGAAGAAAACACTAATTAAAAAAAGTGTATATTTTTATACAATAAGTGGCAATTATTGACTCGATAAGATTGACTTCAATTTTTGGCGAGCTTCTTGGGCTACAGATCAAATTTCAATTGAACTTTTGTGGGACCTCTGCGACCCCTATAATCCAAAGAAAGATTAACGATCGTGGTGTTCCGTTTTACAGTTTCGAACGTTAGTAAAAGACACGTAAAACAAGGAACATTCGCGTAATAATAAACACCTGTAAATTAAAAGAGAAGGGAAATAATAAGAGAATAGAATTAAAAGCGAAGGATAATAATAAGAGAATAGAATTAAAAGAGAAGGGAAATAATAAGAGAATAGAATTAAAAGAGAAGGGAAATAATAAGAGAATAGAATTAAAAGAGAAGGATAATAATAAGAGAATAGAATTAAAAGAGAAGGGAAATAATAAGAGAATAGAATTAAAAGAGAAGGGAAATAATAAGAGAATAGAATTAAAAGAGAAATTAACGTTTAACCCTCGACAGGGTTAATAACACGAAATAAGTTACAATTAAAAATAAAGGATGAAACAAAAAGAAAAGTAATCGTGGTTGAATCCTCGGCTCGCATCGGATACTACGCGAGCTGAAAACGTAGCTCCAACTCTTTAGGTTAGGTATATAAAGAGTTGCAGCAGCAGGGTGTAGTCCTGGCCGATGCATTCGCGAACCTTCCTTCCGTTTCTGCAACTCTCGCGCGTCCTTCGTTCTATCGCGCTCGTGACTGGTCCAAACCCAGTCCTGAAACGCCAAGAATCGCCTCTTCTTCCTTTCTCTTCTCTCCTCTCTCTCTCTCTCTCTCTTTCTCGCTCTCTCTCTCTCTCACCACGGTCGTCGCTTATCGTTCGTCGCGGTCGCAAATTTTCCGAAGGATGCCCAGGACAGATGAAAGTACGCCAGGGACTAGATAGAGGCTGAATTATTGGATTCACTGCGGGGGCAGCTGCTATCGATAGATTGAATATGAATTATTGAACGCTCGCGGCTTCGAATACCGGCAAAAGCGATCGAGAGAACCCGTTGAGAGAACGTCCTCGGCCAATCTAGCCGCTTTCCCGTCTCGGACGATCACCTGGAGCGCACTTGAACCTATCCAACACGAACACCCTCTTCGTCGAGTCAGCTATTGCACGAGGAGAGAACTGATTTTTCTTCTTGATATCCTCCCGGTTTTTTGCCCCAACCACGCACTTTGTACACGCGAGATTTGGAAGATTTTCAATTTTAAGCTCCTTCAAGGACGGCATTCGTACGACGTGCGGACCGTAGTTTCTTTTTACGATTAGTATAAAACGATTAGTATTTATTTTGAAAAGAAAGAGAGAGAGAACTGTTTAATGGCAATTATAGAACGAGTACTTAGTCTCCATATTTTATGAATAGTGAACTAAAGTATTAGTACAGCTGGGTAAGTTTGTTGAAATGCAAAAATCTTTTTTGTTTGCGCGAGAAGAGCAGAGAATCGCGTCGTCTATGAATGGTTAACCTTTTCACAGAGTAATCACCGACTAGATTAGGTAGACGTAGGTAATATGGGACAGCACGTAATATGAAACTTTGTAAAAACTTGGTAATTAAATAACAAATTGTACTGATAACTTTACATGAGTTTCTTATAAACTATAGTGGATCGTACTGATGATTAAGCGTCAAGTGACTATACGTTATTGTAAAAGTAACATTTTTCTTTTTCATGGTGTGCAAAGTTGAACAATTCTTTATCTTCTAGCAGATTTTTTACAAAGCTGATAATGTACAAGTCTAAATTCTCGATCAGATGTCTGGGACAATATTCGCATGTGAATTTATTACAAAAGATCCTCTCGAGTGATGAAACCATTACCATTGTATGTATACTGCGAATATTAAATTAGATATTGAAGGTTCAATGCAGACGGTCAGTATTATTGTCAATAATATTGACGCATGTATAGAAAAATACCAAAATTGCCATCGATATCAACCGCACACGATCAATAGTATTGTTAATAATTTTCGATATGGTCAATAATATTGATGATGCGCGCAAACATATACAATAATGGAACACTTCAGGCGAATAAAAGATATAATTCTGTAAGCCACGATAGAAACTGAAAACAGCCGAGTCGACGGCCGACTCATTTGTGAAACGTTTTCCTGTGTTAGTTTTCAACGAAGAACGTAAAAGTATGAAGAGTCGTTGGGATAAACGTCCTAATCGCGGAAGTCGTCTCGCGTCTCGTAAAGGGGTATTTTCACGACTCGACGAAGGAGGAGACCCAGCGTGGGCGATTATCCCTCGCAGAAAGCGAGAGGGAACCCAAAGCAGCTCGTTCGTTTTCGACTTTCATTTTCCACCAGGCTCGTTCCATTGAAACACAAGTCAAATGTCAAAGAGGCTATGGAGAAGGAGGGATACACAGTGGTGCTTTTGTTCGTGTCGACGAGTATACTACGGGGGAGAAGAATTAAAAACCGTCGTGAAATATAAGTGGTGTAATAAGTCTTCGAGTTTTCAAACCTTCAAACTTTCAAGCACTCAAATTTCCACGTCTTCAAATATTCCAGTCTTCGAATTTCCAAACCTTCAAATATTCAAGTCTTCGAATTTACACGCTTTGTATATTTTCAAACCCCCGAATTTACAAGCTTTCAAATTTTTATCGAATTTTCAAATCTTCAAACTTACAAGCACTCAAATTTCCATGTCTTCAAATATTCGAGTCTTCGAATTTCCAAACCTTCAAATATACAAGTCATCGAATCTCAAGTCTTCGAATTTACACGCTTTGTATATTTTCAAACCCCCGAATTTACAATCTTTCGAATTTTTATCGAATTTTCAAATCTTCAAACTTTCAAGCACTCAAATTTCCATGTCTTCAAATATTCGAGTCTTCGAGTTTCCAAACCTTCAAATATACAAGTCTTCAAATCTCAAGTCTTCGAATTTACACGCTTTGTATATTTTCAAACCCCCGAATTTACAAGCTTTCGAATTTTTACCTTATCGAATTTTCAAATCTTCAAACTTACAAGCACTCAAATTTCCATGTCTTCAAATATTCGAGTCTTCGAATTTCCAAACCTTCAAATATTCAAGCCTTCGAGTCTCAAGTCTTCGAATTTACACGATTTGTATATTGTCAAACCCCCGAATTTACAAGCTTTCGAATTTTTATCTTATCGAATTTTCAAATCTTCAAATTTACAAGTATTCAAATTTCCAAGCCTTCAATCGTTCGAGCATTCGAATTTCCAAGCCTTCGTATATCCAAGTATTCGAATTTTAAGCCTTCGAATTTTCACCCTATCGAATTTGCAACCCTTTAAATTTCCAAGCATTCAAATTTTTAACTCGTCGAATTTCCATGCCGTCAAATATTCGAGTCCTTAGAATTTCTATGCCTTCAAATATCCTTATTTTCGAATTTCAAATCTCCGAATTTCAACTCTTCGAATCTTCAAACCTCCGAATTTTCGAATCATCGAATTTCCCACGTCTTTCAATGTCCAATCTCTTATCTAATCGCACGAACGATTAATGGATCGAAAATCCTTATACTTCGTATTGCACGGCTTAATACAAAATCGTCGTCGATATTCTGCGCGTCGCGTCGAATAGAATATCCGCGTGTCGTGTATACACATATGTGTGTGTAGTGAAATCGCGATAAGTAAACAGCCGCGTTAATTCACGCCGGCCAATTATAGATGGATATGCACTTATGCATATCGCAAGGAAGCCTGGCAACGAGAACGTTGCACGTCGACGAAGTTGGTTCCCAGCGAAATCATGAAAGTATAATAAGGCCTTCCACCGGCTTCTGCGAACCACAAAGAATTTCATCCGATCGGCCACCATTATCTTGGATTAGTCCGTTCGATGTTAATTGTAAACAGACAGACACACCAGGGATGTGGAAGAAACGTAAGGCTGAAGATTACAAGGAAACGATCCTGGCAATCGCTCTGTGATCTTTCCCAGGAATCTAGTTCACAAGATTGCCTCCTGTTTCTTGCGATTTGTCGGAGGAATTATTCCAAAACGATAAAATAACACTCGTTAATGGAGAAAAATTCCAAGGAATTATTTTAAACTACCGTATCTTACACGGAATTACGTAACTCCTTCAAATTTCCTTCGTTTTAACCTTTTGAAGCACAATGGTATGGAAAATGTCCCACCTTTTTTTCATACCCAACTTGAATGGTGGAATATTTTTAAATCCACTTGCAGATTATAAAATCGCAAAAGAAAAGTCTTGCGCCTCAAAGGGTTAAGATTCGTTCGTTATAATTAGACTGCGGATCTTTAGGTAAATTCATTCTTTCGCCGACAGAAATAAAGGACTGGAAATACAATGCAATCGCGATTTCACCTGTTAAATATTGCAAGCTGTAAATTGACTTTGGATAATAGTTGATAAGTTATTAGGTTCAAAAGTAGCTTTTGAATGTTTCTCTTTTTCTTTCTAACAAAAAAGATGTAATTCAATTAGGGTTCCGAGAACCAATTAGGCATTATTCTCAAATAAATTTCACAAAATTTTGTTAACGCCAAAGAAGGATTAATTAACGAATATAAGCCTGGATGATTACTGAATAATCTTCATACGAATTATTAACACTGTGTAATTCATACGTTTACGCGTCGATATTTGGTAGGAAAAATTAAAGTTTTTTTTTTTAGTAATTATTGCTTTACGGAAGAGAGAACCACTGAGGGGTATTGTAGCGCTATAATTGAGGAATCTAAATGCAAAATTTAAACATAAATTCAGAATAGCATTATCCTCTCGGTGGCGCAAAATTCTTCTTCAAAATTCCAAACGGTTTTATGGGGGTGTGGCCGCACTATTGATCGACATACATCCCTTTCTATGTACCGCCCATAATTATTCGGGCCATTCTAAAAGTAAACGGACGAACAACGCTTTACCACTGGGTTTCAATTCGTATCACTATTAAACGCCTTTTTTTAACCCTTTGGGTGTTAAGCAACTTTAGGAAGTCATTTCTGAATTTATTTTACGAACGACGTGTATATATATATATATATATATTAATGACGTCGTATTTATTAACCCCAGCACCGCGAAATATGAAACATGTTTTCGGCCATGGAATAATAAATAATTGATACAAATAATACTAATTATTTAAGGCTATATTATTCCATGCCTTTTGTATGTCGTTAAGTAAAAGCTACGCCTGTAGTAATATATTCTAAATAAAAAAATATATTCTGTTTAATTAAATTCAAACTTTAATAGAAATCTTGATAAAGACAGTATATTTTATCAATTTTTGTATTTTTAACCTCTTTGCACTCGGTTGGCTCCGCTATTATAAGGTTCACATAACGTAAGGTTCAAGTTTCTTTAATTATACTTTCACCACTCAATTTTCATTCCTTCGAAATCGAAGCAGCAAATTTCGTCTCTTCGAACTACATAACATAAATATTAAGTTCTACCAAGGGCCAGAAAAGCGTATTGAACTTACCGTTATATTATTCAATTAAAACAGGTTTCGAGTGCAAAGAGTTAACCCTTTGCACTCCGTTAGCGCCTTTACTGCGACGTACGTAATTTTCTTCGTAATTCAAGATTCAAGGTTTTTATTTATTTCCACTAATTCAATTTCCATATCTTCCAAAGCAAAGCAAATTAAAGGCCACCTTTCCTATTTCTGAAGTACAGAATAACACTTCAAATCGTCAAAAGCGCCAAAAAAATAGTATTCAAGTTACCAGTAGATTATATTATTAAAATTGTTTTCGAGTGCAAAGGGGTTAAGTTAACCGACTTGGCAAATGAGCAGCTCTTCATACGTCGAAGCGCTTAGTAGCTAATTCAAGCTTTCCAGCAATCGCAAAATTGTCCACCGCTCGATTAAAACAACGTACCGTGCAATTGCCCCGAAAAACGTTGCTGGGTGAAATGTGTCGCGTTCGGCGACATTTCGCGAATATTGAATCACTTTCGCGCGAATCATCGAAAGCACGGCCTCGAGCCAGGTCGTCTTACGTCGCGAGTCGCGACGCGAAACAGAAAATAAAAATGCAGCGTGTCATGCGTGACGAACGCGTGCCGTGAATCATCGGCTTGAAAATAGAGCGACGAGAAACCAGCACTGAAAACAGCCTCGTACAAAAGCTTCGGTGTACAACAATGCTTGGGACTATTGGCATCGATGCTCGTTGGCTGACAACTTGCGCTCGTGAAAGTAAGAGATAGTGCAGTCGAAGAAACCGTGAAGGGACTTCGCTGCCTTCCTACATTGGGATCGGATGATTCGTGTGAGCTAAGAGCGGAATTACTTTGGTTGGAAGCGGTTTATTATTTACAGTGGCGGATCAAATTATTATTATTCTTTTTCTTCGCATTCCTTTGGTCTTTTCAGCTGTATGAAAACTTCTTTGCCAAGTCAGATGCTTGTTCTTTATTCTTGTTGGATTATTTCTCTGACCACTGTTGCAGTTTTTAATATTGTTGCTTTTTTGTACGTCTGTGTGTAATTGTAGGTGTAAGCTTATTGCTGTTAGATTTTGTAGGAATTTCTTCGATGCAACACGTGTTGTAGATACGACGATGGGTACTATTGTATTATTATTATTATGTTATTATTGTTATTATTATTATGATTATGATTAGTTTTTTCAACGGGCTGATGCCCTTTAGTATAACAATATAAAGGAGTATTTCCAAGTACAGCATTGAACAAGAAGTACGGAAACAAAAACGAAGTATAAAAGCATAAAGGCATAAGAATAATGAGGAAGTATATATATATACTGAAATTAATTGTGTAGTGGTAAATTTCGTAAACATTAGCCTTACACAGTAATGGAATAATGCAGGCACGACAATAAAATCGGATGTAATTGCTGCGTAATTATGAACACTTGTCAACATTATCGCTTACTAAATTAAAAAAAGAACGAAAATAAAATTACACTTAAAATGAAACCTCTTTTGATACAGAAAATATTATTAAGTTTTTAATAATACATAGTAAAAGTTGGACGGTAAAATTGTCTAATACTAATCGTAATAACAATGATTCGGAGTGAAATTTTATCGCACTAAAATTCGGAGATCGCGTACCTAATTCTACAAAATTACAGCCGTGCGAAATTTTGGGAATTCTATTTTAGCAAACGGGTAGCCGACGAAAATAGCCATTTGGCTGTCACAGCAATTACGACTAGAAACTAATTAAGTTGTTCACAGTATCCACTCTCGGGAGCAAAAGTCGGGGATCGTGTAACTCGCGGAAATTACGAAACATCCTTGCGGAATCAGCGACCGATGACGAGCCTTATCTATTTGCGGTGCAGTTCCACGATATCGTCACATCCGCGCCAGATCCGTGACGGAAACGCGCTCCGTGAAATCTTATAGGGAAAAAAAAATCGAGTACTAGTCACGTTCCTGTCGTACTATGTTAATAACGACGAAGCCATAAATTTCGCCTGCCAATAGCTGTAAAATATTTCGAGAAAAAATGCGGTTACTGAGAGAACAGGCGTCTGACAAGGAGATTACACCGACGTGAAAAGCGCTTTTAGAACAAGACTGACAATGAGTGTAATTTGTAATATATATATATATACACATAGTGTAACAAAAGCCATATACCATTCGTAAAATTAGCTTTTTTCTTATTGAACTTTTAAGGTTGCTTTAATCTTGAATGATCATTAGCAACCACAGATACTATTTACATTTATATAAATTACAAAATTATTAAATACAATTTAGTAAATCGATACTAGAACTACCAAGGCAGTCGAAATAACTGGTTACAAATTTACCATGAAAATTCTATCACTTTGCGACGGTACATTTTTCAAGATATTTCGTGCTTTTTGTTTTCAAAAATATAAATGAAGCTTTATTATCCTTTGGTCACGTGGGTTTTGGAGAAGTCTACCATTTTTGTTTCCGCAGTGCAAATAAGTGTACTTTAGTCGTCGGTAGTTCTGGGTTAATATGCTTCAAAAAGTTTACTACATTAACCCTTTGCAGACGAGGAAAATGTGATGGTTAATAAATTTGTACTCGGTTACGAGTTCGTTGCGGACAGAATTACGAATATTCGCCCAATTATTATTAAATGTGTCTATTAGCGTCACTAATCCAGATTTCTTCCTTCGAAAATCGACGTTTAGACAGGAAATCGAAAATGTTTCGGCGGCTATTTGCCGACGCTCGTCCGCAAATGGTTAAAACATGAAACTCTTCATCCTTGATGGCTTCTTTAAGGTATCCATTTATTTGATACAAGTTCCCTTCTCGTTAGCATTTCCTGCATGACGTGATGATATGGTCCATTGTAACACTAGTATTACAATTAATGCACACGTGTTTGTCTTCTTTCTTGAGCAGGAAAGAATGAGATAAGTTTGTGCGGCTCATTCTCAATCTTGTCAGAACTATTTGAACCTTTTTCGTTGAATAACAACGTTGGACTGATTTCGTGTATATTATTCCTTATATTAGGAATATGTGTATTCCTAGATAACTTCGTTCTTGAGATATTTCACTTTAAAGTTTTGTAAATAATGAATTTATACAAGATCCATTAAACGTGCCAGAAATCTGGTGGAGTGAATATAGCGAGTGAATATCCATCCAATTTGGAAGTAAAATACTTGTCACTTATTGTAACTCGAATTACAATATATCGTAGTAATTGAAAAATGTATCGTTAATGTTATACAACTTGTCCTTTATTGTAACTCGAATTACAATACATCATAGTAATTCAATAATGTACTATTAATGTTGTACAGCTTGTCGTTTATTGTAACTCGAATTACAATACATCATAGTAATTCAATAATGTATTGTTAATGTTGTACAACTTGTCGTTTATTGTAACTCGAATTACGATACATCACAGTAATTAAAAAACGTGTTGTTAATGTTGTGTATCTTCCCTGCATATTAGAATATTTTTCGTGCACATTTGTCACGCATAAATGTTATACGTTGCTTGCATTTTTATCGTGCATAAACATCCGGAGTCTACTTATAAACCGCAGCCTCCACCAAGAGCTGCGATCGCGTTTCCATGGAAAGCTTCCATTTCGTTTCATTGCTCCGATCGATCCTCCGACGTCGCGCGTCGCCGTGCCGAGACGACGTCAAATCGTAGACTGATAAGGTTAAGGGCGAGACGAATTTTTTAGGGTGACTTGTTAGGCAAGAAGGGAAGCTTAACTTTGAAACTTGACAGTGGCTGATGGAATCATTATGTGAACACTTCGATATTATCGCTTATTAAATTCGAAGAAGATGGAAAGCTTCTTTCAATATAAAAATATTGCCATTCTTTTAATAATAATGGCGATAATAATAATATTTTAATACATTGTGAAAATTCGATAGCAAAATTAGAGAATTATGTCAATTTTGCCAAAAAATTGAAGACCTTTGAATAATATATGTGACTGTTGTAGTAGGTCGTTAAATTTGTCTTGATATTGTTTACAAAACTATGAAGTTAAAAATACATGGCTTTGTTTGAGAATATCGCGATGACTTTAATTTTTTGTTGAAGACTATTTCTCTTTGCACGTTTGAAAATTTCCATTTTTTGCGAGCTTAATATGGATTACGTTTTACTCAAATCTTTTTTTTGTGTTAGGCTACAATGTCCAAAAGATGAATAAAACCTGGCAGCGACACCACCATTGTCATAATAATTTTGCGAAACGTTAATAAAGGTTCAATCCTGATAGAATCATTTCTGCTGAAAAACAAACCGCAGGTACTTTTTACTGGAACCTAATAGAATTTCTTCCGGGCAGCTTGCTGAAAAGTAATTAAACTGCTCGTTTTATAGCTTGGATTGTTTGCGGCAGCAAAAAGCGAGCGAACTATCACTATCTATACACCTTATCACAGCAATTCAGGCTGTGTACACTTTGATCAGTTCAGTTGCTACAGAATAATTATTATCAGATGAATGTCCAGGATTTCTTATATATATATATCCCTATCTCCAGCTTAGGTAACTTTCTTTTTTTATACGTATCTTTTTCCTGCAATATTGTGCCACGATCCATTAAGTACCGAATAAATAAACAAACGAATATAAATTTAATGAAACCCTACGGGGAATATTTTTACAATATTAATGATTCATAGAGGAGGAAGTAAGAGGCTAGTGAAGGGGCGTGGTTCGGGATCGCGCAAGTGAACTCTTGATGCATATACACTCGAAAGTTACTGCAAACGGCGTTACTTTAGACTTAATATACTCTAAAATGGGAATGGAGTTAATGCATTACCGACGGAAAGTTTGGAAGCACTATAAAGTGGTTACAAAAACTCTATTAGCACACCACTGTTATTTTATTCAAATTACATTTTATCTCTATTAAACTTTCTATCGTTTAATAACTGCAGGTGGCTATGATCATTCTCTATTATAGAAATCAAATGTGGGATCTGTTGGAAAAGTAGTATGATTTATTTTTAATTTTTAATTTAAAGTTAATAATTATAAGTTGAAAAGAAATATAGACTCGAGTCAATGCAATCTATCTATAGATCGACAAGAATTTGTTAATACCAGTGAAAACATAAAAAACATATAATGTTAACTTGGTCAAAAATTGGATTCTTTTTTGCTTTTCAATGCTTTTTTCTTTTTTCACTTATTTCATACTAAATTTATTTAATTCTCTCATTTGACTTTTATGCGTAAAGCAGTATTTCGCATCTGAAAAATCTTAGAAGATTCGGACAACAGTATTCAGAATGATACGAATAGTAAGAAGTAGAATATGAATTCCATCACGCGTAAAATTGATTAAAGTCGCATGATTTTGTACTGTGTACAGAGGAACCTAAAGTGAATTGTCGCCCCACTTAAAACATACCTAAATCAACTTCTGCGTAAAACTATAAACTACAATAAAATAAACACAATGGTGTATAGCCAGTGTATATTCGAACACGGCGGAAAGAAAGTGTACCAGTTGAACGGAGAGCGTGGAATCGCCTTTTCTTCTCGTTTAACGCAGGATACATTCGCGGAAAAGGTCAAACATATGTAGAAGGTGGAGCAACAACGTTCCCCGACAAGATCTCCCTCGATTCGCGCGATCCATGTATCCAATTACTCCGCCGGAGTGATTTTTATTCTCATAAACGATCGATAGGGCGGAGAAAGGTACCGATAAAAATCGGCGATGATTGTTTGAAAGATAAATTGCAACTTTCCACGAAGGAGCATCGCGGCGATCGGGAGGTGTTGACGCCTAATAAATTACGTCGGCTTCACGTCTGTCTTTCCTCTTGAATACTTTTCCCTTCTCGTTTTTTCTTCCGCGCAATTTGCCACGGAAGCATTAATGTACCGCCCACATGCACGCGCCGCGAGACCATTTAAATTACGCTCGACGAAATGGCTGCAAGAGTGACTGACTCGCCCTGCAATTATTCTCCGAGTGTCGCTCCGAGGAATTCTTCCTAAGTTTTTTAAATCCTTCGCCGGGGAATTTAATATGAAAGCACCGGCAATTATTCCGTCACTCGCGAAATTCAGCAAACGATAACACTATTATAGCGAGACTATTTTAATCGTTTTTGTTTTTCTTTGCATTAGAACCTTAGATCCGATCTCGAACGAGTTTAGCGTAAAAATTCGAATTGCGTGTCAAGTTTATTTGCAGACGATTATATATATATAAACCCTTTCACTGTTCAGGCGCTTGGAGAAGTGTGAACTATTCATTCAGTGACGTCACGTGGTCGATAGGATCTATGTAGATTTTTAACCCTTCGATTAAAGATGGCGGACTGTATAATCAGTGAGCGATGCAATTATTAGGAACACTTTGAAATTAGTTCTTTGAAGTTTGAAACAATCACACGTAATACATTATCTACCTGTTAGGAATTAAAATGAATGAAAGACAATAATAATAAGACTATATGCTGTTGTATCGTAGTAATCAGCGAAAGGGTTAGATTTCCAATAATCGTACAAAAATCCGCGGCTCTAATGATAATACGTTCACCGTACCAGCCGAGATCTCATTGTTCGAGGAGAAATCATTCGAACGAAAGAATAGAGGAGAGGTTTCTTCAAATTATCGTTGCTTCGCAGAACACACAAGATAAATCTGGGCTTCGGTCTATCGATGCATCGACACGAACGTAGCTCGGGTACACGTCAGCGTTATCTTTTTAATCGTTCGCGATCGTTCGCCATTGTAATCGACGATCGACGAAGGAGGGAAAGGGAGCTGCACGCAGAAATTGATGCTCCGAGCGGAGAAAGTGACTGGTTGACACGATATTTTCATCCGCTGCCTGGATATCAAAGGTTTATGCAAATTATCCCGTCAAAGATTTACACTCATCGTGGCGGTTGCATCCGACCAACAGACCCCAGACTGATCTTCGCTGATAAAAAAAATCGCCCGTCTGCCGTCTATCGTGGATAGAGAAAACATTGGATATTTTTAGGAAACGCAGAAGAACCTACTGGCCTACATTGACAGTTGAAGATTAGAAATGATTTACGGGGATTTCGTTACGTAGACGCGAGGCACGATCGATCATTGGATATTGTTGATCGATAATACCATTGACTAAGTATAGGATAAACCAAATAAATCGTTTATAGGACGCATCGTAAATTTCAAAGTGAAATTCCGATCGCGTAAAAGTGCAGAGGTTTCTTTTACTCCCTTTTGCGATATACAATGGTTATTTTAATAATTTTATTCAATCCAATCATGAAAATTGATGAACTCTATATACTTAAATTTCTCGAATTTTATCTCATTAGCATATCACTGTATTATCTTTCTTCTTTTTTTCTTTCTTGTCGTTGTGTCGACGCCAATCACACATACAGTAATCTGGTTTTTAACGAAACGGATAAAATGATAATTTTGACTTAATCGTAATCTTGTTCGCCGTAAAAGTAATTTTAATCTCGGTTACATGGGATTAAATGACAGAATTCCAATGTATGTCCTAGTATATATGTACATACTTGAAATTTAAAATGTATATGTAGACTTTCGCGACTGACAGAGAAAATAATATTATTTTTCTCGCAAGTTCGGAAGGAGTCTTTTCTTATCTTTGTTCACCATTACGCGTATCAACCATTTCGTGCACGAATCAGTGAAAATATCCTGTGTGTAAAATAAGAATGTTACTTCCTTCTAGTGGATCGACCCAGATTTGATATAAATGCGTAACTATTTGAAGCAAGAGGTTAACGTTTGGACAGGAAAGAGGGACGAGTATCAATAAAACCGCATATTCGTAGATCGCCGTGGAATGCGTGCTCGCGAGAGCGTCTGACTAATGTCTTCCGGTCTCTTGATCGGATGAAATCCTTCGTTAGGCTGATAGGCGATCTAAACATGTTGCAGCCTGAAGATTATCGCGAATTACGTTGATCATTGATCACGGAACGTTTCATCATTAAAGATTCGTAAATTAGATCACCGAATGTTGGTCGTTTTATAGATTTATAGATTATTTCCTACATCGGATAATTACATGGATTGCTAGAAGTATAATATAAACGAATGCCTAGAAATTTCACACCTCTGGGAACTTTTATGTTTAAGAGATGCGAGGGAAACAAAAATAAGATTATTTCAACATTCATAATAATTATTTGTACAATCATTTGTTGCATATTGATATTTAATTATCAATAGTTTGGTTAATTCTGCAGCATTACTTTCACCTCAAAAAGGTAATAAGTTTATAATATTCTTAATCGTAGCATGTTTTGATACAATTTTAGAAATAGGTTCTAATGAGAATTCTTCAAACAATACTTTTGCAATTTCTACAATATTTTATACGACAAACATTCATTGCATAGCCTGTACTTTCTTAATTAAACCATTAAGTTTATGGATTATCATCGAGAACGGCTCCTTTTCCATTTAAATTTTGTATATCTAAGTGAATTGTTGTAATACAATATTGGAAATTTAGAGGTATGTGTAATACAATATGTAAATCATAAATAAGCTAAATAAGCGAAGAGCTACTGAATTGTCAAACATTGAAGTTCGGTTGAATTGCACTCATTGTCCAAATATAGTATTAGATTCTATGTCCTGAAACTCAATTAGGGTGAAATATCTAATAATCGACATTTTCTATGATTATTAAATGATAAATGAATAATGATAAATTAAAAAGTCCTAGTTTAAAATTAACGTCATCTACGACTTTTCTTGTAAACTGTAATCGATTATATTTCATCTACCATCTGCCACAACAACAATTTAACTTGTTAATAGTTGAAACCATAGAAAGTATCGATTACTGGATACTTTACCGTAACGTATGAACAACGACTCTGAAAGTGTGACTAGGAGATTTTGCCTTGCAACGACGGAAGATTTAATCTTGTTGATAGGAATAAAAAAAAATGCCAGTGAACACACAGTGGATCTTGACTTTCCGCCAACATCGAAAGCACGAATCTATAATCCTGTCTGACGTCAAGCCTTTTATACGTATAATACGCGAACTCTCGCTGAAATAGCATCTAGATTAGTCAGGCAGCTGGCCGAGGGCGGCCTGATCTTTTTTCGAAAGCTTATTGAAGCATATGCTGCAGCCACAGCCGTGCCATGTGTCTCGTATCCTTCTGACTGAGACTCGTTTCAACCTTTCGATTATCTTCGCCCTAAAATTCCTTCAAAATTCTACGCAACCTTTCTTCCACGTTTTTAAGATCTTTTAACGTCGCTCAGCTTATCGTTAGTTCGTGAGTTTGTTAAATAAAATTCGGGAAAAATTGGACGCAAAATGGGACGCATAATTGTGCGCATAGCTTTTGCGCGTGTTATTTTATTGACAACAGTAGAAATTACGATGTTTAAGGTCGTGCCATCAGCGAAAGTAGCAATTTCACGGAAACTTCAAAGAAGTTTCCAAGCAAAGATAATTAAGATCAAAGCGGGTTTCGGAATAATAATAGACGGTTTATAACTTTCTACGAAGATAAATTTATAGTTTCACAGAGTTTAATATAGAAAGAAAAATTCGCGAGCATCTCGCGATTCGAAGTAGAATGGTAAACCTTTAATCGCGTTCGATAAGGTAGACTAGAAAACGCGTGGCGCCATTGTTAAGCGAGGAGTTGTCAATTGGCAGAACGATGCTGGCAATTCCCACTTCCTGTCCTTAAGCTACATGTGTCTACAGTTGGATTCTTACGACGATCGTACGAACGTGCGATTTAATCGGTTGCAACTGCCGATAAATGAATCAATAAAATTGTACTGAACGAGTTTATAACAAGTCCGCGAACTACGTTCGTCGTTTATCTTATCCTCGCGAGATATCGAGTGCATAGGCGGACTTTAATTTTAAATCCAAGGTTCTGGAAAAGTTCCGTCGCACTTTGCGACGTTAGTTAGTTCGATATACGCTTACACATCGAAATCGAATCCAATATGTAAGGTGTTTCATAGGCATCGAACACTAGTCGAAAGATACGGATAGAGTTATTGTTTTCCAAAATGGATTACAATGAGCACCACTTCTATACACGTGTATTATACCGTATGCTTAACTTACTATACTCACTTACTTACCAGTAATCAGAAAATCCAAAAACCTCTACTCCTCAACGACGAAAATGTAACAACATCATTAGTAAGATATAAAAACTTTCTCCTTACATAAACTATAACATAAACGTAAATATAAACGTAACATATCTTCAATTAGAATTTAAAATTGTTAATAAAAAATAGTACATATATATAATATGTACAGTAGCGGGCAAAGAAAAGGAAAGAAGAAAGGAAGCATACGAATAACTTCAAGACGGCAAATTACGAGTCGCGCCATTCTAACAGCAAAGGAGCAAATTATATAACCTCGCTACAATGTAAAATATTAAAGATGGCCTGCTTGTGCTATTCCACCTTGTAGATTATGGCTTGACGTGTCTGGAAAGGGTTAACGCAAACATAGGGCCAGTGTGTTGGTAGTTACTTACGACACGTTGAAACGAACGAATCCAATATTGGTAGGTGGTGAAACGGGGATATCGGAGTTCCCTTAACGCGATTAAAGCTTTCTTACGGCTTCTCTGAGCTGCCCAGATACCAGTTGGATACCTTAAAGCCTTAAACTATCGGAAACTACTGAACTCGTTCTCCATTTCTGTTTCATCGCGTTCTAACCAGGTCAACTGGGGAAGAAAAAAAAAAAAAAAAAAAAAAAAAAAAAAAGAGGAAAAACGTCGAAGACAGAAGCTTTTATTTTAAAAGCGTGAATAACCCACGCCCCAAACACGTAGTAGCTATGTCTTCCGGCTGACAGTTGGTCTATTTTCCTCCGGTGCATCGCGCCAATGTTCGTTCACTCGATATATTTGTTCGACGAAGCAAAGGAGAGGGTACCTGTGCAACGTGGTGACTCAGCCCGTATATATTTCGGCGGGTCGAGTGGTTCTCGTCAAAAGGAAGTATTTCGCGCTGAGTCAACCACGAAATCCCGAAACTGCATGCAACGGGTGTCCTCCTTAATGCTAGATGCCTGCTTTCGTCAACGGTTGCAGATTGCAGCTGATTTTATCCGCATCTGCTGTGACGAACGAATCTGTTCTATAGAAAAGTGTCGTCGGATACTCGCAAAACTGAAAAGTTTTCGCGTCCGTCGACATCCTCTGTTCCAGCGGACAATTTCTATTGTTCCTAAATTCGGTTCGTTTTGTAAAATTATTAAAACCGTGAAAATACGGGTTTAATGGTTTTATCGTTGATTAAACTTCAAGGATAATTTACCATAAAAACTGCGTAGATAATTGCGTAGCGGAAATTATGTAAAGTTGTGTTATGGACTGTTCGTAAGCAGAAATTAGACACGTTTTGTTTGAAACAGTGAAATCCAATACGTGCGATGGCAATAATTATGGAAAACAATAGGGATTACGTGGTTCACTAAATAGGTGGTTTTCAGTGAGATAACGTAATCTAACCATTTCAAATTCAATCGAATTCGTCGAACCTTTTCATCGAAAACACGCAGGAGACGTCGTTAATTAGTTGCTCTAGATGTTGGATCTAGATATTAGCTAACAGAATACAGAAGTTTCATCTCTCAACGATTACCACATTCGCCTGCAATTCATCGCGAGAGTCTTAAAAATATCTACGAAGGATCTGCGGCTTTTTAGTTTCTAGACCAGGGTCTCTCAATCTTTTTTTGGGGCTTATGGTACCCTTTCCCTTTTCTCTTTATATCGGTCAAAACTTTGAACTCATAAAAGGTACATATTGTGGACCACTACATCTACAATTATCAACAAGATAAAATTAATTGAACACAATAAACGTGGTGTTATTAAACATAATAAACTCTTGAAGTTCCTGGTCCCCCAATTCTTCCATTTCTTTTGTATGACCTCAAAAATTCGATGATCTCGTTGAGAAACCCTGCCATAGATCCTAGATCTCTAGACCTAACCCGAACCAAACCCATTTGCATCATAAGCGTTCAATTAATAATCGGGCCATATTTTTACGTATCAATACCTACTTCATTTCCAGTTCATAATTGAATTCACAAGAATAACTTTCAGTTCACGACTGAATAACAATTAAAGAGGTAAAACTTGCTGGTATCGCACTAAAAACTCCGAGTGTTTTGCCTACTGCTCGCAAGACGCTCTCGGATTATTTTACGCATCAGCAATAAACGAATATTGTCACGGGCGGATTATTCCGCGCTTGGCGATAAGTGACAATCATCGTGTGCAGATTATTCCGCTTGCCGATGCGAATGGCTTAACGAATGTGTAAATGTGTTAAGGATCGTCAAAGATTCCAACCACAATAATGGAGAGGAAAATAACGTAATTGTTCAGCAGTAGGAGAGGGACGAAAGTTGCTTCGGGACAGTCTATTCTCAGCTTGGAGCGTTCCAAAACAGGAACAGCTCCAATTTCTGTCATCACTTAACGTTCTTCTGCTGTTAGAGCTACTTTATAGAGTTGCTCGTAAAATCTCCAAAACCGTGCCTCTGCACACGTTCTCATAAATGGTTAACGAAGGAGGGGGAGGAAATTCCTTGGATATTAGTGATGATTTTCGTTCCTCGTCGAGTTAGGCACGGTTCTAAATTTACAATTCTGACTGGAGGTATTTGAATCGGTTCGATCGTAAACACCTGCTTGTTAACACTAGGTTTACGGAACTCGTCACGTTGACGTATTTCAGATTTCATACCTAAAATTATGGAGACCATAAATATTATTTTTCATTACTTTATGTTAACTTCAATTAATACGATCGCATGAATATGTGTTCTAATTGATTCTCTTCATCATCACGCTTCTACGTTCGAATATTTATATGCAGTATATGTATTTTTCCGGAAGCCTTTCGAATTATACACGTAATCTCCGTAAACCTAGTGTTAATCTAGGAGCGCATTGACATCACGTCACGTTAAATCATTTAATTTAATTTATTACACGGGATGATAACCCATTGCTACGAAGAGAATATAAGATTCAAACAATATGCAATCGTGAAACGTGAGGAAGAGTTTGAAACAGAGGAAATTAAGAAGATAAAGATAAGTTATAAGGAAGCATTACGTGGCGAAAATTTAAATGAACGAAAATGAGTGGTTAAAAATATTGAAAGAAACATGTGCGATGTTGGCACGTGTAAACATTCTCTTATAAGGATTTAAGTAGCCACACCATGTACGATGATGTTTAATGTAAAATAATTTAGAACGACGAGCCATAGTGGTGCAATATTCTCGAAACATAGCAAAAATTCGTTTCCCGTAGGAACATCATATTAATGACAATATTGAGGTTCTTTTTTTGATATAACCACCAGTTTAGGTGACTTTGCCTTCATTGTTTTGAAGCACGACCTAAAAAATAGTAACAGGTGGTTTACCAATGTGAAATCTAACGTTATTTTGAATATTCGTTAGGGATGAAGGATGTTCTGTAGCAGATTCGTAGGTAGAGAGCAACGAAACGTCGTTTTGCATGCCCGCATAGATCGAAAGCGACTGTTCGCGTGGAAAGATTCAACGTCCAGATAAAATCGCAGGAAGATACGGTTTCTCGTCACGACACTAGCCTCTCGGTGAATAGAAAGGCGGCTCTTGGCTTGGGATCACCTATTAGCCGCGCGGAGATTCATGGGTGTTGCATTATTCATAAGGGAAGACACTTCGCATCGACTTTTTTCATCGATGAACCATCGAGTAGTCGCTAATTCCCGAATGTTGGACAATTTGCGTGCTGTCCATGCGTGGATCATAGAACGGATACTTGACAAATTTCCCATTTTCGAAGAGTCCTTAACCCCTTATTCTACGATTATTTTCTTACCTAGCATTTGTTGATCACTGCCTTTTTTCTTTATCGTATCATGAACAAATTGTTTGAACATCGTGGGCAATTTTTATTTAGTAGCCTTCAGTCTTATAATATAAAATTAACATAGAAAAGGGACTTGACAAATTTCCTCTTTCAAAGAGTCCTTAACCTCTTGTTCTACTATTATTTTATTACATACTTAGGCTAGCATTAGTTGATCACTATTTCTTTTTTATCGTATCATAAACATGTTATTCGAATACTGTGGGCAATTTTTATTTAATACCCTCTGATCTTATAATACGAAATTAAAATTGCAGTTAAAATTAAATTTTCATTCGTATACATTACTATATTACGTATGTTATTATTATCTATGTTATTATGTACCAATGAAAATAAGAATAACACTATACTATAGAATATATAACTGGTACATTGTAAATGGTTATGTTATATGTAACATCATTCGTATGTTATTATTATTATTCTTATTTCACTCTTATATATTATTATTTCTGTTCATACTAGTTCTACATTATTATAATAAAAATTGACTCCATCTGAGTATCCAAAATACTTCTAATTTAAGAAATCATAGCAGAGGGGTTAAACGTATATTACTGGTACATTATAAACTAATTACTCTTAGTAAGTAGTAATAGAATGGTCATCCTATGCTTCTTCACTGGTAACAGTAAAGTTTGACTTTGAAAGACGACATTTCGTATGCACCAACCTATTACCAATATCCCCAAGGACGACAGCTTAAAAACTCCTGACTTCGAAGAAACGTTTGACCTAGAAGTAACGGGAAGAAGCATGTAAGCTTGGATTTTGGAGCACCGTGTAGAACGTGTGAGCCCCAAATCGGACTATCAGAAGCCCAACTAGTATTCGTCGTGAGTCACGCGAGCATTCCTCGGAAAGCGTCGAAGCCCGAGCCGGAAACGTGACGCAAGCCCCCGACAAATCATTCGAAAAACTTGTTCAAGTTGACACTTATGCAAATTCGTCATCTCGAGCCGTGTACACTACACATTCGCGTAACGAATCACCGCGCATGCGTTAGCGTCGTTAGATTTTGCCTTGCCTCGCCTGTAAGGCAACCGAAGACGAAGGAAAAAGAAAAGTATTCGTCTACGAGTCTCATTAATTCTCGTTGGACGAGAGTATCGTTAATGGCGGCCGATAATGTATGAATCGGGGGGGGATTAGTTGGTTTGTATCACCGCTGGATGGTCGAATGAGAGAATCCGCTGGCAATAAGTCACAGCTGCGCGCGATCATTCATCCGAAATAACCGTTCATTCGTGATCTCCTCTCTCGAATTTCACTCATCGCCGGGCTACAGCTTCGAAGTCTACTTGCAAAGATGTCTGAGCCGAGGAGACGAGTCGGTAAACACGCGAAGTTGGAAGCTGCTGTGTCGCCTAACCTTGAACCAAGCTGGAGTGTTGAATTTCCACGAAACCGGCGACGCGACGAGACGCATTCGCGACGTGCTCCTTTGGATCCGATGGATCATACGGCGATCGATCGCTTTCTCGATCGGCGCGGGAGTAAATCGTGACGCTGAGAGGATGATTCCAGCGGTTTAGGGGTGGGGGGCTTTAATTAAATTTTTCTATTCCATCCGGAATGGTATACAGTATCTGATAAGGAAGAAGATTAAAAGTCGCGAAACGAGTTTGGCTGGAAACGGTTGGAATCGATACGATGCGAAATGGCGGTTATGGAGTTATGAATACACATTTGCCTGCGCCTGTTTTGCTTGGCTTTCTATCTCGTAGAGGCCTGGAATCGTCGTCGTCTCAATTTCTATCCGATTTACACAAGCAATCGTCCCGGGGTATAATTTCCGACACTCGAAACGATACAGTGAAAGCCGGATGGGAAAGGATTCGGAATTTCGCATGTGGAACCTTTTGCAAACGAGAGGAACGCGCAACTGGGTTAACTGAATTTCAACGGAGTTCCCTTAACACATTAACGACGAGGTCAACGCGCCGAGGATTTGTCGGGGAAAAACGAGGGAAATGTTTGTTAGGTGCCGTGCAAATAATCGAAACTGATACACCAAAATATACGATCAAATATTCTGACGGAAGGACACAAATTGGAGCTCGAATGGTTGAAAAATGAGGGACGTGTTTGTTATCGGTATCGTAACGATATATCGATAACCTTATCGGTAGCCACACCTTTTAACGTAGATAACAAAATTGTTGCTGTTAAACGTTAAAATCTCTAAATTATTGCATATGATTGCGCCTTGTTTTCTCTATAGAATCATTCATAGGCATACCAGTGACTCACTTATAACATTAGCTATTAATTTTAATGCCCCTCTCCGAATTTTCAAACCTCTTCTACTTTTCAGACCTCATTCATACTCCTTCAACTTCCTTACAACTAATCCCACCGACAAAATTAGTACACTTGCTAATACTCACTATAATTAACTATATTATTCCCCACAAAGTGTTTGCACTTTCAAATCAGTAATACACAAAGCTTTATCTTCTCAAATTTTAAGCCTTACCTTGTACGCGTTATCGCGTGTCACTCGAGTCTCGTCTCGACATTTTCTTGTATTCCTGTTTTTATTTTTATTATCCGTACGTCTCAATTTGTACCAATCTTTCTCCTTAGTTTTTAACGTGCTCGTTCTCACTCTAATTGGTATGTACTTCTCGTAGTATTAATGGCTCCGTTAGTAAATAAATAAAATAAAATGTTGCATCGTTGTACTCCATATTCCGTGGTACCGCGATAGAAAAATTTAAAGAATCTCGAGGGGGGGGGGGGGAGGGACACGAATTCCTTGATTCGAGAAACGTTTGCCTGGAGGAAGCCCAGGAACGTTCCTCCACGACGCGGTCGCACCTTGGTGCGTTCGAAGAATCGCAGAAAGGTGGCTGGCAGCGGTTCAAAGCGACGTAACCAGCCGGTTGCGTCGCTGCTTATTCGGAATCCCGGATAGAGGATACCGTAAAAGCGGCGTGCACACGCTTTATTACATCTACCGTGCGCGTAAATTTAGGCACACGGAATCGTGAGCCTGCTGCACGCCTCGGTTCGTCACGCTTTAACCCATTAACCACTCGGCTAGAGTCGACTTCTGGATCACAAGTGCCTTTCCTGCATAATAATTTCTACGGATGGCTCGAAATCTGACTTTTACTAGCTGCACAAATTAATTCGCCACTCCGATTTGATTCCTACGCTTAACACATTGGCTTACGAATTTTTCGAGGATTAATCACTGGAACGTTTGACTATTTTCTAGTTTGATTAATTTGTACTTTGTAGTCTTCGAACTTACGAATTGAAATGAAGTGAATTCAGGTTTATTAAAACGTGCAGCGGGTTTTTCGTGGAATTAGCCCATTAATTACACCACGAGTGTGACTTTATTACGAGGCAAAGAGTTAAAGTTTTGAACGTTTTATTTACTTAACCCTTATGCATTGTTCATCATCATCTCAGTTCATCAGTACTAAAGTAACACACATTTTTTATCATAAGTTAGTAGCATTAGGTGTACCACTATTTTTTCTTTTATTAAATACGGTTTAAGTTTAGAATATGCTACTCAGATATAAAAATAGGTTATTGAATTTCTCTTATCGAATAATCAAGTCTCTATTTTGGCAGGAATTTTTAGACAGGTATTTTATTGCGTAGATATGATTAAATTGTCTAATATGGCAAAAGGTTGGTGAAAAATCTCGATAATATATGTAGATTATTTAACAAAGTTTTGTTTCTATGCGTTTTTAAAATACAACAGAACTTAACAAGCCTTTGAACTTTGAACTTGAAACGTTGTTAGGCGTTCCAAATTTTCATACCTCAAAAGTTTACATATTTATTTGAGAAAGAGAAATTTTAATAGCTAAACTTCAGAACTTTGATAGTTAATCGTATTTTAATAGCTTGATTCGTATCAACCAGCAGCTATTTTAATATCGTATAGCAATTAGACATAATATGTAGAAAATCAGGGAAGTATAATTACACGTTGTTGAAGGCAGAAGAAAAATAGAAACTAAAATTCTCTGAAGTTTTGAATTAATCAGATTAGAAAGCAGATTTGTGTTTAATTTTCCACCTTTTGAGATTCGAGCAGTTTCCAGTTTCTGAAGTTTCGCGCATCTCATCCTTAGTAATTTCTTTCGAAACGCTCGTTAAAAATTCTATTCTTATTCCGAATATTTAACAACAAATAACCATTATTATCTCCTTGTCTCACAGCAAATTTACAAATTCGAGAAATCGATCATCCGATGTTTTTATAGAGAAGTCTATAAAATATTTCGAGAAAATTTCCTCTACTATTTATAATTTTATTTTCTTTCTTTTCTTATTAAATTTAAAGTTCACTTGTGTCATGAATTTTTGATTTGTATGAAAGGGGCTAAAATATATAGTAAATAGTTTATTAATTTTTAATAGCAGTTTGTTCATTTTCTTTTGCTGTTATTACTATCATTATGATTTTGGTTCTCGCGATAATATCACTCGACTTCCGGGAACTGAAAGAAAGTATTTTAAAGTGGAATTTAAGTTCTCGGACCCGGGGATAAGAATCAGTGTTGGCACTTGAATATTGCACCAATTAGAAAGTGTGCATTGTAGCCGGGAAATTTTTCTTTAGAGTAACGCATAAATGCAGACGCCGGCCCGGTAATTAGCGCCGCGTCCGGATGTCTTTAAGAAACGTTTTAGGCCGCAGGAATTTTAAGTACGTACAGTAATAGAGCGTAGGCAAACGGCGCCTAATGAACTACCCCGCAACTAAAATATTTCGGGCATCAGTATTGGTGTTCGCGAAAGAAACAGGAAAGAAAAACGCGAAAGAATCGGTGGTGAAGTTGGAGAACGAGCTTAAGTTTCGCGCGGATTAACGTGAACATAGCAGATGATTATTTCATATTTCTACATCTCGTCGCATTGCTTTGTTCCGCGACTGCTCTTCATACAAGAGACCTCAATTACCAGTGCCAATTATTGAAGTATAGTTGAACAGTGAAACGTACAAACAGGTGCTGGAATAACATTTGAATCCAGAGTTGGAAAGTATTTGTGTTCCGATGGGAAAACAATGCTCCAACAATTCTCAGCATCCATGTTACACATCGTATCTTATTCAGCAGTATTTTCATTCAAACAAGCTAAGTTGCTTAGAATAAATTAGAATTGTATTTGACAATTATCGTTAGCTAGATTTAACCACAGACGAGATACAAGATAGACTTGTTAGCTTATGGCACTTCGTATCAAGATCAGAGTTTTCGAAAGAATATCTTTTGTTTTATTATCCGATAAAGGATGTGAATACTTCTAAAGTACCTTAAATATACAAAATCGAACAGCAAACATTAGAGTTATACGTTTTAAACAATCGAAAAGGTAAGAATGAAAATAGTAAGGAGGTCTCAAGACAAATCATGTGACAGAAAAATACATCGGATGATAGATCTTATTCTGTACCTCGTCTGTGTTTAACTATACCAATTTTTTATCATTGAACGTAAACGTGGTCTGCACAAGGTACCATTAAACAATAGATAAAATTGACCACAATTAAATCCAATTAAGCAGTACTCAAATTTTGTTATTATACTATTTTTTTAGATTACACTGTACGATTCTCATAACTGCATAAATCGCATAATAATTAATGTAAACAGATTTTGTCATCGAGTAGACTTTTTCTCCTTCTATTCCACCTTCTTACGGAACGTAGATAACAATGTTAGATTATTACAACTTACTTAAGTAAAATAGGACTATTGTATTGTTGTATGCTGTAAAATGTCAATATGGTAATTTCATGTTTGCTATTTAATTTATAAGATATATTTTTCTTTTATATCTTGTTTATATGAAGTTAGTGTACATAGCGATTCAAACCCGTAAATAAATAAATAAATAAATAAATAAATTTAAAAATACAGTGGTGTACAAATATCTAAATGCTTAACTTTCATAGCCACTGTGATACAAAAGTTCAGCGCTGTACTGTTACAAAAGCTAATCAAACAATTTCTTAATTCGAGATTGATTAAAAGATCCCACACGTAGCCGCTATAAATCTGTCTTGCCGTCGAATCTCGAGTACCTATACGGTTAAAAAATAGCAGCGGAATTAATTAAGATCGCGCGCTGGCTACAAAGACTCTTTTCAGTCGAATGCATTCCAAAGTGGTGGGCAAAGATAAGTTTTTTCGTTTTGTCAAGCGACACTGTTGGTTCGAGGAGCTCTCTCGCATTCCTCGGTTGGATTCACCAGCCCCGGAGATCGTTGCCTTGTTCACGGCCGCTCGATTCCTCCGGCTTGCTTCGATAGAACGTGGCTGCCGGAGAATCCGTTGCGCATACGTATGCACGCGCTCACGCGTGCTCCATCAAGCGATTACGAGACCGCGGAAGAAGCCTCGAAGAATGCTGGTCCAAGCGAATAATCAACCTTCTTTAACGCGATTCTTTGCAAAGATACGACCTAAATTCGATGGAAAAAATTTCTTAATGCTAAACGGTGGGTGAATAGAAATTTTGCGGCCAGGAATTTTCCTTTCCTGATACAGTTATTGCGGTACAATGGTAGAAATTTCTGCGGAAATAAATAGGGACATCACTGGTTGCTCGAGCGATGATTAGAGTGCGCAATTTTTTGCGAATTCCTTTCTTCTATAAACACAACAATGAAGAGAAATAGGAACGATTAAATTGTTACGGACACCTCTTGAAATTTCAACAACTACACATTTACGATGAAACTCGTTTTGATTATAAAATGTATTATGAGGTTGTTAGTAACCTGTAATAAGGATTTTGTAACTTCTATAAAGTATTTGAAATTTTTAAAAGTATATTCAATAGCAAAATTAATAATTTCTTAATGATGACAAGATGATTAATTTACACGATTCCCTAATTTTGCTATCGAATTTCTCTTATGTATTACTTGATAATATAGCAATATTTTTTGTACTACAAGAGGTATCACTTTAAACGTATTTTCATTTCTCGCCTTCTTTCAAATTAGCAGGTAATAATATTGAAGTGTTCATAACAATTTAATCGCTGTAATATCGCTTGGTCCTTGAATTTTATCGCGTTTATCGCCAAAAATATTTCTACGATATCTTGTAAATAATTTTCTACTTGTGTATCGTCTTAACTGTAGTGATTCAAACTTTAATGAAGTGATCATTTCAAAGCGTTCATAATAATTTGATCCCCCCTTGCACATCTTGCAAGCGATTTTTAACCCTTTGCTCAACAATAACGTACACTGTATTTTTTGATAAATTTCAATTTCAATTCTATCTGTAATTTCAGCTTGTAAGCATAAATTGCGTACAGTATTTTAGTATTTTGCGTTCGTCGCGCTGTTAAAGTAATTGATATGAACAGGTTAAATTACTGTAAGTATTGTTTGAAAAATTCGTATGGCAAGGGGTTGTTAACCCTTTGCGGACGAGCGTCGACAAATAGTCGCCTAACCATTTTTTGGCTTTCCGAACCCATGTCGACTATTAAAGCACGAAACTTCATGCAATGAATACTTAACGTAATAATAAACGTTCGAAATCGTTGGAAATGAAATGGTTTGCAACTCAAAAGCGTGAAAACTCAAAGTCGTGGAATTAAAAATTGAAGTACTCTCGCAAGTCTTACTACTTCTCGTCCGCAAAGGATTAATTCTATACGCGAACGAAGGAAATCTCTGCAGGAAGTGAAACGGCACACGCCGGTGTGTCACTTTGCTGCAACTCGCGGGGTTATCGTTGATAACACACCCGTTGACCCACGCGACTCGATAATAACTTGCAGACCCCGCCTGGTGACCAGTTTCCGTGAAATCTTAATCGAGCACGCTTAAAATTGATTTATTCCCCTTTGTTCCACGAGAACGGAGCGAAATCTGGGTCGGAGCCGAGGCTTTTTGCGACCGTGCCGCTTTCGATTCCCTGCACCCCCTTAATGGTCCGTTTCCTTTGAATGGAATGGAGACTTTAATCGTGAGAATTTTGGCAAACGCAAGTCATATCGTCCTCTTTGTGTCGCCACCATAAATGCGCGCGATTCGCAGTAAATTTCACGAAACATACAATTAACCCTTTCAGTGGCAATTTTTAGGTTATGGACCCGTTCCAAGATTAGTTTCACGTGCAGTGGGCTTTCCTGCAACGAGTTAATTCGTTCTACAATTTTGTTCGTTACAGGATACCAATATATATATATATATATATATATATATATATATATATATATATATATATATATATATATATATGAGTACGTTCACAGGCCAAAATGATTAACTTCACTTTTTTGAATTTTCTTTCAAGTATTTACGGATAAACTGCAATTATTATTAACCTCTTAGGCACTATGCGCCAGTATAGTGGCTTTCGCGGATGTCATCTTTCTGTACAACGCACCACTATAGTGGCTTTAATTGTTAAAGTATTTATAAATTGTTAAAGTTAAAATGCCTGTATCATATCTTTAAGAAAAATTATAATTTAATCATGAAACACTTCATTCCAATGTACTCGTGTAAAGAACAGCATTATCCGTCACACATTGCAGTGTCGTATCATTTACACGTAATTCGCGTTGAACTCTGCCGTACAGAGAAACAGCCCCGCGCAAAATTCAGCCGTGCCTAACAGGTTAATTAAGCGTCTACGATGCAAAAGTAATAGTTAAATATTTTTTAAAATAGTTAAATAAAGTTATTTATTGCGCGAACCTTAAACTAGCAGTTATTGGTACATCTACCCTATTTCCCTGGAGATAGCGTACTGGATGCAATTCAATATTCCCACTTCAACGTTACGAGAGGGTAATCATCGAATAGTGCTCGTAAATCAACAATGTAAAACGGACTTCGATCCGAGCCACGAAACGCGTCCTCCGCCTGTACGTAGGCCGATTTCACGGCTATTTTACGTGACAAACGCTATCATCTTTTATTCTCGGTGCCCTCCGGTCAGCTGTTTCGAACAAAGTCCGGGCCAAAGTAAACTACTAGCGGATGTTTCTCGTTTCCTCTGCAAGCCAATTCTCGTTCGACTCTCCTTGTTTTCGTGGTAAAACGGCTCGGTAACCTTGTCGCGGCACTGAAACACGCTCGTAAATGCGTGATCCGCATCTACGACTGGCGGTAAAAGCCCAACGCCTGCTTCTTTGCCTCTTCTCACGGGGAGGAGTACGAAACACGCGTCGACGCGACGCAACGTAACGCAACGGATTTTAATCCGAGTCGATAGGAACGCGCTCGCTGGTTTCCGGCAACAGAACCGATTCGAGGCGATGCAACAGCGACCGTGGAACGAGAAGCTTGGTAAAAATGCTGATAATCGAGCGCGAGGGAACCGAAGCGACGCGAATTCCTGGGAAAAAGACCAGCCGAAGAAGCAACGCGTTCTTTCGCCGCTGCAATGGGATTAATAGGGGGGGGGGGGGGGGGGGGCCGGAGAACAATCGCTGTTGGATGAATATCCTGATCGTCGAGTGGAGCCAGAACCACGGAAAATGATACCGCGGTTAACGAGAGCGCGGGCAACGAGTGATTTAAGTAAACCTTAAATCGGTCGAGAGGAAGAAGAAAACGGAGAGAGCGCAACGTTTGTACGCGGAAAAGGATTTCTTCGAACTTTGTTTTCGCCCGCTTGGTCGGACTTAATGGAATAATTCGATAACTTCTGCTTAATGAGAAGTAATTAAGATGGATTAACAGCCAGCTCGCGGCACTTGATTAATATTATTGATAATTAAAAGAGTCGATGCGAAAATTGAACGAGTCTGGGAAGAATACGGAGGAAATGCTGCGATTATTTGTTCCTGCGAATTTTTATGCGAATTCATATTCGTAAAGTTAACCCTTTGTTCTACAATAACGAGTTACACTCGTTCTATGAATTGTGACACAGGTTAAAGTAAAATGCCTATTTACTAAGGATAAAATTTAGTTTGAACGGTAATTTTAATTTTGTATTATAAGATTGGATGTTATTAAAGAAAAATTGTGTACAATATTCGAACGATTCATATGTGATGCGATACAAAAATAGTAGTCAACTAATGGTAGCCTAAGTAGGTAATAAAGTAATAGTAGGGCAAGGGGTTAAAGGTGAAGAAAGGGGACATAAGTACAGAGTTGTTTCATCCTCTAAATATTGTAATTGCTACGATATCGGATATATTTTGCACGCTATTGCGTGTTATCTGGATTTTTCACTATCTTGCGTATTTAAATCTCCCATAATTGCATAAAGATCCACGATCTATCCATGAACATTTGATAATTTATAACAAAAACTTTTAAGCAATATTTTTTTCTAATTTCGAACTATTTAAATGAAAAAGATGTTTAAAAAATATATATATATATATATATATATATATATATAATGCAGTGAAAATAAATTTTTACTTATTTTCTTTTGATTATAGAAAGTCACAGGAAATTTTAAAAAATGCTTCGGCGTAAATTTCTCCTATTAGTAGACTGCAAACGTGTTCAGATAATAGTGTTCGAATAATAGAATATTATTGGATGATAGAGAATTCGGATAATCGAGGTTCTATTGTATATTTTTCAAATAATTCGTTCGGATAATGTCCAAGACTGTAAAACAGCCAGCCTGTATTTATTACGCTGCTGTAGTTTTGCGCGCAACGTTCGAAATAGAAATGATAGCGCGCGTGATAAGCGAATGGAAGATTCTTTTCCATGCATCATCCATCTTCGGAGAGTGTTTAATCGAAAGGCGAGTGCGTTCTTTATGAATCAATTATTGCGATTGACGGCAACAATTATAACAGTAAAACGATGAATCGCGGGAGAATAGCCTGTGTTTCGCGTATATATATATATACACGCGCAATTTAGAATCGTCTGAAAGACGTCGGATAAGCGATTTGCAATGGAAACACTAATTAAACTGGCTTCTCTTCCTCTCGTATTTGTTAGGAATTTTATCCCGTTTCCTGAGCGTTTGAAATTCACACCCGCCTCGGTTCCGTTAGAGTTAGAGAAAGAGATTCGCGGAATACCGTTGCGTATTTTTGTGCTTTAATAAATTGAACATTTTTATGGAGTACGTAATAAGTTGTATCAAAGTCAACGCTCCAATTAGACGAGCAATTACGCTCTATTATTTCAGTTATAGTGGAGTGAATAACTTCGTTACGTTTTCTCTCTGTGCTTAAGCCAGTCATTGCTCTCCAAATATTTTAGTTTTTTCATGGCAGAAGTATTTTATACGCGCGGTGTAATACGCGTCGACTAACACGCACGCGTATCCTATCAACTCGCATCGTTCCGCGTTTACATCGTTTCCACCGTTGACGTCACATCTTGATTCAAAAGCTTGGTTCCTTATTCACATGATTAGTTTCGTCGAGATATTAAACGTATTATGTAAATGCAACGTTGCTTATACGTGTTTAAATAGAAAATTAGCGGTGTAATTAATTTAATAAGGTACATTTACGTACTCATCGGTGGACTGCGAGTTCCTTTGCGTTTATGGGAAATTTAAATTTGCAAGAAATATCAGGGAACGCGTTTAATATGCGAGAATATGCAAGATATTCAAAGTACAATACATATTATTATATATGTAGGGTAAAACAGCACCATTTCTTGAATATCATTAGTGAAAATATAAATTAGCCAAGGGCGTAAACAAAATTTTGTTTGGAAGTCGGAAAGAGGTGCGAAAATATTAGATTAAAATAAATGTTAATTTTATGGTAAATATTTACTTATTTTTATACAGACCGTTGCAAAAATCTACGTATACTATTAAAGTTTAAATATTTACGAGAAATCGGAAGTTCCGATCACTTTACGAGTATCGATCTATTTATTCATTGAAGCTAGACGCATTGTTAAAAGGTGACTATGTTTCCTCCATTTGTTCAAAATGTTCGTTGAATTAGACTTCCGAGTATCATATTAAAAACACAGCAGTACTTAATGTTCCTTCTGATCTAAATAATTAGCGAATAGCAACTTTGTTTCCTAACAGTAACATCAAGCTTTTTTTATTTCTTTGTTAAGTGTTCGATGAATTATGAACGGGAACTTTAACATTATCGTTTACTAAATTTGAAGAAGAACGAAAATAAAGCTGCAATTAAAACAAATCTCCGTTTAATACAAGAACTATTGCTACGTTTTTAATACTAGGTTTGCGGACGTTACGAGTATAATTCGACAGGTTCCCGAAAAAATACGTATACTGCATGTAAATATTCGAACGTAGAAGCGTGAGGATGAAGAGAATCATGTAGGATACATATTCATACCATCGTATTAATTAAAGTTAACATAAAGTACTGAAAAATAATATTTATAATAATATAATTTTAGGTATGAAATCTAAAATGCGTCAACGTGACGCGTTCCGTAAACCTAGTGTTAATGATGCGTGCAAAAATTGTGAAATATTCACGAATTATTTCAACACCGTTAAAAGTACAATTCTTCGTTACTTGGAATAAAATCGGTACTACATATTTGGTAAAAAAAAAAATGATGGGTATTAGAATTCACAGTATTTTTAGGATTCTCCTATCGTATCTACTGATGCTTTTTTTAAACTCGAAGCTTAGTATGACGTTACTTTTGCATCACTCTGTATATTTTCGGACGACATCCGACGACTTTATTATTAGCCGGTCCCCAATTAGCCCGTGACTTAAAGACCCCTCCTAATTTTAAAATGTTATTGACTCCATCGAGGCGTGCCTTCATTCAAAACACAATTCGCATACCTACCTACATACCTCGCTTCTCATTTAAATCGCATTAAAAAAAAAAAAAAGTAAAATATAGCTTGCCCCGGGTGATTACCGAATTTCCCAGAATAAGGAAGTGAGATCGCACGAAAGGAACACGAAGGAACGAAGAGAAGCGATTAGCCACGGCTTTCGATATTTAAATTAGAACAAATCGATTCGCGTCCCGACTAAGCAATTCTCGTCGCCAGCTTTTTGTTACCGTTTCGTTTTCTCCTCGCGTTACAGTTACAGTTTTGCTCAGCTTAGTCGTTGCGTTGCGTAACCCAGTGTTCTCTTTCGATGAATTCACGAACCTTTGGTGCGCAAACATGCCTACCAACCTTAAGGCGTGACTTCATTCAGGTAGCATTTGTGTTACCAGTAGCTGGGCATTGTAAAATCGACTTTTTCTATTTGCTGGTGATTCGGTGAAACTTGTAATCACAAGCAGCTTTAGTGGTACTTTTTAAAGTATTTAAAGAAAGTATCTGAATAAAGATACTTGATGCATAATGTTTCGCATTTCTTTCGTCAAGATTAAAGGGACGCGTCTAAATTCGCAATTTTATCGCAAAAATTATGGAAATTTGGATAGCGTCGAAATTTGGATTTTTAACGTCAAGACTAAAGAAATGCGTGTAAATTCGGAATAACCGAATAGTGAATAATGTACATGGTGAAAAAAAGTAACTATTTGGTAAAGCTTCTACACAACAAGATAACTTTTCTAATAGCAGTGGGAAGACGAGTTTGCTTAGCAACAAAGTCGACGATATCAGATATAAACGAAACACTTTAGCGTAACGAAACAGACAATGATTTAAAAAGCCGAAAAATTAGAATGATAGAAATTAAAAGTTAAATTGATTCTAATACTACCGTAGAAGATTGCAAGACTTGAAGTTCGATATTACATTTTGTGCAATACAAAATACATTAGAACACGATGCATACGAAATACAAACAACAATTATATTCGTTGATATATGTATATTTATTTAAAAAAATGATCAATTTTCTAGTAAATCTCATTCTAGTTGCTGGAATTTTTTTCGTAGTAGAAAAGCCATTGAGTGGAAAGGGTTAAAATACACTGCGGTACGCGTTGCCTAAATGCTGCTCCAGTAGAATTATGCCTTTACGCGTCGCTGTTGCAGAAGTTACGTCAAAAGATGCGCGTCTGTTGTAACGAATGGAATGTAGGCGAGCGAAGATCGCGAACCTGTTTCAAAGCATCAAGTCCGAGGAATTCGCAGATTCATCGGAACGATAGACGATGGAGTCTGCAACGAAACGTTTCCGGTATCGCCGTCCCACGCGCGTGATTCCTTTTTATGCCTCTTAAGTAATCGCGTGGGATATATTGTATTATAGCGATATGCTCGCCCCGAAAGCGTCCAATTTTTTTCCATATACAAGGTGTCTCATGTCTTACTCGCTAAAGTTTGTCAGTATATTCCACGAGCTTGAATAAGAGAAAAGTGTTACACGAATGTACGTCGTTTAAAGCTTTATTTAAAAAGTATTAATTGCTGTTATTGTAACACAATAATTACAATAACGATTTCTAAGTGTCATTGGAACAAAAAAGATATGACGCCTTTAATATATTTAATATTATTTAACATATTTGATTTACACTTTATTTCAAGTATTCTTTATATCGATGCATATTTCATTCCTCTTTTATACATTTCAATTTCCCACAAATTCATAAAAAATCCGGAGTCTAGTGATAAAGGCGACGAATGCAATACAACTGTCCGATTGTCCCGAAAATATATCCGAATCGCCCTCCCGTTGAGAAACACTGTTCCAGTCTTTAATCCTAGAGGCCCGGATTCATTTGCGCGCCAAACAAACCGCGTCTAAGAAATTCCAAAGAGAACAATATTCAACGACCATTAAAGCATCATAAACGGAAGAATGCAGTAGCCAACGCCAACGCAAAGTGGAAGCTGTGATTAAGCAGGATTCCATGGATAACGAAGCGTGGAGATAAGAAGGCGATAGATAAGAAAGACCATTGATTTCGCGTACGAAGAAGACGAGTGGCTACGAGTTTTCCCGTAGCAGTTCCGCGTTTTCCTAGAGCAGACGTCTGCCTGGTTATCAGGGTGGATGCACACGGCAAAAAGGATTATTAATAACGGGGCGAGTTAACGATCGCGCGACTCGCCTGTCGCGAGCCAGTGATTTATCAACGGTGTAAACATTGCCCTGGAATTTCCCTGTTTGCTTTGCCGCCGCTCATTAGGCCTGTAACGCGTCGAAATCGTAGCGCAGCGTAAAATTAGATTTGCGAGCACGGCTTGGGAGCGTTGTGCAACGACTGCCGGAGAAGCGGAGGGAATATCGGTGTAAGAGCAACTCGATATGTCGCGAAGCTGAAGTTTCACTCCTTTCACGCTTTGCTTCATCGCACCGGAACAAATTCACGAAGACACCTAAAATTAAAGTACCGGTATAGTTTGATAGCTCCACTATCGAACTACAGGAAACTATCAAACTGCTATTTACACAAACGTTCGTCAGTTTTACGATCGGCAAACTTTATGCCGATCATTATACGGTATCGTTAAAATTGTCGATTTGTTATGTAAATTTTTCACATACGGGCAAACGTGTAAACGTGTTAGGCGTACAGATAAATTCTCGCGGCTGAAAAGATATAGAACATATCTTTTACACTTTTAGAAACAATTTTATTCGCGTGATCAATGATGCTTGCTTTATGGAACGTTATCTAAGAATGTTTCTCATTTATTATGTTATATTTTAGGAATTTTCGCACCACCTTTATTATTTTAACCCCTATCTACTATTTTCAGTCTGTGAGACAGCTAATAGTAATTACTTGTTCATCTCTTTTTTAATTTTCGCATAATTTGCGAGCTTTTCATTCTGGATTATAGTGTAATGTTCATTTACTAAAATCGAACCTGGGAAATAGAAATAAATGAGTAATCATTAGCGTTATTACAGACATAAGTTTTAACAGGCACAGTAGTGAAGGGTTAAAATACGTTCCAATATATGTAAATATTTGACATTTGAAATATGTATGCAGCCTTTTTTGACTGACTGTATTTATCTAATTAGTGTACAGTCGTCTTAAACTTTATACTTAAGTATATCCTTAGCGTGTAGTCACCTTAAACTCTATATTTATTTATATTCTTCTTCTTTTTCATTTCTTTCGTTCATTTTATTTTCCATACACGTGTGCTTGTTGCGTGTCGTTCATCTTTACCGTATTTCTTCTCCTTCCAAAATTTTATTCAAGCCTTGCCCGTTACTAAATAAATCAATGATTAAGTAAGTAGCCAGGACCTCTCGGCAAGTTCAAGCATGCAATTTTTTCAAACCAAGTGCATCGGACTGCTCGCGTCGGATCATATCGTGTTTCATATCGCAATAATTCGCCAGACAACTTGTCAAGCAACGATCGAATGTGAAGAGGCCGCGAAAGGCGTAAGAACGATTGAATGCGAGTTTTTTCGCGGGTTCGATACTGAATCGAACTGTTGTGCAGAGGATCTGCGAGAGCGTGGAGTAGCACTCGGCAACCGGCTGCGGTTCTGGCCATCGAGAAATCGAGGACAGGCGGCTATTTATATTTATATGGGCAGCTATTTAGCCGAACGCTGAAATCGGACGGCTGGCGAGGCTGCAGCCGCGGGAAAATTCTCAGCATCGCCTCGCTTTCCATACAAAGCTTTCGTCGGACTCTTTTTGCAGCGATTTGGTTCGCGAACCCCGCTTCCCGGGCCTTTTTTCCACGCGAGAACGGTTCAAAAGATCCAGCATTCGACTGAGAAACGCTTCAGCGTTTAACAGTGTTTAATAGCAGGGAATTAAATGGCGGCACTCCCTTTAGGAGTTGAAAGGAATTTACAAGATTTCACGGGGAAAATGTAGGTTTCCGCGAGTATCAAACAGATGTTTGCATGGGGAAGACAAAGCTTGGGGATACGAAGAATTTAACCAGCAATTATATGCGAATCGACAATGCGTATGATAGACTGTTCGTTCTAATACAGAATCATCTGGGGCTACCTACCCCTCTTATCATTTTAATGTTACGGATATTAGCAGCTTAGAGTAGAATAAGACGGCAATGCTTTCAAAACGATGCAAGGCAATATTTTCTTCTAAAGTTTATTGCATATTTCCCTGTTTGCAATTAACTTTCATATCGATTAAATTGATCGAATTCCGTTCCAATTTAAATTTGCGCAACACAACAGCTATTCTACAATTTTTCTGCTACCGATTGAATCGAAACCAAGGATAGGTTCGGTTCCGAAGGATTTTTCACCTACCTGAAGCATTCTGCGGCAAGTTTTTTAAAGCGTAACGTTAGTCCGAATACCTCGCTTCATTAAATCTCCTGGCGGGGCGTAATAATCGCGTCTTGCTTCGATGGACATGGTTACGATCCCGCTTGCATTCTTCGTCGGTGTTCCGGGGAAATGAGTTCCGGCCCTGCGTTCTCCAATCTTCCAAATTCCGCTACCATTAAGCCCCGTGTAACACGGTACTTTTGCAACGCGATTTTTAGCCGAAATATTTGAGACTCGTGCATACCTCTAACACGTGACTTTATTCATGCAACAAGTCTCTAGCACGTTATTATGCGCGATTGGGTTAATTATGAATATATCAATATTAAATATATCAATATATCGATATATCGATATATCAATATATCAATATATGAATATGTCAATATGTCAATATATCAATATATTAATATATCAATATATGAATATGTCAATATGTCAATATATCAATATATCAATATATCAATATGTCAATATGTTAATATGTCAATATATCAATATATCAACATATCAATAGATCATAATATCAATATATCAATATGTCAATATGTTAATATGTCAATATATCAATATATCAATAGATCATAATATCAATATATCAATATGTCAATATGTTAATATGTCAATATATCAATATATCATAATATTGATATATTAATATATTTCTGTCAATCACACGCACTCTGTACTTTTTCGTGCGTTTAAATTTTCACGTAAATCGTTGATGACTGTACTTCAACTGGCTCATCTTCGTAGATCCACGAGGAAAGTAATAAGCCACGCTTTAATTATTTACGAAGAACGGAAGATTCGATGCATCGAGGTTCATTTACATGGTTGCGTGGTTGCTGAGAGAAAAAGCAGATTTGCACGGTAAAAATATCACGAGTTCAAAGAACCTGAACAGCTCGTAGAATGAAACGAAGTACGGCTAGAAAATTGAATGGAAGAATGGAATGAACTATGTTCGGGAAGTTGCGCGAAGATCGAAACGAGCGAAGAATAGATTGGACGAATGAATGAAGAACGAAGCACTATATTTGCACCATCGTGTGACTTCTTTAAGAACGTACGATTTTCCCAAAGAGTTCGTAGAATTTTTCTCGAACAACTCTACGAAACTTTCGCAAAATTTTACTTAAGACACATATCGATTAACATATCGCAAATTTAGTTTCACTTAATAGTACCCTTGCAATGTTTACTCGATTAATAAAGTTCGCCACGAATTATATCGAGCGATCTAATTGAAAAATTAGAGGTGCCGGAGGAAGGAAAAGAAGATTCGACGAGGCGAACGCGCGATAGAAGCAGAAGATAATTGAGCGTTACGCACAAATGCAACGCAACACTGACTTTCTCGTCGACCATGTGAACTGCAGCTGCAGAACGGAACACGTGGTCACCCGTTGTGTTCTCTCCCCATGCGGATCTTTCTGATGAAAATAAATACTCCTAATCCTGAACGCCTGCCTATGGAGCACTACGACCGCGTTACAACATCGCGATAACAGCTCTGTAAAGAGCCGATCATTTCTGCATAAATTGCCCTTTTGCACAACGGCTAAAAACAACAGTAAACAGTTGCAACAAACGTTGCTTCTAGGCGAAATTACGCGCTCTAACGCAACATCGATAGTTTCGCGCTCAGCAAGAATGGAATAACCATATTTCAAACGCCAGTGATACGATAAAGAAGCGGTGAAACGTTGAGAGACACGGCGATACGTTTTCGATTCAACGACGTGCACGTATAAATTACAAACGTAACGAAGGCATGCGTATTTCTTTTTTTTTTATTATTATTGCGATTTGCACAGTGCAAGATGGGTATAATGGAATGGTATAACGAAAGGTTTCGTTGTAATGAGATTAAATCTTTGGTATTTTATTGGCAAAGCTATGGTAACGTTAATAGTTTTTCGTAGTAGGTGGAATTTTATATCAAATTTTTACTTTACGCTGGGAAGTTCAACTTTCGTTTGTTTTGAAGTGAAATAAATTTGTGGGGGAAATAAAGATGCTTTAATTTCTTACAAGAATTATAGTAAAGTGTGGATCACATTTTGCCTCGATTGGTTGGTTCATTAATTCGGCCTCAATTTTGATTTTGTAGAAACAAGAAACGAAGGCAAATCGATTTATCATAAAATCGCTACTTTACCCTTTTTTCCTTTTACTTTATCAATCAATCAATCGTACACATAATATTCATAATATCAATAACTTCATTATCTTAACACGTTGCATACATGTAACATCGTATTTTATCACAGTAAAATTAAAGAACGTGTGTTTATTTTTATTCGGCAAAATTAGTTTGAAATATAAATATTGGACCATCAAACTAAAAGCAAATGCTTTTCGATTATTTTACGTTTCTATTAAATTTAAAAGTGCAAGAAGGTGCAGAATATACGTAACGTGTTAAAGTATGCAAAATAACCATAGTAAAATACATTTTATTATATTCGAATAGTAAAGCAACTCTCTGATTGAAATCCACACCCTTAATTCCTTTAATAAAAGTATGGATTTGCATAAAAATCCGCGATAGATCGAAACCAAAGTCGTAGTTCTGCGTATCTTGCATTAATTCTTTTCTTATTATTATCCGAGCTATCCGGATATTTTTAACACTAGGTTTACGAACGTTACGTGTATAATTCGACAGGCTTCCAGAAAAATACGTATACTGCATATAAATATTCGAACGTAGAAGCGTGAGGATAAAGAGAATCACGTAGAATACATATTCATAGCATCGTATTAATTAAAGTTACACATAAAGTACTGAAAAATAATATTTATGGTCTCTACAATTTTAGGTGTGAAATCTGAAATGCGTCAACGTGACGCGTTCCGTAAACCTAGTGTTAACCATCCGAATCACTTTCTTACCGAATAATTATCCAAATAATAAAAAAATCCAGATGACACCTCCAGCTCTATTTTGTACTACTCTGTATTTCGAACGAAACCGAAATCGTTATTCGCGAAGCGAATTTCCACGGAGTGGAACGAGCTCGAAGGAAAGAACACAGGGATAAAGTGGGAGAGGAGGTTGTAAAAAGAGGCGAAGGAATTCGAGGATCGCGTGTTCCCGGGGTTCTCGGTTGAAGCCGGAGATGCAGGTTAATTTTCCCGCGGCTTCCGGTGACCTTGGCCACCGGTGCAGTTGCAAAGAAACAAACCAAGAGGTATATAGACTCTCTCATTCATTGTGTAGGGTAGCACGAAGATAATTGGGGGAGCGAGCAGTCGGTCATCCTCATCGTTCTCCCTGGAATGCCGTAAATACCGATTCCTTCTAGGTCATTCACCCTCCTCACCTCCTTCTCTTTACTCCCTTTGACTACGTGGAAAATTCTGTGGTTGTTAGGCAAAACGACGCGAGTCACGTTTTCAACAAACTGGAATTTGTGCATCAGTTGATCTTTAGAATATAGGATCTACAGTAGTGGACGAAAGTATAACAATTTTAGCACGTCAATCTTTCACGCGAATCGATTAATACTTTGTTTAATGGATCAGAGACGTCGTGTAATTTTTTTAATACTATTTAACCAAAATACGATACTTTTTCTGCCAATAAAGAAAACTCTAAGGGAAGGTTTCTGTAGATAATTATTTGTTCAAAGTTGCTATAATTTTGCCCAGTACTGTACGTGTTCATGAGATAAAATGCACGAAAATAAATTAGTTATTATGCTAAAAAAATAAATGCAATCCAATCGAAGTCTGATATTTAGTAATAATTGACTTTAAAACTTTTTGCGGCAATATTTCGAAAGTTATATTATTTTGCCTTATAATCACAGAACTGAGAACTCATTTTTTAATTATGCTTTTTCCCGTAAAGTTTCCTGTATTTCTTAAACCTTTGAATTTGAATGCCTCAAATTTGGAAGCATCGAATTCTAAAGGCTAAAAATGTTCAAGCTTCCCATTTCCAAGCCTGCTATTTCGGAAATTTTTAACTACCAAGCCTTCAAATTATTAAATCCTGAAAGTTTCAAGCATTCTATTTCTACACTCACGAACTTTTAAACCCTGAAATTTTCGAGCTTTCAATTTCCACATCCACAAATTTTTATACCCTGAAACTTTCAAGCTTTCAATTTCTACACCTACGAATTTTTAAACCCTCAAATTTTGAAGCTTTCAATTTCTACACCTACGAATGTTTAAACCCTCAAATTTTCAAGCTCTCAATTTCTACACGCACGAATTTTTATACTCTCAAATTTTCAAGCTCTCAATTTCTACACTTACGAATTTTTATACTCTCAAATTTTGAAGCTCTCAATTTCTACACTCACGAATTTTTATACCCTCAAATTTTGAAGCTCTCAATTTCTACACCTACGAATTTTTAAACCCTCAAATCTTCAAGCTTTCAATTTCTACACTTACGAATTTTGATACTCTCAAATTTTGAAGCTTTCAATTTCTACACTCACGAATTTTTATACCCTCAAATTTTGAAGCTTTCAATTTCTACACCTACGAATTTTTATACCCTCAAATCTTCAAGCTCTCAATTTCTACACCTACGAATTTTTATACCCTCAAATCTTCAAGCTTTCAATTTCTACACCTACGAATTTTTAAACCCTCAAATCTTCAAGTTCTCAATTTCTACACTCACGAATTTTGATACTCTCAAATTTTGAAGCTTTCAATTTCTACACCTACGAATTTTTAAACCCTCAAATCTTCAAGCTTTCAATTTCTACACTCACGAATTTTGATACTCTCAAATTTTCAAGCTCTCAATTTCTACACCTACGAATTTTTAAACCCTCAAATCTTCAAGCCCTCAAATCTTCAAGCTTTCTATTCTTACACTTACGAATTTTTAGAGCTATGGTTTCGAATTCATCGAATGATCTATTGGTAAATCATTCATGATTGTAATAACCGGATTCCACTGTAATTCAGACATTAGGACACGCCTCTGCATTTTTATTAACCTTTTGGTTATAAGCTGCAGTAGCTCGGATATCGGTTCCAATCTCCATGGATCCGACATCCGAAAAATACGAGAGTCCATTAAATGCAAATACACAGCAATTCTAGCGGGCGACGGCCCACAAAATTTGCGTATCAAACGGCGAAGCAGTAGCTCGATCGAAAATTCTCTAGATCGGAGTAAAAGAGAAAAAGAGAGAGAGAGAGAGAAAAGTTCGAGGTCCAGCGTCTTGTTTACCGATGAAAAATATCTGGAAGTTTCTCAATTGTTCGTGTAAATCTCCACCCACGAACTATAGAACCATTGCCAACTTTTGAAACTCTGCCAGATTTAGTTGCCTCTCTACAATTAAATTTCAAATTTTCCACTATCGTTGCAACACTGCGCTGGACAAATTTATGTACATATTGTTCGAACAAGCTAATCCGAAAATAACAAGTTGATCTCTTATTTTAACGAGTTTATCTGAAAATGTCTGAATCAATTTCTGCGGAGTTTAAATGTACGAATGATCCCAATATTTGTTTCCAACGATAACACGTGCTGGCTTTACGTGAGATTGTAAACTAAAAAAGCTAGCAGGAAAAATGTTAGAAACTAAAAAATTATACAAGTCACGTACAGTGTGACAAATTGGTCTTTCTCGAAACTACCGTAGGTATCTGCATAAATCGTTGATTTAAATTAAATAGTATCGAGTGACTAATCACTTCGGGTGCAAAAAACTCGAGGGTTGCGCCCCCAAGGGATTCAAGGGATGCAACCCTTACATGTTTTAATTGGCACGATACATTAATCTTCTGTTATTTCAATAACAGTCATCGAACCTAGTAACATTTACTTGAACTATTTTTCTTCTGCTCCGCGTACTTACAAACGTATAACGAAGAATACTATACATAATGAAGCTTCATTATTGAAAGTTGTTAAGAGATACTATTTCATTAAATGACCGAAGTGTTGCTCATTTAAATACAATCCTATACAGGCTCCCAGATTTTAACAGCTAACCAGTACGTCAACGTATTCTTTCGGTCTAAATAAGCAAAAAGCTATTACATAAACGTATCAGTATTCGCCGATTAGATAATAAAAAGAAAGGCAATAAGGAGGAAGAAGTGTTTTACTGCGAAAGAAGTCGATCCATAGTTCGGTGCTTTGGAAATAGCAGGCAGCATTCCAGAGGTTAATCCGAGGGTAGAAAAATCGTAAAATCCTTTCGCTCTCGTCGGCTCGTCCGAGGAAACAAAGGAACGGTGGAATCGACAGACGTGAAAGCTTCAGTATTTTGCGATGGAAGGTCCCGCGCCGCCTCTCGGGATCTCTTCCATTTCGCTCTCGTTAAGCGCGGTTTGCTGACCTGACACATGGAGGAATCGGGGAACGCATATACGCCCAGCATACGCTGACATCGGCCGTCTGCCGAGGCAATTGTCGAACGACAAGAACCGTCTGCTTCTTGGTAACTCGTATAGCGCACGGTTCGGGATCGTTGTTGCGCGATTATTAATCACGATAACGAAGAGAACGTGGCTGTAGGGTAAATTTGTCACGCTTCTGCGAAACTACGTTCCGTCTTCATTAAGCCTCCCTTTTGCTCTTCCTTTTTGCTCTCTCGACCGTAACTCGTTCACAAATTATGTACACAGTCGAACCTCGGTAATTCGAGTCCCAAGGGTAGGGGAAAATCTTCGAATCACAGAGATTTAGTCTTGCCGATGTTTCGGTTAACCCTTTCGCTACGGACTACGTAAATTAAAAGCATTTTCGATTCTTCGACGAGGTTAATTTTTATTAATTGTGTAGTAAATATTTGTACGTCTTTTTTTAATTAATTAAAGTACGGTAGATGTGAATGAAAATAAAAATAATACTGTACCATACAATGGTTTCGCGTGTGCTTTTAGCAAACGATTGCCTAATTTTCGAGGACGTATTCAGTGGTTCATGGTAGCGAAAGGGTTAATAGAGAGGTTCGATAGAGAAAAATTTGCATTGTAGAAAATTTCTACGAGGATAATATTTTTGCAAGCTTTAAGGACTCGAAGAAATACGAATTATACGGGCACAGAGTGTTATTGAAAATAAAGGCAATATATACGCGTATGATAAAAATAGAACACGAAAACACTGCTAATAATAAGAATCGACGTTCGGAACTTGAAACGCAAATATCTTGAAAGTGAAAATATGCGACTTGCGGTGTTTTTTCCTTACAACGACAGAATTGTACAAATGACTAATCGGTATAGTAATTTGCACCTGTGCTGCAGGACGAGTCCATCTACTGTTTATTCAGGCATTCCTCGAGGGAAAATATGGCATCGTTTACATTCCTGCGCCATTTTTACGCGAGCCCTAAACGTTTCTTCGTTCTCCAAATACTTGAATCAACGCCAAAAGGTTTTTGTTACTCGGTCTGCTGCCACACGACGGAGCTTTCCATCGGTTTTATATAAATCTGCAGGTTTGCGCCTCGATTCTGCAAATAATCCGTTCTTCTAAAAAATGGACAACGTTTCGACGATAAATCCGCGACAGAAGAACAAGCCACCTGCTCTCCAATGCGTATCCTTCGATACTCGTTAATATCTCTGTTCGTAAGGCGAAACGACGCAAGTCACAATTTCCAAAAAATTGAAGTTTATACATTAATCCAGTTCTAAAGCATAGAAACTATATATGTAGAGTTATGGTTTTAAAAATGTTAATCCACATTTATTATGTTGAAATAAAATATATCTTTACGAAGTAATAAATGATTACAAGTATAATGGTTAAAATATATACAATATGTGTATAAGTATGAGGAAAATAACGCGTCCTTTCGCTTTGATATTCTTAAACGTTCTAACGAAATCCTATTGTATTGTAATTTACATAAGTTCCATCGTCAAAAAGAAATTCAGTAAATTGTTGACGCGTCCTTCGGCCCTCGAACGCGTGCGATCATTTCGTTAATCCTCTGCTATCTTATCAACATTTTCGACTGTTGCAAAGCTAATTAGAGAATATATAATATAATCAAGATGGGGATACGGTAAATATAAAAGTTACAATGTTTAAAGGTTGAAATAGATTTCTATTCAAATTCCATTTCTTTAACCCCTTAGCCTACGATTATTTTATTACCTACTTAGGCTAGCATGAGTTGATCGCTATTTTTACATCGCGTCACGAACGAATCGTTTGAATATTGTAGAAACGTTTTATTTAATAACCTTCAATCTTGCAATACGAAGCTGAAATTAGTGTTCAAATTAAATCCCGCCCTTAATAGTAAGCATTTTTGTTGAATCTCTGCCGTAATTCATCGAACGAGTCTGACTCGTTATTGTAAGGCAACGGGTTGACAGAATTACGCTCATAAAAATATGGATTTGCATACGAATCCACAATCTAATAATTACTAATTCTTAACTAAAATTCGTCCCCTTTTTTCCGTTGAAAGAATTTCCCCATAAAGAACATCTCGAGTATTAAACGACGAGTCAACGTTTAACCCGATCGTAGCAAAAAAAAGAAGAAGAAAGAAAATAGGAATAGAGTAGCAGAAAGGGTTCAAAGGAAGGAGAAAGAGTAGGAAGGCAGTGGGTAACAGCGGCGTTAAGTATACGCGCGCGTCGCGTGCACGTAAAAGTGCGACACGACGTTTAATTTCGGCTTTCCTCGCGCCGAAAATATTCGCGCCACTTTCTGTGCCGGCATAGCTTCGCAGCTAACAGGGATTCCTACGGGGACTGGTGTCAGTTACCTAATTATAGTTGCATAGAAATCTGTAAGGGGACACCGCGACAGACTGAGGCCGCGCCTTCTGCAACTCGGGTTGCAGTGAAAACTGCAATGGCCGCCCTCGCGCACGCTTACGCACGCACGCGGAAGATTCTTTGCGTGCATGCTCCACCGCAGTTTCCGGTTAAGCCTGGCTTCAGCGTTTCACCACATTCTTCCTGCTTTTTCCTTTCCGATTTCGGTCGATTCAAAAATCTGTCAACCTGTTAGCCGCGGAATCTTTTTCGATCCGAATGTTCTTTATACGCGGGACACGAAGATGGATAAAAAGGAATTAATATTGTTTAGGGTAATTTTAGTTGTTTGCGAATATATGCATACATGGTAAAGTAACGCGTTTCTGATACGAATATAAAGATGCTTTAGAAAATGAGGAATTTCGGAGAAAGAAGAATAGAATGTCGATAAGAATAGTAACCCATTAGAAGAGTTAACTCGTCATCCACAGTTAAGAGGTTAATTAACCTTTCAGCGACTGCGCGGTTTTCTATTCCGCTTAAACAAGTAGAAATGATTTCTCTATTTTTAACAAATTTACTCCTCCGTTATACTACCAATTTAGTTCGCTACTTATATACCATGAAGACTAATTGTACGCTATATAATTGCTGATACACAGTTCTGCCCGTTCTAAATAATTATTAGTCGTTTTATACGAATTGTAAGAAGAAGTAAGGATTACTTAATTATTGAATTTCCATTTATTAAATAGTATTCTTATGCGACTATACAGATGCGTTAATTGTGTAGTAACTTTACTAATAATAATAGTATTGCTTTGCGGTTGAATTGTGAAATTTTATTGAATGGAAATGCAGTTATCGTGTAGCTTAACTAGGATAGAATACAATGTTGTACGTTATGTGAGAAGCTGGCTCGCGATTGATCCTGCGGATGCAGGCAGATTTGGCAAGCAGTTCCCTAATTATGACTTATGAAAATCTGGCAATAACTCCGAGATCGATAAAATCTGTACCTGCATTCTCTTTCATAATAATTATTAATGATCCGCAAGTAGATATCGTCCGATCTTTTCCCCCTAATTAAGACTCACGAGTAGACTGCAAATTTTTCATCCAAATTCGTGCTTTTGTGAGCACGAGCAAAATAACACGCGGAGAAAATTGTGATGTTTAAATACCGCAACGTATAAGTATTTTACGTACTTCAACTGAACTAACTTTTTTGTTTCTCGCTCGACATTTCGGAATAGCTCAATGGGATTTATCGTTAGTCTGAAATTGTTATTACGAGAATTGTTACAATTTAATTGAATACTAAATATTGGGGATTTGATATTGCAGATAAAAGTTGCAACAGCTATTGAAAATACCGAAAGAAGATTGAGCAACTCCTACGACAGTAAAATGTTCCTAATACCATATTTGCATAGAGAACAATAATAAATATAGCAATAAATAAAGTCATGGTTCACAAATCGTATGCAATATTCATGCTACAATATGAAATTATATAATAATTTATAATATATTATAATAATATAATATATAAAATAATATATATAATAATGAAATAACATATGTAATATAATAATATAAAAATAGAATAATTGTGAAGAAAATTAATAAATGGGTATTTCTATCTAAGATAAAAATTAATTTACGACGTACTGTAATAAAAAACGTTGCTTGTCAAACATGCAAGGGTTAAATACACTCCTGATAATGATATTCGAATATCGTTCGTGGTTGCGACTACTGCATCTGTCGTTTGCTTTGCCACGTGAATGGTTTATTTATATCTGGTGCCTCGTCTCATTGAACGGAGTACAGTAACTTTAGTGTTAATCGTCTTTTATTAGTGTAAAAGCTTGTAGACGTTGATTAATATTCGCCATTAACCCTAGAACGCCGAAGAGTGGGTCAAGAAATGTCCACAAAATTGTAATCTTTAGATTTTTTTATGGACACACTAATATAAATGAACATAAAGCGAAATTTTGTCGCAAAAATCGCTGCTCCTACAATTTAGCTTATACCTAAATCCTAGCTAGCGTCTAACTTCGAAATCGTTACAATACTCTCTCGAACAACCCTAAATCTTGCATCATCTCGAGCGTCCTAGGTTTAACCAACTAGGTCCACTATTTCCGCGAGCGCTGCGGAGAGATTTCAATTGGCCGTGTTCCTAGCTACTATAAACCATCGTTGGAAGTCGATAAAGTGGTCGTAACGTAGTACATAATTCGTAACAGAGTCGCGTGTATCTGTCAGGAACTTCCTCCGAACACTGTTGCAATCGGAATTGGAACGATTCGATTCGAATTCGGTATGATCTCTACGAGTACCGTGTACAAATTTATGTGGTTCTCGACCCGAACCATCGGACGATTCTATTTCGAGTTCACAGTTTCCTGTGAACAGTGTTTCGTGGCCAGAAACACGGTGGATGGCTGTCGCGATTGTGGAGCAGAGAGGCGTGGACACGGCCGCGAATCGAGGAAGCGGAGTTTCATTATCGATTACGTCTTCGCAGGACTCAGGTGCCTGCCTGTGTATATGCGGTTATAAATCTACGGTACGATGTATATAGCGACTCGACGACATCGGTAATCGATCCCTTTCACTCGCCACATCAATTCGCGTTACATAAATTCGCCCATTAGCGCGTTTTAATTGGCTCTCCCCTGTCTGTTGGTTTTTCGGTTAACCCTTTACACCATCGGCAGTCTAAAAATTCGCAGTCCGTTAACCTCTTGCCTTACGAATTTTTCGAAGACTGTTATTCAGTGGAACGTTGGCTTCTATTTCGATTCTACTTGAACAACGTGTCGAATGCAAAACACTAAAATATTACGCGTAATCTGTACTTAGTTAGTAGTCTTCAGTCTTAGGATCTTACAAATGGAAATAAAAAGTACAGCGAGTTTTTATCGTAATTAGCTCATAGGTTACACCATTAGTGTAACTAGTTGTTACATGGCAAAGTGTTAATGATTTATTAATATAAAAAACGTTTCACTGATCTTTTTATTTATATAGGATTATCCAAAATAAACTGTAGGAACACATACTAACTTCACTTTTTTGCTTTCCCCTTCTGCTTTACCCTTTTCTAATCTGTTTCTTATTCCTATTATCTTCGTTCTATTCGTTCTCGTTTCAATTTTTATTTTTTTCACCTCTATTTCATTAACAAACATGGCGTTTGACAGATATTCTCATTCAACATCCTAAAGATACTTTTGGATAACCCTATGCTATCGGAGTAGCGACTTTTCATTTTTGCGTTCATTTTAGGAACAATCGCTATCGAATTTAATCCCACTCGAAGCTTTCGTCAATGAGTTAAATTTGTTCGTTTATTATTACGAAGCATACAAAACTCCGTTTTTGTTTTACGTTCCGCGACAATCCCCATTAAATCTCCTTTATCTCGAATAGGACGAATATTCTACCGTTTCCGGTGAATTTGATCGACAAATACGAAAGCTGATACACGGAGGAATGTTTAGGAAAGAAGGTTTTGCGAGAGGAATTCGATGAACGCGCAAGCCGTGCAAATTGGCACAATTATAACGCTGTTGCAAGAGTGCAAGTGGGCGCAGGAAGGAGACAAAAGCGCAGACACCCTCGCGTACGTTCACCCGTTGCTGGTCCCAGCACGTACTACACGTCCGGAATGATTGTGCAAATACTACATGATACTGCAATTTACGGCTGAACCTTGCGCTTTCGTTTGGACGAGCTCCGGTGCTCTCGTCTCTCAGCGTCTCGCGAATCGTCGTGGCAAAGTCGCGGTTTAATTACTAGAAACCTAGAGCCACTTCTTCTGCGAATCCAACAGCTACTGCGAAACGCTTTTACTGTTTATATAATTATACAAGAATTAGCTTTTACTATTGTTCACGGCATTCACGCGAATAACTTTAACTCTTAACTACTGTTATTGGTCTATGGGACTGCTAATAATTACCTATTCATCTTTATCCTCCTTTCTAAAATATAAACTTCACATTGGCTTGTATAGTTAATAAGCGCAATAAGTGTAAACTAAATGCGCAGCGCTGTTACAAATTTAGTAAGAAAATCCAGGATCGAATCAATTTTCAAATAACATCGCGTCTAGATTCATTGAAACGCGTTGAATTCGAATTTACACGGGGTCTCTGCGGCCCCCCATAATCCAAAAAGGGTTAACCCTTCGCAAACAAGTTTCTGCAAATAGATGCCTAATCATCTTCTGGTTTTCTGGACGCGCGACAATTCTTACGGGAAGGATTTTAATTAATGTCTTTAATAAGCGCTTCAATACTTTGCAAATACGGTGGGTTGGAATTAAAAACCAAAACACTCCCCTAAGCGTTACTAGCCCTCGTCCTCGAAGGGTTAAAGATGCGAGCTTCGGATATCCGCGGAAGGCTCTCGGTTTATTGGAGTGTGCAACCGCGCGGCGATTTATCGGCATTCACGGTGGAACGGGTTCGAAAAGGAGTCGAACGAAGGAAAGGAAACGGCCGCCTATCGAAACGAAAAGTGGTCGCTGTCGGTTTCGTTCGCGGCCGCATTTGGGCAGAGGATTTCCCGGCTGCATCTCTTCCCTCTGCGTTGAGAGGCTCGCGGGGTGTCGTTGAATCGCGGTAGTGTGTCATTCTAAAAATAGAGAAGAGGTTGAAACGAGAGAGAGTTAGCCGCGATCCGGGAGAAAGAGAGAAGGAGCTCTCCTATAGTCCCGGTCGTGAACCCGAAGAACGACCTCGGAGAAACGTTGGCCGGACGAGAGAAAAGAAGAAATATCTCTTCGTACGTGTGTTTATATAAGTGTGCACGCGTATTCGTGAAGCGGTGCGCGTGCATACGCGGGAGCAAGCGAAAGAGATCGCGAAAGGGTAGAAGAAAAAGATATCCAAACGAACGGGAAGAAGGGTAAGGGGAAAAAGAAAGCAGAGTGGAGGGAATGAGAGAGAAAGGAAGATTAAATTAAACAGACAGCGCGCAAAAGACTCGAGAGGCACGACGACGACAGGCTTGAAAGCGTTCTGCGCGATTTTAAATATCACGCTGTGCCGTGGAGCACGGAAAAACTCGTAAGCGCGCATGCGCGCACCGGTAAGAACCGTGGTAGCAGCGCGTGCGCGCTTCGGCCACTTTCTAATTTTACGGCGCGGCCTCAGTTTATGCCGGAGAAGCGGTCCCGACCGTTCTCTTTCTCTGTTTATAAATCGTCCACCGCTACGGGAGACGATACGATGGAATTTGACAAATAATTACTGACACTATTTTGACTTATCCGACTGGGAAAAGGAAGAGTTGGGATTAAGTTGTTGAAATCCCGGTGGAATTTCTTTCACGCCTTAGCGGTTAACTATACTCGAGAAGTTCCGTCGTATTTTAACACATTGACTGCCAACTACGAGTCTTCTTGATACATATTTATATATACGCAATGTAAAGGATTATGGTGGAAGTTTGTAGCAGGTTCGTACGATAACGTGTTGCCATTAGAACCATCAAGCTATTAAATATTCGTAAACGTGTATAAAGTATAGTAATTTAAACGACGTGACGTTTTCGGCTGGATTGATCGAATCTTCCGTGGCAGTCAATGTGTTAACGATACATAGAAAGAAAAGTTTTGGTTTTTGAATTTTGTCGAAAGTTGGAAGAAGGCGAAAGATATATGGTGCGGATATATTTTAAACTTCTTTCAAAAATATGAATCTTTTACTAACAATGCGTTGTAACGTATAATAATATGTAATATATTATATATATAATAATATATATAATAGTGTGATAATAAATACAGATATTTCGCTAATAATGAATGCGACTCTCTGTACCTATTCGTAATCACTTATTTTCATTTATTTCTATTATTTGTACAAACCCTGTACTGTAAAAGGGAATTTCATTACGTTAATAAATTATTATTATTATTAGAGTTCAAGGTGTGATGCTTTTTGCAAAATTGTAAGAATCCACAAGGTATAAATTCGTCTTTGAGGAGATCGTAACTTCTGTGATATGTGATTACTATAGTAAATAAACGATATAACCAGAGTATATCGATGCCGAGAAAACAGTTAGCCATTCCATAACGACCATTCGAGGCGAGTATATAGTTTTTGCCACGTGATCGTCTAAAAACGTCTAAGCGACGGAGTCGGTTAACGGAATCATAACTGCAGCCATTAAGGAGACATTTAGGAGCCCTTGCATTATCCTCGTTCGACTGCCACCGCATACTAATTCGCACCCAGTAATTCATCGTATTTAGGAGCATACGTCATACCGTTCCTAGCTTTTAAGCCTGACCCAGACTAACGTTAACGGACCAAGGAACATCGATTAACGCTCGTTTCGGAGCCCATAAATTTTTGCCTCGAATGGTCTCAGAATAATCTTCCACCGGACAAATTTAGACCGCGAAACGAGAAGATATTAAGTAGACGCACAGAGACTTTCAGAGGCGTTCGAAATCTTTCAGAAGCAAATTAAGACGAATCGTTTATATGAACCATAAAAGTATCCTACCTTATGGAAAAACATGGATTCAGGAATTATGGAATTATTATGGGCTTCAAGTTTCAAAGTCTTAGGATTCGTGGAAATTTTGGTATTTTGCGTTACATGCGTCAGTACTGGTAATGGTTAGAATATTGGCAATAATATTGTGAAACTATTTGATCGATATTGTTGTCACGAATAGTAATCGCGTACGGGAGCCTTATGACTATTTTGTATTAATACAGTGATAATTAATTAATCTATTATATATAATTGCCAAGTTATAAAATCGGATAACACTTGCACGTAACAAAAACGATAAACCTACGCGATATGTAAGTGTCTTACAGAATATTCTACTCAACGAAAACCCAACAAAATATTGCTTACTACTTGTTTACCAGTAATAGACATTTTTTCGTGATACAGTGGGTGATGAAATTATTACTTTGAAATCATCCTATTTACCTTATTCCTGAACTAAACTCCTATTATTTACCATGACACTTCGAAATCGTTCCCTTTTTGAAGTTTGAACCACTACACTTAACGCAAAGCTCACTTTTGTTACAAAAAGCACTCCAATATTTTTAACAACGTATAACAAGGATTTTATAACTTCTATCGATTGTTACATCAACTTATTTTATTTTATTTATTTCTACGGGCAAACAAAACCCATTTCGTATAAACAAAGATAACATAAAGAGCATACAGAGAGCACAGATCATTTAACATTGAAAAAAAAAAAGAAAATGACAAAGTTCAGACTTAGATACATTAATATTCCAAAGAAAGAAGTTAATATTTTGACGAATATAGTTAACAGATGTACATACGCGATAAAACCGATCACGTTGACTTAGATTGGAAGAGTAAAAGGAAGGGTGAAACGGTAACGGATGTTCAGAGAATCTAGAAAGAGGCATTAAAGTTAATACAAGATGTAACCAGTGGATTATTCACAAGACCAGTATAGACCAGTAGATAAGGTTATTACCTTATAAAAGGAACATAGATCTGCATAAAGAAACTTATATGCAATTCTCTATAAAAAAAAAAAAAAAAGGTGCGTATGCATTTGCATAGGCAACCGGAGGTTAGTAATCGCGAAGCTGTTGCGCTTCGCGAGACAAAATGGCTCCAGGAAGCCATGGCGCGGTATCCTTGAGCAGTTTCAGATTTCATTTTCGAAATACGCGTGTTGGTCGCCTCGGCATAAATACGCGAACGCGCGGAATGGCTAATAATAGGAGGATTTGGCTTGGCAGCCAACAACGCGGCCTGCAGCGCTTCCTGAGTTCCATACGGCTGTATCTTCCGTTAATTTCACTAGCACGAGAGGACGCCGTCTACGGGAATTAACGCGGCGAACGCAACCTCTGGGGGCTCGTATTCCTGTCGTTGCACGGTGTCTCGCGAATTACGCTGCCGCTCCTCCGAGAAGGACAGCGGCGATGATCCCTCGTTGTTCACCGAATCCGGAGCAAACTAAGAATAGATTTATCTCTGCCTTCTTCTTCCCCTCTGCGACCCACCATCTCTCCGGTTCCTCTGCATACTTTCGTAATCGTCGGATCGCGGATGTTTATACGCGCAGGGGAGCACATCCAAAACCGTGGATACATTAATAATCCCGAGTGACTTTTAAACCCGAGGTTGATGCAAAAATTGCGCAAGATAATACGCGTGTACACAATGCGCATGGAAACGATCTTTGGTTGGAATCTAATTCTGTCGTCAAATTAAACTTCCCTGCTGCTCGCTCCACCATTGCCTCGGTAAGACTAGGGAAATTGTACGTCCAGAAATACCCGGTGACCTTCTTCCAAATGGCCCGAGAAAGAGGCGCGAAGCGGGCAATCTATCCGAGCCGAGTAGAAGGAGAGAGAGTTGTTCGAGAAATAGCGTGTGAATTGCCGGACAGAGCATTAATCTATTATTTACGCGGCGTAAATCAATGGAAGCCATTGGATGGAGTTCGCCGTCGAAGCATAGAGTTTCTCTCGAATTCTCGCCGTTAATTTTGCTGGCCGAGGTCGAACTTGTTGTCCTGCCGAGAGAAGTCGACGAGCGACCGAGCGCCGTTTTCTTTGACCGTTCACTTTATGGGGCTACTCACTTTGCCTTCGCGTAACCATAAAACCGCTGCCGGTTCTCCACGGCGGAATATCGGACTCGTAGGTCACTTGCGATTTCCTTTGCGCTCTCTTCCTTTCATTCTTTCGCTCGGGTTCTACGTAGGGATGATCGATTCTTGCGGGGAAAGTCGATTCGTGAATCTATACTGAATCGATACAGCTGCAATCGATTTCTCGAACATCGATTCGGAAGATCGGTCCGGATACTATCTCAATACTAACTAATAATGTACTTGTTACCGTCGAGGTACTAACGGTATCTCACATAAACATTTATATTTACGATATGACTTTGAAACCTGTTAAACGTTGCGCGAATAATTTAAGTGTGATTAGAATATCACTTGTAATTAGTCGAGAACGAGGAATGGAAACGATATGTTGATTCGTGTAAAAAAAAGGGTTAGGAAAGGCTTTGCCGTAAGAAAATGGTGGAGCTCCGTTTTAACAAAGTTTTAAAAAATGATAGTGAAATATGTTCTTTGCGTCATGAAATAATGTTGAAGTTCATCTGCCTCATCTTCGCCACACGGGAAACCGTATAGTGATTTTTACATTCATTTCTCTGTCATTTTCAGGAATTTCTTTACGCTTAATGTCGTCTATGAATTATGGAGCTTACGCGATAATTTATATCCTTCATGATTTCACACGTTGTCCACTTACTCTTATATATTAATACAAGAAGTGACGGCGAAAATAGTGACTTTCTCGTAAGTGAACTGCGAACATTTGTGCAAAGTCATATTTTCGTAAGCTACCTCTTTTTCCGAAATTTTACCATACCGTGTTTCACCAAAATAACATAATACCCTTAGACTACTTTGATAAGACAGAAGTTCTGAAATATGGCTTTTTGATTTTGTCTTCCTTACTACGCACTTGGATAATTGGCTAACTTGATTTGAATAAAATATGTGAATTATTGATTGATATTAATTCATCGCAATTGGTAGGTAACGATAAAAAGTTAGTGAATTATCGAGTATTAAAGGATGAAGCTATTTCTAATGTGTTAACGAATCATCTTTCAAAAGATAAAGATTTAACAGAATTAAGTATTGAGTATTTCATCAAATCCATCGTGTTTAATGGCTTTATTAAATCAGTTAAAAGAAATGTCAATTATTCCAACGATTAGTTACATTATTGGAATCGGAAAATAGTTGCTAAAGTAGAAGTATGAATTTACGCCTAATATTTCTTCATCTTCATTTTTTCCCCTTACATTGTTCCTTTACTACTTGATACTTATTCCGAAGAATAAATAAATTAATTACGATGTACTTGCAGGTGTCCACGGTGCGACTGTCCGACAAACCAGGCGCGCCATAATGGCGGAGGTGGCGACGAAGAAGTCGATCAACGTAGTAAGTAGCAAAAAGAGCGAGGTGTGTAGTGTTCAATCTAACAACGGTTTGATCCAGTTGGATAACCTAACCGCGAGTAACAAGCAACTAATCTCGTTGTGCGACAACAACGACGATGAGGATGACCTAATCTTAACTAACCACACGCGTAACGAGCTGGACACCGACGATAAGAGCCTGCAAGAGCTAATCGAAAGCGAGCTTGCCCTACGAATTTGCTCTAATACCGAGGAAGAAAGCGCGATCGAAGCCGAAGAGCAACAGGAAACTAGCAACGAGCCAGAAACGGTGAAAAGAATCGTTCTGGACAGGCAGCAACAGCCCCTCGACGTGAATACCGAATTCATCACCGCGGAGACCGAGCATTCCGCGTTGATCGAGAAGCCGTACAGTTACCAAAATGGTCACATGTCGCCGGAGACGAAAATCTCCGAATCTAGTTACGAGGAAACCGTAAAACCGGAAGCGGAACCGATTCCGGTGGACTTCCGAGAGAAACAGGAGGAGGAAATGTTCGACGAGCAACCGGAAGTTGGCAGCACGATAATAATCGAAGAAACAACGACGCGAGAGATCGATCAGCTGCCGCGTGACACGGATGATGGAAAATTTCTGCAGACCGAGGACAACGAAGAGCTTTGTCCGAATTATCCCGTGCTTCGACCGGAGGCCACGGAGAGGCTACCGGAAGTGTCGAATATGACACAGGAATCCTTCGAATCTTCCTACGAACCGGAAGAGGAACAGGTAACCGCGACACCCGCAACTTACGTTGACAAATATCAGCAGGAGAAAGAGATTCAAGGCATGGTACCGGAAATTGTAGAGGCGGATATCGGAAAATTGGACGCTGGACTAGTGATGGAGGACTCCGGTTTGCAGAAGAAAGAGGTTTTGGACATGTGGACCGAGCAGACGATTTACGCGGAAGGTCAGACCGGTCAATTCTCGGATAACTTCGATCAGAATTCGTTGTGTCAAGAAAACGTGGAAGTCTGTGCTGCGGAAGAATTTACCAAAGAGTCTTCGGAAGCACTGGAAGGCAGTAGTAAACAGAGTGACCCCGTAATAGACACCGAATGCGGCAAGGAACCGGAAGCATACGAAACGAAAGAGTTTACCGTGGAAGAAAAATCAGAGATAGCGATAAAGTGTTCCGAACCGGTGGAAGAGAAACTTTCCGAAGAGGAAGCTATTTTCGATAAATCTACGGAGGAACCGGAGGAAGCTCCAGGCTCGCCGATTATGCAATCTAGAAGCTTCGATGAAGGAACTCTGAGTCACTCGGAAAGCTCCACCGACGCAGCGAGTACTCAAGAGTTCCTCGACATCGAACGTCGTGTTTTAAGCGAGGAAACCGGTGCGCTTCAGGATCAAACCTGCGACACGGAATATCCTCAAAAAGTCTTCGAAGCTCGGGACGACTTCCAAACTCAGGCCCCTCTGACACCGGAGGGGAAGACCGAAGATTTTCAGGCGAAGAATTTAATTGAGGAGGACGAGGAAGTTAAGGAGGAAGACGTAAAGGAGGAAGCGAATGATAACGTGGACGAGCAGAACGTGATAACGGAATCGTCCAGTGAACTGTCGGTGTCCGAGCCCACGTTTATCGAGAAGACCGAGGTGGTTATATCCGAGAACAGCGTGAAGATTGTCTCGGAGACGCAGTTTATTGAAAGCGGAAATGACGTAGAACCGGAGGACGAGGAGGACGAAATTCAGAATCATGAGATTGGATCTCCGGCTCGCGCACCCCTTGCCACCCCCGACGACGAGATCAGCGACGTTTCTAACGCGTGTGACGTAAGTGTTTGTTTGATACTAATCTTACGATTCATCGAAACTCTTTTCAAACTACACATTAACGCTAGAACTACCCGACAATTAACCCTTTGCGGACGAGAAGTAACGACACCTATGGGAGTACTTTAGTTTTGAATTTTATGTTTTTGAATTTTCAACTTCTTGAGTTCCCGACTATTTAATGCCCAACGATTTTAAATGTTTATTAATGTATTAAGTATTCGTTACGTTAAGTTTTTTGCTTTAAACGTGAACACGGGTTCAGAAGAACAAAAATGATTAGGCGACTATTTGTCGACGCTCGTCCGCAAAGGGTTAACCCATTTGTTTCCCTAGCTCTAAATACGCGAGCAATTTTATAAATCAGAGGCTTTTGGTTTTACTTGGAAATTACGCGCAATAATCGAAACGAAAAATATTGTTATACGTATTTACAGTAAACAAATTTAGAACAGATATTATACAATTTATTAATTAGCGTGATAATCTTTAAAATGATGGATACATAGCGGTACATTAGTAACATCAGTGATATCACAGATGCAAATGGGTTAAGGTGCACTTATTTACATGAAAGAAATTGGAGCTATGCATATTTGAAGGAATATATGAGCCTCTCGAAAGCAAAACTAAGTAACTCCACTTTTCTTAAACATATAAATTTCGTTACCCAAACGTAACGAAACGAAAGTGAAACTTAAAGTTTAATTTAAAGTTAAACTTTATAAAAATTAATTTAATTCATTTTAGATGGAATGGCTCGTATAATGCAATGAAAATAAATATTTTTTCGTCCTCTTTATATATACGCATAGTAAATTTGCAAAAATGCATTCGTGGAAGTTTATAAGGTTTTTATAAGAAATTGCAAGCAAGTGATTTTGGTAATTTTGGTAGTTCTAGTGTTAAAATAGAGCAAGAAGAGTTTGCATGAGATCAAACGATCCTTTTCTAACTTTCTTGACAAAATGCTTGATGTTTTTATCATTTTTTCTTTGTGGCAAGAATGATGATTCGTTTGGTTGTTTTTGTTTGGCGTTAAATTGATGTGTGTTCTTTTGATGGCATGAATAATAATACTTAACGAAGATTTTCCAGTACCTAGGAAATTTTGTAGGGTTAGAAATATTATTAGGTGTCCCAATTTCTTGCAAAAAAAGCAAAGCATGATCACTTTGAAGAGACGTGAAGTTATATGTTACTTAGAATATTTTCCATCGCTGGCTGTAACTTCTTCCAAGTTTCCTGGCAGTAAATGAATTCAATCGTAAAACCTCGCTCAAATTATAAACCACGTGGCAACATTAAATATATCACTAGTAGATTTTTACAATCATCGATAGTAAGCCTTCGAAATTGATCAAAGCACCTAACAGATTTGTAAATCAATTTGATATCTTTTCGAACGTACTTCACGCGTAAATTATGCAATATTAGAATGTTTTCATTTTCATTCTCCTTCAAATTTAATAAGCATAACGTTCAAGTGTTCGTAACAATTTGATCGCCAACTGTATATTGGAAACGTGTAAATGTAACTGTACCGCGAATAAATTTGCACAACTCTAATAAGATTAAACGTCGGAGTACTAGTTTAAAAGCAATTGTTGATGGCGTACGGTATTTCCGGCGGGAGTAATTTGGTACTCCGAAACGATGGTACCCGCATATCGCGTTACAAAGACTATAATTCGCATTTCTACCGAGTGTTGAGTAATTCTTGCAAACGAGCACCATTCCGGCCCCGCTTTTCCTGCCGGTACTCTGCAACACACTAATTACGTACACAGTGTTGCGCGTGCTCCCACGCATATTTCGTGCCGGTAATAATTAATCTCATTAATTCTCGAGAACGTCGATGCCCCCAGGTAAGCTCCACAATAACCATTCTTCCGTCTCCATCCTTCCTCTTTCCCGCCGAAAAAAAGAGGAACAACGAAATAATAATCGTGTAATCGGAAAAGTGTTACGAGATACGTTAAAAAGAAATAATCGTCGTAGAAATCATAAAGCTGTTGAAGTGGAGAAAAATAATAATTGTAGAATCGCAAATGTGTTGGCGGTGTAAAAGTGATAATTGTAGAATTGCAAAGGTGTTGGCGATGTTGAAATAATAATCGTAAAGACGCAAAGGTGTTGTTGGCTTTGGAAAAATAATACTTGTAGAATCGCAAATGTGTTGGCGGTGTAAAAGTGATAATTCTAGAATTGCAAAGGTGTTGACGGTGTAAAAGTAATAATTGTAGAATTGCAAAGGTGTTGGCGGTATAAAAATAGCAATTGTGGAATTGCAAAGGTGTTGTTGCAGTGAAAAAGTAATAACCCTACAACCGCAAAGGTGTTGTTGGCGGTGGAAAAATAATAATATCAAAATTGCAGAAGTGTTGGCGGTGTAAAAATAATAATTGTAGAATTGCAAATGTTTTGGCGATATGAAAATAATAATTGTATGATTGCAAAGGTGTTAACGGTGTAAAAGTAATAATTGTAATCTCGCAAAGAAGTTACGGTGGAAAAGTAATAGTCGCAGAATCGCAAAGGTGTTGTTGGCGATAGAGAAACAATAATTTAAAAATTTGCAAAGGTGTTAACGGTATAAAAATAATAATTGTAGAATAGCAAAGGTGTTGCACTGGAAGAGTAATAATCGTAGAATCGCAAAAATGTTGTTGACGATAGAGAAACAATAATTTAAAAATTTGCAAAGGTGTTAACGGTATAAAAGTAATAATTGTAGAATCGCAAAGGTGTTGCAGTGGAAAAGTAATAATCGTAGAATCGCAAAGGTGTTGTTAGCGGTAGAAAAATAATAATTTTAAAATTTGCAAAGGTGTTAACGGTGTAAAAGTAATAATTGTAGAATAGCAAAGGTGTTGCACTGGAAGAGTAATAATCGTAGAATCGCAAAGGTGTTGTTGGCGATGGAAAAACAATAATTTTAAAATTTGCAAAGGTGTTAACGGTGTAATAGTAATAATTGTAAACTCGCAAAGATGTTGCATTGGAAAAGTAATAATCGTAGAATCACAAAGGTGTTGTTGGCTATGGAAAAACAATAATTTTAAAATTTGCAAAGGTGTTAACGGTGTAAAAATAATAATTGTAGAATCGCAAAGGTGTTGCAGTGGAAAAGTAATAATCGTAGAATCGCAAAGGTGTTGCTGGCGATGGAAAAATAATAATTTTAGAATTGCAAAGGTGTTAACGGTGTAAAAGTAATAATTGTAGAATGGCAAAGGTGTTGCACTGGAAGAGTAATAATCGTAGAATCGCAAAGGTGTTGCTGGCGATGGAAAAATAATAATTTTAGAATTGCAAAGGTGTTAACGGTGTAAAAGTAATAATTGTAGAATAGCAAAGGTGTTGCACTGGAAGAGTAATAATCGTAGAAACGCAAAGGTGTTGCTGGCGATGGAAAAATAATAATTTTAGAATTGCAAAGGTGTTGGCGGTGTAAGCCACGGTCTCGCCGCGTTTAATTAAATAACAAAGGCTTAATTGGCTCGTTGACACCGCGCAGCGACGCGTAACCACTTTCGTTCTCCGTTATTTCTCTTCATTGACACCACCGCCACCGGTAAGAATACGACACGCGAGCGTGCGCGCGTTTATTCCACGGCGAGGCTCACAGTGAGAGTGCGGACGAATGTAGTTCACGGCTACGAACGGAATTACGGCTAGCCGGTAACGCAAGCCCGAAACTCGACAAGCCTGCAATTAAACGTCGGACACGCGGCGTAAATCAGGTTCCTTGATAAGTATCGGGCATCACCCGGGGCTGACTTGGTGAACGAGCAACACGGGTGATCGCAAATAATCGTCGAATTTCGAGATACCAGCGATAATTCGCTTACGTGGCCGAGGTAAAAATTGCGACCACGTCAGGATATGATAGCGTTGTTTTACGATGGATTTAAAATTCAAAGGCTAAGCCTAAAGACTCCGAGGACGGCATCGGAAAGTATCGACAATATTATATTGACCGAGTGTGCGGTTCATTTCGAAGCACCGAGGTTGAAATTGGTGAGAATGTTAATATTTTGCGATGCATGCATCAATACTAGTAATGGTGGGGATATTGGCAATAATATCGAATTACGTAACTAAATGCGTCAAAATCGTTATTATTTTTATAAACTGTTTATTATTCCATGACCAAAAATATTTTGCTCATTTCGTATAAATGCACTTTAAATATACGAAACTGAGTACCTATCGATTAAGTTGTTTAGCATTATAATTTAAAATAAATCAAAAAGTGGAGTTAATTACTTTGACCTGTGAACTGCTTGTTTAATAGTTTGATGGCAATACATCATCATACGAAGACTCGCAGTTTGCAGTCAATGTGTTAATTTTGCAAAACATTCCGCAGCTTTGAAAGACACAGACCGACTATAAACAGTATTTGCGAATCTCTATAGGTGTTTGACAACTAATGACAGAGATATGTTGCGACTGACTAAACGGTCAATGGAAAAGATACGATTACAATGATTGCCCCATTCGTGTGCAAATAATTACTTCAATACTTTCCGTTGAAAATACACAGAACTTACATGCACCGTATACTTTTCCCTGTTTAATCGATAACATGGTCACTTATGATAAAAAAGATTGCGTATCTCAACGTAGCAAAACGTATAGAATCCATAAATATTTCAACAAATTATCGATACTCTCGATTTGTAATTAATTAAACGAGTATCAAAAAATTGATTGCTCTGTTATCCGAACGTTTATGTGCCTCTATCAATTCGGATACGAGAAACTTTATTACAATTAAACGCAAGTGTATCGAGCTTCTTATCGTCTAATAATACACTCTTACGAGGCTATAAATTATAAAAATCTAGCATCGTAATGAATGAATAGTAATTTTCTAATATCTAATCATCAAACCACTCAAAGTGTTTTTGACTCCAGCTTTTCGATCGCATCGAAGCCTCTAATGCCTACTTTACTTTACTTTCACCAGCGCCTAAATATCGTGACGTTAACGTTAGCAAGATAAAACTGTATGTACTCTTATCGAAGTTTTTACTTTGTTAGAGTATCTGCCGATAAGCAAGAACAAAGTGTGTACTAACCGCATACAAGTGTAACCGTAAACATCGCGACACGTGTATAAAGGTTTGTTGAAAAACAATTAACAAGTCGAGAGAAGATTGGAACAGTGTTGGTCCGTTGAAAGAATGAGAAACAATGGGATGAATGCACCTCGACGACACGAATGCAAACAACCACGATAATTCACGGGCCCCACGTGAACAGATGAACGCGTACCGGAAGCAATCCGCTCGTTTATCAAGGCGTCGCTACGAAACCGAGTTATCAGAGCCGGTTCAACGACCACCGCCCATGCCGTGTAACCTATTCCGCTAGGAGCGGGCTTAACCGAGATCGAGGTCGTGACAATCTGACAGGATTCTAAATCATTAAAGGAAGAGCTTCTCTAGTCAGTGGTTTTGTTTCAAATTACAGTTTCAGGATTATAGAGCTTTTCGACAGTGAATTCTCGAGGTGAGGGTAAAGTAACCAGCAATCGGCGACAGTTTCTATGATTTTAGGGAACGGTACTCAGCAATCGACGCTTGCTATGATTTTAATCGCAGATTAAGGTTCTACCTTAAAATTAATGCTGCGTATGATTTTTCTTATAAAGTAGAACCGATTGGGATTCAATACTCAGCCATCGACCCTTTCCATGATTTTTGGTACAAATTGAGGTTGTAGTTTAAAGTTAATGCCATCTACGATTTTTCTTGCAAATTAGGACTGATTATGTTTTGTCTAGTATCTGCTGCAACAACTTGATTTGATAATAATTAATACGCTAAGGATTTTTGGGCAAATTTATATTTATGAAAGCATGATCAGTGAAATGGAAGCTAAACAGAAATTACATGGTTTCATCTGGCGATATAATAATAATGCATGATTTATTTTGGATCCTTTATATGATTCTGCATATTATGTGCGTGCCGTACTTCTTTGCCATAATAAAATTGCATAAAATAAGTACATAAAATTGACAGTCTGATTATTAAGATCATAAGAAGCGTCGATTACTTAGAGTACTTTACCCTACAGGTTTTCTTTAAACAAATAAAAAAGAACGATGGTTTATTCCTCCTACTTTGCATGAATTTCAAGTTAACGTTATTAGAATGGAAAATAAAGGAACGAAATGAACAAACATTGTCGCGATACGATCTTAACTTCAACCTTTCACTGCAACTTCTTGAAACTAAAAACTAAAACCACAGATAAAGAACAGCTTTTATTAATACAACAACGAGAAAAATATAAATATTTAGATGCCTTACATTGTCAATTATGATTTTAATTTAATCGTACAAATGAAAATAGATGCAACAATGTATTTTAGAGAAACAACACGTATGCTCTTAACAAATGATTGTCCAATTTTTGAAGGGCTATATATATACGTCCTTCGTAGCAAAAGAGTTAACCCTTTCTGATAAACTCTTAACACTAGTTTTACGGAACGCGTCATTTCAGATTTGATACCTAAAATATTATTTTTCAGTACTTTATGTTAACTTTAATTACTACAATGGTATGAATATATATTCTACGTGATTTTCTTCATCCTCACGCTTCTACGTTCGAATATTTACATGCAGTATACGTATTTTTCCAAAAGCCTGTCGAATTATACGCGTAAAGTTCGTAAACCAAGTGTTAATATAACCCTTTCTAACTAAATACGATCAACATCATTGAATAGCGTTTGAAACATTCCCAAGGCAAATAGTTAATTCAGAATTAAGTTTCACAGACGCGCGGCAATTTCCACAATTTTCGTAACCACTTAGGATCACGTTACCCTTCCGATATCCCTGCTATCTAAAGCCGTTGCTTAGTATAGCAATTGGTGTTCCAATACCGGTTTTCTGTATCACTTTAAACAACTCCCACACTCGCACACACAGGCACACAAACACACGCACGCATAGAAAGAAGAGACATGCGGAGTGGATAACGTTGAAAAAAAAAGAAGCAAACGAACGCGTGTTATATTCAAAGCACAGTTGAAGATCGAGGTCGATCTTCGAAGAGTCACCGGCCAATCCTGAAACTCTACTTGCTTCTGGATCGGCCTGGTACCTTTCGTTCTGCTACCTGAACACCGTCTGTTCCCCTCGTCTGTTTCACCTGGCCACCCGTACTCGGCCAACCGTCTCCCTGTGTCCGGTGGAAACGGCCAATCGCGGAAATCCACCGTATCCCCACGATTTCCTCCTCTTGCTATATCCACGCTTTGCAGAGCACCGAGTTTCCTGAACCTAGCTAGAGCAAACGTTGCCAGACATCTCCAGAGTCGTGGATCTAGCGGTTTCTCGAAGATCTACATCCTCCGCTCCACAAGGATGATCTTCGGCCAGGTAGGACTCGGAGAAGGCACGTCCAAAGAAAATCCTTCGCTATTCTTTTCACACTTTCCTTCTCTATACGCATTTTCTTGTATTCCGCGTTTCATTTTCATTTACATTCTCGTCGCGATTTCTATCGAGCGATTTCGGTAAAGTAGGATTCGAAGAAAAGGTTCGTCAACTTTATTCGAAGAGAATAGTTTGTTATCCTTTTATACTTTCCCTATTCTGTTTGCAATTTTGATATTCCACATTTGTATTTAATTTATATTCCGATCGCGTCTGTTGAATATTCGTTTAAATGATCTTTGGCCAAGTGGAACCTTGAAAAATGCACATCGAGCTCGTACAAATCGTTCACTGTTCCTTTATACTTTCCTTTTCTATTCGCATTTTTTATACTCCACGTTTGTTTTTCGTTTATAGTCTGATATAGAGAAATAGAGAAATGGAGTATTTTATTGATGTTCATTCACCGGTGAGATCGATATTTTCGACTTTTCAGCGTAACTAATTCTACTTCCTATTTCTTCTAAATTCTTTTATACGTGTTATATGTATGAAAGTTTGGATATTAAAGAATCTAACTCGAATCTTCATTAACCCTTTGGCTTATAACAACGAGCTACACTCGTGGTTTAATCTATGGACCACGTACAATTAAAACACGCAGTATTTCGTAATGAATTTGAATTTATTTTATTTCAATTTTTAATATTGCGAGATCGAGAATTACTACGTAAGAATTGCGTATAATATTTCAGTGTTTTGCATTCGATGCAGTGTTATAATAACAAATAGTCAATATTTCAGTGGATACGCTTTGAAAAATTCGTAAGCCAAGGTGTTGATACTATTCATCCTAAAGGGTGAACGATTTCCTTAACTCTATGAATCACAGTGGTATAGAAAATATCCCACCTCTTTTGTACACTCAATTCGCGAGTACTAACCCGAACCTAACTCGCTTCCAAATTTTACAATAAAATAACAAAAGTATTGCGCTTCAAAAAGTCATCATTGCGCCTATCCAAATATAAATTGAAACTCGGCGGTCTATTCGTAGATTTAATTGCATCCTCCGGCGTTATTTATTTTCCAATATCGTTCTATTATGCTTTCTCGGGGTTTTTTGTGGAATATTTTCCGTTTGCATACGAGTCGATGGACTTTTTTCTGACGTGTATCGAACCGTCTGTCGTAGTCGGTGCCAAGGGAGCCCCAGGGCGCCCCAAGAACGCGTTCCCCTTCCCTTCGTTCTCCCTTACGTTCACTCCTTCCCTCTGGTTCTGCTCCCTGTGGTTCTTCCGTCAGCTTTCGTCGACCTCGTTGCCAAGGTAGACGCGCGCCGTCGTCCTGACTCGCTGGTGCTCTTGTCAGGATCGTTTAAGAGTCCCGTTTTACTTCCCTTTTCAACACTTTAACAACTGAACGTAGTGGCCCCCCCAGTGACGGATAAAACTTTGGCGAACTTCCATAGTTTCGACTGATCGATCGGTGTTCGCGAGGTGCGAGAAAGTGAGATTAGAATCGGTACGAAGGCAGCTCGCGTGAAGGAACGGAACGATTTTTCACGGTACGCGTGTGCGAATTCTTCGAAATTATCTTCGGTGACGTGGTCACGTTCATAGTTGCACGTTCGCTGAATCCTCGCGTGTTCGAATCGTCTAATGGAAGAAAAAACGAGCACCGTGTGTGGCGTGTGCAAGTTAAAGCAGATTTAGCCGAAAATTGTGAAAGTGAATCGGAAGCGACCGAATTAGAAAGTCTCGGGGAACGTTACGAAAGTTCCTGGCTGCTCCCGTTCACCGTGACCATCTTCATTTTTCATCGGAATCATCGCCACGCGACACCATCTCCTCTTCGATCCTACATACGCGACACTGTTCACGATTCTTCGGGAAACAAGGATAATATTAACCCTCTGACTGCGTTACGTTATTCGTATGATCGCTGCAAGGTGTTAGCACAATGGGTGATCAAATTATTATGCTATTACTATACTTGAACGTTATCATTCACTAAATCCAAAGAAGAATGGAAATGAAATGGAAACTTTTCTTTAACCCTTTGCACTCGAGAGTTATCAAAATTGATTCATTTTATTTATTTATTTGTTTATTGGGAGGGAGGAAAAATAGATACTCAATTTCACGTAAAATTACTAAACGCGAAAAGTAAAAGTAATGAGACGAAATTTACAAATGGAGATAGAAGATAAAATTATTTTACAATAGTTGTGTGAAACATGGAGACAGAACGACTTGGGCGACTAAGAGCGACTGCGCAAAGTGTTGATACAAAAAATATTGCTATATACTTAATAACACATAATAGAAATTCGATAAGAAAATTGGGGAATCATGAGAATATTGCTGAACAATTAACGATATTTGAACAATGTTATACCTGTTCCTAAAGAAGTATTAAATATGCTAAACACACACATGTGCACACGATTTTCCTTCAGGAAGTTATAGCAGTTAATAATCAACAATCCTTCGGTCTTAGATTTGGTGAAATTTTAATTTTGGTACTGAGTATGCTTCTGAACATTTGAAGTAGTTTATACAAGTTACAAAATCCTTGTTACGCGTTGCTAAAAATATTAGAATACTTTTTCTAATAAAAGCAAGTTTCATCTTAAGTATATTTGTTTAACCTTCAAAGAAGTGATCATTTCTAAGTGTTCATAATAATTTGATCACCCACTGTACTTACAACTATCTCTTCGAAACCTTTTTTTTTTATATTTTATTTATTTCTGTATATGAGCCGCATCCTGTATTTTTTTCCACAGTTAAATTTCTCATACGTGCAAAAAAGTCCGCAGCCCACTTATAAGCAAAATAATCTCACGCGAACACGATCGTATCTTTCTATCTTTGATACTAATTGATTGTCTGTGGAATTTTAAGTGAAACCTCTTAATTACGTCCGTCTTTAGAAATTTCGTACAGGAAGAGCAATGCTATCTTTAGGATCGACGAAATCAATTCAGCCTTGTGTTAACCCTTTAACTACGAAAGGCGTGATTACGTATATATATGCTCTAAATATTTACGAATATCTACGAAAGACGTATGTACATATACGTCTAGTAGACTCTGAATAATACAATATATATCAACTATTTAATTTACAATTGTACAATAAGATTTGGGAGTTTATTTTGTCAACAACGCAACATTTTATTATTTTACACTTTGGGTTAATTTATTCACAAGTAACGCATAAATATGTGTGCATTAAAAATGGGCGATTCTTGCAAGACAATCGATACTGAATCGCATCGACAAAGATCGATTCACTAGATAATCGAACCTTTAAACCGATTCGTTTTAACCCTTTGCGGACGAGAAGTAATAACACCTATGGGAGTACTTTAGTTTTGAATTCTACGTTTTTGTATTTTCAGGCTTTCGAGTTCCAAACCATATAATTCCTAACGATTTCAAATGTTTATTATTGCGTTAAGTATTCATTACGTTCAGGTTTCTGCTTTAAAAGTCGACATAGGTTCAGAAAGCCAAAAAATGATTAGGCGACTATTTGTCGACACTCGTCCGCAAAGGGTTAAAGCCAAATATCCAATAATCGATTCGAACAAAACTCGATTCAGAATCGTCCATCTCTGATTATGTGAATGTTCCGCAACGACGATCACGGCGAGTATCGCGCCGCAATCGAACAATTAATAACTCTGCCTAGGACCAGACGGATTACCATAATAACGAGGAAAGAAGGAACACGGTTAAATTGACAAGATTTAAAACTGTAGCATTAATTAGGAGGCGCATGCGAGGTTCGCGAAACATGCGTGACTTTCGAAAGACTTCTTTCGGCACGAAGATCGCGCGTAATCGTCGCTGGAATCGCGGTTTCCACGAGTTTTACCTGGCTCCGTGTAATTACGTGTACAGAGAAGCGACGCTCGTAACGAAGAATTGCGTCGATCACAGAGCGTCGTCTAATAAGAGGATCGCGATAAAGTTATCGCTGAAGAACGCGCCGTGATCGTCGTAACTAATTTCACGACGGGATCTCTTCATTAAGTTACCCGTAGGCAAGACCAAAAAGAATCCTCCGCGATTCTTCGTGGCTACTTTCACCGGCTCGCGTAATTAACAATCGCTCCGCGATTGCACGGGCCATTGATCGAGATCCGCGAAGAAATCAAGATCGAAACGAAGAGCATTCTTTTCCGAAAGGAGAAACACGATCCCGAAAGGAGTTTCTATTTTGGAATTTTCCCCTCTTCGCTATCACTTTTGATTTTCAATTGTAAATCGTTCGATTTCTATTAGCGTGCTCGTTCGCTATTAAAATACGCTCCAACGCGTTTGCAACGCTTCGGGAGTCGGGTGATCTTTTGTCAGAAGTTTGGGATCGCTGTTCGATCTGGACCCTAATTCATTTTTTAATTAATTGTAAAGTGTAATGCGCGTAAAGGCTGCAAGTAAATAACTGCATACAATCATGATTCAATATTTGGTCAAGATTCGGCCGTTTTCACAAGTTCGTTTCGTTGAAAATGCTATGAAAAATAAAAAGAAAAGATTTCATGTAAATTTGGCTAACGATTTCGAAAATTCGCAACGCTCGCTGACATACTTCGCGTAAGATCGTGCGATTTCGGATGAGAATCCGCTTTAAACTTGGCTCCGTCTATGAATATTTAACAGGGCTGTTTAATTACTGTACCGCGAATCGTGTCAATTAAAGCGGGAACCTTAAGATCACCGCGAAACGAAGTCTCCGTAAATTGCATGTAACCCATCAAACGATTTTCTTATCGATTCGAGGAGGACAGTGGTGAACGAGGAGAGAACCGGAAGTTCATTAGGTATAACGAGCGCAGGACAAAAATCACCGTGAGAAGATCAGCGTCGTATTTAAAAAGCTCGTAAAGGTGTCGTTTACTTATCTCTCAGCCGCTGTGAACAACGTTTACAAGATTCTTCCGTGGAGTTAGGTTTATCTAGGTTATGTTACCTTCGCGATAAGCGTATGTCGCTTACTAACCGGAAGTGTACAAAAAGAAGAACCGTAATTGTTACGAATGACGAGTAAATTGTCGAATATGCTTGTTAATTAACTTAATAATTAAGTCCTTTGGAAATTTGTCAAATTTTTTTGGGTGAACTTTTTTGAAAAGTATTTGGAAATAAATGTTCAGAGATTGTTGCATTCGCACTATAAGCATGCGGGACGTAATAACCGATAGTATAACTCGAAAGAGCGCTAATCACTATTAATGGTAGTTGAATCGTTGAATGGTAATAATTAAGTGGAATTGTTTAGAAATTTCTCAATTTTCGGCTGAATGTATGAAAATGAAATTTAGCAACTTATGGTATCCACGTTATAAGCATGCGTAACATAATAACCGGAAGTATAACTTGAAAAGGAATTTAATGGCTACTAATCATATCTAAACTGTTGAATTTTTCTATTACATTGTTATGAAATACTTAGGAATAACCATTACTTAAGTTATGTTATCCTCGCACAAGCATAAGCCACGTAATAACCGGATTTATAAAACATAGGAAGAACATAATCTTTCTTATGGCAGTTCAAGTATTGGACGTTAATTATTAAGTCGAATTCTTTACACATTTTTACGAAGGCATCGGTTAACAACAAATTGCTTTGTTTCACATGCTACGTTCTTTGATATAAATATAAAATTAAGAAATTGTCAAGGTGTCTTATAATTTTGTCCATACTTTCATACAACCTATATACATAATTATATATTGGAATTTTATAGATCACGTATGTCGAAAACAACTGCGTCGCGCAACATTTAGTTATAACTCCGATGTTGTCTTCGTCTACTCTAAATTATTACAGCAATGTCGCGTGTAAAACTAAAATGATAAGGGGGCCAGGTAGTCCCCTAATGATTCTATATAACAATGGACAGTCTGTCATATGCTTCGTCAATGGTTGAAAGTCTTAAGTTTTGTTTGCGAGCGAATTTGTGAGAAATATTTCTGAAAAAGGACAGTTACCTCGTTGCTATTGTCGGTGAACCTGTTTGATGAGGAACACGATCCGCTTGTTGAGCGGTAAGATCGGTCTGCTGATTCATATCTACACAGTCATTAATATCCTGTTAACGCGTGGAAAAGGAATGCGCGACACTCTTCCTCGTTCAGTTTGCCCAGTGGTCGCAATGCATTCCTATTCCCATACTTACACGAATTATATGTACGCCAGCGAAAGTAATTAATATTCTAGATCGAAACAATTCGTAGAAGAATCGAAGTTTGGTGGAAATTCTAAATCTAAACTCGTTTTAGAATAATATTCTAAATTCGATTAATAATTCTGAGAGGAATCTATTATTATTATTATTATTTATTTGGGTTTATGTTATATTAATTCAACTAGATTGTCTCTGTATATCCAATATTATATAGTATATTGGTTTACGTTGTATTAATTGAATTACATTAATGTCGCTTTATACCTAAGATTATATAGTATATATGGATTTACGTTATACTAATTGAATTAGATTAACGTCACTTTATACGCTGCGTTATAAATATCATAATTCATAAGTTTATAAAGACAATTAAGAGAAAGAAAAGCAGAGATTTGTTTCACTCCCCAAGTATTTTAAAATCCACTTCACCTTGCATATTTTGTATATTTTTACATATCATGTGAACCTAGTTCTTTTTGGATCATCGACATTTCCCATAAATTAATCTAATTATAACTTAGTCCGTATATACTATATATACTATAGTTTAATTATAACTTACGGTAGACTACAGTGCACTATAACTTTCAACTGCTGTTTTGCATGAACTAGTTCGTCATTTGGAAATGAAACTTCTCTCGTAAGGATAAATGTAATACCAATACCGGATATATTCTCATCTTCCATAACATTCTAATATAATCTAATATAATTCTAATTCTTAAAATAATCTCTTAATTTTGCTCCATCTAAATATTTAGAAGAACGTTCTTAGAATTCTTCTGCATCTAATTAACCCAGATGTAATCCGAACTTAATCGAAATTTCTATTCCACATCTTCCGTATTATATTATTCTAAATCACCGCCAACAATTTCGAGAAGAATTCCATTGGATGACAGCTTTAATCAATCTGTATCTAGAACCGAACGAAAACGTGTTGCCGTGTTACACTTACACCCCGTTGATCCACTTTCCGAGGAAGATTCATTTTTCCGATCTACGGATAGAAACTCGCAATTACACCGGTGTCACCTTTCCAATATGCAAAGTAGCGCCATTTCTACCAAAGTTTGCATACCAAAGTAGACCACTTTTACCTTTTATCGTTCGGATCCTTGATTCGGTTCAAACGTTAGAAGACCAAAAAAAAAAAAAACGGAATTCATTTTCGAATTTATCACCGTGTTAACGAAGCGATCGTAAAATGTCCGCTAGTTTTCGAAAAGAATTGGCATAAAGTGTCGAATGAGGTCGGATTACCGTTCGTGTATTAGCGTCGTCGTCGGATCACCGTTATTAAACGACACTACTTTCAATCTTTCGCAACTTTCGAGCTGTGCAGTTCTTCCCTCCGGATGTGTCTCTCGATTGCCGATGATGATTCGAGGAACTCGCAGGATATCATTAAGGAAATTGTTGCGAGCGACATCGTCTAATTTTACCGAGATTCAAGATTACGTGTAATTTTTATCATTCGCTTGGGCTCACGCTTGGAATGACAACCGTGATATGTAATAGAACATCAAAGATTTTGCAATACGCAAACGGATTTAATGAGATTGGAAAATCACACGAAGATACGTCTTATCGTTCGTTAGAATATAAAGTACTCGAAACGACCAGAATTTTAAAATAGATAATAGATTTAGAAACCTGCAGACGGTTTCAGTTAATAGGCAATACTTTATTAAATAAGATTCTTCTCAATTGGAACACAAAATATTCGATATGATCACCGTATTGAAATAGATAGTAGATTTGTAAACGTAAAGAAGATTTCAAATAAAATTAGAAAATTTCAATATCCTTCTTAATTAACTTTTACCTATTATAACTTCTAAACTATTAGCTTCGGGGCATGAGCACCTTAATACTTTCTCGTAAAGATTAAAAACCTGCATCGAACGGTAAAATCAATACCATGAAGTTCCTTTTGAAAAAAGGATGCAGTTGTATTTTTTAGATGCACCGAATTTTGTCCAATAACATTTTCTTCTATCTTTAACCATTTTAAAGATACAACTTTTCCCAGTTGCATGGGACACCCTGTATACAAGGAAAGAAGAACCTGAAACCTTGTTCAGAGCCATAGGTAGAAAATGAAAGAAGGTTGAGTAGCCCTGGGTGGGTCTGGGTGCGGTCACATGAATGGGTTCCCGGCAGCTAAGGGTGTAGTTTATTAGTTCAGGGTGGAGCTCGCAGTATAAATTCCAACTATACGTCCGTTTGTAATTTGGAAATGATGGGCTAACAAGTGAATCATTTTTCAAAATACTGTGTCGCAATATCCTGCTGTAGCATCAAATGGAAATGTTAAGATTATATAAATATTCAGCGTTTATTGCCTAACCTATCGAAGATACCTAATCGTTTACACATCGATGTATGTATATCTGTAACATGTTAGCTTTCCGATGTAGAATTAAAGTATAAATCCCAACTATACGTCCGTTTGTAATTTGGAAATGATGGGCTAACAAGTGAATCATTTTTCAAAATACTGTGTCGCAATATCCTGCTGCAGCATCAAATGGAAATATTAAGATTGTATAAATATTCAGCGTTTATTGCTTAACTTATCGAAGATACCTAATCGTTTACACATCGATGTATATATATCTATAACGTGTTAGCTTTCCGATGTAGAATTAAAGTATAAATCCCAACTATACGTCCGTTTGTAATTTGGAAATGATGGGCTAACAAGTGAATCATTTTTCAAAATACTGTGTCGCAATATCCTGCTGCAGCATCAAATGGAAATGTTAAGATTGTATAAATATTCAGAGTTTATTGCTTAACCTATCGAAGATACCTAATCGTTTACACGATGTATATTTATAAAGTGTTAGCTTTCCGATGTAGAATTAAAGTAGCTTGAACGAAAGTAATGTTCGGTACAAATTACAAATTTAAAGTAGCGATGAAAACTTTCATTTTCTAAAGTGTGGTGCAAACATGGGCCACTGGTAAAATAATCTGAAATAAAAATAAAAACTATTGTTCTTTTTTTCCAAAACACTGTCCTTTTTATTGAAAGTGGATAAAAAAGGTCTCGATGTTAGCAATATAGTGCTCCCAGCGAACTAATTCTTACTTCAACAGATAATTATTAGAACAATGGAACAAACAAACCTGTGAAAACCTTTACAATCGCGAAATTTGTAACGATGACACCGTTTGCAACAGAACACGTTACTGCGACAAACTATAGCGACTATTTCTTCTGTACAACTTTATTTATGTTCTTTAGTCGTAATCCTGCACCGTTCCTTAACCCCTTGCCCTACAATCACGAGTCACACCCGTTCTATAAATTCTAGTATAAATTCAACAAAAATTCATATTATTCAGGATGAAAGTTAATTCGAACTCTAATTTTAGCACTGTCAAGATTGGAGGTTACCGAATACAAGTTATTAAATTCAAATGATTCGAGCAAGTGGCATGATACGAAATCAGTGATCAGCTAATGCTAGCGCACGTAGGTAATAAAATAATCGCCGGGAAAGGGGTTAAACAGAGCAGCATTTAATAAGCCTTATATTTATAATTCTTTAACTGGACCATACTTAGATCTCGGCCACTATCTCTACTTATAAACCAATAATAATACATCACGAGTAAGCAGGTAATAACAAATGATTTTTCTGTGTGAACGCAGAGTGAAAGCCGAGAGGAGACGATAACAACGAGCACAACGGTGAGCTCGCCAGGAAAGGGTGGTACCAAGACGAAGAAGAAGAAGATCGAGGGCGTCGCCGGTAACGATGCCTCGCCGAACCTCACTCCTCGTACAAAGAAAACTAAGAAGAGCAAGAAGAGCGAGCTCGAGAAGGAGAACATCTCCGTGGTAAGTGGCCAGACCGGAGTGGGTTCGTTAATTTTCTACAGGTTTAGCATTACTGCTATTGCTCAAGAATACCGGACTCTTTATTCTTCCTCCGGACGCGGAGGGAAACTCGTACAGCGGACGACGACACGATAGAATCGAGATCGATCCTGAATCGAAGACGCACGATACGCGGTATAATTTATACCCTGTGCATGAACCGTTATGTTGTGTGTTAATTAGCGATGTCGAGGCACCAGATGATGGCCGCGTGTCTTGCTAGCAAAACCGGAAGTCCATATTTAATCCTTATTTAATCCTTTGCATGCGATTGCGAGGAACAGTTTCCACACTTTTTCACTTTAATTGACCCGTGACAAACCAAGCGATTTCTACTCTTTCCTATTCCCCGCCATTTTTCAAAGGCTTTTTTTTTCATTTATGGAATTTTTCTCCGCTCTTCAATGCAATTGTTTTCATCGTTTCGAAGAGTCGAGGGAATTTTCTTTCGCGAGCATTTCCATCCTTGGGAATTTTTTTTCCTTTCGAGATGAGGTAACAATTGTAGTGCAGTTTCTAAGTGCGATTTTCAATTCGGGATATTCGTCGGTGGAAAAGTTTCTCTCTGTCAAAAAGTGGCCGTTGTTTCGCGACGACGACGTCTGGAAAAGTTTCGTGCAATGGTTCCTTCTGGAAAGGAAGAAAGGAAAACTTCAGGAGTCGAACATTTCCTGAGTTCCCTATTCAAAGTTTCGTCCTTGCTTTTGCGACACGGCTTTCGTTCTTTCGATACTTCCGCAACATTGCTGTACATTAATCTTCCAAAGCTACGGAATGCTGAGGAAAATTTCGGCTAAATCTCAAAAGCTAAAGCACTTCCTAAAATCAATCCTCTGTCTTGCAGTTTTATTTATACTTTGCTCTTTACTTATCGGAAAAGCTTTTTATTCTCCGAACAGTTCTCTGAATAACTATACGCAGGGTCAACTTGATCTTTCTCGTTTCTAATTGTATATTTTATGAATTTTTGGTCCCATTTTTTATTGTTTTACCATACGACTTGAAATACAGTGACTTAAGTATACAGTGTTTGAAATTTAGAATATATACGTAGACTTTCGTAACTGATCGTACCCGTATTAATTATTATAATTTGTAACAGATCAGAAACAAAACGAAGCATAGTTCACGATGACCAAAAATAGTATTATTTTTAGTGTAACTTTTCGTGGAGATAGACACAAATTCAATAACTAAGTGTCTTCTATCTTATTAATATTTCTGTAAGTACCTACTTTATGCTTGTATCGCATTGGTATTACATCGACTTGCTATCAAAAGCATGTTTTAGCATCAATTCAATATTATAATGATCATGTTAAGATTTTGAACATTGAGGAATTTTGAGAAGAGGAATTTTAGTTAGAGTGATGAAATTTAAAGGTTGAGGCATTCTAATTAGAAAATACCGCGAGTAAAGACAAACTTTACTTAAACTTTAGAACGACTTATTATAAAGCCTTTAAAGTATACTTACTTAGTACCATTTTCCCACTACCAAAATACAAATTTTACGTATCATTTGCAGTAGGTACTTATTGAAAAAATAGAATACACTTGTGCCAGTTTTCAACTACTTGTTATATTGAAGTTATTGAAATTAACGAGAATCACTGAATTGGTCTCATCGCTGCTTCGAACTGTCAACTATCCAAAAGTGTAACTTCAATGTTTAAAACAGCAAAGTACTTCCCAAAAAATCAACCCGATCCTTTCTCGAATTCCCTGATAAGTATAACAGTGTTGCATGTACAGTGTGCGCGTGTTTGTCTGTTTGTCAGAACTCTAACTTGCAAGAGCCGAGCATGCGTCCCCGACAGATGAACCTGGAAACTCTAGATTTCTCCGACGAGGACGATCTATCGAACGTGAACGTGAAATCTCTGGTAAGTTTCGTCGTCCGGAAACCGAAATCGATCAATTAGGGTGTTGCGTATGAAATGGACGATTTTATGTAGCTTAAATTTTTGTAGTCATTAATTAATCAAAAGTAACATTAAATGACGTTTACCGTACACAAATATAAAGCTTGGAGCTTGCTGAATTTAACACTATCGACAGATTAATTGTCTTAAAAGGAAATAGCAGATAATGAAGTAATTTTAACTATGCACACGAGTGAAATTCGAATGTTACTCATAAAATACTGTTTGAGATTAAAATTAAACTATAATAGAATGCAATAGAAGTTCTCTATTATTATTAATATTATTTATGCACGGACAGATATAAATTGCGAATGAAAAACTCAACGTTGGTTAGACAAATTTTCTACTGAAAATATACTTTATAATCGCCTGAAAGAAACACGTGGCAATGATAGACGAAAAGTTTTACTTTAATCTGATACTCGTCGATGTTTTCGAATCATCGATTAATGGGTGGACAATTTTGGCTACGCAGAATCGGTTATTTCATATGCTACGACCTAATAGTAAATTGTCCATGATCGAATTCGATGCAACGCGATTTGCTCGTTACGCGCGGCATGGTTGGCGCGTGTGTAAATTCGCCACGTGGCTCGCGTGTTCCATTCGCGCGCGCGACGCGCGACCAAGGAATTCAATTCGCGTACAGGCGCGATAACTTCAGATTTTTCTTCCCGTTTAACGCTGGATTTACGGAACCTCTGAATAATCCAGGCAATGCGATACATTATACGCTGTTTAATTAAGCGTGGTTTTATTAAATTTTCTATCGTTTAACGCTAGAACTACCAACGATTAAAGTACACTTATCTGTACGAAAGAAATAGACATGCGAGATATTTGCAATGCGCATCTCCATTAATATTTTGCATGGAAAATCGCGGAATATTCTAGGAAATGCACCGTTGCAAGTTCATATCATTTTTATGGTAAATTTGTATCCGGTCGTTTCGACTGGTTTGGTAGTTCTACTGATAATAGTAAAATTACTAGTATCTAAAGTATACTTATTAGTATAAAAAAGTAAGAGATTGTAGACATTTGAAAAATATACATATGTGTTGCAAGTGAAGCAAATCTTTGCTCATATTTTGTACAGAAAATCATGGAATATTCGTAAAAATGTACCACTGTACGTTTATATAATTGTTATAGTTGTTTATAGTAAAATGATCGGGCTGATAGTTTTAGTGTTAATCGATATAACGATATGAATACGTATTCTACTTCACCTCTCTCCCCCCAATTTTCTAATTTCGAGTATTTGTATAATATACGCCTATTCTTTCTTCGACAATCTGTCAAATTATACAGTCACTGTCTGCAAATCTAGTGTTAAATGGAAAGACAGTAAACTAGACGTGATACCATCCGCGATTTCATCTAACTTGTAAAGAAGTTTGGAAGAGGAATCTTGTGAATGAGGAAGATTAAGTTGTTGAAAATTTTTTGGGGGAATGATAGGCTGAAGATCATAGTAATGTAAGTAAAGATTATAAAAATTTGAGTTGACCTCGTGTTTCTCGATTTTCCCTTAGCGATTTGACTTAAGTGGGCAAAGCAATCTTGTGGATAACCAAGATCATGTTTGTACAAATTTTCGAGGATCTTGCAAATATTTGGTAGGCTGAGAATTATAGTAATGTAAGTCGAAGTGATGAGGATTTTAATTGGTTAATCGTGTTGCTCGATTTTTCCTTAGCAATTTGATTTAACCCTTTGCACCGATACGAAAACTTTCCTCGAAATTGTTTTTCTTTATCTTCCTTCAAAACTAGGTAAACTAGAGATAAATATTCTTTGCGAAATACGTAATAATTTAAGCTCTTACAAGACTCAGAAAAGTATGTTGATTTCTGATAGATTATACTGTTAACAAAGTTTTGTAAAAGGGTTAACTTAAATGGGGAAAAAAAATTTCGCGGATAGCGAAGATTAAGTGTTTTTTTTCTTGTCAATTTGTGTGAAAATATTTAGTAGGTAGAAAATAGAAAGCGATGGAAGTGTCAAAAAGATTCGAAATTATTTTTGTAGGGAAAAATAATATGCATTTCATATTAAATGCGATAGTGAACGCTGCAAGTGTTGGACTAATTAAAAATAAGTAAATTGCTAAATTGTTGTTCAATCTTTAGTATTCTCTTTTTAGTTATTTCTATGCCTTTTATTTACACTAAAAAATTTTACTTCTGGCATTTAGATTGCCTACTATTTCAACTCCTCAATTGATATGTACAATAATGTTATATATTATTATACAATAATAGCGTAAATTAAAATGTTGGGAATTTGAGCTAATCATGTTTCCGAATTTTTATAGTATCATCCGCTTAGTTTCATAGTTGACGAAAAATTGAAAAATATATTAGATTTTTCGTAATAATAAAGGGAAAGTATAATTTCATGAAAAATAGAAACGGACTGACTTACACCACTATAATTTTCGATTCGCCATTTGTTTATAGCAAGGGACACTTGTAAATCGGGTCTTGCGACCACGGAAAGTATTTATCGCTAGTATTACCGATTAGTATAATTGGAAAAATTGTAAACGAGCTAGTATGGTATCACACGCAATCCACTGAGATTGATCTTGTCTTGAAATCATGAGAAATACACGAATGCTTGCTTAAATTTACGTAACTTCAGTTCCACGCATTAACCCTTTTCAAATCTGATAGCAATAGCCTGAACAAGACTTTTTAAGTGTACTAATAATCATCGCAAATCTGTCGACTTTTTTCCACTTCAGCTAATTTTAATTGTCAATAAAAACATATTAGGATAGAGTATGGAAAAAAAGGAATACTTTTCAAGATATTTGTGTGCAGCGTTTCGAAGAATTTACTTACCAAAACACGTCATCGACGTTTTCTATGATTTCAATTATTAACCCCTTGCCTTATAATAACGAGTTACACTCGTGGTGTAACCTGTGCGCAAGTTACGATGAAAACACGCTGCATATTTTCGTAAACTTTAATCGACTTAATTTCAACTTGTAGAACTGTAAAATTGAGGACTGCTGAGTTCTAATTAAGTAAAACATTTTAGTGTCTCGCATTCGACTCGATGTTACAGTAGAAAATAATCAACGTTCTACCAAATACGCTTCGAAAAATTCGTAAGCCAAGGGATTAATAAAATAAATTGCTTTTACGATAGATACGTTTAATTTACGTTTAACCTTTTTGTTTTGAAAGCACAACGTTTCATATGCACCAACCTAATAGTATCAATAAATATAATTAAAATAGAATTGACAAAGTTCGTCATATCTACAATTTTATGCGTGTGAAATTTAATCGAGTATTTTTGTATAATTTCATTGAAATCTAAGCAAGCATTTACCGTGCATTTAATCATGGTATCGAAGATTAAACGATTAGCGAAGAAGTGGCACCTAAGATAGAAACACCAGAGCGTAGAGAAATCGCTAATTAATTCCTGGTTAAATTACACGTAAATTACGATCCTGCATGTATAGCGAATGTATCGTGTAACCACCCACGAGTATCAATGATATGTCGAGGTTTATAGTTAACGACGATAGTAGAGGTTCGATGGAAGAAAAACCCAAGTAGATGAATCACCGTGTAATCCAGTCGCATGTGATTAGCTTTGTACCTTGTGCATTGTATTTTGTGCATGCAGACACAGAATTATGTATCGGAGGCGACTCGAAACGAGCAGGATCGTTGTACAAAGGAAAAGATCGCGACCGGCGTGTCGATCAAACAGTTGGTAAGTAAAGAATCCTTAATTTAAGCCTCTCTCTTTCTCACTCTCTCTCTCTCTTTCTTTCTTTCTTATGTATCTCTAATATCGATTTACATACATGTATAAGTATCTTCTAATAAATTTCATCTCTCACACGACGGCGATTAATATTCGCGTTTATATTGAAATTTACGTTGCGTTCAAATGTATGTTGTCTCTTTAATACGATTGAACGATCTTTCTTATAACAAACGCTTATTTGCGCGGCTGAAGCGAATAATCGTTTTTAACGGCTGCCAGAATTACACTTTGTCAGTTGTATTTTGTCACTAACAGTGTCGTAGCTTTGGCGACATCTCGAACATGAGCGACGGCGATCAGACCACCTACGGGAAATCCAATCACACCATGGACGCTGAGGAGGTTTGTATATTTCATCATCATCTGTATTTTAACTACGATTCTTCGGATCGTTGCATTCGATATTAATACGACGTGAAATTGTTAGAGAAACAAGTTCAACCCTCGGCAAATACCACGTGGTCTATTCTAAAAATGATGGGATTACGATCGCTTTATACTTTGATTAGGGTTTCGCATAAATCGTATTTCGACGCGTATTGTTATTTACGAAACAATATTTCGTCGACTCCAGATTTGCCTGATAACAATTTTCCCTTATTCGAATTTTTTTTAGAAGCATTCGGAAAATTGACGACCTTCAAACATTGATAATATTTCTCAAGCAGATAGTAAACAGACACGGTTTCTTTTTCACGAGGATACAACAGTTGAAATAGCAGCAATTTTTCGGTGAAAAGTTAGTGATCCATTAAATATGAAATAATCTGTAGAAGTTATAAAATCCTTGGTACACGTTACGAATGGCATCGGAATACTTGTTTCGATAAAAGCGAGTTTCATTTTAGACGTAGTTCTTCAAACATCGAATAATTGATAATTTCACTGTTCACAATAATTAGATCGCTCAACGTAGTCTCATTGCTTTTGGACAAGACCACGCGTGCTTAAAAAATTCGACAGTCGACAGTCGCGTCAGATTCTTTTATCCATCCGCAACTAATGGAATGTAGAGGAATCTGAAGGAGGTGTCGGTAATTTGAAAGGATGATTCAGGATATTAGAGACCGATATCCTTTGGTCGCGGAGTCGAGGGTTAACAAGCTCGCCGCGAAAACGGCGTTCAATTTTCGCAACAATAGATTCTCGTATCGTTTTTTCTCATTGCGAAACATCACTCGCATATTATTCTCTTATTATCTCCTATTTTTTTTTTATTTTCTTTTATTTGTTTTCTTTATTTTCGTTCACTTTTGTTTGTCAACGTCGATTGAGAAGTAGATGTTAAATCGTTTCAATTCGCCTGGGACGACGAGGTCCCGAGAATGTAATTGGAGTTAGAGCATGTTGCTCGGCATTTGATGCGTACGACAGAGGAATGACAGCCCTATTAACAGTTATTACTGCATGAGCTACTTCGAACTTCCGTTACTTCGCTTCGCGATGTGTGGCAATAGGATTAACCGGACGACAAACAAATAATTTATCCTAATTATCGTAACAGCATACTAATCGCATTACGAGAGCGAGCTTTCTGAAACATTTGCATCCTCCAACGCGATCATCTTCGAATCGCGTGAAATAACCGATGAAAAATCGCCAGAGTTCATCGATAGAAATTTTGAACGTGGAAGAGAAAATTTTCGAGATCAAAAAGGGAAGATTCGCGGTTCAATTTATTCAACGGTATTTATTTATTATTGCTTTTTATCGTGTTGATCGGTCGCTCGAATTTGTCGCCGTACCACGTCAATTAAGATGCAGGTTAAGAATATTGGTTCGTGCACGTTTTGCACACCGAAAAAGTAAACTAAGTATGGGCATTACCGAGAAGATACCGATTACTGTTGTAACTCGTAAAATGAATATTTTACGAGATATAACTGCATGAAAGTAAATCAAAGGATTCTTTAAACGTTCCTTATCGATGGTTAATAAGAGACAAGTAATAGTAACCTCATTTTCACATTCGTTTATCGTAGTAGCACGTTGGAAAATGATTGGAAACATTAGCTAGGGGAATTGCCTTATAATATAGCGTACGAATACTTTTGCGAGTCACAGTATAATTTACACCACGAGTGTGACTCTTCGTTGTGAGATAAAAAGGTGGATCGTTGAGCACGAAAATTAGGCAACTTCTTTAACTTGCCACCGTGTCTGAAGTTTGTTAATTTATCAGCTTTGCACGGTGGAAAATTCAGCGAATCAAAAGCGAATCGGGGTTGATAAGTGGAAGAAAGTTCAGAAAGCTCGCGACTCCGCGAAATCTCCGCAATTTACCGTTAATCTGAGTTCCCATTGACTCCCGACGATCGTAGAAAGCAAGATCGCTGGGTGATCTACGAGTATGCGAGAAGGGTTACTCGAAGTTCACCAAAGACGCGCTAGTCTTCACCGGGGTGTCGGTCAAGGCCCTCGTAAGTACCTTTCGTGAACCTCTTTGGCGACGTCGGAGACAGCTAGAACATTCCCATTGCCTTCCACTATTCCGTCAACGAATTTTCAAAGAAACTTAACACCAGGTTACGCCAGATTTTTTCACGATCCCACAAACTATAAACCATAGGTACAACTGATATATGATCGATAGTGATGATAGTGTGTATTTTTATGCAAGTTTACACGATTAAAGAAGTGATACCTGTTTCACTTTCTAAATATTTATTATAACGGGGTGTTTAATGAGATTTTTCAAACTGTTCGCATTCCGTGTCCTTTTTGGTGTTTAACCCTTTCGCTACGGTACCTTGAAATTGAAAACTCGAAGCAGAAAGAAGGACCGCGTTTATTAATATAAGAGTAGGGCGAAGCTAAGCATTTGGATGCTCTGTATGATTAATTATGGTGTAACATTGTTGCATGACTATACTGTAGAGAAAATATACGTATACTTTTGATAGATAATTGTACAATTTTAGAAAACGTGTATATATATATATATATGTCCTTCGTAGCGAAAGGATTAAAGTTCCCATAAATGTATAAAAATCCGCAGTCTAGTGACGATGATTAAAATCTGAATTTTTCTGCATTTAATGCAAATGAAAGATACCGTATTATTTTATTTGTTACTTGGACTCCGTTTCTTTAATTCGGGTAATAAAACAATCGACAGGTTATTGGATTAAGTATTTGGAAAACAGATAATGTAATAATAATAATTAATAGACTGTGGATCTTTATGCAAATTCATAGTTTTGCAAATGCTAATAAAGAAATAGACGTTGAATGCTGCTTTGTTTCACTTTCCAAATATTGTAAAGTGCGCTTTATTTTTGACATTTTGCATATTTCTATATTTTATATGTCCTATGCATCTTTCGTAGATATACAAAATAGAATAGATATTCTATATAATCTAATGTAATAATATTTTCAGAAATATATAAGAATCCATAGTCTAATGATTAAAATATTCGCTTCCACAGCGACGCAATAAATATAAACGGAATTCTTATTTCGATCCAATTCACCTCGGTTCTACTCCACTCAAATCGTCTTATATCCGTTGGAAAATTCGCGTATGAATTTCGTTCGTTAATAGCAAGCAACCAAATAACTCTAACCGAGCGAACCCTATTATAAACGCACCTTTACTCTCTATTAGTATAATCACCGCTGTATCCCCTGTCAGTTGATTATAACTGTATTTATCATACATGTAAATTATCGTAACAAGATATATGGGCCTCGGCGCGGTCGTTGAAATTATACTTCTTTGACATTAGTCGATATCAGAACGAAATTTGTAGCCTGTTATTGACAGATAATTATTGCGGTGTGTAACTGGCAGCAACGTTCCCCCCCCCCCCCCCGCCACCCACTTTAAAGTCAATGAGAAGACGTAGTGGCTAAAAGGAGATCGATTCAAGGGGGGAATTTCCATGGCGTACACGTGAGCGATCCGCTCGAGTAACGCTTCGGCTTGGCGAAGGCAAGAGATACGTTTTGCCGTTGAGTCGGTTGCCGCGTCACGAATGCTGTCTCTCCATTTAAGGGAGGGCCGGCTTTGATAATAACCTACTACTCATTTGCCCCACTTTGCGAGCCAGCAATGGCCGAGAATCGAGGTCTTACGAGTTTTTACCCGCGTGTATCCGTCGTTTATCGGTTATCCGGTTACGGATTTCGAGTCGAGTGACATAATTCCTTGGCATCATAGCCACCGGTCTACGCCGCCAGTGAAATCGTCTCGAACTTCTCCATTGTCTCGTAAGTAGCCACGCTTTTAGTTTTCTACGAAGGATTCCGATAACTTCAACGCGTTTCACGATTACACTTCCAAGCTTGGATCATCGATTAAGGATAGATCGTATTCGGGCCTTCATAATTATTGTTTATTATTATTAACGGGCAGAAGCCGACGAAGTACAAGAAAAGAATATATAGAATAGTGTTGACACAGGCAAAGTCACATACGTAGAATGTAAAAAATTTAATAGACAGTTAATAAGTAGAGATTTAAAACTATTGATATTGTTGGTGAAAAAGTCGATGCGATTACAATGTTTATTAGCAGTTTGGCGTATTCTAACGAAAGGGTCAAGATAGTTAAGATTGGATGATAGGAGAAGCGGTCTAAATAAAAGTGGGTGGGAGATGTGTCTAAGACGAGCGTTTGAAATTAATTGAGGAAATAATTGGCGAGCATTTAATGTTTTTGTTCGTGTAATTAAGCATGTAATTGTAATTATGTTCAAATAGGTATCAAACGTGTATAGATACGATAACCCGTTAACTGCGGATAACGAGTTAACTCGCCTTATGAGTTACTAATGTTCCGGACATGCTATTTTACTTTCTCAGAAATTCCTTGTTTTCTAAAGCATCTTTATATTGGTATCAGAAACGCGTTATACCACATTTATATTCGCAGCAATCAAAATTACTCTACCGCAATATTCGTTCCTATTTATTCATTTCTATTTCTGTGTATAAGGAAGATTCTGACCGAGTAATCCCGCAGTTAACGGGTTAATTGTTGCGACATATCTCAAGTCGTTTGCAAACGTACCGTATATGAGATTGATAGGCAATTATCGATTCTAAACGTAATCGTATCAATAGCATCAAACATGTCTTACGATTAGTCCCATTACTATATATGTATTATGCAACGTCGGGACTGAAAGACGCAGCTTTAATCTATACCTTCAAAAAGTCACTTTGCAATTTCGATTTGCATCGACCTAATCACGTAGCAGGAAGATAATTCGAGGACGTGTACGCAAATGGTGTGGAAGAAACTAGAGGTGGGATCGTGCGAAAAGGAAAGACGATTTAAAGGAAATAATTCCAGCTGTCTTCGCGTTACTCGCCTCCTCTCGATCTTCTCTCTCCTTCGTCCTGTTTTCTTCTTCTCTGGCGATGCAGCGGTTGGCGAGGATTCGTAACGGCCAATTGGCGAGCGACAACTTTTTTACGGTGCTCCTACGCCAATTCTCGTTACCCCGTTCCTTTATTTGCTTATCAATTAACGATTCCTTGGTTAAAAAATTACTTAACGCATATAGAGTGCCGTAATGTGTGCGTCCGGACGGGCTAATTCCTTTGGTCAACGCTTGGAGAACGATTTTTGGAGAACGGAGCTGGATTTTCTATGGACTGGGTGATGCACAAGTAGTATAAAATGAAACCCTGTTGTTGCCAATAGCGTTATACTTCAGTATTATATTAAATATTGTATGTATATAAAATGGAAAATTCTTTAAATTGGTATTCAAGCTTGCTGCGGTTTTCTGCTCATTTTTCGACCTAATAGTGTTCTTAGAAAACTTTATATAGATGTATTTTATATTTCTATGTATTATTTGTGAACAAGAAGATTCGATTCCGTAAATACATATATTATATTATCTTTTTAAAACCTTTCCTAGCTTTGAGACAATTGCGAAGAGGTTGTCGTTAGTGTTTGCAAATTTAAGATTCAATTACGTTGGAAGAAACTTTTACTGCAAAGAAAGCGAATGTGATTAGATTGAGTAGAAGTTTGAAGATTGCAGCAGGGTTAATTTAACAATCTTTGCAAACCTAATTATTGATGGATTATAACAAAAAAATGATAGAAAGTGTAAAATTTTTAGCAATAGAGAAAATTGTAAAGAAGTTAAGCAAAGCTATGTTGGTTAAGAAAGGGTTAAAAGTTACGTTCAAACATTCATTATACTTTAAATAGATTCTGTCACTGTTATTAATACGTATATATTTTGTTAAATATAAACTACTTTTGAATCACCCTGCACTTTCGCATTGACAAGTAGAACATATCTACGAATAATGCTGGAAACCCTTAAAGTATAGATGTTGGAAGGACTATAATACATTATAGTTACAGTGAGATGGTAAAATTGTTAACAATAGCGTCGAAAAACCAGTTTACCTTTTTTTTATCGAGATTAACAAATATTATGGGATAAGTTAATTTTTACAATTTGCTTTGCAAACAGTAGTGATACTATTAAACTTTGCAGTCATTTTTCTCGGTTTCGTTTCTATTAATGAGTAGACTGGTTTCTTTCTGCATAACGCAATCCATGTGGTTTTTTGGGTTCCATCATTCGAATTCGTTACTTAACCCTTTTTGCGTCGTGGCTAAAATCAATACACACCGGAAATGACGCATATATTCGTACAGTTGAATTTCCCTATCCGGATTAATAGGAAGACGTAAGTGAGCGGATAATAAAACTTTCGAAAATAAAGCTTCGCTACCTTTATCTTTCGTTTTACAATTTTTTGGCTGCTCACCGTATGTTAAATAAGCTATTCATTGTTTGTATATTGTATCGCGAATAACGTTAATTAAGATACACGTATTTTACATCCAATGCCATTCAGTCTTAGGAACTAAAATTAAAGCTCGAATTAAAATTAAACTATTATAAATAGAATCTACTTTTACTCAATCTTCATCATAATTCATGCTACGAATTTGATTCGTCATTACAAGGCAAAGACTTATGTACATAGAAATTCAGAAAATTGACACTTTGTTTAAATATCGATGATTCCCATAATTCTTTGGTTATTAAATTCTATAAATTATTCAACTCGAGTAACAGCTTATAGTTACATTCTTTTTCCATCTTACAGTACTATGAAACAGTTAATATTAAAAATTTTTCAAATCTCACGTATAGAGGGCCATTAATTCGTTCCACAAAACTACATTGCACGATCGATCTACTCTTATACACCTAATCAGTGGTAAAATGTTCCGATAGTAGAAGCTCTATCCTTCCATCAACTATGCGCGCTAGCTTAAGCAATTCGCCATGCGAACGAATGAAAAAAAGAAAAAAAGGAAATTCCGCCAACCGCTGGATGCCTCGAACTCGAGAATGAAGGTAGCGCTTCGAATATTTACCACACGATACTAACCCGCAGCCCGTGCTGTTTCTTTCTTTTTGTTCGATGTCCCCCCCGGCCCCGGAATGCATGAAACCTTAACCGAAAATTTACGAAACCGACCTCGGGACAGAGGGCTTCCTACTGTAGTTTGGCAAACTTAACGAGCGAGGGTAAGGACACGGATCGACCGAGGCTCGAGGTAAGCCACCCCCAGAGATGACCACGATACGGTCGATTCGTATGGAGGTTTTTATCTCTCCTCAACTTTTCGCTTCTCGCTTCATTTCTCGTCTATTCTCTCGACGCTTCCCGCTTAACACGCTGCCGTTGAGTGGAAACTTTTCGCCTCTGCATCATCCTATCTAGATCGCTTGACGAGAAAGTATTCCGGATTTGCTTTTACCCTAGATTGCTACTAATTCGCGGTTAGGATAAGATCGCGATTCTTCTTCTCGATTAGCTTGGAATTCTTCGGACGGATTGAAACGAACGCTCCATTTCATTACGCGTGGTATTCGATGCGGCGTTAAGATATTAGATGTACAAATTAACCTGTTGCCTTCCGTGACTGTGTTAAATAGTGTATCGAAAGTTATTCGTGTAAGAAAAATTAAGTACCATTAGAAATACTTAATTTGTACATATTAAATGACATATGGATAACTATAAACAAAATTAAATAGCATTAGAGATAATTAACCTTTGAATATTAAGTTCTATGGATATTCAAGACTATCAAAAAAATTAAATGCCATTGGAAATACTTAATCTATAAATATTCATTTCTATAGATATTAAGAATATCAAAGATGAAACGCCATTAAAAATACTTAATCTATAAATATTGGATACTCTATCAAGGAATTAAAACTATCAAAAGAAGTGGCTATAAAAAAAAATTAATAGAAAAGCTTATATGTAAGAGAACAAAAAATTATACTTAAAATTGTAACCCTTGCATCGCTTTAAAAATTGTTTCGCTAGAAACTTTGAAACTGCGAACGCAAGTCGAAATGCTAAAGACAAATTCTGTAAAGCTAAAGTAAATGTTCTAATGTTTAAAGATTCGTACAGCTTTCGTTTCGATCAGAAGAATTTACAAGAGATCTGTTCTATTCTATTTGGGGATTATTGGACAGTGCACCAATTGCTATACCACTCGATATTACACAGAAGTCCTCCCTATTTTACCGTGACAAATTATGTTCACCGCGAGCTCACCAAATTCCAAATTTAAACGTTCAACCAACGCGAAACATTGGCATTGGCGGCGAATTTTTTGTGATACCTAGATAGAGATACGCTTAAAATGAAATCTCGTTTGATACAAGAGATATGACGATGTTTATAATAAAATATAATAAAAATTCGCCAGCAAAGTTGAGGAACCATTTCTGCCAAAAAATTGACGATTTTTAAACAATAATACTGGTTCCTAAACAGATATTAAACATATTAAATTGCACATATGCAGACATGATTTATTTTTTCGCGAAATTATAACAATTAAGAAGTCAGCAAGTTTTTCGGCGAAAATTTTGTGATCCTTTAGCTTTATTATTCAGTATATTTCTAATAGTTTCGAACACGTTATAGAACTTACAAAATTCTTGTTACACGTTACCAAATATATCAGAATACTTTTTGTAATAAAAACGAGTTCCATCTTACGTGTAGTTGTTTAAACTTCAAAACAAAAACGTGATACGTGCAAAGTGTTCATAATAATATGATGTCTCACTATATTCGCACCAATATCAATTTGTACGCCTGTTTCCCTAATTCGCCACGAATTCGCTGCCGCTGCGAATATTTCACGTCAATTCGAACGATCCTTTACTACAGGGAGATTCGCCCGCCAGTAGACTCGAAAGGAATACCGCCGCCTAAACAGACACCGACAACCTCGTGTTTGCGTATGCGATCTACTAGTGAAGGGGCCCACTTCAATTTTGGGACTCGGCTTTTCTGTTCACACACGCATATACATACGCACACAGCAGTTTTCGCTGCAGTAGCCGTCGCCGTCGACTCGCTGATACAATGACAAAAGAATCGCCCTCTAGTGTTTAGGCGGCGGTATCCTTTTCGAGTGTACTGGCGGGCGAATCACCCTGTATTATTATCCCTTAAATTCCAATTAGGAAAAGGGAGTCGAAATAGAGAAAACGAAAATAGAATGTTTTTTGTTTTGTTCACCCCCATTTGTAAGACACGCTTTCATGCTCACGCTGAACAAGCTTCAGGCTAGACTGAAACTCACACACCACGAAATTTGCGAGGTTTTCTCCCTCGACGAGAGCATAGTTGAAGCTTTCGAGCACTTCTCGTTTGACGCGTGCACTGTTTGTGTTTACAGAAGTCGAGCTTCAATAAATTCGACGCCCTCAGCAAGAAGACGGTGCTGCATGTGCGCTCGATCGACGCCGGTAAAGTGCAACAACAGCTGAACGCCGTAAGCACATTCTCTTTCTCTCCTCTAAAGATACTTTAAGATTGACGTACTTAGCCCTTCAGTCCCGCGGAGAGCGTGTAAATAGCCTCTCTGTTTCGAGCTGTTCGCGCGGAATTGATCTTTCCAGTTCATAAGCAGCGGAACACAAAGCAACTGGCTCGTTCAAGAAGAAACTCTCATTGTCAGCTGAAGGATTTAACCTTTGCCATTAAAAAGAGAAAAGATCGCAATTTTATATTAGAAAAAAGAAAGAGGGGAGAATTCTTACGAGAAAGTTCTATTTATGGTGCAACGCATGCAACTACTTGCATTTCACGATTATTTATTAAACGTTGAACGATTAGAGCTCGATGCATGATTGATTAGCTGTTAGAATTTAATTTAAGCGATGTAGGTGTTTTAGATAGCAGGCTGCTTTAATCGTAATCGTAGAAATGTTATGTTGGTAGATATGAAATTGATGTAACGATGTGAAAGCTTTTTTATTTTATTCGTGGCGAAGATACGACGAATGAATAATTAAAGAACAGAAGTAAAGTCGAGTTCGTTACATTTCGCAAACGAATTATTTTTATTAAGTTTTCCCTGACTTGCAGAGAATATTTTACTTAATAAAAATAATTTTCGTTAATGTTCTTTGAAAACCGAAGAACATTTTCCTATAAATTTCTCCACTCAAAACTACAATTTCATATGCGACGATCTAATATAAACACAGTGTCTCGATAGCTTGAGCATCTTTCAATTGTTTAAAATTCGTTTCAGCATGTGAAAAATCTCAAAAAATTCTTGGTCATTCATTTTATTCGTTAAAGTGTCTCTATCTTTTTTCCATAATTTGTTATATGGATAATAGAACACACAAGAAATTGAGTTTAGACTATAAACTTGAAGGAATATTTTTATTTCATTCTATTTTATTTATACGAGACAACCCATTGATTATAAGAAAATTATTACAGTGAGGTACGGGAGATAATAATAGTACCAAAGAAAAGTGCAAAAGGAAGAGAAGTATATAATAGTAACAAAAATTTTACAGAGAAGTGCGATGTAGTAGCTGTTTCATAGAGTGGGGAGATTGACTGAACAGATCTAAGATAGGATAAGTGTTGTTAACATTAATAATCATTCTATTAATAACTGAGTGGTAGGTATATGCGGTTCTATGTGGTTGTGTATAAAAAAAAGTTATATCAAGCGGTCTGCAACGTAGTATACTATACATCCTAACGTAATAATTTCACAGATAAACCTCGTAACCTAAATTTAACCATACGTTTATTGAAAAATTGCTACGATATTTGAAACAAACTTTTATGGCCCACGAGTCGCAGTTTGAGTAAAACTGATCTAAATACTAAGTAAGCAAAAAGAAAAAAAACGGCGAACCGTAATTTGTTACATAATATCTCCTTGGAAGTCTTCAATCTGTTTCGAAGCCCCGAAAACTGGTTCCCATATAATCTGACAATTTACTCCGCTTCGATCAAAACAATTGGAGCGGATAAAAGAAGGCGTCGTCGCGCGTCGCGTCGAAATACGGACGGGAGGAGAAATACCTAAGTAGTAGAGTGAAAATAAAGGAAGAAAAAAAAAAAAACAGTTCGGTGGAAGAGTAATCGAATTTGCCAGCAGGTGGGTCAGAATGGCGACACGAATCCGAATTGCCGTAGCTGCGGCAAGGTCGTCTTCCAAATGGAACAGACAAAGGCTGAGGGTCTGGTCTGGCACAAGAATTGCTTCCGGTGCGTCCAGTGTAGCAAGCAGCTTAACGTGGACAATTACGAGAGCCACGAGAGCACGCTTTACTGTAAGCCACACTTCAAGGAACTCTTCCAACCGAAACCGGTTGAAGAGTCCGACCAGCCTGGTAAGTCGATCACACCGCATCGTTTACGCCACGCTCTCCTCGCTAGACGTAGGCGGAACTCGCCTTAAAATAGCCCCCAGTTTCTAATCTACGCGAATCTTTTTCCTCCCTTTGACATCACCGTCTTCGCTACTCGCGATTCGCCATTTCATTTATTGTATTTAGTCGGTTGTTTGCGCTCGCCAAGAGTACACAAACGCGGTTCGCTTTTTCTTCACGCGGTGTGACTTCAAAGTGTAGAGTTAAAGATTCGCGAAGGTAAAGAAGAAGTAAAGTGAAGGAAAACAGAGAAAGAGAGAGAGTTCTCTTATTTTTTTTTCTTCTATTTTAAACCCCTTGCCTTAGGAGTTTTTTTTTTAGTACGTGATTTTACTGTTAACCCTTTCGCTACGAAAGTGTACGTTCTAAAAAATTGGATAGTCGTATGCTAAAAGTAGACATTATTTGTTTCCTGTAACACGGTACTATTACCGGACGGCGGGTTTTTATGCGTTTATAAGAAACTTGAAGTTGCAGAATTCCAATGATATGTAAAAATATATGAAACATTGAAAGTACTTTAGATGTTATATGTCGCAAAACGTGAAACGTATCTTTATTCAGATTTTATTTCTTTAAATGCGTTTGTGAAAGGTTAACGTTGCATAAAAATTCGCACTCTAACTATTACTATTACAATTTATACATACATATTTTACAGTAGTTAATTTTGCGAAGCGTGTAAATACTTTATACCATGATTCTTTCAACTACAATTTAGATGTGTACATATTCCACAGTAGTCAATTTTGCGAAGCGTGCAAATGCTTTATATCATGATCCTTTTAATTACAATTTATGCGTACATAATCCACAATGGTTACTTTACGAAGCGTGTAAATACTTTATACCACGATTCTTTTACTTTTAAGGTACCGTAGCGAAAGGGTTAATACTTTATCGAAAGCAAATCTCTGAATTATTACGCGTGATTTGGATTAGTTACGTTTTACCATTTATAAACTGGATCTACGGTTAAAGTGAAAAGGAAAGTTGTTTATTATGTTAGGTGAGTGCAAAAGTTTTAGCGGATTTTATTATGCAAGAACTAAACTGTCTCACCTTATTAAAAGTATACAGCGATTTAACTATGTTGCGATCTTCAAGATTCTATTCAATGCAATCGTATTCATCTTTTTTGAGAAAAATTCTATATAAACAAGTATAAGAAATTTATTTAAGAATAAAGAATATAAATTCGATTTACGAATATATTAATAAGAAACTTTTTATATTTATTTCGTCTCCGAATTAAGAAATGTGTTAAAAACAGGTAACATCGCCTTTAGGATAAAAAATGATCCAAGGATCGCACCAAGGTTAAGTCGTCAATTATTAGGTCTAGCAATAATTAACATCGTTTTTTAACTTCAAAAACGCATGATTCAACGACGACATTAATTATTGTTAGACCTGATGATGTATTTATAGTCTCCATGTTTTAGTACCTTCTACCAAAATTCGAAAATTTATCGGATGCATCGATTATTTCTAATGAAATTGAATATCTATTCGACCTCGAATATAATTATTAAACTACGAATATATTTATGCGTTTGTAATAGATTTAAATGTGCAATTTTCCATCATTTAATTGCAACAGCGTATGACTATAATTAGTTGCTGTCATAGAAATGAAATCTGGAACCCATTCAAAGAACCTCTGCTTACAAAATATGGTTATGTGCCAATGCTATTCTGCAGCCGTTGTATATCCACAAATACACAAAATATCCAAAACGAAGCGTATAAACAAATTCCTGTTTAAATTCCATTTGTCACTTTATATTTACGAAGCTATAAATTTGCATAAACATGCGCAGTCTAATAATTACTATTATTTTGCAACACTTTCTGCTATCCTTCTACCAACTGATCTTTTCGTGAAATAAATCCATCGACCCACTATAAATAATAGATTACTTATTGATACGTGTAACACATTCATTAAAATACAAAACGGTTCTTATAGCGTAAATCTACGGTCAGTCGCAAAAGACTACTACGTACACTATTAAATTTCAAATATTTAAAAAAAAACTACAAAAATTTTGATCATTTTACAAGCATTCATTTACTTACTATTATTCGTTACTTTCGGTGCAACTAAATAAAATGCAACGTCTCGAATAGCCACGGATAGTGCTGCCCTACGCTGTATAAATACTCGAAATTCATACATAAATTTGTGCGTAGATTTTTGTACGACTGACTGTACAAAAACTTTTGTATTCACCCAATGATCGACAATAACATTCCCTACGAGTGCGATATATCAATCGGCGTACAAGGCAAGCGGTTAAAAATGCATAAATCGAAGGTAGAAGTGGAATGGAAGCAACCGGGTGGAATAAAAAGTCTTATATTCGCCATCGGCGGCACCCGACAACGCAGAGGGTCCCCCTTTTATTGTAGTCACTGAAATTACCGTCCTTCCCCTTCTGCGTCTATCCCCTTGTTCCCAAACGTTCCTCCCCCTCTATATAATTACACGTAAATGCAGAGAGATCGTTAATGCGACAAAGAGATGTCTTGTGAACTCCGTAGTGCGACCTCGAAAGCCGGAGCTGATCATACGGGAGAACGAGCCGAAAGAGCTGCCGCCCGATGTGGTCAGAGGTAATAGTTCTGACGGTGGTAGTGTGCGACGACGATATGACGACAAAAGTCGTCCCGGAGTGACTTTCTAACAGTTGCCTAACCGTTTGCAGAGTGCACCCCTTTAATACCGCTGATTATTATCGTTAACACAACGACGCACACGCATCCTATATATATATATATATATATTTTTTTTTTCTAAATTGCTCTTGGTTTTTTGTTCTACTATCGTTGATTATTAATCGATCGTCCGTTTGATTTGTGTGCAGTTTTATTTTTGTTTTAAATTTACACGGATGCTGTGTAACGTCGCTATAGTCAGACAGAAATCATCGTTGCATGACGACTCATGACAATTTCGGGTCTGTTAGCGGAATGATCGTAATTGCGAGAGTCGTGCAGGGTGTTTTCGATAAACTGAAATTAATTAATTAAGTAACGTTAAGGGTTGGCATGTGTAAAATCGTGAGCCTAGATTAACTCTGTAATTTAATTTTGGAATATTTTATCCGAATTTAACAACAACTTATCGAAACACCCTCCATGATCTACGACTCCGAGAAATTATGCTTCGAGAGAACGTACAGTGGGTGATCAAATTATTATGGACGCTTCGGTATTATCACTTACTAAATTCGAAGAATAATAGAAATGAAAATACACTTAGGATGAACTCTATTTTAATACGAAAACTATTGCTACGTTTTTCGACGGCAAAATTAGGGAATCGTGAAAATTTTGCAGAAAAGTTGCCTACCTTTCAACATAGTAATACTCGTGTTCCTAAACAGATATTGAATACACTAAATATATTTTGTTTCACGATTGTTTTTCACGAAGTTGTAATAGTTGAAATATCAGCACATTTTTGGCGATAATTTGCTGATCCTTTAATAACCCGAAAATTCTGATTTTTTTTAAACTTTACGAGTTTGTGGGAACCTTAAGAGATATCGTAAACTATTTTTTTTTTATCAGCTATATCTCGATCCATCAGGGTGAAAATACTCCTTATACGTATTTAGCTGATTTCCTATATATTAATATATCTTTAAAACTACTTTGAAACTAATAATTTTTGTGGTCTAAAAACTTGATACAATACTTTATAGAAGCTATAAAATCTTCGTATTATGCGTTACTAAAAACACCAGACCACTTTCGGTAATAAGATCGAGTTTCATCTGAAGCGTAGCTGTTCAAACATCACCCAACAGATAATCGTAAAGTGTCCATAATAATTAGATGCCCCACTGTAATAGACACGAGATTGTCGAATCCGATCCAATCCATTCCTCGAAACGACTAACCGGCGCAGTAAACCTCTTTAGAGCGAACTGAACACGATTTTGTCACAGCTTGGCTAGACTCCCGAGTCGCCTATGGACCATTTAGAAACCATAACCATCGCATCAACAACAGCGTTACCATCAATCTAAAAGCGACTACTACTCAATGTTGTACCATCCATCTAATCCTAATCTTGTACGGGGACATTCAATGGAAACGTTTTTTTCTTCGATATTCGATTACAGCCTCAGACAAACCGGACCTGGGTCTCGAGGAGTTGTCGAGCCTGAACGTGAAGTCCCGGTTCCAAGTGTTCGAGAAGGCCGGCACAGAGACGAACGAGATCGAAAGGTCGCCGTCGCAGATTGCTGTGAAGAGGTCACCCAGCATCCTCAGCAAACTTGCCAAGTGAGTAATCCATCGTTTTGGCGGAGTCACCTATATAATTCAACCCGTGGAATCGTTTCTGGCCTCACTCTCTCCTCTCGTGTGCCGACCATATACGAGAAGGAGTCGTGGGTCGAGGAGATGGTGTTCTCAGCCGTGACACAGATTCGCTTCCACGAGATGGACACAACGAGGTCTCTGTGTGTAGCCGACGCTTTTCATGGAACACATTGATTATCTTCGCAATGGGATTGTGTTCTCTTGCTGAATGAAATGTGGTTATCTGGTTTGTTGCTTAGACAATAGGAGATATTTTTCCATTGTTTACGCGCGCGGATAATTGGATGTGGGTGATCAAATTATTGTGAACACTTCTGAAATTATTACAGACTGCGAGTTTGAACTGGCACACTTAGTATGGAACCTCTGTTTTTTTTTTACGGAAAGAATTGTTATGTTTTTAGTAACTCGTGGCAAGAATTTAATGGCTTTCTAAGAGTTACTTCAAATTTTTAAAAGTATACCTAGCAGCCAAATTAATCCTCGCACGACGAATGCAGGGCCACTTTGACACGTGAATTGTTAAGCTTTTGGAATTTCAAGCCATCGAAATTACTAGATTTTTAAATTATGAAAGTTTCAGAATTCTATACTTTTGAATTGTCAAGTTCCTGGATTTCCAAACGCTTCAATTTTCAAGCTATCGAATTTCAAACCATCAAATCTCCAAGCCTTTGAATCAGCAAAAACTTCCACTAATTTCTGACGTCTCTAATAACAAAACAAGTTTCTGCGCAGGATCTCATAACTTCATTTATTTCCTATACAAATATGCATTTGCATAAACATCCGCAGTCCAATTGCGAGATCATTTTAAGAACACAGTGCAGCAGAGATCACGTTAAATATTAAATTATTAACCCTTCAACGACAACCGATACCAATGACTATATAAATATCTATTTAAAACAAAAGAATCGTCCGATCTTGATTATATCGATGCGATGTCAACCTTCGTGTTTTAACTTACGTCACATCGAATTAAATTATCGAAATAATCTATCGGTTCCGTTTAAATACATAAATCCCCTAAAGTCGCACAAGGACGCGAAGCTGCTCCGTCGTTGAAGAGTAAATCGATTACTCCAAGACGCAAATGATGCCTACGAAGTAACCTATTCAAATTCCGCATACTCTCGTTCAAAAATGTGCAAGCGGCTATAAAACAGTAGGAGAATAAATTTGCTAACGCGCGCCTCTCTTTACGATTGCGACAACCGTTTGTTGTCCGATCAGCGATTTTCTTTCGCGTGGATCGTGTTGATGGCATAAAAGAGAGCAGCAAAAGGGTATCAGTGTTGTTCGTGTGCGAAGCAATCAGAATTCGACGGAATGTTTGCAACTACTTTGCGCGTCTTTTTGTCCAGATTCCAGGCCAAAGGCATGGATATCGGCGTGGCGGATGAGTCTCTGAATGGAATCCCTTACGAAGAGTCGAGCGAGAGCGAGGAGGAAGAAGAAGCAGAGGAAACGGAGGGTGAGGAGAAACATTTAATTCAAATCGAGATTCCGCGTAATCCCGTGTTTCGAATCTTCTCTCAGACTTTAGTCTCTTCCCTTTCCCGTCTTCCCTTTGTTCGGTCTGCTGCCGTATTTCCACGAGAGCCGGCTCTTCTTTTTTTTTGCAACCTTTCTCCTGTTACTAGAGGGAACGGGAAAGCTTTGAGTAACGGGTTAAAAGCTACGGAATAAGGTTCCATCGTTGAGCACCATAAGTGATGTTCCGAATAATCGAGCAAATTAAATACTCCATCTTATTGAATTTCCATTCGGAATCCTTTTCAACAAAGTGGTATTGTTACGCTTCTTTTTTATCCTTGAGTCGTAATGTCATTTAGAGATGACCAGATTCAGATTGTTGCATGCTACATTATACTAATTAAGCCTACCGCGATCCTCGAATTCTTCTTCACTCAATTGTGTCATAATCTTCTTAAAATACTTCCTAGTCTTACGATTTCATTGCTGAGCACTATCAGTGATACTTATGAAGAATCGAGCAAAGTAAATTGAAGAAAATCTATTGAAGTACCTTACAGAATCCTTTTTAACGAAGCGGGATTGTTTCACTTCTCTTTACGATCTTTCTATTTTTTAATTATAATGTAATTTAAAGGAGATCAGGTTCTGTTGTAGCATACTGCATTATTCTAATTAAACCTGCTACGATCTTCGTGTTATTCTTATCCCAATCGATTTTTGATTTTCCTAAAATACTTCCTAGTCGTTAAACAAATATAAGAGAGTTGTTATTAACCTTTCGAGTGGCAAATAATTTCAAGAGATCGACGCATTTCTATATTTATTTTCACGGATGGCGCACGCACACGATCTTTAGTATCAGTATCGTCATCTTTATTAATCATTACGAAATATTTTCAAATTCATGTTTGCTGAACATTTTTTACTGCGTATTCATCGTTTCAATTTAATCAACACAACATATGTATGTGCCGTTCTTTTAAGTGGTATAAGTATATTTATTCAGACACTGTGATACTTAAGAGTTTAACAGACGACATTCGTGTCTGATTAAAACTGGCCCAATTCACTTCAGTCTCGAACACCGCGGAGAGATTCTGCTCTTCATTGTACGTATTTTTCGTCTTGTTAAATTTTTGTATATTCTATATTATATACGTTTCTTTATAATTTCATAATCTTGTACTTTACATTTACCGTATTTACTTCTACACTATTGTAGTTTACATTTACTGTATTTACTTCTACACTATTGTAGTTTACATTTACTGTATTTACTTCTACACTATTGTACTTTATATTCGCTGCGATTATGTCATACGTATTACACTGATTTCTGTATCATTTATGTTAAAGGACATTAACTCATTAAATAAATACATTTTTTTTTAAATTAGACTTACACTATATTAAAACAAAGATAGCTCGGATCACAGAAAAACTTTATCCAACGAAATCGTGAAATTACGCAAAGCTTTTAACTAAATTTACGAACGTTGACCAGAATTGTTTTGCTTATGAGTCCCTGAAATTTTCACGAAATTTTCCCAACTTTCCCAAAACTTCACTGAAAATTTGCTCAACATTTTCTGCTAAAAGTTCCACTGACCACTTCGCAATTTTAGCTAAAGTTACAAACTTTGACGAGAATTATTTTGCTTATGGGTCGAAACTTTTTCCAACTTTCCCAAAACTTCACTGAAAATTTGCCCAACATTTTCTACCGAAAGTTCCACCGACCAATTCGAAATTTCCTTGTGCGTTTCAGAGGTGGACAGCGAGATCGTGAAGGCGAAACGCGCGACCCGCGAGCGTCCCATAAGTTTCACAAAAATGGACGACATAAAGAATCGTTGGGAGACGACGAGCCAGCAAGGGAGACGCGAGGTTCAACGGGAAGCAAGGAAAGAAGAGATCGCTGGAATTCGCTCCAGATTGTTCATGGTAAATCTATGTGTACAACGTTTCGTTTTCGGGCTCATTGAGCCGCGTCGCGAACTCCGGCAAACAAACTCCGTGTTTTATGAAAGAAACGATGTTGCGGCGTTCGAGTTAATTTCGAGAGCATCTAAATCGTTGGTGAAGTAGTCCGGGGTAATGGCATCGAGCCCATTAGACACGTAGACGCAGAAAAAGTCGGAGAGAAGGAAATGTAGCGCACACGCATTCTCTCTTTAGAGCGCGGCTTACGCCGAGTGCAACACGTGCACCGATTATGGAGGAACGCATCGCGATTCTAAACGATCCGAACGATCGTTTAGTCGATCCGGTTGTTGGTGAACCTTTGTGGATCCGGTATTTTAAGAACAAAGTACGAATAATAATTTAACGATATTCGCAACGGGAAGATAGAAGAAGATTTTCTTTCGTTCCAGAAGCGACACGTCTGCGTTAAAAATGAACACCTTATGGCGACGTTCATTCGAGTGAATAGTTAAAAACACGAGTAACGCGTAATGGTAATGTTGTTAAAGAAACTTTCGGTAATTGGATGGTTTATCTTTTAATGGTGATTATCGCAAAGCTTGTGTATCGTTATCGGTTATTTTGACCATTTTAAAGAAACTAAGTTCGACCGTCTCTGTTTTTGATCTTAATGGTATGGTAATTAAAATTGTAAAGTGGAATTGAAAGTAAATATGTGTGGAAGTGTAAAAGGGACAGTAGAAAGGTGGAATTTTTATAGCAGGACTGCTCTGTGATTTGGGACAGATTATTATCATAGCGATATGTTGTTTTTTTAATGTATTGGAGATTAATTGAAAAGGCAACATTATTTATGGGATAGTTTAACAGATACAATAATATTCCAAATTTAATATTAAATTTTGAAGATCTACTATATATATTTAATAATTTAATAACTATAAATTAAATCAACATATACCAATGCGATTTGCCACTATAAATAGATAAATAATCAACTGCGGCAACAAATTTATGGATGAAAATAGTCGCAAAACTAACAACTTTCAAATGATATATGCAACGATAAAAATAGATTTAAATTATGATTGAAAGAAGGAATCGTAAATTTAATAGTCAACCGAATGTTTAATCTATGTTGTTATTATTATTAGGTGTACCAAATCCAGCATTTATTTTTAATCAAATTAGATACTCGATCTTAAATATAATTGCTTGTTATTTACTACATTTTTCACACAAGATATAAACTCCGATTCGAGAGGAAGCTTAATAAAATAAATTCATTAACTCATTGTCAGTTAAAAATAGTGGATTACTTATTAGGTACATCAAACATTATTATTTATTAGGGTGTTTCTTTTATCTCGCGTCGTCTAATATTTTTGTTATTTCTGCAGATACGAAAAAATGTGTTAGGTCAAATTTGTCTGGTTCAAAGCTAAGAATATTATACTCCATGTTTTTTTTCCTCTCAACATCGGTTTTTCTAAGTTTGAAACACATTTTTGTACAAATTTTGTACCAAATTTTTGCACATTAATATCTACTTATCGCGATGCAAAATCGTAGTGCATATCGAAACAAATCAACGATCTATAACATTATAATCTTTAAATTACCTTAAGTGAACAAGTCGCGCTAGTTTAAGCGGCTGAAAAATTCGATAATTCTGTTTTTTTCGTGAGAAAGAAAAACAATTAGTCACAAAATACTCTTAATTTTGAACCAGACATTTCAAGTTTGTTCTGACAAATTCTTTTCGCGTCAGCGAAAACAACCGATATATCAAATTAGACGTGGAAGATAAAAGGAACATCTGGTGTATAAATAATTCACAAGCAAAATGCAACGAACGAACGGAAGGATACAGCATGACAAATTGATATTAACAAGAAGAAGATAATAGAGACCTAACAAGCATACTTTTCCCAAGCAAATCGCACATCTGCGTGGCAAATTAATCTCCGTTGTAAGAGAAACAAGATCAAAGGAATCCTTTGCCTGTATGTCTAACGGAAGTCTGTGAATTCTGTGTTACAGGGCAAACAGGGTAAAATGAAGGAGATGTATCAGCAAGCAGTAGCCGGAAGTGAGCGCGTGACGAAGATCAATGCTGCGGAGGAGATCCAACACTCGACCCATGCTCGTTCCATCAAAGAACGATTCGAACGGGGCGAGCCCATTGCCGCGTCCGACGACGAGACAGACAGCAAACCGAAACCGGAGAAGGCTGACGAGGAAGTGATCGCAGCAGGTGCATTTCGCCCCGTGAACCAACACGTATATTTAGAACCCGTTAAATGTAATTAGCCACATGGATCGCCGTTCGAAAACTGCCAGCAGAGGCCTGGCTGTTGAATTTGCTACCATGTGCGCTAGCAACATCTCGCTACGGTGGTCTTAAGATAGATATTCCAGCCTGTCTAACTTACAATACATCGGTTAATAGCTAACATTAATCCTTTCGCCGGGACAGGCAGATTTAACGCGGTGGAACTCTACCAGGATGGTTCTAATCACCCATTCACGTAATTTCTCGTAAAACTTGCATACATTTACGCGTTGGTGAAACTCTATAACTTTGCCGCGATTTTCTGTAATTAGGATAAGTAAAGATTTATTTTTATCGGGTTATACGTACCGGTGATTATTTTTATATACATACTGGTTATATATATGTATATATAATAAATATGTATATATGTATGTATATAAAAATAATTAAAGTGGTGTAAGTCGAACGAAGATAAAGAAAAAATACTTCCATAGTTTTGTGATAGAAATTAAGGTAAACACAACATAAGTGAGAAGATCATATTTTTTTAGTTTCATGGCTTATAACTCTTGTAATTACCGGCACAATCTATTATTTGCTCGAGTATCTTTGGTACGAACAATACAGGTACACTTTGACTCTTAGTTTTAACACTAGAACTACCGAGGATTAAAGTATACTTATTTGTACCAAACGAATAGACATGCGAAATATTTGCAAAGAGCATGTGATTGAAATACAATATATCACAATTAATATTTTGTATAGAAAATCGCGGAATATTCGAGAAAATGCACCGTTTCAAAAGTTTATATAATTTTTATGGCAAATTTGTAACCAGTCATTTTGACTGGTTTGATAGTTCTAGTGTTAAAGCAGTATTAATTGGAATTAATTGGTAGCTTTAAAGCAAAATTAAACGCGTAAGTGACACTTTTTTCCGATAGTTGTTTTTGATAAAGTTGTTATGATATTGAATTGGAATTATGAGATTAGTTTATTATTATATTTCATACGAGGAGTTGTCAATAACAATTTTTAGATTTCGGATGATGTAGCGTTAAATAACCGAGCTTAATAGTTATAAAGTGTCAGCAACACGTTATGAGTGAACTTTTCGAAGTGCAAAAAGGACCAATAGTAGGGAAAGGATTAAAATTCATATTTTAACGAACGGGACACGCTATTGATGATATTTCTATTTATACTTGAAAGTCAGACGTTATTTGCAAATTTATATTTTGAGAATGAGGCATATGTACAGTGGATAATTAAATTATTATGAACACATCGATTTTATACTTTTTAAGTTCGAACAAGAATAGAAATGCAAATACAATTAAAATGAACCCTTTTATAGTACACAAACAGTATTGCTATGATTTTAATAATGCATAACGAAAATTGTAATATTTTTACGAATTATTTGACATTTTTAGAAATATTGCCGATCTTTAAACAATAATACTCGTTCCCAAGCGGATATTAAACACACTAAACGCACACGATTTTTCTTCACGAAGTTATAGTAGTTAAAAATCAGTAATTCTTTGGCGTACATTTCGTGATCCTTTAATTTTGCTGCTGAGTATATTTTTAAAAATTTTAAATAATTTATAGTAGCCTTAAAATTCTTGCTACACGTTACAGGAAACATAATAATACTTTTGGTAATAAAAATAGGTTTCATTTTAAGCAAACTTGTTCAAAACTTTTAAAACTTCTTTAGATTTCCAAGTTTACTGCCATAGTTTCATTCTAATTTTAATTTCACATCCGAATTGGAAAGTGGAAGCTAATTCGCTTTGAAAAGTTTCAAAATTTGAAATAATAATGCATCGCATAGATTTTTAGATATTTTTATCGACGTACAATCGATTTTAAAGCATAGTTAATTGTAAATTTGTGCAAGGTTGCTGTGACCCCGTATAATTCGAAGAATTGTTAACCCTATGCATTCGAGACCAGCTTTAGAAACTGTCGAGTGCAAAGGGTTAAGAAACAGAACTACTTTAGCCCTTTAAGTGCGGAGCTCTTGTAATTTAAAAGTCATACTTTTACATAAAGTGCTGCTTAAAGTTACTATTATACTTATTTATTTACGCAGCATTAAATAGGATACTTCGATAATAATTAATAAATAAGAATAATGCACATTTAACGTGCGTTGATTTCGAACATTGATCATTCAGGTCGCGATTATAAAACAGAAACATTCGTGAATACATATATGCACGTCCACAGTACTTAAAGGGTTAATCGTTGTTTGTTTTTTTTTGCTATTTGCTCTCATCAAGTGATATTTTAGTCAGAATAATCGAGGTAAACTGATCGATTCGATGTTACACAGGAATTAGCAGAAAGTCCCGGTCCCTGTTTCTGGAACTGGACGCCACTGCAGCAAAAACCGGAAGACCAGTGACTCCAGTAAACCCGAAAACACCAGCTGAAGCACCCCGACGCGCCAGAGACGTAAGTTTCTATCTATTCTTGTTTAAACATTTCCTAATAATTTGTTGCCATAATCTACCGATTATTGGGCGTGTAATGGATGTCGAACATAGAATACTTCGTTCACATTATTGTACGTAAGCCCTGATTATAAAATGCGGAACCCGCAGTGGCTACATAAAGTATTTGCACATACCTCAATTTTTCAACCGGGCAATTTTTCATTTTAACTGCAATGCGATATACTTTTATTCAACCACGGGAAATTTAATATATTTCGAGGCAACTAATCAATACTTAAATATAGTGATGGGCGAATACTTTTTGTAAGCCACAGCACGCGTCAAAAGGTTAAAAATCGTGTTCGAGATCCACTTTTCGATGCCGCATTTAAATTGACGGGAGAGAGGGAAGTACGTGTTTTAAATTTGCGATGAATCGGGTTAATGGTATGAAACCTGTATCGAACGAAGGCATTCATGGTACGACAAGTCTCAGACGACGTGGTGCGCAGCTCGGACACCACCGAGGAAGTTCAAGTCGAGACCTCGGACATTTCGAACAAATTCAAATTTTTCGAGTCCTACAAGGAACCGGAAAAACAACGGAAGCAGTTCCGAATTACCCCTCCGCGCGATGGTCAAGTAAAGGTTCGAGGTTTTCCCGAGTGCAGAGTGTTGTTGCATTTTGAATATTCTAATCACGATTCACGTCGTACTTTACGGATTTAACACAAATCGATGATATGCAATCGTTGTGCGTGTGTGATTTTTGAATTCTGAAACTAATTCCATTTTTCTCCCATAATATTGTATCAGGTTGTCCACCAAAAGTTCGCTTCTCTGTACTTAATTCTTTTAAGCAATATGACTTCGGGGAATTTATACAAAATGGCGTTAGGGATTTTTGACGAAATTTGGGAAGATCTTGGGACCAGAATAAGTTTACGTGCTTTAATAAATTGTATCGTTTGTACAATTTTGTGCACTTGGTATTTAGTTAAAAGAGGAAAAGAACTTTTAGGTCAACCTAATGGAACCCAAACTGAGCAACTCCATCAAATGAATAGAATTGAATTGAATTAAGAAATCGAACGCCAAATTTTGCAAAACTAACAAAACTGCGAAAGTAGTTAATTGGTTTGCAGTTAACGTATCGAATCATATATCTTGCTGAGGAAATTGCAAAACTGATAAGTTGTTCACGTTACAATATAATCCTTTGATTCGATACAATTGTTAATAAGAGGCACAGCAACTGTGTAATACGATGATTGAAAAATCGAGTAAAAATTAAAGACACAACAGTATTTTGTTGCCTTTATGGAAATTCGACAAAAATTGATAAGCATCATTTTTGTCGCGAATGCTCCAATTTGCAAGAATTGGAGTTGATCAGTTGTGCTTCTAAAAAGCTCAATTATCGCATGGTATTTCAATATTCGATTAACACTAGATTTACGAAACTCCTTTAATTTGACGGATTTCGAATTTCATGCAGAAAATTACAGAAATCATAAACATTAGGTGTACGAGGGATAATATATTTTCAATAGAATCGCTATACGCATTTTGCTGTTAAATTCGAACTAATATAAATCCTTTTTGTAACAGATTGCGATAAAAGGTGACAAATGGATACACCACGACAATCCTAATCGCGGAAAGACATTTTCGTCGACAAAAGACTTCTTGTCGTGTAACATTTCAATCTTATTTTTACTCGTAATTTCCCATTTATCTCCATTTCCAAAGTTCGATTTTAACAATCGAACATTACACTACAATTGAAAAGTATCCATAGTTTTATCTCGTAAGTTATGCACAAAGTAACACAGAGATAAATAAGTCATTATTATTATCGATCTCACAGATCGACGACATTAGCTAAGGGTTCAAATTCTTCCAGAATGGATCATCCACCTGTTATCACCGATTCCCTCTAAACCCATTAAATCCCCCCATGAATCATCTCTTGTTCATCGATATGAAAACCGATGATAATAATTCTTATCTAAAAAAAAAAAAAAAAAGAGCCAGCACCGAAATTTCGAAATACTTTCTCCTCGCGCTGACCAGGGTTTACTAATCTCTCTTTGCATTGCAACAACCGGCGAACGATTATTCGCGTGATTGATGCCTAATAAAAGGGAAGAAGCTCATGAAAGCTCCTCATCGCCGCCGTGGCCACGAAGAGCATACACAGTGGCACTTGATTCCGCCGCTGTCCTTGAACCCCCTCGAGTGGTCAGCAGCCATACTTTTACCGTTAGTATTCCTACATCCTTCCATTCGTGAAGAGAGAGAACAGGCCGATGCAGAGAGGCGAGCACACCACCGTGTGGCCCTCCCAGTAACTCACGAAGGGGGAATACAGTAAGAGTGCGTCCTCTTCGTGTGAACGGCATAGCAACCGCCAACACGCTGCCAGTTCGGAGTTTGCCGGGGCCAACGAAACAAAAGGCTCCCTCGTGTCGGCTCCAACTTCTCTACTCTTCCCTAAATTTCCCTTTTTTTTCCCCCCCTGTGCTGCCATCGCAATTTCTATCTACTTCTAATATTCAACGATTTTTACCGTGTACCTGCGATCTAAGGACGACGAAGATAAGAAAGTGAGTAGGATAAATCGTGTTCTATGATAAAACGTTGAAATATGTTATTTCGACGGGGATATTACACATGTAACGTACGTAGTTGGATTGTACGCGTTCGTGTTAAGATCGGTCTTTGCATGGTTAAACTTTTACGGTGCAACGTGGTACAATACATACGTCTGGTTGAGGATAAGTGAGCAAACGAGGATCGTTACCGAGTTTAGTATTCGTGATTTACGCCCATTCCGTGCTAGAGATCGTTTTGTAGATCGTTAAACTTTCGGTTTCCGTTTCCTGTATCGATGTTGGGGGTATTTAAGGGCGGATATCGGAAGTCGAGGAATATTGTGATACGAAAGCAGTGATCAACTCTGTTACAGTGATTCGACCATTTCTAATTCAATAGTGTTTCTCTATATTTTTTTTTTAAATATCTTCCTAATTTTAAGTGGAAGGAAGGTAAAGAAATTGAAAAGATCACAGCTGCGAGAGGTCAGCTCCAATTTTAAATAATTCAAGTAAAGAAATTTTAATTTAAAAATGCGACTCTTTACTTTTTCAAACGTGTTGCATATTGATCGGTCGCCTAATATTCACAGCAATAAATCTTTCCATTAAATATTAATCCCCTGTAATATTGTACGATTTGGAAATTTCATCTTCGTACATCCTATTATTGGATTGCAACAGTTTTCGGAGTTAAACGATAAATTAAGCCGACTTTCGTAATTAATCACCGAATCGTGTTCAATTCCATAGTTTATGATTGAAGTGAGTTCATTTCCAGGGTAAAACATTAAGTTACACGAATTTTGGTAGTTAATTATCGAGCCGGGTTCGTTTTCGTTTAATCACCGAGTTTTCCATCAGTGTTGCGCACGGAATCGGAATAAGGGTGCGGGGTTTACGAGCGTCGATAGGTCGACTAAATTACTGGTATTTCGGTGACCGAATATCGAAAAAATGTGTGTAATCGGTGTAGAAAATTACCCGCTTTCTCGAATCCGCTCTTCTGCTGTAACGGTACAACAATGTCGATATACTTGACGTGCAAATGCATATGCATACGCTTTCCTTTCGACGGTTATCGATCGGCTTTACAGAAGGAAAAAAAAACTTTCTTTTTTGTTTGGTGCCTGTGTTTCCCCACTTTCATGAGAATCCGTGGAAAAGGTCTGGTCTCTTTAATATTTCGCAGACGAACCGGACTCTTTAATATTTCTCCCGCATCGATACGAAACTTCACGCGGTTAGTTTAAAGCGGTTTTACTATTCGATAACTTTGATCAATTCAGGAACAGTGTAACGATAAATATTTAGATACTTGGTATTATTCGTTGAATCGTAAACTAATACGAATAATGAATTAAATATTATCGCGATAATAGAACAAAGTATAGTCGTGTTTTAACGAACGATGGGCCAATTTTTTAAGACGTATATATACGTCCTTCGTAACGAAAGAGTTAATGATACTTCCTTTCATAAAACGTCCTTTAGGAACCTTGTTCCTTTGTAATTTTATATTTCGTACATTTTCATCTCTCTTCGATTATTCTCAACTATTCACTATAATATATTACTGTTAAAAATGTCAAACATGTACAGTAAGCTTCTGTAGCTGACTCTGTTATTACTTTTCGATATTCCTCAAACGTCGATACATACTTTCCGAACAGAAGCAAATATTATTGTTTACAATATCGAATAAAGTTCCGAGACTTAAGATATAAATGTATTACCGCGTTAATTGCGTCCTCCTTCATTGGCCATGTTAAGCTCGCGTGCGTGGAGCGGTGGAATAAATCAGCCTTTCGGTATAGCCGAGTATATAACTCCTTTTAAATAAAAAGTAGCGAAACGTCATTAATAAAGATTCGCGTGGGCAACTCGAACTAATTAGCTTTCTCCCAACGGTGAACCTATAAATTCGCGATCATTCTAGAACGAAACTCCCGTTCGCTTCGGATCCTCAATAGCTTTACTTATATGTGGGTGCTACGATTCGTTTCGTTGCCGTCTTTCGCAAGATTCTGCTCGTTATTTTCCTGGCGACGCACCTCGCAGGTAATAATCTCGTGGAACAACGTTCGTTTGCGATTCGTGTAGGAACAGAGAGACACAACCAGAGTCCAGACGCGATTCTGCATTGTCATCGCGTGTCTTCGGCTTACCTGCTCAGGTAGAAATCCAACAGAGACGCAACACCGCGCGCATAAAAGAATTCGAAGCTGACTCAGAGAGGAGTTCGTGGAAACGAATACATATACTGCCTTTTATTCCCTTCATTTCCTCTAACACCTCGGTGCTTTCACGCCTTTCGGCTGGATACAAATTTCGAGGAAACATATTTCCAATGCTATTTCGAATAACAAACGTTGCACGAGGTTTAGATAAATCGATGGTCAAAGCAAATACCGTAGTTATTAAGTCTGTTCGTTGTACAATCTACTTAAACGGCCCTTTTTAACATTCGATTTTTACTGGCAGACGCATGTGTATGTTAAACTTGTCGAATAACGCATTGTTTCGATGTTGCTGGTACAAAAAATATCTTTGTTTCGAATACTTGTTTTAAACTATACCAATAAACGCGAGCCATAATCAGTAAATGTTTGTTTAACGATTGAAAACATATACCAACGTATTTTTATCTTAAAGGACTGAATTGTAGACGCGAACGAAATATTTTACAGCATTTTTTAAGATCCTCAATAAACCTAACAAAATTTTTGAACAATCAGAATTTTCGGGTTATCTAATGTCCTTTGTAAATCATTTTTAAACCCGGTCATTCAAAAATAATTGCGCGATATTAAATGGAAAACAATTTCGAATATCGTTTAAATACTGTAGAATATGTTTCAGTAATAAAAAAAAGTAACAAGTGAAGCGACGTTCAATAAAATTGTAGAAAACTATAATTGTGAATCCTGATTTGAGAAAACACTTTTATGAAAAATGGATCGATTCGACTTACAGTGATAATCGAAGATTAAATGGGGCATCCTGTATATATGAAATTTACACGGGGAATCATAAAAATTGACGAAGCAATTTGACGCAGTGACTCGCACGGTTGACCAGATGTTTCGTGTATTCCAGAGAAGCGCAAAATTCAAAATAAAATATGTTCCAGAATGAATAAGCTTCTATTTTTAACAGAACATGTAACGTACTGTATAATGCCTCTAATATATATACTCTGCTACATGCAACGTACGTGTAATTCACGGTAATTTAAAATGCATACTCGAGCAAAGTAAGCAGTAGCTGCGACACAACTTCAAATTTGCATTTGAGCAATTGCGTGAGTCACCGGGTTTCGAATAAAGTGCTAGATTAACCTTAGAACACAAACGTTCGTCATTTTTATCGCTGGCAAAATTTAATATATTCCCAATATGGACAAATATTTAAATGTAGCTTGCATTGAACGTATTTTCTTATTCAAGTCTACGTACATTCCTAAACTTCAAATATTTGAAAAGATATGCAAGTTTTGGTCACTTTACGAATATTAATTTGTTTGATAATTAAAATTACGTGGATCGTTAAGAAGTGGCGATGCTTTTTCCATTTGTTTACTATAAAAAGTATACATAAACTGAAAATACGATTTCACAAAAATCCACGTATGTAACTATATTAAAATACGCAAAACTTATTGTTACAACCATGTTTGTGCTTCGCTATATCATCTGGTACATTTGTAACGTCCTATAATTTAGCATAAACTATGCTATTTTAATTTGTTCGTTCAATGAAACGTCCTTTGGAAATCTTCCTTACTTGCAATTTTACATTTTACAAATTTTCGCATTAGCTTTATTCTTCTGGAACAGGTCTTACAATACATGTAAATATTTGTAAATTAGAATGTGTATGTAGACTTTCATGACTGTGAAATCAAAATAATAAAATAAAATGTATAAAAAACAAGATCTGAAGACTCGTAAATCGCATATCAAATAACGTTGGTGTTCTAAAGATAAATACTATTTTAATATGCAATGGCAATAAAGAATTTTATACGGACAATTTCAAGCAAAACACGCTACTTAATATTCGCTACGTGGAACAACATTTTACCCAGCTCTAAAATCTCCGAATAACAATCTCGCAATCGTAATCGAATCAAGCATTAAATTATGCGACTGTTCGCGAATACTTTAACCGTTCATATTCAAAGAAAAATTAACCATCGATGTGCGTATGATTCTTAGCCACTTGCGTTGGAATAACATATTATACACATCGATTAGTAATCATTAAAAGAACTGTGCAATTTTCCAAACTAATAAATATGCAGTGGATTAAAAATTGTCACGAGCACGTTTTATGCATTAACTCTACAAATCGACTTGACAATTTTATAGAAGTAATTCCAAGTGTCGAATCACTGCAAATTGCTACCGATGGGTTTATCATAGGTACTCGCTAAACAATTACCAACCGCAATATTAAGTTAATAAATCTTTACCCTATCTACAATTGAATCTTCGGCTACAGCAGACTTTGAAACACACTGCGCGTAATCAACGATGACCGACGCAATGAACGACGATATTTTTCATTAATATGCATCGTTTAACAAGTATATGGAGCTCCTCGACACATTTCGAGCCATAATTCGCTTACTTGTTTTACTTTTTCGCTTACTTAGCCGAGTGTCCATTGGCGTTGACTATTGGCTTCTAAAAATGCGAGATACGCGCCAATAGGCGACAACGGTATTCAAAGAGAATTAATCTAACATTCGTTGCGACAGATGGATTCCCCGGAACGCGAGATCTATCGTGACCCAGACGTGGTGAGAGCCGACGACAGGGTCAACGAAGTGGTCCACACAGACACAGCCAGGAAAATGCTGTCGATCTTCCGGCAAATGGAAGAGAACGCCTGCAAGAAAGAGGTACCGAACGGTCCCAAACCTTTGAAACGTTTCACACCACCTCCGGAAGATAAATTCGCGAAACCGACAGCCTCAGACTCCGAGGAAGAAGACGAAGAAGATGGCGAAGAATCAGAAGGCGAAGATAGCGCCGAGGAAAGGGATCCTAACTACGTACGAGCTTCCGATAAGGTTCGTATACGCTCGTTGGTCTTGAAGGTGGAAAAAGAAAATAACGTTTATTAACGTCGAGCGAAGGTGTTGGTTAAGATTCTTGTTGTATGAATATGCATGAGCGATGGGAAGGTTGCCCGTGGGCCGCTTAGCAGCGGATATGTTGCTGTAAGATACCTGTCGCAGTAGATTTTCCGAAGGATGCGAAATTATAGAAACTTAACGGGAATATGGTAAATTTATCTTGGGAAGCTTCCATTTCTAACCCTTTGCATTCGAGAGTTATGAAAATTGGTTCATTTCGACGAGGAATTTCCACTCGAATAGAAAGGGTTACGAAAATGAGCGAAGTTACTTTGGCGCAAATAAATATATATCAGTCGATGGTGATTCTAGTGTTAAAGACTTACAACTTTGTAAAGTTGCTGTAAATTTTGTTTTAATTTCATCTGGAGCACAGTGCTATATGTTGGCCCAGTTACCAAATAACCGTAATGCAACATTATACCTATTCATGATAATATTAAAAAGGAATATATGTGTGCATATTTATAAGAGCGAATGAATAGGCAATGCTAGAAGATAGCGAGAAATGCGTGACTGCGTTAGCTTGTGACGCTAATTTCAGTAAAATAGAGCAAGGAACGACACACTGATTCCATTTTAAAACCATGAAAATTATTCAAGTATTCAATTTCTAATTTTCAGAGTATTCGTGATGCTAATTGTAATAAAATCATATATCGGACCACGCACTAATTTCATCCGAAAACTAACGGATTATATTATAGTATTCAATTTCTAATTTTTGAATCCTTGCGGTACTAATTTTAACCACTAAATTAATTAACCCTTTGACTAGTGCAGTATTTCGTGTAACAATGTAAAAAAGTTTTAATTGTATATATCTACACATTTGATTACATGTGTTGATATGGAAGATGAAAAACCATAATAAAGATAATAATGAAACATCGTGAAAGTCATTTCAACCAAACGCAGCGCAAAAGCATAATAGTTAAGTAATGTAGCTAATATATTAGTATATTTAAGTAATATAATTAATATAATAAATATATAGGTATCAGTTGCGTAATGTAAACCGTAAATGTAAGGAATTACTACTTTGAGCCCAACAATTGTTACCCGTACTTGTCAAAGGGTTAATAGTCCCTCGATTCTTTAAACGTCGATCTGTGCTTCAGGTGGAGGACGAGTTTCTGAAGCAAGCGCAGAACGCAGCGCGCGCAAAGACTCTGTGCGCGAAATTCGAACACTGGGAGGAAACGGACGCGAAGTCGACAGTGTCGAGCAATCAGCATATCGCAGAGATGGAAATTGCTCAAAGTACCGGGGACCAACAGCCGAGCATAGAATCTGCGAGCAGTCTGAGAGCCCGTTTCGAGTCCCTCGGCTCGCAAACGAACGAATCGCCGCGCACACCGAAGGTCAAAGTCAATCGATTCGTGGTGAGTACTCTTTCGTAGGAACTGTTCGCTCATCTCCATTCATCCTTCTCCGAGCTCTCTCATTGATCGACAGTTTGAAGGAGAGCCACGAATTTTATTTCATACTCCTTACTTTTGTTTTATTCGGTGTACGTACACACGTATATCGAAACGTCGATTTGGTTTCGCACTGCATACCGATAAAACGACATTTTTTTTTATCTCCATTTTTGAGTGTTTTTCGTCGTGTTATTTCTTCTTTTTTTTTTTTTTCTTGATTATTGGTGTGAAGCATGGTGTGTGTCTTAATAATATTATTATCATTTAATCCCCTTGCTGTACGATTTATACAGATTTTGGTATATATATATATATATTTTTTTTTTCTACAAGTGAATGCGCAAAGTGTGTGAATTTTTTTTATTAAAGCACGATGTGAAGAGCTGCAACGACAGAATAAAGAAACGCCATTTATATTTGGTTACGACATTTTTTGATCTTTCGTCGTATGGATTGTTCTTTTTTTGTATTTTGTATGCACGCAAATTGATGTGTTCGAACTATGCGTTTCGAGATGCACTTTCAAAGAATCGACATGGTGAGTCTTCGTAATATTTCCGCGTTCATTGCTATCGTGGAATATTAATCGGTAGACTAAGGATTTTTACGCGTTTATAGAAACTTTAAGTATTTAAATAGCGTGGAATGCGCCTAATACGACAAAAATGTTGCCAAAAGTATAGTACGCCAAAAAGTATGCAAAGTATAGTTGAAATTGTAATATTTACAGGGTACTTAGTTTCGATTTCTTTAATTTCACCAACAAAGATATGAATTTGCGTAAAAATCCGCAGTCAATTAAACAGTTATCATCGTTTTCTCTTTGTAGTTGGCATAATGTAACATACTTTTGATTATAAATACGTACAACGAGCAACGAAAGTATTCGGACACTAATAAGCAATTCATCGCGTAAAAGTTATACAATACTTTATATTTATTGTAACGAATTACATGTGTATCGATGAAATAAATTAAAGAGAAATTTAGTAACATGTTTATACAAATTACACGACATTTATCGAGTAGCTATTATCGTTTGAATATTTTTGATGCTAATCGTTAGACTGGAGATTTTTACGTATTTATGGGAAACTGAAACGTTCAAAAACGCGTATAATACATGAAGTATGCAAACATTTACGAAATATTCAAAGTAGAGTAAAAATTAATGTATTCACATAGCAAAACAATCCTTTACTTCAGTTTCCCTTCTTTAATCTCACCATTAACAAAAATACGAATTCGCATAAAGAGTCACAGTCTACTAATCGTATTTGAAAATATTCCAATCGTTTCAAACTCAAAAAGCAATCGTGACCGACGCACAGAACGAATCGTTCCAAGTCTCAATTATTTCTACGCAGCAGTGAACGTGTTGATCGTTATAAGTCGTAAAAGTGACCGATTAACAGGAAATACTTGAAGATTCTTTGAGTGTGCGCGAGATATCACGAATTTCAGTTTCGTTTACCAGTAGCTTAACTAACGCGAATCGCCGGCAAAGCATCCTAAAGAGGAAAACAGAGAGACTCGACCTCGAAACAGGAAACATAACAATTCTGCAGAGAATGGTAACCACACTAAATTCCACACATATATACACACTCACACACACAGACACACACACAGCATGATTAGTTAGCGTGATTCCCGTGAAGTGTGCCTCGCATTTTGGTCTTGAGATTGACGCCTGCAAAGTGTTGGCTTTCGACTTGCAACCAACGAGCCAGTGATACTATTCTCTGTGTTGAACGCGAACAGTAAGGGGATACCGGAAGTGGAGGATCGGTACGGCCCAAGAAGATGGAGCGGAGAGCCTAACGAAGAGGAGTGAATAGAATTAGAAGACACAAACAAGCATACATACACACAATGGTGGATAAATGGAGGAAGGATACGTTGGAATCTTTAGAAGAACTAAGAACAAAGGACAGTCGACAGAGCTTCGTTGTGTCCGGATCATTGTGCGGTTTTTACGTTTTTTAGAAGTCTTTTTCTAACAAGCGTTCTGTTAGTGAATCTAGCGTAGATTGTATAATATTGTACCGTATTATCGCGAGAGCCAACGAACTAATCGGATACGTCGAGCATCGTATGCAATTAATTGGAACCAACGTATGGTTGACGGATTAATTATTAATATCGTTATTAATATCGAACGAGTCTCTGTAATATATTGTTTAAGAGATTTACGGTGAAACGCGCAGAAATTTAGGGTTGCGATACACACGAATATTAATAATAGTCCCGTGTATATTAACGATTTAATATCAATTGCTCTTTTCAAATTAAAAGATTTTTTATATAAATCAATTCGCAAGCTTTAGTGTTTATTTGTAGTGCAAAAAATTCGCCAGGTTTAATGTTACGCATAATTTCTATTATTATCGATGGATTTTTATCATTCATCGAATTACACGAATATTAATAACAGTCATTTAATCAGTCATTGTATTTTTGCCGGGAAGTTATTTTCCTCGTAATATCAACCGCTCTTTGCAAGTTAAAAAATGTCTTATATCAATTACGTGACAAGTTTTAGTGTTTATTTGCGGTCAGGTTTAACGTTACGTATAATAGCTATTATTTTGGCCGAATTTTTGTCACTGATCAAATAATTCGCTAATTCCTTTTCTGATAAAGATGGCGATTTTTACGAATCGTCTTAGCCGTGCAAAGACAGCGAATCAAGGTTATAAAAAGTATAAAGTATTTTTGAAACAGGTTTTCTTACAGTTTACAAGTGTGTAATTATACTTTAATAAATGTCGGAGATGGCAGTGGTAAGTTTCGATGAAACATAGTCAGTGGATTAAGCGGATCAATCAATGGAATTGAAACACGTAATAATTTTAAACGTCGCCTATGTTCTGCGATTACCTCTGCACTATCCATCGAGATGTTCGACGTATCCACGAGATACAAAGATAATATTCAACGATCGCGTTTTAACACACACACACCCGCTAATTTCCCCGCCGATTTTTCAAGTCGCTCTTTTACACGAGATTTGTAATACTTTTCGACGGATATGCCGAAGTTTGTACTGCAGAAATACAACGCGTACACTACCATTCATAAGTATTTATTCACTCATCGAAGTATCACCACTGTAGTGAATATAGTTCATTCGAAAAAAAAAAGAACTAATCGAAAAGCTACAATTACAACCGGTCACAAAAGTCTACACACGCGCATTTTAAGTTTCCAATGTTTACGTATTTCGGGGTATATTTTATGGTACTAAAAAACGGCGTGAGAATCGATCAACTATAAAATTACACGTGGAAAAGATCCTCTCTCAGGGTGTCGAAAATGTCGTGTTTCACGAGATTCGAGGATTTCTCGAGGCCTCGCAATGTTTCGGATTCGAGTTTCGCGAAATCTAAAAAAATTACCTCTCTATCCGTCTCTTATGAAACCACGAATTCGCATAAATATTCGCGATCCACCTATGAACGGTAGTGTATATGTCGGATGGATCTCTTAATAACGCGGGCGGAGCAATAGTACCGAGAGATTTATTTCGTATCGAGTGCCAAACAGATCTTGATTTACGCCGTTGAATAGAATAATCTACCGAACGATTAATTTGTATCACAGTGGTGCTATTTTAACGATAGTGAAAGGGTGCCAAAGTTTGAACATTAACGATCCGTATATTTTCCGCCCGCGTTGCTAAGATCTTCGTCTGGTAGCCAGAGTTCAATTTATTTCTTTTCGCGAGTGCCAAGCGAAGACCGGAAGCGAGAAAAAGATACAGTCGAGGAACTTAGAGAAGAAGATCTTTGAGATTTCGCGAGGAAGGCATCTTGGGAAAGCTACGCAGAGCGCGATAGGCAATTTTGGGAATGATATCCGATTTGTTCGAGCGTGTTCACTGTATCAGTGCGACCCAAGCTTCCAATGGAACGAAAATCCAATTTGCAAATCGAAAGCTTTGCAAAGATGAAACATTGCACAGCTGATTGCCGGTCTCTAAGATGCGAACTAGACGTGTACTTAGAATCTACGAGCTTTTCGAGCGCTTTACAGAGTTTCGAGTCATTTTGCAGCACGTAAAAGTGTCGAGTACGCAATGGTAGATTATTATTACTATCGTCTACCGATAAAGAGAAAATTAGAGAACGAGAGAAAGAGAGTAAAACGGGCGGTCATCTATCCCTTATTATCTGGAACTCGATGGATATTCTCACCAATAGTCCCAAAAAGTCGCAATATTTTACAAAGAGGAAAAATCTCCGCCATACACATATAAATTTATACGAATACATTTATATGAATTTATACTGAAACTTTAGTACAATCACCGGATATTCGAACGGCAATGTCCGATGATCGATAGACTGTGGATGTTTATGCATTTATGCAAAATTTAACCGTGCAATAATGTGCAAAAATGTCGAAAATATCCAAAGCGAAGCAGGTTTTATTACGTATTATTATGTTTAATGGATGAACCTAACTTCCATTCAGGTTCAATTCCACTGGCCGTGTTCTTGAAAATATTACACTCGTGTATATGAAATGTAATGTTTCTGTAATGGTTTAAATCAACGGGTGAATGCCGTTCTTTCAGTTTTGCCTAATTGTTAATTGTGACGAATCGCATTAAAGAAGGAGAAATTGACTGTAATACACGTATGCAAATTATAACAAAGGATAACTATAACAAACTTGCAAAAACTTTGATATTTGACATCACGAATACGCGAAATATTTCCATAATTCCGTATTGAAGTTTAAACTTGTAATATAGACAGTTAAAAGCATATATATCATCTTTGGTCAGACAGTAAATTAAGAGGTAGACTAACAATTTTAAACGTGGCGATATTTATAAATACAGAATAATGAAACTAATGTATTGATGCAAGAAGTACGTAGGATCGTGTAAAAATTATTTGAACTTGGTATGAAACGCTTAAAAAGTTTTAGCATAAAAAGCGACATTTCATATGCATAAACGTAAACATTTAAATTAAATGAATAATCTGCATAAAAGTTCGCAGTCTAACGATCAAAGTGTTCGTCTTCGTACACTAGCACCAAGTTCCAAAGTTCCAAAATTGGTTGACGAAAATTCCTAAGCGAGATTTTCCAGAGCAAGAAAAGAGTGTTGTCCAGGAAAACCTAAAATCACTTATTATCGGGCTCCTAATCGTATGATCCAGCCAGTGAATTTGATCGTACGAAACCCTTCGTTCCTTGCGTGTAGGGAGAAAACAGGCCTCGGAGTCGCGGACGAATTGAATAGGCTTTTTATATAATTTTTATAATGTTCGCTGGACGGATACGAGGGAGCCTCGAGGCGAGGTAGAATTATAGTCCTCTGCACTGTCATTACACGACAAAGAGAAAGAAGGAGAGGGCGGATATTAATTCCTTCACCATTGCCAACGCGAACGCACAGTACACATTCATATACGTATACATATAAATATATATATATATATATTTATCATTGGTATAGAAGAACGACGTGTATCGATCCCCCCCCCCCTCAACCCCCTTTTCATCTATTTAGACGAACGCACCGAGAGAGGGAACAGCCCCTGAAATTGATTTCGATCGTGTGTCGCAGCAGTCACGGAAGCGAAATAAAAAAAAAGAAAAAAAAACGTAGGCGTATGGCGTTTGATCGAGATTTAATGTCCGATAGGACTTGTGGATTTGAGTTCGGGAAGGTATCATAGGGCTTAAATTTTGTAATAATTCTTCCTTTTAAAATGAACGCCAAAGGAATTGCGATGATGAGAGAGAATGCAAGTATGTGAGAGAGTGTGAGAGTAAGGTGAATTAGTAGAATCGAATCGAGGTGCAATTTCAGGGTTCTTTCGAGACCTTTTCTTTTCTGAGTCTCTTCTGATTGGGTGGTGCAAGGTTTTTAGAGGCATTAGTGATTTTTTTAATCAAAAAAAAAAAAAAAAACTTAAGTATTATATTATAGAGAGGACAGAAGATCGAAAAGGTATAGATATATTATATAATATATATTCTCTACTCACAAGTACACACGTACACGCATACACGCATTACACGCGTAACACGGAACAGACAATTTGATATATGTTTTCTTCTTCGTTGACGAAATCGATTATCGTGAGCTTCTCGACGGAATGCAATTAAGTAGTGCAATAATTTTAAGGACTTTTGTCGAGGGACAATGTAAGAAATAACGCTCGAATATTGTTTGTTGTTAATCGGCGAGAAAAATATTTATGTGTCTGCGAAGAGCAATTTTAGCTAACCGATCGATCGCTTGATTTTACACTCACACACACACACACATACACACACACGGCCTATGCGATGATTTTTACGTAGACTTGCGTTGATTGTATCATTTTTAGCGAGGTATATGATATTCTTGTTCTTTACCTTTTACCTTTCACGTGTAACAATTTATTACGACCATAAACGATAAATAAAAGGGCACATCCTGACTTGAAAATGAACATTCGAACAGCGTGATGAATTCTGTATTTTTTGCGTGATAGGAATTTTGCGAAACGTGAGACATTCTAGAGGAAGCAGTGCAATATACGCTGGGTGTCCTATTTAAAACAGGTCGTTTAATTATAGATTCTATGCTTCAAAAAATTGAAAAGAAATATTTCCTTGCAATATAATTCCCCTTTAATACTATGACAATTTTATATGCAACATTCTGATATCATAATTACAAAGTTAGGTGACCTACTTTAGGTGGAACACCCTATATATGTACCTCAGAGCTAGACTGATCCAAGTACTGTACTTTAATTTTGTAAAATTGCAAAACAAAGTTGAAACTACATATTTAATACAATAACGTATTTGAAATTCGTTACTATTCTTTATCGCATACTCGTGACAAGAATATGTCGGATCGGATTACACGATCGAAATCATATCGAGAATATTCCAAACTTCGATCGTGTTAAACTGAAACCGTGTAAATTAGGTACCATGTGAATCGATGGTCATTTGTATAATGTAAACAAATTCCTACAGCTCTGATAAATTGAACAAAGATTGATAACATGATTTGTGTAACTTGATTTAAAAAAGAAGTACAGTCTGGGCTAGTCTAGATTTAAGGTAAATCCTCCCCACCCCTATTTTAGTCGTTCTATCTCTCAACAACAATTTGGTCTATGGAATCTGTTCTATGATTTTTATTTCTCAAAAGATAGTAATCACACGATGCACATATTCATCTTTCTTCCTCATCAATCCATCACCTTTTCACACGAGCACTTTTTTGTTCACCACTTATTTTTCTTGCAATCTAAAATCGACGCAGGAGATTCAGGCGAGCTGTACGGACGTGTGCGAGAGCTGCGAAAAGAAAGTGTACCCCCTAGAAAAGGTGGAGACAAATAACAAAATATTTCACAAACAGTGCTTCCGGTGTCTGCAGTGCAATTGCGTGCTAAGGTAACGTTGCAATCTTCGAAGAATCTTAAATCTCTCTCCCTCCTTTCTTTCTTTCTTTTTTTTTCTCTCTCTCTCTCTCTCTTCCCTTTCTAAGAGCACCGATTACGATAAATACAAATCATCTTGCAAGTAATAGAATCCGTACGATGTATTTAATAAACATTTTCAAAATTCTCTCTTCCTAACAGGATGGACACGTTCACCTTAAATAATGGTAAACTCTACTGCATCCCGCACTTCAAGCAGCTGTTCATCACAAGAGGAAACTACGACGAGGGTTTCGGCGTGGATCCACACAAGAACAAGTGGACGACCAGCTCGAGCAATCCTACAAGTCCGTCGCCGATCGCGGTCTCCAATGGCGATCTTTGATTTCTCGCGAATTCTCGCTTGTTGTAATTAGAAGAGAAAGAGAAGAAAAATTAAATAAAACGCCGCAGCGGGCTTGTAAAACTGTTATTGAAGAGCGAAAGGAGCCAGAATTGGTCGGGCAGCCGAGAAACACCCGTGGATACTCTAGTTTTCCAAAGACGACCGTCGGGCCGCTTGCGAATCGATCGGCAGATCGTGTGAATCGTTTTAGCCTCCTCTCGACTATTGTCACTGATCGCGCGCTGATCAAGTTAATTAATTAATTCATCGACAAGACTCGCGACGGGGAAATACTACGTCCTCCGTCCTCCCTAATCCCCTTGCTGTCATTTTAAGTATTTTATTTTTTAGACCTTTAGACACACACACACACACACACACCCCTATTGCCAATGCCCTATTATATAAATTCCGCTTAAATATTTGTTACATTTATTATTATTATTATTATTATTATTATTAATATTATTATTATTATTATTTTTATTTTTTACTTGTATAACTCTCTTGGTATTATTTTATTACATGTGTTGTATAATACAGAATTTCATTGCGCTTTATAAACCTGCGTGTGGAGTTTTTTTTCACCTTTTAGCGAATTTTTTTGGAACCTTTGGATTTTTCAAATTATCCTTTTACTAACGTTTTATTCCTTTTTTTTTATTTTTTTCAATAACCCTAAAGGTAATTTTTGAATGTTTGACTTCTTAGACGTTTAGTATCATGTTGATGGAATGCTGAATTTATTAAAACTATACGTATTATTTGCCTTTCTTTCTTTTCTATTTTCATTCCGATATTTTGGGCTACTTTATTATTCATACGAACCACTAAATGAATTCGTACTTTTTTATTTCATAAGTTTCATTTAATTTTCAATTTAAATACTAATATCAGATGTACAAATTAATTCAATGCTTTCATTTTCAAAGTTTAGGTTAAACAAAGCATAGACTTCTGTTTTCTGAACTCAAAATGATGAATATTATTGTGGATATTAAAATCCCAATCGGTTTTTCATAGGCACTGCATTTTATTTTGCAATCAGATAAGAATTTCCGCTTATCTTCCGAGTATTTCTCGAATAGTTCAGTGCATCTATGCAGATGGCGAAATAATCACGCCAATAACGCATCTGACAGTGCACGTGTACTCTCATTAATCGTATTTCTCTGCTTCTTTCTCTTCTTTCCCATTTATTAAGTATCGTGATTCATCACACGTTATAAATTCGATAGAACATCTACTTACACTCCATCTTCAATCTTTCGCGATAATATTTCCTCTGTGAAACAGAGCACATCGTCAAATTGATAACTCGTCTTTATCAATCGTCTCTAGACACAAGCTAGTGATTTTCGTCGTTCCACTCTCTGGTGAGAAATTGGCAACACTTTCAAACAACAGTAAGCATTTGCCACGATTTTTTAATACTTTTTCTAAACATTTTAATTGCAAGAGTATTTCGATTACGGTAAACCAACCAGTGAACGACCGAACTGTTGAATTTATCCACGTTTTATGTTACCATTTTGATCAACATGTTTGTAACAATAAAAGTACTGTTGAAATTGAACTTAGAATTAATTTCTCTTTAGATACTCATAGAGTAGACTTCGCAGAATGCAAATGGTATTACAAAATACAGAAACTATTAAACATTATGGTAGGACTTAGAGGGCGAAGAAAACCTTTATCTAGATCTCGCTTCTTTAATTGTATTTGTACAAATCTAATTTTATTGCGAGTACGAATACAATTTATTCGTAATTTATTCATAACTTACGTATCGTTGCGTAACGGTCGTTCACTGGTATGCGGTTAACTATCAAACTGGTTACCCTATTCATTTCTCTTCCTAAATATATCTCTACGCGATATATTCGGTATACTTGCAGATGGAAATATGCATAGATTCCTTAGAATCAGCGAAAAACGCAATCGAGGGTGGCGCAACGAGGCTAGAAATTTGTTCCGCTCTCTCCGAGGGTGGTTTAACGCCCACTCCTGGTTTTTTGAAGCGAATCAAAAGCTTCTCACCGATTCCTCTCTACGCGATGCTTCGCGTACGTTCCGGAAACTTCGTGTACACGCGAGAAGAGATGCAAGTTATGTTGGAAGATTTGCAAATTTTAAAAGATTCCGGGGCCGACGGTTTCGTGTTTGGCGCATTGACGTCAGACAACCAAATCGACGTTGACTTTTGTAAAGACATTCTTTCCGCTGCTCGACCGCTGCCAATAACCTTTCACCGAGCCTTCGACGAGGCCGATGACCCCTTAAAATCACTAGAACTTCTCGTAGATTTGGGCTTCGAAAGGATTCTCACTTCCGGTCAGAAGGATTCCGCGGTAGAGGGATTGCAATTGATACGAGAACTCGTTGAAAGGGCGGGCAATAAAATCATCGTAATGCCTGGCTCTGGTATCGATAAGGAAAATATCTCGAGGATCAAATTGGAGTCCGGAGCGAAGGAATTTCACGCGTCTGCTAAGAAGAAAGTGATAGCATCCAGCGGTATAAATAGAATTAAAATTGGAGCGAGTAAAGGGACTTGTGTAACGGTGACCGACGTGAAATTAGTGCAAGAAATGGTCGGAATTGTCACGAACACGGTATAGCGATCGCATAAATCGGGGAATAATTGCCTCGAAGCGAACCTACCTGTTCTTTTGTAACAGGTTTTAGAATAATTCTGAGCAAAAAATACGCAGCTGCAATATGTGTGCGCGATTATATTTGTCAAGCAACTTCGAACACCCGGTGGACATTCTACTTTTTGCATTCCAATTATTTTAATATAATTAAAGGATAATGATTATTCGAGAATAATCCAGCAGTCAGTTTATTACGATACATCCTTCTCTCCTCCGAATAAAAACTTTCCACTAGGTTTTTTAATGATAATTAAATTACGATTAGGGATAGTAAAATTCAATTATGGCTCGGAAATAAACTTGAACAATGTTGTCGTTCGATAAGTGAACATAAGCGGAAGAAAAATACAATGACGCGGACTAAAATCGATTGATCGTATCTGTTTGATGTTTTGCAGCCATCTTTGCATTTACGTATTCGTCTGATGACGGAGTTATTATGCAGATTAATTACTGAAAGAACATGGTAAAACGAACGAAAAATAAAGAATGGACGTTACTGTGTTTAATTAATACACTGAACAGTGTTTATATGAAAAGATTAATGACTAATTTTTTGCTCTGTAGTAAAAAGTAACACACGCACTCGAGTAACTATTAAGCGTATTTGTATCACAATAGAATTATCCAAGACAATAATACAGAGTGTCAAACCTGAAACAGGTCACCTAATTGTCTTTCATATTATGTAGGTACTCGCGTAGAGATTTGGAAACTTCAAGAAAATGATTTTGGAATGAAAACGCTTCTCATAGGGAATTCATTCTTTAAGATAATTTATATTACATAGGAAATATTTGTTGCGCTGTCGCAACTAAAGAGAACAAGTAGATGGCCATTTTTAAGTGAGACACCATGTATGCATATTAACTTAACTAATTCAGTTTCTTTCTCTTTGAACTTTGTACACACTGTAAAAAATTAATCCAAATATTCCTTTCCTAAGAAGTCTGTGGTGACTTCAGCAACTCAAAATCGCCATCTTTGTTTAGAGAAGAAATCGATTAGTTTTCCGATAAATAAAACGAACAATTCCAAAATAATAGGGGATCCTTTGTAGGTAGAAATTCAATTGAAATGAAATCGAGTATAAAATTGGAGAATCGAATATGATAATTCTATTTGACTTTTGCCAGATAAGCATTGAATTCGATAAGAAAAATGTGTATATATGTAATATAGTGGCAATATAAACACCCCCAGATTGCAAATGCATTCTTCTGCACAGGGAGTGCAGATTATCATTCGCGGTTCAAATTGTAATGGTTTCACGGTACGTGTATACGTAAATGGAATCTGTGTTACGTGCTAGAAATTATACATGAGAGGAGAATGCCTATTCCGTGCCACGGAGAATAGAGAACAATCATTCGGTGATTCAGAGCCGATGAAATTTATCTCGAAACCCTTCTTTACACAAAGCGAACAAAAAGCTAAGTCTGCTACTGTAAAATCATCAAGGAATCAACTTTCTTTTTCTGCACTTTCTCAAAGAACAAAAACTTCGATGAGTTCGCAAAATTAACAAATCTTGTTAGCATAGCGTTGCGTGCATTATGATAAGGTTACCGTAAGTATCGAATTTTTCGAGTACAGTCCTGAATTTTCACCCTTCGTTTTCGAAGTTTCATGGACTGGAGGGGAATTATTTTTCTATGGGCTTTATTTAAAGAATAGCATTCTTGATCCGAACGAATATGGTTTCTATTTAAACCACTTAAAATCTAGTAATTAATGGATAGTACATTGTTAAAAACAAAGACAACTTTTTTCATTGAACAACACTAAACAACCTAACGTTTCAATACTGAGCTAGCAAGAATTATATTCTTAATCATTCCTTAGGATATTTTACTATTACCGTTTACCATAATGTTTCTAAAACATTATGAATAACCGGAAAATTGAATAAATTAAAAGCCTAGAAGAAGCCTAGCCTATAAGCCTAGAAAAAAAGGAGGCTCATTCATTTCAGAGGAAGAAACAATGCAAAATGTTAAAGAATGTTATAACTGTGGAGCTATGGAGAGGGGGGAGAATGGGAAAAAGGCAGGGTGTTGCATTTCGTCCTGGGCCTGTTAATGGACTCATCAGTAAGGCTACCTAGCAGGTCCTGCCTTAGACGTTGGGGTATAGGAAGGAAGATTAACCCTTTGCGGACGAGAAGTAATAACACTTGTGAGAGTACTTTAGTTTTGAATTCCACGACTTTGAGTTTTCACGCTTTTGAGTTGCAAACCATTTAATTCCCAACGATTTCAAATGTATATTATTACGTTAAGTATTCATTGCGTTAAGTTCTGTGCTTTAAAAGTCGACATGGGTTCGGAAAGCCAAAAAATGATTAGGCGACTATTTGTCGACGCTCGTCCGCAAAGGGTTAAAGGTGGTATATATATGGACGAGGTAATTGAAGTGAGTGCTTTTGAGAAAATCATATTTCGTATATCCCTCTAGTGGTAAGTGCAGGAAAGCCGTCACATAACGAAGCTTTTCGTTAGGTTTTCATCGAAGAAAACAAGTACAAAAATTAATCTGACTTTTGGTGATTTCTTATTCTTATGGAGAAGGACATGCTGTATCTTTCTTGCGTATATTCCGATTCGGCTTTCTGTTTATACAAAGATGCGATAAGATCTCGCATACGTACTAGAAAGATATTAATCACCAACACCTCAGATCATCAGTTCTCGGTGTTCTTTTCCACCGTAGTTTAATTCCCTCGTAAGAGTCAAAGTAAAAGGGTGTCTCTTTCAAAGCGTAAAATAAAAGCAATATTACCAAAAGGAAAACCTGAGCATCTTATTTAATGAACCCAATTTCTAATACTTCCCGATAGTCGTACAATTATCAATCAACGAACTATACGCAAGATTATTTACCAAAATGTTTCAACCTGCACTTTCCGAGCGAACCTAATACTGTAATTATGCTTATCCAAGCTAATTATAGTATTATTAAATACACATTTCAAAGAACCTGCACTTTTTATGCATTTGCATTTCAACCTGCAAATTATTTATGCATTTGAGGCAGTGACAAAAAGGTAAGTCGCGGATCGAAAGTGACTAGTTCACTCGGCGCTATGACGTTTACAAGACGCGTGTCGCAAGCGGTGCAACAATTTCGCAGGAAATATCTTTGCGACCAATTTGGAATTGCAAAGGTTTGCGCAACAGGTCGATGCAAAAGGGGGCCTTCGCACGCGGAAGATGACGGCACTGGCAACCGACTGCAGGCCGCGCACTTTCGATTTGCGACACACGGCCCCTCTGCGAGGAAAAGTACGTACACGCGCGAACGTACGCACTCACACGCGTTCACCCTGCGATCTGTCGAATCGAAAGCTACCCTCGAGCGTGTGTACACACGGATGAGAAGCAAATCTCTCGCGGCGGGCATAAGCGCACACCAGCAGAAAATATCCGAATACGCGCGCCACGTTCGCTGTACGCGCGAGAGTTAATCGGCTGTGTGCGTATTCGCGCGCGCAGTGGCGTCGGTGAACGGGAATTTGAAAATAGCCTCGAAACATGGAGGCAATCGAGCAAAGGTAGAGGAAAAACAGGTGTTTCAAAACCACACTCTAATACGAGATTTCGTAAGAAATTTTCGCTTTGTAACCTCTAATCGTTCTTCGAAACTTATTAACCCTGCCGCATTCTTCGGACCATTTTCGAAGCAACCGTATTCTTATTCTTCTAATGCATTTCTTACTTTTTAAACGACTATAGGAGGATGTTTGCTAAGCTTTAAAGCTCCTAAGTTGGAGCTTCCTCTTCTTAGAATTATCAAACCTTCCTAGTGAAATAAAGATGCGATAGAATTGAATAAAATTTGATGGAACGCAGCAGGGTTAACCTTCCACGAACCACGTAAGGTTAAATTAACCCCCTAACGATTTGAACTGTTGGGTCTTTCAGATTTCTTATGTTCTCCACTCATTTTGAACACGTTGAGAAATCTATAAAAATTCACTGGAATACTTTCATCTATGTATTGTACTTCAAGCTTATTAATAAACTGCGGATTTCTATATGAATTCATGTTTTGAAAAACGCGACTGGAAGAATAGAACCTAGATAGAAATTAATTTCGATCCTTAAATATAATAACGTGTGCTTTACTTCGTACATTTTATGTATTTCTGTGTATTATGTGAATCCTGTATTTTTTCGCATAAGTACATTTCTCATAAACGCATAAAGATTCGAAGACTACTTATAAAATACAAGCATGCAGCAATTTAGAAAATTTTCCTGGGATCACGAATGCCTTAAGAGCATCGTTCCATGGTAAAGATCGATGTAATGTTTCATTTACCAAACTTATGAACCTTCAAGATCGATTTATTCGAAAACGAAGCTTCCTAGGAAAGAAGATCACTCTACATTTTCGATTTATATTATTATATAGATTCACCCCCTTTCAGTATAATGTTATAATGTTCTGGGTAAAATTAACCACACGTGGTTCACGACACGATTTTCATTCGCCTGATTCGCGGAGAATTAATACAACGGAAACTTAGCCGTGATCGAATAATCAATCCGTCAATGTTGCATAGTTAAGAAACTATTTGCACCTACGAAGCATAGGATAGACTATTCATTTTACTGTTACATGCGACATTATTAGTTTAAAGTAGAATGAGACAACGGTTCTTTTAAAACAATGGCAATTGCAATTGAATATGATATTGTTTTCAAGATAATGAATCTCTAAAATCCACACCTATAATAATGTGTATATACAGGAGTGCAAAATTTTGTCAGCATATTTTAGAACAATAAATAAGCAGAAAATGTTAAATAACTATCGTATAAGTTATTTGAAGCTTGATTAAAAAGTTGTGATAAAAAGTATTTCAATTCGAAATGTACGATTAGACTGCAGATTTTTATGCATCTATTGGAAATTTAAACATGCAAAAACGATGTGGAAAACATGTGATCCACCAAAGTATAGTAACCTAGTTGCTTAAACGGTGAAACAACCACCCTTCCCTCAATTCGAGTCCTGCTTCTTTAAAGTTACGTATAAACAAACACGAATTTGCATAAAAGTTCGCAGCTTACTTAAACTGTTCCCCATAAATGAAACAGTCCATCCTGTACTTATTGTTAGTCACATGCTATTAACAAAGTTAAGAAATGACCGAGAGCAACGAAATGGCGCGCAACGGCGATTCAATCGCGTGCCCCGTCGTGCAAAATCATCGCGAACCGTTCGATCGCACGCAGTGTCGTTTACAATTCTGCAAGACCTATGCTAATCAGTCATCGTGCAGTACGCAATCGGTTGTTCGGTCAAACAAGTCGGTCAACGAGTTTCTTACTTATGGAAAGGATAAATAAAAAGCCGTATCGGTGGAATCTGGCACAAAGGATCGCGAAGGGGTTTCCTAAGCACTGCTACCAACTGCGTTTGACGCCCATGAGTTCACTTGACCGGCGGAGAGTGTGTTTACCGCGTCGAGCGCGCGCGCGCATAACCCGTAAGGTGCGTCGAACTGTAGCGTGTGTTGGTGCGTGGACTCGTGGACTCGAATTGCCGGTGCCTGCGCGTTATTGCTCAACCGGACTCGTCTCTCAGTGCGAGAAAGACGTTCAAACGGTTCGGGCGTCCCCATCCGTGCACTCCTCTCGTCCTTCCTGCTAAGTACTACGTGCGCACGGTAAATCATTTCGTTTTAATTCCTTATCCATCTACATCTCGCGACAATTCGCTCATTCCTCTCGTGCAACTCGATAGACGCGGAGGAACATCCAGGAACGCGGTCCAGGAACTGTAACGTCTGCGAACGCAGGATTGCGCTTGTGAGAGAAAATTTGCTCGCCAACTCATTGAAAAGTTTCTTTAATATTCGATTGCGCGCGTACGCAGGGGAATTTCGGATTATTTCACGTCATCGGATGTGTGACACAGTGTACATGACATTCTAACGAGGCATATTTACGTGCGAAATCTTTGAGTCGATTTCATTTTGATATTGTGCGTAGACATGTTTTAAGTAAACGTCGAGATTCGGTACGTGTGTTAAAATCGAAATACAGATTATTTAATTATTATATTATTCGGCGAAATACGTCAAAGTGCCTTCGTGAGCCTTTCGTTGAAGTGGACACACCGATATCAGAGAGAATATCTCTGTCGTGCATCACAGTCGAGGTAACTTTGCCAATGTTTTAAAATAAGTACGTCGCGCAATTGCACGTGATACATTCGTATAAGGGAAATTAAACGCGAGAAATCGATGTGACCGGTTCTGTTCGAGATTCGGGTTTGGAGCGTAACAATGCGCGTCGTAATATGCGCGTGATAGCTCCCCTTTAATATATGCACAAAAGCCGGTGGATGCAATGTGAGCTGGGCAGATTTCAAGCGGGTTACGATGTGTACACACAAGCGTACTCTTATGAAATCGAAGAGACGATGAAGTCAAGGAAGTGTAACGAGGAAGCGATGGAGAAGTCGCATGAGTATTCACGAAGAGTTACGCGTGTGTGTACACGTATTTGACAGCTTGAAATTGCTAGAAATTTTCCAGCCTTTCATAACATTTTACAAAACCTTCTTCGGTGACCTACTTTCGTTCGAAGCTGGCAAACGAAAGCATGCTTCGCTCTCTTAAAATATTTTCTATCGCGAATGAAAGTATCGCGAATATCGAACTTGCACAATACACCCCCGTAATTCGTGTTGCATGTGTCGAATTGCACAGAGAATCTTTAATACCGACTGATGGAAAACAAATGGATTGCTGGATGGTCCATGGGATCTGGTTAGACTACTTTTTATAATTAGAGGAGAGTTTCCTAAATCGTTTTATCATTTTATATTTCGCATTTTATACTAATATGAATTGCAAGTTAATCCTTTGCGTACGGTAGTCGCGACTGGATCTTAAAAAGTTTGCGATATTCCGAAAATATCACGATTCCCGGTTTCAGGATTCCGAAAGAATTTTGAGATTCCAAAGGACATTACGGTATTCGTTTTGTTGAATACTTTCATGATTTCCGGGGACGAGGGAAAATCCGAAGACATAAATTCGAAATGAGTTTAGAATCTTTTTCCTTAAGCTGGGATTCCCGGATATTACAAGATTCTTCTTCTAGCGTACGGAGATAATAATACTTAAAGGATTATTTTGATTTTCAATTCGAAGCCCTTTTATTTCCAGATATTTGTGCTCCAAGTTATCAAATTCCTAAGGTTTTAAGGTATCCATTAATGATATTGATTTCAATCTTTTGCTTTAAAAATCAGCATTCATTCAGAAAAGCAGAACGAATTGGGTGACTATTTGCCGATAGCTATAAGCAAAGGGTTAAAATACAAGTTTAAGAACGATGTTTAAGACGATTATCATTGCGCATTTAATCTTATTCTAAAAACAAATCCGAGCTGGATAAACTTTACGGAAGACTACTAACGGAAGTGTAAACATAGAAGTTCATTCTAAATTAAAGAATAATAGAATAGGCTGATATTGGAAGGTTATCGTCATTTCTGAGCGCTTAGGAAACTTTTTTACTAGAAGAAAATACGAAAATTTAAAAGATGAATATTTCGTTCAAGCGAGTCCTTCCTTAAAGAAAATGTAAAATTATTCAAAAACGGAATGACGAAGCTGCTTAATGTAGCAGTGAATTATTGACAAAGATAGAAGGTACAATGATCGTTTCGTAAGATTTTATTTGTATGCGACAAAACTTTTCAACCAACCCAATAATTGTACGCATCCAAAATCTAAATTAACACAATATTTATCATATTTAAAACTCGTTGGACTATCTATAAATGTTAGTGTACTTGAAACTGTGAAAGTAATCTGTTAAGTAGTCGCGTGATTTACTATAGTCTCGTGTCATCGGCAAGTTTCGACTGACCCAGAAACATATTTTCCAACAATATCCCGGAAGGCTTTTGATCTTAACAACGGGCAACGTACACTTTCGATTTTTTTGAATACGAATCCGTGTGTCGTGCGTCTGTCTCTTAAACAATTCGGATTACGTGTACCGAGACGAGAGGTGCATTTATATGGAGTGTTTTCGTCGCTTATTTTAATCCACGAGAAAGCCGCTAGCAGATTCTTCGGATCCGTTCACGGCATCTAACGGTACTTCCGTTTCTTCTTTTCGATCAACTCGATGGTCGTCGATGGTCGTTCGATCGATAGAGAACGAAATCTCTCGACTGTTGCCGGTTTTATGTAAGACAGAACGGAAGAGAATTCGTCGAACTGTATAGAATAGCAATTAAACCTCGACATGTGACGTATGCGCAACACTTTCACATAACAGGGACGCGTAAACTGCATAAAATGCACCGACCGGTCCACGCGTAATTCCAACGACACCTTTCTCTAACTTTTAATATGCAGTTTTAGTTGCCGGACTAAACGCTAAATATTACTTAATTTTTAAGAACACTGGAAGCTTACAAAATGGCCGAAATCCACCATCTACCCGCATCTTGAGATATTACGTGATTAATCATTGCATAATGATTATTATTAGTAGAGATTAAGAAAGTTCGATGAGTAAACAATCGATTCTGCATCGGAAACCATAAGAATCGATGCACGAAAAAATCGAGTCGAGTAATCAATCGCGATACTAACGGTATCTTACAGGAACGTTGAAATCTTTAGATTAAAACCACGTATTTATACTTAAGAGATGGCGTAGGAAACAATTAACCAGAATTTGTTCAAGATCAACACGGCGACTGAGATTAATCAACTTCAAGTAGCTTAATCTTACTTAACTTATCTTATTGTAAAGGAGTAAAATAAATCTCTAGTTACTGGATATAAGATCGTAGAATTTGTTAAAGATTGCTAATGCAAATCGGGGAAATCTACGATACTAGACACCGAATCGAAGAGTTTGTTGACTTTACGCTATTTTATTTCAGCTCCCACGTTTTTTCTCACTATCCTTTGTTCCGTAGCCCATTCAATCGCGAATTATCCGTTTAGTATCGCGATCACGTATTCGTGTATCATACGGAAAGGACACCGGGTTCTCGACGAAATTCGCGATTTTAAAAGATTCGGCAGAATTTATCGTTCAGGAAGTCAAATCGTATGCAGAATTTCGGCCTTCGATCTCTACGCCCCTCTCTAAAAGATACTTCCTATTTTGGAAAATTACAAAAGATCAAGTTATTTTTATTTCGATCCTCCAACCGTGTAGAATGTCTGGAATACGCGTGCGAAATGTCATCGAAATCTTCGATTAATAGACTTCGAATGTGGCATGAGCGTAAAGTCCATTCGTATGAGACCTTTGAGTCGAATAAAAACGATCGTAATTATACGTGTTGCCTTTTTTTATCGTAATTTACAATTATGAATTCAGTTAATCCACTAGTTTGTAAAACTTCCAACAGCATTTTGCTGCGCGAATATCCTTCCAAGCTGCTTTTAATGATTCAATTAAGATCTTTTTCTTCGTTGCACGTAGCTTCGAGAAATGGAGTATCCGAATTTGCGCGAGTGCTCTATATTACGACGGAATCTTGCTAATTAGTCGAGTAGGTGGATGCAGCGTGCGGAATATTAAGCGAGTCGAACGTCGACCTCTTCCAGTACACATTTTCGTGGCACTTCCGGTTAAGCCGTCGGAAGCTCCACTTTCTTGCGCGGTCAGCAACGCGCGTACCACTCGAGTACGGAATAGATCATTCGAATAGCTAGACGAGTCCCACAGGAATTGCAAACGAAAGCAAAAATTAAAAAATTCGGTTAAAGAATTAACCATCTACGGGCGAGTGTCGCAAATAACTTCACGAGTTTCTTTGACCTTCTGGACGCAACACGATTCTTAAAACAAGAAATTTGAATTAATATAGCTAATAGACACTGCTTTTCATAGGTGCACAAGAATTCGTTAAATCCGGCCCACAAAAGTTATAATAATTGGACTAGAATTATGAAATAGTGTTAAAAAAAGATTCTCCGATATCTCATTCGTTTAGCTGTAATGTGTTAGAATTAGCTACGCTGTCGTAACATTTTTATAAAGACTGGTCTCTCAAGTCTAGCAATAATTAATGCCGTTTCTGCGTCACGCGTTTGCGAAGTTACAAAAACGACATTAATTATTACTAGATCCGATATGTACATTGAAACGGCGTTGAATTGGTTTTGAAAAGAAATAAATTCCTTTAGCAGCTATGCTGAATTTCTGACTGAAAGTCGTCGAGAAAGGAGCATACGTCGTTCACGATTCACTTTTCCAAAGTTCAAGCCGCTCCTTCTTCGTTAACTCGCATAATTGCATCAAAATCTTAACTATTCAAATACGACTCCATCAAACTACGAATTAATTCTTTTCTGTTTCGATTTCAATCGTTTTTCTTTTAAACATTGACAGTAATAATTTAGGCATAGATATATATATATATATATATCAGATTTGGAATGTGTGTGTGCAAATCTCGAAAATTGGAAAATCACGGTATAGTTATAATATTACTTATAGCAAATAAATAAATATTGTACAATAGTAGTACGATTATAGTAGTTATATAGTATATAGTAGATATATAGTATTAATTATGATGAATAAATTATAATACAATTACGATATAATTTAGCGAAAGAGTTACGATAAAAATGTTGAAAGATGGCGAATGATGGAAGAAAGGAAATATTTAGGTTTCGATTCTTGGCTTTCTTTGTCGTTCGCATTGTGGTATACACAAAATTGGAGCCATTACATTTTTTTTGCGTCTGTATTAATCGTCACTGTTCGTTTACGATCGTGCTCGCTCAACTGTTTCCTCCGTTTCCTTGTGCCTTCTATTTTTACTTTATTTTAGTCGTTTAAATCATCGTACTATAGCTTGAATCGTCAGCTAATCACGTGTAAACTATTTTTATTTTCGTTTTGTATTTATAATTATTATTTCAACGGATAAAATACTCTTCGTTCGCAATGAATTGGCAACAATTTTTGTACAACAGATGAGCGACGCAAAATGTAAAATATAGACCGAAGTGTAAACAAATATCTTACAAGTTTTGCATGTTTCGAATGGCTAAGTTTACAGATTGTTTGGATGAACGAAAAGAGGCGGCGAAAAATGTGAAGAACCTAATATAACCAATATATTTAAGAGTAATTAAAAATCTTGTGCATGGGTTGAGTATCACCGTTAGTGTGACAGTATTACTGTCTGCACATAATTTCTCATTCCACTTACTCAGTAGTGTGATACATTTATAGTCTGGTTATTTTTTATCAAACCTTGTTAGTCCCATCTTCTGCTTAATTCACGGTTTTATTCAATTAAAGCATATCCTGTTTTTGTGTAGAAATGTTTTATAACTTTGGGGAAACGAAGCTCCAACAGCGAAATCATATTTATTGCAATAGCAAGAAAGATATAGGTTTGATATTCGGTGTAGAATTCTATTAACACGAATATTAGTCGACCATAAATTTATAGAACGTTTGAAACTGCACTACATTCTTAATTACTTTTTCTTACTTCATCTATATTATCTGTCTCCTTATTGCTGCAAGCCCTTCGATTTCTTTATGTTCTTCTCGAAACTAGGAAAGTCTTTGCGAAAAGTAAAAACAATTTTGGATCGAAAATAAGGGTTAACTAACGGGATGTTTTATCAGTAACGTCGCGCAAATTTTCGATGCGGTAACCCACGTGTCGAAAAATACTGATCGCAGTCTTGATTCACAATTTCCGTCGTTTCTGGATCGAAGATCCGTTCGGGGTTCCGCTCTCGAGCGGCGACGATCTCGATCGTCGTGCAGCCGTGACGAAATTCTTTCTTCGCGGGAACTTCTGAACCGCAAGAGTTCTTGGAATTACCAGAGATCTCGCGATTCTATGCTCGCTATCCTTCCTCCTTAATGCATTTTTTTCCACCTCTTTCGACTCCGAAGACGATACGCGATGATCTCGCTGCAAGATTGATTAATTTTCTTCACCTTGACACTGTTTTCGCAATTAATCTCCTGTTTTACATTCATGTACGGCAAAAAGAATCGTTTAGCCTGATTATTCAACGAGAAAAAAGCAAGACTCTCAGAAGTTCTAAATTTATACCGAGTACGATGTATTAACGCAGGCTGAAGTTTAAAGCTTGTAAAAAAACGGCTGCTGCCTGTTTAACGTAAAATGGCTACTGCATACGGCATAAAATGGCTGTCGTAAAAATTCTCTTTGCTTAAAAGGAAATGAAAAGGAAAGATCTGACTTAACGATGTCAGATTTATCTACTTCGAGTTCCTTTCGTTAAAAAAAAAAATAAACCGTAAGAGACATCAAGACCAGAGATTTCAACCACGTATTCTTTGAAGTTTCTTGAACATATTTGCAAGTTAGAATTTATAAGTATCGCGAGTTATTTAATTAATAAGGTAGCCAAACTAACCTATTTGTAATTTTTCACAAAGATGTAAACATACTTAAGAAGGTTCGGGTTAATCTACGATTAACATTTGGATTTAATATCATTTATAGTTTCTCAGCGAAAAGTACTTACATAAACATGACTAGATTGCAGATTTTTATGCACAAATATGTATGAAATATTAAAAGTAAAGTACGCGTTATTATATTTAGATAATGGAACTAATTTTTATTTAAGTTTCACTCCTCTGTGTGTGCGTGTGTGTGAGTTTTTTTTTTAAAGTATGAATTTGCATAAAAAGCCGCGGTCTAAAGATGACAAACTTAATAGAAAGACACCATCGGTCATATGGAAACGTATCGGTCATAACATCGTGCCAAGGAAAACGCGTGTTATTCAAAGGCTGTCGCATTTTCTATTCCGCTGACAGATTGTTATACAGCAGACTTTCTTCGTAATGATCCAAGGCGCATGGCATTGATCGCGAAATGTACCGCCGCTGTAAAACAGTTTCACTTTCCGCCATTGTCACGAATGAGTACGCGATTCTCTCAGCGAAGCTTATACATCCTTCGAAGAAATAAGAAATGGATTGAGTAGCGTTTCTGGGTCTGCGAAAGCGTGAAGAAAGAGTATTGGTGTTTCTAAACGCAATTTAGAGATCCGAAGAAACCTCTCGCCGAAGGAAAAATCTTTCATTCCGCTGAAGTTTATCGTTGAAAACGGTGCTGTAACCACATGCTGCCCTAATTATCCCGCGAGGTAATTGGCGCGCTAAGAATCATAATATGTATGGGTGTGTTTATTAATTGTTTTTTTTACGCTTGTGGCCTATTATAATCTTTGGTTATAATTTGCACGCTTTTAATTTACTTTACGCGTTGTTTTACTTTCTAACGATATTTACATTGCACTTGTACGATTAATTATGGAATAAGTAAATGTAGTGTAGTATTAATGGTTAATGTAATGCTGCTAGCTTGTGATAACAATAATTATAGCAATAGCTAAGAATCATAATAATATAAGATAAAATTTTTCAAACTTAATCATGTCTGCCAGCTACTGAAAATGCCATAGTATTATTATGCCATTCGTTATAATCAAATTAATTACAACTTCGCTTTCTATCGAGAATTAAAAAATAGATTGGCTTTGTTTCATAATAACTAGGCTGCGAATTATTATGGAAATTCGTGTTTTTATTAACAAAATTACGGGAACGAATTCTAAACGAAGGATCGTTTTACCCTCTAAATAAAATAATATTTACTCTACAATATTCTTGTCTTTTCGCACTTCTCTCTAATTTTTTGGGCATTTAAATTTCCCGTAAATGCATAAAAATCCACAGTCTAATAGTAACGAAGGCAAAACACAGTAGCAAATGCCCCGTTTATTGTATTCTTTTGGGAGACGGCAATGCACTGACACAACTATAATACTTAGCACGTCAATTGAATGAATCTCATTTGCATTCGAACGATCGATTGGAATTTTGGCGAAAATTTGGTAAAAATCGGCGTTTTCGATAAATCATCCTAATGACTGTGCAGGATTCCCGCTGCTCGGTTCGCGTTAGCGTGACAGATAAAAATGTACACGTTATTCCTGTACTCAACAAATATTTGCATTGTAAATCACGAGTTCCATTACACAGAAATATTCCGACGCCTGAAAAACAGACTCTCTGACGTATCACATCCTTCCTGTCGTATCTTTTTACTTGATAATCTCAAAAAAAATGTATCAAAGAAACCGTATGTAAGGTGCTCGCAATAATCGAGCAACTTTGAATCTTTTCGGTTGCAACTGCACTATCGGTAACTGGAAGCGTTCAGAAAATTCCTTGCTTATTCTTAATTCATAGTAAACTATTCATTCATATTGAATTAACCAACTATTATATACCATTTCTATAGGGTTCGATAAACATTCATATTCATGACTACTTAGAAACTAAAAGAAAATCGTTGCGCTTGTTACGTTCGTTTAGCTCGGAGCATTGAATTATGGAACGATTCAACCGACGATAAATGTAATCGAAACGATTTCGTCTAAAGATAGCAGAACATTAAGAAATTCAGAAATGAAGTACACGTAACAATTCAACGTTTACTAACCGAGTTGTGCTTCATTTTTTGCAGCGTGGCAACAGTATTTGCATACGAGGCGCACGTTGACGAATCTTCAGCGGAGAAACGATAGAATAAAATGTGTCGTCGTTGAAGAGGAAGAAAATCTCAGCGAGAGATAACGTATCCAAGATCCTTCAACCTGTTCGCGTGCAAACGACTCGAGAGCCAGCGGTCGAGATGGAGAACAAAAACGATCCGAAGCAGAGGGAGAAGATCAAAAAGATGTTCAGCTGGAGCGACGGGCTGACCGCGTGAGTAACACTTAAAATTTGTTTCGGGCCCTCTTCCACTTTTACTTTGCTTTCGACCGGAGAAACCGGCCACGGTTCTGCGCTCCGAGCTTCGATTATACCGACCATCGTAACGATTATGCGGACTATATTTGATATTCGTACGGGGCTCGGGGATATACAGAGTGACGCAGAAATAATCGCACGATCCTCGAATATTCGCACACTGTGTACTGGAGATTTTATTATTATGTGTCTAAGAGCCGGCTAAACTATATATATATTATCCAAAAGTTACCTTTAGGATGTTGAATGAGAATATCTGTGAAACGCCATGTTTGTTAGTAAAATAGAGGCGTAAAAAGATAAAAATTGAAACGAGAACGAATAGAACGAAGATAATAGAAATAAAAAACAATTTTGAAACGAGTAAAGCAGAAAGGGAAAGAAAAAAGTGAAGGTAGGTGTTCCTATAGTCTATTTTGGATAATCCTATATATTGGGTTGTAACATAAATTCATGCTCCTTTGTTAGGACATTTTTTAAATTCTTGAAATTCTACAAGAGAGAAACGCTTCGGCTATTAGGAAAATGAGGAAAAGATCACTGATCAACGTCACGCGTACATAACTGATTATAATATCGTCTCCGTATCACTTTTGAAGAATTATTACGTTAAAAAGGGTGCATCATCAATTTTTGCATCAAGCCGCGTATCGCCTAAATAAGCCAATCGCCATCGCTGATTATTATCGAAAATTGAACGACGGAGAATACTTCCGTAAGCAGAGACGTGAAGGTATATTAATTGTGGTGAATCCGAGAAGATTTCGTCAAGTGTCATGAATTGCAAAGTAATTTTTTCTTCTACTTCGTGTCGTATCCAAACCCTGACATTTCCACACGGGCCGTCGCGTCGCAGCGTTGAAAAGCCAGGCAAATGTTTTCGAGTGTAGCAAGCTTACAAGCATACCACACGCGCATAATTTCCTCTTATTCTACGACAGTTACCGCCAAACATTTTGCAGAAGTACACAGAACTAAAACTACTCGTTACGGTCATAATTCGAACACGTCATAAAAAGTACACGCTTCTGCGATGCAGACGCTGTAAACGCGGTTTTGTAACTTGTTGCAAGAACGTGAGCAGTGCATAAAATCCACGAATTCCACCTGAATACATATGGCCGTTTTATGGTAACTTGTATTCCGGTTTTAAAGACTATTCGCGGACTTCTGTCTGCGAGGCACGATTCCTTTCTTTCTTTTTTTTTATACGATACTCATCCTCTCGCAGTGATCGAACTCATCTTTTTCTTTTTACGCGATTTAAATTCTTTAGATAGCTAAAAAATGCGGTTGCAATTAAAAAGAAAAAAATCGAAGAGCAAGTTGGCATCAGGCGATGAGAATTTCGGGCTAGAGTAACGATATTGTTCTTTGGGAATTCTCGGTGAGAAGAAATACAAGTCGTGATGAAATAAATTTAACGATGGAATTACGAATTGCGAATTTCCGGCGGATACGAATAAAGTAATGATTGAGAAAATTCGACTAGACAATTTTCAATCAGCGGTGCAAATATTTGTCAATTTTCCGAGGAAATATTCAACGAGAATAAAAGTATTATTTTTCGGACATTTTCGGTCGGAACGACAACGTTATCGTTTGGAAATTTTCGACGAGAGTAAAAATATTACGCGTTGGGTAAATTTCGGCCACAGTAGCAACATTGTTCCTTGGAAATTTTCGACGAGAGTGAAAAGCGGTTAAGGCAGCGTATGATTCGAAAAAGTCGGCCAATGAACGGCGCAGAAGGTAGAGGCGAATTTTGCAAGAGCGCCGCGCACTGGTACGAGTTGCTTCGCAGCAAAGTTTGCAATCGCGCGTGAAAGTGGCCAACGAGGAGTTGGAACCACGACGAATAGACTCGTCCGCTTGTAGCTTGTTCGCTTTATCATTGCACAGTGAAAGGGTAAAATGTAGGCAGAACACGCGAACGACCGCGAGCGACGCATCCTCGCTACGCCGATGCATCCCATCGACCTGACACCGATCTCTCTACCGAGAATCTTCGAGCCTGCTGAACTCTCAAGCTTGCTTTCCATAAAATTGGACTCCAAACCCATCGAGTCTTTCCCGGTGGATAGATTTTCTTATTCATCGAACGGAACTACCGCTTCGATGAGAATGATTTAGGGCAGATGTTCCAAGTGCTGCCACTTTGTCGCTTAACATTATTTAAGTATTTTAGAACGTATTTAACCTAAAAATCGTTCCAGTTTGGAAGCATAATATTCGTTCAGCGTCTCTTCTATTTGTGAACATTATTTTGAATGAATTACTGATTAATTGAAAATGTACGAGGAATTCCGATGTCTCTATTACTGTCATTTGAAAAGCTCTCATTTAAATAGAAACAATTTTTACATACAGTTACTCGCAAAATTGAGCGTGCACCTTGAAACTCGATGAAAAAGATGGCTAAAAAATGGTTAATTTTCAGTGTACTCAAACTATTAACCTGATTAAACATATCTTGGAAAAATTGAAATACAAAATGATGAATTATACTTTTACGGATAGGGAAGATTTCAAAATAAAATTAAAAGAAGGATAGGACAATATTTCACCTTCTTTGTGGAAAATTAATTAATTCTATGCTATGAACATTAAAGGTGGTTAACAAAATAGTAATCTACACGTATCATATGTATAATAACAATTTTGTGTCGTCAAAGAAAGTTATACTTTTACGTTTCTCGTTAAGTACATATAATTTTATCCGAAGAATTTTTTACGTACTGTCTGCCAGAATATGCGAAATATATTGAGTTTCTACTTTTCAACACGCGCGTGTATATTTACTTTTTAGTTACTTTTCATCGGCAACATAGGTGTACGCTGAATTTTGCGAGTAACTGTACATCAGGGATTCAGTTCGTGTGACAGATATAATATGTATAGGAAACGTATCGCCTTTAGTGAATTATGACACGCCCCATACTTTATAATTACATTGTTCACGTTTTAATGTTCAACAGCACATTTACCTCCTGATACTTGAAGAAATGGAATTTCCAGTCTACGAATTGTCAGAGAGATATGATCGTTTGGTTCACTCGTTAACTAGGTAATTTTCTTAGTTGGAATCTCTTTTATACGGAGAATGAAAAATTCATAAGAAAGACTACAGTTTAGTTAGGTCGAACTGAATTCTTGTAAATGAAAGTATGAAATAATGTGTTCCTAATCGAAACGTAACGATGCATTAAACGGTAAAAGATTTCTAAGACGGTAGATTACTATGACGAATGTCTAAGCTTTCGAATTTTCAAGGTTGCGAATTCCAAGCCATCAAATTTCCAATCCCTCGAATTTGAAGATTTCGACTTTTCAAGGCTTCGAATTTTATACCGTTAATTTTCCAAACCTTCGAATTTCCAAGCCATAAAATTCCAGTCCCTCGAATTTGAAGATTTCCACTTTTCAAGGCTTCGAATTTTATACCGTTAATTTGCCAAGCCTTCGAACTTCCAAGCCATAAAATTCCAGTCCCTCGAATTTGAAGATTTCCACTTTTCAAGGCTTCGAATTTTATACCGTTAATTTTCCAAGCCTTCGAATTTCCAAGCCATAAAATTCCAATCCCTCGATTTTGAAGATTTCTACTTTTCAAGCCTTCGAATTTCACGCCGTTAAATTACTAAACCTTTGAACTCCAAGTTTTCAAATTTCCAAGTCTTCGAATTCCATGCCACCGAATTTTTAAGCCTTCGAATTTCCAAGCTTTCGAATTTCCAAGCTTTTGAGATTTTCAAGTATTGTGTATTTTATGCAACTTGCTTATATATTTATTTTCATAAACGAAGGAATGAATATATGCACCAACCTGTTATAATTTCGCCATTGAAAACAGAATGCAAATGTCATGAAATGAATCGACTAATTCTGATGAACGATAAAAGCTGCGTTCGTCTGCAAATTGATGACTGCGACTTTGTTTCAGCAATGACTCACGATCAACAAAGAACAGTTTCCGGTGTGATCCATTTAAGCTTCGCAAAGTCCGTCTTCTGACGAAACTCAAACCACGCGTTTTCTCACGTAATAGAATAAATTGCAAGTTGACCAAACGCATCGCCAATTTAAGTTCATCGACGAATAGTTAGACTGAAGATGGTAAAAATTAGTGAAATTAGTGAATCGTTGAGTCGGAAGCGAAATCAGGTCGCAGTGTGCAGATGTTGCATCGATTACAAGTGCGACGTTGCGTCATTGAATTTCAATGCATATGATCGCCTCTCTGTTAAATCATAATTAACAATAACATTAATCATCGGGGAATTGTAAATTATAAGTAATCGCGCTTTGTTCCGTTTCCTTACGTACCGATTCCCGTTCAGGAATCGGATAAAGAAAAGAAAGGAAGTCTAAAGGCGGCACGAGAGATGGCACCACGTTGCCATTCTCGTTCCACTAGGGAAGCCAGCTGGAAATTAGCATAAGACATGTGTGCCTCGTTAACATAAAAACGAGCATGGACTGATAATTATTAAAGGAGGAACCGATGGATTGCGTGACGCTGGAATAGCATTACATAAATATAATTTAATGTACCAAGTCGCGGCGACTAATTTACGCAGTCAATCTTCTAATCGACTTGTTCGCTTCCCCTTATTTATAGTTGATAAAAAAAAACATAGAATAGGAACATTTGCAATTTCAAACGGGGCATTTTTATCCTTAATTGGCAAAAAAAGAAAAAAAGAACAAATAACACTGCACTGTGCGATTACTATTGAGTTACCATGGTTGGCAACTGACGCGAATAAAATGATGCAATGAATCGATTACTGGATTCGTATCTAGTAAAGCGTTATTGTAATAATTGTTAAAACTAGCCATTAATATCCCCGTGATAATTATTCGCGCGATAAATACTAATATCATCGCGATCGTGCGATAAATACTAATATCATCGCCATCATGCGACTCGTTACGCGTAGTATGCTCGTCGATAATGCAATTACGATCGTAGTCAGGTTTTTCATATTCAAGCACTTTTTAGATTCGCACGTGTACTTTTCACGTGTAAATTCATCTCCTTAGCATAACGATAATCCGAGTGCTCGCGATATAATTTCATTATAATCGCCTAACCACTTTTTTCCCTACCTTTCAACGTAATGTCACGCATTAACGGAGATTAGTTATTGCAAAACAACGCTCAGAGCAGAACCAACTCACCTGTTTAATTGAATCATATCGAGAAGCGACAAGAGAACACATTGGAAATGTTACCTAAAAAATTGTACGAATATTCATCGCCAAGTTAGTTGTTGTTTTTCGTACTTTTCTTATGTTTAAGGAGACAAATTTTGAAATTGCCCGGTGGAATTAAAAAAAAGTGGTCAATCATGCGCAATTTGCGAACACATTTCCTTCCAGACATGACCGTAGTTAAAACGTCGCTTTGCAGAGAGCATCGTACTACAACAATCCTTGACAGATATTCAACTCTGATACGATTCTGCTATTTTCCAACTAATTAAATCGGATAATCGAGGGACTACTGTATTAGCTTTTACGAAGTGGGTTAGAGTTGGGCTAGGTTTTTTCTTTTTTTTTTCTCGACACTACGAGAGCTTGGTTAACCCATGAACAAATCTTACGTGAGCACTTTGTAAATACGAAGGCTTATATTGTTGCTGTATCGTCGGCTAACCAACAGTTAACGACGATTCTACTTATTACAAAGAATGACGGTTGCACACTATTGTCACGCCACGTGAAACGCATGATTTCAGTTGGCAATCACGCACACAACGCCGCCACAGATTTTTGCGCCCATTTTTCCCTGTGATTAATCCAGACACTAACAATAAGTGGCAACCAATAGATGTAATCTCATCCGTCAAACAACGAATATTGCAATCTCCGACTCACTCTAAAGACCCAAAGCGAGAAGCTCTATCGAGCCAACTTTGACCAAAGTATCATAATAAGGTTTTAATTAGTAGTTTAATTTGCGCCTCGCAGGCAAATATTATAAATACGTAGCAAATAAAAACTTTTACAAAAAAAAAGAAAAACAATTTCATTTGGGAATCGAAGAGCGAGAGAAAGAGATGGCGAAAACGATTTGCGTTCCTATCTCTTTTTCTCCCCCTCTGCGATTGTCAATTGAAATCATGTGATCTCATGTTGACGTGATAGTAATGTGTCTCTGCCTTCAGTGACGCCTGTGTAACGTACACATAGGCAGAAAGTATTTTATTAACATTAGGTTTACGGAACACGGCAATTTAACGGATTTCAAATTCCTCGCTTAAAGTTACAGAAATGATGTATATTATTTTTTAGCAATTTTTGTTGACGTTCATTGGTGCGATGGTACGAATACATATCGTATTTTACTCCAATTTCCTCCCCGATTTTATATTTTCAAGTATTTATATAGAATATGCTATTATACTATCAATGTCCGTAAATCTAGTGTTAATATCTAGGAAACTAATAAATATCCGAGATGAAAATTTTATATTTCGAATTTACTACCCCATCCTCTTTCCCCAGAAAAATTTGGTGTCAATTGGCTGGTGGGGATTTACTAAAGAATATTCGTTTAAATTGAATTCAATTAAAATTAAATTCGAATAGCGAAATTTGATAGCCTAATTTGCGAATTAGAGTGGATACCCGACTGAGAAATGCCACGGTAGAGAAAGATTGAATTTGGTCTCATGGGGAATCTAATATACCTCGAGTTGCTTAATTTATTCACTTTCTAGAAGAGTCATGCCTCTGCTGTTGTTTCTCATCTCAATTAACAAACTCTCAATAAACACGTTGCCTGGCGATAGTCAATATCGCCTAATGTAATCGCTTTCTCTGTTAATCGAATCTCAAAATTCTACGAACGTCTATTAAATCGCTTCATCCAAGATCAACGGGCAATTCCAACTTCAAAATGTACAAAATAAAACATATATACGGCGTCTACAAAAAGTATTTGCACTCCATTGCATTTATGTTCACAGATTTTCTATTAAACATTTTCTTAAGGTAACACATTTCTAAATCCTCTTCTCTTTTAATTCTTACATTCCTTATAATGTATAGTTTACCCTATATACGTATCCTTTAATCCCTGATAAATTGTTAAAAAAAATCGTTAGGCACAAACGTGATAAAATTTATTCATCCACGAGCTCCGTCGCGTAACCCACTACGCACCAAGCTGCCCATTCATTTCTCTTTCCTTCGAGGAACGTGTTTCGATTCATTAGACCAACAGCTGTCTCCCGCTAATTTCAATTAAGTACATACCTACCGCTGTGGTTAATCGAAAATCGTCGAGTTCTACGAGTAGAATTGCAGTCAGGTTCCGAGGTAGCCGAAAAGTAGTACAAGGCTACGAATCGAAGAGGCTCGCAAAGGGAAAACCCCCTGCCTCTCGATAGTTGGCTGCACCATTATCGACGTATCGACGAACCAACGTTTTGAACGCTCTTCCTGGGATTTACGTAACACAGCAGCCGGCCTGACCGCTTTCACGTCTATACCATACCTTCGGCCGCATTTAGCGACCCGGTTCGATAAGTCCCGTGGTGGTTTCTCAAGTCTGGCCCGTCCTTCTCTTCCCAGCACGGATGTTTCAGGGTTAAATCCACCGATTCGCTTGCCCAATATATCGGAGGTGTACACCTAACTTGTGTACACTTACCTTGAAAGTTTAGTCACCTCTGCCTTCGCCTAGGCTCTCGTGCCTTTGCTTACAAAATTTAATCATTCGGTGTCGAGTTGTGTTTTTGTATTTTTCTATTGGTTTAACAACCCTTGTACATTATTGTACGTGCTAGCGTTAGCTGAATACTGCTTTCGTATCGCTTCACGTTCAAATTATTCGAATATTATAGGAGATTTATATTTACAACTAACACTAAAACGCCCAGTCAAACGACCGGTTGTAAAATATTTGGTTTACGATTTTACGTTCATTGTTATTTCTTTCGTTCGATTAATTTTATGGCAGTATATTAGTTACTCACGTTTAGTCTTTCTTTTTGCTCGGAAAGATTTATTGGATAGGTATCTGTAAAATGTCTGTGCGGAGTAGTGTTAATAATCCCTAATCTTCTGAAACGAAGCTAGAATTAGAGTTCAAACTAAAATTCACCGTCAACAATATCCATTTTTGCTGAATTTAGAGAACGAGTGTGACTCGTTAGTGTAGAACAAGGGATTAATCCTACGATAACTCAGACGGATTCTCCGAGATCGTTTCGAGGTAAAAAATATTAAAATTACAATCAACCCATGTATAACAGGGTAGTAATTATGTTCCTAAATAATGTCGTTTTATAGGAGGTAAATATTACCAAGGACAAGAAGCAAAGTCAATATCAACAACTAGGAAATAGAGTACGAATTTTTATGCAAATTTTGGATCTTCAGAATCACAATTAAAGAAATGGGGCTTCGGTATAGATTCGATTCGTCTTTCAAATATAACATCGTGTGCTTTACTTTGAATATTTTATACATTTTTGCACGCGATTTGCATTCCGTGCCTTTCCGTTTATCTAAATTTCTAAAATTCGCAGTCTACTATAAAAACTACTACTTTACGTATAATAAATGTCAAAGTAACACGAATGGCGTAAAGTAAAGACCTATTTAGAATAGATACGATGAGTGACAGAAATGTTCAAACAAGACAGGAAGTTGGACACGTTAGGCGAAGAATTGAATCTTCAATTAAGAACACGCGTTTCATGTTCACTCTGTATAATCATCAGGAAATTGCATTAATACGTTCTGCGGCGAACCGTAAGAAACTTAATATTCTAGATAAAGGTTACGAGTCTTGCGGTTTACCGAGTAATGGAGAAAGTATTGAAAATTCAGGCGTTGCAAAGAATTAAATCTAATTAAACTATATGCTAGTGTCCAACTATTTTTTACGACTGGCTACATCTAATTTAACTCTCAATAAGGCGCACGTTTCTTTTAAATTTCACCTTAAGGATCACGTATAAGTAATCGTAGAGGACGAAGAAGAAAATCTCGTGCGACTAAAATGGGCAAAGCGTAGATTTTCATAGCTGCGGAACGTAATGGAAAGATCGTGTTTGCGTTTCGTGACGAAGAGTAAACAAATTTCATATATTTTCGCCGGTGCAATATCATTACCTCACTTGCGTGGTCTTACAATTTAATGGTAGCCTACGTTTCCTAGCTATCTCGCGTGATTTGAACGCACACGAAGCTTGGAAAAATTCAATAGCACGAAATTGGCCAACGTGTGCGCTGCTTTTCAGTATTTTGCATCACGGAAACATTTATATTTAATAGGCAACGTGGAAAATCTAAGGGAAGGGAACGATTGCGTTCTACAGTCTAGGGAATAATTAAGGAATAACGTAGGAAAATGTAGAAAAAAGGAAAAGAACTATAGATCACAATCGACCTCATCGCTATGCAAAACTCAACCTAATCGACAAGTGCACGTGCACCGAACGAGACTTTCGCTTTTGCTCGAAGAAGTCTCCGTAGGTGGCTGACACGAACTCAACGAGACCTTGCAAAGACCTTCCCCTCCGTTTTGGATTAACCTACCAACAATAAGAACACGATACGTCCACGTTAGTTGGGCTACGCATACCGAATAAACTCCCGAGTTGTTCGTCCACTTCCAATCGAACGATGACATTACGCGTTAAATATACGGTGCGCGACAGAAAGACAGCTTCAACAATTTTGATCCACGTAAACACAGTGACGAGCAACCTTTGTTCTTTTGCGGGGCCGAAATTGAATATCTAATATTCTATATTAGAATATTCTATAGATTAGGGCTGCAATCGGCACAACACGAAATATGTAAATATCAATGATACGATAAAATATTACTTCTACATTAAAAATTGTTTATTCCATTTTACTGTACTTTGTAATTAATATATCTCATTAGACTGTGCTTTTCGATGGGAAATATTACTGTGGTAAAAAGAACAGGACGCATAGGGTAGGTGTACCACGTACTGCCACTTTAAAGTTACCGCTTTATGTAACTTTATTTAACTATTTTAAAACGTCGTTAACATAAAGATCGTTTCAGTTTGGAGCATGATATTGTTCAACCGTTCTTTTATTTCCGAACATATTTTTATATGTTCAATATAATAAATTCATTACTACGTAATTGAGAATGTACAACAATGTTCAATGTCCCTATTACTGTCACTTGAAAACTTTCCATTTAAATAGAAACACGTTTTTACATATATTAACACGTCAGTTTGTGTAACAGATATAAGATATATAGTAAACGTATAGCGTTACTGAATTATGACACGTTTCATACTTTATAATTATATTGGTCACGTTTTGATGTTCAACTGTTACATATTTACCTCCTAATATTTATTTACGAATATTAAGTGTAAACGAGTATACAATGTCTGTGTCAAAGCTGCCAGGGAAGCAGCTAACTCGACAATGCCCTATCATAATACCAACCTATCGCTCGATTCTTGACTTGCCCACCTAAAACGTAAAATTAAAGACCATTGGAACGACGAATGGAAAACCACAGTGAAAGCACGAGTACTAACGATGAAAAGCGATTTTTACAAGAACCTGTTACCATCGACCCTAAAAAGACGTGACCAAGTTACACTGTCAAGAATGATAATTGGACATACGAAAATAACCCATAAATACATCCTCAACAAAGAAGACCAACCACTCTGCGAACGATGCAAGACGACCCTAACAGTAGATCACCTCGTACTGTAATGTGAAATATTCCTTCCGTTAAGAAACCAACTCAACATCAAACCTACAGTGCAGTGATGACTTGTTGGCGAGCATCGTACAAGCTGAACGGCACAGGGGCAAGGGGAGCTGGTCGCTCGCTCCGCCCATTAGCCAGTAGAAAATCTTTCTTCCGAATTCTTGGATGCTACATGCATAGTAGTAGGTCCTTCATATTCGCTAAGGATTCGCGAGAGCGGACCCTGCCAGGTATCTTCTTGAAGATTTCCCCACATCCTCGCGAGAAAAAAAATTAGGTTTACACCAATGTGATTCAGTTGTAGTTCCAAGTCGTCCTATCTCACTCTACCTCGACGTGTTTTGTTTTGCGTCCTTTGTCACGCAGTAGACTTGGAGTCGTGACCGATTCAGCCAATGAATATAATACGTGTGACTGAAGGTGTCGCTAATATGCGACAGCCAATCGGCTTGCCTCGCCAACAAGTCATCACTGCACTGTACTCTAAAAGACAACCTAAAGGACAGTGGAACAGTATCAAGACTCCTACAGTATCTAAAGCAATCCATGCTCTACAACGACCTATAAATCTCTCCCATCTGTTGTCGCTAATAACCCAAGAGGTTGATGCGATACAAAATAATGGACAAAAAAACAAAACAAAAAAAATGTCTGTGTGTTGTTACGTAAACCGAAGTCCAAATTTAGTATGAAAATTTGTTTACTTACGATTCCTTATACATAAAGGAATTAAAGTGGCGGTTATAGGAACAGTGACAGTACGTTGGTCATTTACCCTGTGGCGGACTGCCGTGCGTCCGAAGGGAAAGTGCCAGGATTTTGGGTTCCCGAAGGACCGCATGTTGCGTGCGACCGAACTGAAGTGCGGGCAATAAAAACGGAGATATGCCAGATCCTTGGTTCGGAGGAAAAGACAGTTCGGAGGAGCACGGAAAAGCCAGAGCATTCCGAGCATTGGCCGCGTCAGCATCGCGCGTTAGGATACACGATAATAGAAATAGTCGTTAAGAACAATAAATATCGTTTTTACTGTTTATCGGAGCAGTCAATATATTACACCCTCACCACATCCCGAAACCCTATAACGACAAAACAAAAAGTCGCATAGCAAGTAAAAGTTTCGAATCGTATATTCTTCGTTCGATTATAATAATTTTTTAATTCAATTTCTCTTTGCTTTCGATCTTTCAAGCATATCAAGATTGTTATTCCTTTAGAAGGTTTTTAAAGCGATTCGAATCTTCTTTCGCAATCTTTTTCAACAAATATTCCAAGCAAAGCAAATAGGTTTAGAAAAACAGGTAGAAATAATCAACGCCGCTTCCACGCTCTAAAAATATCGAACGCGAATTTCCTGAAAGGCATTTCGCTAACCGTACGAAATCACGTTTCAACGGCGTAGATTCGATAAATAAAACCGAGTTGAAAGCGCTTAAACAGGCCCGCGATACCGAAGAAAATTTGAACGGCCTTAACATTGACGTAACCATTTATTCGAATCAATTTTCATGCACCATCGATCCAAGTTTCCATTTTCTATGCTCTTTAGAGTAGACGTTCCAACTACTATCACTGTCCCTATAACCGATCCATTAATTGTTTTATTTAACAGCAAACTACTGCACGAAGAATTGTAAATAAACAAACTTTGATACCAAATTTGAACTTCGGTTTACGTAACAACACATAAACATTTTATATTTGTTTACGCTTAATATTTGAAAATAAATATTACGAGGTAGAATGTGCTGTTGAACATGAAAACTTGACCAGTGTAATTATAAAGTATGGAACGTGTCATAATCCAGTAAAGACGATACGTTTACTACACATCTTATATCTGTTATACAAGCTGACGTGCTAATATATGTAAAAATTGTTTTCAAGTGATAGTAATAGGGTCATTAGACTTCGTTGTACATTTTCAATGAACTGCTAATTGATTCATTATATTCAACGTACAAAAAAATATGTTCGTAAATAAAAGAGACGTTGAACAATATTATGCTCGAAACTGGAACGATTTTATGTTAAATACGTTCTAAAATAGTTAAATAAAGTTACGCGATAGATTTAGAGTGGCAGTAATCGGTATAACTACTCTAATGCATAAACGAAACTCTCTTTCTCTTAACAATCGTGAAACAGATCGCGAGTAGTAGTTCCAATCTCTTTTATAATGAGAAAAGGTTTTATTTACCGTGGAGTTTACATAACTCCGCTTCTGGAGCGCAAGAAGCGATTAATAAATTGCCGTTTTGGAGCTCGAATCGTTCGACCATTCATCGAGATCTCGTGAAATCGTTAATGGACCACGTTTAAGCTTGATTAGGCTATCGTTTGAGTATATTCTAAAGGGAAAATCCTAGCGGATATCGATAAGTCGTGGGATCACGTGCGCCACGATTTTCGAAGGAAAAAGATGCATAATTTCCTGTTATTTAATCAAGCTTACATTACGTCAGGTACTGTAGCCGTGTTACGCAATGCTGGGGAAAGTGCAAACCGTCTTGACCACTGTTATGGTCGCTATTTCTCGACCTGCAATGAAATTGTTGATCGTCGCTGACAATCTATAGCCGGCCATCCATCTCTATCGGCAATTAATTAAACGATCTGTTCGCCATTGCAATTGTATTGCACGTTCTAAACGTCAACGGCGAACCTTTGTTCCGCGAAGCGCAACGATTTCGCGTCAACGCTTTTCAAAGGAAACTGTTAGGCGGCGGAAAAATGTTCTTGCGGATTCATGCAAAATTTAAGCGAATTAAAATTCAAAGTTCTTACAACACCAATTATTGCTGCAACGATTTTGGTAAATGCTATAAATATTCGACTGAAATATATTTTTCATATTTCTCGTAATCTTTGTAGTTTCAAATTTATACAATTCACTCGTCGTAGAACTTTCGAGTGTTTGAGGTTTGAAACTTTTGAAATACACAAATTTAAGGTTCCTCTATTCTTTGCAATTTCTAGCTTTCGAAATTTACAAATTATAACATTCTCGAGCTTTTGAAATTTGATACTTTTGGCATTTAAAAGTTTTGGGATTCTCAAGCCATTAAAATTTTAAATCGTTGAAATTTCGAAGCGTTAGAACTTATAGTTTTCCCGCAGGACGCAATGTATAAATATATAATATAATATATACGTATATGATAACTTAATATAATATAACCTAACCTGTCCTATAATAATTGCTGAATAATTGCGTTCACATGATTGCGTTGCAATTATAAATACAGTAGAATACCATCCGGTAGAATTGTGACGTGAGATATTTCCCTGAAATGTGGATTGATTAGCGCAAAAAGGAGATCAAAGGAACGTAGACTGAAGTAAGAAGCGAAACAGTGACTACTCCATTGAACATTATTCTCACACGTTCTACGGAAGTGTAAGAAATTCGATAGCCGAAGGCCTAAAGGGATTGCGATTCTCGCAAGAAATTTCTCTGTAATTCACTCGATCGTATCGGAATTTTCAGTCGATCAACCGCGAATTAATTCTGGCAAAATTCCATCCGTCGCTTACGGTGATTTCTACTTCCGCTTTTAAAGATACTCGATTTTTATTCGTTTTTAACGCTGTCTTTACAATCGAAGCCGTGAATTCTAAAACAGCACAAGTCCACTCGCTAACGTCAGATTAGGGTAGATTTTAATTATTTTATTTAATAGCAATGTGACGTCGTAAATAAACAGTACTGTAATGTCGTAAACAAAGAGTTATAAATAAACAAATTTTTATACTAAATTTGGATTTCGGTTAATGTAACAACACATAGACGTTGTATATTCGTTTACACGTAATATTCGAAGCGAAATATTAAGACGCAAATGTGCATGATTAGATATTAAAACATGATCAGTATAATTAGAAAGTATGGGACGTGTCATAATTCAGTAAACGCGATACGTTCACTGTGCATCTTATATCTGTTACACGAACTGAATTGCTGTTGTAATTAAACATTGCTTTTATTTAAACAACAACTTTTCAAGTGACAGGAATTCCTGTGGGATTTCCTTGTAGCAGAACAATTTCGACGTAGCAGAAAGAGATAAACTGCACGATCGAACTCGCGTGTATTTTAAAAAATGAATGAGCTGTCAGGACAACCGTGTCACAACAAAAATTGTTACGTTTGATTTATTCAATTGAGGCACTTGAAAATCATATCAGTACATCGATGTCGCTGGAAGAATGTTTTATTAAATTATTGACGATGCGGACGTAAAATATTCGCTACGTTTCCGTAGCCTAAGCGTATCTATTATTGCAGCCTACAATTAAGTAGAATAAGATTACCAAGTCAGACTTAAGTCACTCCTATTTCTACTGATTTTTGTAGAAAGTTCCAATCAAATTTGTTGAATACTTGCTTGAGAAAGTTTGCACGAAACGAAATAAATAACCAAGATTAATGGATCCATGATCCCAATGAATATTATGAAAAAATGTTTCGAATAATACAAGACTCAGACTTAGATTAATAGAAAATTTCTTTAAATAGTAGAAGACTGTAGATTGAGAAACAGAAAACACTGTTCATTAGTAACGCCTTAAGAATTTGGGTGCAGTGGCAAATGAACGAAAAATATTTTCGTTAAAAATAGTGAACTAAAAGGTTTACCGAATATTTTAAGATAAACCGAAATTTACCGGGTAAATTTGTGTGCTTGATCCTGGAAAATGTAGGGAAATTCTTCGACCAAATTGTAGTCGGTTATATGAAAAAAATATGACAACGAATTTTTGCAAGTATCGAGGAAAAGGAATTTTATACGTAGCTGCCTCTATTCGCTGTTTTGCCAACTTTTACAAACCCCATTATGAAACTCACTCAGCGATTAGGTAACAAAATTCTTCGATCAAAATCTAGTCAGTTATACGTGGGAAATACGAAAGCAAATTTGTTTAAGTACGTTCACTCATTATTGAGGAAGAGGAGTTGAAGCATACGATTCTTTCCAACTATGCTCATTAAGTATTAGATTGGTGCATATGAAATATTTTTATCCAAGTTTCATTAAAATTTTGTTACGGAAGAAGAAATCAATTGTAATGTAGATATAGTGGCTGCAAAAATTACTCGCGTACTACTGTAATTATTTTGGCATCTAAGTACTAACTAATTAATAGACTGAGGATTTTTATGCAAATTCAGATTTTTACCGAACAAATCTTTTTGTCAGTATTACCGATAATGTAAAAAATCAACAACTTTGTCATTCCTATTTACAATTCCAGTGAATATTAGAAAAAGCAGATTTGCCGAATAATATCTACCAAAAGATTGTAAAGCAAGATTCACTATTGGAAACACCATTTATCAATATCGCCTTAAAGACAAACCTTTTTCCTTCTAATAATGGCTAAGCGCGAGTTTGCTACGTGGCCGAAATTATTCAGAAGCCTTCTAACAATATTACAAATACGCTTTTTTCAATTATGACGATCTTTCAGATAAGATACGACACAAAAGAAGCGCGTAAAATCGTTTAAACGCGAGCGTGGAACGCAGAAAAAGATCTCCAGAGATTTTGCAAGTATAATATCCGATGTCGTTACCACGTGTCTTTGTTCGTTACGTGGCCAGACGTTTCCGCGTCTTGCGAGGCTTTTAGAGACGCGAGGAGACGTTTTGCATGAAAAATTGCTCTCAATTCTCTCGCTCGAACGACCCACGGCACGTACGTATCTCGTTTGGAAATCCAACATCCCAGTTTTTATTATGAAACGTGATCATCTTCCAACATCGTAACGTTCGATTCCCGCAAATTAATAATCTGTTCGCGATTCAAATAGATTTCTTTTAGCTATATACGTATTTGCATATTTGTAGTAGTTTAAACAACAATTAATAACGCATGAAAGAATCTTTAGAGTTACTGAGATACCGTCGCAAGTCGGCATGACTCGACAGCTATACTTTCTCAGTAAGCTATGCAAATACAATGTTGTTCGTTCAGTAGGCGCACGTTTAGACCGCTTAACAAACGCGTAGCTATCTCCACGAAATCATATTACTGTTTTCACGAAACAGGTGCCTATATTCGTAATTAGCGGTTTTTCTACCTTTTATCTTATAGATAGATAGATATATATTTATTACTTTCCAAAGAAGGATTACAATGAGCGTCGCTTCTATACGTACATATAAATTATACCTTATGCTTAACTTGCTATACTTGCTTACTAGTAGCCTTAAAATTCTAAAATTATACTCCCCAACGACGAAAACATAACGACATCGTTACACTACCTTTTATCTTGTAACTATTTCAATGCTCATTAATTGAATACGTTCTCTAATATAAAGTTACGTAGGTAGGGTTATCCAAAATAGAGTATAGGAACACCTATCTTCACTTTTTTTTCTTTCCCTTTCTGCTTTACCCTTTTCTAATCTGTATTTTGTATTTCTATTATCTTCGTTTATTCTCGTTTTCAATTTTTATTTTTTTCACCTCTATTTTACTAACAAACATGGCGTTTCACAGATATTCTCATTCAACATTCTAAAGGTACTTTTCGATAACCCTTTACGTTCTCTAATATAAAGTATACGTTCTCTAATACAAATATAAATCTGTCTAATAAAGCCTCTGCTTTGTTACACAATCCGAATGTCAGTTCGAAATTCATGATGCTCCCTATAAACGAATGGTCTATCCTGTACTTATAGTCAATGATACAGTCATGCAAACTTCCTGGATTAGCCTAGGTGGCAAGAACTTAAATCGGCCTCTGGGAACAATACTGTATCTGTCTTGTTTTACGGCCAGCGGTGACCATAGAATAGTAATGTGGCCGCGTTGGCTGATTGCCGGAAATCGTCGCCTCTGTCGAGTTCTAATTCACGGTGACACCTGGTCCACCGTATAATCTTACGATCCCTTACAAAAATGATGGCAAGTCCGTTGAAAACGGTAGCGTAAAAGCAAAGGAAAGTGCGATGAAAGAAAGCGGTAATTTAGGAACACTTTGGCAATCAACTTCACGGTCACGATCGCCAACTGCGTCGCTTGCCGTGCATTTTCTTCGCCGGCAATATTCTCAGAACCTGTGTGTGGGGGGTATTTAAAGAACAACTAACAACCGAGCTCTTGTATCGTACAAAAAGTTTTAGCTGAGTGAAATCGATGATTAATGGAGGATTACGGACGCGAGTCTAGTAGCCGACCAATTTTGATCGATGGTTTTGCCAAACGAGTATACTTCCTAAGAAAATCACACCACTTATCCACTGTTATCGATTCACTTTCCGAATTTAAGTTTCTATAAGCGTAAAGAAGATAGTATAAAGTCCAGGGCATTCTTTAATAAAAGATGACACAATAGTAGTTATCAAAGGGCTTCGAAAATGGAGCTGGCGACCTACTTTTACAAGGTGATCACCTTTGACCAAATATCATATTGAAATCAAACGAATACACGTTCGCTTGGACAAACGTATAAGACACTATATCTTTGGTAATTATAAAAATATATATATAACTAATCAGAAGTAGGTTTCACTTTTTTCCGAATGTTAATAATGAGTAGAACCCCCCTTTATTTTATAATACTTCGCGTACTAAATTTGGTAAACATTCATACAAATTTTTTTCTATAAACTTGGTCCTAATTTTGGCGAGGCACGCACGTTACGATGTTCCATATAAATGGCTAGTCTATCCTATAGTTAGTCAACGATTAAAACTAAAATCACCTACAATCGTATGTAAAATATCTCCGCGAAGTTTTCGAACAACCCCGACACTTTCATTCGTATCTAAATACAAAATTGCTACTTGCGCAAAAGATAAATGAATAAAAAGGAATGCCACCGAAATCTCTGAAGAACAGATGAGAATTACGACGCGGCAGGGGTTCCAAAAATGGAGCAAACGGCCCGAGAAAAGGGCAAAAGTGATCGCCGACGATGGGATCTGTATTGGCGAACGAAAACGTAAGACCGTGGTAACGATGGAAGGACGACAGGTGGAGGGAAGGTGTATTCGCGACAGAAAGCAGAAGAAAGAAAGCCTAGTGGATGGAAGAAGGACGGACCGTTGTTGGATTGCGTTTGCGGAGTGGAGGAACACGACGACGAAGTGTGAGAGAGAAAGAGAAGGACGTGAGCTGGACGTAGAGTCGCGGGCTCGATTCTACTCGCTTCTGACCGCTTCAGTCTCGCGTCAGGACTCGAAAGTAGCGGAGAACAAGACGATCCCGCCGCCAGAGCTCCTCTTCTCGCGTCCCGATACCATAGATCAAGATCCACAGTGCGGATCACGGTGCGACACGGTGCTATTCGTAAATAAACCTGTGCCCTTCATACGAATTGTGTTGTGTGCTGGTGACACGATCTTTCTCTCTCTCTCTCCCCCAATTTCTTGTCCACGATCTACACTCACGAATGAATTGAGTCGAATCTGTAATCATAGAAGACCGATGATACCGATCAATCGTGAATCCTCGATGACGCTTGGCCAGGATTACACTTAGAGGATACGCTTCGCGAGTGAACGAGAAGCTACACCTAGAGAAGAGGAATCTCGTTGAAGATCTTGTCGTCGGTGTCGAAGGTACGCATAATCGAATTATACGCGTTTATCGTGTTTCTTGGTTAATTTATGGGGGGAAAAAAATTATTTTAGGATTATTATTTGTTTAACTATTCAGGGACGATGCTATTTCTCTACGCGTCTCGCTCTATGTGGCATTGCATACACTCTATCGTGAATCTCAACCTCTTAATTGCATAAGATTAATTTTAAAACGCTTCCAAACTAAAATTTGACACGAAAATTCTCAGTTACATGAGAATCCATGAGATTGATTCATACGATAAATCAATAACTTCGTAGAAGTTTGAAAAGGCACAATCACTTATTACGCGAAATTTGAACGCGTTAGAATACATGGAATGCATATAATACACAAAACTATACGAATCATAAACAATAAAATGTATGTTGCAATATTTAAGGGGTGAAACAACTCCCTACTTGTATAAAATTCTGCAGCTTAGTTGTCATTTACTGCTTTGGTAAAAGTCCCAAATGATAGGGGTTTACAAAATGTTTCAAGGATTTCCAGTAACATGCACAATGTATGCAAAGTAAAACTCACGCTGTGATATTTAAAGGGGAGAAATAATCTGTATTTAGATTCAGTTTCTTTCAGCTTGTTTATAAAGCTACGAATTTGCATAAATATCCATAGTCTGCTTGTAACACGAATTAATAGCACTAACGAAGAGCAAAAGTAAATTATTACGATCTGTAAACCTTGCTTAAAGTATTCAAATAATGTGCTTCTTAATCGGTTTAATCTGCACAGAGTAATTAGCAGGATAAATAACTAGCGTGTTTGATCAGCTCGTTACTGTCAATGAATTTTTGGTAACAAAAAAGATTGTAGTGGTGCTGCATTTTTCTGACCTTCGTCTCATTCCCTAAGATTAAAATTGATCTTAAAGACCGTCAATTAATTATAGTATTACATAAGCTAATATAAAACAAACATATCAGAAATATTGAGGAATTCTGCGTACCATGTTAAATATTAAATATCGATATCGTCAGTTAGAATGTAGTTAAATAATTAGCAGGAAAGAGTAGCCGTTTCTTTCAATCAAATTTGCCACATGTTTAAGAGAAACTTAAAACGTCGATGAAATATTCATACGCGGTAGTAGTACATTCGATAAATATAATTTCGATATCTATCCTCGTAAGATAAAAGACATTGCTTCGCGGAACGACTTAATATGACAGAAAATTCCACTCGAACTTATCTCCGACCGAAAAGCCGCTCGACTTTTTCCCTCTTACCTAAACGTTAAAGTTCTTGAAATTCCAATTCCAATTTGATCACGATTATTTCAATGTTTCTGCGAAGGAATGAATTTCGCGACCGATCGCTGCTCAGCTATTGAGAGCGTTCGGCGAAAAAAGAACGAGTTCGAGTTCGCGTAAGGTGACCATTAGTCGAGGTCCGGCGCCCCTTCGCTTCCGTTGAAAAGTGAGAAACCGTGTAGACGTTACCAAAGCCGGATTCGCCGCAGGAAATTCGAAAGCGATGATGGCAAATCGCGCGATCTCTTAATCGACCGCTATCATTGCGCTTGATGCACACGAATCGCGAAAATTCTTGAAAAAAAAAAGAAGAAAAAAAACCTTTCGATTCTTCGCCGATTTCACGTGTCTTTGTAATTTGACGGCGAGTGGCTCGATAGTGGAACTACTAAGGCTATTAACTATTTCGGAACGGAACATAATAATATTTGACGAATTTTCATTCGATTATTAACGTTTTGAGAATGGGATTTAATAAATTCCTGTCCAATTATTAACAGCGTCCTCCATTACTAATATTAATTTGAACTTCTTGCTTTGAAAATTAACATATGTCCAAAAAATCAAAGGACTTGGGCAACAATTTGCGACACCCGTTCTCAAAAGGTTTAAACGATGAGTCACTAATTTATCGTAAAAATTATATGTGTAAATTTGCAACGCCGCATTTTTATTTATAAAAATACGTTTAAGCGGGTATAAATGTGATCATTATTCGATACCTTCGTGTAATAATATTTTCTATGGGAAATTTACGTCACATTGGTATTGAAATAATTTTCGTTCATTTTCTTTTCTATTTTGCAAAGGAAAAACATAATAGAGACAATAATGGAACGTTATAACAGCTATTTCCATCAGAGTACAAAAGTACTCTTAACCGATAAATGTGCAATACGTATTTTTGCATAAAGAAACTTTCTTTACCAATCTTTCCTCATTTTATTTAACCCTTTGCACTCGAGAGGCGATTCTAAGCCACCAAAATGAATTAACCCTTTGCGGACGAGAAGTAATGACACTCGTGCGAGTACTTTAACTTTGAAATCCACGACTTTGAGTTTTTACGCTTATGAGTTCCAAACCATTTAATTTCCAACGATTTCAAATGTTTATTATTACGTTAAGTATTCATTGCATTAAGTTTTGTGCTTTAAAAGTCGACATGGGTTCGGAAAGCCAAAGAATGATCAGGCGACTATTTGTCGACGCTACGTCCCCAAAGGGTTAAGTTTGAAATCTCTCGAGTGATATTCAATTTCTGAATGATGCTCCTATTCTTGCTGTAGTTCGGAGGCCAATTATTTCACTAAAAATCCGTAACTAATATTAACCCCTTGGCTTACGGATTTTTCAAAGATTATACAATAAAATGTTGACTATTTGTTACTATAACACTACGTCGAATGCAAAACACTACAATATTACACGCGATTCTTACCTAGTAATCCTACATCTCACAATCTTACGAATTGATATGTACATAAATTCAAATTTATTGGAAAACACAGCATGTTTCTATCGTACGTGGTCCGTAAGCTAAACCACGAGTGTAGCTCGTTGTTATAAGCGAAAAGGGTTAACCCTTTGCACACGACAGGCAACTATAACTCGCCAAAATTAACTAGGTTCGAAAGCACTCGACTGCAAAGGGTTAATGGTCATCCATTAGTGTGCGTTCATTTACTGGTTCATCTACCGTACTATAACCACTTTTATCCATAGATAAAAGATAATAGATAACATAGACTCCCAAAAGCGTCTTAGGATTACAATATTCTGATCCCCTTTTCTGCATATTTGCATCCTCGTCCATCGATTCACAGAATTATCGTTACACAACGATCATCTGAATCGATCGAATAATCGGCTGTTGCGTAAAGATCGCAAAACCATGAATCACCGTTGCTCGTGTATCAAAATTTTGCTTGCTTAATTGACGTTGTAAAACAGCGAACAAACGAATGAAAGGCGTGGAGCTCGCCGATTAATTTGCGTTTTTTTTCCCGCGCGTCAGAGAAATTATCGCTTTACGGGGGGGGGGGGGGGGCCATTATTTTCTGCCTTTCGGCCACGAGAAATTCTATTCGATCGTTTTCTCTGTAATTACGGGAAGAAAATAAAGAAGAAATAGTCGGCGTGCACGGTTGTGTTCCACCTGCTGCCCGCTGAAACAATCGTGCCCCCGAGCCCCGCCGCGCCGTTATCGAACCGATCGCGAGATCCTCGATCGAACGATCGAGTCGTCGTTAGATCACTGCATCATTTTCTGCGCTGCCCAGTCAGCGAACCGGATTAAAAGTTCGATTTTGCCCGCGATCTCGCAATCGGTGAGATTCGGCTGTTCCCCGTGACGCGCGACGCGCGGAATAGAAAGCGACGCGCAACGGTTGCAGCATTTTGACAATTCTGGAATGCACGCAGTGAAATCGGACGCATTCCCACCGTCATTTCGTACACGCATTTCCCGGCCGTTTCCCTGCTATCGTCTAATATTTGTGGGATCACATTATTGCTACGTAAAACGGTAATGCGACCAATTTTGTTTGCTGAATAGTTTACTGTAACCCTTAACTATGGATCTGGTCTAAATTTCTATGTAATATGAATTATAATATTCGTGGGGTCACATAATAAAACGGTAATGCGACCAATTTTCGTCAGAATTCAGTCAATTTTGTTTGCTGAATAGTTTACTGTAACCCTTAACCATGGATTTGGTCTAAATTTCTATATAATATGAATTATAATATTCGTGGGGTCACATAGTGAAACGGTAATGCGACCAATTTTCGTCAGAATTCAGTCAATTTTGTTTGCTGAATAGTTTACTGTAACCCTTAACTATGGATCTGGTCTAAATTTCTATGTAATATGAATTATAATATTCGTGGGGTCACATAGTGAAACGGTAATGCGACCAATTTTCGTCAGAATTCAGTCAATTTTGCTGAATAGTTTACTGGAACCCTTAACTATGGATCTGGTCTAAATTTCTATGTAATATGAATTATAATATTCGTGGGGTCATATAGTGAAACGGTAATGCGACTAATTTTCGTCAAAATTCAGTTAATTTTGCTGAATACTTTACGGGAACCCTTAACTATGGATCTGGTCTAAATTTCTATGTAATATGAATTATAATATTCGTGGGGTCATATAGTGAAACGGTAATGCGACTAATTTTCGTCAAAATTCAGTTAATTTTGCTGAATACTTTACGGGAACCCTTAACTATGGATCTGGTCTAAATTTCTATGTAATATGAATTATAATATTCGTGGGGTCACATAATAAAACGATAATGCGACCAATTTTCGTCAGAATTCAGTCAATTTTGCTGAATAGTTTACGGGGACCCTTAACTATGGATCTCGTCTAAATTTCTATGTAATATGAATTATAATATTCGTGGGGTTACATAGTGAAACAGTAATGCCACCAATTTTCGTCAGAATTTAGTCAATTTTGTTTGTTGAATAGTTTACTGTAATCCTTAATTATGGGTCTTGTCTGTGAGACCGTTAATAATACCTATTCATTTTTATTTACGGAACTTGTTACTCTGGAAACTTTTCAATTATAGTATAATGTTCAATTAGGTACCTAATGAAACCGAACGTGGAAAATTTGAGATAAACGAGTGATTATTAGCGCTCTTACAGACGTACATAAGTTTTAATAGGTGTAGTGGTGTTAAGGGTTAAGAAAAAGCGTGAATAAGTTGGTGAAACTTGAAATAGTTACCATTTAAAATAATTAGACAATCAAAATAATTGTTTGGTTTAGCAATTGAAGGATTTGTATCAATATGAAGACAATTCTACTTTTTATATAGGGTAAACCATTCGGTAAATGACCACTAGACAAAGAAACGTAAAATGATAAGCTTCAAAATTATTAAACGTATATAAAAATATTGCATTCGCATTTTCAATGTATTCCGTATTTTTCAATGCCATTTGCATTCTGTAACTTTTTACATACTTAAACTTCCTATAAATGGATAAAGATCCGCAGTCTACTAACTATTGCAATTAATCTCCGAATCAGAAACGTTAAACAGAATCTCAATCCGCAGGAGTGTGGTTATGATCTAAACTAGAGCGATTAAAAAATACCGAGGAATAAATAAAACATAGTATTATAATTCTATTTCAGCTACAAAGATAGCTCCTTTTTATCTAAATCAAAAAAACTAAGAGTGGATATTACAATCTAATATAATATTTCTAAAGCCAGGATTTTCGTATGTTCGTAGATAGCACGCGTAGGAACGAACTTCGAGATATGTGAAACAATCACGCTACTCTCTAAACGCAAGCTTCTTTTTATTCGCGCCACTAATTGCGCTTCTAAATAATCACGGAAGTACATCTTCCGAACTAAATTTCACTCTGGAATATAAAATTTCCTATAAAATGAGGTATTTAATAATCCAATATTAGCGGAAGTTTCGATCTCTGTGGATCAAGATAGAAAGAAAACGGCGGCGTAGAACACGCGGTTCACTGTCCCCTTCCTTTTTTTATTAAGCTATGTTTAGAATGCACGCAGATCCGTAGTCGTGTAATCTGAACAAATGCAGCGACGCTTAATGGAAGGAACTCTAAAAGTTAGCATTTTTTTTTTTACTACGATGTGTAACACGAACGTAATAATATAAAGTCTCTATTTGTGTAGGAAAACACTAGAAAAAGACAATACGAAGGCGTCAAACGCTGAGAAAACATTTTCCTTAATATTAAACATTTTCCCTAATATTCCAACATTTTATTCAACAAAAAATAACGGTCACTTTAATGTCTTCAATGAAATTGCATATTTTCTTGCATCGATCAATGCATCCTTTTATTCGTCTCACAAAAGTATTACGGACCTTAAGTCAAAAATGAAATAGTTTAGAAATGATGAATTTTCTCATAAAAATTCGAACGCTCATATACTCGACGCGCCGCGCGGCGTTTATCACGTAGCCTAGATAAAATCTGAGAAAGGTTAATTGTCGTTTCGTAGGAGGCGGTCACGAGACCGTAGAATAATTTCGCGCAAGGTAATAGCGGGATGTTTTGATGGGCACTATGCGAGACAAGTGAAATATACTTTCTACGACAGCACAAAGGAAAATGTGTAGGACGACGCGACGACCGCGAATGAAGAATTATGTACCTGCCGTGTGAGTCTCCCTCGAGAGTGAAACTTGCGTTCCTTGACATCGTGCACATCTTCTCTGTCGATGCATTTTTTTTTTTAACTCTCTCGTTACCTTGTCGTTTGTGCAGCGCTGTGAACGAGATGTCTCGGGTCGCGATTTTTGTTACGCGACGCTACGAATAATTCTGCGTCCATCGTTCGATGTTTACGGAGTAATGACGCTCATTCGACGCGTTGAGGGAGACCTTCTACGCTTGATTTCGTGTGTAAGATCAGTGTTCGCGGAACAGTCCATGCGTACGGTGATCGTGGCGTATGGTAATTTCAATTGGATGTTTATCGTGATATTTGTTTAATAGATGATTCCGTTTCACACGACGTGACGCTCTTGAAAATAAATATAGAATTAGCCCTCATCTCAGAAACTTTCGAGGGGTCTTATAATTTTGTCCACCATTATATATACATATTATTATAAATTTGGATTCTTAGAGATCATTTACATATGTCGAAAACAATTGAGTATCGTAATATTTAGGTACACAATTCCCGTCATTTTGAAAGCATTCTTGTCTTATTCTACTCTAAACTTGACACTAAAGATTAACAAGACGCTAAAATAATAGTATAACCATTGACCAAGTACAGGATAAATTATCAATTTACAGGAAACATCATAAATTTCAAACTGAAATTCGAATTGTGCAAAAAAGCAGATGTTCCTTACGCTCCTTGCGATTTGGAATGGTCATTTTAATAATTGTATTCAATCCAAGCATCAAAGTTGATAAAGTTAACCCTCTGTACGTGTATTAAATATAATTATACGTTCATTCATATCGTAAAAGTAAATGAAATTCGAGACAAAATATTAAATTCTAAATCTTACAAAAGATTAAATAATAGAAGTCCAATACTTATGAAGATATACTTCTATACACGTTAACATAAGTCTAGCTACTGTAGACCGATTATATTGTAAACGATTAATTCGCGCAGCATTTATTTACAATTCCTATCGTTTTATTTTAGTAAGGGGACCAAGTAGCTCCCTGATGATTTAATATAACAATGGATAATCTATGCTTCGTCGATGGTATAACTAAAGACTAACTTGTAAGACGCTAAAATAGTAAAGAGACCAAGCAAACCTCCGAATGTTTCTACACGAGAACGGATAGTCTGCCCTACGCTTAGTCAATGCTCCAACAGTTTCGCGAAATGGAATTAAATTCCGGGTGAGAATTTCGCGTCGATCGGCGATTAGACGCGATCCGTGACGATTCTAGAAAGTAAAACTCGCGCCGCGCCGGTCAAACGCGATTGCCGCGCGCCACACAGGTAAAAGTCAATGACAGAGAAGTCTGCTGAAAATTCGAACGCGGTTGAAGCGGCATGGAAGGAAGGCCGACCTCGTTACTTTTCGGCCCACGTTCGGCATCGCGAGAGCGTGTGTGCACGCCTCGTTGTGTAATTTCGTATGTTATCGTAAACGTAATCCCTGGCCGATGAAAAACCAACCTGCCTGCGGTTGCGCAATCGCATAATTTTACGACGAATCGACGAATAATTGTATTGCGTAACGAGAAACGAAAAGATCAGCGAATCGAGACGTGTGCGTGTGCAAGGGCTTTCCTCGGCGGTGATTTCGATTGCACCGACGCGGCGACGAGATATTCTTTTGTGTTACGCGCGAAAATGCCGCTGCTATGCGATCATTCAAGTCTGTCGGTGATCGCCGCGACGTATTCCCCTTGCGACAGTGACAGTAGTGTTCTTTGTTCGAAATTCTGCTGAACTCGATCGTGGATCGAGATTAATTTACGTACCGTGTGTGATCGGGTTTGGTTGCATTAGGTGAATTACCGGGTTCATTATTAATTATTTACTCAACGTCAAGTTGGAATATACTGCCGTTCAAAGGTTTGGATTCGCTTTGCAGAGATCGTGTGCTTGCATCGCCTGTTACTTTTCTTATACTGTAATCTTGGGAATGAATAAGTATTAAGTCTAACGACGGAAACGAATCGAGGGAATGTGTGGAAAAGTGGTCCAAGTGCATGGTTAGGAAGAATTGCGATAAACAGACGAGATACAAAAATATATGTTCGATGTAACAAGTAGGCGTTTAACCCATTCGTTGCCTTCTACGAGATATCTCTTAGTTATCGCTACAAGTTCAGATTGCTTGCAGTTGGTTATTGCAATAAAATTATACTATCTACTAAACTGTACTAATACTATACTATACTATACTATATATTATATACTAAACTATAGTAATACTATATACTAAACTATAGTAATACTATATTACACTATATACTATACCATACTATACTATATTACTTTACTATACCAGCAACTAAATATTATTAGATTTTGTGAAATTCTATGTTTTCTTTAAAATAAAGTCTTGACGCCCAGGGCAAGACGTTCAAAATTTGCCTAGCAGTGAATGGGTTAATAATTTGCATATACTCATTTACACTGTGCGATATATTTTGTAACGCGTCTAATTCGCCTATTTCGCGTTTCATCAGTGCAAACGTGAACGAATTTCGCGCGAAACCATCGATTAAACCGTGAAACGAATGCGTTAACATCGGTGCTTTTCGGATTTCATCGAACTTTCCTCGATTACGCTGCGTCGGGCATTGAAATCGCCGTATAGACGCTCGCCGCGGATTTTCGCGACGTATCGATAATTACCTGGCGTTCCCCGTGGGCTGCATTCAAATTATAACATTAAACAATGCTGCGAGACATTGCACACAAAGACTCAGCGAAACAAAGACCACTATCCAAGCTCTTCCTTTCGTCGAAGACTACACGAGCCTTGCGAGTCTTCATCGTTTAAACTCTTTCAACTCGGTTTCTACGAATTGAAATTTCAAGTTTCTCTCGCGATCAGTAGTTCAGAGTTTCGAATAGTAGGAATCTGTTATCCATCTGTTACACATCGAATCTCTCAGCTGATGAAAGTTTTCTTTTGCATATAGAAAAAGCATGGCCTGGTTCACATTTTCATGCGTGTGAATTTTGTGGGGCAACACCGGCTTCGCGTTTCTCTCTCCGAGTCTTAATCTTGTATTGTCCCTCCTCGCAACTCTCCCTTTTCGCTTCTAAGCAGGTAATTTCTTCTTTTCTTAAAGTGAATCCTGTTCAGTCTAATCATTTTCCTGCAAATGATATATTGCAGAAGTTTGTGCAAATGCATATCTTAAAGAAACGCAATAAACAAATAGAATGTTGTCAAAAATATGTTTCGCTATTAGAGAATTTCAAAAATATGTTTTCTTATTTCGCGTATGTTTCATGTTGCATATTCTGCATGTGAGAAACTTATTTTATCCAAAACAATGTTCAGTTGACAATTTAGAATAAATTATTGGTGTTCATCGTAACTTAAATCGTGTACAAGATCTAACATAAAGTATACATATATACGGTATAATAATTAAAACTCCAATAGAGTCTAACAATATACGAAGTAAAAGTTCAATAGAGTCTAACAGTATAATAATTAAAAATCCAATAGAGTTTAACATTATAGTAATTAAACATCCAATAGAGTCCAATGATATAGTTCTAAACACGTTCAGAGGATCAATACTAATACAACACAGTTGAATAATTTAACGATAGCCAATATATGTCTAACATACTTCTTTTTTAGAACAGTTTTAAAAGCAACATGAAGAATGTTTATTTTCTCTATTGCAACACATTTTTGCGATTTCGTTGCCCGATACAAAGAACACGTAATTTCACCTATCCATACGTAACACATTTTAACAACTACATTACGTGCACGGTAACTTGCGATATAAACTTTACAGTATTCGATAACTTGCCCGAGTCTTCATCGTACTAAACTACGGAAAGGTTAACCTCTTGCCTTATAATGACGAGTCACACTTGTGATATATATTAAATACCAATACCTAATATTATACAATAATATATAATAATATATTAATAACCTGAACACGAGAAAAATACACCGTACTCGCAATAAGCTTTAATTTCAACTGCACCAACAATTTTCGTTCACAAGGTTGAAGATTATCAAGTATAAATTACGTGTAACAATTCAGTGTTTCGCATGTGATACAATATTATAATAATAAGTAGCTAATTTTGCAAAGTATGATCGTTAAAAAATTCGTAAGGCAAAGGGTTAAATGCTCTGTGTTGAATAGTTTTTCACACATCGCACGTTCTATCGAACTACCGATTGATTATGAAACGTGCAGCTAAGCTACTAATTTAGCTACTGTACAAAACATCCTAATACTTTTGTATCCTTTGTAAGAGCAAAAGTATTGCAACGAAAGTCAGTTGGACTTTGTATAATAGGGCAGCGAGTAAAAGCGTAAATCCGCGGCGAGCACTTTCCTTAACGAGAGCTGAGAGCACTGGTTTACAATCAGCTGGCCGCGAAAAAAGAAATGCTTAATCCGGCAATTTTAATAAGTATGTCAGCCGGTTGCCGCAGAAGCAAGTCGAAACGTCATCGTAAAATGGTTACGCAGTCGTCCTGCTACACTCCCCTAACATGGTAAGCTGCTGTTACGAATAAAACACATCTTCTTCGTAAAATCGTTCACCTAAGCACAGGATAGATCCACTCATTTATAGGAAACGTCACAAATTTTACAATGTAATACCGAACGTGTAAACAGTCAAACGTCTTTTACACCCTTTACGATATCGAATGTGGCGATTCGAAGAATCATATTCGATTCAAAGTTGATCAAGTTAATCCTTTATAATGCCATGTGACTTAGAAGTAGTTGTATACCCATATATTTAATTTTATCGAATTTTATCCTATCTGCATATATCTTATTTCTATTTATCATCGTTTCCCATTTTTTTCTTCATCGTTCTACTGATGGCAGACACTTGTTCCCATCGTTTTAAAATGCTTTTGTCTTATTCCGGTCTGATCTAGTTACGTCGCATGTGACGCGAAAATGGCAGCTAGGTGATTCCATATAAGAATGTATGGGTCTATCCTATGCTTCGACGATGATACAATTAACGATCTATAATTTATAATTATAATCATTCTAGGGGTTAATAATGGTTAATGCAAGTGAAATCGATGATCGAACGCCCCTTTTTCCCTCCGTTTTTTTTCGCATTATACGCGATTGGCCGATTCCTACAACATTATTAACTTTTACTTGCCCCGCAGCCGTCGATTGCTTTCTCTCATGTGGTTTTCTTTCGATCACAGGGCCTGTGTATTTTTTCGCGCTGCACGAAGTGACGTGTAAGACTGCGAATCGCGTAACAGTGGGTTAATGAACTTTATCGAACCGGAAAATTATTTTAGGAATCCACGATCGACAATTGAAAACGTCTTTATTTATTTATTTATGTGATAACTCCTTTATAGTGCAAAGATAATTAAAGTAAGTCGTAGAGTAGACTGTGCAAAAGAAAAAATATAGTATATTTAAATAATAGTATAAAAGTATACATTTTCTAACGCATGCGGTGGAACCATCACTGTTTATGAATAGACTGTGACTTTTTATACAAATTTATTTCTCTGTAAAGAGAAATAAACAAGTGGAAGCTAAATAGAGGGTAGTTTCATCCTTTGACTATTTAATTTTTTTTTTTAATCAAATTTCTTCTCTAATGTTTTTACACACTGCGTACATATATTCGATGCTTTTTTATTGCAACGTCTGCAACGTATTTAGGGTGACTCTCGAATATATTTACGCGTTAGGCTTAATCAGATCGTTGCGAGGACTATTTACTACAGATTGCCACGAGCTGTATGATTCATAGCCGCGACGATCATAATCGACGACCGGTAGCAATAGTCTAAAGTGCAATTGTTCTCCATAATCGGTCTCGGCATCGCTACTACTCAGCTTCTGTTACCACGGCGCGGCGCGAGTTCTTAAATCACGATTTATTAATCGTAACCCTTTGATCGTTGGACCGGAACTCGCGCTAACATTTTCGTTCTTTGCGCGCTTTCCTAAGAAAGAAAGTTCCATTACGAGACTTCTACTTTTCCATAAATCCTCGAAGAATATTCCACGTAAGATATATACAGTCGATCGCAAAAGTCTACGTATATATCTAAATTTCAAATACTTAAAGATACACAAGAATTTAGAGATCATTTTGGGAGCATTAATTTAGTTATCGATTAGACGTGTGATGTTTTGCTTTTTCATTTTTTCGAAACAAAACGTACATAAACCAAAAACTCGATTTCACGAAAGTCTTCTTTTGATGTATCTGTGACGTTATATTATTTGTCTAGCATTAATAAAATTAGGAGTAATTGTATTCGAGTAATCAATGATGCTCCCTTTGTGAAACATTTTCAAGGAACTTCATTAGTTTGTAATATTATATTTGATGAATTTTCACCCTATTTTGATTACTCAAAAATATGTCCTAGAATATATTAACCCTTTGCACTTAGAAGCTTTCAAAGTTGGTTCATTTTGGACGTTAAGAGACTTCGTTCAATCGTAAAGAGTTAATTTGCAATTCGTTAAAAGAATAAGGGACACTATTACGATTTGTTTTTGTCCTTATGTTACGAACTGAAAATTATTTGCATTAACCCCTTGCCGTGTAATGACGAGTTACACTCATGGTACAAACCATGGTCTAAATAAAATAAAAACAGGGTGCACTTGTTAATCAATTTTAATAATAATTCTAATTACTGCCTCGATTTGTAAGATTGAAGACTATCAAATAAAAATTGCACATAATATTCTAATCTCTTACATTCTACACCTCGATAACCTTTTGAGGGACGAATTTTTGAAGACCAGATAAAATCATTTTATTTAATTTTTCCCATGTATTTATTTAATATATATTAAAAGAAATAGTACAAAGCAAATAATAGTGAGCATATTATATGCGTGAGAAATATAAGGTACACATACGTGGCCATTGAACATTCATGTTATTAAGTCGAAATTAAGGTCAAATAAAACGTGTACATATGTAATTTACCAGTATCCCTCAAAAGGTTAAAGTAGAAAATAGCGAACGTCCCGATAAATGGTCTTTGAGAAATTTGTACGGCAAGGGATTAATGTTAAAAATGTCGAATATGTAATTACATATGTAGACTTCCGTGGCTGACTGTACACGTAAGAGTAAGATATTGGACGAAGCGACTCGCGGGTCAAACTCCAAACAAAAAGCGACCGTCGCCATTCCGCTCGCGTGTGACGGGTGAAACCATCCTAACGTCCACGTGAATTATTATTACATTGATTATGCACGATTTTATTCAGAGATGTTTGCGGCACGCGACGACGCTTCATTAGCATCGCAAATTTTATCTTAGACTCGCTGTTTTTTTTTTTAGTCAGGCTCCAGGACTTGCGGTTTAGACGTTTCGATTCGGTAGCTTCTTTCATGCATTGAACGGTAATGCTTCCTAATTTTATATTCATTGCGGTTCCTTTGACAAAATTCTTTCGGGTTCTTTCGAGGATTTATTTAATTTCGGTGTCACGCGGCATTTAGTTTGCTACCTAATTTTCTATTCACTTCAATTTCTTTTACAAAAATCATAGTTCAAGCACCGTGCCGTTTTAGAAACTATTTTGATTTTATTTCCTTTTTTAGTGATTACGAGAAAAACAGGATCAAAGGTTTGGTGATATTTTATAATTGAATAACTATTTTTTTTTGTTGCCTTGTATGATGTTATGTTTACGAAACTAATATTAATATTAAATTATTGTAATAATTCGATAAAAATACACAACCTTATGACTTGTGCAAATTTGTTATATGTCCACCCTTGATGTATTATCACTTCGAAATAGTAGATTAAAACAACTGCTTTGAAGTTCAGATTTCGCAATAGTAAATTAAAACAACTACTTTGGAGGTGAAACTTCGCAATAGTAGAATAAAACAATAAACCTTGGAATTTAAACGTGCGTTACAAAAACGAAATTAGTAATAAATTGGCACTTTCAAATCTGCATGGTATTAAGAAAAATAAACGATGACATTTAAATTTATTGTTAACAAGAATGAAAATAGATTTTGGTATATAAACTGACATAAAGAAAATAAAGTGATAAATATTGGTGTTCAAATTTCCATAGCAAAAACACGTGTTCCATGTGGATGCAAAGAAATACGATAAATAAAAATGTTACTTTAACATACTTCGTATGATATGATATGTGTGCATTAAATCATCGATTTCACCATAACCTGTCAAAAAACACAATTTTACTTTTGCGCTATTATATTTCTTTACAATTCCACACCTTGAAAATGTGTTTGTAAAGTAGATATTAAATCTAAATGTAAACATAGTTGTAAAGGTACATAACTAAAAAAAAAAAAAGATATTCATACACTGCAAGCTTCTAATTTCTATTGAAAACATCCCTTTTCTATGGAATTTGAAAATTAGGCGATTCATACTCGGATGCATTTCGATCGAAAGCTAGATGCTTAGAAATGATTACGCTATAAATAGATTTTAACTGAACGTTGCTTTGAAAAAGATGTTTCCAATAAAAGTGAAGGAATCCACAGTGTACAGGAATCCACTGTACGTAAAATGGAGAACCGTTCTGGTCGTCATTGCTAGATTTTTATTTCGCGCCATACCGAGAGAACTCACGAAGTTGTTCCGCGAGAATGACGCAAACCAGGCATCGTTCATTTCCGTTCGAAGGTAGCCAGGGTCAGAGTACAGCTTGTATCTCAAGAAGACAGATCAACGGGTTTATCGAGGAAGTTGAAGCTCTTCTGCTGTTGGAAGCGTAACGCGTCTATCTTTTTTTGCGCGATTTACACATTTTTCTGATCGCGACGCGACGCGAGAAAAAAGCCGTGCAAAAACATGTTTGCTCGATGGACGGGTCGCGTTAGAAGGTTGTATGGAAAATAGCGTTGTGTAACTGGTTAAAAAAAAAAAAAAAGCCGCATAATATTCTGTTAAATAATGGAATCGAGTTACAGTTTTAGGAAACAATTATTGGCAAAGCGTAAAGATTAACGCCACGTTTATACGGTGACTCACGAAATTCATCGAATACGAATCAATATTCATTCGTTATAGAAGTAGGTCTCGATTAATACGGATTCTAACGGTGCGATATTTAATTCGTAAAACGAAAGGAGGTCGCGTTTAACGCGATCAAAAATTCAGTTATTGCGAGAGGTTCGGTTTATCTTAGTTTGCGAAACGGATTCGAATGGTTGGCAACGCTGTTGGTTCTGAAGCAACGGTAAATTCTATTCAAAACGTAAAAAGCGGATAGAAAAGATGGATACGTTCGTTGTTTTTGCATATGATTCCAACATTATTAGCATTAATGGTTCGGAGGACAGCCATACTGGTTAAGATAAAAATTCTTCTTGATTCGTTTGCTACAGAGACCGAATACAGTGGTTGGGTTTATGGACAACCATAGAGATTTTTTCTGGAAAGTATCCTGATAGCATTACCATAACTTTACACGGAATCATAATTTTCAATTAATATATTAAGTAGTTTAATTTAAAAACGTTCTTATTTCAATAAAATTAATTAGCTAAATTTTATTACCTATTTCTACTTCCTCGACGTTAACCCTTTATAAACGGGGAATAATAACGTTTGAGAGAATATTTTGGCTTTCAATTCCAAACCTTTAAATTTCCAAGATTTCGAAATCGAAACCTTTAAACTTCCACGATTTCGAATTCCAAGCTATCAGATTTTCAAGGCTTCGAATTCCAAGCCTTTAAACTTCCACGATTTCGAATTCCAATCTATCAAATTTTCAAGGCTTCGAATTCCAAGCCTTTAAACTTCCACGATTTCGAATTCCAAGCTATCAGATTTTCAAGGCTTCGAATTCCAAGCCTTTAAATTTCCACGATTTCGAATTCCAAGCTATCAGATTTTCAAGGCTTCGAATTCCAAGCCTTTAAATTTCCACGATTTCCACGATTTTCAACACTTCGAAGCGTCCATCAATAATATTAATTTAATTTCACCGCTTTAAAAATCGGCAAACGTTCGCGAAACCAAAGATTCGATGGTTATTCGAAGACGTTCATTCGCAAAGGGTTAAAGTCACTTCAGTCGCACGAAGCCTCTTACGCAAGAGACGCGAGAAAATCGGGGCTCGTCCGGAGGGAAAATCGGTTGCGAAAAAAAAAGAAACGGCGAAGGTTAGATTTAACGAGGTCCGCGATGTTTGTGTCACGATCGCGATGGAAGTCACGCTCGAGATCGACGTCGACGACCACGATCGGCCACGAAACGTTTTCGGCTCGAAATCGAGTCAAGGTGAACGCTGAACCCTCTTGTCGAAACGAAAAAAAAAAACGAAAAAGAAGAACAACAAAAGGGTTGTTGCTTGAGTCCGAGGTGGCGAAGCGACACACGCGCTTCAAGGTCGATCGATATATGGGACGTACGTGCGCGAATGCCGTCTCGTCCTGAGCAAAATCGTCGCGAGACTAATCGACAGTCTGCTCGTGTAAGCAACTCGTGCGCGTGTTTTCGTCGTCTTAGATAACTAACGCTCCTTGCGCGATACTCTTGCACAGGTAGAAGCCAGTCACAATAGAACAGAAGTGTTAAAAGGCAATCGTGAAGCTTATTATGGGGATCACTGAATAATTATCTATGCAAGCTATTGGCGGGACTAAGCGGTACATGTAGACGAAGAGTAGTTTTGCAACGGAATAAAATAGAATAGATGTACGGTAGATGTTCCAATTACTGACACTTTAAGCTTATCGCTTTAAGCAACTTCATTTAATTATTGTAAAAGTTATTCAACCTACGAATCGTTTCGATTTTTCGAGCACAACATTAGTTAACATCTCTGTTATTTACGATGATTTTCTTTTTTTGTATATTGAATACGATGCGTTAATTAGTAATTCGTTGAAAATATATTATAACAGAGTCCAATGTCCAATTTACTGTCATTTGAAAAGTTGTTACTTAAATGAAAATGATCCTTACTTATATTAGCACGTCAGTTTGTGTGGTGGATAGAAGATAAATAGTAAACGCATCGCCTTTACTGCATTATAAAAATTTCCATACCTTCTACTTGCAGTACTTTACAATAGTCGCGTTTCTTTGCCCACACGACACAATTTACCTTCTAATATTTATTCTTACGTATTAAATATGAGCATATATGCAATGTCCATGTGTCGTTACATAAAAACGAAGTCCAAATTTAGTATAGAAATTTTATTAGTCCCGATTCTTCACACGGTATTTTGCTATCAAGTAAACGAATCGAAGTAACGATTATAGGAACACTGGTAGTAATTGAAACATCTGTCCTATAATTAAATGTGCAGTGTCTGCAATAAGTAGCCTTCGTTCACACTATTTACAGATGATTCCCGAAAATCTAGAAACATGCACCGTTGTTGTAAGTTTACACGGTTATTTATAGAAAAAAAATGACAGATGGGTGATTTTTACCACCTTGGTAGTTGCAGTGTGAGAGAGTTAGGGGAGTAAAATAGTAGTGAAGTAGGCTGTCGGTTCATTGAAGAAAAGCAAGACGCGTGAAAGTGTGAATAGGAACATTCAACGCAATAAAGGCAAAATTCCTACTTTGAATGACGTGTGACGTTAGGAGGCGACACGCTACTTTCGTTTTGCTCGATGCGATTTAACGCATCGATTGAGGAATCATTGGAGCTCGACGATCTATCTCGATTCTTGCTTCGATCGTTCACTTTCTACTACCACAGTCTTACATAAGAACGACGAAATAGAATTGAGATACCGTTGACCGTTAAAAGAATTTATTAGCATTCGGGGAATTTTTCTTGTATCTCTCCAAGGAATCTGCTGACCTCTGCTAAAAATATGCTGCGGGACATCGAAAGAGTAATGATCCTCTAGTTAATAAATTAACCATAATTACGTTGAAACGCTGTCTACCAGGAAAAGGATGTGACAAACCCTCACGAATATCTCCAGGGGCTTAATGTTTCAAATTATCGCTAATTTTAACCAGCCATTCCCACCTTCGAACCTACAGTGAAACGCTGATGAAAGGAGCGCCGCGTTTTCTGAACATTAGGTGACTAATCTTTTACTTTGCATTTTTTGCTGAATATAGCAACTTATGGTAAATTGTATTTACGCGTGCAGCACTTGATTCTTAAAAAATGTGCTTTCTGTATATAGTTGGCATTTTTTTAACACACAAGTTTTATACCTTGTTGTCAAACAATATTTATGGGAAATTTAAAGAAGCAAAGATCAGAGAACGAACGTAATACCGGGGAATATAATAAATATCCAAAGGAAAATACAAATTATTTTATTTAAAGTATAAAGCAACCCTTTACTCAAATTACGTTCCTTTAATTTTGTTAACAAAGGTATGAATTTGCATAAAGATCCGCAGCCTAGTAATAATTCATTATTGTAAATATCTTACAAAATAATTCCTTCAATATATAACTGATTGTAGCTTTCCGTATTTGGATGAAAACATTTTTAAAAATTTGGATTTACAGTTTGCGAATCTCTTCTTTTAGCAATTTAATAAATTTCATAATTTCGATTATTTATAATCTACGCCAATGATGGACTGCTGAAATTTTTCCGAAATTTTCACGTTGACAGTCAACGCATTAATAGGAATTCTCAGAAATGTTATTCGCGTTAGTCACCATGTTGAATTAAGCAACTTCGCACGTACGCGCATATTACGATCCTCGATTCTCCTACAATTGAAGAGGAATTAACACCTGCCGAGAGGGGAAAAAAAAAGGCGAAAGGAAAAGGCGAAGAGGCATAATTGAAAAGATGCGTGCGTGCATTCAAACGCGGGTGTAATGATCGTTCTTTTATTAACATTGATTAGACGGTATCGCCGGAATAACCATAGCATGACGATACGCGGCATCAAATGCAATTATGAAATGACCGGGTATGCGGTAATACTTTTAGACACGCTGCCGCAATAACTGCGATTAGGAAACACGTTCAAAATTTAAACTGAACATTGTAACTGTTGATTCCGTGTTCTGCCACGGGAAACGGTTGCCAGCATCTCCTTTACAAAGTTGCTTTCGTTCAGTGTTTCGCATTCTCCACCCAAAAGAAGCAACAAATTATCATGAACAGAAAGTTTAGAAGCACGATAGCTCTTCGCACCATCGCGAAGCTTTTACGTAGGCGTAAAAGTTTCATTTTTGTTACAGCAAACACGCGAACATGCAAATAATACGATGAGAGTAAAAAAATAAGTAGGTGCACACTTTACGAAGATGAAATTATAGGTACAGTGGAATTCCCTTGTTATGACCACTTTGAGGTTTACGATTTTTTGTTAGAATAATCGGTTGATAACATTTCGCAGAGAATAAAATATCTTTATGATTGAACACATTTTATTAGATACGGTTTTGAGTAGACTGCACATATTTATGCGTCTGTGACAACTTTAAGTTTGTAGAAAGAAACAGAATCTATAATATATAAACTATGTATAATATATGTATTATAACATATAATATATATATAATATATACATTATAACATATAATATATATAATATATACATTATAATATATATATATATATATATAATATATACATTATAACATATAATATATATAATATATATATAAATATAATATATTATAATATATAATATACAAAAATGTATAAAATATGTAAAATAAAGTACAAATAACAATGTTTAGAGGATCGAACAGATCTCTACTTAAAGCCCCCACTGTTTCAGTCTTACTTAAAGAGATACAAATTTGCATAAACATTCGCAGTCTAATTATCACATTTGTAAATAGTTTAACGGGTATACTATCTTTGTTAAGCTAGCTTCTCCTCCATAGTATTTACATATTTTTTAACAATTCCTGCTATGCACTCATATAAACGATAAAAGGTATGATTCGCTTAAAAGAAAAAGTACATTTTAAACAAACGATTCGTTTAATAAGAATTTCCTAAGAATTCTCATCGTTTGTCTCGAAGTATAATTATCACACGTGATGATACCAATGACCGAAGTTTCATTATAATAGGGTATTATTTTTAACTAATTTTTTATAGAGTATTTTTGGACCGCGTGATTATCATAACATTATCCGTGATTATAATAATCGGATTCCACTGCACCTATAAAATGTTCTAACAAAATTTTGCGGAGAAAATCTAGCCACCTCGTATAATTGTACGGTTTAACGTTTAGACTGGGTAGATTTGTGAACGTACGATCGCTAGAGGCGACGACGCGACGTGACGTTTAGTATTCGAAAATCGAAGAGATGTTCGAGGCGCGAACAGAGACGGGATTGCGAAAAGTGGCATTCCAGAGGACGACTCGCTGCGAGGACGCGTGTGGAAAGATCTGGCCACGTGAGTCTCCGTTTTCTGGGCCATGGTCGACATTCGAATTCCCGATTCTGCTCCTCCCTTTTTTTCCATGCAATGCTTTCCAAGAAAGCTCTCACTTTCCTCTCGATATTGCTTCTTCTTATATTATTACCGTCATTCGTTGCGCAATCCTTCGGATGCTTCGTCAACACATTGAAAGAATAGCTGATAATAGCTGATGGTATCACTTGTGACTAACAATAAGCTGATCGAATCATTAACGAAGCAATGGTGTTTTAATTGCATTACATTAGGTTAGAATGCTAGGGTTTACGGTATTTGTTAAGAGATAAGGAGAGTACGTGTGACGCGACGGTGACGCTTGTCACTTCCGAACGACGCGACGCGACGGTAAATTAAGTAATCTAACCGCAAATTAGTTCGGGCTGCTCTACAGTCGGGGTCTGACTACAGAGGCCATTATCTACTTGCATGGACTGTCTGGCGAACACCGCGTACTCTTTCCACTTATGTCTGGCAAATGAGACTCAAACTCCAAACTAATCGAGTGTACTTTTTCGTCAGTACAGTGGCTCGAAGTAAAGATTAATACCAAGTTAATAGAAAAGCTTGGAATCGAAGAGTTTGGAAAGCCAAAGGCTTGGGAATTAAAATGCTTGGGAATCCAAAAGCTTGGAAGTTCAAATGTTTAGAAATAAAAAAGATTGGGAACTTTGATATAACGTGGGAACTTTGAAAGGAACGTAAAAGAAATAGGAATAGAGATTAATTAAATTAAAAAGCCAAAGATATTAATTTTAACAGGGAATGAACAAATCATGGAATCGTCTCAAAAATGCAGCCAATAATTTTTGTAGTAAACTACTCATTTTGTAGCAAAACCAGTCATTTTGAGCTCTTTGGTAGTTCCAATTTTAAACAGTATTGTATTTCGAAGAGACAACGACAAAACTATAACTCAACCAACGCTTGCTTAAATGCTAGCAACTGGTCAGCGATTTACGAGCAGGCGTGATCATTAAATTTTACGATTCTTTTAATTGTTTATATAAAAATACGAGTTTACGTAAGAAACGTGTGCAGTCCGTCATCGGTGTAGTTTAACAATGTTTGTTAAAATTCTTAAGGAGCTTCGTAAGCGTAATGAAATACACACGTATTCGCGAGTAAATAAGATAATAGAAGGTTCGATGCTCATCGGAGGGAATTCGTTGCTCAACTCGCGACAGAAATTGTTTAACAACGCGTCGTAAATTTTTGAAGGCTGGAGTGTAACATTTTCCACAGTCGCGAAAAATTTCCCCTTTCTATTTAATTTCTGCGAGAGTTCCCCCCGTGTGTCTCGGCGAATTCCTGCCCGCTAATTATCGCACGGTTGTGCGATACTCGCTTTGCGTTACCCAGTCCAAAGCCACCATTCACTTAAATATACACGCGAGCGTTGGTATAACTGCTTTATCGATGGACCGTTGTCTCCCAAGGAAGTTACGTGAAATGTCGAAAGCCTTCGGAAAATGTACCCAGGTAGATCCACTATCGCAGATAGACGCAATTCCGATAATGGAGATAACAAACTCGTGACAACTCGACGTGTAAAATGTTATAATAATTGCCACGGATCGCATACTTCACTCCGTATCGTGACACGTATATTCTACGTGATACGCGTAATCAACCGTAATCTGTTTCGCAGGGAGGCACGAAATTTCGCGGATTCTCCACAGAAATCAAATCAATCAACTATAAACTCGCACTCGCCTTTCGTGAATTTATCAATCAGAATCATCGACGTTGGGTTGTGACGTAAATTCGCGGCGTTCTGCCAGCACGTTTTTTCGAATCGCAAAAATTTGATACGAGAGGAGATACTAAAATAAGAAACTAAAGAATCAACTTCGGTGACTAAAAACAATGGAACAATCGAATCGATTAAAATGGAAAATGCACGTGCGTAATTGAACAGATTTATTTCTGCGTGTACAAGTAATTGGTTTTAAAAATAGTATACAATAAAGCTTGCCGAATATAGTACGTTACAATCCAATGTTTAGCTTCTGCAAAAATCAACTTGTTATTTGAACTATTATTAATAGACTGCGGATTTTGATGCATTTATGGGAAATTTGCGTACACAATAAATTAATGAACGCAAGTGGTATGCAAGACTAGCCAAGGTATTCAAAGTAAAATACATATTATTTCATTTGGAGAGTGAAACAACCCCCTGCATGAATTTCATTTTTTTCATAGAAATCCGCGGTTCAGTTATTATCTCTTAACCTGAGCAAGATACTCATAAATATTTAGACGTGGTCACCAAAGCGATCGTATTATTAAAGTGTGCAAAAAAGCAGTTTATGTTACAATTTATATAAATAGGAAGCGTGTCTATCTTCGAATTGGTGGATAATGATATGGTTACGTTTTTCGTCGTTGAGTATAGTTTTTAGAATTATAAGACCAGTAGTAAGTTAAGCAAGTACAGTAAGTTAAGCGTAAGGTACAGTAAATAGTAAACGGTGCTCACTGTGATCCTCTATGGAAAGCAATAAACGTATATCTATCTATCTGGTACAAAGAAGCATAGTTCGAGCGAGCCCGTGACACTCTTTTCAACGCGCAATTATAAAGTTTTCTTTATCAATAATAAATGATCCTCTATGAGAAAATGGCAGCAGCCACCAACGTTCCACGTATCGTAGGTTAAAAAACGGTGACCCGCTTGAATTAGATCTCCATTGAATAACTACTATAACGATTTATAACGATTACGAACGATTGCTCGATTGCTACTAGAGAGAGGTTACTTAGAAGCCATAGAAACGTCTTCACAACGGTTGCTTTCTTCTGCGGCCCGATATCTACTCACGAGAAGTGTTACGAAACGGTTTGTTGGCTTTTCCTCGTTCGACGCCGCGCCGCGCCGCGTGCGTTCAGCGCATTGGCAGCCCCTCGTAATTTAACCGCGTTGGGAATCGGCTAGATTCGCGAGAACATGCCACCGTGAAAGTACTACCGCCGATTTATCGTCCATTCAGCAGCCCGACCTTTCGCGACCAGATCGGTATCGATTTTCGACAAGGTTCTACCTTACGTTTTAGCAAGTATCCACCGTAGTTGAATCCTATTGCGTAAGAATCTATTACCACGCGTACGTTTTCATTATTCCGTACAAGTGATCGTGGATCATAATCATTTTTACTGACTAACGATTATGCGGATTGTTTATTTTAAGCTGTACAGAATACGTGGCGGTCACTAAAAGAGTTCGTATTTTCCTTCTCCTATTCTAGTATTCTCTTTCGAAACAGTATCCGCTAATTAATCAAGTTTTAATATTTGTCTTATTGTTAGCAAGTTCAATTGTACGTCACTTCGTCTTCCGCTAACTAAGACAGGATACAGCCTGTCTTTCATAATTCGAAGTCGAATTTCTCTTGCGTAAAAGTAGGATATACCTGAAACATGATTACCAAACTGCGGGTGTTTGTGCATTCATAGGCAATTTAAGTGCGGAAAAGAGGATACGTTATACGGTGGCTGATCAATTTATTACGAACACTTTGAAGTTATCAGTTCATTGAAGTTTTAACAAGTACACTGAATATGAAACTCGCTTTTGTTACAAAAAGGATTCTAATGTTTTTAGTAACGCATAACAAGACTTTTGTATCTTTCATAAATTATTTCGAACTTTTAGATGTATACTGAGCAACAAAATTAAAAGATCACCAAATTTTACTGCAGAATTTTTCGTAAGTATCATTAAAAATATAGCAATAGTTTTTGTATTAAAAGAGATTTCATTTTAAGTGTATTTTCATTTCCATTCTTTTTTGTATTTAGTAAGCGACAATGTTAAAGTGATCATAACAATTTGATCACCCATTGTATACTTCAGTCGTCAGTAGTTCTAGTGTTAAAATCCATGTATTAATTTTTATTGATAAAAAGTTGATTCTGCATAAAGATCTACAATCTAATCATAATTAGGTTCCACTTTCTTATTTCTATTTATAAAAAAACGAATTCGCATAACCGCAGTCTAATAATCGCAAACTGTTTCGGAATCCCCAACAAAACTTTTCTCAATACGTTCCTAACTAATATTATAAACGACCTCTGAAAGAATTTCATTCTCTCCTTCCAAGTGCTCTCCAACTCACTTTTCAATTCTATCCAAATACTTTTCCAACTTCCGCCCAAAGCCTCTACAATTTTCATTTCAATCCTTTCCCAATTCCTTTCCTCTTTTCTGAGTCTCTAAATATCTTTCATCTCAAACGTTTTCATCATCCGCTAACCAAAAAAGGAGTATAATTCCTTAGCGAGCGACTCCTTTGCAAACACGAAACTCTCCTCCTCTCGAAACTCAGGTGAAAATGTCAACATACAGAATCGCGGAGAAATGTTTGCACGGCCTTGGTCAGCGACACTTTTGAGAGGAACGGGTTACTTTTAGCCGGCTGTAAAGGCATAATATCGTCGCGTGTCGAGTACAGGTACATACACCGATACGCGTTGCCCAATGAACCGGCGCAGCGGCGAGTCCTGAGCGAAAAGAAAGCCGCTTTCTTACGTAAGTCCACACTATACACGCTCGCTCTTTCTAAACGATCCAGACTGGCCGAAGTCCGTCTCGACGCACGTAAGCCTCGCCAAGGCTTCGGTTTTAGGGCCGATTCCAATGTCTATCCGCCGCCGCCGCCGCGTCATTCTTAATCCTATCGTCATCACTCGGATAACTGAGAAACACGTAGGACAAAAGGAAACACTACAAGTTGCATGACATGCAAAAATACCAAATAGAAATACTTGGTAATTATTTAGAAGTTTAACCTAGCCAACGATTTTAATTTTATTATTTATATTATGTATATGTATATTATTATATTGTATTATTTATTACAATTTTTGGATACGTATATACGTTCTCATAAATGAGCCATCATTTGCTAAAAGTATACCTTGTTTTTATTATTATTATAATATTTATTATACTTATTTTATGACTTACAAGTAGTATTACTTCTATGGTCATGCGTATATATTATATTATAATTACACAGAGCATTAAAATATTTATACTCATAGCATTTCCATATTAATAAAAATGGGTCTCATTTATGCATTGAAAATACTTGCAGCTTTTAAGTGCCATAGCGAAAGGGTTAACGATTCTAGGATATGTTATAGAGGACAAGATTTGGAACAACTTTTCCCCCTGCAGATTTATGGCGGTCAGCTTTAGTTTCTGAGATATTGGTAAACATTTTTCACACATTAACCTAACTGGTGTGAGAAAAAACAAGCCTAAACTTAACTTAATTTATAAGAAGTAATATGTATCATGTTGGTAGTATTAACCCTCTTAAGGGACATTAGGGTCTATTAGTGATTACACGGTATTAACTTGGGCGAGATAAACTATAACTATATAGTAATACTACAATATAATAAACTATAAACTTAACGTAACTATAATTTCTATCATTCTAATTCTTCCACTTTTTGAATCAGTCATTTGATTACCATCTCCATTACCGTTGCCTGTTTTGCTGCACTAGAGTACTCCATTTCTAATATTATCAACTCTGTTTCTAAGCAAACTTGTCTCGACTGCTATTACAAAAATTATCTCGTTGTGTAGAAGCTTTACCAAATAGTTACTTCTTCCATTTGAGGTTTGACAACTCCTAAAATCTACGAATGTTTTCTCGTGAAGAAACAAATGTTTAGGTAGGAGTATAAAAATTTTCACGATTCCTTAATTTTGCTATCGAATTTCTATTACGTATCATTAAAAACATAGCAATAGTTTTCGTATATAAAGAGATTTCATTCCAAGCGTATCTTCATCTCGATTCTCCTTCGAATTTAGTAATCAACAATGCCTTGTAATGTTCATAATAATTTGATCACCCACTGTGAATACATTAACGTTAAACAGAATTTACCCAGTACACATACCATTTGCCTAAATCTTGATCGCTGAACCGGAGAATAATTTAAACGTTAAGGGGTTAATGAAGTACTTTGTTGTGAAAGAACATCTGACATTGCTAGAAGAATACAGAAGCGAGGAGAAATTACGTTGACGTAGTGTGTCAGGTGAATGGGATACGTAATTCGGTGGGCGATTAAAGTGCACGCGAGTATAATGATTCAGCTGTGATTCATCTGGAAGCTTGCTAATCGTGAGAGAATTTCCTCGGTTTGGAACAAAACTTCCTCGTGAGATTCCTCCTACGAATTTCTCTCCATTTAATCCAACATCTCCTTTGTGAATTGCCTTGCATCCTAGATCGAATGGATACAGATTCGAAGGCTTTGCGAGTTGACCGTGACTCGATCCGTAAGTCGACCCTGCTTTGTCCGTGACACGATTACGAATCGATACTTTTCGTAACATCTTCCTGGGGACACCTTTCTGACTTAATATTGACTGAACACGATTGCACCATCATGGCGTGTCGTGAGTCATGGTAACACCATCTTTCATTAATTAACTCCGACACACAGGAAATTATTAGTCCAAAAGTATCGATCGATTCGCTCGCGAAGCTACTAGGATTGTTTCGTTAAAAATTTACAAAGTGAATCAGATTTTTGCCATACCATTTTCTTATTACCAATGCGCGCTACGTAATTTATTCGTTAGCTTCATACAATATTGACATGCATAGTTAGTAATATTTAATTAGTGATTCCGAATCTTATGAACCGAAACCAAAAATTACGTTAAAATTTAACTTCGTTGCAAGTAGAATCTCTTTTTAGTGAACCAACGCCATAAATTCGTGTCACGAGTGTGACTCGTTATTCTGTGCCAAAAGATCGTGACGAATTTGCAAAAATGCATCGCTTGTAGGTTTACACAATTTATACGAGAAATTGCAAGCGAGTCGTATCGTCTCCTTTGGTAGTTCTAATGTTAAGTGTCTGAAATGATCCCCTAAATCAACGATTACCAAACCTTCTTTCGACTGTATTTTTATTTCTTCACAGCGATGTAGGATTTGGCGAGTAAACTTTTCTTTGAAATAGTAGTCGCACGAAGAATTAGTATTCCAATTATTGAATTGAATTTCTTTTGCTTGCAATTCGAAAGATTGTGAAAATTATGCAACGATAAATGGCACACGTGAAACTAAAGTTTAGTTACCAAACCAGAATAAAGTGATTATCGGTGTCGAGTGAAACGGAAGTGTAAATGCGACTAGATTTTGCACCCCATAAATCTACATTTATAGATTCTAAAAACGCGTGGGTTCGATTGTCAAATATTTATCGTAACCTATTCATGTATAATATCTTGTTTAGCTCCACGTTTAACGTGTTGCGAGTAGGAAAGACGTTCGTGCACTTATTTCACGCTGACGTAAGATCGTAGAAATGGATAAGTATTATGTAAAAGAGGAGCGTACGAAAACGGAAATATCCAGTTACATTGTGCTACGTGAATTTCGTGCATTTTGAATAAATGATTTGCGAGGAAAAGAAAAATGTAGAATCATTGCTTTCCGAGCAACCCACGTACCGCTCAATGAAACAAGTGGCCGTGGTTTTGAACCAACCGAACGGTAATTCGTTCTGTGCAAAAATACCACGCAATTTGCATATAGCCACATTGTGCAGAATATTAAGTATACTGCACATGCATCAAAGCATTTGGAGCATGCCTAATATTAGCTCGTATTATTATTACGTTTACGGGCATAGCATAATTTGACAGATTTTCTGAAAAATAGGGAATACTTTGCACGAATACTCAAAGTTGAAATATTTCGGGGATGGACGAAATAAATAACGACACGTGTAAATTGCAAAGGAACAATATTTTTCATTTATCCAACTTTAAGAGTAAAACTCGAAATACATCGAATTGACGAGTTCCGTAAGTCTAGTGTTAATGGTAAGCTAATCTAATTTGACTAAATAAAAATTTGGTTAAACGACCGAATGTTAGTTCTGTTAAATTCTGTTGGTTTAGTGTTTGGCGAATACGTGATAGTAGATAATAGTCAAATAGTGGATGTTTGAGCATTTATGGTAAATTTAAATATGCAAAAAGGTACGAAATGCGCACAACGTGCGAAGCTTATGGATATTATCGGAAATTTTTCATTTGCCAAAAGGAAATCGCATTTTAAAATACTTATGTGGTGAAAATGGAAAAATTTACGCAAAAATCCGTGGCCCAGTTATAATGTGTAAAGGGTGAAACGAATTCCAGCGATAGAAACAAATTTCTATTCGTCCTATTCTATTCATCACCCACTATAGTAATAGTTTCCTGTGAAACTGTGGAAAATTCAGTGCATTGTACGGAAGCAGTAAAACTTTGGACCCTAGTCTGTTTTTTTTTGCTCGGAAGTCAAGGCACTTACACGCGTCATCGCGTAAGCCAACAATCCACCATTGCATTTGCCTTGGTCAATTAGTACTGTTTGCGTCACCAGTGCTCGACGCATTAGTGTACCTTTATTACGCACACTCTTTTTTTGTCTATCTTACTTGCATGCGCGTAATTAATTTCCTTGTAACCGAATTACTTCGACTGATCCCGCCCATAATACTTATACCCGCATATTGCTCATAATTCGATTCGAACAAAAATAATAAAACAAAGGCCTTATGTCCCGCAAAGAAACTTTATTATTATCAATAGTTTGAAGCAATTACTAGAAGTTTCGCGTTGTTATTGTTTCAGTGACGGGGCAGCAGGAGGAGGTGGTTTGGCGAACGCAGACAACATGCAGAACAATTCCGACAGCACTTTAGATATGACGCAGAGCACGATGCTGGCAACACCGGGGTTGAACAACCCTGCGTGGAATCGGCAGCAAGCAGTCAGCGTGAGGCATGCCTTCAAAACGTACGGAAGTAGCAAGAATCCGAACCATGTTATACAGAATCTCAGCATGACGGTGGCGAAAGGATCCATGTAAGTAATTTCACTGTAAAAAATTCGTTGTACCCAGCTTGCTTTTACTAAATTACAGCTTTCTACCGTACAACTTTTACCAAAGCGTCGCAGGGTTATTTTAGTCTGATCTCTTAAAAGACGGTAATGGTAATCCCGGGCGAAACACAATAAACTATCTTGATCTTTTCACGGATCAAAAATGTTCGATCTGATTTCCTGAAGACACGTAATTATCGGTTCGGATTCCTTGGTGAAAGCATTCTAAAGGATACTCTGTTGCCGCGTATAATGCATTTATAGCGAAAGACTATGTATGTTTTCCAATCGTTTCCAATCACAACTCGGTACTCTTTATAATTGCAACATAATCCGTGACACTTCCCTTCGGATTTGCATAAAAAGGTTAAACGTTTTGCATAAGAAAACAACTTTGATAGGTTGAAAACTAATATTAGATGTATGCAAACGTTTCCGTCGTTCATATATATATATATTAGGTGGACAAATTAATACTGAACCTTTAGAGTTTCATAAGATTTAATATTTATCCACAAGAAATGGAATACAGTTTTAATATTCCACTTTTTTTGTTTAACACTTTTACAGTTACGAAGCAAATTCGTTTATGAAAAAACAATAAAGTAGCAATTGACGATTTGATAAAGATGTCGAGAGTTTAAAAATTCAACGCTTCGAATTAATTGGTGCACCTAATAGATTTTGATTCTAACAAATTGCTACAGAAAAATTTGGCTCAATCGGATGCGATAATTTAATGGTTATACGAGATGGGGAAATGAGTTCTATGCGAACTGCTGAAGAAAACTATTTGTCAGTAGAACTGTTAACTACTTTTGGTTACTAAATTCGTGCAAATGTGAATCCTTTCTCTACACCGTAATCTCATTAGCGGGAAATTTTGTAGGTGATCTATAAGAAATTAATCGATTGCGTTATAAAGACAAGCATAACTCGCGATGCGGATTATGGTTTCAATGCGATAACTATACGCCGCTGTATTCGTGATAAATTATATTTTTAACCCTAACTACGTCATCTAATTATGTCTAGGGATTATCAAATACAAATCACGCGTAGTATTTCAGCTTTTTGTACTCAACGCAGTGCTAAAGCAAAAAATCGCCAACTTACTGATAAGTGAAAAGATCAATAGTGGAAACGGTCGATAAAGAAAATTGATATAGAAACGTTGACTAGAATGTTGCTATGTAATCATACAGAAATAAATAAATGCTGATAGTCTACAAAAGTATGCGCGACTAAGAATAACCATGGCGATTCTTCGGAAACTTTGCAAACCTCTCGAAAGATTGAAAAGCTATTCCGTAGAGAATAAAGTGAATCTTTGTTAGAAGACACCTATGGAAAGTTCGATATATACGTAAGATTAAGATATTTATCGAGCGCAGCTGAACTAAGAAGGTCGGAAACAGGTAATCCTTGATTGCACTAATTGCTACAGCTGTTACGCTTAAGATATGACGAAATCAGTTCAATCCGTTTCCGCTGAAGGAAGCAGAACTCGTAAATCGTGATCGATGAATCTTATACTCTAGAAAATCCATCGCGTTATTTCATCTCTTTACCTCTTGATGCATCGCTTCTATATAAAAAGGAAATTAATCGTTCCAATGATACTTTATCTATCGAACGCATTCATGTTAATTCGTTGATCGATAAAGATATAGAGCTATAAAGTCAACTTAGTTTACTTATCAATTGAGTACGGATTTTATGCGTTTATGAGAAATCTAAGAGTGATAAAATTTATGACAACCATTGTGACGTGATTTACTATATATAAATTTTAAATATATACAAATGTTTAAACGTAGTTCGGCATAAGTAAACTGTGGACCTTTAAACAAATTTAGCTTTTTGTAAATTAAAATAAGAAAATTGGCTCGGAATAGAACTTGGTTTCACCACTCAAATATTACAAAATGTATTTTGCTTTGGATATTTTGCATATTTTTACACGTCATATTGCAGTCTGCAGTTTCTTACGCGTTTGAGTAAATAAATGCATATAAAGTTCATAACACAGTTCAACACATAAATAAAGTTCCCATAAATGCATAAATATCCGCAATTTAGCTATAAGTATATTTTATTAATAAAATCGCGAATCAAATTTGCTATATCGTGGCACAAGGAAGCAAAGTATAGAGTCTCACAAATCTATTATCGTACAAGGTTTCCGACAAAGGTTAAACAATAAAGAGTAAGCTTCGATGGAAGCTTAGACAGAAATAAATGAAAGGGAACTACTTTTCTAGAAGAAAGTAATAGTCGAAGAAGATCAACGAGACGTGACGATCTCTCCTTCTCCTTTAGTTGAACCATTTTCTGTCACGCGCAATTCACCATAGAATCCGGGTATGCTCGGGCAGAGAGAATTCCGTCAACACGGAAACTCGGCGAGATTTCTATTCGAGTTCAAAGTTTCCGGGATAAAACGAATTCGCGAAATAACATTATCCCCCTGTTGCGTAATTTTATTACGCACACAAACGATTATCTTGGTCACTGTTACGAATATCGGCATTTATGCCAAGGGAGCACGTAACGCGCTATGCGATTACATGAACGCGGGCTCGCGTAGGAAATGGCCGATCTTTGGTTTAGATAGAGCGTAATGTACGCACTCGTGAATCCTTGAATACCTGGCTATGTGGCAGGAAGTGTATACACTTGCACGATAAATAAACTGGTAGTTTACAATTATTTTAGAAGAAAGAATCGAGGTACAGTCGGTTGCAGAAATCTACATATGCAATTACTCGTATTAACCCTTTGCACTCGGTTGCTTCTGCTTTAGAAACATACGTAAATTTGATCGAAAAGTATGGTGTAAGTTTTTTTAATTCTATTTACGCCAATTGAATTTTCATTCCTTTGAAATCGGAGCAAATTTCTTCTTTTCGAAATACGTATACATATTAAGTTCTCGCAAATGGTCAGAAAAGTGTATCGGAATTACCGTTATATTATAATTTTAATTAAAGGGTTAATATATATTCAGACGCCATTTACAGCTAATTCTGAATGGCAACACTAAGAAGACTATTTGACACGCGATCGTATGTTTTTCCTTATATTTCAAATCAAAAACAACGAAGACAAAGCTATAATCGTGCGGGGGAAAAAATTGTTCGCCTGCATCGAGTCTGAAACTATTAAGTCGGTCAAACTGGCCCGTTGGTAATTTACTATAAAAATTAAATAAATTTTCAGCGATAAATTTTTTAGAATATTCCATGACTTTCTATACAAACTATAAATAAAGATTTACTTCACTTGCAGCAGATATTTATACTTCTTTCAAGCGTGTATCATTTTTATTTATAAAGTCTAGCCGTCTAGTAGTTATAAATCCTTCGAATAAAATCAAATTTGTATAAAAAATAGAATGCGTTTAACGATACTTATTTTCTGCTTTGAATTTTTTTTTCAGTTACGGACTTCTTGGCGCCAGCGGTTGCGGCAAAACCACCCTGCTCTCTTGCATCGTCGGTCGAAGGAGATTAAACTCCGGCGAAATCTGGGTTCTTGGTGGGAAACCGGGCACCAAAGGATCCGGAGTTCCCGGAAAAAGGGTCGGTTACATGCCGCAAGAAATTGCCCTCTACGGAGAATTCACAATTCGCGAAACCATGATGTACTTCGGTTGGATCTTCGGCATGTGCACCAGCGAAATCGCCGAGAGGCTCCGATTCCTCTTACAATTTCTGGATCTACCTTCTCAGAACCGATTGGTGAAGAATCTCAGGCGAGTTAAAGCGTTTTACTTAACCCTCATCCAACTCTCGTACCAGCTTCGCGCACTTTTCACGTAAACACAATATTTTGGATCAAAAATATTCGGCCACGTTAAACGTTTAATAATTCGTACTACTGTATATAGATTCGATGGCGTAGCGGTACGTCAAAATCAAAATGAGCCTTTTTCCGACGATGACGTACTACTACGTCAAGATTGGAACTGTGGCTGCGAATTGGACTGCGAATTTGTATGCAATTATGGCAAAAATACAGGGAGCATATAACATGCAAAAATATATAAATTATTCGAAGTAAAGCACACGTTGTTACATTTAGAGGGCGTTACAAATGTCTACTGAAGCTCCGTTTCTTTAACCCTTTGGCTTACGGATTTTTCAAAGCGTATCCACTGAAATGTTGACTATTTGTTACTATAACACTATATCGAATGCAAAACACTAATATATTATACGCTATTCTTACCTAGTAATCCTACATCTTACGATCTTACAAATTGAAATATAAATAAATTCAAATTTATTGCAACATACAGCATGTTTTTATTGTACGTGGTCCGTAATCTGAACCACGAGTGTAACTCATTGTTATAAGCCAAAGGGTTAATTGCGTTGCGGAAAATACGAATTTGCATAAAAATCCGCAGCGTACTAGTAATGTACTTTTACGTTCAAACGTGTTTTTATTTCATTCTACTGTATTTTGTAATTAACATATATATCGCTGAACAACAAAGCATTGAGACATTCGAGAGGAGCAAAATAATAATCCGCATTTCGACCGAACAACTTAATTTGCTAAGTTCATTCACTGTTTACAAATTGAGTCAATTTACGCGGCATAACTGCGGTTGCGAATGGATTAAAAAGGTTGGGAAACACTGCTCTAAGCTATGCAACGTAAAACCCACGCATAAAACAGATAACAATTTGTAATTATTTCATTTGTTTTTCCAATTAAGATTCGTGGTACATATTAAGGGTTAATAGGAGTCAAGACTTCTTACGAATGTTTCGCGGTGTAAATACTTGTCTCTTTCATTTTTCTTTGCGTCCCCGGTGCGTTTACATGGAAGTTACGAAACTCTTGAACTTTCCATTCGCTAACGACCTAACCGGCATTCTTTTCTGGTTACAGCGGTGGCCAGCAGCGACGAGTGTCCTTCGCGGTTGCCCTAATGCACGACCCCGAACTCCTCATCCTCGACGAGCCAACGGTAGGCGTGGATCCTCTTCTACGACAAAGGTGAGTTCCCAATGTGACGTAGAGAGGGTATTTGAGGAGGTTGTTGGCCGAACGAGGAGACTCATTACCTCGAGTATGTTTGCCGTATCCTGTTTAATCGAACGATAGAACTGCGCGCGCGCGCGCCCATTTAGGTGATTGACTTACAGTCATACAGAAGAAGACGAGTGCGTCATTCGAAGAGCCATCGGTTTAAAAATATCCGTAGGGGGAACAGGTTTACTCTAACGGAGAGAATCAATTTTCACTTTCGATCGAACGAGTGTGCAGATACTTTTATTTGGCCTTAGGTACAACTTTCTGCTAGTTTTTGTTTGGTTCTCTGGTACGATTGACTAACTACAGGATAGACTAGCCATTTATAAGAAACATCATAACGTGCGCGCCTGGTTAGATCAGGACCAAATTTCTATACAAAATTGTACAAATGTTTATCAAATCCGATGAGTGAAGTAGTATAAAATAATGGGGGAGGTCCACTTATTATTAACATTCGGGAAAAGGTGGAACCTACTTCTGATTAGTTATATATATTTTTTTTTAATTGCCAAATATAGTGTATTATAAGTCGTATAGTAATCAGTTGTGCCTACAACTAAGCGAAGTAAATTTTGACAAACGTGAAACGTACGTCATAATTATTACAACCGCGAAAAATTAATTTAACAGTACGCAAAAGGGACAAAGCTTTTTCATAGTAGAACTATTCTTTGATAATTTTGCTTTTATAGTTTTGTCACATATTGCAAAAGATTCGTCGATGGATTTATTTCCTAGAGGCGAGGCACGCTAACTTTTTCCAACACTTAATACTAATTTCAATTTAATTTGCACAATCTACGGAATGTGATATAATCTATGTAATCCGTATCTACACTTTCACTTATATCAATAAAGTCGATTGAAAAGCGGAGTTCTTAACTCTTTCGATGCTGATTAAAGTGACGGTACGTTACAAATTGAACGCGATTCTAAGTAATATAATGTTTAGAAAAAAATAGTTTACGAATTCTGCGCGTTTTTATCGCAAATAGAGAAAGCATAAGCAATCTTGGAACTCTCTAACGTCTTTTAACCTTTCGATATTAAAGGTGACTATAGTCATTCGTCAGAATTTCACAATAGTTACGATATTTGGTTTAGCATAATAGTTTGATATTCCTAGACTATCGCTCTCGTTGCTTTTTATTCGTTTAGTATTCGTTGTACAACGGCGAGCATATAAATAGGAAAAATCAATACGCGAAATTTCATTTCGTTTACATTTGTAGGCAACGAGTAACAATATTGTCTAGAGGGTTTTAAATCTTTGAAATAACGCTTTGCTATGACATACTACAGAAGCAAATACTAACACAATTTACGTTTACGTAATCGATTGAATTTATGAACAATTCCCCAGGGTTCACGTATTTAAATTATTGAGAGACGGTTTTAAGCAGTGTTACTTTATTAAATAAGTTGTAGAAGACTTTTAATCTTTACTTTTGATTAAACAAAATTGATTAAAGTATGAGAAAAATAACTTTAGACATTTTCTTTCTTAAATAAGTTCTTTACAATTTTTTTTTACTTTTGAAGTTACTTGTGGGCGATAGAATAGAATTTCTATTTATGGTTTAATTTGATGGCGTTATTATTTGTTGCATGAAATAATAGGAAAAGATTACGCTTTTGTTTATAATATAAAGGAACACGTTTTGAGGTTTTAAGTTTTCTTATTTACATTTCTGAAAATATGCACTAAATTACTGTATATTAACCTTTTCACTGTTGAACTGAAAATACTCCTACAAGTATAAATTATTATTACAGCAATGATATATGAACAATGGGATGATTTTAGATCTCAAAAGACAGCTTCAAAGAATGTTTACGTTTTTCTTATTTACGATGCAAATCTCTAAACTTCTTTTCCAAGCTTTATAGCACTTAGGACCGTCTGCGATTTCGGCGTGTCGCCATTTTAATTAACAGTGAAAGGGTCAACGTGAACCCGTAATTCGTGAAGGGCACCCTAAAGTCACTGCAAGTTTCCCTCTACAATTTTATGTCTTACAATTTTCTCGCCTAAATAGTCGACACCTAAACGTCTGATCCTAAACGAGAAAATTACACCTAAGGTATGCAGTAAACCTTTCTATAACCACTTCCATCAAACGTACTCCACTTACGCTTTCCACTTCACACTGAACGCCTCTTATTAAAGAGGAAAATTCGCGGTGCTTCACGGTCCGACAAGGAGCCTTCGAGTGTAAACGGCCAAGAAAGGAGCATTAAATAGCGTAGAGAAACGTTTTAACGGAGGCAAAGCTTATTTCCTTCGCGTTATGAAATGACAGAGTCAGGTTTTCAATTAGCATCGCCAGGAATGTAGACAAATATGCTAGCCGCGTTTTACTCGCGTCCAACTCGAGAACGTCGTAATTTACATTTTGCATCTAGATACCGTTTAACGGACTATCTTGATAAATTTTCATTCCACGAATTCGTATCAACGCGCGTGATCTACGGCCGTCGGCTGAAGAATTTATCCGGAAGTTCGTAGTGAATTTCGAATTTCCAATTGTTAAACACGTTTCGGTTAATTTTTAGCGATTTCTCGTAGAAACAAAAGCATGTTTATTTTCGAGGGACGTTATCTCCTTGTTCTACGATTATTTTGTTATATACGTATATTAACGTTAGCTAATTACTGATTCCATATTATATTACGCTTACGCTATTATTTACCCTCGAATCATTTAAATATTATGGACAATATTTGTTTAATAATCGCTAACCTTGTAACACAAAGACAAAATTAAGGTTTAAGTTTAATTGCATCCTCAATGCTACGCGTTTTTCTTGAATCTTATAGCACGAGTATGACTCGTTATTGTTAATGTATATTATAAAGGGTTCATTTATATTCTATTCAACATATTTTCTTTCGCTAGCTAGAACTTTTTCCCACTTTTCTGGCAAAGGAAATCAGTTATGTCATAAAGGAAATAGTCTTCTTTCAAAGCGATCCATTCATAGGAAAAATCCTTCTTAAGTCGAAATCAGTACTTGCATGTAGCGATGCGATTTGAAACGGTTTGAATCGCTTCGAATAGACACCGTGCATTAACCGATAAATTCGAATTGCTTCGAACATGATTGAAAACCTAATTGGTATACGAAATAGCGTCAAACCATTGAATAAACTAATAATGATTCTTGAAAGTCTCGATCATTTTGAAAGCCTTGATTGTTTTAGAAGTCTAGATCGTGTTAGAAATTTAGTCCAAATCATTGAGAACCCTTTTCAAATGTTACTTTATTCCCTATTCCTCGTTACCAAGATATCAACATTCATAATTCGCTACAGTCATTCATAATGAGCCCTAAAAACTAACCGGAACACCTAATAATTAATAAATAGAGAAGCGGAGCGCTTATCATTAGCCAACGTACTTTAACCTACTTCGAGTTGACTATGCGACGTGACTTATAAATTCCGCAAGATCTGTTTATGCGCATATACTAGGATTTATCGTTAATTCGATGGAAAAATGAGAAAATTAAATTATGATTGACCGTTTCCTTGATCAGGCTACAGAATAGATTGAATTAGAGATTTTTCCTGTGGTAAAAGCAGTGGAAGTTTAAGACAGATATTTATGATTTCCGATAGACAGCTGAAGGTCTCTCGATAGTTCAGAAGAAAGAACTTTGTATTCTTCGTTCACAGTGGCTACTATAAGTCTCCCGGTTGGGCTATAATTCTCTTTTCATTCAAATTAATACCATTCGAAAACATTTGGCAAAGGCGGCGCACCTTAATAACATTTTTGACGATAAGTTATAACTGGACAGCGAGTTTTTATGCTATTATGAGAAATTTAAATGTAAACAAGTGCAAAACACATACAATGTACAAGAATATACTAAATATACAAAGTATAATACAGAGGGTGAGACAATCCTCAAATTATGTCCCCCATATCCATTTTTAATTTTAAAAATATAAATTTGCATACAAAAGACTAATCATAATAAACCTACGTTTCTTTACTTATAGAAATATAAAGCCATTAACTCTGTGATTGGAAGACAAAACAACGTAAGTCAAGTGTTCTCGCTTTCAAGATATCGTCGTTCGAATTTTTTGATAGATACCAATGCTAAATATCGGACTAAATATATGAATAAATAAGAAATTTATTTTCGTGTATTTTTGTTCGATAGATAAATAGAATCCATAGTCTGCAGCTCGATTAACGTACAAACTGCAATTTTTTAAAGATATGGCTTTCGTCGTTTTGCCTTCCAACCACAGAGTTACTCTTCCTTTATATCTCTACTTACATTTGATAAAATCTCGCCGAACAGCAACAGAATTTATCATCTTTCTTCCAACCGCAATTTGCACAAGTCTTCTGCAAAAGTTCAAGGTTCAACGGAGATTCGCATGAATCTTGCACAAAGACTATTCAAGACTATCTTCTTCAAAGAAAGGTTCTCTAACAAACGGCGAGCATATTAGATCCTCCGATAGTTCCATTCGGAGAGCCTGCTCCTTTTCTTTCTTACGAAAAGGTAAATGACGACAAAGAGGAGAACTAATTAACCGCGAGAAAGTTCGCGATGCGATTACGCTAGTTGTTAACGTTGCTTCCTCGGGTCACCGCGAGTATTCGCGATCGTACACATTTACGAGCGTGTTCACGCTAGTCTCGCGAAATGAACATTTCTGCAACGATGATTAGAAATGAGCAGATATTCCTCCGCTTCCGTGCTTTCTTCTTCCGTACGGCGATATAGCTTCACTAATCGGCGAAGTATATTTTCTGATGACTTCCTAAAATATATCGCGAAGATAGCGATCTTTGATGCAAAGAGGATCGTATAAATTCTCCGATATCTTAGAATGGAAAGTATGGGAACAGTAATATGGAAAACACGTGGAATAGTCTTTGTTATACATACATATATATATATATATATAGAGGGAGATTTATTTGCACTCTGTTATAGCAATAATACTAAGCAAATTGTATTTAGTGTTAATTAGTATGCAAAGTTAGATAATATGTCCAATGACATACATCTCTCGCGATACACGTTTTATCGATCAATCTTAGCATTTACCACAGTGAAGTGCTAAAAGTCCAAAAACATCTTGTAAACTCCTGAATTTTGGACTTTTATCAATTTTAAGTCGTAATGTAACACTGTTTTAATCCCCCATTCCACATATATAGGTTTTAAATAAGCAATTATAATTAAAAATATGAATCCAATGCAACAGGTATGATATTATTAATGGGTTTATTTTCCCGTATAAATAATTAAATATATATTACAGTGCCGTATGAAAAGGGTTAAACTTCCACCGATTAATGACGATTTTTTTTTTATATCGTGTCACGTATTACAATAGAATCGCGAAAGAAAACTGAATTGCGATGGCATTTCTGTTGCAGCATCTGGAACCATTTGGTCCAAATCACGAAGGATGGTAACAAGACCGTGATCATAACCACGCATTACATCGAGGAAGCCCGACAAGCGCACACGGTACGTGATATGAATGTTACGTAACAGAGCCATTGGTGTGCAATAAAAATATTCGGGGCGCAATATCGACGCATACGTGGGAATACAAATGGCGATGCAACCGAAAACATTGCCAAACAAAATTGTCCGCCGATTACCGTAACGATCGCGTATTAAAATTGTGCAACCGATGTTGCCTTTTAACGATTCTGCGTCGTGTTACACTTTAAAAAAAAAAGAAGAAAACAAGGGAAAGTTCTGCAAAGCTTTTGCAGAACGCATTCTTAAAATTCGTTTAGGATTCTCTTTTTAAGACAGTAAACAAAATTCTTTGTAGTGTTCTGTAATTTTGATTATTCCAAAAATTACATAGCTAAAATTTAGACTGTGAATATTTGGAAGCCGTAATTTTGATTATTTCGCAAAACCAGATTGCCAAAAAGTAGACTACGAATACTTATACGCTGAAGTATGCAAAAGACAGTCATTATATTTTTCATGAGCATTTTTAAGTAATCTTGAGTAAAGGGTTAAAACAAAATTTAAAAAAGGTTAGCTTAGAAAGCCTTTTAGTAAAAAAAATTGATAAAAATAAAAAATGTATGCGTTAATAATATTTAGAATATTAATTTGAAATTAATAACAATATTAGCAGAGTATTCGATATGGATACAACTTAAACAGTGGTCCCAAATTTTTAATCGAGAGTGTATATAACAATACATATTATATTTAACAAATTTTGTAATATTAGGCAATTGAAATTAATGCAGTGCCTTTTGCAAACAATTAGATAAAATTGTAATGTTTAAAACGATCGTTATTATTTTATTTTCCCCGTTTATCAGGCAACCAACGGTCTTTACTTTTATCCTATCGAAAAGTTAGCGCATTCGAGTAGATCAAATTGTCAATAATTTAGAGATAAACGCATCAAGAAACGATTCCTTACATTTAATATCTACTTTAGCATTTGCTTAAAAATTCTTGTATAAAGTTTGTATAAAAACGATAAGCAGCTTCTACAAAAAGTTATAATGTTTTAACGATGACTGGTTGATTCCATTTCGCGGTCATTTAGCTGATTCACTTCAATTAAATTGATAATTTGTTTATTTTATGATAATCCTCGATCGCTGGTTTCATACACTTCTTCAATCTCGGTACCATTCGCGTGGTTTATACAAACAAGAATATTCATGAAGATCATCTGAAAAAATTATACGATAAAGGATCGTAATCTTTTAATCATACGTTTCACTAATACCTTTATATAATCTAACTCAACTCCGACTCTAATATAATGAAAAACGTGAAACCAGATCATGGTGATTGAAAGAAAAAAAGAGCACCACCAAGGCCTCTGGATAATGAGAAAAACGATTCGTACGTACAATATAATTGAGAGACGAGAAGACACAACTAGATGAGTGTCGCGAATACGTAATTAGTTTCACTAGCACAAATCGCAGGCAACCTAGACACTATCGCGTGCATTCTGTATTCAAGATTTTACAGTGGGTGATCAAATTATTCGGAACACTGTCACTTATTAAATTTGAAGGAGAATGGAAACGAAAATACGCTTAAAATGGAATCTCTTTTAATACGAAAACTATTGCTATATTTTTAATAATAGGTACTTAATAAAAATTCGACAGCAAAGATCAAAGGGGATCTTGAAACATTTATCAAAAAATTGCTAACCTTTTTAAAGGCACTAATACTCATTCCTAAACAGATACTAAACATATTAAATACTTTTATTATTGCAAAGTTGTAACAGTATAACAGTAAATATCAGCAGGTTTTCAATATTTGAAATACTATTTCTTTTTGTAACCACTATTTCAAAGAACAGTTTACTTGTCAACCCCTAGCTTGGAGAAATAAAAATATTTCACGTTTATTTATCTGTTTCCATAATCTTCAAGATCAATAGCCATCCTAACTGATACGTGGAAATCTTTGGAAATGTAAAAATCTTGTTTGCACAGATTGGTCTGATGAGGAGTGGGCGTTTGCTAGCTGAAGAATCTCCCAGAGCTCTCCTGGCGATGTACAACTGCGCCTCGCTCGAGGATGTCTTCTTGAAACTGTCTCGAAAGCAAGGACAGTACGCTCAACCACCGACAGAATTAAATATCTCGAATAATATTAGTCTGGTAAGAAGCAGAGATGGATCGAAATCCAATAATCTAGATTCGCGAGACTCTACGATTATTTTATTACTTACGTGTGCTATAGCGTTAGCTGATTTTAAATCCATTGATTATTACAAGAAATTTGTATTTAATAATATCCGATCTGATAAGACAAAACTGAAATTGGATTTCAGATTAAATGTCGTCCTTAATAATATCCAATTTTGTTGAATCTGCCTCAGAATTAACAGAACGAGTGTGACTCGTTATTGTATGGCAAAGGGTTAAGGAATCCCGCACGCCCATAATATTCATTTTAAGTTGTATATAATTTTGAAAATGCGAACCCGAACGAAAGTTACACTGGAGGCTAATATAGAACATATTACATTAGGGTCATTCCACGGCAAATCGATCACTTTTTTTCCTCAATGTCTGACATTTCGTTCAGACTTGAAATATGTTGTAGTCTATGCGAAATTATAGGAGGGGGGGGGGGGGGGTTAAGTCATCATTTTGCCAATAATGAAATTGTTTAAAAATTGCAAACCATTGAAGTTTGCAAAATTTCAGCGATTTTAACGAAAAATTTCTCGGCTTTTAGCGGGCCGTTTTCGATGCTGCTTGGTTTAAATTAAAGGGAAAAGTCCCGTTAATATTGTCCCGCAGTCTTTTGCAACAGGCCCTTGTAGTTCATTTGTTATAAACAAATATATCGCGCCATGGTAGATTACTCAGACAGTATCCGAAGAAAAATATTAATTTCTCGGCTCCTAGACGTCCGATTTTAATACCTCTTGACTTAAAGTAAAAGGGAATGTCCCAGAAATATTATACTCTTAGCAACTCGCCCCGATACACATTGCGGTTAATTTGTTATAAACAAATCTTTCCTATTTTTTGCAGCTACTCGAAAACTATACTTGGGAAGGCTTTAAAAGTAATATGGATAGTATTCCTCGGACTTTTCCCTTTAATTTGAGCCATGGATTATCAAAATCCAATGCTTCTCAATAGATTCTCAAAACAATAGATTTAATTAATCCCTCTTGATTAGATTTAACAGATAAATGTTGAATTTGATTAAACCCTTTTAATTAGATTCAATAGATTTAATTAATCCCTCTTGATTAGATTCTACAGACGAATTTTGAATTTGATTAATCCCTTTCAATTAGGCTTCTTTGAATTGGGGCAAGAAGAACGAACCAGTGTACGTGACCGAAGAGTCAGGCGTGGTGGGTCTGAACTTCCACCAGAGTAAAGAGGTCCTCATTCACGACACGACAAACGGTGTTGGAAACCACTACGACGTAAGCCATTGAAAAGACAGTTTTCGTACGTGACAAAGTAAGCCTTCTACGGAATATTCCTTAATCACGTTTCAACACTTTTTGTTGGGATAGATGCATGGCAAGCCTCTGTCTGGAGCGAAGAATTCCTCCACTTTGGAGTGCGACGATTGCGGTGAATTCGCTGATTGCTACAAGATCACGAGCACTGGCAAAATGAGAGCTCTATTGCAGAAGAATTTCTTACGTATGTGGAGAAATGTGGGGTAAGTTTTTGCCAAGTTAGCCGTGCAGTAGAAGAATGCTCTTTGCCAGCCTAGCAGAAGCAACGATAGATTGCATAAGAGATCGAAAGCAATTTCAACTCTTATGTTAAAAACGTTCGATACTTAATTGAATTAAATAAACCGTTTATAAAATAATTTTACAACAACATTAACATTTGATCAATTTCGTGACTCACTGTACGTATATAGTAGTCGATTGCCGATTTTACATTTGTCGCAGTCTTTGTTTCTTTCGAGTGCTATAATAATAAATAAAGTGTAATAAAATGTTGATATGCATATTTTTAATTGACAATTTCTAACTTTATGTTTCCATGTAAAGTGCGTATACGTTGCATAAATGTTGCGTATATTTTGCAAATAAATTGCTAATAATAATAATCCTAATTACGATACTAAATGAAAGTAATAATATTATGTTTCATTTGTAGAGTGATGCTGTTCATCTTCGCGTTGCCAGTGATGCAAGTTATCCTGTTCTGTCTGGCGATCGGTAGGGATCCAACAGGATTGAAACTGGCCATAGTGAATCATGAAATGTTCTATGAGAACATGTCCTGCCCTGTATCGGAAGATTGTAACTTCTCGCATCTCAGTTGTCGGTATCTCAAATTCTTGGACAATGAAACGATGATAAAAGTAAGACTATTCCTTCGGCAGTGATTTCACGTGTGATTTCCGCATCGCAATTATTCAAAGAGACGTTAATTTTGTAGGTTTATTATCCGGATCCCGAGTCAGCAATGGATGCTGTGCGGCAAGGAAACGCTTGGGGAACTCTGTACTTTACCGAGAACTTCACAGATGCTCTCGTTGCGCGAATGGCTCTAGGAAGAGAGGCTGATGACGAGACCTTAGATCAGAGCGAGATTAGGGTCTGGCTAGACATGTCCAGTAAGTTTCCAAACTATATACTACAATACTGTACAGTGTTAACCCTTTGAGTACTAATGTACGCGTATAAACGTTATCGAATATTTCTGTTTTACATTGCGACGTTAATAAAAATGACGAATGTTTGAAATCAACACATGTTTGGGCGAAGTATAAATATTCTACTTAATGTTGCGTAAATAAATAAGTATGAGAGTATTTTTAATCAGCCCTTTATGTAAATCACGGAATCCGTCATTTTGAGAGTCTTCAAATCTTATGTTTAACCGTGTTAATATAAATATGAATTTGCATAAAGGTTTCCACGGTAATGTTATAGGTGTAATTAATTAAGTAAAACGTGTAATGTAATGTATGCAAATATTTATAACGAGTCGCTGCGTTTGCCCGGATTTTAGAAAAAGCAACTTGTTACCAGTGACTTTGTTTATCGTTATAGATCAACAAATTGGTCTAATGCTGGCCAGGAATCTTCAGTATTCGTACCGTGACTTTGCCAAAGATCTCCTCTCAGCGTGCGAGCAGAATACAAAGCTGGCCGACGTGCCAATTCAGTTTAAGGATCCAATTTATGGCACTAACGAGCCCAGTTTCACCGACTTCGTGGCGCCGGGAGTAATTTTAACGTAAGTGAAAACCAATTCACCGAGTCCTTCAATCCGATTCAAATCGTTTCGAATAAATATTTATCTAGGTTAATCATTCAAATAAATTCTGTTTCGTTTGTCCATCTCTGGATGAAAAGAATGTGATTGAACAGAGGTATCCCGCGTATCTTCCTTTCAGGATTGTTTTCTTCTTGGCGGTGGCTCTCACGTCTTCCGTTCTGATCATCGAAAGGATGGAAGGTCTTTTAGACAGAAGCTGGGTAGCTGGTGTGTCTCCAGGAGAAATTCTTTTCTCTCACGTGATCACCCAATTCGTGGTGATGTGCGGGCAGACCGCCTTGGTGCTGATTTTCATGATCCTCGTCTTTGGTGTCGAATGCAAAGGAGACATCGGCTGGGTAATCGTGTTGACGATACTTCAAGGCCTCTGTGGCATGTGCTTCGGTTAGTTTCAAAAATACCTATACACATTTAAGAAGCTTTCTGGGGGAAATCCCGTAAGACGTAGCGATGAATTAATAAATTGCGTCCGCAAATTCACGGGGGTATTAGAACCCTTTCACGTTATCTAGTTTTCGCCACCCGATTTTCGTCATCCGGTTAAAAATGAATATTAATAGTAATAACTAGTAACGAATAACGAATAAATCGACTTTATTCGTTGCCTCTTTAATTGTTATTCGAAATAACTTTTGCCTAACACTAATTGGTGGTGTAATGTTGCAAAGAAACGTTAGCGATATTGTGAACTATAAAAACAATTTGTCGAAAAAATGCCTATAGATCTACAAGTTCTTTTTTCAGAAAGCTCGTCGATTAATTCTCAATAGATAGTAAGCGGAAAGATAAATATATTCCACATGTTTTTTTGTTAAATAAAAGTAGTTTCAGGCGATTGCTCGTATTGAGAAGAAATCTAGTAAAAACTAGACTCGCCGTTTTAAAATTCCATAGAAAAAGTTTTCCAAAGTGTTAAATTGAATCTTGCTAACTGCTATACAGATAAGAAGTAAGGATACATTTATTCAAGGCATTTTTTCATTGGGTAAAAGTAGCTTGAACGCGAGGTGATTGCTCGTATTGCAAATCCGGTAAAAACTAGATTCGCTGCTTGAAAATTGTACATATATCTTACGGAAAATTATTCTTATGTAATTTGCCTTGTAGGATACATGTACCCGTTCATAGTTACACTTTTTGATACGTAGACAAGATTTCTAACAGCGGTAAAAGTGACGTTTAAGAGTATATAATTCGCATCTTTGTGAAACATATTAACAAAACTTTCCTTCGAGATAAGTTAATGATAGCGATTAGAGGAGAGAGATTCATTCACGTGTGTTTCTTGTTGCTTTCAGGGTTTGTAATTTCAGCGATTTGCGAACTTGAAAGGAATGCCATCCAGCTGGCTCTGGGCAGTTTCTATCCTACGCTTTTGTTGAGCGGTAAGCGTGTGTTATATAAATTAAGAGGGCATAATTCACGGAGAAAGAACACGCTATGGCAAGAAGACACGTATAGTGAATGATGCAACGATATGCGTGTTTTCCTCCGGTTATCTCTTATCTTGTTTCTTGTCATAGTGAAATGCACCATAACATACTTCCGTTGGTAAATCGCGTAAATCGCGACAGTCATTGTGATTAAATGTCAGTCGGTAAAAGTGAAAGTTATTCGCATTCTTAATTATATTCCGCTTAAAGATGCTCGGAGCGTACGGTATGTTTCAAAATCATGTTACGGTGACATATACTAAACAAGAAAACATTATTTTAATACAGCATGAGGAAAAAAGAATAAGAAACGAAAAACAAGCAAAGAACGCCGCGCGTGTCAGCTTTCAACTCTCCAATACGCTTGGAAATCGAGTCCTATTACGTAACTCATTGCTTATTCATAGGGACTAGAAATTCGAAGAAATATTTCTCTTCCTATGTAATTATACAAGGATCGGCTACAAACTAATGCACGTTCGTTTATAACTCGAAAACAAAAGACGGTATTGGGGCGCAAGACGCACCAAAATGTAGCTGCAGTCTTCCTTTACAATTATGCAAAACTTCGTCTGGTTTACGATAGTCATTCGTCATTAATTTATTTAGAGTGCACTACTTTTCAGCCCACTTTTGTGTCGGAATTAATTCGAATCACATCTCGAATCAAATTTCACGCGACCAACATTTCGAATAAATTTCACGGATAAATTTAACGTTCGAAGTAGAAGTACGTATTAATGAAACAAGAAGCAAGAAAATTTAAACCAGAACTGCGAAAAACGTAACGAAATTTTATTCGAAATATTAACTTAACGTAATGCAATTCAATATTTTCGTACTAATCGAAACCTTCATACTCCGCCACAATGAAAGGGTGAAACAATTGTCAGAGTGACCGTGACCACTCTAAGTCGATTATGCGACTGTTTAAATAATTTATGCGTTGGATTGCAGGCGTGATTTGGCCAGTAGAAGGTATGCCGACGATCCTACGGTACATATCTCAAGGTCTCCCGTTAACGATGGCCACGACGTCGCTGCGTTCCATGCTCACACGCGGTTGGTCTATCTCAGAACCGGACGTCTACAACGGTTTCATCTCAACCATCATCTGGATAGTCGTGTTCCTCACGATTAGCATAATGGTGCTCAAGTTCAAGCGCGGATAGGGTTTAATGGTGGCGTGTGGAAATCGTCATCGCCGCAAAAAGAAAGAGCAAGCTAAAGACACGTTGGTTCGGCTCGAACAGTTACGATCCATCGACGGAAACTCGAAGCGAGAGGGGAAGATCGCTTCGACGGATTCCTCGGGACGATCTCGTTGCACCCTCCGTGCGTGAACCTTCAGATACATGTGATGCTCCTTGTGCGCTTAATATTATCCCGTGTGTACGAATGAGGAAAAGAGCGAATGATTGATCGATCGTGTGTTTGATCCTTAGGGATCCTTTTTCTCCTATCCTTTTTTTTTGTATTTTATTTAGATTAACATTTGTAATATAACACGCATGTATCCTCAGGGATGCACTTTACCATAGCCGTTATCTGTATAAGAAGTATTCGTCGTCTCGTTTGAATATATAGATCTACGAAGGAAAACGCTGTACAGAGAAATGCTTGGTGATGGACGAGACGATGTTTACTTGAATCCAGTACAATGTGCCCTGGTAAATTTGTCCCAGATGTAAATGGGATTGTGAGTAGTAAGTGGATAAGTTAACGAGTAGCGAATTAGATATAGGACAGTCTTACTTGCCCATGACTTAATTGTACGTTGTTTTATTTAACTTGTAATGCAATGGAGTGAAGCTGCGTTGAAACGCGAGAAAGAAGATAACACCAGAATGATGAAGATATTCAGAAAGGCAGATGGAAATACTGGGCGTCCCAGATTTCTTCCGCAAAACTTTGTCGGTACATTTTGTAACTATAAACGAACAGCAAGTGTTTTATATAACTATAGGTCATTTGAAGCTTCGTTGAAAAATTATGATAAAAATATCGTATCGATGGAAAAACGATACGTCCTAATAATTCTAATGATGATCTCGTGATCAGTTCTAAAGTTATGAAAGTAGCATTAATACATTCTCGAGGCATCGAATTAAAGTCATACTGTAGATAAAAATAGACGCTACACAATAAAATCATAATAATATAACAAGTTTACGTACTTTCTTGTTTTAGAACCGACATTTCTTTCCAACAAATTAAATATATTCATTGAAATAAAGTAAAATCGAAATGGATTTGATAAAGTAACATGTTCAACTTTTTTTTACGCTATCGGTATTATATCGACAAGAATAGTGAACGTTTTAAAATGAGGTGTTAATAATTAATGATTATATTCGTTGTCAACTTATTCTTGTTTTCTATTACATGTCCCCTTCGTATTTCATCCTTTCGTTATAACTTTTTAATACGCCATCAAACGACCTATCTTTGTGTAACATTTTTTTTGTTTATTTACAATCACGGAACGTATCGATAAAGTGTTGCGGAAAAATCTGTACGTTCCGCGTACGATGCAAGAAGTATAAAAATAGTTGACTTTGTATAAAGGCAAATTTTGATCGACGAAAAATTACCAGGAGAAATTCGAATAATGTGCAATACCAAGATTCTAGGACACTAAATATGTACCATATTGTAGCATACGAACTATAGCGATTTTATACCATAACAATATTTTTCCTTATTAATGTTTCCAAGGATTAATCTGAATTGCGCAAAGAATACGTATAAGAAGAATGTGTAAAAAAAACGAAAGAGAAGAAGCAGAAGAAGCAAGTGTATATTTCCGTTTTATTTTCTGTATAAAAAAGCATTTACAAAAAATACAAAATATTTCGACCTATGCCTATCACGTAATTCGCTATTAAATAGCAGGAACAATTGCATGCATATGCAATCCCTCGTTATCTCAAATTAGAATCAATCTAGTTACTTAATCAAAGTCAATTTGTATTTTTTTTCTTCCTCAGCGTACCATTCGTGATTCTCCCGTACGGCACACTTCCAATACTCTGAAAGGTAATTAAAGTGACACAATTAACCCTAGAAAGGTCGAGCTTCGATAATAACTGGGAAGACAAAGGTTTATTAGATAATGTATTTGTTAAATCAAAGCCGCGTTTATCCTCTATTAATCACATAATTTTAAAGACGTAAGCTTTCAACAAATGACTTCGTTTTAAATATTCTCTATTAGAAAACCCCACACGTTTGTAATAGTTTTTAACTTGAAGTCTAGCACTCGGTTTTCCTAGAGTTAAATCTTATCTGTTACGTTGAATAATAAGTTCTTTCGCGTTTCTTTACGAAAATATTCAAAATTACTGTCGTATAAAATTATCATTGTTTACCAATGTTTCTCTTTGCTATGTTGTCAAAAATAATGCATCATTGGTCTCCAGTGATTATTTGCTTCAAAAATGCACGCTTTGGAATTACAAGCCGTATAAAATTTTTAATTTGCGAATTCTAAGCCGCGAAATTTCCAAGCTTTCAAATTATATCTCACCGTGCATAAATAATATTAATGATAAAACAGAGTTCACTGCATTGTGGCTCAAGTTTAATCTCGAAGAACGTTCTAAGAACATTCGAATTTGACTTCTATTCATGGTTCACTTTACTTTTACTATCTGCCATTTCTTTTTAAAACACGTGACGATCTATCAGTAATGTTAAATTCAGAAACCTTCAAGCTTTATATATATAAAGTCTCATTTAGCATTATGTTTAAGTAACCGATGGCTAAAAAACTTTGAACCATATAAAATCGACCACTTCATATGCAACAACCTAATATATTAACCCTTTGCGGACGAGCGTCGACAAATATTCGCCTAATCATTTTTTCGCTTTCCGAACCGATATCGACTTTTAAAGCGCAGAACTTAACGCAACGGATACTTAATGTAATAATAAACATTTGAAATCGTTGGAAATTAAATGGTTTCGAATTGAAAAGCGTGAAAAAGCTCAAAGTCGTGGAATTGAAAACTAAAGTACTCTCGCAAGTGTTATTACTTCTCGTCCGCAAAGGGTTAACCCTTTGCGGGCGACGAATAATGAAACTTAAAAGAGTGTTTTGACCTTTGAATCCCAAGGCTTACGAATTTCAGGTCGACAGATTCCCAAAACTTTGAAGCGTTCATCGACGATGTTAATTTAAACTTTCTGCTTTAACAGTAAACGTGCGTCCACAAAAAACAGGTAAGCGGCGATTATTTGCAGACACTCGTTCGCAAAGGGTTAATAAAGTCTTTCTATCATATAGAAAGAACAAATATTTTCGTGATTCACTGTAAGTATAGAGTCGTTATAAATGAAACGTTAGATCATGTAAATGAAGAAACGCACCGCTCAATTCCTTCACTGTTCCACCCATGCCGCCGTACTCTTTCGGCAAAATATTTGTCGGCAATGTTCCGTATAACGCTAATTTACCGCGCACGTGTACGTGTACTCTTTGCTTCAGCTTCGCGTTCATGAAGCTTCTAAACACGTTTAATACCGCGTTCACGAATCTGTGAGCATTAATAAAGTCCAGCGAGTAAATTCTAACAGGGTAACAGCCCTGCCATGCGTGAACTAAATTCTTAATAACGTTCGGCGGTAATTGGAGAACATGCTCGTACGTCATGCCTCCTATGTCCAAGATGCTCGTTATACCGTGAATCGTTACGGATTCATGGTCCCGTAACGCTAAATCCAAAGTCATCAGTGCTACCTGAGAAACATAAGTTCACTACTTTGACATACTACGTCTTTCACCTTTTCTTTTTGCGTGCAAAGTAAAGTGAAGCAAAAACATTTAACACTAAACCTACCAACATTTAATGTATATCTACAGCGGTTACAAAAAAATATGCGTACACCACACCGTATCTTTACATGCAAGTACCGCTGAATCGGATTTAATCGTAGTCAATTTTCTATTGTTCGATAGTACCTTATGTGACCCATTTAAATTTAATGATACACAATTTGATATTTTAACTAAGTGGCATTTAAATGCAAAAACCGTATCTATTGCAAAAGTCCCCGAAATTATTTTATTACACCGTGTAATAATGGATTTATACAGGGTGACCCATAATATACAAACTAATTAATATTTGTTATAACTTCTTTACTTATTATTAGCTTCTTCGCTCTATTTTTTTTCAAGTCTATTCGGGAGATTAAGTATGATTAATATGTACGAATATTAGCGTTCGATTATCTTTATATAAGGAGAATTAAGGGTATTGCTTCGTAATCAATAAATTACGGATCTTTATGCATTTATAAACAATCTAAAAATATGTAGAAAGATACAGATTGCAAATGGTATTAAAAAATACAGAAAATATCGAAGATAAAATATAAATTATAGCATTTAAAGAGTGAAACAACCTCCTATTTAAATCTCATTTCTTTAATTTTATTTATAAAGATCCGAATTTACATAAGGATCCGCAGTTATAAGAATTTTAAACTACAGTGGGTGATCAAATTATTATAAACACTTTAAAATTATTACTTTTCTAAAGTTTGAACAACTATACTTAAAATGAAACTCGCTTTTATTACGCAAAGTATTCTGATATCTTTAGTAACGTGTAACAAAGATTTTATACGTCCTATAAGTTATTTCAAATTCTTAGAAGTATACCCAATAACACAATAAAAGAATCACCAAATTTTGCCGCAGAATTTTTCTTACGTATTATGAAAAACATAACAATATTTTTAGTATTAGTAGAGGTTTTATTTTCAGTGTATTTTCATTTTTATTTTTCTTTGAATTTAGTAAACGATAGTACTGAAGCGTTCATAATAATTTGATCGCCGACTATAGCTCTTGAATTATGGGCCACACTGTAGTACGACTATTAGACGCAACTACTTGTTTCATTTACTTGTATGTTGTAATTTACATCTTCCGCTTACGTCGAACGTTTCGACTAGTAGTAATTCGATGAGTTCTCGTACCTTTAACATGTCTGACATTTTATGCCTACTAGGAGAGTGCACAGCCGCGCGTATTATCACGACCATTCTGCCCTCGTTATCTAATTTCCTTAAAGGCAAAAGCACCCTGAAAAACGTAGGAAGTAGTTTCAGAGTCGAGAGAAACTATCAGGTTGTTCGAAAAATTCGTAGCGATATTTAAGAAATACTTAGAAGCGATACGGAATAATGAATTATTGTATAATGTCATACGGTCAGTTACGAAAGACTACATATGTATGTACATACTTATTTTAAATTTCAAACATTTACAAAAATTTTAGGATATTTTGAAAGAATAAAAATGACGTGAAAATTCATAAAATATTATAGAAGACATTTTATAGAAGGAGTGTCATTGGAAATGAATTCTACTAAATAATTTTTCTATTCCTGTATTGGTAGTAAACTTCTGATTATTAAACGAATTTTCATCGTTAAGAACTAAAATGAATGATGGTACAATTTTGCTACATTTAGAGTTCAGAGTTAGGAGTTATCCTAGTTATGGTTTAATAATTTTTGCCGCCATTTCACAGTTAGGGAACACCAAATACTGCCAATAGAGTCGCACAAATACTGTTTTATTAAAAGATATCGCGTTTTCTTTCAATAGCTCCAGATATTTTCCCTAATTACTGCGCTTAATAAGTCTGAGCAAACATGACATTTACCCGAATTAAGAATTTCACTGTTTAACAAAAATTCGCAAAAATAATTTTCCTCCAAGCTCACAACGCACAAAAGAATTTTAACCGTCGACATTGTCGCAAATACTGCGAGGTTTTCGAACAATCCAATATTTTCCATGCACAATACTGAACACAATATTATCTTCTTTCATATATGATTGTATGATCAGAAGTTACGACGCGAATCGCGGGCACAGAAATTGCAACAGAAAAGAAGCAAAGTGGCTTCTGAACTATACAGCAGCGCGTCGTAAATAATATTTAAAATAAACATTAGTTTGATCGAGTCATTGGATTTAATCTAAAACAACTATTAACTCGCACCGTGCAGCTCGCATAATTTATCAAACGTAGATAGCGTATCAGCATTGTGCGCAATCTCGTGACTATAATATAGAGAAAGTTTTAAACGTGACCACAGAAGCCATCAATAAAGATAAAGATGCATGATCGAGCATTGTCTCGGGAATGGAAATACTATTAAGAATCATTTTCTTCAATCGTTTAGCTTTTTAAACATAACGCAAAATTTGCACTAGTTAGATTTCCTATTAAATACTATAAAATCATTCTCATATTTTTCATGAAACTCGTGTGTATATGAAACAAATAATTTGAATATTTTTGACGGTTATACCGCGGATTTTTATGCATCTATGAGAAATTAATAGTGCAAAAACAACTTAAACCGGTTTAAGTTTAGGAAGAAACAAAGACAAATCAATTGTTTATTTATAGATTTTATGCTACAAAAGTTTGGAATCGCTACGCATTCTAAAAATTTCAAGAATTAAAATGCAACTAAAATTTAAGATCGTGTTACGTTAGAAAATTCCTTGGTTCAAAACCTATGTTAATAAAGCAAATTGTTACTAATATTTGGAATCTTAATTTCGAATTTATAGGAAAATTGATGGGTGGTTTAATAATATCGATATAATCTTGAAAGTGATTTCAAACTTTTGGCCAATCATACATTTTGAAAGTTCAAATGCGATATTTGTTGCTGCTATTTCCTTGAAAAAACTGTGACCTACGCTATATAATATTATTATACCGTAATAACAATTTTTTTATATACATTACCGGCCAAAAGTTTGGAATCATTTCCAAGATTATATCGATATTAAACCATCCATCAGTTTTCTTATGAATTCAAAGTTAAGATGGCAAATATTAATTTTCTTTATCAACATAAATTTTCAACCGAAGAATTTTCTAACACAATACGATCTTAAATTCTATTTTCACTTGAATCCTTGAAATTTTTAGAATGCGTAGCGATTCCGAACTTTTAGCTGATGGTGTAAATTTGTATCTGTTATATCGAAGCGATTATTGTAACAGGGGATAAAAATGACCCGGAATTCGATGAACAAGGGATCAAGTATAAATTGTATACAATTTTATGGATATTACCCTAGATCAAAGAGTTCTTGCAATTCTGGTAAACAGGGATCTCTGTTGCTATACCATTCAGGTACGTTTGTTCTCTGCTTAAAATAGTTCCGCAATTTGGATTTCGTTTTTTCGGTGTTAAATTTGCACGCCCTCAAGAAACGAAGAATAAAAAAGTCGTCTGTAGAAACGTAAGATCCATCCAATTTTAGCACGGGAAAAGGAGGACAAAAGAAACACGAGATGAATATTATCGTATTACCAGTAGGCGCGTGTGTCCCTTCATTTTCCATTATCCATTCTCTTATTTCAGCAATTTTAATCGGCCTGATTTCATCCGTCTCATTCAAATGTACCGCCGCGTAAGCTTTCTCGTCCGCGGATAATTGACAAACATATTCGCTTGACGTAGACATGATACGATTATCACCTCTTATCGCTGTTGCCATTCATCAGTAAAAACACCAATGTGTACACTTTTATTTGTACCGTATTTCACGTTTAATAAAGTCCGGCGAGTTTGATATTAATTAAAGAAACAATTACGGAAACAGAGACACCATTACTGCACGATCCACCGACGTCGAACGTCGGCAGGCATTTGAAACGATCTACAACGCATGTATGAGATATGTTGGAGCCATCTGGCGGAATAAATCGCGATATCACATTCGCGATAAATTCGCGCGATGAACTTTGATTGTTAGATCCTAGACCAGTGATTATGATAGTGGTATAAATAAAGAATCGAAAAATATGAAGATTTATAAGTAGATGTCCCAATTACTGCTACTTCAAAGCTTATCGCGCGACATCGTTTAATTATTCTAGAAATTATTTAATCCAATAATCGTTCTGGTTTGAAGTACAACATCAGTTAACATCTATTTTATTTATGATGATTTTCTTGTATGTTAAATACGATGTATTGATTAGTGATTCATTGAAAATATATAACAGAGTCCAATGTCCCATTTACCGTCATTTCAAATGTTGTCACTTAAATGGAAATGATCCTTACATATATTAGAACGTCAGTTTGTATGACAAATAAAAGATAAACCGTAAAATCATCGTTTTTACTGCATTAGAAAAATTTCAATACTTTCTACTTACAGTACATTAATAGCGTTTCTATGCTCAAACAACACAATTCACCTGCTAATATTTATTCTGCAATATTAAATATAAACATATACGCAACGTCCATGTGTCTTTACATAAAAATGAAGTCCAAATTTAGTATTGACATTTTTTTAGTCTCGATTCTTCATACATTCGTTCGCTATTAAATAAACTATTAAATCAAGTGACAATTATAGGAACACTGACAGTAATTGGGACATCTACTCTATTTGTTTCGCGTCACAATCATCTATATTTCATAATTTTATATTTCATTTAAATTTCACTTTATTGATTTAATAAAATCAGCTTCAAATTTCGGCCCAAGAGGCTCACATTAATATCATGAAACAAATTTGTTAGGAAGCAATGTATACATGTATATGCTTAACTTAAATATCTTTCTACACGCTTTACGATACAACAAACAAAAAAATAAATTAATTTCTCTTCACAACGACGTCACACGGCACACGGATCAACATCTATTGATTATCCTCTTTTTCTTCCTTTTTTCCATTCGCATATCGTTGCACGTTAATTTGCGCAAGGAATACTTGCTCCTTTATGTTATAACAAAAAGAATTTCTTCTAAATAATGTAAAGTTTTATCAATACAGTGAAAACTCACGTCTTACTTCTCTTACGAAGAAAATCACAAATCAAGTAACTATAAAAAAGGTTACATTTTAGTTTTTCTTACGAGTAGTAACGCATTCCACTTGAGCTGGGAAAAAATATAACCTATTTCACCATTTCGCTACGAAAAGTATCATATTTAAATGCTTACGGCGAAAACTGACATTATATTATTACAATCTTAATCGACACATATTAATGCAATCTTGTGGCGAATAATTTATCGACATGTAATTATTTACAAAATAATTTACTATCATTTATCGTTATATATTGCTTATAAATATTATAGAATTTATAATTCTTCAAATTCTTCGTCACAAAAGGTGACCTACACGCTTCAAATGTGATAGTCTTCGTAGGAGAACACGATACATGATGCTGCGAATCGCATCGAATGCAGATATACATTTCTTTGTAAGACAAATGAGACGTGTTTTCTTTTTCGTAGCTCACGTCGATGTGAAATCCGTTTAACCATACCTTGGTAAACTTTGCCAAAAGCAACTGCAACTGTTTGCATTTAGCTTTAATTCGCTTCGCCAATTTATTTTGCCCGAAACTGGATTCAGACTTAACGAAATTTTTATTGCGTTCCAGAAATACCCTTACTTTTTTGCAATAATCTTTCAAAGCAACCATTAACTTCGAAGACATCGATAAATGAAAATTCACGAGTGTTCTATCCATATTTAACTTCCGCAAAATTAATATTTCCATATTGGCGAGGATGTTCTTTCGATGTACTATGTTCTGGAAATGACAGAATTCTTCTTCTAGAAAGAAATCTTCAACTTCGTATGCACGTTCAAATTCTTCCATTTCCATTTCCATTTCCATTTCCATTTCCATATATTCCAGCCCTTCGTTTCCCTCTATATCATCTTCATACGTATCCTTTAATTTCTCCATATCCTCCCTTAATTGTGTCTTATACTATGACAAGAAATTGTTTAATAGTATCATGATTTTATTAGAACGTTATAACACTCCGAAATTATCACTTTATTGAAGTTTGAACAACTACACTTAAGATGAAACTCGCTTTTATTACGAACAGTATTCTGATATTTTATTAACGTGTAACAAAGATTTTATAATTTCTATAAGTTGTTTGAAATTTTTAGAAGTATATTTAATGGCAAAATTTTCGCCGGAAACGTGCTGATATTTCAACCATTACAACATAGTGAAGAAAAATCGTGAAGAGAAAAATGTTTAACACGTTTAATATCTGTTTAGGAAATAGTATTAGCGTGTTCAAAGTCTAATTTCACTGTCGAATTTTTATTACATATTATTAAAAACATAGCAATAGGTTTGGTATTAAAAGTGATGTCATTTTAAGTGTATCTTCCTTCCAATTCTCCTTCATATTTAGTGAGTGATTATGCCGAAGTGTACATAATGCTTTCGTCGTCCACTGTATATGTTTTCGTATTCAGAACTCACTCGCAAAAAACGATCTATGACGAATAACATCTTCTTGTATTCACTGGTTTCTTTCCTCAAATTGTTACACAATTCTTCCACTACAACTAAATATTTATTCCCTTCGTTCAACATCGTTTCCAGAACTTTTTCCTTCTGCATCAGCTAACAGTTACGCAAACTTTCCATGTAAAAAGGTTAATAATAAAAGCAAGGCTTCTCGAAAGATATACTTACAACGTTATACTTTTTGGTCACCATTTCCAATATTATTTTTAATATCTCCAGATATAATCTACTGTGCTAAAAGCTAAAAGTGTGCAACTTTTAGCCTAACTTCAGATCCTTTACGAAATCGCGATAAACACGCTACACGTTAAATTTCGAGATATTGTGCACTGCATATTTCATATTACACGCGTATAAATGGTACGATTTAACAAATATAATGTTTGCAAAATAAATGAAGAAAAAGAAAAAAATAGTTGCAGACTTTTGTGTCGGCGATTTTCTTAGAATATTTCGTACGCTATTCGCGATCGGAACAATCGACAGCCGACAGAGTCTATCACCGTCGGCTGTCCAACCAGACACTAAATTTCTGTGTTTACAACCGTGCAACGCAATGTCAAGATTTCAAACACACGAATATTGACTCTTAAGGTAGGTCCTGACTTACGATTAGTCAATGTCACTGATAGTAAATTAACATAAAGCTACCAATCGTCCCGATTTCAGCGGGACAATCCCGAATTTCGATGGTACCTCACGCACAAACACAAGTGCCCCGAAAATATTTCGCATTTTATACAATTAGTCCCGATTATCCCGCGTTTTAACTCTTTGAGTTATTACAGTATAGACCTATCGTCCAATAGTGTTTTCTGTCACACAGTTTGGTGGTTTAGAGACCCCCTCACCATTTCCGTGTCACGTGTGATATTACCGATTCAACATAAGAAAATACCACAGTTCTGTAGAAAAGGTGAAAAAGGCAATTATGTAAATCACGCGATGAGCAATTATCTTTTAAATGTATACAGTGACGATTTAGTGTGGGAAGCAGTCAGTATAAGCGGGAATCCCGTGCAGGATCTACGTTGTACAAGACAATGTAGATTTCGAACATCTCCATTACCCAAGTTCAGAATTTTCCGAAATTTTCGAAATTATAAATAAAATTTTTGATGCACATTACCCACTGTTACACAGCGAAACATTTATACTGGATAAACTATTTTCGGTTATTTTCTATTATGTAGAAGAAAAAGATCCAAAACGGTTTAGCCACGATGAATGCGCTGCCCATTGTAAAGAATTAGTATATTTGGTATTGAAAGCTAAAATTCATAAAGATACAGTATGGCTCGGCAGAAAGTTAAGATTTCCAACATCTGCGGTTAGGAAAAGATCTAAATTTTCGTGTTTGCAGCATGTGTAAATAACTACACGTTTTAAAGCAAGATCTCGCTTTTTGGTAGTACTTTTCGTCGTATCACTCTTTTACATATGCTTATTTCTTTAATAAGATATACTTTTTGTTTTGCATCTATGCCTTTCATATATAAATAGTTTTAATTACCCAGCATGAGTATCTTCAGTGATTTATTACCGCGTTCTTGCACTTTTGTATATATATAGATATAATTTTCTGGAGAAGAGGTTTTCAATTTCCCCCCTTCTAACGAACATATTCCATAAAACCATATGAACATTACATATATTCGGGGATGGCAAAGCCCTCCTTGCACGCCTTCATGTGGCCCATACCGATAACAATATAACTTGCACTGCATGAATTTCTTAAAAATTAACAAATTGCTCCTAACAGTAATAGTGTAACTAATTGTAAGTTCAACGAAGGAACGCATTAAGGAAAGTACCAAAAAAGAAAAATAATATTAATATATAAGTGTGGTGTCGGGAAAATATAATATATCTCTTATAATTACATATACTATATTTTACAGGTTTGTATGCACTACACCAAAGAGGTCATTATGAAAAGGAGAGAAGAACTCGTCAAATACAAAAGTTACATACTATTATTATCGATTGACTTTAAATAAACATATTGCCAATACATTAGCATTAATGTATATACTGCGTACACAAGCTACCATTATATTGTAATCAGAAACACATTTCACCAGGAAATTCTAAGCGGTAATATATAAGAACTAGGTAGAAGCAACACCTACACAGGAGGCACTACAAGAGAGTTTCTAGGAAGTAAGCATTGGAATCTCACGCGCGCCCCGATTGCTCGGTTTAACTTCGCAAGTTCCTTAACTACAAGCACGTGAAAGAGTAGTAAGCATAAAAGAAGCAGGAAAGGACTACTACCATACATCAAGTGGCGACAAGTCGAACCAAATGATGATGGTGTCTACGGGATAGAAAAGATAGCACTACAAGAGAGATTCTAGGAAGTAAGCATTGGAATCTCACGCGCGCCCCGATTGCTCGGTTTAACTTCGCAAGTTCCTTAACTACAAGCACGTGAAAGAGTAGTAAGCATAAAAGAAGCAGGAAAGGACTACTACCATACATCAAGTGGCGACAAGTCGAACCAAATGATGATGGTGTCTACGGGATAGAAAAGATAGCACTACAAGAGAGATTCTAGGAAGTAAGCATTGGAATCTCACGCGCGCCCCGATTGCTCGGTTTAACTTCGCAAGTTCCTTAACTACAAGCACGTGAAAGAGTAGTAAGCATAAAAGAAGCAGGAAAGGACTACTACCATACATCAAGTGGCGACAAGTCGAACCAAATGATGATGGTGTCTACGGGATAGAAAAGATAGCACTACAAGAGAGATTCTAGGAAGTAAGCATTGGAATCTCACGCGCGCCCCGATTGCTCGGTTTAACTTCGCAAGTTCCTTAACTACAAGCACGTGAAAGAGTAGTAAGCATAAAAGAAGCAGGAAAGGACTACTACCATACATCAAGTGGCGACAAGTCGAACCAAATGATGATGGTGTCTACGGGATAGAAAAGATAGCACTACAAGAGAGATTCTAGGAAGTAAGCATTGGAATCTCACGCGCGCCCCGATTGCTCGGTTTAACTTCGCAAGTTCCTTAACTACAAGCACGTGAAAGAGTAGTAAGCATAAAAGAAGCAGGAAAGGACTACTACCATACATCAAGTGGCGACAAGTCGAACCAAATGATGATGGTGTCTACGGGATAGAAAAGATAGCACTACAAGAGAGATTCTAGGAAGTAAGCATTGGAATCTCACGCGCGCCCCGATTGCTCGGTTTAACTTCGCAAGTTCCTTAACTACAAGCACGTGAAAGAGTAGTAAGCATAAAAGAAGCAGGAAAGGACTACTACCATACATCAAGTGGCGACAAGTCGAACCAAATGATGATGGTGTCTACGGGATAGAAAAGATAGCACTACAAGAGAGATTCTAGGAAGTAAGCATTGGAATCTCACGCGCGCCCCGATTGCTCGGTTTAACTTCGCAAGTTCCTTAACTACAAGCACGTGAAAGAGTAGTAAGCATAAAAGAAGCAGGAAAGGACTACTACCATACATCAAGTGGCGACAAGTCGAACCAAATGATGATGGTGTCTACGGGATAGAAAAGATAGCACTACAAGAGAGATTCTAGGAAGTAAGCATTGGAATCTCACGCGCGCCCCGATTGCTCGGTTTAACTTCGCAAGTTCCTTAACTACAAGCACGTGAAAGAGTAGTAAGCATAAAAGAAGCAGGAAAGGACTACTACCATACATCAAGTGGCGACAAGTCGAACCAAATGATGATGGTGTCTACGGGATAGAAAAGATAGCACTACAAGAGAGATTCTAGGAAGTAAGCATTGGAATCTCACGCGCGCCCCGATTGCTCGGTTTAACTTCGCAAGTTCCTTAACTACAAGCACGTGAAAGAGTAGTAAGCATAAAAGAAGCAGGAAAGGACTACTACCATACATCAAGTGGCGACAAGTCGAACCAAATGATGATGGTGTCTACGGGATAGAAAAGATAGCACTACAAGAGAGATTCTAGGAAGTAAGCATTGGAATCTCACGCGCGCCCCGATTGCTCGGTTTAACTTCGCAAGTTCCTTAACTACAAGCACGTGAAAGAGTAGTAAGCATAAAAGAAGCAGGAAAGGACTACTACCATACATCAAGTGGCGACAAGTCGAACCAAATGATGATGGTGTCTACGGGATAGAAAAGATAGCACTACAAGAGAGATTCTAGGAAGTAAGCATTGGAATCTCACGCGCGCCCCGATTGCTCGGTTTAACTTCGCAAGTTCCTTAACTACAAGCACGTGAAAGAGTAGTAAGCATAAAAGAAGCAGGAAAGGACTACTACCATACATCAAGTGGCGACAAGTCGAACCAAATGATGATGGTGTCTACGGGATAGAAAAGATAGCACTACAAGAGAGATTCTAGGAAGTAAGCATTGGAATCTCACGCGCGCCCCGATTGCTCGGTTTAACTTCGCAAGTTCCTTAACTACAAGCACGTGAAAGAGTAGTAAGCATAAAAGAAGCAGGAAAGGACTACTACCATACATCAAGTGGCGACAAGTCGAACCAAATGATGATGGTGTCTACGGGATAGAAAAGATAGCACTACAAGAGAGATTCTAGGAAGTAAGCATTGGAATCTCACGCGCGCCCCGATTGCTCGGTTTAACTTCGCAAGTTCCTTAACTACAAGCACGTGAAAGAGTAGTAAGCATAAAAGAAGCAGGAAAGGACTACTACCATACATCAAGTGGCGACAAGTCGAACCAAATGATGATGGTGTCTACGGGATAGAAAAGATAGCACTACAAGAGAGATTCTAGGAAGTAAGCATTGGAATCTCACGCGCGCCCCGATTGCTCGGTTTAACTTCGCAAGTTCCTTAACTACAAGCACGTGAAAGAGTAGTAAGCATAAAAGAAGCAGGAAAGGACTACTACCATACATCAAGTGGCGACAAGTCGAACCAAATGATGATGGTGTCTACGGGATAGAAAAGATAGCACTACAAGAGAGATTCTAGGAAGTAAGCATTGGAATCTCACGCGCGCCCCGATTGCTCGGTTTAACTTCGCAAGTTCCTTAACTACAAGCACGTGAAAGAGTAGTAAGCATAAAAGAAGCAGGAAAGGACTACTACCATACATCAAGTGGCGACAAGTCGAACCAAATGATGATGGTGTCTACGGGATAGAAAAGATAGCACTACAAGAGAGATTCTAGGAAGTAAGCATTGGAATCTCACGCGCGCCCCGATTGCTCGGTTTAACTTCGCAAGTTCCTTAACTACAAGCACGTGAAAGAGTAGTAAGCATAAAAGAAGCAGGAAAGGACTACTACCATACATCAAGTGGCGACAAGTCGAACCAAATGATGATGGTGTCTACGGGATAGAAAAGATAGCACTACAAGAGAGATTCTAGGAAGTAAGCATTGGAATCTCACGCGCGCCCCGATTGCTCGGTTTAACTTCGCAAGTTCCTTAACTACAAGCACGTGAAAGAGTAGTAAGCATAAAAGAAGCAGGAAAGGACTACTACCATACATCAAGTGGCGACAAGTCGAACCAAATGATGATGGTGTCTACGGGATAGAAAAGATAGCACTACAAGAGAGATTCTAGGAAGTAAGCATTGGAATCTCACGCGCGCCCCGATTGCTCGGTTTAACTTCGCAAGTTCCTTAACTACAAGCACGTGAAAGAGTAGTAAGCATAAAAGAAGCAGGAAAGAAGCAAGCAAGGGAAGAAGTAATATATATATGGCTTCTCGGCCTATGGCTAAGATAAGAATGTAGTAGATATAAGTATATATATAGATATAAGTTAATAATAGATAAGAGTTAAGGATAAGAGTAAAGTACGAAGTATAGGAAAAAAGTAGAAATTGAATAATATAAATTAATATTTGCAGTAATTAAAAAGTAATTGTAGCAATAATAATTATAGTTACTGTGATTTGGAATAAATATGACTATCAAAGCGAAGAACAAAGTCGGAGAGCATCCAAGTTCTCTACATAAACTTGTAATTTTGTCAAGCAATTTTATAATTATGTATTTAGATTCGTATTACTAAATCTTCTATATAATTTCATATAGAATTTTTGTTACTGTCTTGTGAAATATTTCGAGTAATATATTTCTATAAATATAAAATTCATAATGACCTATTTGATAAACTATATACATACTAGATGCATGCGTGCAAATACCAATATGCAGACTCTATATACATTTTTTCTGACTAAATTATAATATGACTAGAATAATACACTAGAAAATCGTGCAAGTAGGTCATAGCCTGAGCTGATAAATAGAGGCACAAAACAAAATGTTGCCCCTCACGAGTATGAAACATACCCGCGGTCGCTGCGTTTGTAAATCGGGCGAATCTAGGTGAGGCCAATCGAGGAGATTACCTTTCCCTTCCCTTCAAGCAGAATTATTTCTATACATATCATGGCTCATTGCAAAAAGTGTGTTAGGCATACACTTAATATACTGTAGTATCATGCAAAAATATCAACTCTTTAATGGTGGAATTAATCGTTGAAAATTTTTATCAATTTGTGTAACTATATATAAACACCTAATATAATTCGTATCAAAATTATTTATCTAAACAATGTAAAATGTTGTGAACCTTTTAATTTTTTAAGGATAAAATTTTATTTTCGAACATTTTCATCCACGCGACAAATATACTCGTTATTTCTTCAAATACTGTCAGGTGATTGTTAAACATTGGTACCGATTAAAAAAAAAATTACAAACGAATTTTAAGTCGTCTAAAACAGGTTAAAAAGGTGTGTGTAATTTTATACATTTGATGTATGTATTTGTTTAGCATATAAACAGGATTACCCAGTAGATCACATTAGTAGTAGTTTGCCTCTCAAAAAAGGCTCCTAGATCCGCCCTGTTGTAAACAAATGAACAATACAACCAATCTCCGTGCCGATTTGGACCATTCGTCCTTCGACATGATTGGAGACCAGAGGAACCAAAATGCATGCGACTCACCGACCGAAGCGAAGTAGATCAGCTCTGAGAATCTGTACGAAGAAACAGAACACATATTGTTAAGAATCTGGTCGTGAAAGTTGTATTATAAAGTATAATAATTAAGTGTTAATAAACGATACTTACATTCACCGGTTACGAAGAGTCGCCCAAGATCATGTTCTTTGATGTTTTGAGGTTTCTTCGAGTGGTGCACTGAATCAGAAAAAAACTATTAGAATTTTATCTCCATTGTGAATCATTGTTTCCATATAAAATTGACTCTGCTCTATTGAATTTTGAATTAAGAATAAGAAAGGTCTGTGATATTCTGAACAACAATTTATAATGAAAGAAGAAGACTGATGCTCCCGCCAAATTTGTAACTACGTCATTAATTCGTGATTCTGATTGGTCGAAGGAAGCCATATTAACTTGACACTCCCGCGCATTTACTTTCAACCGTTTTAGACCGCCATTACAGGTCAAATATTTCGAGCTGTTTTTCGGCAAATAATCGTATGAGACATCGTACAAAATATCACATGAAACATCTAATTACGCGAAGAAAACATCGAAAATGGAAGAAATATGTAAGAATAAGCACGAATTTGATCATTATCAGCTCCGAAAGTGAAATATCGTGTATAACGCACTAGCATACCAAGCGGAAGGGCAAAATTTTCACTTACGTATTTTTCCGCAAAATATCACATAATTCGCGTTCAAAACCATTAATTCGCGTTTTCTTACGATACTTTTAATACTTTTTAATGACTGGAACATCCAAAAACGAATTTAATACGATAAAAATTCAAATTTATATTCAATTGCAACAGAGAGAAGCACTCGTGAAGAAAGAACTAAGACAACTGATGCTCCTGCAAAAAGTATAACTATGCCTGACAAATGGACGATCGTGATTGGTCGAATTGGATTGCAACGGTTTCTGGAGAAGAAGGTGGCGTGACCCCCCACGCCCCTCGCGAAATATAAAAAATTTCCTTTCTATCCGAACACGAAGTAATTATAATTTAACTACCAAATGAATAAATAATAACTTTGATACACCAAAAAATTAAAAGCGCAAAGATTGACATTCTCCAAATGCCGTAATAATAATATTTTACGATAAAAGTTGACGAACTATCGAATCGAAGAGACGCGTCGCGAACGAAACACGTTAATCACAATCACGCGAATCTTCACTTAAAAAGTAAACTTGCAATGAAATCACTAACCTTGCTTATTGCTATTGCGTAGATTTCAGAATCTTTTGCGTACTCGGCCAGTCAAAAGACGAAAATCAGTAGTTTGGGTTGAAAATCAGCATGCGACGCAAATTCTTTCGATGTTGGAACGCGGAGAATCGTCTTGTCGAAAAGAACGGGTTGCTGCAACAGATCGCAAAATAATTACTTAACGTTGCACAAAATTGATGGAAAGTAAAGTATATTTCTTACTACGGAGAGCTGAAGTTGAAAAGAATCTGAATTCGTGATCTACGAATGCGAATCGATAAGAAAATTAATGGCAAAGTGGACGCCATGCGATGCCACTTGAATAATTGCTTAATTTTCTGATAAAAAGATAAAATTATTGCAAAATATCGTACCTAATAGGTTTGTTCTTGTTTTTCTGAATGATTTCTACGCGCTCGTAGCGTAAAATATAATAAATAATTGCACAATTAAACAATTTCTAAGAGATATAACACTACAATGTTGCTACGAGCACAGCAGGATAGCAACTGAAAGTATGTGCACCTAAGTGTGGCCAGATTGGCCAAAATTATGGTAAGTAGTGCCACCCTAAACGAAGAAAGACAATGGTACGATCTATCGGAAAAAATTATGCCGAGTTCTCATTTTAAACATCTAAATACATTTGTATGCAAAGAATAAATTAAATATCGTTTGAAACTTTCCGCGAGCTAATAACGTCAAATTAAATAGCAAATTAATTAAGTAACTATAATCTATCGATGCACTTAATTGGCTCGTTCAAGTTGCGAAAAAATAGAAGAAAAGAAAAATAGTTCCTCTTTCAAATTTCCATTTAAAAGTATACACATATAAATGATACAAAGATTTTTAACATTGCTATTGTGAAATATATGACAGCAAGTGAACCAACGAAAACTTTGCCGCGATCTCGACTGAAACCTGACACCCGTTTGTTTTTACTGTCGCGAGTATTCCGAAACAAAACTACTTTACAATTCGAACTACTAAATCTTCAAATGAATGTACTTACGTTTTATACCACACAGTTGGCTTTAGGTATCACAGACACGAGAGTTTGCAACATAGATTAATATTCAGTAGCACACTTTTACGCTGCGAATATAAGATTTGGAGGTTGTTTTCGTAGATAAGACGTAAGATAGGTTAAACTTCAATGCTAAAAACTTGTCATTACGCGTTACAAATCAAGTAAACTTTCTTAGTATTTTCGACAGTGTGGACTTAACGGAATACACTTTTCTATCGCAAAGTTTGAGGTTTAAACTATTTGAGATGTAAACTAAATCTAGTGCCAGTTTTAGTGGTAGTATAGCCAAGCTTTTTGAATACTTCGTTACTCTTGGGATAACTTAACGGGGTAAAGCAGTTTTTGTTACCATTATCGATAATAGTATTGATCGGTATTTGAGTTGGAACATCTCCTACACGCAAACGAGATACAGAATATTTAGAAATCGCAAAAGATGGTCGGTCCGTAATCTATGCATAAATATACCTAAAATGTATTGGTAAATATTTAAAACATATGTATATATATATATAGAAATACACGAGCACGTGTGAAAATATATAGAGAGTAACACGTAGAACTTCATTAGTATAGGCAAAATTCAATATATCATTCTAATTCATATCGTGGAAAGATTAAAAACTCGTCGTTGAAATTTGGTATTTAAAATCTCCCTCTCCTTCAAATTTCATCTTAATCGACAACCTGAGCTTCTTGGAACCACAACCTAATATTACTATGGTATCTATTCCTTTTTACATATGCGAAAAGGCCGAATTTAATGTAAAATGTAATAATATTCGTGAATTTAGACAGGATTCAAAACGTCGCTCGTATAAATCGTGAATATTCAACATTTCGCGGCTAAGTGCCGAAGACGGCCGATCGTCTCCCCACTCTCGGTGCTCGGCTATCGAAAGGAGCCGAGAGCCGGCGCGGCGCCATTGCTTCTTCGGATTTCTAAGGGGAAGGACGTGTTATCGGTACGTGACTTTTGTATTTATGTATTTTGCGTTTGAATATATTATCCATAGCGTTCTTTCATTATCGCGTATCTTATTCGACTTACATACACACTTTCTCAATTATTAGTTCAACAGTCTCCAACATCTTATCTGCTATTGCTTGTTCGATTACCTTTGTCTACTTAGCACGGCATTATTCGCAAAATTCATTTACTATCGCGTGTCTCATTCAACTTACACACTTTCTCGATTAGAAATTCAATAGTTTTCGACAACATTTTGTTTTCCGTTTCTTGTTCTGTTGCCTTCGTCTATTTAATACGAACCTTATTAAAGCTTACGTGAGCAATCGGGTACCCAGCTACTAATTTTTGTAATTTCCTTTAACAATTCTTTACGTTCTTGTAAACTCGTGTCAGCATCATTCTAGATTCCTGTTGCTCGGATACTTTTCTCGCCGATTTACGCTTTTAAAGTAAAAGTTCATACTACAAACATTTAGTATCGAAGCTCGAAACAATTACGGATACTTTGATTGTTCGCACCAGAGCTAATAATTTATCGAACAGTACTTGCGTTTCTTTCGACGGATTTATTTTAAATTATGTGTTCTGTTCTTTGTTGCAGACGTCATGATGACCATTGACTGACCTCGACGAATTTCCAGGAACATAGTAACATGGTAATATGGGAAAATATGGATGGGGGTAATATTTGCTATTCGATTCGTAATTTATTCTTTTTATTATCTCATTCTGCAAATGTTAAAATCAATCGGAAAAGGTAGAACCATTTTTCCCAATTACACATCGCGGTAAATTGATAATTTAGAGTAGAGTTCTTAGTTAACAAATCGGTAGATTGGAAAAATATGGTTGCATTGATACATTAACGAATCGGCAGATTAACAAATCGGTACATTGATAATTTAGAATCATTACTTAAAGAATCGATAAATTGCTAACGTGGCGAGTCGGTGAATCCATAGATTGTTTGCATTTATACCTTATTGAATCGGGGAAATAATGAATCGTAAGATCGGTTATTTAAAATAAAGTCATATTTAACAAAGCGATAAATTACCAATTTCGGGAGTCGGTGAATCCGTAGATTGTTGCATTGATATATTAACAAACCGGTAGATTAATAATATAAATTAATTCGATCGAGCTAGAAACTGTTAAAACGAACGCAAAATTGGGGAATAGTCTTTATTTTGCTGTATTTCGGGTGCGATTTTGCATCGTCGTGGTTAAATCAATAGATTCATTGTCAGAAGAACTTGTGTTGTTATCGCGACGAGGTCGAACTTGTAAGCAAAAACACGCCGCGAGCCGCAGCGTACTGTTTACATCTCGAATTATAACTCCCGCAGCTATTCCTAAAATTTTGGTCTCGCGACCGTGTTTACGATTTCGCTTCGGTGAACGTACTTGAATATTTTTATAACGAACATTCGTAGTATACTTTATGACTCATTGCTCGTAGCTTCTATTACGTCTATAGTATTCTTACATTCCTATACACAATATAATATTCTTATATTGTACATATATAAGAATAGAATATATTATATATTAGAATGCATATCTTTCCGATAACACATTACATATAATAGAAAGTTTGAATATGTTTCGTAACAAATGCTCGATAGGAAGAGAAGAATAATAAGAAAATATGGTGTTTTATTTCGTACCTACCCACCCTTTCCTACTAATTAAGTTGTTCTTTCAGAATTTGTGACCGCGCGCAATGCGGTTGTAGAGTCAGTGCTTGTTTCGATGTAAAACTAGTTTGATTTTTTAAAGAGCACAGCTGCTCTAAGTAGATTTAATTATACTTAATAACTTTTCGCGCGAGTAGAGTCAGTGTTTGCTCGCCAAATATTATTCATACACGTAACGTAGTCTTTTATTTTTCCTTTTTTTTTATTTTTTAATATTTATACTCGGGATTAGAGTCAGGCTTCGGCTGTTAGCAGATAATCTCGCTGGGCTTCCGAAGTCCGCAATGTAAGTATCCTTGCATTCCACTTTAATTTTCAGTAATTAAAAAATATAGGATCCATTAAATTAAATTGTTAAATAATTTCGTATTAGATTGCATCTATTAAAAATTCGTAGACTTCCACGTGTTTCTTTTCTTAGTCTGTTGGTCGAACGAAAGAGTAGAGTCACTTAATTTGGAATCTGTTAAATCTCCAATTTTTTTAATGTCAAACGTGCCAGTTAATCTACGAGCAACACGTTTAAGAATAAATTGTAATCTACTCGCTCTCCTTTCTCTGTTACAGATCTTCCACAGATCTTCTTGTCCTAGGGACCACAGGACAAGGCATCGCAGCTTCACGACTTCGCGACATCACTTTTCATGGCGTTGACTTCAAGGCTTCACGACTCCACGACTTCACGGCTTCACTCGATGACGATGTCAACAGGTTTTCATCCGCCTGGCTGCAGCAGATGACAGCGTAGTCGTCTCAGGTAAGTCCCGCTTTTTGAGTCCCTCCGGTCACTCAAACATGTCGTAGGACGAAAGGTCCGAATCGGCACGGGTGACTGGTTGTATACGTAGAATTTGCATAAACGAGTACAGTGACCACGGGTATACACGATCGTATACCCGTGTATCATTTCTGTTGTGTGTTGTATTTATTAGACGAGGCTAGGTCTTCTTGTGCATCGCGATTTTAAAGATAATACAGTAATAGAATAGTTGAGTCAATAGTAGAGTTAATTAGCATGAGTATTACTTGAAATATTTGTACAGTTAAAAGTCGAGTCAGTAGAAGTTCCACATGAATGTTTATTAAAGTGGAATGGTTGTAGGAACAAATATAAAATGATTTTGTTTGAGTAATTTGTAGCAGTGAAGTGTAATATCATTAGACTTGGTCCTTTTCTTTGATAATTATATTTATCGCACATTCATAATAAGAAAGTATATTATTATTATAATAATATACCCATATATACAGATATATGTATACGTATCGATAATATTTTATGAGAGTTTATTGATCGAGTTTTACTTATTAAATAAATTAAATAATGCAATTTTCAATACTCATAGTAACTTCGCGTCAATTTAAGACACGGAAAGAATAAATTTATTTTTTCTCGTACAAAAACGATGTTACATAAAACGCGCAAGAAGACAATTCGCGATGGGTAGATTTCTAAATCAAAGTGACAAACTTTAACGCGATGTCAATGTTAAAGTTAACACTCTTTGATAAAGGATCGCCCAAGGTATTGCAAGTAATATCACATTTTAGAGTCACTTGTTCTATTTTATTGTTCTCAATGTTAAATTAGAATCATTTGTTCCATTTTACTGTTCTAAATTTTAAATTAGAATCACTTGCTACATTTTATTATTCTTAGCTTCAAATTAGAGTCACTTGTTCGTGTCTATTACTCTTTGTCTCACGTATTTAAATTCATTTTGCATTAGAGCTTCTTTGCTTGTTTGTTTTACAGTAACGTAGCTTCTTTTCAATTAAATTAGTAGAGTCTCTTTGTATTGGATTAAAAAAAAAAAGTAGAGTCACAGTCCGTTAGACGATTATGCGTGCTAATAACATTTTCTAGATAGGATTTTCAGCGTCTCTTCGTGCCGTTTTGCCAGGATCTCGCTCACGTGCTCAGGTGCTACTTGAGCGGGTGAGAGGCACGTGGCACGATGCTTATTTTCCATATTTCGATATTTGGTATTTGATATTTGTGTGGCGGTTGCGTGTGGGTAGCGTATCGTGCACGACGTATTTTCCACATTGTGTATGTGTGTGTTAGGCTGTGGACGTGCGTCGCTTTTTCCTAATATTAATTAACTTCTCGTTCAATTTATTCTCTATCATAATGATACCAATACCCCGTGCCAATTATAAGGCAAATAGTACCAAATATACTATCACGTACAATTAACACGAATGGTAACAAACCATTTATTACAAATACAGCTCAGAATTTGTTGAATTGCTTGACAAATGCCTCAAATATATTTTACAATTTTGTTATTAAATTACATACTTGATAAATGCCAGCAATATGATATAATTTACAATTTTGCTGTTGAATTACATTTACTTGCGAAATGCGCGAAATATATTCTAATATATCGAGTTAGATTGTATATAATACGCAATGATCGCTACCCACATCAGTCGATTTCAGGATTTTTTTTACTTTAGAGTGTGTATGAGTTGTATGTTAAACTCGGGTGTCGGAGGCGTCCCGGGACGTTACTCCCTAGTGTAGGCTTTTGCACCCGGGTGGTATGCGTGTGATCCTCTGGGTGGGGGGTGGGGTGTATGTCTGTGTTTGTGTGCCTGTTTGCCATTTTTTAAATATAGCGTTAGGTAGGTAGGTAGTATACTTTCTGGAATGTGTGTTAAATTTAAGTAGGTAGGGCCGGGCAGGTTGACATATGGTCTCGGGTCGCGAGTTTCATATCTAATGGGGGGTGCGCGTGTCAACCTGTTTCAGGGAATCTGATTTGAACATCGACGGCGAGCTGATCTGACCTGGAGAATGCAGGTCATTTTCGGTCTTTGCCAATGTCGATCTTTCGAATCCGGCGATCTTGAATCGTCACGCGGACGCGGTCGCGATCTGCACGAAACGAACGTATATACTCAGCCGAGGTTCGACACGTTTGCACGAACAAGGATGCTGAGAATTCTTAGATTAGTTTCTTAAAATTCTTAGAGTCGTTGGTCGTCTGCGTGCTATTTAACTTCTTCGATATGCATTTTTATTCCATTTTTCTGAGTCTCTTTCTGAGTTGCTTTTCGAGAACCTCGAGCTTAAATTCATGTCCCTGTGGGCATGGCGCCCGAAGAAAAGAAGAGGCCCGACAAACTGTCACGAAGAGGGCAGCAACGAATGGCTGTTCATTTTTTCGGTTTACTAAAGAATGGACGGTCATTACTCTTGTTACTTTGTCACTGTACTCGTTATTAGATTTGCATGTCGTAGTGTTTTCAGCTTCCACATCTGGGCATCGCGTACTTTTGTAATTAGCGTTGCGAGAACGTACGCACGGGTTGACGTAGCGTTGCGGATCAATGAAATCGCGTGGTGATTTTAGAGTTGCGAATGAAAAAGTCACTGGTTTGCATTAGCGTTGCGAAGAAAAGAGATCGCGAGTTTCATCTTAGATTTGCGAATGGCGAATTACGGGCTTGCATTAACGTTGCGAACATGTGATTATCGCTATTGATTTAGCGTTGCCTTGTATGAAATATTGCGCGTATTCTTAGCATTCCTATATCGCGTTCCACAGCTTGGTTGAGATTAGCATATCGCGGTATATCTGATAGCGTTGCGATAATATCGGTCGCGTGTTCTAAGCATCGCTTAATCGATTAATCAGAACAGCTTCCGTTACACGAAAGTAGTAGCTTCCATTGAATGAATTACAAAGTTCATTTACATCGCGCGTGTTTAGCTTTGTAATTAGCGTTGCGCTACTAGATGATCGCGTTTTGTACGTAGCGTTTCGTATACGAGAAAAAAGCCCACGATGTTCCACTGAGATAGTGGAACTCAATCATCGATGGACCATGGACAACTCAACGGCAGCTGTGCATTGTGCACGCTGCAGTTCCGCTATTAGTGTCACGCTTTCAAAAATAATAGGTGCATAGATTAGTCGTTATTATTTATTAGCGTTGCGTTACAGGGTCAACGAAGCGTCCAAGGAGTGGACGCTTGCGCAAATTTACCTTTTTCTTTCCTCTTTGATTAAAGTTAAATTGAGTAAAGTAGCTTTTGCAGTAGTATGAAGCACCTTTCGCGATTTATTTGTTCAGTTTGCTATTTGATAAGTAGATTGAGTAAAGTAGCGTTGCGAAGAAGAATGTTTCACTCACGGGTTGATCGGTTTTACGAGTGGATGATATGATTTTTGGGTGGCCCTTCTGGCCGCTTGGTTCATTTTCATTTTCTTGTAGCGCTCTTCGGGGCTGCTATTTATTTTATGCTATTTCTATACCACTTTTGTCTGGCTTATTGCTTTGTTGTTCATCGAGCATTTGTTATAGAAAAATACCGCTACAAAATATATTTCCATACTATCAAAGAGTATACTACATTTACGGTATAAAGTTACCCTAATTTTTGCATGCATCTCGTGCACATTAAACGGCACAAACTCGTAAATAAGTACGAAGTGAAATGATACGTGAAAACGCGTTTAAAGTAGTTCACATCTTTAAGAAGAGAGAATTCGAGTAACAATTCGAGAAGCAAACGTATAGTTATTCAGAATTCGGAATACAAGTAACAGTTAAAGTATAATACGGAGTCATTCAAGTCGAATAGAATTGCGCATAGTTTATTTAAAGTTTCAGTTAAAATACTGTGAGCATTTTTCGAGTCCATAAGGTATGCTACGATTTTTTGCTATCGACATTGCTTTCATTTAAAATTCGCGGTCGTATTTTTTCCTTGTCTAGTAGTAGAGATCCCTGTCACAACGTGTTGGAATTGGCTTGCGAAACTTAAAGATCATTCACGCTTATCGTTTATTCACCTTTAATAGAAAAATAGTTTTTTGCTTGCACATCGGCGCGTTGCGTTAAAAATTCGCAGTCTAATTATTATACTCTTATTTCTCTTATTTTCGAATAATCGCGAGTTAGGATTTCTCTGTGTCTAATCTGCTTTCTTTTCAGCGCACTAATCTGATACGTAAGCTTCACGATCAGAGACCGATCTAAAATGAAAGTGCGAAGTGCCTTGGTCAATAATCAATTGGTTTTAATCGGATGCTAGTATCGGTTCGTAAATTATAAACAAATTCGTGTGACGCGTCAAAACGCGATTCTCGACAGGATTAGAAATGTGTTAAGCCAAGGTACGACGAGAAATTACGTTTTAATTAAATTATGTTTCGTTACTGAAACTTTATGGAGAATTTGTGTAACGCAATATTAAATATAATGGTTTTGCCGATTTTTTCGACATACCCGATATTTTCGAGAATCTCGATATTCTCGAATAGTGAGAAACTTTCGAGATCTAGTCTCGGCTCGATCAGAACCTTGAGATCTCTGTGTTTTGAATTGAAAGGGAACGTTAAAGTTACTCAAAAATGTGTTTATTCAATTATTACGTGTTAATACTTAATGCTAAGAAGATAATATTTTGATTAATTACACGTCAGCACTGTTGCATCTTCGTTTATAATCGAGTCGTACTTTCTTCGATCTTTCGGTTTCCTAATATGCAACAAAAAAAGTGTCAATTCTGAACTTAAATATCCGAATTCGAAAATTGAATTTAAAAGTTTTACCTCCGTTTTGCGCAACAACGCTCGCTGGAACTTAATGTATTTGCGTCGAATTACACCCAATGTTTCTTTTTCAATAGGTTCCAGCAGTGTTTTAATCGATTTGTTGGTGTAATGTAATAAAACTTTCTTCCTTTTACAATATTCGCGAAAACCGGATTCTATCTTCGAACTCATTTCAAGATGTCGATTTGATAACTCGCTAATTTCAAATTGCATTTGATTCACCTCTTCCTCTAAATTCACCAGAACTTTTTGATGGCACAAAATGTCTCTTTCGATCTGTCTTTCCGTTTCAAGAATAGCTTCGTTCCCTTTGCGATTCTCTAATTCCAAAACGCGACGAATTTGCTGGTGCTTGCTTAATTTGTCACGCGCGTCGTTTAAATTTCTCTTTGCCTAAGAAGGAATTTCGCAAAATTACTAAAAACTCCAGATAAAATTCCTTTCAAACCTACTAGATTTCAATATACCAGGAAATAATTGTCCATCGTATTTAAGAACCTGTTACGAACGGTAGCTAAAGTCTTCTCGTTTCTATCAAACGTTTCCTTAATTTTTGCGTAATCTGCTTCCTCTTTTAAGAAATTTTCAAACAACTGTCGAGCCTTCGTTGAAACAATTCACTTTTTTTAGTACAAATTAATGAATCGTAAAAGTATCTAACCCTGGCTGCGTTCTTCAAAATTGTATTTATTCCAATCACATTTTTTTTTCGTTAGGAAAGTTTCATAATTCAGAGAGGAAGAAATTTCAACATAGAAATTGAAACATAAATTTACACATGTTAACAACAAATCCTGTATAATTGTTTCAAAATCAGTGCTGAATTAACCAATAAGTAAAATAAGCACGTGTTTAGAGCATCAATTTTATTTTTCGGAAGTAATTAAATTGTGTGTTGCATTGCAGTAAAAATCCTACATAAGGAAACCTCAAAATCTTTTAAGTGCTTAGGGCAAAAATGGCACGAGGAACGCAGCAGGGTTAGAATGAATCTAGTTTAGCAAAAAAGAAAAATGCTAACCGTGAACATATTCTGGCTATTGATTTTGATAATTCGATGTTCAAACGACGTTGAACCAACGTCATCTTTCATCGTGTCTTCAAGACTAACTTCTTTTTCCATGTATGGACCTAAAGTCACTCCTGCCTCTATTCGAAGTTAAACATTATTTTGTAGACTATTCATAAATATTTTATAGTTTCATATAAACTAACTATATTTAATTAGATTTACTAGTTTTATCTAAACTTCCAATTTCTTCTTTTTCCGATTCCTTTTTAACTTGCTCGGATTCGTCGCGTGAACTTCTAACCCGCTTACGATTATTAATTTGATCAACAGCAGGTAATGCATTTTCCTGTAATTGTTTAATGCAAGATAAAAATCTATTAATCGTTTAGTATCGTTGAGTTAGAGTACCTTAGGCGAACTTCCTGATGTATTAGCTTCCGATACACTTTTTACTAAACTTTCGTACGTCTCTCTCAATTTGTCCACTTCGAATTCCTTAGCGGTTAATCTAACAATTTAATTATATTGTAGTAATTATTGGATGTTAACGGATAATGTTATCAATCGACTGTTATTATCATAATCAGTCAGTCCCAAAACTCTCTATATAAAATTGATTAAAAATAATCCGCCTATTATAATCGAACTTCGGTTATTGGTTTCACGTGTGACAATTATATTTAAAGACAAAATATACGAATTCTTACCAAATTCGTACTAAATGAAACTTTTTTTAAAACTTAATTTTAACCGAAGCATAGCTTTTATCTTTTACACGAGTTCATTGCAAGAATTATTTAAGTTTGGCGCCTTGTTAAGTGATAAGATTATTAATTTAAACAAATACCGTTCATAGTTGGGCCACTTAAATGCGATAACTAAGAAACAACGTCTAGACGTGGTTAAAAAAAAGAGTAACGGTAATTCATAACTTTATTTTGGTAATGAAGCGGTGAAACTTATTATATCCAATGTATCTTGCTACAATTTATCGCAATACTTGTAAAATCGTATCAATGACCAAAAATTGGATACGCTAATGGCTGGGAAAAATTACTTGAATGAATTGGTTTTTGAAAAAGATAAAAGCTTGCTTCGAATTATGGAACTTCCTAATAGTCGTAGAATGACCAAAAACCATGGAAAATTATCAAATGAAATAATAACTGCTTACATAGTAGTCACATTGAACGATTTTTTAGCCGGTTATTCTTATTAAAACTTGTACGTCTCAAAGTGATTACAATAAGCGGATTCCACTGTATAAGCAAAACAAGAACCTAAACCAAAAATTGTCTATAATCGTAATAATAGTGCAACCTGTTATATAAATCCTTGATACTTTTTAACAATGCTTGAGCTTGCGACACGCTAAACAACGTGAAGTCGGATATCTTGCCGTTCAAAAAATTAAGAATACTTCGATTAATTTGTTCCATCCGAAACTTGGAGATGTTCGCCAACGTTTCTTGACGCAAAAACAAGTCGTTTAATATCAACTCCTTCTTCAGTGTATTAATTTCATCTCGAAGCTTGTACACTATTAAATCCGATCGACACTTAACGTCCTCCCTCATTTTAATTGGCTTCAATTTCGCAATTTTCGCGCTGAATCTTAATGTTGACAACGTGATGTCGAGATCCTCTTTCGTGATTCGAATATGAGATATGAATCTATCCCAATAAATATATCGTTAATACATTTGCAATTGAAATGCGTTTCGGTCTAAATTGGAAGCCGCGAATCCCAAAGTAACTTAAGTCTACTTGCAAACATTATATGAGTGACAAATACAATTGTAGCATACGTAGCTAATAAAATAGTCATAGGACAAAGAGTTAAAGGTGTAAAGAAAGAGAATATTGTTCTTCTGAAAAATGTTGCTTGATGGACTTGAGCTGTTTCGGAATTCATATTTGCTTTTAAATCACCGAATTATGGACGAAACTGAAAACGCGTTTCCTAGAATCTTCAGCAAATTACTAGAGCGTATTGTATTATTGGTGGATGATGAATTTCCTATGTAGGAAAAGAATTGCTCTAATTGAGTCTTGGTTAAATTTGCCATGCCCATATCGGCAGCTGTTTTAAAACAATTATCCCTTCCTACGGTTCCTGTACCAGCTGCTTCCACGATATGCATCTAACAAGTCAATTCAATTTTTAATTACTGCCAATTCGAAACCCTCTCATCTGTAATACAGTTGTCTCTCGAAGTAATTGAAGATCCGCATCATTTCGAGACGCCTTCTCACTAGTATTATACGCATAATTGCATACTGCTGAGGGACAACCGTGTATTATACTTTGAAAAATTCCTGGACACGGAACACCGAGTTGTGAAATTACTTTAGCTGTGGTTATCACGCCCCAAGATGTAATTAGGCTTGTATTGGACACGTGAAAAGTGATCACAGTGGTGGATAAATGAGATGCAGGATACGCGGATCCTTTCACAGACGATCTTCTAACTTCTCCTTCGAAAATCTTCCTCAAGCCTTCTTTTTCGTTATCCATACAGATCACGGAGATCTCCTGCAATTATATCGTATGAAATTCTGTGCTCGATATTTGGTACTTTTTTCATGTGGTAATATATTTTGCAACACTTTAAAGGGTTCGCGGTCGTTTATTTTGACTTTATTATCCGCGTTTGGGGCCAGCAAGTCTTTTACGTCTCTTCCGTATAATTCGACAAAGCTGACACGGTATTCTATGTTGCTGATTTTCTTTCTGTTGGCCTTCTCGGCAAACATGTGGGATAAAAGTCGCGCGACCAGACCTCTGTGCTAAGAAAAATAATGTAATCGCTGTGCTCGCATCGTGGGACAATGATTCGCATCTATGAACATAATTCGTACTTCCCAGTTGTTTCTCAAACCACTAATGGTGAAACTCTTGCCAGAACCTGTTTGTCCATAGCCCATCAAAACACAACTCACGCCGTTTAAAGTTCTGAAATTGCGATTAAATTTACAGTTGACACTGGCTGAGGCTTCCCTTTTTCTCAAAAATAAATTAACACGTTATGGTAATGCGCAGAAACAATTTTGAGCAAGATAGATATTTAGACAATATTGTAAAATAAAAGTGCACTGTTCAGCGATTAAACATTTTCATCCAAACATAATATTTTATATGAATTAACGCGGATTTTAATCAAAGAAAAAGAATACGAAGAAATCGTCAAAAGACTGAATTGCATTGCATTAAATTCATAATTCTTCTTCCAAAACTTTATTTCTAGTGTTAAATTCTACTGTGGTTCCCCAGAGCAAAGCATACAAAACTCGCGTGGCAGTGAATAATACGTTAATCGGAGGAAAATATCTTTTTTTTTTACTTTGTTACGAGATCCTCGCTGGAAACGCGGTAAACCTCTTCCTGTGTGGAATCACAAAATATTCCGTCTACTTGAAAGCACCAGTAAGATGGCTTTTTCCATTTAACTATTCTATTCGGTTGCATCTCTTGCAAACATCGTATATATATCTTCTACACACATAATTGAAACGAAATTTTAATTAACATCAGCAACATTGTTTAATACTTCTTCCTAAATTCCGATTCTTCCACAACTGAAGCCTTCTCAGGTAAACGACAAATTTACCTTGCGTTCCATGTCGATTTTTGCGCACGATTCACAGAATCTCTCGAGCGGAAGAATTCTGACAAATATCTTTACATTTTTCTCGGTCGTGTCCGATTCATTATTATCCGTCATACTCGAGAAAAGTTGATTCATTTCAGGCTATTATGTTACGCTTGTCTATGGATTTCTGTGGGTGATCGTGCGAAGTTGAGAGATTAAAGGCTTCTTTTGGACATTCATTTTTTCCACGCATGGTTTTGCTATTTTTTCTGGTCGCGCAACATCTTGAAGGGTTGATGGGTGTAACCCCAATGAATATTTAACCCTTTGACATGCGAATAAGATGAAACTCTGACGGGTTTAGAAAATACAGAAAAATTAAGTTCTCCTTCTCTGAGAGACATTAATGTTTACAATGACATATCCGAGTAAATAAACAAATGACGTATCGAAGACGTCTTTATACGTCAAGGGGTTAACGATGCGATTTTTGAAAACTATTTTCATGCACAATATTAGGCGTATGTATGTACAGGGTGGCTCACAGGGTGCTGACAGATATTTCAATTACACATATGTATTTTGTTTCCGTTTTCCAGTTACTAATTCTTTTTATTTGCCACCATGCTGCGGGCCATCCTGTAACTTCAATTCTAAAGGTTGTACAGACAAGACTTTGTAGAGATTATGTATAATATACAGAATTATATTGAAAATACAAAAAACTTGCACTTCTAATGCCTACTTACATCGAATACGCACTATTTCAATATACAGCATCTTACACTTAATACATTGTGTATATATATATATTATATATATATTCATTTTCCGTGAAAAACGCGATAAACCTTAGAAAATCCTCAACGTGATCAGTATCGAGTCTTTTATTTTGTGGTAGTTTTCAATACAAATCACACATTGTGCCGTCAAACTCGTATATAATCTTGCAAACGAATTGAAACTCTTCCTTTTTTTCTTGAATGCGTAACATAAATTCGCGATGTACTTTGCAATGAAAAAGAAGGAAAAAAAAGAAACAAAACTTAAATCAAAGATCTTAAAAGCAAAAAAACCACAGAAGTAATTAAAAAAAGTACTATTACAAATAAGATCCATCAACTTGTACGATATTATTTCACTTCATCTAATTTGCGTCTTTTTTTTGGTTTTTTTTTATTATTATTATTTTTATTGGTTATCTTTTATCAAAAACCTATACCGTGTAAAATATAAAATTATTTCTACCGCATAAAACTGCCGTCGAATATTCCAAACGCATATTATAAACACAAAGAGCAATAAGATGCCAATTAACCATATTCTCTGTCCAAATTTTTCAGTTCTGTGTTCAACTATGTTTAATCGATAACATAAATTGGCAAATTAAAAAAAAAAAAAGAAAACATGCGGCACTGTTACACTCGTTATACCTGTTTTCATGGTAGAACAATTTTACAACATGAAAGAAACGCGTATAAAGAGAATGCGAAACGAAATATTATCAACTTACCGCCTCTTTGAACACGTTTTGAACTTTTATTCTACGTTGTGAAAACGTATCAAACTGATTATTGTAATTGTTGTAAAAAAAAGAAAAAAATCCGTTAATTAAATACAACGCCCTGCTTGCCTATCACAATACGCTTCGAAATAACTCTCGTCGCAAAGACACATTTTTCTGGATTCGTGCCAACAATGAATATATAATAATTCAATGGAGCAGAATATAGGTTCTCAATTCAAAACGAAGAAAAATGTATATCTTTCGCTATACAAATTGTTCTTCCACCGCAAAACATTCCTTTCCCATATCTTTTATACATACTTTCGCAATCCTAAATCGTTCTTGTACGTACATTATACATACAAACCGACGTACTTCTTCTTACAATGAAACATTCTTTATCCTCTCTCGAAGCTTTACAACATTTTGCTCAATTAACGATTAATAATAATTATTATTGATAAATACTATCCAAACTATACCTACGGACTATCGCAGATAGAAACGCATTAGAAACGGTATAAAATGGACATGTTTTCTTGTGTGTACGTGTTTTGTGTATGTGTTTCCTCACAACGCTAGATATATGTATATATTATATAATTATAATAGTAATAATAATAATAATAATAATAAATCATATTATATTTTCCATTTTTTTTTCTGTAGCATTTTTTGCCTAAGCATTATTATAATTGCGTACAACTTACACGATAACACGGCGTTCAATAAGTACACCGTTAAGTTCCTTTCGGTCAGGGAAGGATTAAGAATAGTAATAGAAAGTGCTAATATATTAATAAACCGGGGTAATCGAAATAACGTGTCACGTGTTTTATTAGGCTCGATCGACCCTTCTTCTTGGCTTCTCAGTCTTTCTAGCAGTTCAATACAGAAAAACAATCCTTTACTCCGTTTTCTTGCAAACTGTAGCGCGGCAATCCTGACTTTCGCGTACCTGGCCGTCCTTCTTTTTCACTCGATGGTCACGCTGGACGTTATCGATCCTCGCCTGGTCAACCAGACTCTGTAACATGGACGTGTTGACCATTTTTAAAAGCATTCTTTTGCTGATACCGCCAAACTAAAGATATAAGAGTACACCGATCGTGCAATGGTATTTTTGTGGCCCGATTTCCTCGAACTCTAAAGCCTTATTTACCATTTTCATTTGTATCTTTTCGACTGCGTGAAATCTATAGTGTTTGTGTTTGCTTTACATGTTGTCATATTAGTCATTTCTTTGGTTTTCCAAATTTTGATCACTATTTACTTTTCTCTTTAACCATTTTGCTACGGCAGACGTTCCTCGAATAATACGAAGAAGTCGTAAGAATATGGAATTACATTGCATTCAATTCATATTGTTCTTATGGGTCTTTCATATTATCCAGGTGATAAAAGATTGTAAATGCTTCAAGACGCTAATTGTGTTGGATAATCGCGGTTAATCGAGAAAAAGTATCAGCAACACACGCAAGACGCGAATTTGTTGAGCGCCTATAAACGCCTATAAGTATTCAAAGGTTTAATTGTGTTAATACGTTAATAAACGTTTACCAAATGCGTAGCAGTATTCAAAATTTGGTAAAAACGACACAGAATTAAATCAACTTTTGACTAACTATATCAACACCCATTGAATCAAGGTGAATTTGAATTTGTGCGTGGCCACTGCAGTCCTTATAATCCGAAAAAGGATTAAAATACCTTAGAAATGATAGAATTCCTTTTCAAGAAAGAAAAAGGATAATAGGGATATGTGCAGGATCCCGAAATAATTGGGAGATTTTATATTTTCGGATTCTCCCTCGTCACCAAAAATCACGAAAATATTCAGTAAAACGAATACGGTTCTCGAAATTCTAGGAAATATACAGAATCTTAAAAATGTCGAAAATCGTGGATATTTACAGAAATCCCGCACATCCCTAATTGTGAGTGATTTGTCTCTTACCCTAAGCCAGCTCCGACCAAGACAGACAGAATATTCGTGATAAAAAGCGTGTAAAGGACTTCTTTAGAGAACAACCCGATCTTGCCAACTTTCGTCGTGCGAATGCTGTAGGATTTTCTTTTGTTCAATCCCTGAGGATGCTTGAACTTCCAATCTCTGAAATAAAAGCAAAGAATTCATAAGTGCCTCTAGTGCTTCTTAACCCTTTCACTGCCAAAAATTTCAGATCGAAGTAAAATTTTATACAAGATAAAGAATACTTGGCTTTAATAGCCTCGTTGCATAAATATACTGTAGCTCTATTTGATGAAAACGGCTGTTACAATATTCCGTCATTATCTTTCTTATGTTCTTTTCATCTTCCATATCAATACATTTAATAAAATATACATTGCAAAATAAAATTCTGTACTCGTCGAAAGGTTAATCCTCTGAATGAGCATATTAAAAATAAATTATCTTACTTCGGCGGTGCTTGGTCCGGGCGTGAACTCCATTCATAAATCCAATCAGTATTCTTTTCCAAAAGTTCAGTTTCCTGCGCAGAAAAAGGAACAACGCTATTAAAAAAATTGTCGTTAAATCTGATATAGTCCTTGAATTAAATACTCGTATGAAATAATATTTCGCATCTTTGTCTTGTAATCATAAGCTGTTCCCTCTCTATAATCTTTGATAATCGGATTTAAAACTGTAAGTCGTGCAAAACGAGATCCTGTGTGTCGTCTATTGAAATTGAAAATACAGGGAGGACAAATAAAGTCTCGCAGATCACTTTACCAAAGAATATAAAGCCTGATAACTGGTTTTCCGCTACACTGTAAAAATTATCGTAAAAATCGTCAAGATCAGATTCTTATCGCGCGGTGAAAACCTGATAGTGGTCAGCGTAAATGAATCACAATTTCTTGCATAACCAGAGCGATTTGATACGCTCCAAAAATGATGCTTGGAATTGCAGAAGAAGAAAAAAAGTGGCGGTGTAATTACAGAACAATTTTTGTTTCTCTATTTTTACGCAGAGAAAGTGCGGCCAATATTTTAGGAGAATAGGCAAAAATTGCAAAATCCGAAGGTCCGCATTTTCTACCTCTTTGAAGCACAGCGGTGTGGAAAATGTTCCGCTTTTTTACACTTAATTTCCATCGTAGAATTTTTTAAACCCACGTACAAATTTTAAAATAAAAATAAAATTTTGTACCTCAAAAAGTTAAACATAAATTCGAAACCAATAAAACAGTGATTTAAAACTGTTATATTTTATTTAACCCTTTCACTACGAAGAACGTATATAGACGTCCTGAAACCATGGATAATCGTTTGTAAAAACAAGCTGTCATTTTCTTTTTAATCATAGTAGAATTTCTATTATTATTGGTATATAATACACTTTAACTAACAATACCAAATATCTAGATATTTGCACGCATGCTATTTCTAAATTAATAGAAATTACTCTAATTTATGTATCCGATACGCGTTTCAATTTTAAGGGGTATCGTAGCGAAAGGGTTAATACCAAATTCCTAGAATATAATTATTGAAACTGCGGACCTTTATGCATTTATAGGAAATTTCGACGAGCCGAAAAGAATAAAATCCACGCAATGAAAATATACAAAACGTACAAAATGGATTTTAAAATACTCGCAGGGTAAAACGAATCTCTGCTTCCGTTCTGTTTCGTTAGTTCAGTATATAAAATTACGAATTTGCATAAAGGTTCGCGGTCTAATAATTCTGCACCGTTTACAGTACCCTTGTAGAACAATCACTTTTCAATTTCACGCAGGATAAAATTTTCTAAAGTTTCTCTATCAGTGATTATACTATTAAAAACTAGTTTCGCGTTATCGTCGACCGTTATGCGAAGTGGCTATTGTGAAACCGGAAAAGTCGGACGGTTTTTACCGACAGTTAAAAATGACGTCTATGCAAGGGCGACTTGAAACATCCTATTGTGGAAGATAATGGGAAACGATGAAGAAAAAAGTTCTATTATCGAAGGCGAAGTAGCTCTTATCTGTAAAAGGCTTAAAAGCATGAAAATAGCCAAGGATAACTCAACTGGCAATCAGTTAATCGCAATGCACGCAAAACGATCATCGCATCATACTTTTTACGATACGTGTGCACAGTGCGTATTAAACGAGGCATACGTTTGTTTGTAAACAATTCCCCACTCTTGAATAAATCTACGCCTGTATCAAGATAATAAAAAGTGAATTGCTGTTTGCGCAGCCGTTCGGAATGAATCATTCGCGGTGAATAGCATGAAAACTCTCCAGTACCGCAGGGAAATCTTTTGCAAACATTAGCTTTTATTTCACGCTTAAATTTAATTAATTGGATATAAGGTTGATGCACCGATGCGTGAACGTTTAAAGAAATCATTGATTCTTTAGATCGAACTTTGGGGATTAATATAGAATTAACTATAAATAGGATGAAATGAAATTTCTGGATTTGCGAAACTCGAAACTTTCGAAACCCCGAGTACTTATCATTTTCCTTTTGTTTTTAACAAGTATTCATTTTGTCAAGAACTAAACTCTTAACGAATCTATTTTAGAAAATCATTTATCAAAATTATTTATTGAATATAATTAAATGAAACTTGAATATAGGTATAAGTTAAATAAACGAATAAATGGAAAAAGTTCGTGAAATAATTCTTAATGTTGTATTATATTTGCCTTATCTTTTTTCTCGGTGTAAACAAGTACAATGAATCGGTGAAAATGTAGCGATTAAAATGAATCTAAAGTCTAAACGTAAACTCAATTGGATTATTAGTTGGGTTAATTCTTATTCATCAAATCATTATTTACCTAGGTTTCGAGAGCTTCGAATTATAAAATTAGCATAAAGTTTCGACTTCTCGATTCGATTCATGATTGAAAAAAGCGATCCACGATAAAATCGGCCAATCCAAAGATCGATGAAAAGAATCGATTTATTGATATGACAAAATAGATTTAATATCGGCATCTCTACGAGTTTAATTTTTACTATTATTCGTTATTCCGCTTTATCCCAAACTTGTATTCAGAACGTGAATATTTCCACAAAAATATATAAGAGAGTCGATATATTTAGCAAATTTCACGCTTGTTATCCATGATCCAACTCATCCAAACATTTTGCCAAGTTCGTCAACACGATTACCAAGCAATACGCGTTCCATTTCTTGAAATAGTGTTTCGAATAACGCGTAATAAATCTCGGCTACGAATCGACGCATTCCTTTGCATCCAAATTTACAATTCAAAAACACGTCGCACCGTCCAAACAATAATCATACTAAACTCTCATCTGTAAACAGCCTCGGAAAAAAAGTCTTGGAACCCGTGGAAGTTTCTTTTAAATCTGTTTTATTAGTTTCACCATCCTAGCACTAATTTACGAGGCTTTTTATTCTCGCGCTAGAAAAATCTTCTCTCTCCGCTCAGAGAGAGATTAAATCTTCGCGTTGATCTTTTTATTGCTGCGGAACGAAAAAGAAATCCGAGTATTCGAAAGCTTTGTTAAAAAAAAAGGTGCAGCTGGATACGCATAAAACACCGCGTAGGTAATGCGATCCAGATTTGGTAAATGTTCGCGATGTGTCACTTTGTTCTAGAAATAAAAGAATGACGAGAATTCTAAATAAAAGGTTGCACGCGTACGCGTTTTACGATCATAACTCTCGGGAGTTCAACGTTCTTTAAATAAACATTGCAACATGCGAGCGAGCCAAGGACTAGTAGATGTAAACTGGACTAGAACCGCGAAGGAGGGCCTTAAAAGGATTTTCAACGACTGATTGCAAAGAGAAGTCGTGGTATGAGTGAGCCAACAGATCTTCCCACGCTGTACATAGAATTGGATAATCGATCGAATCTTGATTAGTGTTTGTTTTGCTCGGACTTTGCACAAACTTTAAATCAATATAGCGAAACTTACTGACCACTAGACTGCTGCGGATTTCGATGCATCTGTGGGAAATTTAAATTTACGTAAAGGTTTAAAATGCACATAATGCAAAATGCAATAAAATAAAACGCATGTTGTAACATTTAGGAGGTGAAAAGTATCTGTATTAACGTTCAATTTTTTCAGTAAAAATAAAACACTCGTAAGAATATTAAATTGCATAAAAATCCGCAATCTACTGATTGTTTTCCATGACTTCGAATATTCAGACCTTCGAATTTCCAAGCCTCCGACAGTTCAAAGCTAACAAATTTGCAAGTCTCCAAATTTGCAAACCTCCAGATTTGCAAGTCTTTGAAATTTCAAGCATTTAAATATGTAAGCCTGCGGATTACCAAGCTTCCGAGTATTCAAAGCCTTCAAATTTTTAAGCCTTCGAATTCCCAAGCCTCCGAATGATATTCAAAGCCTTCGAATTCCCAAGCATTTAAATTTCCAAGCCTCTGAGTATTCGATGCCTGCGAAGAATTCCCAAGCCTTCGAATTTTCAAGCTTCCGAATTAGCAAGCCTTCGAATTAGCAACCATTCGAATTTTCAAGACTTCCAATTTTCAAGCCACCAAATTTGCAAGCCTCCAAATATTCAAGCCTCCGAGAATATACAAAGCTTTAAATTGCCAGGCCTTCAATTGCTCATAGCTTCAAATTTTCAAGCCTCAACGAACACTTAGGATTTTGCAAACTGTGAATGATTAGAACACGACTCAAAGTAATATAATTGTCTGTTCACATATCCAGCTTTAAATCGTAGCAAATTTTTTGTGTATGTTAATCGTGACATTGAGGAGAGGAAACAAATCGAAGTAAATTGTAATTTATTCATATTTATAAACAATTGGCAACCCACGAGTTTAGAAGGAGTACGACCCACTATACTCTTTGGTATTCAGGCCGTTCATGAAACAAGAAGCAAAGATTATCCTTGAGCTCCGTTTCTACCGGTTGCATTCTTGCATACGTAAATAGTTAATCGCTGAAAATTAAGAACGTGAATCAAGCGGAAACGTTTCGTTATTCCCCCCGCGTCTTTTGAATCTCTGTTGTTCCAATCGAATATGTGAATTAGCGTACAAATAGATCCATCGTTCTAAATATAGCTTACTCCAAACTAAACATCTACCCTTAAATAAAAACTCCTCCATCATTCGTAACATATACTGCAACCTACGTTAATAACTCCATCTTTTTAGATTTCCTTTAATATTTTCTGCCGATAATAGTACTTACGTAAAAGTCATAAAAATGTTTTTAAGATAAGATGAATTCTCGTTAAGCTCTCAAAACTGATGAAAACTCTCAGGACCTCCACGATTATCAGCACTTTCAAGACTCTCACTTCTAAGACTGTCTAGACATTCAAGACTATCAAGATATTCAAGACTTTTAAAGACTCTGAAGACTCTCAAGAGTCCCAAGACTTCTGAGACTGTCTAGACATTCAAGAAGACTATCAAGACTATCAAGACGTTCAAGACTTTCAAGATGATCAAGACTTTCAAGACGATCAAGACTTTTGGGCTTCGAATTACATTCGAAATGATTCGAATTTTTCGCCATTTTACAGATCCGAAGCGTTCTAAATTCCATCGTTATCCATAACTATTGTAGAATACCCATCCGTATTTCCAGAAAAATTCAGGAAAGAATTGTGCTTAAAAATTTAATCTCAACCTTTACGAGCTACTTCATAATTATTCCACGGTTAAGTCAAAGCTACTCCAAAAGACAACCAACTCATATTTAAATAAATATCCTGAGGAATTGTGATATTTTATGCCTCGGAATACGACTAACGCTATGGGACGCAAAATGGTCGATACCAAGATACGATCGAAGAGAAACGGGTCACGCACATTTTGCCCTCGCCGGATGACTATAACAGTATGCCAGTCAGACTTGACGAATTCATTCGACATTACGTATGGTGTGATCTCAGGACGGTTTGGGATTGGTTACCGAGCAACTGCGACGTCGTTGAAAAGCCGTCTGTGCTTCGTCTCACTCTTTTGCCTCCTACAATCGTTTATAGGTTCCTTTTCTTCGTTACAGTTACTATTGCACCCCCTTTCGTGAGCGTAATAACGGAGAATTACCGCCCACTAACGGCGTGTTTCAAACTCATTCAACGAGGGAACCCTTAGCAACGACCATTTCACCACATACATAGCTCCATAGTAGCGGACTTAGGAGGGTCAATGACGAGCTGCGTTTTCTGCATGCACGCTACTGGACACGCAATTTATCGAATCACTCGAGTGCGACGGAAAAATTGAGAAATTCGTAACTAAAGCGACTCTTATTAAAGTTATTCGATTTACAACTTAGGGTAGATGTTCCAATAATACGTTGAACAGTCCTATAGACACTAGAATCAACACGAAAAAGAATATTTGAAACCTATGGGGTATCAAATAGAGGACAAATTGGGAAAATATAGTTAGCGTAATGGAGTTGAACAAGGAAACTCGAGGCTTGATTATTCGAACTTTGATTATCGATATAATCATGGTAGTTATATTTTATTAGTACGGTAGATGTCCTAATTACTGGCCACTTTAAGTTTATCGCTTTAAGCTACTTCATTTAATTATATTAGAAGTTGTTTAAGCTAATAATCGTTGCGGTTTGGAGCATAACGTTAGTTAACATCTTTCTTTTACTTATAATGATTTTTTTCTACGTTTAAATACGATGTATTAATTACTAATTCATTGGAAATATATAACCGAGTCTAATGTCCCACGTAGTGTCATTTGCAAAGTTGTCGCTTAAATGGAAATGAGCCTTACATATATTAGCAATTCAGATGGTAAAATCATCGCCTTTACTGCGTTAGAGAAATTGTAAAGCTTTCCAATAAAAGCTTGAATCTGAAGTTTGGCAATGTTTCACGCAACAAAGAAATAATCACCAACGAAAGGGGGAATATGATTGATCGTGAGTTGAATCAATTCTAAAAGAATCGTTGCAAAATTAAGATAAAATCGTATAAATTTAAGCACCCATTGAATTAATCGTTTGTTTCATTATTGAAAACCCGCGATATCAGAAATGCTAAGATCTTCATCGCTAATTAGTATCTCGCTGCAAACGTGACAGGGAGCAGGTACAGCAACCATTTTACGAACTTAAGTAGAACGGAGTACGTGACCATTCACACGATTCTTTCACAAGTTAACTCTTTAATTCCCTTCTTCTTCCACGGAAGTATTTATCAATTTAAGAAGACCAACTAGCGAAACGGTTGTTAATCGCTGGTGAATAAAATATCGGTTTGTAGCGCTGAAGTATAATTTTCCAGAAAATGGCACGCGAATAGCTCGAAGGCAATCTCTGCGAGATTCAAGCCGGAATCTAATTTGCTCTCCATTAAAAGTTAGTTGCCCGAGGAAGTTAAAAAATCGATAGAAAACGATCGAATACTAAGAGCAAAGAGTTACTATTCCGACACAGTGTAGCAGAAGAGTTATTTTGCGAAACAGGGCGCAGTTTATAAAGATGGCTTACTTTGCAAGAGGATACTGTGCTTGTGTATAATAAATGAGAGTGGAAATATAAATAAACTCGTAAGTATGTATAGTATCTCACGGAACGTGCACGGTTCAGTAGCCGGATTGGCATGCTGAAAACGACACTTGCAGTTTCGTGTCAGACACGTGCAGAATTCTAGTTATCGTTTATTAAATCAGTTCGAAGAATGGATAGAATTTTTTTCTTTAGAAGAATTCTGTAGTTGTAAGAAAAACTCCGCAAGTCGCATACTTGCAGTTTCGAGATATTTGCGTTTTAAGTTCTGAACACTTGCTGCAGTTTAGTGTCAGACAAGTGCAGAATTCTAGTTATCATTTATTAACCCTTTCGCTACGGTATCTTGAAACTGAAAAGCGTTTCACATACAAAGATGAGAATAATTTTTATCAATTTCGGAATAGATTTTGTGTAAATATTTAGATATTTAGTATCGTTAATTAAAATCCAATACGTACCAATAATAATAAAAATATTGCTGTGATTTTAGAAAAAGTATAGATGTATTTTAACAAATGATAGCCCAACTTTTCGCGTTGTATTGTACGCGTTAACAATTTTATTTTAGAAATCATCATTTCTTTAGTTCGCGTAAGTAGAAAAATCGTGGTATTTAGAAATGCGATTTCTTATTCGAATGACTAGAAAAACACATCAGGCATGAGAAGTCGTTCACATAACGTAGGCAGAAGAGAAATTTTTATCGCGCGTTCTCCTTCTCACGACGCGTTTCCGTATTAAATTTCCCGGAAACTTGCGATACCGACTTTCTATCATCTGTACAATCTCTCGCTTGATGATTTTGCAAATACATGATTATATTCCAGCAGACAGGTATACAACGTGAAAAGTATACAAAACGATACGCTGTATGAAAAGTATGCAGATTTTATAAAATAATCCGTAAGCAACGAAAATAAAAATTGCGTAAGATACTTCTAGAATACAAATAAAAATTTTGTAACATTGTAACTTTGTAATACTTCTATTTATTATTTTGTGGCTTTGTAACATTGAAATGCTTGCAGAATGCAAGCAGACATTTATATAAAATTAGGCTTGCGTGCATTAATTTTGCGCCACGCGAATATAATTTTTACAACTGATCTCGCTAACTCGAATCTCAAGAGCTAAAATCTTCGAATTACAAATATTATTTTTTAGCAATTTATGTTGGCTTTCATTTATGCAATAGTGATATGAGTACATATCATAATTGAAGGGTTCATATCGAAAGCTACCCTTGTCAAAATTAGGAGTCATAATCATGAGGTACACAACATTATAATTTAATTGAATGTAATTGGTTCTGCAATGTAATTGAAAATAGTATTCACAACAATATTGTAATATGTTAAATGTTTTGTCGAGAGAACTGAAATTTATTAGAAAAAAATTAAAGATCTTAGATTATTCTTTTGCTCTTCCAGAAAGAGACAAAAAACCGACAAGGGTTATGAACGCTTCAATTCATTCCGCTCCTCTCCGACTTTTTACCTTTGCTATGTAGTTACAGTGGCTACAGAAAATATTTATGCATCATTGTATACATTTTCATATTTAAGTAATAACTGGTTAGGTCTAATTACGTTAACAAATTGCATACGGCTCTCGAGATATCTCGTTTTAATACATTTTTTTATGCACGCCTACAAAATGCCGAAAGAGTGGAAAAAGAATCAGTATTATTATTACATTGAGGAGAATCCGATCCAATTGTGTAGCGTCCTGTGTAAAGCATTTTATTAATTTTATTGTTGTACAACATTTTATTATTTGAAAGCTAGCGTTTTAATTCACTTGTATAAAATGTTTAATACAGAGCGCCGTAAGCAACGTGTTAAGTTTCCTATAATTTACAGTACCTTTATGCGACTATAAAAATTTAATTGTCATGGAAATGGAATGTAGAATCCGATTAAAAAAATGCGTCTATGAAAAATCGAAGCGTGTACAAATACTTTTTATAGCCACTATGTATACTGTACCTATTTTTAGGAAACCTGTGAAATTCTACTATCAATACTCGTAAATTTAGTGTCACAGAGATTCGAGTTATCGAGGCATGACTGTACGATACCGCATACAATAATTAATCTTCGCAATTGTTCGCTAACGCGTAATCGCCGCCTATATCCGTGTTTATCACAATCCATGGAGCATTGCGAATGCATTGGGCTGCAATGAGCATAACGGCGGGCTATTTTAATCCTATGTGAGCGTAATGCATCGCGCACTGGGTATATCAAGTATCCCTTCTTCTTACTTCGACTTCTTCGCCAACTTGCGGCAAAGTCGAACCCGTTTCTCGAATGCAATGCACACCACGCCAGGAGAGGACCGGTTTTTGCGCGAGATGAGAAGTGTAAACGTAGAGAGAGCGGCGGCGATTCGCTTGCTCGCGATCGCGTGATCTGTCCGCCGTAACGGAGAAACAACACACGCGTAACATCGAAATACACACTAACGCAGGTGAACGATCTACCGCAGAAATATACCTCCGAATGTCCTTTTTCTCTCTCATGGCAAAAAACCTGGAAAGATCTGTAACGCAGAGCGTAGTCTTCACTTCAGCAAGCCCAAAAGCAGAGTTGGGCAAAGTTTATTTCGAGTAATAAATAACAAGTAAGGAATAAGTAGGCCAGATTTATTTGCGAGTAACAAATAATGATTTTATTCGGTAAAAAATTGGTTATTCGAACTATTTATTTTCGGCTTTGTTATTGCAAAATGTCGCGAGGCTGAAGAAAAGTTGCATCGAGGCCATCTTGAAAGATAGAAGAAGGTAAAAGCACCAGTGATTTCGCGCTCTTTAATAAATTGCACGGTGCATCAAATTTTCTGCACTTAATATTTAATAAGAAAACGAAAGGAACTTTTGAGACAACCTGATAGTTTAGATCAAACTTAATCGTATCTCAGAAGTTTGTCCAAAAATACCGCGTTACTTATAGGATAACTCAGTGCGTAGGCGTAGTATGTTACTCCCTTCGTGACTCTCGTGACCGGCATAATCTTTCCCCTGATGCAATAATCAATAACGCGACAGACTAAAAAATTGTCAAGGTTTCGAAGAGTGGTGTGCAGTTGCAAAACCACGAAACTATACGCAGACTAAACCAGGTATCCTTGATTGGTAAGCGGATTACGATAGGTGTAACGAAGTGTGAACGCACACGCCTGTGATTGTACATCATGCGTAGCGCGTATCAGGCTCCGTTTCCTCCGACGCAGAAGCTAGCAAACTGAGTATATATGTATGATGTTTTGTTTCTAATTGTGAATATCAAGGCCGTTCGTTCACACTCGGTGCCCTATCGCGCAACGTGGTTTATTGGAAATAAAACGAATATAACGATGAAGAATGACTCGGCTCTGTTCGCGAATCGTAGAACAAAGGAAGGAAAAGGAGTGTCGCGCGTACAAGATAAGGCGAATATAGGAGCTCCTCAAGATATTGTATTTTTAATATGTTATCTAAGCGGTTAAAGCGAGAAATCAAGGATTCTCAAAGAAGACTGCTTTCCAAGACCTTGCCTTCACAAAGAGAAACGGTGTACGCACAAAGGAGAAGCTTGCGTGCAGTTGGAAACACCGTTGAGCAACTGACTCACAGAAAATCCTCGCCTCTTCGCGACTTGTTATCAACCTTACCCATTCTCTGGCTCGTGCAACTGTCTTTGTCGCTATTTTAGGCCCCATTGACGTCCTTTTGCAGCGATAAAAACGATAATTCAAGTGATAATTGCTTGCAAAATGAACATTTTGCACACCGAACAAAACAACATTTAACGAATTTTCGCCCAACTATTAACAGCACTGTTTATTAACCCCTTGTCCTACGATTATTTTATTACCTACTTAGGCTAGCATTAGTTGATCGCTACTTTGTTTCATACAAATCGTTTGAATATTGTAGGCAATTTTTGTTTAATAATCTCCCATCTTATAATACAAAATTAAATTTCGTCTTTAGTAATAGCCATTTTTGTTGAACTTGTACCGTTAATTCATAAACCGAGTGTGACTCGTTATGGTACGGTAAAGGGTTAATAATATTAGTTACAATTGAAAAAAGAAAATAGAAAACGCTTGAGAAAGACGAATTAGATTGTCCGATAAGCCTGTGCAAAAAGCTCTTCATATTTCTGTTAAATCTTCTAGACTCACTGTATCACTCTACCCTATTTTTATTTCCATAATTAGTATTACAGTTATATAATGTATTTAAAGCAGTCTGATATGTCAAATATTCTTTTTTAAATGAAACTGGAGCAGCTAATTTAAGTAGTTAATAGTTTCCATGAACCACAGCATAAGCTTATAAGACGCGACCTAATAATAAGAATACCTGTCGCGTTTCACTTTGACATTTTCCAACAAGTGGTTCATGTTGTTTACGAAGAAACACGCGAAGAGTGGATAAGTCCTCTTTTCTTTAAAGGCTGCCTGCCTAGACGTAGATAATTCTTGCGGTAAACACAACTACAGGGATACTATATACTATCGCTATCAGGATATTCGAATGTGGGCTTACTGATTTCCATATCGTCTAAATACACACAAGTTTACACAAGTTTCGACCAACTGAGATATCAATTCGTTAGCGGGAAAATGTTAACCTCGTCCTACTATTCCTTTACAAATTCTATTTGTTACGGTTCGCGAAAAGTTTGCCTTCGTTTCGTGATTTGAAAAGGGGTACACGACTAGAGTTCCACTCTTACGAAAGCACTACTTCTATACAAACTCGATGCATACACGTGTTCTATGACCCACAATGCACACTAGAAGGGGGCACGCCACTACAAGAGTCAGTGATCTGTAGACCTTGCGTGGAAAGTGTGGCTTCGGCTCTATTTCAATAAAACCAGTTGCATACTCTCCTTTGAAGTGCTATGCGCTCGAGCATGCGCCAGAGGAAAGATCGAGAAAATTGGAGCGGCCAACGGATGAATGGGAAACAATACGATTTTCCTCTCTGCCCAGTATCTCATTTTTGCAACAGGAGTTGCACATCGTGTCGCTTTATGCATGTAAATGAATGCGTTCTGTTACGATCAATCGGTTTCAGAATGACAATACGTTATGCAGATAGGCCACAAACAATAGCGATGAAGGAAATACGAGATTCTTCGTGATAGTCAAACAGGCGCACGGTATTAGAAATCGATTATGAAACTGACCTTATTGCAGCAGTAATTTATATAGACTCCTTTGAGCTCGTCTTCGGTTGAAAGTTCCGTGTTGGGGCTGTTCGGCGGACTCTTCGGGCTGTAATACAAGATTTCACAATTTTACACATTTTTTTTGTAGCTTTGTTTCGTTTTTACCGCGTCCCAACAAATTCTCCTGCTGCAATTCGCAATGTTGAGGTTTTAAAAAGACTCTTCTCGAGTATAAAGAAGACTCCATTGTTGGGAACTATAATAGAGAAAAAAGGCATCTCTCTCTCTCTCTCTCGGTGTCTTTTTGCCCGATTCACTCCATTTCCGTTTCTTTGTCCTTATCAATAACTTCGGTCGTACACCGGCGTATAACGCTACTTTGTATCACGCGACCTCCGCGCGCATCGTATGATACTATTTTTTTCTATCGTTCACACGAAACTACGAATGATAATGGATGGATGACCTCATCGAACATCTGCACCACGACCGCGAATCGAACGTCGCAAATGGTAAGGAGCAATGATACATTATCTCTGTGCGTTACCATTTCTTTTCTTAACTCTAGAAAAACGGGAGGGGGGCGCACAGGGAGGCTCGTGAATCCAATCTCGAGGTGAGAACTATTAGATATATATTATTTTTCTAGTATACAATAGTTGAATAAGATCAACCGATTTCGCTTATGCGTTTCAAATTATTTAATTAATACAAAAGAAGTACTTTCGATTTAACGAAGATATTATTAGGTGTACCAATAAGTAACAAAGTATTTCCAACTCAGTTGATGGGTTTTGTTTTATCGAAATATCGAGCTTTAAATGATAAAGCAAGTATAAATCGAGTATAAGGTGTTAAGCAAAGACAGTGATCACATTTAAGACAAGATAAGCATTTGATTTTGGTAATAGTAAATGTTGAGTTTAACCAAAAATGTGTGGATCATTTATTGGTACACATAATATTTAATAAACTTTTAATTTTCTGGCTTGGAGGTCGATTTTTCTAGGGTTAAAATTGCACGGATTTAATAAAATAAATACAGATACGAATTGCGGTAGCATGAATTTAACATTATCATCATGAATTTAATATTAAAGAAGAATATAGCGATGACGCATTTCATCTGCAATTCATTCGAATCCTATAAAATCGTAGAACCGAGATGAAAATAAAAATAACGAGGAAAAAATTATTATAGAGATCTCTGGAATGCTCCTTCATAACTACTATTATGTTGGAAAACATAACTCAACAATGTGAATTGATTAAAACTTATTGCAAATAAAATGTTCCTGCATTGATCGTTAATGGGTTAAAAAAAGAATTTGCAATTTAGATTGCACGTATATAAATTATACAAGGCGATATGTAATTAGTGTTGTAATAAACAACACGATAATCCTATATCATAAAACGAATAAAAAAATGTAAAGCAATAATCATTTTTCTCTCGAAGCTTCGTTCTGAAGAAAATATTTAAAAATAACTGAGATACACGTGCATTGGACTACGTTTCTATTTGTTAAATTTCATTGTACATTACAAAACAATTCCAACAATCTTTGAATTAATTCGATAAAACACTTAGAAAGTACAAAACAAAATAATTCTGGAAATAATAGTGCGAATTCATCAAATATGAAGCAATACATTTTCGCATATTTTAGCATGCGTATCTCATACATTTTAAAACTCTACTTTCTCTAAAATCAAGCTTCAAAAGGAATAATTTTATTCTACACCTTCGACTTGTTTTTCCCATGTAGAATCGTTCAGATGCTACTTGTATCACCAATTATATAATATCCTTTTAACTATTGTTCTTCCATCTGATTATCCACCTTGTTTTTAAAATAATATCGCTGCATTATATAATTAGTCTAATTGCAAAACCTTGGTTGTCAAATGTCAACAACATAACAGTTCATATTTGGTTTCGTCTTCCCTGTTTTACACCTTTAGTCTTAAACTTTGATCCGCTACTCCAGTTTTGCTGTATCTTTTGTGCAACCAGTAAGAGTTATCAGCCAAAAATAGTGAAAACTTGTATTCCTTGCATGAAAACTCGCACAACTATCTCTAAGTATTGCATGCAAAGTTTGTTGCTCCGATTTAATCTGCGCGTGGATCGAAAGATTCAGAGCAAGATGAGATTTTCTGGAATTATCTGGTGACGTTGGTATTTTGTTAAGATAGTAGCATACAAGTTTGAAAGCAATCGTTATCACGAAGCATGTGTTTGAAGGCTTTGACAAAAGAACTGCGTCGTTAGAGCAATTTCCCGTGTCGAATACAAAAGTTTCGAGTAAAGAGCTTCCCGTTGGAGGAATCTACTACACACACTGTCCCTAATTAACTTCGTTCTTATATTGACTTTGTTCGCGACTTAACTATTGCAAGAGAACTATATACAAAATAATCATTTAAGAATAATATCGTTCAATCAATTTAGTGAGTCATTGTATCTTTTCTCTTATTGGAAATACGCGATACTTCAAATTTTCAACAAGAACCACAAAAACGTGTTCGAATTACCGCTACGCCATACTATTAAAAAAAGTTTTGGAGCGCAGAAGGTTGATAAATTGCACGGTAAATCATTTCGAAAATAGTTTTAGGCCTGTTAGACAACGCAAACGTTAGAAACTTCTATTTGCCGCTGAATTTGGTTGTAAAAAAGATCTGAAAAAGTCACTTGTACGGCACAAGATTTCAGGCACGGTAAAAATACGAAGTTGTTTGCCTTTTCCTTCCTTGTTCATCTACCGCTCCTTGAGACCAAACGCCTACGAGCACAAAGAAACCGGCCAGAAAAAGATTCCTTCCTCGCCTTTGCTCCCAACCGACATCTGACTCATGCTTATTCTTTTTTTTCCCCTCCTCGCGTTCTCTTTGGATCCTTCGTGTTCGTACAAGAAAAGTAAGTCTACCTCTTTTCTAACAGCCCCTCTTGAGAACTCCGACAGACTGGCGGATTTACTTTGGATTTTTCCAGAGAAAAGACTTAGGTACATATACATAGTAATGACAGATTTTTAGAAGACCGATATTGGCGATTTTTCAAATCAATTTTTGGTATGTTACGAATTCATTCAGTTTGTAGTTGGATTATATTGGATAATATTTGGTTACATTAGATTAGATATTATTTGATCGAATGGAAAATTTTCGGGGAATTTTACGAATAAGCTCCTTTTACATATTAGCTTTGCCATAGATTTTGATACTGAATGCGTTTGCTCGAATTTACAAAATTAACCTTTATTTAGCTATATGGTATAGAAAATAATGATATAGATTAGTCTAGCCTCTAAGCGTTCCAATTGTACAGCAGAGGGTTGATAGTTCAAAAGATGTGGATTGATGATAGTAAATTCTCTAAAGAAAAGCTTTTACCTGTCCCCGGGTGTGCCTCGACGAGAGGACGCCAAAGAATGCCTGGCGGACGAGGGTAAGGAATCCCTTTGCGCTTCCCTAAGAAGTCGCAAATATTCTTCTCCGCCACTACTAAACGCCAGCGGTGTTATCCTGTCAGGATTTAACTCCACCCAGGACTCTGCAAAATACGAAGAAAGAATATAAATAAAATATTAACATCGAATGCAGTATTGGATATCACACGTACATTCACACGTAGAAGTCTACATACACTTCTAAATAAGTACAGTCGAACCTCGCTAATTCGAAAACCTCTTTAACCCTTTGCCATACGAATTTTTCAGGGATTATATCTTGTAACATTATCTAGTTGCTACTTTAATACTGTGTTAAACATAAGAAATTGAAGTATTAGAACTAATTTGGACTCGATAATTCCTTACCTTGCATACTGAAACAGAAATTGCAATTGGAGCTAAGCTTTATTATACATACTTGTAGTAACAATTATTAAGTAATAATTATTATAGTAACTCGAAGTTCTATCTCCGCTACTATAAATGTATATATGTGTAGTTTACTCAATTTCGTAAAGCGACCGGATAATTTTGCGACTAGCTATGTATCCTAAAGTATATACATACATATTTGAAATTTAAAATATGTACGTAGACTTTCGTGACTGACAGGTGTGTATATCTATCTTATAGCCTCTTGTTAGACGTATCCCTGAGAATTGTATAAAGTCTTGCTTCGATATTGATTCCCAGTTACGATATTTTCATTCTATAGCCAGAACAGAAATTTTCTCATTAATAAATATAATAGCATTCATTCTCACAATACAGTGCTGGACAAAAGTATTGATATAGCATACAGTAAACAACGCATCGTTGTTCCAACAATTCTCGATTATATTAGGTGCACGCACAAATTTTGACGGATTCGATCATAAATGGATAGATTGTGCTTTTTTATACTCATAACGCATACCGATAAAGTTCTGCCGAAAAAGAAATGGATTATCCTGTATATCGTTTTCGTTGCAACAGTATCAGAGTGTAAAAACATAATACTGACTGCAAAGTCAAACGCCTCGATGAAAACGTGCATGTACATTAGCGGAAAATACAAAGGAAACTATAGACTGGAAAGAGGAGCACGTGCGTATGTGAATTCATAAGCGATACTCGTGCAGAGAAACGTAAAACGCCATCGTACCGGAACATTATCGAGCAATCATCGACTCGATTATCAAGAAGGTTCATGGCCAAGGTCCGTTAGCTCTGACGTAGCTACGTATGTGTTGTATTGCGTCACTATCAGAATACTCGTCTCCCAGAGGTATGATACAGTAACTCATCTTACACTTCCAAGAGTAAAAATGCTATCCGATTTTTCGACTATTTAATGATTCGCGTAAACGAGTGGAATCAGTAATAGCTTTTGATTTCATTGTATACAAATGTAACACGTATCGTAGTTTCCATGATTAAAACCGAGGTACGAAAACCATGTGAATATCCACAGGGTCGCTAATAAATGCGAGTGAACAAATAAAGGAATGAAATGTTTTTTTAAGGCGCAGAACACTGAACAGATTACACGGTTGTTTTCGTTGAAATTCTAAATTTGCATGTTCTTTGGTGTTGGCAGGAAGGTGAAAACGTTCGTTTAAATATAACGCACGCGACAAGAGATTAAACTCGGATAGAGTATGATCTGAAGTTTCTTATCAGTGTCCAATATCATTAATTCGCAATTTGCTGGTCTTCCACGTTTCTTATTCAAGTTCCACGCGGCCGACGATGTCACGTGCTCGCGATACAACCGCGTGGTATCTAGCAATTGGTGAATCACCGCTATTCTTTTTTACTTCGTATCGATGCATCGACAAAATTGCAATTATATTCCGATTCTTAATTGCTTAACTCGTAATTTCCAGATATTCCTACTAAAAACAAAATCGTATCGCGATATAAGCGATGTAAATTAAAAGCATTTCTTGCAGCGTTGGGTAACTTTCATTCCAATTAACGAATAAGTTTAATTGAGTTGTAATTCGTTAATAAATCTAAACATGTTATTCGTTATTTACGAATAATAAATAAATTGTTGTTCATCATTTTTTTTATTTGTCATTTAGTTCATATATTCCGTAAAGATTTGGAAACTTAAACGATAAACACGAATAAAAAAATGATGTATAATAAGTAATGAATAAAAGTTTTCGGTAATTATTCGGAACAGTGGTTGCAGTTCCGATTTCGATAAGATTACAATATGTTGTCAGAGACATCATTTTATTAAGTTCTCCAAACCAATAATGAATAATTGGGATAACAAATAATTCGAATAATAAATGATTAACTAACAATTAATTATTTATTCGTCGTTCTAATCCAAATAAAATTTTATCTGTATGATGTCTAACATCGGTTTCTTGCTCATACATTGCAACTTTCACAAAAGTGAAACTCATAAGTTTGATTGTTCCGCAAATTCTTGCATTTGAAACTTGTACTTGATTACGTGTATCGTAGAAGAAATTGGTATGTAGCATATGCAGTAGGGGCAACTGTATTACAGTTTCTATCCGTCAAAGAATAAGGAGATCTAAAAATACACCATGATACTTGAAAGAGTCGATGACCACTTGCGAACAACACAGCTTCTGAGCGTGATGTCAAAGATCTCTGTCCTCTTTTTCCATTAACCTTCTTTCCAATAAGAACCCATACTTCGAATGGTCCGCTTCAATTAGAAAATCGCCTGACCTAATGTCTCTTCGAATCCCAAGAAGATTCTCTGATATCCGCATTTTCTTCCGCACTAATTAAGGCGAATTACAAGAGCGCGTTCTTCTCTTATTGTTAGGTAACGCAACCTTCTCTCGTAATGGTAGGCAATTACGGTGAAACATCGATATAATTGACCATCCAAATGAATCGTAGTCGGACATACTTAAATGATTCTCATCGGTTAATCGATGTTCCCGTTGAAATCAAGGATGTTTCGCAAAGTTGCACAAATAAAAGGAGTACGTGACTTATAGCACGCATGTTCAAGTTTTTTACTTACTTCTATTTGGTCAACGACAGACTGACTCTGGGCGTTAGCAATTCTTTCATTGGATATTTAAATATAAAAAATAGTAGAATACTTATAATTATAATCCTATTTACATTCTTTGTTCAAGCTTATCAATGGTCTAATTGATTGTAGGCAGCTTTTATCAAGAATAAATTTTTATGTTCCTTTAAGATCCTTCAGGTTTACTCAGGTTTATTTTCATGTCAAACAGCTATACATATCGTTTCCTTAATTCCGATACTATTGCTCGCACTACTATTATACAATATATCTACATTTTATAGATCAAGGGGTTTATTGTCCGTAAATAAAATAATATAAAATAATTATTGGTAAATATACGAAGTATCCACAGTCCACGTTATAACATTTAAAGGATAAAATGAATCTCAATTTAAGAGTGTGTTTTACTATAAGCACCAAGTTTTAAAACAATGTGTGAAATCTAACCTTAATGATTATCACTGTGTGATATTGGAAGATTGGCAAAATTCTATGCAGAACAAATTGAAAGGTTGTGCGAGTTAAATGGAAATTCACACCCACCAGATGCATTCTAGTTTCTGTAGCTACATTGTACGGTTACGTTAGTATGCTGCATAGAAAGTTTAATGACCTTTAAGAGTACATCTATACTACTATTACTATTCTTGTGGAAAATTACTTACTAAATTAGCACATGCTAATGAACACGTAGTCAATTTAATCCTATTATTAGATATGCATGAGAATCTTCTTCCTTTAATTAATGTTTAACGCCCCATCGACTTGCGTTATTTACAACAACCTAAACAATTTACCGTATATATACTTTACTGTATATATTAGGTGTGTAAATTAATCTAGTGTCTTTTTAAGCAAGATTCAAGTTGAAGTTTAAGTTACACTTAGACACAAAAAGGAGACAGCTCCAATAGTAAAATCATATTTATTGCAACAATAAGAAAAGTATAGGTTTAATATTCAATGTAGAAGCTTATTAACATGAATATTAATCGACCAGAAATTTATAAAAATGAACTAAATTTGAAACTGTACCGCATTTTCAATTACTTTTTGTCGAATAACTCAAATTATCCCAAAGTGGAGCTGCCTCCTTATTGCTGTAGGTCTTTCAATCGTGTTTTTAAATTACAAAGTATAAACTAACTTATCTATTATTTCCATTATCTTGAAGAGGATATTTATAACCCCTCTTCTGATATGACGGGAAAATGTTTGAATTTAGGAACGAATCGAAAGGCGCCGAATTAATTGACACATCTAAGAGGGACCAGAATCTTTATTATCTGCTCATTTATTCATCTTTGCTCCATTTTAAAGCCAATTTTAACCACTTGTTACCCAAATTTTGTTCTTGAATTTTGTAGTAAAACCAGGAGGTAAATGAAGCGCTTGGTATCCGATAAATCAATTCAGCGGGGACAACTTTTAGGTGACTGATTTGATTATCAAAGCGAAAGAGAGTAACAAGCTTGCTGTCATCGAATGACATCATTTACTACTCCGTTTTAAAAAGTTTGTGCCAGTCGTGTGGAACACGATAAACCATGGCACACATAAATGTACGCATATATGAACTGAACATAAATATCCTCCTGTTATCGCTAATGGTAAATATAATAATAGCTCGGTGCACAACAGCAGCTTGTTCAAATATGCCGTGTTTATTTTACCCGTTACAAAAATTAAACAGCGTTCGTTCTTTTTTTGCTCCTTTATTAGCCAAACTTCAAGTCTAATTATTTAATTAGAAACGTCAAGTTTGTAATTCGTTTTCTTTTTATAACCTATTTCTAGTATTTAAAAAGAACCTTATTTATTTTTTAGTCCTATTTACCATTTGGAATTTATAATAAGAGATCAAGGAATCGGTTCAGCGAACTGGCGATGATAACATGTAAGAGTCTTATCTCGCAAATTACATATTTTTGCGGATCGATGTTTACATTTATCAAATTCTATTATCTTTTAACCCTTCTTCGGATTAAAGGGGTAGCGAATTCAAATTCAGCATGTTCTAATTCACGTTGATATAAGTATTTAAAAATTTGTGTAATTCCGTATTGCCACAACAAATTTTTAATACTGCATTTGCACTTATTAACACGGTGATAAGGTTAAAGAAAGAAATAAATTGTAAACTAAACATACAAGTCCGAAGGATAAAATTTCCATTACATACATGAGTCTCTAGGAAACCAAAATAAAGGCGACATAAATATGCAATTATCTTGCTCTATTGCAATATTTTTCTGTATTGTAATTGCCGAATACAAAAAAAAACACGTATTTTCACTTATCCATACGTAACACATTTTAATAATTATTTTATGTATAATACCAACTTAAGATCAGAAATTTATAATGCTCATTCACGAATCACCTATACTTATTTCTTTTTTTAAAAAAGATGAGTGCAATTTATTTCAAGTATTATATAAAACTTTTCATTGAACGTTCTTAATCTTCACCTTCCGAGGAATCAGCGTAATTTTATACAGCTGACCTCTGACTTCGGCTTCTTACCAACTCACACGGAGACTCAACGAACTGATCACTTTTGGTCATTATATGCCATACTTAATTAAAATGTAATCGCTAGCAGTAAGATTTCGAAGACGTACTTGATATGTAATTTTAATTTTAAATACAGTAATGCTTTAAGATAATCGCTTGCAAAATAATTTTAGAATAATGATACCGATTGTTGATCAATTTAAATATTGTAATGTGGACTTTGTTTCTAAAATATAGTATATCTTTGCATACTATACACATTCTGCACGTTTTCTACTACCTACGTAAACTACGTCGCCACGTGTAAAGAAATTGCTTCCTCGAAACCACTCAACATTCATTTTAAACATTCGTTTGTATCATCAGTAGCCTAATAAATATTCCAGGAATATGATTTAAATAAAATTACCTGCATAAATTTCTATTGCTTTTGAAAGCTAACAAATCAATCGATTAATTTTTGTCGAACCTTTTCAGAATTAGATTCCAATAAACATATCAATAGAAGAAAAATGACGGCTAAATCATGCTTCGAGAATAATGTGGGCCTAGATGAAATAGAGAATTCTCGCTACGTATTTTCCAGCGATATGGTGCGAGTAAATATGGGAAAATTACGACAGCTAGTGGAATTGTCCAACCTCACCAGACATCAAATTCTACAAAAATACGGGAACTTAAGGAAACTTCGTACGAAAAGGAGAAAGAAACGTAGTAAGAAGTGTCGCGCGACTAACAGAGCATAAGATTAAGTATTATTTTTTCTTCAACTTTTGACATTATTTATCTTTATCGACGCAAGATTGGAAATTCCAACTTCTCAGAAGTTTTTCTTTTTCTTTGTTAGCTCTTCCTTTCATTCCTCGAAGAACGATACTCCAAATAAAGACAAGAAGTGGAAGACTCAGCGAATTTGTTTTACGAGGCATGTTCGAAAGAAGCTGGTTCTGTGTTTAATCGAAACAAACGAGCACATGTACAGCAAGGCCACATATGTTGACTTTGCAAATGCATCGCAGTGCAGTTGAACGTAGAAAACACGACTCGGCTATGTCTCTTCTCGATATTTTCCTGCGCAAACGCGTCTGAGCAAACACGCTCAATTGCGCTGAATATTGACAGTAATTGTATATGCGCCCGAGTATTACAATCCAGACGACTTTGCCAAAGATATTAAAGGGGTATTCTATTGAAGCCAGTAAAAAAACCCATGTTTTAATGCAGTTTATTCTTACACTTTGGCGCTCTGCCAACGTGTTTATAAAATCATAAGATGAAACTCCTAAAATTCACGCACTTACAAAGAGTTAGAAAGAGAGGGCGACTATATTTTAGTTTGTGGCTGTTTGAGAAACATTAAACAAAGTTTTCGAGGAAAGATATTCTTCTCAGGAAACTATCGAACGAATCGAATTGAAATTTAGCACGCACCTCAAGTATACTTCAAACTATCGTCTAAATCTTGAACTTTTTTATATCTTTAAGAATAGAACTACCAAGGCAGTCAAAAGAACCGATTACAAATTTACCATAATACTTATATAAATTTGCAACGGTGTATTTTTTTAGTGCATCATTCCGTGCTTTTCTGTACAAAATATAAATGAAGATTTATTGTACTTCGATCACACACGGGCTTTGCAAACGTCTACCATTTTTATTTCTTTGGTACAAATAAGTATACTTCATTCGTCGAAAGATCTAGCGTTAACGTTGCTAATTTTTTCTGCGCCGCGAGAAGTAAATATTTTTAAGTAAAACCAGTTCCCCTTAAGGTGAAAATGACTTAGTAACGTAATCGTTCGTGTGGGTCAGCTGTGGAAGAAAATGCAAACAATTTGGAATACAAAATGGAAGAATTTGTGTAACTTATTACGACTCGACGAAACTCACATTGTTTAGATATTGAAATAAATTCTTTTCGATTCGATAGTTTGTAGAAATTAGCTTTATACGATAACTCACAATCAGTATAACTGGAAAGCGGAGTCAGCAATCGTGGAAAGCGCATGAATGGTCGAAGGAGGACACGTGTAATGTAAGGCGATGAGTTTACAAAACATGAACAATTTTTACTACTAGAAAGAACGAAGCTTGGTGACATGTAAAATTTACGATCGTAAGCAGCATATAGTTGAAACACGATAAGCTAAGTTCCTATCGGTCTCCTCGATACAGTTGCAAATTCGTTTGATCGATAACTTTATCCACAATTTTCAACAATATTTTTATATACATTCATTTTTAATCATGCTGTATTTTTTGAGAATAATTTTATCACTTGAATAAATACGTGGGACAAAACGGAATTTTACAGCTATTTATTACATTATATCTGACATTAGAACTACCACCAACAATTAAGATGTACTTATTTGTACCAACGAAATTAAAACGATAATATATAATGCAATGAAAATATTAAGTCATCCCATAAATACCATCGTTTCTTTTAATTGTAAGTGCAACCTATTACTATTTATATCTATCTTTAATCATCCATTTATTGAACATTGCTTTTTATAATCTTCCCGATATCTCATAAAATTTTTGGATTTCTTCTTTAAATAACTTTGGATACACGCTTATTTAAAGAAATCTAAGAAACGACATTACTTATGGGATGATCTAATCTCACAAATGTAGCAGTGTAAATTTATGTAATTTTTATAAGAAATTAGGAATGGATCATTTTTACCATTTTAGTAGTTTTAGTGTTAATTTACGAAGTTAGAGTTAACATCTTGAAAGAAATTTCAAAATGTTGACGTAAGTTATTGACACAAGAGGACGCAATTTGAATAAAATTAAGATACGCGTGAATACATTTCTTGCACGAGAATCTCTTAATCATCATGGCGGAATGTTAAAAGATGTGCGCGTAGTTTAACCCAGGTCAGTGCATAAGCCATTCAACACAGTAATATTCGACTCGGTAAAAGTTTCCGTTTGCCACGGCTCTACAAAAAGTTTATTCATTTTCGAGATTACTGGCGTCAGTAAGTCCTCCTCTTCCTGCAAGGCAACAGGACGCTTAATTAAGGACCACTAGCGGTTTCCGGTTCACTCGTATCTCGGTTAAGTTCAAACGTTCCATTTTCGTAATTATACGAATCTCATATTTCTTATATTTAACAATTTCATTATGCAGTGATCGACACAATCACATCAGACGCAAAGAAAATTTTCCGAACCGTTATGTTAATATGTACCTCTTAATTTTTAACCTCGATAATGCGAATCTTAAGGAAAGAACTAAAATCTACGAGTTACAAAGATTTCAATTTATCGAACTTTTCTAGTAAAACTTGCGAGCGGTAAAGATATCGAAAATGATTATGTTTTCCAGCATTCATTTATTTGACAAATTATGAAATATATACACAGTGAAGCACAAAATTATTGATACAGAATAACAGGTATAGAGGTATATAAAATAAAAATTTTAATATTGTTTTCTTTTATGTTATATTTAAAGTGCAATTCTATTTTTTCCTGTTATCTTTTTGCTTCTGTGGCAATAATTTTGTGACTCATTGTGTATGACATACAGAGGTAAAAATGCATGTAAATATGTGGCAAATAAATCAAGTTGAAGTAAGTTTTATTTCGATTTATAGAGGTTTTCACCTTATAGTGGTGTTCGAGTTAAAGAGGATCGAGTTATCGAAGTTCGATTGTAAAAGAGGAAAAATGACCTAATCTGAACCTATCCTAAACTGAATCTGAAATTTAATCAATTTTTCGTACTCGTGAACCTCTATAATTAATTCCATCGAATTTCTGTGAATTTCCATTTCATCATTCCTCGAACTGTGTGATCCGAGCAAACTTCGGAATGAAGGAGATTAATGCAGAGGAATTATCTAGTTAGATTAGGGTAATTGCTATGTCAGTAGCGTCTCAATTTGTATGAATCGTAAATGGAGAAGGGACTCCATTGACATAGGCGAGACGAACGCACGAAAATGGCCAGGAAACGTCACGTGCCAAGAAATCACGGGTAGGTGGCCTTAATGAATTGAATTAAAGTCCAGCAGCGAACGTTTACGGTTAAAAATAGACACGAACGTGTCCCCCTTTCATCGGCCCGTCATTTTAATCAAACGTCCCGGGGGCGACGATAGGAACAGTCCCTTAATCTCGCCTCTAAATATCCTTCCGTATACAGTGTGTCCGAGAAAAGTCCACCACGGACTTTTTGCATACGGCTCACGATGCTCACGTGTATGCATGACGCAAGTAAACGAAGAAATTCCTATACAGACGTGCCCGCACGCATGAGTAAATTCGCAGTTCCTTTACATTCACTTGTTAGCAAACATCTCGAATATTTCTTTTTATTAAAATATTTAAATGACATGGTTATGGTAAAAAAAAGGCTGCATCGTAGCATTAAAAAGAAATATAGATCGCAATATGCGTCGCGACCTAATGGCGAACTCCGATCGTTTTATCAAAATTCCAAATGTTTTCAATCGTTTATCATCTCAAAAGTCAAAGTTAGATTTATGCCAATGAACAGACAGAGCAATAAAAGAATAAATAAAGGAACAAAAGATCGAGGGTCGACTCTTTGCGAGACACTCCCGTCTAACTCCGTGCAGGTGCAGCCACAAGGTTTCAGTCACGTTTACAACGGACAGGGACGAGGGGACAATGCGCTCGTGACGTGAGTCACGTTTCAAGATGTTACCCGTTAATGTTAGGCTCGTCAACAGGTCAACCTTCCTCAATGAGAAGTGGCGTCCAAGTGCTGACTTCACTTTACCACGTTTTACGTTCCTACGATCACGTAAATAATATACCATCGAAACTCTTGACCAATAATCGGCAACTTGAGTTTCGCGGGCACTTAAGTGCCGGTGAAGTATTTTTTAGGGACCCACACGTGCCAATATTCAAGCATTGAACATTCTTCAAATTTTGTATTACATCAGATCGAAACATTTCGGAAGGACGTGAAACAATATATTTCGATGATTCGAACAAAAGCAGGGAAAATAAATGTGTTGGATGTACTTTAACCCCCTATCCATTCGTATTTAAAGGCAAAGTGCCCTCGACCATAAGTCAGTGCTTTCAACGTGCCCTTCTTTGTGAAAAAGTTGACGATCTCTGTTACTGATCATTTTTTTGGAAGGGACTATTTTGTTAGGAAGCGATAACTTTATGCCGTATCGAGCATCTGTTTTGTATCCTGGTCGTCTCGTGGATGCTATATATAACTTACACCCGCTATATTTGTTACAACCACTCCTACTGCTTTCCAATTATACGCGGAGATACCTGTTGACCGTACAACGCAAGAAACATTACGTCACGATAATATTCGATCTCCAATGCCTCCTGACACTGATCACGTTTTACGTTTCTTTGCTATTCTCTTCGATTTTCATGGAAGATTCCGAATGGCAAGAGATGTCCATGAACTTGGCCGTCTGCCACGTTCATTAAGACTCTTTTAGGACAGCTAAAGTGAGCAGATCGCTTATATAGGATACTGGCCCAATTGTTCGACACGCGGTTGGCAAAGCCACTTTTCACCCTTTCGCTATGGCAAAGTTGGCAATCACTGTGCCAAAGTTGCACATGACAATTCAGTCGCGAGTCTACAGTGTAACATCTACTACCTTGCAAATTATTCGCTTTTTAACGATTTAATTACTGATTAAAATTGCAAAAGGTGGCCAAAACACATCTATTTGAAAAAAATCGCGTCTATCGCAAATAACAGTCTAACTATCGTATAGAGAAATATTCTATTATTAACATAGTAATTAAATAAATGCCTTACATATGACACTTTAGCTTTGTAAAGAAATCGAGATAGGACATTTCAATACTTTGTTTACTTTAATATTGTTCCTAGATTTCTACAAAGTACTTAAAACTTTCTAACTTCATTTAAAAAGTAAAAAACATGTTGCACTTCAAATACTTTCGTACTACTTAAAAAGTGAAAGAATGCGAAATAAGATATTTTAACTTAGGAGGGCAGATTTCAAAACACGCCTAGAAGATGATTCATTTTGTTTTAAAGCTTACTGACGTAAACGTGACGGTTAATGACTTGGAAACTATTTATGGAGCAAAGTGAACTTGTTACAGGGTCTTTCAGAAATCACCGTCGGATATCTTTTAGAGATATAAATGCAGTGCAGAATTAACCATTTAGCAAAATAAACATAGAAGGGCGCTATATAAATATAAATAAACCAAAATTACGTGATAATGTAAAATTCAATAGTAGTAATAAATTTTTACTTTACTGTAAGTTCCTTGATTTCGAGAAATCAAATTTTATTTTCCGCAAGTGATTAAGAAATTATGCATTGCAAAGGGGAGCTCAGAACTTTTTAAGTAGTTAGGACCTTTGAAAGTTTTAATTCGATCTTGTACAAATGTCAAGTAAACAAATTAAATATTCCTCTGAAATTAGATTTCATGCATAGACCATGGTGGAGAAGATCGGGATTTTTAGGGACGTCGGTGAAACATAAATAAAGTTACCCGTTTCCCTGCCTTCATTCTTCCCTTTGATGGCTTCAAAGTAAGCAACCAACCGAGCGTTACAAAGCGATTCCTTTTTCATGCTCTGCCCACGAGAATGTCTCTCAAGGGATACAATTTGATATTCAATTTCCCTTTCCAGAAAAATTTCAGCGAAGACATATTATTTGAATCGTTTCACTTCGGGTTGGCCGAGTCGAAAATCGATCGACCGGTTATCAACGATCAAATTAAATTTAGTATACAAACATAAAAACTGTATACGCGTGTTGTTGCTTTAGAGTTATCTTTTATCACGAAATAGTCAGACCACACGGGTGTGATAGAATAAAAAAGAAGCCGATAAATTACACAACGGCGCCTATTTAAAATTCGTAGTAATCGATAGCGATAATTCTAAGCAAAATAAATGAAATTATGCGGGGATAAGATTCACAAGCTTCATTACGAATGAACGTAAACACAGTAATTATAATTACAATAAATGTAGTACATATTTCTAAAAATAAGGAGGCTCCGTCGGAAAAACAAAAGCAATCTTAAAATAATATAACGTTTATCTTTTTAAGACCTCAAGCAGCAGTCAACTCGTATAAAACAATCGCCGATTATACAAAAAATTGAATCACACTGAATTTTTAACGGTAAAAATAACGTATTGATACAACCGGCATCTCAGGTTAGAAAGAAACAGACGATCGCGCCAAAATCTTTGAAATTCAATCTTTTATTTCGTACCGGCAATGATGCGGCCGGTATACTCGCATTATTCTTAACGAAATCAATATTCTTACATTGAACGTTTAGAACGGTATATTGTTACAAAAAATCACGCCTAATACGTAAAAGGCAGCACACAGTTGCATTTGTTTATGCGTCAGTCGTGGCACGCGAAATGGCCGCATTCTACTGACAGCTGCTCGCGTCTTTCGGAAGAAACGAATCTCCGACTTACCTCCGAGACTTTCGTCCGAAGTGAATTTCACAGTGGACGACATCACGGTCCACGCACTAGCTCACTCAGAATCCGGTAACGCACGCACGAACAACTGACACTTTCGCGAAACACGTTATAGCGCAGAAACGACGCATTCACAACGAATCACCGTGGTAAAATGCCCGCCGAGACGCGCGACTCTGCTTTGTTTTGATGAAACGTCAACACACGCACGTCAGCTAGACCGGCCAATCACACTGCACGCGCTTCAATGTAAATACACTGCGCGAGTCAAACGAGAAACGGTGCCAATGACCATGATAGATTCCTCTCACTACGTGACTCACTACATGTACCCAACGTACCTGGGCCTTGTTTGCTACGATAAAATACCCGAACGAATATTTCGTAGATACGATTGTTTGGTATATATACACACAATCGAGGGATTGTTGAACCGTTTTAATGTTTACATTTAACGATCGTTTAGCTAACTTTGAATAGCGTAGATATATGTTTTTAATTAAAATACAAATTGCGATAATCTTTTTGTTTATGCGTTGTTAAAGATTGTATCGCGTGATAGTGGAGCACGGCTACTCCCACTTCTTTCGTAAAATACTATAAATATATGTGCGAACAGAAAAAGTCATAAATATAGAACATATACGCTATGTATATATTTATATCGGTATCGCCTTAGCTTAATAATAAATAAAATTGTGTATACTGTTATAATATTAAATTGACCTTCTTTTTGTAAATAAGACCTTCTTTTGAAAATTCTTCTTTGTTCGTTTGGTTTACTATATACTTTCAAAATTCAGATCAAAATCAGATGTACGAATAATAAATATAGTTGAAAAATTAGCGAAAATATAAAGACGTAAATTGATGAAGAAATAAGTAAAATCTGATTACAATTATAACTAATCGTGTCAGTGTTCAGATCAAAATCAATTACTCGAAGAAATCAATATTTATCAACTTTTAGAGCACAAAGTACATTGCTCCTTTTGTATGTGGTGGCAGCACCATCCCAGTATTACTTCAAGGGTTAATTTGTGTTGCATGACACGTATTTTACCTATGAACTGCGTAAATCGTGTTTTCTATCGCAAATTGTCCAAAAGCACCCCGTTAAAAGGTATGTTTACACTTTACGTTTGCTGGAGCATTATCTGGTTCTTGTAATAACAATAGATACACGGCGCAATTATGAATAAAGATTAATAAATATCGTTTTGTCGATACTAAAAGTAGACAGTTAAAAATGGTCGCCTTGTAACAGATCTGTCAAGCAATATTTTACCGTATCCGGATTGCTACGATGCGATAAATATCGCAACTCCAAATTTCTAGTTGTTAACGTGTCCGTTCGATAAATTCCAAGTAAATGTAACGATCGACCAGTTTGTACGACTAAAAAATGTAATTTCGCAGCCGATGCTACCATATGTGTAAACGGGAGCAATTTAAATATTTCACTCATAAATTTCGTCCGTATTAGAAAGTTACTGGTTTTCTTTCGTAAACGCATTAGAATTTTCAATTATTACGCCCTGCTCGTCGAGTTAACGATCATCGCTTTATTAACAAATTTATCTCATTAAAACGAATAATAATACTTTTTATGTTAAAATTCAACGTGTAATCGTTAATGTATAAAAAAAGAAATGAAAAATATATAAGTACAATTATCATATAGAAGCAAATATATACTAAACAAATTAAGAAGGAATTAATTTGTTTATAGATTATTCGCTGTATTGCTAAACAACTATTTGGAATGAAAATGAAGATTCCAAACAATCGTTCTGGGAACGATTATGGAAATGAAACAGGGATCATCTCTTACATGGATAATAATTTTGATTCTGAAATTGATGTGCCAGGAACAGAAGAAAGTGACTTTTCTGAATATCTTTGGATGGAAAATGAAGAAGAATTCGATAAAGAGGTTTGATTCTCTACAATTTTAGTGATGAAACACTTAGTTATGAAGTTCTTTTATAAAATTCTAACAAGAAAATCACTAAAAATCATCATAGGTGATTCAACAATTAATGGAAGAAGAATTAACAGAGGAATGCTTAAAAGCAATGTGGGAAGATGAAAGGCAGCATGAACGAAATACAAATTCTATTGCTTGGTCCACTGCTACAAGTATGCCTGAGAATGGGGCTGAACTTTGTCAGCAGCTTAGTAATCTAAAAATGCACGATGACCTTGCTAAGCAGGTACAATTTAATTCTAATATGGTTTTAAATTTCATTATTACAGAATGGGTAATCATGAAAAAATAAACAAAAAATGTATACATATTTTTAGAGTACATTAAATCCAAATGCAGCTGAATTCGTTCCAGCATTCAAGTCAGCAGTAACATCTGTGAGTACACCACCAGAAGTTATTGCGGAATCATCATAGAAGCCATACATATATTTCTTTAATTGAATAAAACATGGGCTATATGTATGGCTAATATTTACCACCTTCAGTAACACAGTTGTATTAACTGAATTGTATTAAAAGTTAAGTGACTGTGACTACACGTACAAAAAGTATAATGATCATCAAAGCAGATAATACATAATGCTGTTATAATATGATATTTAAGAGTACTGAAGTCAGTTGCATAACCATAAATTGAAAAAAAAAATATATATATATTATTCAAATTTTTATAGTCGTGAGATATTGCATAATAATTATAAACATTTAATTTTACATATATATTTTTCGTCGATATAACGAACAATGATATATACATAAATCACTTGTTATGGAAATTTGCAAACTTATACTTTTTTCATTTAATTGAGAAAATGGTATCTCGAAAAGCAAATGTCTATAACTTATCCGAAATTGAGGCAGCATACAAAAACAGATATTATATGAGTTTTTTCATTAGTTACGTTTGTACACGCATCCCACGATGAATTTATTGCATCCAAGTAAACATACTTTTTTTAATTCTTTCAGAATTGTTTCTTTTATTCAGATCTGAAAGTTTTTATACACTGTAGTACGCGTTTCTAGATGAAACACTTTTCTAAGAGTTCCTTTTGTAACACTTATTTTATACTGGTATACATCTTCTGTAATATCATTGACACGAATTAAGAGCATACACCGAAGTCGTTCAGACTGATGCAAGTAAAACGTTACATTGAAAAATGTATTGCATCCAATGCATATTTTGTTGATGAAACAATACTTAACTACATCCGATTATACGAGAAACACTTTTGGTCTTTATTTTTATTGCCAGACTTTTTTCTATCTTTTAAAAAAGGAAAAAAACCTATGTCATAATTCTGGTCCTCTATCAGCATATGTCTTGAAAGACTTGAAGATCTCAAATGAAAGTCTTACACAGGCTGTGAGGGACACTTCTATGACTCTCTTTTGTGATACTGAGAGTCGATGTATTACTTACTTACTTTAATTAAGTAATAAAATTTCTATAAAATAATATTTTAAAACTGATTAGAGTATGTATATGAAATGTAATATTATTGGAAAATACTGTATGTGGTGAATGTACTTTGCATTGTTAGTCAAAATTTTGAATGATAGAAATATAAATTTTACAACCCTTTCCGTTACCTCTATTCGGTTTAAATCTATTACAAATTTACTTAGCAATGAAACTTCTGAAAAATATATAATATGATTTTAATAATGAGTAGTAATACATTTTCACCACTTATAAGTACTATTTGGAAACACGTATTTATGTACAAATTCTATTAACATTTTTTGCATTGTGATAGATACATACTGTCAGGATTTTATAAGATTGCATGAGATAAATCTGTATTACTTTAGTCACAACATACTTTAGTATGAGTGCAGTAACTGTGATTACAAAGCAAATTACATAGTTTATCATATAGATTACTCTCACAGTTTAAACGAACTGGTTGGTTTCACGATGCTTCGCATTATTTCCCGTATGAAATCTTTTTTTTTTTTTCTTCACACATCTCTTCTGCTTGCGGCGCTCCTCATCAAAAAAGAAAAAAATAAAAAAAGGGTAAAAAGAACAATATATTTAGTTCTAATAGTTACACGTATTCATAGGTTTATTTAGAGATGATTCAAATTTAGTGGTGCATTAATCGTAAAACAATGAAATAACAATAAATTTACGCAACTTGGTTTAAGTTTTAAATTTAACTTAGTATGAAGAGACTGCTTTCTTAGACTTAGGATTTATTCGTTTAACAGGATCTGATGTATATTTAGTTATTATTTACGAATTTGTTAAATAATGCTGATCAAATTACATATATATTTCAATTTAAAAAAGGCATCTATTTAGTTTGTATAACTTTACATTTTTTGCAATGAAATCATAAAAAAAAAGAATGTAAGTATAAAGCATACTAATAGTCATAAACATGTATCATAGTCACTGAATCTGTGTCAATTCAAATGACATGCAGTATTTAAATCATATTATTGATATTTTTAGTAGCATGTCATATATATCAATAAACAAAAAAAACTGTATTTTAGCAGTAGAAAAAATATAAAGAATTGATCTGGTTACAATGTAACCACTATATAATGTACCATTGCATTGAGTTTTCTTATACTCAAGTTGTCTAAAATTTTGAATGATACCCGAAAATAAATATCACCTTTTTTATGAGTTCTTTCAATAGTACCTGTATTCATTTGGTGTGTAATAATAATGATACTAATAAATAAGGTAGTCTAAGTTTTAAACAAGTAAGCAATTGCAATTGTTTCATAATACTATGTACAATTAAAAAGTGAAAAAAATCAGTACTCTAAAAAGAAAAAAAAACGTATGAAAAAAGAATTTGTGAATGTAACAATACAAATAACTTACTTATTTAGATTTTAAAAAGCACAAATACTGTGTTTTAATTTCATTCAATTATTAATGTGGTTGTGCAGTATATACAATTTTCCAACTTCACACGGTTGGGATAAAAAAAATGACAAAAAATTTAAAATGCAAAAAATAAAATATTACATAAAATGGGTAAATAAGTTTTTTTCTGTAGTGATAAACTTTTTCCTTTTGTAATTACTATTACAAAAGTAACACGTAGTAAACTAGGATAAAAACAATTATATTTTTTAAGCAAGTGTGAATTATTACGATTATATCATTGCCATTAATTATTTGCATTTGCAATTCCCCGTATTGTATTATTTCTGTAATATTTAGTATATAAATGAATTCTATAAAATACAAACCTATGCATTCCATTTGATATTTTCCCCATCCTTTGATTTATGTTATTAACACATCCAAGACTGATAACGTAGTACTACGTCGGTTTAAATTCTTTAGCTGGATACCGGAATCGTAATCCTACGATTACTTGGTTTTGTATATCTTTTTAAATTATTATCCGCACTATCGCATCAAATAACAAACAATGAACACACTTTCATTGGTCTAATAAATAACTTGTTAAATTATTTTAATATTGCTAATAATTTTTCATCAATTTTCTCAACGTGCGCTTGTGGAATTTAAATTTCTTAAATTTTAAAGAACAAATGATTATAATTATCAAATCAAAAAGTAAAATTGTTTATATTCACACATATTTAAATAGCAGACTATTGCGGTATTCGGCTATAGACTTTTGAAAATTATATGCAAATTAATGCTAAGTACCTCGCATTATAATTACTGATCGCGAATGTGTTAATTCCTTGTCGTATAAATTTTTCGAAGACTATTCATTGCGACGTTAGCTTAACACTGTACCAAATGCAAAATACTAAAATATTATGCATAATTTGTATTGATTAGTGGTCAATTTTCCGAATGAGGATTATACTTTAGGATTGAAATTACTATTTATTAAAAAGTACAGTGCGTTTCTATAGTAGTTAGACCAAAATACGAACCACGAGTGTAACTGGTTATTATATGGCAAGGGGTTAATTACATTTTTTAGTAAAACACAATTAATAATAAGAAAGGACGTTTGTTAAAAGCATCACCTTGTATTTGGCAGCATATCAGTAACTACAATTTAATCTTACAATTATTTCTATATAAATTAGTGTCTGTTTTACAACAGTAAAAAATTGATACCAATACATATCGCGTTTAAAGTCTACTGAATGTGAAATGCTTTTATTCCACACTTTCTGCAAACACTTCAATATATTTTTAATGCAACATCTACTATAATAACTACACTGATATAAATGAAACAATACATATTATAATGTAAAGTGCAATTTTATATTTACCATTACGTATTTTGCCACACGCACAACATACTATTTTTTGTAGTTAATCGGGTGAATCATGCATCGTTTGCTACAAAATTTATAAATGCGTAAACTTCGATCGGCGGCCAGTATTTTCTAGGTGATTTTTTTTTTAAATGCTGGATTGAATGTGTGTCAATTTTAGATATATCAACATAAATTCTAATATGCAATAGATGAAAATAACTTGTACCCACTAGTAATGTACTTAAGCTACTTTAGCGGAGAAAATGATTGGTAAATTAATTATAGATGAGGCTATAAAAACGTTTTCAATACAATATTTCAATGATTATATGAAGTATGAAATTGGTATCAGTTTTTTTACAATTATTTCTTATATGCTATATAGGTAATACAAAATCAACATAAAGAAGATTTCCTTAAAAATGTGTAATCATATTTACTTATATACAATCATTAAATACTTTGATCTGCAGTCTCTTTATTCCAATGCAATACTGTCTTATTTTATTGCTTTTTGCAAGTCTTGTTCACACACAGAGTAACACGTTTCTTCCATCAAATCATTAATATAATGTTCAATAACAAAACGTGCAACGTTTTTAATCGAATCGAAATCACCTTGGAATATAGTAAAAATACATTAAAAGAAAATGTATGCAGAGTAAAAGATACATGTAACTAAAGTATACAAGTAAAAAATTTACGCGCTCAAAAAGCAAAATATATTTCGTTATAAAAAACGCGCATCTATAAAAAAAAAAGAGTTCATACAACATTTTTATATATTATAGTACTTTTTTTGGAATTATTGGAATTACACCGTTGGAAGAATGTTTAGCATTACTATTTATATTTTACTTGGTTTTCTGTGTAAAAGCATAACAAAGTATTTAGCAATATTATTGTCAAAATATTCATTATAATAAGAAATCGACATTCATATAACGTATTAGCAAAAATTCAAGGCCTGAGATTATTATTAACATTACTTAAAATAACAGCCTTATACACTTTTTTTTTATTGTTAGAGACATCTTTTCTGGATATGTATACGAATGTGTATGTTTTGTGTGTGTGTTTGAGTGTGTGTGTATGTGTGCTCGTTATAAAATCGTTAAATAGGATAATCTACGTATTAACAAAAAGAAAAGATAATTACCAATTTCAGTCCAATGCTACCCTTGTATATCACAACAAAAATATGAGGCCTCTAATAAGCTGACATTGATATATACGCAAGTATATAAACGTCACTTATTTCGTTAATACTAGTTAATAAAATCGTTATTAAAAAATTGTTATACGTACAACTAAAATTTATACTTTCCATATAAATAATTATAACGAAAATTTAAGATATTTCCCTATAAGATACTTAATCGATGTCACAAATTCCATTGCATAATTAATTAAGTATTATAGTCGTACTTTTCGAAATTGTAAATTTCATTTGCAAAAAAATACATCCAATTGCTAATATTTACGAATAATGTAAAATTGTAAACGCGTAATGTAAGTAAAGTATATATATATATATATATATATATAGTAGTTTGATGTTATGATAATCATAAATTATCAAACAATGTGTCGTTAGATTGTAGATCACTCTTATATTCTATGAAAAATTGTTGACACCTTATTAATCGGAATCTAAAGTTCACACATATTTTTTTTAGAAAAAGAGGTCAATCTTTGAGATCTAATTAAACGTTTTCTGAAAATTGACACGATCATCATTATACTGTACTTTTTTGTTTCTCAAACATTTAGGAATTTATAATTATAAAGAACGTTAACACTGTTTTTTTTTCCATGCAAGATATTTTATTTTCGAGTGGTTTTTTATCATTATAGTTCTCTGTGTTACGAATATCTTTCTTCGATCACAATCATATATATGAAATTTTTAATAACATTTAAAATCTTTTTTACTTGCTCAATTTAACTAGCAAGCATCATAGATAATGCTATGACTATTATATGATTGTGCATTAATGATATTTAAAATATATATCGACATTTACCACAGAACAATTTCATTTAAATTCTTTGGCAGTGTGATATAGTTTTGCAGAAAGAGTGATTCTTTTGCCTTATATTCCATGGTGTACATATATTTATACATATATAATAAATTAATAACACAGATTCTCTGTGTTTCGAATTTTATACTCAATAGAAAATAAAACATCTTGCTCGTATAATTTGTTTAAAGGTGATGCTGTATACTAGGTTTCCATTTTTATTAAATTACTTACACATAAAACTTTTTAAACGCTTTCTGTAGGACTCTGAAATTCGGAAAGTGCGTGTATCGGGTTTTGCACTTTTTTCTGTGAACCTTTACGTACTTTCGCCCTAACTTCTTCTGGTCTTTCTGGACGTACCAATGGTTTCTTTTCTGGCGCTTTCATTTTCCATACAACAATTGGAGACTGCGCGCAAACGAAAGAAATATTCATTATAAATATGAGAAACGGACAATAACTATAATTTATAATTTAATAATTAATAACTAATTTCCATATTCACGATATTTGAATCCGAAATTTTGCAAGGACTCGAAACTCTCGAATTTCTCGAAACTCTAAATACTTACTACACGATTATAATGAAAGTGTTTCGGTTAAAATAAATCTAAAATTAATACTAACAAACTCAATTGGATCATTAAACAGATAAAAAAATTCGTATCATGACAATATTCTCGTTATTTACACAAATAATTATTTATCTAGGTTTTGAGTATTTCGAAGTTTTGAATATCCATTCCCAATTATAATCTCAAAAAACAAACCTCTTCTAATCATTTTTCTAAAACTCTAAATATATTTTTGGTATGCAAATACTTACATACTATGAAATCCAGTGGTTAGTTAATAAAAAAAGTTTTAGCGTTAATCTTAGTTATGTATATAATAAATAATAAATCTAACTTATTTAAAATAAAATTCAATAGGAACGGTAGATCTTTGCTGATCGATCATAGTTCTCTTTGAAAATATTTTGCCGTAATTTTTTAAAATTTATGTACTGTATGAAATTACACGTCATGTACGATTAATAATTAAAATAATTGAATCGTTAATCGTTGATTAAATTTTTGCCCAAGTCTGCTTAATAGCATTGAATGTAGTTTAATTTGAAATAAAAGTTTTCATAATATTCTACATACAACTTATTTCATTTAAGAGTGAAGATCTATCGTTCTTAATGAAAGACCCCATTAAAAGTATAAAATTCGTACAATTCAATGCAATACAGAAACAATACTTACGGTAACTGTAGATTGTCGAGGATATTTCGTTGATGCAACATACGATGCTTTAACAGTAAGAACAACTGCATTCATTAAATTCTTAGCTGCCTGAATGAGGGAAGTTGCACTGTCCAGTCCAGATACAATTAATTCTCCACTAATATTTTGTACATCTGCTTTAACTTTACTCGTAATATTCATCTGATGGCAATACAATGCTATACGTTGCAGATATGCCAGCAAATCCTTTTTAGTAGAACTTTCTGGACACTGATCCGCTATTTGTCTCGTCAACTTATCTAGTTTCGTTCCAGCTTCAGAAATTTTCTTTGCCGCGTTAATCACGTCCATAGTAGTTTTTAAAGGTCCACGGCCTCTAGTAAAATCTGTCATCTCCATCATAATCATACACATATGTTTCGCAAGGACAATAATATCATTCCCTGCATCGTCCCATTTGGCAACTTCTTTATCGAACTTCAGTTTCTCGCTCTTGAAGTACTCTACTTGCTGTAAGATCTTCTGCTTATCTTCTTCCGGCATCTTACGCATAGCTTCGCGAGCAGTAGTAATACCGCTAATTTCTGGGTATTCGTCAACGCCGTGTTCACCAGTTTGAGCACTTGATTTACTACGAGTTTCTAATGTATAATGTTCATCCAGTTCAACGTCTTCAGGATCTAGATCCTCATCCGCCTAAAATACGTAACGATACAAATAAAGAGAATACAGTCGCAAGAAATATAAATTAACCCTTAACTATTATTGTAAAGTGCAAAGCGTATATACTATTCGAGAATCCGACAAAATATTCAAAGTAAGCACTCGTTGTTATAATAATAAATATACGGCAGAGTTGGGCATTATTCGAATTATTTCGAATAAGTATTTATCTAGGATAATTATCCAAGTAAATTCTATTTAGTTGGATATTTTATCCGCAGAATAATTATTTATCATCCATAACAAATTATTCTCTATGTATTCGAACAATTTTCTATTCCAATAATTTCTTATTTGGATAATTTATTAATCAGATAATTTATCAATAAGATAACTTCTCATTCTTCAATAGCGAATGAAATGTTGTTCTGTATTTTTATTCGACATCCGATTTCCGAATGAACTTTAGCCCATCTCTGTTATATAGTGACATTAACTAATTTTGTTAATAGATACATGAATTTGCATTAAAATCTGCGATTTAGTTATCATATTGAATTTCCTTACTCTGTTCATCAATACGGCGCGTCTAATTTCACGAACTCCATCGTAAACTAGTCTCGAAGCGTCTATAAAATCGTTTTCATCCACATCTTTAGCGGGATTGCTTCCTAAAGCGTCTACCGCGACTTCAACTCTCTGCGCAAATTTTGGCATCACTTGTTCCCTTAAAACTTTCACCGCTTCTAAAACCCGTTTTGTATAGATACAAGGCTCGTAATTGTCCATCTCCGCTTGAACAACGTTGCACACTCTAGCAGATCGTCCGCGGATCGCACCCGCGGTTCTGTCTAAAGTATCAGCGTCGCCTTCTTGCAATGCCAATACGCATTTATTTACGTCTTCTAGGATATGATTCTCAGATACAGCCAAGAAATCATCGATCGTAGTAATATCGTCGACAGCTTCTGTTAATACCCTCACTTGATTCTCCCATGCTTGTCGAAATACTTCCATATTATCTAATGCTACTTTCGATCGATTGCGAGCCGCCAGCACGCGTGCCGCGTTAATTACTTGCGGACATAAGTTTCCAATTTGAGTCGCAGCGTAACGAACCATTTTTACACCGTCCTCATTTCCAGACATACTACACACTAAATTGGCAACCTGAACACAATCAATATAATATCGGTATTAGCAACTGTGATATAATTAGAATTTTAGATAAATAATATGTACGGCCCATACTGGAGAGCGCGTAAAATTTTTAATGGACCATGAAATAATAGTTTTTTTAGAGCTTCCATTGAATATTATCTTGTATTATTGTATTCCACTACAATGCGGTAACTATTTTAATAAGTTTAATATTCAAATATAACTCGAACTATTTTAGTAACTTCTATAATTTTTATATTCCTTCCCTTATTTAATTACTATTAACCATCTGCGGACGGATGTCGCAAATAGTCGGTCAATTTTTGTTAATTTTTTGGACGCACGGCAATTTTTAAATAAATTTAAATTAATATAATTAATAGATACTAGTCTGTTAATAACTGAACGAAAATTCATTAAATATTATTTTGTTCCATCCGCAAAGTGTTAAATACATGTAACTTTCCTCATTGATATATGATTCCAGTTAATCAGGTTTTCCAAATTTTTATATTATAAACGTTTATTTATAATATGTAAAATACGGCAGCAAAAAGGTTGAAAAACGCTATAGATAATAATAAATATTTTGGCAATATACCTCGACTAGCTTATTAGCATGCTCTGTAAAAACAAGTGCATACTCTTCTACTTCTTTATCACGACCGTTTCTTGCAGCTTCGATAAGGACTAGCAAAGGTACGCTTGTTTCCAAAAAACTGTCCGACACGTGATCTACTACAGCCTTCCGTAATTGTCTACGTAGATCGCGAGTCTTTCTGCACATATGATCGATTGCTCTTTCTAAACCTTCTGATTGTTCTTTGACACCCATCTGTTAAAACACATATTCAATTAATAGAATCAAGGTACAAAAGCAAACTTTTTGTAGGCATTCAAGTATAATCTATGCTATTTTTTGGCTAACAGCATTAGAGTGCAAGATATTAGAACTGCTTTTATTAATTATTAAGAAATTATAACACGACAATTAACTAAAAGATCGATTTTAAATTATTTATTCGACGAAAGATGCTATACCTTTTCAAGTGTAGGTGCGTTTAATATATTTTACAAGTTAACATACTAATTACAAAATTATATTTCTATCTGTTTCGTTGAAGGTAAGAAAGCTCTTTTTAGAAGAAGCTATGTACACAAGCAAATATAAAAGAATAACGTAACATTGGAATAAAGTAGAATAATTGTCTTCATCATAAAAATGGGAAAGGGTCATCTATAAGTAATTTAAAATTAAGTTTACGTTTATCTAATTTTACATGACAAATTTAAAATTACGTTTAAAATATGCACTATTTATCTACGCTATTTATTTTTTTAATTTCAATCGGTCTATAAGTATATTACATTTGGTGCTGTAATATTTATTATTTTATACATCTACAGAATATATACAATTGTGCAAATTAGGGGATAATTATAAGATTCGTAAACACTGGATTATTAAAAATTATTTGATTAGTGCGCTTGTTATTAAATATTATGTAAAAATAATATATGTGTGATTAATACAATGTATTAGCAACAAAAATTTCTTGCGTAATTTGTAAATTATATGCAAGAATAGTGAGAAAACACAAGAATTTCATATTTACCCGTTTCCCACCCCGAGCAAGCTGTAACTGCAGTCATTAAAAATAAAAAAACAAATGAGTAGACGTAACATACTAAGAGACACGCAAATCAATAAATTTCGATTAAATAATAATATGGTTATTTATATGTTCTGACTATGTTTTTGTGTATGTTAGAAGTATGCAAGAACCTGAAAATCGGGAAAGTTTCGGGAATCTCGAAAGAATTGAAATTCCCGATAGATTTTGGTATTCTCGAGTGTGTTGCATTTCCCGAAAATTTGATTACAAGAATTCGAGACTCGCGTTAATAAGATCTACCTGGGTTTTGAACTTTATTTCTTCTTGTTGAGTTTATTAAGATTTCTAATAGTATTAATAAAATGGTAAAATGGTATAAGCTTATAAAATTTGATAAAGTAGAAATAAACAGTCTTTACTATTTATTCAAGCGATCCCCTGAATAGTAATCGGATCATCGAAATTTTCCGGAATACAAACACCTTCGGAAATCCCGATTTTCTCGAGAATCCCGAACATTTTCGAGAATCTCGGAATTTTCGGGACCAGAGTCGACCATCCGGTTCTCGAAATTTTTGAGTTCTCACGCACTTCCAATGTATATGTACTTGCAAATGTATCATACAGTGATGTATCGTACATTTACATGCTATGTTACAGAGTGTGATAAAAAACGAAATGAATTATAAAAAAATTAACAGAACTGAATTTCTCTACAATTGCTGCAATTATTAAGACTTATTTAAATATATTTCGTTGTATGTATATGTAACTTATATACACACAAAGCGTATATATTAATAACAATCGTAGAAATCCATGATATACTTACATTATTCATATATTCGCTTAGCAAATCTTGAAGCGCTTGCCTAACTGCATTACATTCCGCAACAATGCGTTCTCTGCGTTCGTCCCGCGTACACGAGGAATCTGCCATCAGTGCAGCGCCACTGATAATACTCTCTAATCTCTCCTCAAGACTTGGTCTTGTACATACTTCGTTGTACGCGAGTGGAGACATTACCATTCTCTCGTCGAAATCATCCAATGCAGCAGCTAATTCGCCAGGTCCTTCATAAGGATGTTGACTATCAACTGGAGTTTTTCCTTGTGCCACGTCATTAATGGTATTCACAGCTTCGCATACTTGTTTTAAAACATAGTCGCGATTCGCTTTCGCCGCGGCTAATTCGGGGTGCCGAACGTAAACTTTGGAGGCAGTAAGAAGCATAGTGGAATGCTTCTTAAGAACAGCTCTTGCTGCAGCTAAATCATCTCTCAATTGAGGATCTTTTAATTCTTGTTGGCGTTTAGCAGCTTGATTCATAAGCTCTGATGCATTTCTTCCAAATTGTTTTATATTCTCTAGTAACTCTCCCTGGGAGGATGCATTCTTTAATTTCTTTAAATCATCTTCTACCACGTGAAGTGACTTCAGCAATAAATGTACATCAACCATATCTGCTAGTATAAGCAGACGAGTCACAGCAGATAACAAGTTTCTTGCAGCACGAACCATATTGCCCCTTTTTAGAGAAGAACAAGGATCTTCAGAAAATTCTCTGCAATTATTAAGAATTTTAAGTATATAAATATATAATAATAAATATAATGTATATATAAATATATGTTATATATATAAATGTATATATATGAATAAATATATATATTAAAAACCTTTTAGGAAAATATTATGAGAAAATGTATATATAAATGTATGTATATAAATAAATATAATATATATATAAATTAAGAACTTCCTAGGAAAATATTATGAGAAAATATAATACAAATAATACCTGGCAGCAATGCTCATTGCAGCACCTGTTTTTCTCACTTCCTCAACAGCACTTAACATTTCTGCAGTAATATCAGGATTTTCATAAGCTATTTGTTCACCCTTTTCAATAAAATTGCTGGTTGCTTTCTCTACAGTCCCAACCAAAGCACTGGCTCTCTTGGATTTTCCTTTCTTTTTCTTGCTGGGACCCTTTGTATTTACAAGTGTGGTTACTTGTAAAACTAAAGGTTCTAATGTCTTTTCTACAGACATAGTACGGATCTCCAAATTCTTGGGATCCCATTTCAAAGTTATTGGGCCAAAGTGGTCTGACATGTTTATTATTACAAATAAATCAATTCTGAAAGCAAAAACAGCAATATTTTATTATTTATAGTACATCTCCTACATTGTGTAATGAAAAAATTACCTGTGCCTTTGTAATATGATACAGATAATTTATCAAAGCAAATCAACACACTATTGCAGTTCACTCGGTTTTCCGTAACAATTACTTTTTATATCCTTTTACTATCGAAATAATGCATAACGCTAATAACAGAATGAACTTCTACGCGTGTTATAAATACTACGTTTTCTCTTTACTATTCACCGATCTGTCGTAAAAAGAGGACCAAACGATACGATCTCGATAACAAGATATGTATGTTTGAAAAAAGACAGGGTGCGTCAGAACGGTCTGATTACTCACAAAAAAATGCTCGCATTCGCATACGGAAAGCATCGCGTGAAATAACACAATTCCTTACCTTCATGAAAAGTCTACAGTGTGAAAGCTGTGGGACTCGTTAATAAAATCCACGCAACACTATTCCTCGAATTTATCAAAATTAGTCACATTGGATATCATTTCGATGTATCACCCATTTGCCATCTACTCTTCATTCATGACGTCATTATTTCCGCCAGAGTTGAAAAGTGAACACGATAGCTGAACAAAACCGGTCTACGCCCGAACCTTGGAACACGAATGTTAAAGCGTAGCTCACCAGAGTACACGGTATATGCAACTGCAACGAGAATGCATCGGCCAATCAAAAATCGCCTTTTTCAAACTCCCAAACTGCTATACATTGTCAGATTATTTCATTGGTGAATGCACTTACGACCTCGTCGTGTTCACTATTCACTAGTACATTTCGGATGAATATATTCACCGTTCCTGTAATTTGCGGCCTTGTTTCCAAGGTGCACTCAATTTTTTAATCCTAATACTCGTTATTTGAAACATGAAAACCGCTCAACATTGTATTTATCCTAGAGGGTCAAACAACTTCTTTTAAAATTTGAATTTTTGTTATCTCGTTTATAATTGTTAAATTAAAAAAAAAAACAGAAACATTAAAAATAACTTTTTATTATTTCGAAGTTTCGAACATTTATTTTCACAGTTATCTGCGTCCAAATGCAAAGTACTCATTTGACCCTTTCTGATAAAAATAAGTATTTACAAAAAGGCGGTAAAAATAGTGTTAAACGTAGCAGCGATGCAGAAATTTTTTATTTACGGATAATTAGTTATATGAGTAATAAATAATGAAAAAAGGAGAACAGAAAATAAATGTTTACAAATATTTTATTTAATATTCCGGTAAAATGTCAGAGGTTATTGTTTTAAGTGACTCGAATGAATCGAACGATGAAACAGAAAATGTTGAAAACAGAAAGAAGACGAAACATTCGCTTGATAATTCTGATTTAAGCGATTTTGAATTCCCTGCAGTGCAATTCAATATAGGCAATGATGAAGATAATGTAATTGAATTGCAAAATGTCGATAATCCAATTTCTTCGCCGATTCTTAATACCTACGCATCAATATCTCAAAAACACGATAAATATATTGTTACTAACGTAAATTCACGGAAGCGTAATGTTAAAAAATCTTTGCACAATGTCGTCAATTCATCCGATTCTGCAAAAGATTCGGACGATGAGAATAGGAACATAGAAAATGGGAAGACAGGTAAAAACGCGAGGAAAAAAAGTAGCACGGAATTAAGTGAAGAAAGATTAAAAAGGAAGGAACAATTAAAAAGAGAAAAAGCGCTTAAAGCGATTGCTGCTAAGAAATTGAAAAATATAAGACCTGGTGACTGCATGAAATTTATGGAAGTTGTTCTTGATAAAGGAATTAAAAATGTTGCTTCTATTACAGATATAATAAGCATAATAGTAGGTGCTGACTGTAAATATTCTATTAAAACAGAATCACTAATTTCTAATAGCATTACATGGAGAAGAAGCATTGAAAATAGTTATGTTAATGAGGCCAATGAAATATGTTCTGTAACAGATGTTGAAAAAATTAGGCAAATCTTAATAATTTGGAATTGGGATGAAGCAGTAACAAAAGTAGCCGACAATATCTTTTGTGCAACTATTTCAAGCATCAAGTGCTTAGTACCAGATTACAAAATGATATTGGTAATTTATGGAATAGAAGATTATTTTGCTACTAGAATGCAAGGGAAGAATACAAATAAAAATGCAAAAAGGAGAGCACAAAAGAATTGTAATGAAAATAATCTTGAATTTAAAGCCTTGCCAGAAATATCAAGAAGACAGCTGGAAAGTTGTCTGAATGAAGTACAAATTATTGCTAACTGTAGTAGCAGATTAATTAATAGTTCTCAGGAATTAGCATTAATGGTATATCAATGTACAAAAGCTATTTCAGAGATACCACATAAAGTAGAAAAGAACAAAAATTTAACAAATAAATTTGATTGGTATGTAATGGGAGATAATAGGAATACAGTGAAAGTGGATAACGATGGAAATGGATTGAAAAGACTGTGGCAACAACAGCTTTGTCAATTTAATTTAGTTAGTCTTGAAATAGCAGAAGCAATTTGTTCTGTATATCCTAGTCCAGCAAATTTAATAGAGGTAAATATTAATGTATTGCAATAAAGATTATTATTATAATTCTGTATTATAATAATATTATTAGAAATAATAATATTCCTTTATTATTACAGGCTTATCTGAATTGCACTACAAACGATGGAATAAATTTGTTGAAAGATATTCCAGTAAATAAATCATTTTTATTACAATTTTTTTTTTTAAGTAAACTTAAAATTTGATGGATATTCCTGTTATTGATATTTCATAAAATATTTTGAATATTTTACAGATTAGAAGAGCAGCTGGACCACTCACAACTGTACGTAAAGTTGGCCCAGAATTAAGTAAAAAGGTTTATCTAATGTTTATGTCTGAAGATGGTGAAACTGTATTGAATTAAATATATGATTTTTAACGAAATTTAACCTTTCTTCGGATTTATAGGGGACGTAAATTTAACTCCCTCTACTAAAGTTTAATCTTGTATTGTTTTAAGTAATCAATTTGTTAACTTAAATTATAGTGCTAGAATTAGAAATCCGAAGAAGGGTTAATAAACGTACAAATAGAGATGTTTATTATTGTTAGCAGATATTTCTTTGCTTTTCGATTTTTCGAATGAATTCATTATATACCTTTTTTCTTGTTTCATGAATATAAAAAAGTAGAAAATTATTCATATATGTATATATATTGTTCAAACGAGTAATATTAAGTATAAGTATATAAAAGCTTTAACAATTTGCTATGTATTAAACATTAAAGAATCTAGCACATAATTTGACCGAATGAAAGAACGCAAAAATGCTCAATAAAAACATTTTATTGTTATACAGATATATATATATATATATATATATATATATATACACCATTTATATTTTTTTTTGAATTAGTCTAATTTTGCGCTAGATATTTTTGAATATTTTATGAAATATAATATTTTTACTATACCAAAGGTATATACAATACATTATTTGTTTACAGCATATTTAACTATGATAATCGGATAATAAAAGTAAATTTCTAACATTTTTACAAGTATTTATTAAACATAAAGTATCTAAAGTTTCGTTATAAAAAGGAAAAAAATGTCAACCGTTTTATATCAATTTTTTCTACTATCTTACAGTAAAAAATATACGAATGATTAAATGCAATCTAAATGAAATTGTTTGCAAATATTCAAATGTAACTTCTACTAAATTATTATTAACTGTATACAGATTAATATTACATAACTCTCACATGAATTTTTTTTTACACGCATTCTTCATACATTTGATTCTCACTGTAGCAATTAAGAGAAAAAACAGGATAAAGCAGAAAATAAATGTGACATTTCCATCTTTGACAATTGGTTTAATTAAACTAATCGAATAAGTAGATTGTTAATAAAGTAATAATAACATAAGGACACTTTAAATATGATAGCCTTACAAAAAGAATTTTACACAAGCTGTCATCTATGAATATTTGCTATGCATAGTTGTTATTACAGTTCTTGATCGAACTTTAAAAATTAATATTGAAATAGCGAATGAGTTCGAATAAAAGTTGCCTGACAAGATGAAGGTACTTTCTACAATTTAAATTACTTTTTTATGAAATCATTATTATAGTAGAAATGTTAACAAAAATATAAATTATTACTAAATTGTATTTTGCATATGAAGTGGTTAAAAAATTCATTTATAAAATTTAGATTTTGAAGTGTACGAAAAGGTATCAAAGTATCCTTATTCGTAATGTAAAAAGTACTACTGAAAACTTAGTAGTCCCTCTCTCTGTTAACATGCACTCTATAAAATCAAACGTTCAATGTTTAATTTAAAACGAATTAAATAAAAAAAATGAATGGTATTTATGTAATTAAAATATCTGTTTTTGTACATCTTTGCTATGTGTGCTTATATATTTTAGCTATAGACGCAATACAAAAATTTGTTAGTAATGTTGGTTGTGATTTACAAACTGGTAAAACGTAATTAATATTAAAAATAATTGTGGAACTTCTCGAGTAGAATTTATAATGCATGTTGACAGTCAGGAGACACTTATTACAGTTAATATCAATTTTTAGTAAAAAATATCAATGACAACTGTAATTTCTCATAATAATAGCAACGATATATTTGTAAGCGAATTTTTGTATCAATTTAATGATGTTTTTTTGTGATACATCATTAATATTACGAATGTTTCATTTATAATATAACGTTGATTTAAATAATCCAATTTTTTGATAAACCGATATTAATAGTTAAACATTAATGATCCATTCGTTTCTTTTATATCACCATCGTTATAAGATTATCTTAAAATTGCGATTTATATTTTGTAATGAAAAATATTTTAATAATGGATACATTTAAATAAATGGAAGTCGGTTGCGTGTAAAAGTAACATGGAATAAGATGTACGATAATAGTTTATGTAGTTGGCTTCCTATTCTAAGTTTGTATCTTTACAATTTTACCGAATAACCACGACAGAGAAATTCATTATTTATTTAAAATTAGGTGTAGATATAGCGTAATAATATGGATAAAAAGATTTTCGGCACTGGAACTTAAGTTTTTAGTGAAATGTAAAAAGTAGAACAAATCTATCTTTCGTACCTCAAATACATGCTTTAATGTCAACATAAAATAAGAATGTTGTAAGTCTTAGTTGCTAACATTGTAAGCGCTTGCAAGAAGCAACTAAAAAAAAGAATTCAACTAATCGATCCACACAGAGTTATTCGATATGCGGTAATTGCCGATTTACGAAATACATTTATCGCCAATCACTCTTTTGCATTTGATATATGTGCAAGAATATTCGCGTTGCAACATTGTATTTAACTGAAAATGATAGGAGTATAAAGGTAATAAAAAGGATCTGGTTTTGCCTGTCTACAAATTCATGATAAAGTACGTAAAAATTAACTTCATAAGTACACCTGTATGTATATGTATATATGTAGATATACTAAAGAAATAAAACGTTATAGACTTAATTATATTAAATTTTGAAATAATCACGTATTCCGAAAAAAAAATTGGGGGAAAAGAAAAAAATAAGAAATTAAAGTTACGAAAGAATAGGAAGCCAAACAATAATGCTTTTGTAAAACGACAGTACTTAATTTATTATCTTTATACTCATCTAAAATCATAATTTTAAATTCACCATAATTTATAGTTTCACTCGCACACACATTCAAGCATTTGGCAGGCAAGAACCTAGGAGAATCTAATCAAAGGTCAAGTTCATCATATCACCAATAGGATTTGCAGTTGAATTAGGTCCTTTTAAGGTATCATTTATATCTCTTCTAAACAATGATAAATTTTGTGTAAACCTGGAAAAGAAAAGAACAAACGTATAAATGTATAAAATCATGAGATTTCTATATTAAGCGTACCAATGAATAATCCCCACTCTTCTCATCAAATTCACTATTTATTTTTAACAAAATCGAGTATCTATTCTGCCTTTAATATAAGTGGTGTTTTCTTCTTTAATATTTATGCATTATTAAATAAATTCACCAATTAATTTTTGTATCCTGGTATTATGTTTTGAATTTAAATTGTACAATGAACTTATTACTAGAAATGTTTTTGTAATGCAAATAAAGAAATAAAACATAATAAATACAGATTAGATTTTCTACGCTTTCAAGTAGTTTACGCATTCCGTGCGTATTTGCATTTTTGCTACTTATTATAAAAATAGTAAATTACTTGTTGGTCCACCTAATAACTTTATACTTTCACTTCGCATTTTATTTTACCTATCTCTATTTTTTGTGAGTAAGTTTCTTTCAATCCCTTCCATTAAATTTTCAAACCACTGTGCCATTGTTGCCTGCTTATCGACTGGTTGACTTCTAATAATATTTTCTCGTAACTGGTTAAAATACTGCAACGATAAATATTTCATTTCAGTGTAAAATTGCGAAACTTTATTTCAACCTACTAATATAATATCTTTATAAGAAATTGAAAATGTACTCACTTCTTCATTTAAAAGAATTAATCCTAGTAGAGGACGTGACATACTCCATTGATTTCTACAATCCTCAAACATTATCACATTTAAAACAGTACTTAACATTTGCTGAAGAATTTCAGGATGTTGTTTTAAAACTTGTAGGAATAAGTCTCCGCCTCCCGGAACTACGGTATTTTTCCTTCCTGGATATCCGCCAAACAAAAAGAGTACACACCTTGTAATTAAATGCACAGTAATTATATATTATAAGTGGACTGCGGATTTTTATGCATTTATCGGGAATTCAACAGTGCAAAAAGGCACGCAATGTATATAATCTGCAGAAATATACAAAATACAAAAAGTAATGTGTATGTTATAATACTTCGAAAATGAAATCAATCAGTATTGGTATTTAAATGCAAAAAGGAGCGCAATGCATATAATATGCGGAAATATATAAAATATAAAGAATAAGGTGTATTTTATAATACTTAGACCGTGAAAGCAATTTTTATTTGCGTTTGTAAAGATATGGATTTGCATGGAGATCCGCAGTCTAATTATGAGATAAATACTATCAAACAGATATGATACCTTTTTGATACAGCTGCTTGAACAAATAAGTCACAATATAATCAAGTGTTGCACAACAACCAGTACAGACCATTGTATCTGCAATAAAGTTTTAGTATTTTTATTTTTAACCTTTTATATTTAAGTAAAATGAAACGATGGAAACTATAATTAAACAAGAGTAACTGATAAAATGATAATACGAAAACAGAGATAATAATGATCAGCGGCTATTACGAAATACCTTGTAAATAATCTGATCTCTGTCAAATTATTATGCTAATTGTTTATTTCCCCGGCAGTATAATTGTATTTACATATATAAACAAATGTTAAGCGCCCGCTATCGTTAAAACAAATTTGTTAATTACATAAATTTTGAACAGAGAGACGAATAAAGTAAATAACAGCCTAAGTATTCGTGATGGTAGGTTGTACAAAATTTAGCATGTCATACATTGAATGAAAAGAAAGCGTAAAAAGGTGAAAACAACGCATAACGATTAGTAAATTAGTAACTTAAGAACTTATAACTATGAATAGTAATATATTTTAGTAGCATGCCAGCTGTGCGGCTGACTATGTGTGCTAGACCCACTATTTAATTTAGTTTTAAAGGAATAAAAGATTCGCCAGTCGTTTGATACAATGTTATACACTAAAAATACTAATAAAAATTTGTGAACAAAAAGCAATAGAATAATGGCAATTAGGGTCTAGATTCTACAAACTCCAATCCTCTCATTGCCTATATCACGACGATTCAATCATTCTTCCTATATGCGTCAAAGTTACTCAGCATACATATAATTTGTTCCTGTATCTTTCAAACTATAGCGGTAACTAATATACCTAAATGCAGGTTTTACATTCCAAGCAACAATGCAAAAAGCAAATAAACAGAAACAAAATTAAACATCCTTATTAATTAATCTTTCTTTCTGATCTCATCTCTATACTTTAATTCGTAAATATAAGATTATATTTAAATAGTTCAAAAGAATTCATACATGCACAATACAAGATATATATTCATATACTCAATGTTTCGGTAAAGAAAGTCTAGTAAAATTTGGAAATGTAGTCCTTCAAAGGAGTTCGAATCCACTACTGAATCACGTATTTCATTATAGTTAAGAATTCTACCATATTTCAATCACAGACGGTTATTTGTAATTTATTAATTTTTTTTGTAAAATAGAATACAAAATTATTTAATAAATAATTGTTTAGAAAAAAGGAATCGATCTATAAATGACTTGGATCTTATAACCCCGTAGCATGGCATAGAGGATAAGAGAATGATAATAAAATAGAATCAGCCGCACAGACCTGTATAGGAGTCTTTTTGCGCACCTAGTGCTGTAAGGCCTTCGCTGATACTTGATAAAATGTACAAGAAAACTCTGGGTTCCAAAGTGGAAAGGAACACCATGTGATCCTGAGCCAAACATTCAAGTAACACAAAGTATGTCGTAGACAATTTTGGATAATCCTATGAGAAACAAAATTAATCTGTTAGCGCATCGCCATTCGTGTCTTTAAAAAATATCGGGTTGTTCAGAAAGTTCGTAGCATTTTTAATAATAACAAATTGGCTTTGAGCGTTCCTCAAATATCGCAACGAACTTTCCGAACAACCTAATATCAATGTTTAGAAAAATGAATAGATACATACCAATAAATCACTCTGTGGTATACTAAGGAGTAATTTTACAAAGGTGTTAAGCGCATTATCCAATGCTTCATCGCCGTACAATCTGAACACGCCGAAATTTACGTAACTTCCACATAAAGCTGCCTTTAACATACTGAAGCATATGCTTATTCCTTTAAGTTTTAAAGGGTATATTTGATCCTTTGGAACATCAACATTTAATATACGATTACCATAACTACATATTACTTTACTAGCTTCGCGAAATAATAAAATTCCATTCGGAGAAGATGCATCGAACTGTAATCGTTGACTCCTATTTTGTACTAATTCGGCAAATAATTTTAGGACGGGCGAAGTAACTTGTGGCTCATAATGCCACAATTCCACAGCGTGTAATAAAATTGGTGTATAATTGGGATATCTATACACGAGTTAAGGTATTTTATATATATATATTTATGTTAATTTGCCAGCCAAATTGAAGACGAAAATCAAATATAACGATACGCGTTTGAGGCTTCGTTTTTTAATTACAAGCAGTTTCTTTTTTCGTTTTAGGTGTCTACTCTGATATCTCATCTGTGGTGTAAGTAAAAAAACAAAAAAGGAAAAAGAGTTATCATATTTTTGTGATCTAAATCACTGTAACATCTACATAAGCGATAAAGTCAATTTTTTTCCGATTTTTTCCTTACACCAATTTCATAATCAGCGACACATTTATCAATTTAAGATAAATTATTATCTATCGAATATTTATCAAGTTATATTTTAAGAAAAGGATACATCCAGTCGAAAAGCATTATGTACGACGTTTTTGTATTGAATGCATAAGCTAAGCCTCTTAGATCTCTTGCTAAACCGATCAGTGCCTTTTTTGCTTCCTCTGCTGTAAAAAGTGAAGGATCAGCAGGACCAATTAATTGTCCCAAATTTTCAAATGCACCTGTAAACATAAAAATGTTAGCGTAAATATTAAACGAATGTACGATTATAGTATTAAATATAAAACAATTTACATACTTGTTAAAGGTAACATAAAAGTATGAAACATTTCCTCGTCTTCCCCTAGATCTACCATTAATAATCTACCCAAGGATGTGTAGAACATTGATCGACAACGCATTTCTGTTACAGCTACGTTGTTTCCCAAAAATGGAAAATGCTCTCTCTATTGATACAAGACAAATACGTACAATTCACGCGTTACTTAATATTTTTTCTTTTTCTTTTAAATAGAAATTTTTAGGTACAATTATTTATACGTACCGTATGATTATTGAGCATAAATTGTACTTCTTCTAATTTTACAAGTTTACGAACACAACTATAACCCACAGATAAATCATTTAGTAACTGTAATGTTTTCGAAATTATTTGTTCGCTACGACCCCAATACTTGAGATTTGTTATTCTGCAAATACAGCATTAAAATCTTAAGTTTTCAGACATTTTGAGCAATGTTTCAGTAAGTTTTCTATTATTTACATTTTCCGGATAAGAATACCAAGTACCATGGGTTCATCATTAACTCCCAAAACATCTGACAGTCTTCTGTATACTTTAGAATTTTTCTGAACTTGTTCACCTACATATATTCTACGAAACTGTTCAAAGAAACTCAACATTGCTAATTCCAATTTTTCACAGCCACCTTGTGCAAGCCTTGAATCAGTCAAATTCATCAGCTGGAGTACTCTACAAACCAATTCACCATCCATTGCATCGTACTCTTCATTGCTGTTACACGTTATTTTTCCACCAATAACTCCACCTATTTTTTAAACGATTCAGATTCACAATGTTGGTATATTTAACATATCTTTTAAAATTTACTTGTTAAGTGGGTATAGCATCTAGGTGATTTAAAAGAAACGAAACTTTTTTTGTATTTTTAAGCTTTAAATGTATAGAGTATTGTTTTAAAAGGATTTTTCGAAAATCCAATGATTGATAAATCTATAGCATTGATTGAAATCGCACGCCATGTCAGGTCAAATAGAAATTTCTAACTTAAATCGCTTTTCTCTCGAAATCATATTTTTTGACCTGCCAGGAATAAGTTTTGACGCACTTTATTTGGATAAAATTCATTTAATACCGATTGTGCATCACATATGATGAATGGGACAGAGTGAATGTGTTAATAATTACTTTTAAAGAAACTTAAAATTTACCAACTTTTATAGATTACCTAGGTGGTGCACCTCCCTTAACTTATGTATATTTACCTATAATATATACAAGCCATGTCAATTGGCCCTCTTGTATAGTGATATCCATTTGTTGAGTAGGAGATGCCGTTTGTGTCATTAACTCTTGGTATGTTCTAGCAGCTTGGTCAAAAAGTTGTACCAACAAGGTACATGTTTTTTGATATTCACACCTTACAATTACAGATATTTGCTCCAATTGTTGATGAACAATCCCTAAATCATCGAGTGGATCTTCCAAACGTTCCCTAACTACTACTGCAACTGACTCAAGTCTTGAAGTGATATACGCATTTACAATTTCCGGAGTATACGTATTTAACAGATGTGGATCTCCCGCTTTTACGTAAGGCATAGACGACACCATTCTTTGCCATAATGTTAGTAGATAATGTAAACTGTTCGGCGCGAATTGCCACATCTGTAAACTCTGGATCGTGAATTTCGCAATTAACTGTATAGCTTCTGGATAATCTTTGACTAAAACCAATTCCCCAAGTTGAAAATTGCTCTTTAACCTTGATAATAGTCTACAGAATTCGTGGTAATTCTCGGGATCGCTTAAAGCTTGAGGATTTTGCAATATGTGTTTTATGCCACTAACTAGATGTGTTAAAAACTGTGCTCTTTCTGGGTTTGAAAATAAACTCCTTCTAACAGACGCCATTTGAACTAAACATGAAAGGGCCAAAGATGACAATGTATTAGGTAGACTATGATATAAATCAAAGAACAATTTAAGTGACGTAAAATCCAGAAATGCGGGTCTCCAGCAAGTTGGAATTTGTACTGTGCCAAGATCATCTGAGCTTTCATCTGTTGATGTTCCAATAAAGTCGAATGTCAAACAATTCTGAGCAAGTTTCAGAAGTTGTCTAATGAGCCCATGCTAGTTAAACAAAAAAGATAATAGTGATTATACGAATATACATAAAATATCAAAGCAAAGAAGAGACAGAATAGGCATACCTGTGCTTCATCATTAAAATTTAAATTTTTACAATTTTCTCGAGCTGTACTTAACAAAGTACAGGATAACCTGAAGATTTCAAAAAGCTGGGTATCTCTGAAGTGACTTGCAATTTTTCTATGTTTTGTAATAGATCTGCTGGCATTTGCATCTGATACTTGATTCATTTCACATGTCAATTGGGAAAGTAATTGAACTCCTATCATACAGTGTTCTACTGATCCCTGAATAATGCATCAAAATAATGTACAATTATGAACAAATAAATAATTTAAAATTAAAATAACAATAACCAACCTGTAGAAACTTTGCTACATCGCTGACCACATTTCTAAAAACATATTCATCCTTATCAACATCAAACCAACCAAACTTTGATATCCTCGCAAATAGTGTAACCAGGGCTTGGATCACAAAGTTTGGTAACTTTGGCTGAGTTGCTAAGTAGTTGAGAATATAATTCCCTGAAACAAAATTATACATATTACAATCCAAGTGAAATGAAATGAATAGAGAATAAGTATACTTACGTATGTCAAGCCTTTGTTGTAAACTAAGTCCTGCTGAACGGGAAGCTAATTTTGTCAAAGTAGTTGCTGCCAGTAATTGAGCATATGCAGAATCTCCTCGGTCAAGTAGGAGCTGGCACTTTGTAAGCATATCTGGCGCATTTTGAAAAGCAACTAATGCCTTTTCAGCCTCTGCTCGATGTGCAGAATCTTGTGATTCATACAACTGCTTGCATAGCAACTCCAGTTGCCGTACTTCCTGTATGTGATCCATTCTTAGTGACACAATTCATAGATTTCAATATTTCCATTTAGGTATTTTAAGTCTATAAACTTGGAAACCATTGCTTCACTTTTCAGACTGTTTGATAGATTTAATCATTTGTTGTAGTTAATTGTTCATTTTATATATATATATATATATATATATATATATATATATATATATATATACACATATATATATATAATATATATATATATGTAACAAAGTGTAATTTTATTTATTTTCAATGTATAAAGATTAATGGCTACAACTAAATACACATTGTTTTAATTATACATTGATATTATACCTTAATATTTAATATAAGTTTATATACTATAATTAAAAGTATTTATTTATAGTATACCTCTCTTATTAAATAATATTTCTAAGTATGCTTAATATTTAATGGAGAAAAAGAAAAATGTATCAAATGAAAAAAAAAACTATACATTATAAGAGTAATTTAAGGTAACTATTTTCTATTAACATCTTTAAGGGCCACAACTATGTTAGTAAACATAACAAATTATAGTCCTTTGTCAAATGTTTCCATCTTTTTTATAAGTATTAAGTGGAAATTAAACAGGATTATAGAAATTACTTTTTATTCTTTTATCATAAAATCAATGTAATAATTAATAGGTTTAATTTTTGAACCGCATTTCGAGGTTACGCAATTTGTATTTTGTAAATAACAGGTGTTAATTAACCAAATTTAAAATAAACGCTTTGAAAATTACAAATACACCTCGAAGTACTGGCGAATTATTTTTAATTGAATCGAAAGACTGCGACTAATAAAATGAACGTTTCTAACGAATGTCAAATAAACAAGAATCTAACATGCCAAAAGTAACACAGAGGAAAACATCTTAGTTTACATTGCAAAATAGAAGCGGATAGGTTATGCTATATTTTTTAAAGCAATCCTAAACAATAACTTAATACAAATATGTTGGAAGTAATCAGAACTCGTTTCTAGTAACAATATTTAAATGTAAAATAAACGATTTAGATGATATTTGCATCCATTAATTATCTTCTGAAACTTCAAAATTCTATCTACACAAAATATTATTCACGGAGACGAGGTTAAAGTTTTACATATCGGCAACACGATTTTGGTTGTACAATTAGATGTCAATGAGGCAAAGGCCGAGAAATCTTTCAGTTTGTGACTGCATTTTCATTGACAGCGCGACAAAATAATCACTGTGGTCCGGCAACAAACAACGTAGCTTCCAAGAATACTTAAAGTTTCCCGGCAGCAAAATGTTCGGGACACACGTCGATACCACATAACTCGCAACAGATTTACCACCGACTGGCTTACCGCACGATTTTTCGTATCACTTCATCATAAATAACTCCGCCGCATTTTGAGGTTTGCACGTTATTTTGATCGGTAACTCACCTGTTCGTCCGCCATTTTCGCAGCTTCGTATTATCTACAATGAAGGCAGGATCACATGCTTTAATCTCGACTGCCACAACATGTTATGTAGAAGCATTGACGAAGTATAGAATAGACTATCCATTCCCATATAGAATCATCAGGGGGCCACCTGGCCACAGAGTAACTGCTCTGTGATATAGAAACATCAGCTTACCATTTTAACGTCACGCACGATATTACCAGTTGAGACTAGAATAAAACAACAGTGCTTGTGAAACGATGGAAATTATAACTAAGTCGTGCGATAATCAACCACAGGTACAGGATAGACTTATTACCTAATGCATATTTTTGTCCCAGGATTCAATGGCCCACGTGTCCTCTTACTCAATTCACTTGTAATACGCGTTAGTTTATAAGGATATTGTAGCACTCTTGTAAATTATACTCTAAGAAAGCTTAAATAAATGCCCAGTTAAACATAAATTAATTGTTCAAATGATTCTTCACCCGTTCACCTATCCTAGAACGACCAATCCGAATCCTTAAAAGAATAGTATCATGGAGGAACTTTAATGGAAAAGTTCCGAAATGAGAACCTCTAAATTATAGTCCTGGACATGATTAAATTAGTTGTAAGCTTGCAAAATTAAATACGAAGTCGTGAGAACGCCGGCGGCTCCTGGAAATTGACGTCACCTTGCCAACTTCGCCGAATATCTCCTCGCAACTCATATTCGCCTAATACAAAATCGCTAAAACAGTCGAACGTTTATACAGAACCCGAGAAACTTGGCAATTCGTGGAACTATCGAGTTTCTCAGGTTTTCGAGAAAACGTTCAGCCAATTTGGTGACTTTGTATTAGGCGAATATGAGTTGTGAGGAGGTACACGAACATTGCAATATGACGTCATTTCCAAGAATTTCGGCACGTCCGAGATGTGACGTCAAATTTGTAGAATTGACGAGTTTCTTGTGTTTCCCAACAAACGTAACATCTTCGCCCCTGTACAAAAAAAGGATGGTTCTATGAAACAGATTTTTTTTCGCATTCGAAACTTAAGTTATGGTAAGATTATGTTACAAGATGTTACTCCTTAGCTTAAAACAAAGTCGTCAATGAACAGTTTCTTCATTATCACTCAATTCAAGTAGATTCAGAACACATATCGAAATACTATGTCGACGTAGAAGAGGATATACGTGTGAAATGTGCGCGATATAACGATGTGTACTCGAGTTTTAATTGCCAAGCCACAAGGAAGTGAGTCTTCTGATAATAATAGCAAAGATAAAGATTTCATACCTCGTAGAGATTTTTCGAAACAATTAGTTTTAATTCCCCGTATCTTCGCCATCTAATCTAATGCATGCTAACTTAAGTTTATTCGCGTGGACGATTTTAAATCTATTTTTTCCTAAGTCCAGTTCGGCGATTATATTCGTAATCATCCGGTTAATTCTGTAGGGGCCTAAGCAACCGGAGTAGAACTTTGACGTTTTGGGTTCTTTTAACAAATATACGTTGTCGTTCGTTTTAAATTTCCGTGGATTTAGGTTTTTGTCGTAAAAGGCTTTGCTTTTCCATTTTGCTTTTTAAGATTTTGTGCTGCAGTGGCTTGCGTAGTGGTTACTTTAGTGAATAGTTTGTCTAGGTATTGAATGAAAGTATGTGGTATTTGTTGCCTAGAGAATTCTGATGGAAGAGTAGCCTTAATGCCAAACACCAGCTCATGAGGTGTGAAACCCTTGAAAAGTTGCTGGAGTGATTATGTTTGAAGAATAGAAGAAAGACAAAATGATTATTAAATTGGAAGACCATTGCATCTCCAATAATAACTTGGTACTGCTGGATTTGTTCAATTGTAAATATACTTTGATCCATTAAACTCTTAGTTACTTCTGTTATTAGATTGCAATCCAATGGTATGAAATGTGCGTGATTATCGTTTCGAAGAAGAAGAGGGTCTTTGCTGTAACGGATATTGGGATATGAGGGAAGAGTCGCTTCGTTTTCATCCACGATATTGGTAAGGGTGCTAACTTTGTTGGAGATGTCTATTTCCTCGTTAATTTCATTAACGTTACTCAAAATCGAATCCGCAGATACATTCGTTGTGGCATTCGAATCTTTTCCCACGTCGCTGGGCACATTAAACAATAAGTTTCTAGGCCCAGATCGTTGCCCCAGCGAGGCTAGCTTGATTGCATGCCCTATCGCTGGAGATCGTTGTTGTCCCTTGTTGGTTTGGAGCGCTTTTACGATACTATCCGCGGCTTCGTTTGTGCTATCGGCAACTGCTTTCTCGCGCGCCAACAACGCAGTCGCCACTTCTACTTCAATTTGTAGATATAAGAATTCATCATCGCTTTCGTCTTCGCCAAAGGGAATCTTTTTATTCGTCCAGCTCTACGCACTCTTTCCATGCAGCGTTTTCGTTCGACATCTTATAGCGTGACTTGCACAGACGCTCGTGCACCTCGGGTACAGAAACCTTAAAATTATATGAAATAAAATTATTTCGTAGATAAATTACGATAGCGCGATGTATTCTATTTTACAGGTGACTTACTTGAAAATTTTTTGCATTTTATTTAATTTGGAGTGCCGCGGAATATGCTCGAGTGAATGCGAAAACAGTAAATTGTTACATTTGAGAATATCAGTGATGATGCCAATAACTACAGCTATTACGGAAGGTGGTTAACAGTCCTGCATATTTCTTATTTTACTACTACTACTACTACTACTACCACTACAACTACCACTATCACTACCATTGCTGCTACTACTGACATGTCTTGATGTCTTGACATCGTCTTGACATCGTTTTGGCTACGTTTTGACATCGTTTTGACGTCATTTTGACAATGTTTTGGCATCGCCTTGAATTCGGTTTGACATCGTTTTGACATCTTTTTAACATCGTTTTGCCATCGTTTTGCCATCTTATTGACAACGTTTCCCCATCGTTTTGCCATCGTTTTGGCGTCATTTTGCCATCGTATTGACATCGCTTTGTCATCGTTTTGACATAGTCCTTGTGAACCATTCAGTCTTTTTGAGCCTTTCAAACTTTGAGTACTTAAGATTTTTTGAGCCATTCAGACTTTGAGCACCTCAGATTTTTTGAGCCATTCAGACTATGAGCACTTCAGAAAATTTGAGCCATTCAGTTTTTGAGCTTTTCCGACTCTGAGCAATTCAGAATTTTTTGAGCCATTCAGACTCTGGGAACTTCAGATTTTTTGGGCCACTCAGATTTTGAACCTATCAGACCTTCAACCATTCAGACTTTGAGCACTTCACAACTTTTGGGCCTTTCAGTGTTTGAGCCTTTCCGACTATGAGCACTTCAGAATTTTTGAGCCATTCAGACTATGAGCACTTCAGAATTTTTGAGCCATTCAGACTATGAGCAACTGTGAGCAGACACTGCCCGCGTCTCGCGCTCGACTGCCCGCGTCTCGCGCTCGACTGCCCGCGTCTCGCGCTCGACTGCCCGCGTCTCGCGCTCGACTGCCCGCGTCTCGCGCTCGACTGCCCGCGTCTCGCGCTCGACTGCCCGCGTCTCGCGCTCGACTGCCCGCGTCTCGCGCTCGACTGCCCGCGTCTCGCGCTCGACTGCCCGCGTCTCGCGCTCGACTGCCCGCGTCTCGCGCTCGACTGCCCGCGTCTCGCGCTCGACTGCCCGCGTCTCGCGCTCGACTGCCCGCGTCTCGCGCTCGACTGCCCGCGTCTCGCGCTCGACTGCCCGCGTCTCGCGCTCGACTGCCCGCGTCTCGCGCTCGACTGCCCGCGTCTCGCGCTCGACTGCCCGCGTCTCGCGCTCGACTGCCCGCGTCTCGCGCTCGACTGCCCGCGTCTCGCGCTCGACTGCCCGCGTCTCGCGCTCGACTGCCCGCGCCTCGCGGTCGACGGCCCGCCTCTCGCGCTCGGCTGCCCGCGTCTCGCGCTCGACTGCCCGCGTCTCGCGCTCGACTGCCCGCGTCTCGCGCTCGACTGCCCGCGTCTCGCGCTCGACTGCCCGCGTCTCGCGCTCGACTGCCCGCGTCGCGCGCCCGGCTGGCCGCGTGTGTCGCTCTACTGCCCGCGTCTCGCGCTCGACTGCCCGCGTCTCGCGCTCGACTGCCCGCGTCTCGCGCTCGACTGCCCGCGTCTCGCGCTCGACTGCCCGCGTCTCGCGCTCGACTGCCCGCGTCTCGCGCTCGACTGCCCGCGTCTCGCGCTCGACTGCGCGCGCCGCGGGCGCGGGTGCCCGCGTCTCGCGCTCGACTGCCCGCGTCTCGCGCTCGACTGCCCGCGTCTCGCGCTCGACTGCCCGCGTCTCGCGCTCGACTGCCCGCGTCTCGCGCTCGACTGCCCGCGTCTCGCGCTCGACTGCCCGCGTCTCGCGCTCGACTGCCCGCGGCTCGCGCTCGACTGCCCGCGTCTCGCGCTCGACTGCCCGCGTCTCGCGCTCGACTGCCCGCGTCTCGCGCTCGACTGCCCGCGTCTCGCGCTCGACTGCCCGCGTCTCGCGCTCGACTGCCCGCGTCTCGCGCTCGACTGCCCGCGTCTCGCGCTCGACTGCCCGCGTCTCGCGCTCGACTGCCCGCGTCTCGCGCTCGACTGCCCGCGTCTCGCGCTCGACTGCCCGCGTCTCGCGCTCGACTGCCCGCGTCTCGCGCTCGACTGCCCGCGTCTCGCGCTCGACTGCCCGCGTCTCGCGCTCGACTGCCCGCGTCTCGCGCTCGACTGCCCGCGTCTCGCGCTCGACTGCCCGCGTCTCGCGCTCGACTGCCCGCGTCTCGCGCTCGACTGCCCGCGTCTCGCGCTCGACTGCCCGCGTCTCGCGCTCGACTGCCCGCGTCTCGCGCTCGACTGCCCGCGTCTCGCGCTCGACTGCCCGCGTCTCGCGCTCGACTGCCCGCGTCTCGCGCTCGACTGCCCGCGTCTCGCGCTCGACTGCCCGCGTCTCGCGCTCGACTGCCCGCGTCTCGCGCTCGACTGCCCGCGTCTCGCGCTCGACTGCCCGCGTCTCGCGCTCGACTGCCCGCGTCTCGCGCTCGACTGCCCCCCCCCCGCGCTCGACTGCCCGCGTCTCGCGCTCGACTGCCCGCGTCTCGCGCTCGACTGCCCGCGTCTCGCGCTCGACTGCCCGCGTCTCGCGCTCGACTGCCCGCGTCTCGCGCTCGACTGCCCGCGTCTCGCGCTCGACTGCCCGCGTCTCGCGCTCGACTGCCCGCGTCTCGCGCTCGACTGCCCGCGTCTCGCGCTCGACTGCCCGCGTCTCGCGCTCGACTGCCCGCGTCTCGCGCTCGACTGCCCGCGTCTCGCGCTCGACTGCCCGCGTCTCGCGCTCGACTGCCCGCGTCTCGCGCTCGACTGCCCGCGTCTCGCGCTCGACTGCCCGCGTCTCGCGCTCGACTGCCCGCGTCTCGCGCTCGACTGCCCGCGTCTCGCGCTCGACTGCCCGCGTCTCGCGCTCGACTGCCCGCGTCTCGCGCTCGACTGCCCGCGTCTCGCGCTCGACTGCCCGCGTCTCGCGCTCGACTGCCCGCGTCTCGCGCTCGACTGCCCGCGTCTCGCGCTCGACTGCCCGCGTCTCGCGCTCGACTGCCCGCGTCTCGCGCTCGACTGCCCGCGTCTCGCGCTCGACTGCCCGCGTCTCGCGCTCGACTGCCCGCGTCTCGCGCTCGACTGCCCGCGTCTCGCGCTCGACTGCCCGCGTCTCGCGCTCGACTGCCCGCGTCTCGCGCTCGACTGCCCGCGTCTCGCGCTCGACTGCCCGCGTCTCGCGCTCGACTGCCCGCGTCTCGCGCTCGACTGCCCGCGTCTCGCGCTCGACTGCCCGCGTCTCGCGCTCGACTGCCCGCGTCTCGCGCTCGACTGCCCGCGTCTCGCGCTCGACTGCCCGCGTCGCGCGCTCGACTGCCCGCGTCTCGCGCTCGACTGCCCGCGTCTCGCGCTCGCCTGCCCGCGTCTCGCGCTCGACTGCCCGCGTCTCGCGCTCGACTGCCCGCGTCTCGCGCTCGACTGCCCGCGTCTCGCGCTCGACTGCCCGCGTCTCGCGCTCGACTGCCCGCGTCTCGCGCTCGACTGCCCGCGTCTCGCGCTCGACTGCCCGCGTCTCGCGCTCGACTGCCCGCGTCTCGCGCTCGACTGCCCGCGTCTCGCGCTCGACTGCCCGCGTCTCGCGCTCGACTGCCCGCGTCTCGCGCTCGACTGCCCGCGTCTCGCGCTCGACTGCCCGCGTCTCGCGCTCGACTGCCCGCGTCTCGCGCTCGACTGCCCGCGTCTCGCGCTCGACTGCCCGCGTCTCGCGCTCGACTTCTCGAGTCTCCCGCTCCACTGCCCGCGTCGCCCGCTCGATTTCCCGCGTCTCGCGCTCGACTGCCCGCGTCTCGCGCTCGACTGCCCGCGTCTCGCGCTCGACTGCCCGCGTCTCGCGCTCGACTGCCCGCGTCTCGCGCTCGACTGCCCGCGTCTCGCGCTCGACTGCCCGCGTCTCGCGCTCGACTGCCCGCGTCTCGCGCTCGACTGCCCGCGTCTCGCGCCCGACTGCCCGCGTCTCGCGCTCGACTGCCCGCGTCTCGCGCTCGACTGCCCGCGTCTCGCGCTCGACTGCCCGCGTCTCGCGCTCGACTGCCCGCGTCTCGCGCTCGACGGCCCGCGCCTCGCGCTCGACTGCCCGCGTCTCGCGCTCGACTGCCCGCGTCTCGCGCTCGACTGCCCGCGTCTCGCGCTCGACTGCCCGCGTCTCGCGCTCGACTGCCCGCGTCTCGCGCTCGACTGCCCGCGTCTCGCGCTCGACTGCCCGCGTCTCGCGCTCGACTGCCCGCGTCTCGCGCACGACTGCCCGCGTCTCGCGCTCGACTGCCCGCGTCTCGCGCTCGACTGCCCGCGTCTCGCGCTCGACTGCCCGCGTGTCGCGCTCGTCTGCCCGCGTCTCGCGCTCGACTGCCCGCGTCTCGCGCTCGACTGCCCGCGTCTCGCGCTCGACTGCCCGCGTCTCGCGCTCGACTGCCCGCGTCTCGCGCTCGACTGCCCGCGTCTCGCGCTCGACTGCCCGCGTCTCGCGCTCGACTGCCCGCGTCTCGCGCTCGACTGCCCGCGTCTCGCGCTCGACTGCCCGCGTCTCGCGCTCGACTGCCCGCGTCTCGCGCTCGACTGCCCGCGTCTCGCGCTCGACTGCCCGCGTCTCGCGCTCGACTGCCCGCGTCTCGCGCTCGACTGCCCGCGTCTCGCGCTCGACTGCCCGCGTCTCGCGCTCGACTGCCCGCGTCTCGCGCTCGACTGCCCGCGTCTCGCGCTCGACTGCCCGCGTCTCGCGCTCGACTGCCCGCGTCTCGCGCTCGACTGCCCGCGTCTCGCGCTCGACTGCCCGCGTCTCGCGCTCGACTCCCCGCGTCTCGCGCTCGACTGCCCGCGTCTCGCGCTCGACTGCCCGCGTCTCGCGCTCGACTGCCCGCGTCTCGCGCTCGACTGCCCGCGTCTCGCGCTCGACTGCCCGCGTCTCGCGCTCGACTGCCCGCGTCTCGCGCTCGACTGCCCGCGCCTCGCGCTCGACTGCCCGCGTCTCGCGCTCGACTGCCCGCGTCTCGCGCTCGACTGCCCGCGTCTCGCGCTCGACTGCCCGCGTCTCGCGCTCGACTGCCCGCGTCTCGCGCTCGACTGCCCGCGTCTCGCGCTCGACTGCCCGCGTCTCGCGCTCGACTGCCCGCGTCTCGCGCTCGACTGCCCGCGTCTCGCGCTCGACTGCCCGCGTCTCGCGCTCGACTGCCCGCGTCTCGCGCACGCCCCGCCCCGCCACGCCCACGCCCGCCCCCGTCTCGCGCCCGACCGCCCCCGTCTCGCGCTCGACTGCCCGCGTCTCGCGCTCGACTGCCCGCGTCTCGCGCTCGACTGCCCGCGTCTCGCGCTCGACTGCCCGCGTCTCGCGCTCGACTGCCCGCGTCTCGCGCTCGACTGCCCGCGTCTCGCGCTCGACTGCCCGCGTCTCGCGCTCGACTGCCCGCGTCTCGCGCTCGACTGCCCGCGTCTCGCGCTCGACTGCCCGCGTCTCGCGCTCGACTGCCCGCGTCTCGCGCTCGACTGCCCGCGTCTCGCGCTCGACTGCCCGCGTCTCGCGCTCGACTGCCCGCGTCTCGCGCTCGACTGCCCGCGTCTCGCGCTCGACTGCCCGCGTCTCGCGCTCGACTGCCCGCGTCTCGCGCTCGACTGCCCGCGTCTCGCGCTCGACTGCCCGCGTCTCGCGCTCGACTGCCCGCGTCTCGCGCTCGACTGCCCGCGTCTCGCGCTCGACTGCCCGCGTCTCGCGCTCGACTGCCCGCGTCTCGCGCTCGACTGCCCGCGTCTCGCGCTCGACTGCCCGCGTCTCGCGCTCGACTGCCCGCGTCTCGCGCGCGACTGCCCGCGTCTCGCGCTCGACTGCCCGCGTCTCGCGCTCGACTGCCCGCGTCTCGCGCTCGACTGCCCGCGTCTCGCGCTCGACTGCCCGCGTCTCGCGCTCGACTGCCCGCGTCTCGCGCTCGACTGCCCGCGTCTCGCGCTCGACTGCCCGCGTCTCGCGCTCGACTGCCCGCGTCTCGCGCTCGACTGCCCGCGTCTCGCGCTCGACTGCCCGCGTCTCGCGCTCGACTGCCCGCGTCTCGCGCTCGACTGCCCGCGTCTCGCGCTCGACTGCCCGCGTCTCGCGCTCGACTGCCCGCGTCTCGCGCTCGACTGCCCGCGTCTCGCGCTCGACTGCCCGCGTCTCGCGCTCGACTGCCCGCGTCTCGCGCTCGACTGCCCGCGTCTCGCGCTCGACTGCCCACGTCTGGCGCGCGACTGCCCGCGTCTCGCGCTCGCCTGCCCGCGTCTCGCGCCCGACGGGCCGCGTCTCGCGCTCGACTGCCCGCGTCTCGCGCTCGACTGCCCGCGTCTCGCGCTCGACTGCCCGCGTCTCGCGCTCGACTGCCCGCGTCTCGCGCTCGACTGCCCGCGTCTCGCGCTCGACTGCCCGCGTCTCGCGCTCGACTGCCCGCGTCTCGCGCTCGGCTGCCCGCGTCTCGCGCTCGACTGCCCGCGTCCCGCGCCCGCCTGCCCCCGCCTCCCGCCCGACCGCCCGTGCCTCCCGCGCGACTGCCCGCGTCTCGCGCTCGACTGCCCGCGTCTCGCGCTCGACTGCCCGCGTCTCGCGCTCGACTGCCCGCGTCTCGCGCTCGACTGCCCGCGTCTCGCGCTCGACTGCCCGCGTCTCGCGCTCGACTGCCCGCGTCTCGCGCTCGACTGCCCGCGTCTCGCGCTCGACTGCCCGCGTCTCGCGCTCGACTGCCCGCGTCTCGCGCTCGACTGCCCGCGTCTCGCGCTCGACTGCCCGCGGGGCGCGCTCGACTGCCCGCGTCTCGCGCTCGACTGCCCGCGTCTCGCGCTCGACTGCCCGCGTCTCGCGCTCGACTGCCCGCGTCTCGCGCCCCACTGCCCGCGTCTCGCGCTCGACTGCCCGCGTCTCGCGCTCGACTGCCCGCGTCTCGCGCTCGACTGCCCGCGTCTCGCGCTCGACTGCCCGCGTCTCGCGCTCGACTGCCCGCGTCTCGCGCTCGACTGCCCGCGTCTCGCGCTCGACTGCCCGCGTCTCGCGCTCGACTGCCCGCGTCTCGCGCTCGACTGCCCGCGTCTCGCGCTCGACTGCCCGCGTCTCGCGCTCCGCCGCCCGCCGCGCGCGCCCCTCTGCCCGCGCCCCGCGCTCGACTGCCCGCGTCTCGCGCTCGACTGCCCGCGTCTCGCGCTCGACTGCCCGCGTCTCGCGCTCGACTGCCCGCGTCTCGCGCGCGACTGCCCGCGTCTCCCGCTCGACTGCCCGCGTCTCCCGCTCGACTGCCCGCGTCTCGCGCTCGACTGCCCGCGTCTCGCGCTCGACTGCCCGCGTCTCGCGCTCGACTGCCCGCGTCTCGCGCTCGACTGCCCGCGTCTCGCGCTCGACTGCCCGCGTCTCGCGCTCGACTGCCCGCGTCTCGCGCTCGACTGCCCGCGTCTCGCGCTCGACTGCCCGCGTCTCGCGCTCGACTGCCCGCGTCTCGCGCTCGACTGCCCGCGTCTCGCGCTCGACTGCCCGCGTCTCGCGCTCGACTGCCCGCGTCTCGCGCTCGACTGCCCGCGTCTCGCGCTCGACTGCCCGCGTCTCGCGCTCGACTGCCCGCGTCTCGCGCTCGACTGCCCGCGTCTCGCGCTCGACTGCCCGCGTCGCGCGCTCGACTGCCCGCGTCTCGCGCTCGACTGCCCGCGTCTCGCGCTCGACTGCCCGCGTCTCGCGCTCGACTGCCCGCGTCTCGCGCTCGACTGCCCGCGTCTCGCGCTCGACTGCCCGCGTCTCGCGCTCGACTGCCCGCGTCTCGCGCTCGACTGCCCGCGTCTCGCGCTCGACTGCCCGCGTCTCGCGCTCGACTGCCCGCGTCTCGCGCTCGACTGCCCGGGTCGCGCGCTCGACCGCCCGGGTCGCCGGCTCGACTGCCCGCGTCTCGCGCTCGACTGCCCGCGTCTCGCGCTCGACTGCCCGCGTCTCGCGCTCGACTGCCCGCGTCTCGCGCTCGACTGCCCGCGTCTCGCGCTCGACTGCCCGCGTCTCGCGCTCGACTGCCCGCGTCTCGCGCTCGACTGCCCGCGTCTCGCGCTCGACTGCCCGCGTCTCGCGCTCGACTGCCCGCGTCTCGCGCTCGACTGCCCGCGTCTCGCGCTCGACTGCCCGCGTCTCGCGCTCGACTGCCCGCGTCTCGCGCTCGACTGCCCGCGTCTCGCGCTCGACTGCCCGCGTCTCGCGCTCGACTGCCCGCGTCTCGCGCTCGACTGCCCGCGTCTCGCGCTCGACTGCCCGCGTCTCGCGCTCGACTGCCCGCGTCTCGCGCTCGACTGCCCGCGTCTCGCGCTCGACTGCCCGCGTCTCGCGCTCGACTGCCCGCGTCTCGCGCTCGACTGCCCGCGTCTCGCGCTCGACTGCCCGCGTCTCGCGCTCGACTGCCCGCGTCTCGCGCTCGACTGCCCGCGTCTCGCGCTCGACTGCCCGCGTCTCGCGCTCGACTGCCCGCGTCTCGCGCTCGACTGCCCGCGTCTCGCGCTCGACTGCCCGCGATTAAAAGGCGCCGCGTGGCTATAAGACACCACAGAACGCTCTGCTGCAGTTTGTCTAAAAGACACCACAGAACGCTCTGCTGCAGTTTGTCTAAAAGACACCACAGAACGCTCGACTGCAGTTCGTCTAAAAGACACACCAGAACGCTCGTTCATCACTCTGTCACAGAACGCGACAAGCCAGAACGTGAATTCGAAACGATGTCGACACCAAATCAATACAATGTCGAAACGAAATCAAAACCAAGTCAAAACAATGGTGAAACGAAGGAAAGACGATATCAATGCGAAGTCAAAACGATGTCGAAACTCCTTCCCTTGAAAATGATTTTTTCGCGTGTTTTATGTGATATTTTCTAAGTTCACAATAACAGCAAATGATTAACCCAGTTTTGTGTTCCTCTTATGCGAATCGAATGGATTTATGCATTTAAAGTCATTGATAAATTATTCCAGTAATGTAGTTCAATACGACATAACCTAAAACATAGAGATTGACATCGCGTCAACATACTCGCGAATTAATAGTTCTTCTATCTTAAATACGTAGTAAATACGAGTTTTGCGCAATAGCTATTAATGTGTAAAGCCGCCTTTACATAATAAGAGGCCGGTGCGTAACACCCCCCCCCCCCCTGTATAAAAGAAAAAGATGGTTTTTCGATACAGATTTTTTTCGCATTCGAAACTTAGGTTATGAATGTGCGCGATGTAACGTTGTATACTCGAGTTTTAATTGCTATGCCGCAAGGAAGTGAGCCTTCTAATAATAGTAGCAAAGATAAAGATTTGATATCTCGTAGAGATTTTTCGAAACAATTAGTTTTAGTTCCCCGTGTTGGATTCCGGCAGAATTGACAACACGTTGACGATATCTCTTAGAAGGTTTATTAATACAGGTACTACACTCGACTAGTGAATACGAAAATCTGGCGGTTCTATGATTTTACGGGCTTTTAAGTACTCTGGTTGGGGATGACTAATAGTAAGGACAGTGGTCGAGGAAGAGGGTGACGAAGGAAAGGTATGGAGTATAGGATGACTAGGAACTCAGATTAGGGTGTTTGTCAGATGAATGTGGTTTAGGATGAGTCTATGGTGTTTACAGTGCGAGTGGTCAAGTTGGGCATCCAACACCCGTATCTTCGCCATCTAATCTAATGCATGCTAACTTAAGTTTATTCGCGTGAACGATTTGAAATCTATTTTTTCCTAAGTCCAGTTCGGCGGTTATATTCGTAATCATGCGGTTAATTCTGTAGGGGCCTACCTAATACGAGTTGAACTTTGACGTTTTGGGTTCTTTTAACAAATATACGTTATCGTTCGTTTTAAATTTCCGTGGATTTAGGTTTTTGTCGTAAAAGGCTTTACTTTTCCATTTTGCTTTTTCGTGATTTCGTGCTGCAGTGGCTTACGTAGTGGTTATTTTAGTGAATAGTTGGTCTACGTATTGAATGAAAGTACGTGGTATTTGTTGTCTAGACAATTCTGAAGGAAGAGTAGCCTTAATCCCAAACACTAGCTCATCAGGTGTGAAACCCGTGGCTTCATGTACGGATGTGTTATAAGCGAACATCCCAAATCTAATCCATTCATCCCAATTCGTTTTCGTACAAAAATGCTTGAGATAATCGACAAAAACTCGGTGAACTCTTTCTAACAAATCTAAGGATTGTGGGTGAGAAGCAGTTGACTTAATTTGTTGAATTTTGAAGATCTTACAAAAGCACTTCATTGTTTGGCTTACGAAATTTGTACCCTGGTCTGTGTGAATAGCTTTTGGGCAACCAAATCTGCTGATAAATTGTTCAGCTAAAGCAACAACTACAGTTACTGCTTCCATGTTAGGTATGGGAATAGCATCAGAATATTTGGTCAGATTGTCTTGTATAGTGAGAAGATACTTTGTGCTCCCTTTCTCTGTTACAGGAAGAGGACCTACTATGTCTATTTGGATTTTTGAAAAGGGGTGTCAGTGATGCTCATAGGTTGTTTCGTTCTTCCCGAGTAAGCTTTATTCCTTTGGCAGAGGGGACAGGACCTTATGTAGTTTGCAATATCCTTCCCCATCCCAGGCCAAACAATTATTCTTTATTAATTCCAGCATTTTGTAGGTGCCCCGATGACCTCCTACTACTGAATCATGACTTTCCTGAAGGATTCGATGACGTTCCGTTACCGTTGGTACTACCTTTTCACAAGTACATATTGTAATTCTGTATTTTGGGTCGTTAAAATTTTCTCTAAGAAGATTTTCTACAAAGTCCCATTCAGTGGCATTGAGGTGTTTAAGTGTTTGAAATGCTAATGGTTTTCAACCCTTGGGAGTCAAGAAGAACCTTTAATGACTTAATAGAAGAGTCGGTTTGATGGGGTTAAAAGTCTCTGGAGAGACTATGTTTGATGAATAGAAGAAACACAAAATGATTATTAAATTGGAAGGCCATTGCATCTCCAATATTAACTTGGTATTGCTGGACTTGTTCAATTGTAAATATATTTTGATCCATTAAACCCTTAGTATCCGGCGAACATTGCAAGGTGACGTCATTTTCGAGAATTTCGGCGCGTCCTAGAAACGACGTCATTTTCCAGGGCTACTTTTCAAAGTTTCTCACTTCGGAACTTTTCTATTTAAGTTCCTCCACGATACTTCTCTTTAAAGGATTTGGAAGGGTTACTCTAGGATTGCTGAACAGGTCAGAAAATGTTTAAACTATTACGTGTTTTTAACTGAGCATTTATTAAATACTTCTGAGTAAAGTACAAGTTACAAAAATGATCAAAAGGTCTTAAAAATTAACGCGTGTCGCACGTTGCCATAAAGTGTATTACGCTGCTTCTTTAAGCTCTTTCTACGTCGCACTGTTGTCGCTGTTCTGGGATAGGAGTAGCCGACTCCTGCTTTGGTGCAGCAATTTTCGAGATGGGGACTCTGTTAATTAATCCTAGTTGTAATTGCTCGTTGCATCGCGCTGCGGAATGGTGGTCCAAGGCGCATACACTGAAATAGCATGCCGCTCGCTCCTTTACGTCTCTTACGCTGTTTGACTCCTGGTAACCGTTCACACGTGGTCCCTATTCGTTTCCGAAGAAAATCCAGCGTTTTCGCTATCCTCCTCTATGTTTGAGCAAGCACATCAGTCGCGGAACCTGCGCACACACGTAAATCTATTAGCAACTAATTGTCACGCGTAGTCAAAGTTGTTCAAGTTCCTTATAAGACTTACAGTTGTCTATTAAACTGCAATAATTTATTAAATTATGAAGGTACAGTACATAGCATCCTCTTCCCTCCACCGACTGCGTAAGACTGACGGAATACAGCTGCCGCACGGTAATAAGTAGGGGGTGGCAGCCGTGACGTCATACATTGGACAATTTTTACGGACGAAACTTTTGCAGTTTGTTTAGAATGCTACTTTCTCGACTTCTAGACGTCCGATTTGGATCATCCGCGGCTCAAATTAAAGGCAAGAGTCCAAGGAATGCTCTCGATATACCTTTAAAGTCTTCCCAAGTATAGTTTTTGAGTAGCTGCAAAAAATAGGAAAGATTTGTTTATAACAAATTAACCACAAGGACTAATTGCAAAAGATTGTGGGATAATATTCTCGGATCTTTTCCCTTTAATTTAAGCCGAGGAGCATCGAAATCGGCCCACTAAAAGCCGAGAAATACGCATTTACTCTCGAGTCGATTCTATGTTTTCTTAAAGTCCAGAAGATACTTTACATAGAATTGTACGTATACATTTAACGAATTGGAAAAGACAGTAGTATCCGATCGTATCCAATACGTTATACCGTTCTTGTTTTTATAATATTTATTCTTCATATTTTAACTTTGTATTTCCACGGAGTAGGAGATACCTATTTCGCTGACAAAATAGCATATATGTATATCATTTCGGATGATTCAATCGATCATAGTTACTGCGCTCACCGCTCTAAATCGTAGGTAGCGTAAAAAGCAAGGGAATTTTGTTCATGGTCAATATTTCAGAACGTGGGACACAGGCACACAGTCCCGTAAGATGATAGGTCCATTCTGTACCTCGTCTGTGAATGAACAGTTTCAGACACAATCAATCTTTAGAATTCAAATCTATAATCTATAATAAGAAAATAGTGTCAGTGTTGCGCGAGAAGAAGTTACCTAACACATCAAAAAATATATATCAGGTATCGTGACACCACAATTAATAAAAGTTTTGCTTTCTTTTGCGATTCAATCGCATATAATTCCTAAAATCACCGCTCTAAATTGCAGAGGGCGTATGAAAACTTTTGCTTTTTTACACGATCGGTATTTCAGTTTGAAATTTATGATGCTTCCTATAAATGGATGGTCTATCCTATACTTAGTCAATGGTAGAAGCGACGTTTTCTACATTGGAACCATCAACAACGCCACCTTTATTAATAAAAAAATAGCCATGCCGTTTATCGTGTAAAGATGGAAGAGAAAAGTTAAGCCGCGTCTTCATTATTTCATTTGCAAAAATTATAGTCGATACCTACTATAGTTATTAAATTAAGTTTCAACATATGTATTTTAATTAGGATCTATATAGTTCAGCTGTTGGAAGTGTAACTCGAGAACATTAACTGTGCATTTGCTAAGCATTTTGTCTTTGTTTGATATTTGGCAGGAGAAACAGAAATTAAGGGTATCTATTTGTGTAACACGGAATAATAATAAAAAAAAAAGTATTTTATAGTAAAAATTAGTATATCTCTCAATACGATGTAGCAAAGAAAGGGTAGCATAAAAAACAAAAAAATTGTGAAGCAATCTTATGCAAAATAAATAAAAACTTGTTCGCAAAAAAAAAAAAAAATAGTTAAACGCAAAATATTATATTTTCTGTAAGTAATTCGATTTATCATAAAGAATATTTCTATACATTTTTTGAGTGTTTTATATACAGATAATTTATGCCTTTATTAAACATGCAGTTTTTCTAATGCTTTATTTTGTGGACATATCTCATAAATAAATTTTTAAGTAGTCGTCATAAATTTTTCATTACAAAAATAAAAAGCGGCAGCTTTTAGGAATGGAATAAAATTAATAATTACGAAATATTAAACGCGTATTAGGGTTTTGTAATCTAGGTAAAAATTGAAACAATTCGTCGATATTTTGAATAAGAAAAAAATAATATGCAAATTAGGTATAATTGTTTTCTATATAAAAATTATACATAAACAATTTGGTACTCTTCGCATTTGTCTCGAAAATGTTCAAGATCGATTTGTTTGTGACAGTTTAACCATATTAAATAAAAGAACAATTGGGTTTAGATAATGATGATTGTCATTAATGATGATTTACAAATGACTATACATCTGTGTTTCTCATACTGTATAGTATTATGCATGATAGTACATAATATATAAATAATAAAATGAAAATATAAGATTCAGATTGGGGCCTTTATTTTGTCGAAATAATTCTCAAAACCCGCGATAAAATATCGTAATCTTCGACTGGAAAACAAGGAATTATTCTAAAAAAAAAATTAAATAAATATAATACATATATCGATTCGAAATGCATTCTCCTCTCATTTTTTTTGTACATAAATTTTGTTATATATATACAATTTACTCAAATTTTAAATAACGCAAATCGTAATAAATTTGGCAAAACTTGCGAGGAACTGTACCGTGCAATACTAGTTCTAAAGGGAAATAATTAAATGCGTATATTAAATCGATTAAAATTATTCGAAATGTTACCTAAATTAGCAAGAAAAATATTAATTTTATGAATATATAATAGTAGCTTTGATCATTAATACTAATATAATATGTATTTCAATACTAAATTTTTTTATACATTCAAGTTTGCATAGATTAAAAATTTTCGTATAACTTTTAATAATATGGTAATGCCTTAAAACAAATTTCAAGTGCAGCTTGACTTGAAAAAAGTATATGAAATTTAAGGGATAATGATGGATACTCTTTTCCATTAAAATTGCATCTTGCATAGGTATTGTATTTCAAGTATAGCTTTTCCACAGCCTTCATATTATTCTTGTGTAATTAATTTCATACATGATCCTTTATGTTTAATATTAACAATAAACATCACAAAGTTCTCTTAAAGATACTTTTTGTTGTAGTATTATTCTGGACAATTGTAACATTCAAATCATGATCAAGACTAAGTAATCGTTTAAAACATGTCATCTCTCGTAACGTCATCTCAAAAAGTTTCTAAACTGAATGAAATGTATCAGGTTTTTTGTACTTATTTTCCACAAATAATCGTCGTCGTCATCGTAATTTTACTAATTTTAAATAAGAAGCTTTTTTGTCCAATGAAAGTTGTATATTTTTCAACACGTTTATTAACTCAAGTATTTCAAGACCCCAATCTAAATAAAATTATATATATATATATATATATATATATATATATATATATATAATATATATATTATATATAATATATATATTATTATATATTATATACATATATATTTTTACATTCCATTGAGGAATGCAAGAAATAGCAATATATAATTTCACTACTTATATATGTACGTATTTAGATAGCTATAATATAGTGAAATGTGTGCTTACAAAGAGATTACGTTAATACCTGTCACAATCACTACTATGCTATTTTTCTTCATCAAAGTATTTCAAGAATTCTGAATATGCTGCATACTACAAAAGTAATGTTTGCACTGGAGTCCCATATGTACATACCATAAAGTTATAGAAAATTTTCCATGCCATCGTTTTCTAGCTTACAAATCACAATTCTTTGTACCCAATTTGACTACATGCAGTTCATAATTTTGCATAATTTTTTTTATTTTTTTACTTTTTTTTACCTTTTTTACTTTTAATGTAAAAACTTTTATAATATTAGAATAATGTACAAGTACTACTTAATACTATCTGTTACTTATGCAATGCAAGAGTGAAGTAATCTCACATATTTTATTCGTGATAATAGTTAAATTTCTTTTCTTCCTTTTTAGCATGTATTCACAATTTAAATATCTTCATGCAAAATCTATGTTGTATAAAATTTAAAATACGTGTATTGAAATTAATATCAGGGATTACATACTCATAAAGCTTCGCTTCGAATGCTTTTTAATGTCGTCAAAATATTCGAATCATTATCGCAGTATTTGCCGAAATATATATGTATATATATCACTATATCTTGTGACAATTTTGAGAACACATCATCATGTTTATTCTATTGATCAGTATACCAACAAGTTAAACATATTTATTTTTTTTTGTTTTAATGCTACCGCTATCGTAGAAATAAAAATAATATCTTTGATAGCATTTTTTAAAATCTCGAAAATGACAATTATTTCAGTTCGTATAATATGGTTCAGAACACACTTATATTTTATAATTGAAAAGAATGTGACTAACATAGCTTAAACAAAAATCGGAAAATATGATCTATTCGAGAGATCATTAGTCAAAACATAATAATTCCTTCACAACAGCTAAGATTACCTCAGAGTCACTATATTGCTTTTTTATGAATCAATATTTACATCTCGGTATAATGAAATCTTTATATTTTTAAATGCAAATGGTATTTTATGAATGACTGTGCAGAGGTTATTAGCTTTCCATTTACTTTTCAATATATAATATAAATTTCATAAAATTAATGTCCATGGAAACTGCTATGTTTTCAATTAACAGCTGTACATCTATAATGCTAAACATGGGTATAGTAATAATTCACATTAGCTAGATTTAGAAGATAATGAAACGTGATAGTTATAATAATCCTCCCACATATCAAGATCTTTGTTTTCACATTCACACCTGATAAGTACTCCAATCAAACGGCATTTTACAATCTTCTTACTATAAATTAATTACATTAAAAAAAATTATTAATTTACTATAATACAGCTAACATCTTATTATGTGTATCCAGCCTCCCTAAAAACATTTTCTTTTTCTTTACGTATTGTAAGTCTTTTTTTTTCATAGTAGTAGGAAAGTGGTCAACTTCTATCATGTCATAGAGCGTAGAAGAATTCCAGATATGGCCAAAGCAAACAATTATTTACATCCATGGGATGTATTTATGTGATTTTAATTATACTGTTCGTTACTAAACGCAGTGCGTCAAGCGCGTATAAATTAATTCGTAGTTTTATGTGTCGCCCCATATATAATCCTATTTTAGAGAATTACTTTTGCTTTTCACAGCAAATAAACAAAAATCAATGACCGTGTCATTCTGAGATTCTGTATCTTTCTAGGCGCTGTTCACACTGGACACTGATTCTTCATTCTCTGTGTACACTATCGTGAACACATTGAACTCACTCACTAATCACTTGTCTGAAATAAACATGAATTTAACATAACTTTATTAATTGTAATAAGGAATGATGAATATTTTACAATTATCAAAGGAAGAAGAAAAAAGTCACCACAAAATTATAAATATAAACATTAAATTATTTTACCTTATACGATATGTTATACTTACAATTATATCACAATGAAGGAATATTCATAGGGATGTGTCACTCGAATGCTATAAAAAATGTTTCTAATGTTAGAAAATATCAAGAACATAAGATAAAGATCTTTCTTAGCGTACTTACGAGATGGAGATCTAGTATCAGATTGATTCACACCTGATGTATTTATTGCTGCAGGCCCACAAGGTACAGATCCATTTGATGGAGTAAAATTCAGAAAATCCCAAATTAGTATTGTATCATCGTGCGATGACGATACTATCTGGAACTCATCGAACTGAAGGCGAAATACACGTCCTGTGTGTTCCTATATTGCACATATATGTTGTTGTATTATGCATAATATAAAAACAAAAAGAAATATATAAAATATCTCACCACTAGTGTACGTATACAGAGCGAGTTTGTTAGAGCACGTGGATCCAGTGCTGCCACTAAGTCCCATACTTTAATCTTCCTATAATGTAAAGCAATAAACGTAGTATTATCGCGACGGAATAAAATACAATAGAAAAATATATTTTTTGTACTCACCCATCATAAGCTCCACTGACTATGTGCTTGCTATCGAATCTAATACATCTGACCAATTCTTCGTGTCCTTCTAAGACGCGTAAACACGCACCACATTCGATATCCCATAATCTGATTGTGTTATCACTGCTACCACTAACTACTAAGCAGTCCTTATACTGCAAACACGCTATACCCCGTTTGTGTCCATTTAATGTTCGCACAAATTCGCAAGTAGATGTTTTCCATACTTTAATAGTCCTATCACCACTAGCAGAAACGATATACTTCTCATCAAAATCAACAACATTTACTGCTGCCCTATGCCCCACTAGTACCCTTCTTAATGCAATTTCCGTTTGTGATGTCATATCCCATACAGCAATTGAACGATCCTAAATACAATTGACAAATAATTACTTTTCTGAATATAAGAAATATATATTAACATATTGCATACCGGTCTCGCATTATTACGAAATTTCTAACAATCTGAAAATTACGCGATACGTCGATGTCCCGAAGCTTCGCGTACTTTGAGAGGCAATGGTAAGAAATATAAGAGAAATTGATTTACCTTTGAACAAGTAACCATCATGCCATTATTAAATCTGAGATGTAAAACTGCTTCACAGTGATGTATTAGCGTGTTAACCATTTCTCCAGTATTAGCATCCCAAACTCTTACAGTGCTATCAGAGGAGCCAGATATTATTGCTTTGTCATCATACTGTAAACATAGAACGGAACCAGTGTGTCCTGTTAAGACTTTAATGCACTGCAGTGTACTTCTGTCCCAGATTTTAATTGTATTGTCTCTAAGACCAGAGACTATTTTTTGATCATCATATTGCAAACAGTAAACACCTTTTGAATTTTCACTTCTACAATTTATTCTTTGAAGATTAAATCTTCCCATTCTCCAATTATTATCTATACTATCAATATCTTTAACTATTTTGGGATAAAGAGATCTATAGAAACTGTGATTTGGATGGCTGTCCCCTGGTCTTGGTTTGAATAAATACTGAATCCTAAAAAAATTTAATAAATCAACAGATATCATAAAATAAAATATTACAGAATATATTGACTAACCATCCTCTCCTTTCTGCAAGACCTCGCCATATCGAGTCAGTCCGAACTTTACATTCAATTAATTTCTTCCAAAGCATTCCTTCGCTAATTACTCTGTGCCACTCTTTACATACTAATTCAGCAGCATTTAATGAATCAGCATCAAGATAGGAAAGAATGCTCTCTGCCACGTGATCCAATCCTTTTTCTAATAACAAAAATGGAGTTTGTATAAAATGTTTCATAACATATGTACTTTAATGTGGTTAGATAAACTTTTCTATATAAAATACTCACTTGGTAATAGAGAAATGAAATCTCTCTGCAACATTGGTTTCAGATATGCATTGATGTGACCATGCTGATAATGGCACATTCTTGTTAACAACTGTTCAACAAAGTTAACTTGCTCTGGTTCACTCCACTTCTCAAACAGCTTCATACAAGTTTCTTTCTCTTGCCGATATTGCGCAGAAAGTCCTGATGGTAGTTCTTTCTTGCGAGTAGGGTCATAAAGTATCGTTATAGGATACTGCAAAAATATTATACAAATCGTGTATGTTATATAAATCGGAGTTTTTTCTTTATATATATAAAAGGTAGAGCAAATTATACTTTAAGGGAAAAAAGTTTCCAGTTGAATTTGAACTTATTAAGTAAGTATAAAAAATATACCTTGATCAACTAATGGTGAAAACACGTCACACAAGGGGCATATGTACATAAAAATACTCAGATATATTTTCTTAGCGTATATTTAACAAATCTTGAATACATAATACGACTAGAACGCAATATTTACAAGCAATATAGTAGCAAAGCTAGTAGGTGTCACATGTATTTTAAGATAGAGTGTGGTATCAGGTTCTTGACCTCAGATAGACCACACTCTCTTGTATATACAAGACATCGCTCGTAGAAGTTGACGTTCAAACATGCAATTCGTTCTTTCGAATTATAGCACTTTCCATTATTACAGATACAAGCGATCGAAGACCGAGGTTCTTATCAATGAACGCAAGAAACACCGTGAATAAAGTGGATTAAGTATCATTAACACACAATAACGTTGTAAATACGTATTTAGTATATTGTAAAATAAAAATATAATAAATACAAAAAATAATGAAGCTCACGCTTGATTCGGGTAACTTATTTTTCCACACGGGTACTTCGTAATATAATTCGTTGGTAAAAGTAAAAATAGCAGAAAGAACAAACCCACGTAAAAAATAGATTTGCTATGAAACTCACATTACAGAATGATTTATATAAGAAAAATTGTATCGAAGGACCGCGGCCTATACTAATCCAATATTTCGTGTCTGACCTACTTGTTAACGCGAACTACCTTTAAAAGTGAAAACCCTTATAACAGACACATATCTTGTTAAACGTTCTGCGATTAAAACTAAACATTTATACTAAAAGAACATGCGACCGTAATAATAATTCATTACTTCCTAGAAACTGAGGATTTTTATACATTTATAGGAAATAATTAATGAGCAAAGAGGCACAAAGTGCACGTAGTATGCAAAAATGTATAAAATATTCAAAGTACGGATTATTGTACTTTGAGTGTGAAACAACCCTCCATCTAGAATTCACCCTCTTAACTTGGTTAATAACAATATAAATTTGCATAAAGATCCACAGTCTAATCATTACTGTAGGGTAAATATAGGTACTATGGAACAGCACGTAATATGGAACTTTGTAAAATTGCAACAATTAAATAGTGCATTTTATCGACAATCGTGTATATGAGTTCCTAATAAACAGTAAAGGATCACACTGACAATTAAACGGCATTCAAACATCCATTATTAACAAAGAAACGTTTTTTTTCTTTCACGTTGTACAAAAATTTCTGAAAGGCGAGTCAAACACGGTTCAATATTTGAGAGAAAGTTTACAGAGTATTTTTCATATTATTCAATCATACTTTTGTATGATTCATCATTCACTATGACTGTTCAAAAATAATTTAAATAAACAGTCATATTTCATAACAAGAATAAATTTTATTACGTTTTCTTTACAAATTTCTTAAGTGTTTTTCGAACAATCGAATTTCAGTTCGTTATCGAATTTCGAGTTTGCCAGTTATTTCACTATAATTTCAAATCATTCGAATTGCATCACACTTAAGTAATTAAAATATGATTATATATTAGTTTTTTTGTCGCGTCGCGTTGATTTTATTAAAAAAAAGATAAATTCCTCTGTTGTTAGCAAGGTTTTAACATCAAGTGTTCCATATTATCAGCGTTTACCCTACAAACTTCTCACGTTTGAAATACCGTAATCGTCTCGATTGATTAAAGGTTCAACTTTGGTTTGTTACAATTTCTTATTAACCCTTTGCACTCAAAGGCTTTTTTTATTGAGGAAAGCTCTAACAGTTCGAAGTAGATTTACTAGATAATTGATATTTTTTTAAACAAACATACATATATCAACGAATATAATTGTTGCACTTAAATATCTAATGCATTTTGTATTGCACAAAATGTAATATTGAATTTCAAGTCTTGTAATTTTCCACGGTAGTATCAGAATCTGTTTAACTTGTAATTTCTATCACCCTAATTTTTTAGATTTTTGAATCAATCATTTAATTACTGTCTCCATTACCATTGCCTGTTTCGCTGCACTCAAATACTTCGTTTATAATATTATCAGCTTTGTTCCTAAGCAAACTCATTTCCGCTGCTATTAGAAACATTATCTTACTGCGTTGAAGTTTTACACCAAATAGTTACTTTTTCAATTTAAGGTTTAACGACGTCTTCTAAAATCTATGAAGAAATCGAATTGTATTCGACTCAATGTTCCCCATTCAATTCTTGAAAAATTCCGATTGTTCCGCGTGAAACTAAATGAGGTGAATGAAGCGTCGCCTCTCGAGTGCAAAGGATTAAATCTTTTGTTTCTCTATCAAAATTAGTGCTTTTTCTATGCGAAAGAAAATGCCGACATGTGTTTCCATGGAAAGTAAAACGATTATATTGTTATTGCACGTTTACATTCTGCATGCAACGGTCCTTCGAATCGAGATATCGTGATCACTCGAGTGTAAAAGGTAGCATAGCAACATTGAAGAGTCCTGGCAACCGAGGAGTACACCTCGATCACCTGAAAATGTTTCTCCGCGGTGCTCCCAGTATAACGGGATCGCGAACTCGTGTCGAATCTATGCTCTCTGTATCTCTTTGTCTTCGTACCCTTTACCGTGTTCTCTACATTTCAATAGTCACGTGAAACTAGCGACATGGAAATAAACGAATTGTAAAACATGCAGCAAAATTTTCGTTCAAACGAAAATTAACACCTATATGAAGCATATGAAATCTGATAAATTACTTTTCCATTAGCTTCTACAGATTAATATCATTGTCGATAGCAAGATAATATTCCGATATCGATAACGACAAATCATACTGTTGGTCAGTATTTCTGTGAAATACCTGCCGATATTATCATTGCCGCCTGCATGAGTATTGGATTACAAAGGAATGGCTATCAAGAACGAGTTGTAGCGGGGAGAAAAAAATATATATATGTACCTTGCAGATTTTACCGTTTTTATTAGCAAATACTTTTCTATCTCATTTATTGGTGATAAATATTATCGGAATGTTGGAATCGACACACGATATATGTTCGATATACCACATACATATATGTGTACGTATATTCCACGCGCATCAACATCTCCGAGTAGAAAAATATTTTTGAACAACTTTTACTTTCAAAAATGGAACACGGCTATGAAATGGAAATATAAAATTTATAGCAGAAAACCGTGTAAACTATTACATTTCGAAATTTCGTCCTTGATTATCGGTAGGTATTTATAACGCTAAATTTCACTAACACTTCTTTATCTCTCTCTCTCTCTCTCTCTCTCTAAATATAATATGAGGAAGCAAAAAGAAAAAAAAGATAGCCGAGGAGAACGAGTTTCAAGAATACGTATAGAGAAAAATTTACATATATCCGGTGGTCTTGAAAGACGATCGTAAATTCATAATCGCGATACATCGCTTCCTCGTTGTCCTCGGCTACACGTTACCCTTCTTTTTTCTTAAATATAGATTTAGTCCAAGATAGAACGATAAAAAATTAAAAATGTGCATGATAATGTAGCGAGGAGTGAAACCGGAATGATGAGTCACTAGTACTAAATACGAGGGGCAATACTTTTTTTTTGACAAGTCACGTACTTCTCTACAGGACAATACGGAGTTCATTTACATCAAGCGACAATAGAATATTTTAATAAGACAATGACACATAGAGAACTCTAATGATGACGCTAATAAATATAAATATATTAAAATATATTTTTCTACTAAGCTCCGAATTAAAGTGAAACTAATTTTCGAAATTAAAGTTAAATGAAAGATAGTATATATTATGTATGTTGTAAATATCACAGTATTTAAATATGTATTTTAATACAAAGTAAAAGGTAAGTTGATACAAGCGATACTACTTAAATTCACGAGGCCTTCTGACGTAAGGATTGCAACCTATTCCTCTTTCTCTATCGAGATATATCGACTCTTCCAAGTACATTTGTTGCGGCTTAATTTCAACGTGATACACACACAGGTAATATATTTAATTCTTTACACAACTACACACTATTAATCGTACATTTTATCTTTAAAAAGAATTTAGTTACTTCTGTAACACGCCATTTATCAAACGAAATTTATATCGAACATCGAACAGAATTATTTCTTTACCAAGAAGCAAAACCCTATGAGTCATTTTTTGTCTACTTATCACGAGAATTGAAGATAAACTTTGACGTACGCGTTCTTAGACATTTCTGGCTTATATCCAATCGCATGTATAAATCAATATCGCTGTAATGTTATACGACAAAGATGAGCAACGCAGATCAATTATTAATTGTCGTAATAATTTGCTTGAAAATTGTATGGTAAAGGAACACAGAGGTATATAAGATTAATTAAGAAAAATTGCTTTTACTCAGCCGTTTATTATTATCCTGAATATAACGCGGTTTAACACAGAAGTACGAAAGATGTGCTAAAAAAAAAGGAAAGGGGATCGCAAAAGAGGTGAAACAAGAGAGAAAGGGTAAAGAGGGAGCTAAAACATTGATTATGTAGTAAGTTGTTCTCAGTTTGCCAAGCTTGAAGATTAGACTCGTGTCCTTTGTCTAGTAACACAAACGATCATATGCCCGATCAAATTTAACTACTGTCGATCGTATATTAGCTTAAAAATAATTTCTTGATAGCAAGAAAAAATGTGTATCGAAGCTTTGGAACGTAATAAAAATACGATATACCTACATTTAAAAAAAATAACAGGTTAGACTTGTCAGTGTTACGATTTCATCCGCGGCGTGAGAATATAAAATCATTGCGTATCATAATTCGTAAATATATTTTTGTAATTTGTCAGAAAACTATATAAATAAAAAAGAAATAAATATGTTTAAACTGAGCACTATTAAATATACGACATAAACAGCACAATAATATTTGCGCTACAAATTCAATAATGCCAATCATGTTCGATAACGTATACACAGCAAATATACAATTTATATTTTATTTAAATAAAAATAATATGTTTGAAGCTATGCCGATTAATATACATTTTTCCCCCATTTTTAAGCTACATGTATTCTCTGATAGATAGTGGCGCTTAGTTGATTAGAGAAAGGAGCTAGAAACAATATAATCTTAATCTTTAATAAGACAATAGGGTAACTGTCATTATTAAATGTACGTAAATATCCTCGTACATGCAAGAAGTTTATAGAAATCAACACGCAATCGTCACGTATGACAGTATACAATTCTATAACCTCTCGTACGCGAGATATTTCCTCGATTAATGATTTTCAGTAAAAAGTGCGCATAGCGAATGGTAAACTTCGCAAGGATTAACGGTTGATCGCAAAATATTAGTGAATTTCTCCATCATAAGGAAACATAAGATGGCGGTAGGTTTCGGGTGAAAAATACTAATATATGTTGCGTACCTGAAGATTCGTGTTTGTGTCTTCGATAATCTCATCCGTTTCCATGTTCATCATTTTCACGCACAACTGGCACAATATCGTTGGTTCAGATGATGCAAGTAGGTCAATTTGGCGGAACGTTCTTGGGAAAAGGATAAAACACCGTTTGAACACTAGCGTTTGACTATTCAACACGGCCGACGACGCTCATGAGTCTTCGCCATGTACAGGAAGTTGAGACAACATTTCACCAACACAACAGCTCGTAAATAACTATGTCACTCACGGAGTTGAGAAACCTGATACAACTCTTAATTTGTACGGAAAAAATGGAGTCGATGCAGCCCTATATACGAACAATGTCCAAAGCGTTATGGTTAATTTTTTTCAGGAATATGTATGAGGCTCCTGAACGAATTCAGAGAAATTCACAAAGATGTGCACGATCAACCGCAAAGATAAAAAGCTTACCGAGAAGCACTAATACCACCGTCCTCACCACTGCTCCTGTTTGACTGAAACCAAGTTGATGGCGCACCGTACGCGAAACTTTCAAAATGGCGTTCATGCGCGATAATCCAATTTCTAGGTATCCGCGCATGTTTGAATCGCGCCACTTCAAACAATCACAAGAAACCCATACTTATCTTTGATAAAATAGGTCCTTTTTTTCTTTTTATTGAATATATTCATACTTTTGAACAGCATAAAGTATATATTTACAATACATTCGTACAAATGTATATATTTATATTACTCGTTACATTTATAAATGTACAAATGGAAAAGTCAATATTATAAATTAAAACATAGAGGAGGGATGGTTACTAAATAATAAATTATTATAATAATCTTAAAGCTGCGTATCTCTTTCTCGTCAGTTCCATTTAATCCGATTTATTTCTGTTTCTGTTGCTGGCATTTTTCAATTAAATTTGGTGGGTAAGGACAGCATACGGTTTATGGCATACTTGGGAATCTAATGGTGGATAATAATGTCTGTAGCATATATATGCCAAAAAGTATCCTATTATTGAACCTGCAACCACATCTAAAATTTTGGCAATTAAAATATCTGTTTGGTAATAGGATAAGTAAAATATGCTCACCTTGCCAGTGATGATGATAATCACAAGTTCTGCTCAGTGCAATTACAAGAGCAATACATATTGGAAATATAAATGCGCACAATTTCCATGATTGTCCCTTGCCTATTAAACTAAATGTATGTAGCTTTCCAGCCATATACAGTGCTATGAAACCAAAACTTGCAAATGCAACTATAAAAAAATAAATACTTTTTAGGGAAATTTAAATATCTTTGCTTAAAAATGTGTGCTTAATTTTTTAACATACAGGAGGAATGTCCACTTGGAAATGATTTCTTTCCATCTCTTATGACAATTGGATTTCCATTACATTTAAAATCTGGATTTGGTTCTCCATCTGGAAAGCATCTCCAGAAAAAATCTGGTCTGGGACGACCTAAACATGTTGAATATCTATCATATGTATGATAGTTTCAAAACAAAACTATTATTTTATGGCTCTTACCAACTATGAGCTTTATAATGTCTGTGATAACACCATTCAAACCTAATGCTAAAGTTACAGATAATACAGCTTGGCAGCTGTCAGTTTTATCTTTGTAAATTAAGAAAACGCAAAAGATTACTACAATTGGCATTAAGAAAACCATAGGCTGAAAATAGATGAATATAAGATTGAATTGTACCTTGGAAATGTAATTTTGATAAAAAAATACATTACCCATAATATAGTAGTAGAAATATATGAGTCAGTTCTTGGATTTTTATATAACCATAATTCATTTTCATGAATTTTTCTAGTAAATGGTTCTGCTTTTTCTAATTCGCTGCATACACAAACAACAATACATCATGTAAAAAAAAATGGTAAAAATTTACTTTCCTACAGTATGTTCAATTTCACTTACATGAATAACCTAATTAGGATAATTCGCAGTAATATGTCAAAGCAATATCTATATACAAAAGCTTTGCCACGTATAATAGCCATTATCAATTTGTAGTGATCATATTATAAATATTATAATACAAGTTTGTACAAATCAATGAGAAATTCCACAAACTCAGCTGATTCATTATAGAGATATGCAAATGTATACACAGCTGTAAGTTTAAATACCATTAATTACTGAGAATTCATAATTTTAAAATTATCTAAAAATATGTATACGTGCCTTTAAATGTATTACCGATATTATAGAAGCTTATGAATTATTCATTTTTCATCACCGACTTCTTTCAGTGAATTGAAACACTTTTCGTATAGAAATAAATATACATTTATGGCATACTTTGGAAGAATTACAATCAAATGAATTGAATGTATGTTTAAATATCATACGGTATTAGAACTCCGAATTAAGAGGCATTATATGCTTCAGTGACACCATTTTGATTTGAATATTAATATTTGATTTGATGTTGCTGCTGAGACTACTGTATTCACTGCTTTTGTTATACAGTAACAGTGTACAGTGTATAGTATACTTAAATGTCTATTGAAAATCGGACTTTACTACGCATATACTATACTAAAAAATCGAATGCTCAGGTTTTCCAGAATATTTTCCATGTAAGGAATAAATATTGATTTATTTACAGCTTGATTATAAAAGCTGCTTCTAGAGTTGTCAACGAGAACTTTTAAAAAAATATAAAAACCAGCTAAACTTTGCGATTGTCGATTGATTGGTTAATGCATCACAGGCATCAGTGGACATACGTTGTTCTGAACATTATGCGCTATACAAATTAGAATTACATGTACCTATACCTACCTACATTTGTTTTTCTTAATTTCATTTCTCTCATTTCTTGCATTTTATAATGTTGCATAAATCACTGAAATCGATTCATGATAACTACTTATATTGTTGTTAAAATAATTTTGAAATCGATGTAGCATAGGTATCTATAGTTACGATGCTTTTGCTCCACATGTGATTTTGTGTTTTCTTACGTTAGATTGCATTATACTGTTTTCCATTGTTTAAAATAGGAATACGCATCGCTACAAGATAATTGATGTTGTGCTACTACAACTTAGAATTTCCAATTTAATATACAGTAAAGGTTAGTTTCATGATAGAAATATTTACTTAATTATTTGTACATATACAAATGTTGTGACTAGTATTTTTAATTTTCACACGTATCGTTTGTTAGTTTTCTTCAGATATTTGTGTATATTAGGAACTAAGCTCTTAAAATGTTAAATAGCTTTTATTTTTACAAGTGGTAAACAATACAATGATCATTAATTATATAATAATTTTGTTAATTCCAGTGACACAGATTCAGGATATGAAGTGACAGTTATGTGAGGAAAACTGTAAATAGATATAGTACTTGTTAAAAGATTCAACTATATTTACAAGTGTATCGAGTATAAATAATGTTAACATCAACATCAATAATGCCTTCCACATCGATAAACATGTCTAGAATACCAAGCCCAATTAGTGATACTTTTGATGATAATCCAAGTAGATTAACTACATATTTGCATCAACTTGCTGGATGCTATGAAGCTGAAGTTAATGTGCTTACAAAAGATCATTGTTATGCACGTCCATGGAATTGGAAGCCAGAAAATATTTATGTAAAGCCTGTAAAAAAATTGTTTTTCCCAAAGAAAAATTTATTAATGTAAGAATTAATAAAATTAATCAAATTTTGATTGAATGTAACTCAATTAAATATAAAGCTACATTATAACTTTGTCATATATTAGGGAGAAAATTACTCAGGATGAAGAAATTAATATAGAAGAAGATAGTAAGGAATTATTAGTACCACCAATAGATTTTACAAGAGCCAAACACCAAATGGATGAACTACAACAATTAGCAAATTTTGCTCGTCCAGATGAGAATGAAGATTGGGAGGAGAAGCTTGATAAAATCTTATGGACACCTGTCCAGAATCGGATATTCACCAAAGTTCTTAAAATATTAAATTCAGAAAGGCTTGCAAGATTGGCTAAAGTAAACAATTCAATAGAACCAATCTATCGAAGGACATCAGCTGATACAGCTGCAAGAAGATTTAGAGAAACATTGGCATCTGCTGGTTGGGATTGGAGACTGGCACAATGGTTGCATAATTTATTATTTGACCATCTTCCTCAAGAATATCTTGGAATTTACCTTGATATATTACAAACTTTAAGACTGAAAATTCCTCAACTTATTGATAAGATGATTGCTGTACAACCAAATATTAATGCAAAAACAGGCTCTATAACATGGGAAACTCTTGGATCTCTTCTTAAACGAACTTGGGATCCAGTTATTCCAAGTTTAAATAGTAATAGAATTGTAAGTGTACACACTTCATTATACAAATTATTATAATACATTTTATATGTGTATATTTTTAAATATGATTATTATTGCTCATTCTAGAAAAAGTTACCAGGAAATCCAATTTTAATAATAGTCCCTTCTGGTATTGGATCTAATATTTCTGCTAGACAACACAAATGGATTTCTCAATTGGGAGCTTTAGGAATGGTTGTCACTGTTCATACACATTTAGGTTTAGCAGCAAATAGAATGACCATGATGGTGTGCATTGATCAATTAGTTCAAGCTACTAGAACAAAAATACAGGACATTAGAAGTGACTGCCCTGGTAGACCTATAATTCTTGTTGGTTTTAATACTGGTGCTGCACTTGCATGTCAGGTATAACATTTATTACAATATACAAAATTTTCGGTCCTTAACGAGTTAAAGTGCTTAGTATTAATTTTGAATGTTTACAGGTAGCGCAAATCGAACATGTAACTGCAGTTATTTGCCTTGGTTTTCCTTTTTCCACGGTTGAAGGAAAAAGAGGTACACCTGATGATACATTAATGGATATCAGATGTCCAGTTATGTTTGTCATAGGGCAAAATGCTACGCTTGTAAGACCCGACGATTTGGAGGATCTCAGAGAAAAAATGATGGTCGAAACAAGTTTGGTAGTGGTTGGAACTGCCGATGATCATTTAAGAATATCTACCGCGAAAAAGATATCGGAAGGTATCACACAAAATATGGTGGATAGATGTATTTTGGACGAAATCGGAGATTTCGTGGGCACTATTCTATTGCAACCTCATCCACTACCGTTGAGATCAACATCGTTATCCAATTACGAAAATAAACATAACCGAAAAGAGCCACGAAAGCGTAGGAATTCGACGAGTAGTTCCGTCGAAAGCGAACCAAATTCTCCAACTGTAAAAAAGTCTCGACCCAACACACCAATTTCTTCAATAGTATCTACCGGACAAAACACACAGTCAGCTACGATTTCTCGAATAGGAACATTCGCTACGCAACCGAATTTAATTGCAGTAAGTGGAGCACACACGAATCATGCACAGACTGTAAAACGCAAGTCTCGAGTTATCGGTACCCAAAAAGGTCATTTTGTAGAGCATTTAATAACGTCTAGACTTTCCGGACAGGTGAGAGTTTGTGACATTAACTTTAAAATAATAATAATAAAAAAAAAATACTCAATAATTTCTGCCTCTTTCAGTCAAACTCGAATTCAGATAACAGCGGTATAACGTTAAACATCGGCTCATTGGCAAGTTTAGCACCAATTGGTCCAATTCGTTTAGCCCCGACATCGTCGGGACAAGCCGTGTCCGCAGCAATTAAAAATATTCCTAAATCTTCGATCGCATCAACTAAAGTGCCTAAAATTGTACCAACGAATGTACAATTACAAAACGTTCCAAAAATGAAAGCCATCGTATCGTCGGGTAAAAGTTTCTCAAAAGTAATATCACATAACTATAGGCATCTCAATATTCCTGACAAAAATGGGGACACTCAACTGGTTAACGTTTTAACGCCATCGGGAAATCAGATCAGAATCAGTACCTCGTCTGCAACAGGTAAATTTTGCTTAACAAAATACGTGTTTTGCTTTTCATTCCCATATCTTACGTAATGTGCGTTTATTCTTCTTTTTACAGTGATACATAGCAAGCCTCCAAGTGGAACATCGAATGGAAATTTATCAAACATTTTACAAAATGGCAAAAATTCTGTTACACTCGCTACTAGTTCATCGTCCGCACGAGTATCAGCAGCTTCCAGTGTTTTATTAACACCAAACAATTCTGTGACGACTAGCGTAGCCTCAACCACATCGACGATACCAAAAGGTAGAATATTATTATCTAATCAGTTAATAAATAATTTACCTACATCGTAATATTTTTTAATTCTTAAATGTATATAGTCTCTACAAACTCTGAATCTATAAAGTTTTAAAAACGCGAGAAAGGAATTATAAAGTTGATACGAATAATAATTATTATTATTTTGAGAAAGTATTCTGGATAGTGAAGTCTTTGTATTATAAAAGAATTTTTTATTCGAAAGAAATGCTACTTTTTTTTTAAAACAAAAATAATTTTACTTGTTAAATCTAATAACAATCTTGTATATATTTGTACATAAAAACTATGTAGCTGTAATATTTGATATATTCGTACATAAAAAGCATAAAAAAATGAAAGCAAAAATGAATCACCAAATTTACCTTAAAACAAACATGATAGTCATTTAAGCTATTACATGTAAATATAACAAGGAAGCATAGAAATTTGAGTAGCAAAATAAATTCTTAAGTATTTAGCACATAGTGATTAAAAGAACAAGAGCACTGGAAGGAAGCATTCATGTCATCTATCAACACAATTTATCAAAGTTTATATCATACAAATTTCTATTATGTAAGTTTTTTATTGTATATGTATAGCATTAGTTTAGAATTTTTATCTAACACACTTGTTATTAGTATCATCATTCAGTAATTTTTCTGGCTCACTAAAGATAATTCCGGATTTATACGTTTTTTGTTTTATAATTTACTGTTTTCATTGAAAAATATACATCTTCATATGGTATCGTATGAATTATTTCCATATATAGGCAAAACCAAAACGTATTGTGCATGAACACCATTGGTAAAATTCATTTTTTAATAAAATGTACCTACTTCGAGAAAAGATTTATCTGTTTACATTTTCTTACATTACATAGAAAAATCATGGGTATTAATCATACAACATTTTTTATTGTAGAGTAATCAAAATAGTTTAATAAACCTAATAGATCTTATGTTTTCTAGTCATAAAGTTTTTTTCTGTTATTATTAGACCGTTTGTATTCTTTTTTTTCTTTTGCAACTGTATATATATAAAAAAAAAAAATTCCTTGTATATTATTTCTGCTATGTAAAAAGTACTAAGGGGATTTTAAGTGTATCTATCCTTGTTTAGCATGTGATGTAACATGTGTTCAAATGTAGCATGTATTTATATTATTTTACAATTAATATAAGTTTATATTTAAAAGTATCTAAAGTAATATGTTGTAAATATATTACTGCTACCCCTTATTTTGTGTTAAATAAACTTTTTTCCATGTAATTCGAATTTATTTGTTTCCTTGTCCCAGTCCTGTGTGCAATTCAATTACTGTGTGCAATTAGCTATTATATATTTAAGTTTGATACTTCTTTTCTTTTATCGCATACGCTATCATCGTCAGGTAAAATAATTGCCTAAATATTACTAATATATAATTTGATAATCCTCTTGGTTTAAAATACATAGATAAAAATAATAAAATTCCATATTTAAATGATTTAAATAATGTAGCGACATGTTTTATAATAATTTTAATAACATACGTAATTTCACTTAAACGTTAATAATTTTGTTATGGTTAATAGGTCTTTTGCATGTTTATATTACACTCATGATCATATATTTGATGATACATTTATGTAATTCATGTAGAAGACAAAATTATGTCATTGAATGGTGTTCATAACAACACAGTGAAATATTTATTCATTTATATTTTAAAAAATTGTTGAAACATGCATATGTGTTTTATAGTGATGGACGACATGGCAACAACCAGTAGCTCTTCGCATGTGATGCTCAGTTCTACTCATTCTTTGGATACATTCAAGATGTCACAATTACCTCGACAAGTAACAACATGTAATAACAACAATAGTTCTCATAATACAACATCATGTGGGAATATAATTATGGTTGAAAGTTCCCTTAATGCTAAACCTGCTTGTTCATCAGTGATAGTACCGTTAAGCAGTCATAACTCAGGAACTATTTTACCGCTGTCTAACAAACTAAAAGTTACTCATAAATCTACTAAAACGATGCCAAAGATTACAGTGAACGCATCTAACTTACAAAGAATTCATAAAGCTTCAACAGTACAGAAGAATTCTCTTTTAAACGAGATCGACGATGAATTAGGAAACATATTAGACATACCGATCATTTTTGCGAAAGACGACGATAATTTAAACATCATCGAGAGAAATCCATCTTTGTCTCAGGCTATGTCTATGGATGTTCATGAGAAGAGCATAGCTAAATTAAATAGTAATAGCAAAGTTGTTCTCATAAGCAACAAACAAGATAAATTACAACAAACGGCTAATAAATTTGTGACACCTTCTACCCAAGCTATTATATGTCCCAATGTAGGTGTACAAAATTTAAATCATGTAATATTACAAACAAAGCCTCAGAATTCTGCTTTGTCCAAAACAAAAACTACAATTCCGATACAAGGTCGTTCGAATCAACCCACGGTTAAATATACGAAAATAATTCTTGCAAAAAGAAATTCTCAATCTGTCCATCAAAATAATAGAAACGAACAAGTCATCGTGACGAAGACAATTGACAAAATTAATACATCTAAATTCCTAAATCTTGATAAAAGTGAACATCGGTACGCGCAAATTGTGACGAAGCAAGCATCAAAGATCGAAGATAATATAATAGATGAGGCATTAGAAATAGAAGATGCTATAAAAATGAATATCATCGAGCGCAAACATATACCTGTGCAAAGAGATCTACCGACACAGGCAAACGATAAATTAAAGGAAAGCTTAACTGAAACGAAGTTAAATGTAACTGAGGAGAATAATTCGCAATGTACTAAAATCGATGATGTAATAAACTTGCAAATATAAAATGTTTCGTTCCAGTTGAAAGTATATATCTGTACCAAAAAACTAAATACATCGCAAACGTAGAACCTGTTTACAATAAGAAATTATAATTATTACAGGTACAGATATCCACTTTCTTGTCAACAACTTGTAATTACCATACCATTTAATTTTTCAATCTTTTTACTTAAAAATAACACATCTGTTTCGTAATTAAGATTTAGCTATAAATCTAATACGCTATTTAAATTAAAAAAGATAATTATAATATAAAACCTAGTTATTATTATTATTTACAAAATACGCACAGTGTTAGATAGACATCTTGTTTCAATCTTATAATTTGCGTTACGTACAGTATTATTAACTACTATAAGCTTTATAAAAATCTATGTATCCATCTACAAATAATTCAGTATTATTTATAGTATTAATATATTCTTTGAATTCGTTATTTATAAAACGATGAGTCGTTATTGTTCCCTTGACGCTCGACTTTTTGGGAACTGGTACCGCTGGTTTAAATACGACACCAGTGGGATCAAATTCAACGTAAAGTTCTTCTGGAGAACTGAAACGAATAAACAAACTTAAAACCTATTACGCATAATTGTAGGCCACAATTTAAATCTTAAAAAAATATTTAAAAAAAAAAAAAAAAGAAACTTGAACCTACAGTTTTGCAATTTCTGGAGATAAACTGCCTTCACCAGTAGGTGGCACGCCCCAAGCTATGTTTTTTGCCATCTTTTGTACAGTACTGTGATAATGTCGCTAGTAATAAAAAAAAATGAAAATATGTTTAACAATATTTACGTTTAGATTCACTATAATTATATATTTATAACTTATGTAGATATATACTTGTAAAGCAGCAAGTTCCCATAAAGCTGAACAATGTGCATTACAACACTCAGGTTCTTCTAATTCTGCTTGGTAAAAACCATCTCCGGTAGTACAGTCAGTATCTAACAAAAGATCTGCTGCTTTTCCAAGTTGCATACTTTGTTTTATAATACCAAGAATGCCGAGTGCCGAATTATGTTGTAATTGTAAAGTAAGGTTCGCTATTCTTTTGATAAACGCTATCAAACGATTTTGCGTGACTCTTTTTCTTCTTTGAATTAGAGCTTGAACTAAAACCTTTATAAGAATTTCCGTTTCCGAATGAGTTCTACCGCAATGGATATTTAATAAGTTTTTGTATAGATGTGCGTAAAACCTGTGTATAAATACCATATGTGATTATAAACCTAATCTCTGCTTTGTTCTTTATGATATTCATCATTTTTTTTTCAATACAAACCTGTATGGATCAAGATTTAATGCTGAGCCTTGTCCTGATAATATTGTAAATACACATTGAACGCAATGTAATTGATCTCTCAAACTTAAATCACCCTCTTCCATTAATTTATTTATAGCAGTTACTAAATCTTGATAAAAGTCTAAGTTTATACAATGCGCAAACCTATAATGGTCGAATATATTATAAGATATCATATAATTATATACATAATTAAGTTCAGTGAAAAGTTATCATACTTTGCTAGTCCTTCCAAACAAATGGACAGAATTTTACTATTTGGGGCTTGTTTTAAAATTCTAAAATAAATCGTGAATACGATACTTGTTATTTCGGTAAGTATTTTCTGTTTAGATTGTTTATTCTCTTCTGCTTTGGTTTCAAGTAATTCTTGTTCTACTTGCTCAAGTTTCTTACTTTTCTTCCTTTCTCGTTTACTTAAAGCAAGAACTCTTTGCTTATGAGACATAAGCTTTTTGTGTTTAGTCTCTTCTTCTTTTTCTTTATCTAAATTAACATCTTTTATATAAAGAGACAGAAGGACTGAGAGCACCTCAGAATGAACAGAATGAGCTTTCAGTTTTATATGCTGATTTAATTTACGTACTATCTGAAAGGTTTAATAGTATATATATATACATAGTATTTTTTGATCTACTTTAAACATGATGCAGTGATTTAAATCTTACTTTGAGCGATAATTCGGCACGTTTGTCTTCTTTAAATACTTGAGAAATACATTTCAAGACACTTTGTCTAACAGACTCATGTTTATTATCCAGCAATGGTATAAGAAAATTGGCTATATTAACAGAATAGTTAAAGTAAGGATGAGTTGTTAGAAGATCGCACATGCATGTTACTGCAATTTTGCCTAGCTCAACTTCTTGCTCATTCATTTGTCTTGTATCCCCCTTCTTCTTTCTTAATACATTAGACATTCTTTCTAATTTTTGTAGATAACGTCTATAATATCTCAATAAAGTAGTTTCGTAATTTTGTAATGCTAACGTTTCTTTTTTGACTGGAAAAGAATAAAAACAACTTATAACTTGTGATCTGAAGTAACCACAGTATTTGCCCATCATTATAGCTACATACATTTTACACCTTCTTGAACTTGAAGGATTTGATAAGATGGTAACAAGTCTTTAAAAACTTCTAACAGAGAAATAGTTGCCAATTTTCTCACTGTAATGTATACCTCTGGATTAGATTCTTCCATTAATTCTAACAATATCTTAAAATTTTCACTTTTAGCTTCTGGTGATTCTAAAAGACTACTAGATAATAAACCTATTTTGAAACGTTTAGATCTCAATACTTCCTTGCGACATGCCAAAAGTTCTATCATAGACACAGGTTTCTTCTCTTCACTTTCATCATTATCCTGAAAAACCAATCAATATACAAAGCCATAATTTTCTATAGGCAATAATGTTCCATCAAAGTCTTACATTCAAGTCTGATTCTACTTCATTATTGTCATCTTCAGCATCATGTTCTTCATCAGATTTATTTTCACCATCTACATCTTCATTATCATTTTCTTCTATAAATCTTTTTTCTATGATTCCATTCTTGGTTTTTGTAGGAAGTAACATCTTAACCTTTTTTGTACCTTCTTCTTCAATTATTCTTGATATGCTCTTTTCATATCTTTCCTCCAATGAATCTTCACTCCTCTCTCTCTTATTCTTCCTTTTATTATCAACTGTTCTAAAATGCATGTTGCTTATAATAATTATAGATTAAAATAATACCAATAACTACCATATTAATATCCATACTCATTTAAATGTATTTGCTTTAATAGATTATAGGATTTATTGGAAATAGCCTCTTTTAAGAAATCTAAATCATCTTTTTCAACCATATTCATCATATCTTCCCCATGATCACTTTCTTCTTCTTCCACAGACTCTTCATGTTGAACCACAGCTTTTTGAACTTGCTTCTTTGCAGGTTTATGCCTTCTTGTTTTAAGTTTTCCTTGTCGTGCAAGTTTGGTTCTCTTTTGATTACTTCTTTTAACCACACTTATCTTAAATTTCTTCTATTTGTTTCAAAATTTAACAATGTTAAATTAGATACTTCATTTACAATTATAATTATAATTTAAGTCGATAAAAAATTAAAATAATATTATTTATACTCTTCAAAATATATCGCATGGGATTTACATATAGGTTATTATATAGGTTACTATATCTTCATTATCTTTCTATAAAGTAAACTTATTTTTACTTACTGCCATTTTTGTGTGACTTGATTTTTTATCTTTCAGGTACTATTTATTAAAATAATTCGGTAATTATTGCTTCTTTATATCCGAAATATTATCCCTCCAATAGCAGGATAATGTTTAGTATAGTGTTAACACGTGTTTTCACATGCAACATGCGCCACGTTATAATACCACTGTACACATAAATATAAGTTCGTAAAAGTACTAACTTCTTCGCATACAATAAATGCAAAAGATAATTGTAAGAAAGTGGTTCTATTTTTAACTGATTTCTGCAATTCATCGAATAATTAATATTTTAATAATTCATCATTAAATCTGTTACATTAAACATACAATACAAGCGACTACACGAATGCGTGTACGAAGGTTCCAATGTTTACACCCGTATGCGGCATCAAAAGCGTTGATTCAAATTAAATATTTCTAACTATAATCATTAAAAAATATAAGAGATTTAATGTAATTATAATTACGACAGATTTAATACAAAATATTGGTGAAGCATATACGTTAAAAAATGTGAAATAATGTGATGATATATGTTATGGCGTGTAACATACGAAGTGCGCTTCAAGGATTTGTATTAATTCCATATATTTTACGTAACTAATTTAGTGATTTGTGTTACTGTAACAGCTTTCTTCAAACGTCAACGCAGGGTGAGTTATCAGTCTTATTGTATAAACTGAAATTACAAATTAGAAAGTGTGGTTATGTTAGTCTTATCAAATTCGGTAGTAAAAGATGAACCAGATTACTGAATGAAATCTGAATGTTTTATCTTAATGCAATCATCTTTATAATCACAAAAATAAATTATTATCGATTCTTTATTACTTCGATTAAATCCATCCGTATATCTTTTTAAATTAAGTATAGTCTTTTATAAAATATTGTTTGCGCGTAATTAATGATAATATTGATAATAATGATGGTAATGATGAAAATGAAGCGAAATAACAAGAGGGGGCAGAGGATCATAATACATGTTTTTAGTAAAAAAATTCACAAAAAATTGGGAGGAGACCAAAATCTATCACAAATTCTTTCGTGTTCACCATTTTTAGTTTGTGAAAGTAGCGCATAAAGAAGAAAGTCTATTACTTGAGACCCGCATGAAATCGCACGAATTGTTTCGTAAGTACTTGGCTTACCAATGAATCTCCCTGAACATACAGCCAGAGAATCTTAATGTACTCTTATAAATTGACGTACAATAAACTCCAGCATAAAACGTTAATGGCTTTCAATAGGATTAATTTACGAGTCGCATGGGACTAACTGAACATCAGGTCATACAGATTTCGTAGCTTAAGATGCTACTCGCCGTATAGTGCGCCGTGCGAATGTATCGCGATGTAAAACAATGAACATTTTTCTTTCTGTTAAATTTTAAGTAGATTACCGTAGTGTTGTTCGTAAACATGTAATTATTAAGGCATAGTATATATTTTCGATCGAATTAATGTATCATCATAATTGTGTGCGTCGAATCGGTGTATATGCTTTATTTACGCATTACGAAGAGACTCGAATGACGGAACCGCTAGTGGGATTGCAATTATTTTTTAATTTAAGAAACAAAATTACCGTGAAATCCTATGGTTGATCCAGAGTAACGCTACCGTTACTCTGGCCATTCTACACCATGTCGGCAACTTCGCGAAGAAGTGTAACAACGCGTTTCGCAAATGTATTGAAATTGTAATCTTATCATTTATAAATTAACATTGATAAACGGCGATGTTTAATAGAGAAGAGAAAAAAATGTGGCATCGTTAAGCTGACTATGCTGTGTTCGTTTTAGTTGTGTTCTTCACCGTGTATACCACGTGGTTCTCGGTAGTTTAGATACAGTTATGATTCGACCTTTGCGGTGGTCACATCGATTGTCGAATGAAATTGAAAGTTGTATCTTTTAAGTTTCTTTTTTAATAAGAATATTTTTCCACGAGAGAATTACGATTTAATCACTCGACATAGCAAATATACTTAAAATAATATAGTTTAGTTTAGTGCGCCCTTACATAGAAACTAAGTTCAGTTGCAAAATCTTCGTGGAGATTTAATTTTCGCGGTTAAAATCGATGAAGCTGAAACGTCGTCGTTGACAGTAAGGTACATAAATTTCTTTTTAATCGTATCAACCCTATATAGTTTATATATTTTACACGTACATATAACCGTGTAAATTACGTTAGTCACGAAAAAGAGTCACGATATCGGAATAAAGAGATAGATCATGTTTCGTGTGAGATATAAGCTCGAGTAGATAGCGTGTGCGCAAATAAAAAAGTTTTGAAGAGTAGACATTTTTGAATTACCAAACACGGTAGAATATTGTGTTACTTACGTCAATTGCGAATGCAAAAGAAAGAAAAGAGAAAAAGAAAGTCGTGTAAAACATTTCCGTGTGTTGTTTTCTAATTATAAGATTTGAAGTTACTCGCAAGAGGATAAACGCACGCGGCTGATCTAGAAGCCTTTGCCCGCGTCGAGTATTCGGGTTGCATCTTAAAAAAAGTATTCGGTTGTTATAACACATCGAACATCCTGGCGCGTTGCATCGTTAAAGCTAAGCGAGTCAGTGAACTGCCCTCGGCGAATATTGTCTGTAGTTACTTAACGTAGTGCAGTAGAAAGTCGGTGTTTGTCGCGGCCGAAGCGCGTACACCTTTACCGCTTTTGTTTGTACCGAAGGTTCGACAAAAAGTTTTAATCAACGGGGATATATCGTGGCAGAGTGCACGAGTACCGAAACGACGATAACCATCAAACCGGTCGGATCTATGGATCTCGACAGAGTGATCGGTGGCATTCTTCTCACGGCAGTTGACGTGTTGGATCAAAGTTTACACGATTGTCAACGTCCATGATTAAACAAAGATTGATAAAGGATGATCAAAATCATGAAAACAAGCAGTTGAGCCTATATACCACTCTTGTAGATCAACGAAACTAGAACCCCACCGATTGTTTTCGTTTTGTTTTCGGGTGAAAAAAGTGCGCGACTCGGAAAATGGATGGTCTCGTTGAGATTTTCCTTTTCTTCGGAGTTCTCTTCTATTTCTTCAACTTCAGGTGACGTATATTCCCACTGTCCTCACGTATGTATGTTACCACTGTGTTTCGCTTCACCGATTATTCTTTTCCGGTTCTGCACGGAGCGATGTGTAGGTTTAACGACGTTAAAAATTATGAAAATATACTCGATCGTATAATTACAGTAATTTGATAGCAATAAGGGTAATAACATGAAAGGATCAATTTCTTAGATTCCTTACATGCATGCGACTAATAATAATGCATTCCAATGTTTTATCATTTTTATCATATCTTTTGAAGAAAATTTTCATTAACACTTTGATTGAAAACATTTGTAGAACTGTATTTTGTTAGTTCGGAAAGTTCGCAGCAATATTTAAAGGATGTTCATGGGTAACGTGTATATAATTATCATTTTATTAATTGGTTTTGTATGTAGTAATATATATAAAATATAATAAAAAAAGAAATAAAAAAACAAATGTTACATGTAAAATTATTCAACAAAAAATAGCTGTACACATATTGCCCGTAAGTATTTCTCAAATATTGCTACGAATTTTCCGAACAACCCAATATTTATTAATGTTACAGTAGTATGCATTATGTCATCATTTTCAGTCAATCATGCGTTTGTTTGCATTCACCTGATAATAGATATAAAACTTATTTTCGTTTAATTTCTCACAATTTTTCCGCTTATTCTTAACAGAGAGAACTTTGTTCTTCGAGATTTCAAATATTCCGCTCTTTCCCATCCAATTACGAACAAGAACCTGTAATATAAGATAATTTATCATCAAGGGGGTTGAAGATACCTACTATTTATATAATAAATATAGTATCACTAACTAATATATACTGCCGTCCAAAAGTTTGGAATCACTTCCAGGATTATACCTATATGCAATGCTCTAATAACTTTGTTGTTGATTAAAAATTACTATTCTAGACTTTAGTAGCAATTTCCTTCACGTACATAGATTTTCAATTAAAGGATTTCTAAAGGTAACACATTTCTAAGTTCTCCTGCTTTTGAATTATTGCGTTCCTTGTTATGCGCAGTTATTCCGAACTTTTACCGGTAGCGTACACAGTCGTAATTCGTGAGATGCAATGATTGTGATAATTTGATATTCTTCGAACAACGTGCGATTTCTGATTTGCATGATGAGAAACGGTAAAGAAATGAATAATAATCTTTCAATGTTCTTATGACAGTGAAATGTTATACAAACTTGCACTTCTGATAACCTAATTTAACATTAGAGATAGTGTCGTATTGCGTTTACTGTCACTGGAGGAAGCGAGTGCATATTGGTTCAGCAATCTTTTTTTATATACATATGTATATAAAAATACATATACATATGTATATAAAAATACGTATACATATGTATATAAAAATACGTATACATATGTATATACTAATTTGCATATACAACGCTATTTGTCAGACTTGTCCGATTTCAATGGTCTACAAATTGCAGTAATAAACATCTCCAGAACACATTTTCTTTGAGAAAAAAATCAAGTTACCCTTCAATTTTTTAAATGGAATCATATATTTTTCATTTCATACTATTATAGCTGATATCAAAACGAGTTCAATGAGCTACTATACTATGTCTTCCAAATGACATTGGATTCGAAAATATGTCGTATATTAACGAAATCGTTAACGTGTAACGTAATTTTGCGCGGCTCAAATTACATGTTTAAAATGTCAGAAGAGCCTGACAAATAGTTGCGACAGTTACGTGAATCATCGTATATATTATTTACATCTCTTCACCAACGCTTTTTGTGAGATATTGTTATAATTGCAAAATAACGTTGCAAAATTGTAATAACAATTATCGGGTTTATTTAAAACTTTACTCGCTTTGTTGTCCGATGGAATTTCCTCAAAGGAAAAGTACCAACAACAAAAACAGAAGTGCATAATTAATAATTACTAAACATTGATGTATACTGATCATCCGTGTTGTTAATTAATCGTTTATTATCTTTCCTTCGGTATAAAGGAAAAACAGCTGTTCACGGTATTAAATGTAATCGGTTGCATGCCTTCCAAGCTTCTGTCTTATGATATCCTTATCGACTTGGACTTTGACAATTATTGTTAACAAGCTCACCGAGCTTATGCGCTTGGTTTATTAAAAAAGGAAGTTGCAAATACAAAAATTAATCGGACCGGGTTATTGTTATTGGACAATGCCGATAATCGAGCACGCTCCTCCTTGGACCGGTACAACGTTCGTAGTACGAAAACTTCAAAGTCGAACGCGATATTGTTTTCATCAAACAACTCTATGTCACCGCCAAATTACGGATTTGTATGCATTTATAGAGAATTTAAGTTTGCACATAGTGTGCAAAAATATGCAAAATATCCAAAGTAAAGCAGGCGTTATAATATTTAGAGGACAAAATAGATTGTGCCATTCTTTTAATTGTGTTTGTAAAAATAGGAATTCGTATTAAAATCCGTAGTCTAGTCATCGTCATTTTTCCCTCCTTTACTCTATTGTTGAATGCTCGATACTCGATCATTTATTTCTGCTCCGAAAACCTAAAATTATGCGAGCGTGAACCGACCAATTTCTCGATACCGCTTATTTCCGATGTGCAATATAACATTTAATATTCGTTTATGTAACACATGATACACGATACGACCACGCGAACTATACAATTCAGATCATGTGGCCAAGTATCCCTTTTCTCGAACCATATCGATTTGATTGTTTCATAAACTTGTCACAACAGTCAATGTTATGCACGATATGTTCCGCGTTACATTACGTATTATGATTCATTTAGTTTTACTTAGGCGTTTCATTTAACCCTTTCGATACAGCTTTATTTTTCGCCTCTATGCCTCCACTATACAGTGGGTGATCAAATTATTATCAACACTTCAACATTATCACTTTCTAAACTCCCAAAGAAAAATGGATGTTAAAGTACACTTAAAATGAAACATCTTTTAACACGAAAAATATTGCTACGTTTTTAATAATACATAACAAAAGCTCAAGATAGCAAAATTAGGGAATCATGAAAATTTAGTAAATATAACCTGGAAAAATTGAGAGAGGTGGGGCAAATTTTGAAAAAGGAAAGTTTTACGAAAATTCTTTGCAACCATACTGTGGGACATCAAATGCCATAAAATGTTGAATTTAACTTTTTTTCGTATCATATATGATTGTGAAGATATTGACAATAATATGAAAACTTATATTTTCTTTAAGGTGGTACAAAATGGATCCATTAATAGGATCACTTAAACAACGTTTATGCAAAATTTCAGATTTTTTTAATTTTCCATTTGCCGAACATTCCTTGTGTGTTATTGAGCCGCTCAGTTTGAAAAATATGGTTGTGAGAAAAACGAGTTTAAAGTTTTGCAATAAATTATCCATAAAATGACGTTGGAGTTTTCAAACTTACTAAAGAGCATCCACTCACATATTCATGTGGGGTCATTCTTAAAACCCCAAACACTAAAAAAAGATAAACAAAAATATTCCGATTTTTTCAGTCCGTCACAGTGATGTCTCCGTTTGAGTCTTTTTTTTACTAGAAATGTCGTTGCATCTGATAATGTATAGTTTGTGTATCCACGAATACTATCAGATATGCTTTTCTGAATCTGCGAGGTCAATGTACCTAAACGGAAGCAGGAACCCGAAGGTTAAAGTTGACGCTTCTGCTTCGTGCTCATCATTCTCTTTCTTCTGCAAAAACACGTAAAAGATGTAGGATTCGAACAGCGTGTTTTATTTTTAATCGTGTAAATTTCTGCGTCTCTCTTAGCCCTTATCCGTCCTTTGTGTCAATTTGACGCGTTTCTCACGTGAAAGGTATGCGTTATTCTGTCATTTTTAAAACAATATGAGTGGCACATCGCTTCATTCTATATGAAAAATGCGAGCAAGCTACAATGTAAATATTTACTTCTTTATTTTGTGTAAAATAATCCTTACTTTCTAACATGCTTCATTACAATTAACGATTTTATGAAATTAAAAGAATAGTACCCATTTATTAATTTCGAGATTCAGAAAAACGACGTTGCATATACATCAATCTAATATTTATATAAAATGGTTATATTCTTATAATATATACCCAAACATTACTCCATTAAAAAAAATAATCAGGTATAACACTCGAAACCTATTTGAGATGTTATTGGAAGGGAAGGGATTAATATATTTTAAACAAATAATCGGTTCTAATAAAATTTAATAATTTTTAAATATGTGATACTTAGACTGCAGATATTTATGCATTTATGGGAGATTTAATTGTGGAAAAAATACAAGGTGCATATAATATGCACAAATACATAAAATATCCAAAGTAAAGCACGAGTTAGAATAATTAGGGAGTGAATTTATATTCTAGTACCGTGTTATTTGTAAAAATGTGAATTTACATAAAGATCCGCAGTCTGGTGATAATTAGCAAAGTGCGTCCCCTTGAGTAAAGTTACTTTACAAAATCTGCAAACATAGCTAATTTCGCTTCTTTTCCCGTGTATTCTGCAGACTATGCATACCTTAGTTGACATTTTTTATTCTTCGTAGCATTTATTTGCTAACGGACATTCTTAACCATATCACCAGACAATCTGCGAGATCGATCTTTAACACTAGATTTATGAATCTCGATTGCATAATTTGATGGATTTCCTGAAAAATATTTATATTACAGATACATGAAGTTAAAGAGTCAGGGAGAAGCGAAGTGAATTATGATCATTACGTCAATCACAGTTGACATAAATTGCTAAGAAATAATATTTATGATTTCTTTAACTTTAAACATAAAATCTGACTGGTTACGTAAATCTAGTGTTAATTGGACCAACACTACTCTTCTTTTGTTTCAAAGTATTTATCTATGAACGAAATTTCTCACTTCCGACATGCAACTTGTCAAGAATCATGCGAGACTTAAAAATGATATTTCCTAGCACCTTTAAACTTTAATTTTACCGAGAATTTTTACCTGCAATATTGTTGTATATCTCAACAGAGAATTAACCTTTGGAATAATTTGCGCCTCTTTATCTCAAGCATCATTTGAATTCCTTAATTCTTTAAACGCGGTGTTAACGACCTTTGATTTACGAAAACGGTTTTTCGATGTCAATCGATTAATCTTTCTTTGTCATAAATATGCAATCTCCATATGATACCGGGCAGCTTGATACATTTTTATTTGCCGTTGAGAAGCATTAGTGCATCCAGTGTCAAAGTTAAGGGGACACGTTTGGAAAAAGGAAACCGCATCCGCTAGTTACGACTGCACTCGACTGTATCGACCCGTTAAAAGCGTCGGAGATCGAGCGTGAATAATACATGATTGCAAACAAAAGCAAAGCCCATGAAATTGTACTCGAATTATGTACCTTTGGTCTCTCTTAAAATCATACCGAATTCATGAATTAAATACGGAAAAACGATCATGATTGCGCTTGGATTTCATTCAGTAACACTTACAATACACTTCTGCATGGAATAATTATTTTTATCCGAGGGGAGAACCCCAGCATTTATTGATGTCTCATGATTAATTCCTTCTGCAAAGCTTTCCGTTTTATTCTATGTTGATACAATGTCCCCTATAAAGAGGAAAGTTTTACAAAATCTGAAGGAATTATTCTTTAATTGCACCTATAATAATAGGGCTTCCAATATGGTCGATATACTTTCAACACGTCTGCAAGAAGTATATGCCAAATGGGAAACCAGAACGGAAGTAACACGGAACCCGGAATCCACCGGCCGATTCTCAGTAGAAGGTAAGATTCTTTTTTAAGTTCGCAGGGCAAAAGGTTGAGGAATTACTTTAGTTGATGATATTTTAGAACTTCGGCGGACTGGCCAACAAATCTATAGAAAAAAGGTACAAGATAGGGAGCAAGCAAGAAAAATACGCGAAAGCTCTCTGTTCAAAATTAAAGAAACAGAGCCACTGGCTCCTTTAATTAAAGAAAAGTCTTCGTTCCTACATTATTGCTGTAGTAGCTGTACTCCATCATCCCGAGTGAGTCTCATACATTATTCATATATTCTTTGCATAGCTAACATAATCGAAAAACACGATAGTTTGTGTTCAAATTTCAAGGAAGATAAATGGATCCATCTATATTATGTATTAATTTGACGTTACGCGAGGTAAGCGTAATAAATAGTAGGACTAACGAAATAAATTATTTTTAATTCAGGATAAAGATCACTTGAAAATTATTAATTGGTATGATGAAAAGAAAAATATGTATCGTAGATGAACAGCGGCTTTCATCTCAACGCACGCTCACGCTCTCATCTGTAACACTAAAAATATATTTAGCTTGCGGCCTTGTAACTAATCTGTGTGTAAAATTGCGAATACAGTTCGACACGCGTTCATTTTTCTTGTAAAACATCATATCGAAGTAATTTATAATTATAAGTCAATTGCAACGCAATTCGTGAATCTTTATTTAAAGTCTTTTTTCCCGGATCGTCATCGTTATTGAAATGATACGGGTTGCTTCGCAAATAGTCATCCTACAAAGGCAGTGCAAAAATAAATGAAATAATTAGGCTGCAACATTTGCAAGTTATTACGGGACTCATTAGTGCAATTTTAAATTATAGAGAATGCAAGTAATATGTAACTACAAATCTCTTGTGTTACTTAATTAACACGCCATCTTTCGACACACATTTAATTACGTAACTGGTTGATTGAATTCTGTCAATTCGTTTGATAAGTAGGATAATTAAACATCGCATGTAATCGTGTACAGTACACAAAAGTTTTAATGTGTAATTTAAATACATCTTTCTTTGAACACAACACGTATACGAAAGTGTTGCGTATAGTAATGCCACGCAGTGATCATCGTTTTACTTCGATATCATTACATGGCAAAAGAAATATAAAATGAAACGCGATGTGCCTTTATCGGGCAATTACGGCTATTGATAAAGGCCATGTACTTTCGATAATAAAAATTTATTATTTTCACAGTTAAATAAATTATTTTACTATATTAATATTTATGTATCGATGTATCATATATCAGCAAAATTCAAATGTAATCGCTATCCTAGTTATGATAAATTTCACCAACGAACGATAATCGGAAGAAAAAAATGTTGGAAGAACCACGTGGACTTTTTTCACGATGGTTGCGTATTAGCGTAATACATGGATATCCTAAAAATGTAAGTCAACCATGTAGAGTCTTTTAATACAATTTCTTGTTTTGGAAAATTTTCGATAAATTTAATTCAATTGTACGGAATTACAACACGTAGCTTTAAATACATTTATCTTCCTTGATATTTGGGACAATCAACTACCAATGAGAATATAGTAGTTTTATACATACATGAGCTTTTGTTACTTATCCTTCTCTTCATTTAATTTTCATTTTGTTACAGAATTCATTGGTAAATACCATTAGCAAACAACATATGCCTTTTGGTTTAAATATATTGGTAGTTAATCCAGGCTTATCATTATTCTCCAAAGTGTTTTACTGTATTTCACATGTTTACAGTTTTAAATATTATAACTATCCCAGGGTAACACAAACAGTAAGTTAGAAATTTAGGAATAATCCATTTACCAAAATTTAACACTGATCTTTCGCGAATTTCAGAGATGATTCATTTTTTACAGGTCTTAGAAGATGAAAGATTACACGAAGCCATTAAACTGACTGCTTGGGATACAGTTACAAATGAGGGCTGTAGTGAGAAAGTGGCCCTGGCAAAGGCAAAAGATAGGGCCAAAACTATATTACTTCAAATGGAGAGCAAATTAAGTACTCTTTTACTTAAAATAACAGCATGGCTTCTTTATAAGTTGCTGCCATGTTTCATACAATCTGCTGTAGTATTACCATCTCAGATAGAAATGTTGAAAAAAGCGAATGAAACTGGACTTCCTTTGGTACTGCTTCCTTTACATAGAAGTCACTTAGATTACATTATGGTCAGCTTTATTCTTCTATCGAACAATATTAGAAATCCGTTGATTGCAGCTGGTGATAACTTGAAGATTCCATTCTTCGGGTATGTTATCAATATATGTATATTATATATTTGGTTGATGCACAAATAATGTCGGCAAATTAAGGACGAATTCGAACACATGTTTTAGGACTTCCATTTCATCTAGCGCATATATCTTTTCAACATTCACAATACTATAGCTTTATTTTGTTTACGTTTAGGGCAATGTTAGAAATAATTACTGATATTTAGGAATCTTTTCACAGATTCCCCATGACCGGGATTAGCCCGACGTAAAATCCGGACAATGTGAAAATGTTTTTAGAGCATTTTCCATTGGGAAAAAACCGACATTATTTATGCATCAAGCCAATAATTTTACTATGATGTAACGCCGTCTTATTATTAATTAACTTCTATATGGTTACATAGGTGGTTCTTACGAGGTTTAGGCGCATTTTTTATAAAACGTCGAATTGATCCTGCTGTAGGCCGGAAAGATGTTCTTTACCGTGCCACTCTTCACACGTATATTTTAGAAAGTTTAAGGGCGGGTCACAATATAGAATTCTTTATAGAAGGTGGACGTACAAGAACTGGGAAACCATGTATGCCAAAAGGTGGCATTTTGAGTGTCATTCTTGACGCATACATGGATGGAGTTATTGAAGATGCGTTATTAATACCTGCAGCAATGAATTATGAGCGCCTTGTTGATGGGAATTTTGTTAGGGAACAGCTAGGACAGCCAAAGAAAATGGAAACATTTAGTTCTACCATTAAAGCCATATGGTCAACCTTAAGAGGAAATTATGGTATTGTTAAGGTTGACTTTTGCCAACCATTTTCACTCAGGGTAAGTTATTTTAATGTTGAACGTGTAAACGTGTAATGTTTATTATTAACCGTTACACTGTAAATATTTTTTGATTCACTTCATACTGTAAATGGGGGTCATTATGACCCCATGAGTTTTTGGGTGAGTAAAAGTCTCTGGAAAAATTCTGCTAGCATCTTCAAACATTTTAAATTGAGAATGAAATGGAAAAATTCTGCATCAGTTTATTTAAATATATTATTTTTTCAATCATGTGAAGTAGAAAACGAAGTGTATGGTTTTGGATTAAAAACGCTGGGGTCAATTTGACTCCGGTTTACAGTGTAAAAGATAAATTCATATATTCATTAATTATATAATTTTATTGCTTGATAAATAGGAAATGTTAAAATCTTTACAAAATCAACAAAATAAACTGACTGGGGGTAAAACACCTCCTATTGAAAAACCGCTGAAATCTACAATGTCCAGTTCATCGCTGTATGGTACTGATATTATTGTAGAAGAATACCGTCAATTAGTTGACAGTATTGCGCGACACGTTGTATACGGTAAGGACAAAATAATTTAAAAAAAATTAACTCGTTTTATATCGAATATTAATGTGTAATACTTTTTTAGATTGTACTAGTTCGATGCCGATAATGTCGACTAACGTTGTCGCATTCTTACTTTTAAATAAGTTCCGAGATGGTTGTACTTTAGACAAATTAGTTGCAGCATTTGATTCGATAAGACAAGAATTAGAAAGCCGTAAAAAAGATATTGCATTTTGTGGCGAAACTATTGATATTATAAATCATGCTGTTAGTAAGATAACTTACACTTGCTTAATAAATATCTCTTTTATAATGAAAATATATCCTTATCTATTTTTTTTAGATGGATATATTGGGTCCAGGTTTAGTAAAAAAACAGCGTCAAGAAATTACAGAGGCAGTTGATGGCCAGCTGATCAAATCAAATCTCGTTACCGCAATCCGTCCAGTGTCGATTCTACCAAATGTAATCGAACTATCTTATTACAGCAATACATTGCTAACGTGTTACGTTATGGATAGTATAGTAGGTAAGAAATGCATCGAATCGTGGTTTATTCAATTTTCTAATTTACTTATTATATTTTCAGTAACAGCTTTGTATGCTGAATTGAAGTCGCAGATCAATGATCCAGTAGCTATTGCCCAAAACAATATTACAGTGTCTCAAGATCTTTTGATTGAAAGGTCACTTAAACTTTGTGATATTCTGAAGTACGAATTTATTTTCTGCAAGCCATGTCAAGATTTGGAGCGCGTCGTTATAGAAGCTATACAGAATCTCTCGCATACAGACCTTATTACTTTAGAAGAGGTACACGGTATACTTAATGCAATTACCTAGTTACCTAACAAGTACTTATACAAGTAATTTAATAGGAATGTTGTTTACAAGAGGAACTATGGAGTAAACGATATGCACATAACTTCGACGATAGTTCGGACGAGGAATATTATAATAAGAATAAGTTCAGACGTATCCAGTACAAAGTAAGCTGTCTTTTATACACCTGTGATCCTTTTTGCACGGTATTAATTTTAAACTAATTTATTGGTTTTTAATAGTTGAGCCTAATACCAGAACATGCGCAGCGTATGGAATTTCTTCATGTATTATTGCGACCGTTAGTCGACACCTATACTGTTAGTGCCTTTACTCTTAGGAAATTAGTAGGGCGATCACTTTCTGAAAGGGATCTAGTTCAAGAAATTTTAAGTGAGCTAAAAATAAATTTAGATCGTGGAATAGTAAACTATGGTAAGTTATACTAATTAATTGTAGATAGAATTGTAATTTGCATTAGAAATGAATTTATGATTAATTTTATTTTAAAACAGGTGAAAGCTTATGTGTCGACCCAATAAAGAACTCTTTAAAATTACTGGAGAAATGGAATGTTTTGGAATGCCATCCGCAAGAGAATGTTAAAATTTTTTATCTGAAAGACGAGTACGATACAGACTCAGCTGTAACGAAAATTTACGATACGATAGCAGCTTATAAATGGACTAGAAATGTAAATTAAAAAGAAATTTCAAACGAATTCCTATAACGCACTATTTTTTTTTTATATATGAAACGATAAGTTGTTATGAAGCATTGTACATAGTGGTTTATAAGTATCAAGTAAGATGTAAGTCCCATATACATTGGAACGTGTAAATTTCAAGATTTACAAGTTGTTCTATATGTAAATTTGATGAATAATTCTAAAGTCATAGTGTTGTACAGTTAAATCTTAGATTTGAGTTTATTAGCTACATATACGAATTTCTATATCGGATGGTTAATGTGATATTACTGTACATCAAAAATATAATAGATTTAATTGCGTTAATAAAAATAGTCTTGCGTACTATTGGATTGGGTACCAATGAATTTTTTTTTTAGTAATGTTAAGAAACAGAAATATACTTAAAAAATTAAACTATTTTTATTACATTTTTACGGAACAGTAGAACAATAAAATAAATAGTTGTTTTGTATAAAGCAGTTCTTTTTTTATGTATGATGTTATAAAAAATAAACATAACAAACGAATTCTGTAATTTTTAAGACACTTACAGTTGAAACGTGTTCACACACGTACGATTTAAAACTTGATAACTGACGCAATCGGATAACTTCTTCGCATACCCATACATTTTTCTCTGTCGATAAACAGTGAATCAACTTTAGATTTCAAGTCACTCTCTAAATTAGACCTAGTACGTAAAAGTTGTTGGTGTTGCGCTTCGAATCTTTGCAACTTTAAATTCATATCATGTATCATCGAATTTATCGTTTCTACTTCCTCGATCATTCTATACAAATAAATACGTAATATTTACAATTCCGCATACTACATTGCACATCAATTTCTCAAATATACCTGAGTTGAGCGTAATCTTTACATAATTCCGCAGCTGGTCGATGTGATCTGCCTTCTAGACGAGTGTGTGCAACTTTCAGAGCAGAACTTTTATCTCCTATAGCTTTTTGCATTAATTGTAAATTCTTTTCGATTTCAAAAATTTCGTGTTGAATCTATAGTTATATATATATGATGGATTAAATATCAAGAATTTAAGAGCCAAGATAAATAACTTTACAGTCTGTAAAACAAGAGCGCGGACGCGATATCTTTATAAAAATATAGATGTAACTTTTGATTATCGGTATTATCGAAGAACACTGCTTCGTATCGTTTAGCATATGCAGCAGTCATCTTAAAAAGACCTGTATTTCTCATCGGTACAAATGATATTAAGAGGCTTTAAGTAAACGTATATCGGAGATACAAGCATATATTTATATTAATGCAATCTCTTCCTTATTAGGTATCCAATTTTATCGATGTCGCGTTCACGCGCTCTTCTTTTACAGACTGTAATTACTTTGTGTAAATGTATTTGCAATTTCTCTTTCGCTTCTAACATTTCCGCGGCCCTTCTAGCTAGGGCATTATTTGTATTTCCCCATGCTTCCCACATTTCGTGTCCAACCGCATCTATCGCGATTTCTATGTCGCTTCGCAATTGATTAGATTTCGCCCGTTCTATTTGCGATTTTTTTACTACATTGTTCGAAGCTTCAGCCCACGATTCGGCTTCCGTAACGCTTAGCATTTACAAAGTGGATTACAATCGCAAACTATTGTATTGTTTTAACAATAATTTTACCTGGGATCATATTTTTCAATACCACCGTAATATTTCAAGCCTCGACTGAAATTGTTCATCTGATGGCACGTAATATCAATTCCAAGTGCAGTCTCTTTATTCTTTATATCGATCTCTAATTGATTTTGCACTGCTCTGCTGTTCGTAAGCTGAATATAAAATCGTGTTCTAGATGTACCGTGTTATACGGGGGTTGACTGTATCTTAGTAGTATATATACAATTTAAACTGTATGTTGAACTTATTACAGAAATAGAGCGTTACTTGTTGGTATACACCTAATGTCAGTTTTACACTCACCTGATTGATACATTTATCCGTAAAGTGCTCCAATTTATTCTGACAATTTCTGACTACTTCCACTTCCTTTAGAAGAGCATGCTCAGCTTGATCGTGAACCAAATCAGATCCTGTTCTAGCTTCTCGATAATATAGACATTCTTGCGCTATATGCAATTGACCTTCTAAACTTTGTATCGTTGTTTGTAAATTTCGACGACACTCCTGCATCTTTGTATTCTCTATTATCAACCTTTCTAATTCCGCGGCTACTTCGTTTCTCCAGAAAGTGGTGTCCGTAATTCTCTCCCCTAACTTGCGACCAGTTTCAGTTTGGCCGTTCTGCACTTTCTCATCTGCTTCTCTAAAATTCCACTCTTTTTCTTTGCGTATTGTTACTTAAAATATTATTTATAGAAGTGTGTAAGAACCCGAAAATATCGAGAAAGTATCTCGCAATTCGAGATTGTCGGGTTTCCTGAAAATATCGGCAATTCTCGAGAATTTCGAGAACCCGAATGATGTTTAGGGATTCATTCAAGAGATCAAGGAAGCGTCAAATTTTAATTATTATATTTTATGGGGATTTACCCCGTTTAATGAATAAATAATAGTAATAATAATAATAATAATCGTTTTACCGCATCATTCGAATGGTATCCTGTCGCAAGTTCTCCGAAAAATTTCTATTGCTATTCGATTCGTTATAAAGCTTTAACTGGTTTTGTACCCATTCATACGGACCATATCTTGTAAAAAGCGCAGCTCTTGCTGCGTGTGCGGGATTTCTATCGAAACCAGTAACCATATTTGGAAATCTTAACGGTTCCGTAGCCATCCCTTTGGGCATATAACAAGTATCAGCGAGCATATTTGTCACCGGTTGCGAAGGTCTAAAATAATCAGCAAAGAAAAATAACTTTTCTAAATAAAAGATAAGCAATTTGAACTGGATTCTCATATAATTTAAAGGGAATTTTTACAAAGGAGACGCCTCTACGATTTCATATCCTAAAGTGGGACGCCAAGGGTGCGGTTTTGGAGTTTTATAGAATTCTCCGACTCTAATCGAAACCGGTGGACCAGCAATTTGTTCCATACATGGTGGTACACCAACTGTACTCCATGGTTGGAGTTGCTGATATTAAAACAGTGTTTTAATTAATATAATTATAATTTCTATTTCAAGTTCGCATTGTGTGGTACAAACCGAATACATAACAGTTTCTTTCCTTGTTTCAGTTTTATTACCGGCCATGGTGCTCTTAATAACGATTTAAATATAAAGAATTTACTACAAACGAGAACTTGATCTGAATGGATGAACTTTTTAAATTTTACTCAGCTCGAGGAACGATTTCGTAAAATGAATAGTTTGAATTTGGGAAAACGGAGGGTTATTTGAAATCCGGAAACAAAGTTGTCACGTGACGTCTGTCATATGATTCTAGCCTAGTCAGGTGCTCTGTTACCTTCTGCGTGATCGCAGTCGATCAGTACTTATCAGACTCGCCCAATTCAGTCTAAATGAAAGCAGACATGAAACGATTTCATAATATTTTTTGTTCCGTTTTTATATTGAGCATCACGTTCGTAATTATACCTTCACACGCTGATAATGCGGTACCTGTCTTATTATGGGGTGGATCCGTTAATTCTGATTTAGCAACAAGTGCAGTGAACCCCTTTTTAAAGACTAGCAGCAAAGAATTTGATCTTTTCCTACGTAAAAAGCTGAAAAATTCGCCCCCGGTTCTTCTTTATGTAAAAGATAATCTGTGCATCGAGGATTTAGTGAAACACAAACAGGTTATCATAGTATTATTTTATGACTCGTTTGCTTGTAACTTTCGAATATTAATATAATTCTTTTGCAACATTTTAGCATCTTCAGAAAATTACTGGCCAATCTTTGTATTATTTCCCTGCTGTTGAGAAAGCAGTGAATACCATTGAAGATTTACCTTCATATAATCAGACTTACAATGATTATGTGGATTCTGTGTCTGATAAGCAACTGTTAATCGTGCCAATCAGCAACTTAGATGTTGTCCCAGAAACATTTAAGACAATAAAAGATTCCAGCCCTAATTTGATAGCTGTGCTCACAGGAAAATCATGCAGCTATAGAAGATCCGAACGAGTAAAAAGAGAATCTGTTGGAAATGACACTGACCCTTTTATCATTTCTTCCAATAGAGTATTATTATATTCCAGACATGCATTGTCATTAAAGGTAATTTTAATTACTAGTTTTCTATTTTAAGATGGCAAAATCTTTGATATGTGCAATTTTCTAATTTTGTAATGTAGAAATTTTAAAGGTTGTTTAGCTTGAAACAAATCACAATATTCTTAAGAATACAATCACTCCCATTAGTGGTTGTAGAAATTGATTTTTAATTTAGATTTAGTTCACTTCGTTGCATAAATTTGCTTAAAGGCCATTTCACAGCAAATGAATCACTTTTGTACTGTATGTCTGCAATTTTATTTAACGTGAAATATGTTATAGTCTATGAGGAAATAGGGAGTGTTTAAGTCACCATTTTGCTGGTTTTGAAGTTGTTTAAAAAATACAGACCCTGGAAAATGGCAATTTTTGTCTATCTTTAAGAAAACTACCTTCACAAATGAATTTTTGTCTCTAAAATTATTTGGCGTGGAATGACCTTTAAGCACATTTATGCAAACAAGAGCACATACCTACCCCAATTTTAATCACAGTTGGACATATTGCATTTTGCCATTTGACCACATGTTTAATACATTTTTTGTGAATAATAATTCTTGTCCACTAGCTTGAAGAAAAAAATTCAACACACATCTTAACACTTCCACTTAAGCCAACAGCCACGGATGAGGGAGGTGCAAAAAAGGCTGCAAACAATTTAGTCCTTACATTTAATGGAAATGACGAATCTATACTTAAACATAAACTTGTATTTATGTTTGAAGTGAAAAGTGCTGGATATTATACTCTCAAAAGAGTTAATTACACCAAGTACACCAATGCAAATGCTACTGAACAGAGTTTAATAACAAATACAGATATCTCTTTTCCGTTCGATTTCTCTTATCATTGTTCGCAAAATGTTACATTTAAAGATTCTACTACTACTTTATACATTGTAGATTTTCAAGTGCAACTCGACCCAAAATTAATAGGCAATAATAGCACAAAAGTATTTAGCGATGCGTACGATTGTGTTGGTTTTACTACGATTCCAATTTGGACAGGAATATTTGTCACTGCCATATTAGCATTAATTATGATCTGGGGGCTTAGTATGATCATAGATATTCGTACAATGGATAGATTCGATGATCCGAAAGGAAAAACAATTACTATTTCAGCTTCAGAGTGATATAATAATGTCAAATTATTAGAGATATTATGTACATACATGTCATAGTATGTTGTGACCTAATAAATTATCAAACAGATCTTCAGTTTCGTACTGGTAATTTATGCACATGTATAATGTACATTAAAATTAGTTAACGCTTCTAACATTATGAATTTTCTGAATATACTTGATTGTAAAGCCGATTTTAATTCGATGCAATAACATTTTGCTACAAGATAAATGTAACCATTCCATTTACCTAACATTGTGTACTATTTTCAGTATTTGTATATTTTTTAAACATATTAGTATTTCTTCCTTTAGTATTCGCGGCATATGATTTGTAAAGAAATTTTGCGTTTCAGTGATGAAAAGAGGACACAATACTATGTATTAGCAAATAAGTAAGCAAATATGCTATTGTATCTTTCAGCAGTAGAACAATATTGTGATATATGGTTGATCGAAAGCGGCATAAAGTTTATAAAAAAAATTCATGTGACACTCTCTGTATTATAGTATGTTATGTGTTGATTACAGTAAAATACATGTACCAAATAGTGTTAATATAGTTGTTGCATACATATACATATAATCATACACATATAAATACACGTATATACACACAATACACACATAAACGATATCGTATAAAAAGTCATTCGATTCTTTAATTACTTCATTAACTTTTCTTTGCTTAATAAGGATTGTAAAAATATATTTTATAAAATTATGATATAAATTCGTTATGTATAGAAACTGTATAAGATGAAACAATATCTGATTGAATTCATTGAATATATTATTTATGTATAACATGGTGGAACATTTGCACCGTGTATTACAATGAATACCATTGAATAAGATGGTAAAGTAACCGGTTGCGAGATGTCTAATATTATCGGTCGAAATTTTGGTAAATTCCCATCAGGTTGTAATTTCAGTATTTCCCCATTCATCCTTATAGTTCTAAAAACATTTGAAATGGAATAAAATATGTTACTATAACTTATGTTTACCCGCAGTAATTATTACATACCTCGACACTAAATTGTCAGAAGTAAGCGCGTATACAAAAACTCTAGCTTTCTTGCGAAATACGGGAATTCCATGAAAAGTGGCTTCAACAGCAAACTCAGCAACATTAATTGCGTATATTGTAATTGCTGAATTTCCGCTAGCTAATACTTTTTCAGGAGTGCAATGTGCGTAAAGTCGTATAAAGTAAGCATCGTTCGTCGACGATATCTTTAAAACCTTTTCTGAGACGAACTGTTTGTAAATTACACTAACCCACCAATCAGGATTTGGCATAAGATCAGATCCAACCATAGCATAATGTCCACCGTACAATGATTGTCTGGTAACAACATTTACACCCGTAACAGCGCTATATCCTAATTTATCGAGCCATAAAAATCCAGCTACAAATCTATCTGACAATCCTGGTGCACCTCCACCATACGCTGTACTTGTTTCTGCTATAAAGGAGAATTGATTAAATTTGTTAAATTTGAATTCTATATATATATATATATATATTAGGTGTCTCGGAGTATCCTCGCCAAATTACGAGAACTTAATCTAGAGAATTAAGAGGAAAAAGCAAAACTCCGAGACACTCTGTATGTTAATTACATACACAGCCACATAGGAATAGCTTTTCCTGATGACTGAATTGCCTCATTCATAGATTTAATTTGCGCCGGCAGATAATTAAACGTCGAAACATTTACAAAATCAAGTACTCGAGCTATTCTTCCATTAAGGTAGTATTGATGCCAAGTAACATAATTGATGCTATCTTTATCATTTTCTAAAAATGTTTCCGCATATTTCTCGCCCATATGATCTTCATCCCCTACATGATTTACTTCTGGACCCACCAGAATGCTTTCATTGTATCCGAATTCATTTAACAGCTGCCTTAATTGATAATAATCATTTGCAAGTTGAGTAGCGGTAACTGTTCTATTAAACACGTGACGGAAAGAATTTGGTTCTGAAATTTTCATAATTATTATACGTACTAAATGTAATTAAAAAGTAAGAGAATTAATACGGAAAATATAACTTTACCATTTCCTAATTGCCAGTCTAATTTCATATTTTTATTTCTTGCAAACGCAATTATATTTTTCGCATTACTGCAGTCCCAGGAATTATTTGCAGTTCTAATTAATGCATTTAAATCAAAGATCATTCGCAATTTCGATTCCGTTGCGAACTTGTACAAACTTTCGAAATCTGCATCGGTGATTGTGAAATTACTTATATCTTGGCCGTCCACGGGACTAATTATTTTTTCAGAAATTATTTCTGTTGTCTATATAATGCAATTTATACGAGTTAACATTTAAACATATTTAATAATAATTTGTGTAATCGCAGACAAACCTGATTGAAATTTAAACAATCCGCAGAAGTACCGCCTATGCGAACATAAGCCGGCGCCAGGTGCCGAGCCAAGTTTATAAATCTTTTATCCCGGATCGGAAGATTTTTTATATAACGAAGCAAAGATGTATCAAGTCCGAATGATAAAAATTTATCCGATATCGTATTCAAAAGTGAGCGTCGTGAATGCAAATAAAGTACATGAGTATTGGCTGTTCGGTTTATCGCGTTATTAAAATTCCAGGCCGATAAAATCAAAAACGTCATACAAAAACATAGCAAAATGAAACTAAAAACGGGACGTAATGCTGTTTCTGAAATTTGGAAAAAGAGGTGGTAATATTTAATTGTATAAATCGTTATCATCGGAAGTTCGTGACATCCGGCAAATGCGACAAATACTTCGTTTTTTTTTATGAAATACTTGTTTTTTTTTAAGTAATGCTATCAAAAAAATGTATGCATATATAAATGTGATATCTAATCAACTTTACGGCCCTAAGTATTGCAAAATAAATTAGGATATATCCCAAAAATTAAAAATCAATTAGTCACCACTACATGTCCGGAGTTTTCCAAAAAATATCCAACAATTTTTACTGATTCTTCATCACAACGTTAGATCATTTTATTGTCTAATAAAAAGTTTATTGCCTTTTCTTTTAATCAACCATAGCCGCTGTTCTTTAATTGTTGCGTTTAAGTGATCTGATCATCGATAGTGTTCGTCCAAATTAAGAATATTATTATTCAACAAGGATTCGTAAACGATAACTATCTCTCAGTTCTATCGTTTACACAATAGAACTTAATATTATCAAAAATGCTAATAAAAACTTTCCGAACAACCCCATATTTGAAGTTGAAATTCTAAATTTCGGACATGCGCAATATAACATACAATATGGTGGCAATATTGTACGTAGTATATCTCGACAATGCTAATTGGATATATAAACAAATAATGCGTAAAATAATGGTTAAAATACATTTTTTCAATTGATGTGTAAATTGTGATTACTGAATTTAATCTTATATAAACAACTTACGGGTTCGATCTTCGTCAAGCTTCTCATACTGATTTTTACCACGATCGTTGGTCACAAAATAGCTCATGATTTTGAAAGCTTTTTGATTGTCTATATGTTTCCAAAATAGTTTATATCTACGTACATAAATATGTGTATACTTTCTACTAAACTTTTAATAGAAAAAATGCTCCTAATAAGCAAGGCAATAACTTCAGTTTGCAGCGGCCATAAATTACACGTAGAGTGTGAATTCACGCCAGGACCAAATTCGCTGTGAAGATTACTGTTATACATTTTCCAGTAAAAGTTTTAGTAATTGAGCGTGCTTCGTTTAAGTCTTAAAATGAAAATAATAAATATACACTTTCATTTAATTCAGCTTAATGGTTTTTGATACATCAAAAGTAAAGAGTTTTAAAGCTATGTTTGAGGATGGTACCGAATAATTTAGCGACGGGACTTTTTAGTCATAAAAAATGGATGATGCTTCCTTGTTTGCTTTTGATTAAAATTTTTACATCTTGCATAAATAATATTATCATTTTTTGAGCAACAAGTTCCCCTCTTTTGCGCATATCTTTTTTTTACATTACTATGTCCGGGTTGTTCGTTATTGAATCGGCTTGTAAATCGTTCCTGTTTAGAAACTACAGTAATTAATGTTAAAATTACACGCGACTCGTAATATTCTTATGTTTGTTTCAAATACTATGTAAATAATATCGTTTAATATTTATGATAAAGGTACCTTCAGGCGATATTTGTTCGGATACCGAATCTAAGCTAGAACTCGAGGATTGAAATAATAAAGATCGACTTCTGTGTACCGCAATACGATTACGATAAGATAAACTACGCTTGCGTTTCTTTTTCTTGTTTAATTGCTGCCTCGATTCTGAATTACTTAATTCATCTTCAGCCCAAAACGATCGATCGGTATCGTCCGATATTGGTGGCAATGGTACCGGCGGCTTAAATGCAAATCCATTGAAATAAAAGCATACATTTTTCATAGCACCAACTTACAATTTCTGGAGAAACTGCAATCGTAAAATATTGCTTTTCTTTGTCATCCGATTGATTCAATACTCTAACAGATATTGTAGTGCAAGACGATTGATTTTCATAACCTTCGTCATCTTCAGAAGTTTGTATCATTTTTCGCGTATCACCGCTAGCATAATAACACATTATAAATTTTACTTGAATTTTGAGAAGTCATACGGCAGTCGAAGAATTTGATTTTCCTACATAAATTTGTAATTACGCCACACCAAGAATTTTCTATGTTTCGTGTATTCCAAATTTAAATGTTTATAAAGAGTCTAGGATAAAAATGGTAGGCTTTTTTTTATTATGGTAGAACAAAATTTCATTATTGTGTAAGATATATGTAATTTGAATAATTTTATTTAATACATTTCTTTTGTTATCCAATAATTTTGAAGAGAGAAGAATTATATTTTTTAAAATGCTTTTATTACCATTTTTCAACAAAACAACGAAAATGACAATAATTTTTGTTGCAAAATAAAATTTTATAAATGACCAACTTCTTTCTTATTTGTTATACCAGTTACCGTATTATTATAATAATGTGTCAGAAAAAGGAAAGATGAATAGAACCAATTTTATAATTAATATAAAATCTGCTCTTATATTTTTTTTTTCTGTCATGGGAAAATAATGAAATAGAATTTCAAGTCGCTGTATTCCGTACACCTTAAGCTCTTGTCCAACATCGCCTCTCAATGCCAACTGGACAGATTCGCCTTTTCTTTCATTTTTTCGATAAAGTTCTGGCGAACTTTAATGTACATCTCATTATACATATGTATACACGTAAACGGGAAAATACCCTAATCATTTTCTGATTTTCTACGTTTCTTTGAACGTGGACTGTCGGTATCGTGTGGACTTGGAGTGATGTGACTCCTTTTTCTCTTTATACTACTTTCGCTAGCCTCGCTACTGCTGCTCGCTGCAGTTCTTGTTTCTCTTCTGAGCGTACCCTCTCCCGTGACTTGCACCAATATCTAAACAACATTAGATAATGTAAAGAATACTGTTAAGGTAACAGTTACGCTACCGAACAGAAGTATTCAGACGCTTGACCGAAACGTTCACAACCTTTGAACGCTACAATTTCGTAAAAAATGGTTTTACAATAATTATTATGGGGTCATTTTAAAGGTTGAACCCTGTACTTTCGCGTCTTTAAATTCAATTTTCTCAAAAATGTTCTTTTACGCCTCGAGAAAAATGGAGAAATAGAAATGATTTCGGTCAAGTATCCTAATACTTTTAGATCCATTTAAATACTTTTAAATCCTTTTAGATCCGAATAGTTTCAGATTTTTACCTGCATATGCTGTAGGCACTCTTCTTGCATTGAAACTGCCATTTTATAAATAAATGTATCATGTTTATTATACATAATAGCGTTTTGAAACATTAACATGACATCGCGTTGGAAATGTATCGTAGATCTGATCGTGCCATTGTCTATATTTTTTTTAATGGTCGACAAGTCCATAGGTCTAAAAATTACCGAATGATAGCCAGGTGCTTGATCCTCTGTAATAGGTCTTAAAAACACGGATGCATATTTATGTGTAGCGAGTCTATTATAAACCAGCATGACTGCTTTCTTCCATGCTCTATAATCTGCACCTTCTCCGGTAACTTCGTTCTCGGGTTCACTGTCGATAGAAACTGTTTGTTTCTTCGAATAAGTTTTCATTGCACGTCCGCCGCTTAATTTGCTCAATGATGATTCTTCTTCATCTAATTCAACTGTATCTTCTCCAGCACTTATTATAGATTCTGGTTCTTTTTTTATATGTTGTTCCATATCCACGCTCTTTTTCTCGTCCTTGTCTTCCTTTATTTGTGCTTCGTCTTTCTTCATTTCTGGCATAAGAGTACTTTCTAATCGAATTTTCGCTTCTTCTTCCATCTTTATATCTTCGTATATATTTTCTTCTTTTTTAGTTATAGAAATATCAGGCTCAGATTTCATGGGCTCTGTAGAGTCTTGTTTTAAAATGTCCACTCCTTCTGGAGACACCAACTGCGTAGAATCTTCCACAATTGCTGTTTCCTCTATCTCTTCTTCTTTAATTTCTATATCTTGTAAAATAGAGCTTGTCGTATCTTCCGAAGAATCCTTTGTATCTTCTTTCTTAAATTCATCTGTGTAAAGTTCCAAAGTTTCATCTGCTTGTTCTTCTTGAGATTTTCCGGGAGACTCTTCGCTTACTTCTATAATAGTTTTCTCTTTTACTACAATTATAGGTTCTTCTTTGAACGATTCAATAGATTCCGTACTTTCAATTGTATTCTCTATGATTTGTTCTTCTGTTATTTTCTTCTTATCATCCAAACTGCTCTCATCATCTTCTAAAATTAAACTGATATCTTGTGACTTTTCTGTATCTTCAGTGCTTGGAAGATCGTTTGTTACTTCAGAAGAAACACTAGCAGCTTCCGCTGATGGAACATCCTGCTGTTCACCCGTAATTTTAGCAAGATGCATTTCTAATTGATCTAATTCCATATTGTCTCTATTTTCTAGCTCTTCAGAGGACAGCCTTTGTAATTTATTGGTAGACGATTCTTTAGTTTCCGACATCGTTACTTCTGTTTCTTCTTCCTCTTCAATTTCATCCTCTGCTATTTCATCTATTAAGTCTTTTGCAGCCATTTTTGAGTCACTTTCTTCGGCCTCTACATTCGAAGCTGAGTCCATAGTATCAAATTCATCTGCTACTTGTTTTTCTTCCACTGGAGTATCTTTGCTATTTTCACCATCCTGAGCTTCTAACTCAGGAATAAGTTCTTCGTTCAGTGTTACCCTTTCATCACAGGTACTCTCTTCAGATTTTATTTCTTCAGACGCGTTTGTTATAGCTTCGGTTATCTCGGTAACGATAACCTTAGGCTCCTGTGGTTCAATGGCTACCGTTCCTATAATTTCGGCGATATTCGATGTACTGGAATCAATTTCTTCGATCGCCATTTCACTTTCTGGTGAATTAGAAAGCGATACGACTTCGTCTACGTCTCTAGGCTCTGGTCGTTCTGTTACCACTGGTACTTCTTGAATTTGAGGTACAGTAAGAGTATTAAGCGTTGGTGTAGCCGTATCTAAAGTTTGCGGACTACCCGTTATTTCTTCTTTTATCAATTCTTCTATATCTCCAATAATCTCGTTAATTTCATCTTTGTCTATTACATCCGACATTAAATCTTTACGTATCACATCTTCTATATGGTCTATAATCTGTACCATACTTTCTGTAGTTGGAATATTCGGTGTGTTAATTGCAAGAGGTTGAGTAGGTACAGGTGTTTCATTTTGAACTGTTACTTGGTGCACAGATTGTGCTTGAATATTGTGAACTTCTGTGGGTACATTTTGTTGGGATACAATTGTTGAAGTTGTCTGCAAGTTAGGCAGAGGACCCCTTTGAGCATTTGCTGGCATTTCTAATAACATGGACAAGGTTGGTGCACCCACAGATGGTCTTTCAGATGGGACATTTGAGATTGCAGAAGTAACCAACTGATGCAATTGCGGCGATACATTCTGCGCCAATTGAGAATTTGGTACTTTAGGGCTAGATCCAAGTAGACTCGTAATCGTAGGAGAGCTAACTTGTACTGTAGTAGTGGAAGTCTGAATTTGTGTTGTTGGGCTTGGTGATTTTAACAGACTTGTTAACAATGGTGACCTTCCCCCTCTGGTTTTCTTTTCATCTTCATCTACAACATCTGCTGCTTCTTGTATTTCTATTGTATTTTCAGTAGATTTACGTTGACATATAGTAGACACTGCTAGAGGTGAACTTAATTCTTGTTTCTGCTGACGTTTTGCTAACCATGCAGAATGTGCTCTCGCCTTTTGTTCTTGTTCCCGTTCTTCATGCTCAATTGCAACCCACATCTTTTGCAATCTTTCTTCTGTTACCGATCCAGACTTTAACATATTTAAGTCAGCTTTTAGCTGTTGGTACTCTTCTCTTTGAAAAGCTAATATCTCTCCTAATTCAGCTATCCTTTCTTGTCTTAATCTCCTAACTATTGATTCACCAGTCGTTTCTCCACTTTCCCTTTTCTTTCTTTTGGGAGCATCTGTGTTTTCCAGTAAATGTGCATATTGAATGGCACAAGATTTTTGCGAAAACCAATCAGGTGGTCTCGATGTTTCTTTTTCGACAAGTGCTTTTAACGATCGCGAGACGCTTCCCCAACTTTGATCTCCCGATTTTAGTACACTGGAAGCCAAACATAATTGTTCGCGGGTACTCCAAACATCGTATGATTTTTTTAATTTTAATCCTGTGAAAAAATATTGTAACGATTAAGAAACGACAAAGTATGTTTCATTTTACATAAAAGATATTTTTTATATGTCATTTTAAGCTAAATAATGCTAATATTTTGAAGTATTACTTCATTGTTTACATTGTATAGGTTAGGGAGCAAACGATGATTTACTTTTCATATAAACGTGAAAAGACTAAATAGCGATACGTCATAGTGATTCGGTATTAAAATAACGGGTTTGTTTTGTAATATTATTTTGTAATCTATTAGTGTTTAAAACCTACATATTAATAATTAATAACTTTAATCTAACCTCTAAATCGTAAACCACGATAAATAAACGATATACTCACTGTCCTGTACCGATGTCATTTTTCCAAACGAAACTTTTACTCTTTTTTAATACAAATACATAGGACTGGTAAAATTTGCAATTAAATCAGACGCAGAAATATCCACGTTTTATAGCTTTTCACGTTTGATGTTTTATACACAGACGCATTCCGTTTATTCCGCTGAAACGTGGAATGCGTGGACAGCTGATCTAAAACTTGAATTCGGGGAATACGAGAAACAGAAATGTAATGGCGGATGCAAAGTAAGCTGTCAAAGTATGGTGCATTATACTTTTGCTTTAATTCATGAACAGTCAAATATAATTTATCGACGATTAAACGAAGTGGTAGCAAATATGCGTTGAATACGCGAAGCTGCGCGATTAGTAATGCAATCGATGTAATTTGTACATACAACTAAAAGTGCGAATCTCTTGTACATACCAATTAGTATCTTTTAAAATTGTTTCTACTTTAACAATGACGGATATACATAATAACCGGAGGCGAACAAATTCACAGAACTTCACTTACGTTAGTTCTTGTTGGAAGTATATGATATTTCTGCTCAATTTTGTTTTCTGGGTATGTAAATATTTTGTACTTTTCATCATTCCATTCAATATCTTGTTGGTCTCGTAATTAATTTACGAATATACGAACAATAGAGCAAAAAACTGTGTTGCGTATATTTATTACTTGCGAATAAATGTAGTGAAATTGCTATGTGTATAATATTCATATGCATTATTTCATTTTACAGCTGTTTGGAGGTCTTCTAATTGGAGTAGGCTTGTATGCATTTGTGGATAAATGGCAGGCAACTGGTTCTGTCAGAGTGGAGAATGTATATGATGTAGTTCTCAATATTTCGCTTGTAATGGTCATTGCAGGAGGAGTAGTTTTTGTTGTTAGTTTTGCAGGATGCGTTGGAGCCTTACGTGAAAACACTTGTCTTCTCAAATTTGTTAGTATTATCAAATTTACTGAACCCACAAGTGGTCTATAAGACTCCAGTGAATTTTGTTTCTACTAAAAATTTAATTTAGTTAGTTTCTTAATAAACTAATAAGAGTAATTATAACATCAGATTTTTTTGGCTTAAAAATGCCTAGAAATATTTAAACAATTATATGGGGTCTTATAGATCTTACTATACCATATATGTGACAAAATAAGCACCTTACCAGTTAAGGGTTAAATTAAGTTGACCAAAAAGTTTGTTTAGAACTTGACATTAGTATTGTGACAGTAGCTTTGCAAACACAAATAAGATTTGAAAAGTAGACGTTTTGAAATGTCATGTAAAAAAGAAATTGTAAAGAATGATTGCATTTATCATATAAATAGAAGAGAATAAAATGCATTTATAGCACAATATATTATATTACTACTACAAGCATAAAAATGTAATACAAGCCACAAGAAATAATGATGCCAATGATAGGATGTATTACAGCTGACAGATTTTTATCTTTTAGACCCTTAAACAAGCTTTTTAATTCAAAGAAAATTGTAAAATCTAAAAGCTTGTGGAACTCGCTTAGACGAGTTTTTAGCTGAAAAATATGAAAATTTTTCAAGAATAAAATGATGAAACTGTTGTCTAATATGGTAAAATATTTACATTGTTTAACCGAATTTCGTTTTTATGCGTCTTTAAAATACGATAGAACTTTTTGGCCAACTTAATAAATAGTTTATTGATAATTAATGTAATTCTTATTTATTGCAGTATTCGTTAAGTCTATTGGTATTCTTTCTGCTTGAAATGGGTATAGCAATTGTTGGTTTCGTATTTCCACATACATTGCAATCATTATTGGAAGAGTCATTTACAGATAAGATTATACAAACCTATAGGGAAGATCCTGATCTACAAAATTTTATTGATTTTGGACAGCAAGAAGTAAGGAATCTTACAAAAGAGTATTTATTCAAACTACAGGTGTTGTTCGAGAATCCGAAATTTCGGGTCGGGTCGAGAACAGGAAACTTTTTCGGGATCGGGACGGATTTTCGAAAATTCCGAGAACCCAGTAGCCGTTTTGAGACTCGTCTTAATGAATTCGTACGTGGTTTCGGGTTGGTAATTTTCTACATGTTTTCTAAGCAAACGTGTGACTGCGTACTTACACGTTGTATACGCTATTATGAGATACTTGTAGAGTACTACGCATCGCTCACAACAAGATTCTTGTGGCGACACTAGTGTAAGAAAAATGTGTATATGTACGGTAAACGGTAACCGAAGTTTCGACTCTTTCGGAAACCCCGATACTTTCGAGAACCCGACCAGATCCGATATCTTCCCGACTATTTCGGGTTCTCACGCAGCTCTAATTAAAACATATTAATGTCGTTAATATTAAATACATGAATATTTACGAACAGTTCAGATGCTGTGGTTTAAGTCAAGAAGGCTACTTGGATTGGGGAAAGAATGAATATTTCAATTGTTCCAGTCCCAGTGTAGAACGTTGCGGTGTACCATTTTCTTGTTGCATTAATGCTACAGATATATCAGTAAGTATTTGGTATGTTTTTTTAACCAGGACTAGGGGTGTGCAGGATTCCCCAAAATATCCGGGAATCTCGAGAATGTTCGGGATTCCGGGTTCGGGGAAGAAATTCTCATCTCGTTTCATTTCGTAGCGTTTTTTAAATAAAATGATTACCGAAATCGCGCCTTTAGATTCTGCAAGTTGTCGAAATGATTAAAAATTCTGAAAATGCCGGGAATCGCGGATATTTTGGGGAATTTTGAAACTTTTGCGATTCCATCTCGATGCTGAGAAAAATTCCCGCTCATCCCTAATCAGAACACGTTATTCAAGACGACATTATTGAAATTTTTAGAGCGGTCTTGTGAATATAATGTGTGGCTATAAAGTACAAATGCTACCAGTATCTGAAGCAGGCAAGAAAGTATGGACTAGCGGTTGCATTGAAATCGTACGAAGTTGGGCGGAACGTAATTTGTACACAATAGCTGGTATCGCTTTGAGCATAGCTCTAAGCCAACTATTCGTCATTTATCTTGCTAAAACGTTAGAAGGTCAAATTGAGTTGCAAAAAGCTCGATGGCATTCCTGAGCTTGACTTCCGGCCACCTATCGCTACCAGATTCATTCTCCTCCAAGCAGACAGGTGGCCAGTGGCCGAACGAGAGGCCAAGGTAACGAAACAAATGTAAATGTTCGTATGACATTACTCGTCCTTTTCGCGATCTCTGTATACATATTGTGTATTCTTTCTCTGATTAGATTCGTCCTTTATTTTAAAACTTATTTCCATGAGTATTTAAGCAAAGACTAGCCTTCCACTTTCTTTTATTTCTTGTATTACTGTATTTTTTATAACTATTTTTACTGTTCCCTTGAATAGTATCTTTTTATATACTTTTATCGATAGATTATTAAGCGATAGAGCCATATATTTCTTTTCTCAACATTTTTACAAACTGGTTACTTTCAAACTATAGCAATTTATCGAACCTGATATAGCATATCTGAATTTGAATAATTGTTCAATCTACACACTATTCAGTTGTGTACGAACTTTGTTGCAAAAACTACATACATGTGAAAAGAAATTTTCGCTTGACATAAGATTAATAAAACGAGGATAATTAACGTCTGTAATACAGTTGGTGATTTTTTCGCGTTTATAGTTTATTGGAAACTATGCACTTGTACAATATTCAATTTCATATGTTGGTAATTTTTGCATCAGAATTTTCAAATATTATTCGCACATTATATGCAGTAGTATTCTAAGTACAATATCAAAAACATCAAGCGTTTAAATGTTCAATAAAAGACTTACATTACATAGTTTACTAAGCAAATACGAATGGGCGTATCTAAAGATTCGTGACTTTTTATACAATTTGTTTTTATTATTTTTCTTCGATACATTCACATAACTTTATTTGTGAAGAGATTTCATCGCGTGTATCGCTAAAGTAAATTCTTTACGTTTTATAACAAGTAACAATTACCCGATACGCCAAAAATGTAATAAAATAACGATATAGTTAAAACACGCACATTATTGGAAATATAACTCGATATCCTTTTTGCGATGTATTTATCTTTTTTAATATTTGTATATAAGGATATTATAAACCTATTAATAAGCATATATAGTTATTTCTGAATCGAGATTATTGATTCTTTTATTGCGTTACGTTAAGTATAACTCGAGTAAGTCAAAAGAAACGTCCAGTGCCAAAGTTAAAATATCATCTTATCATTTCATTTGAGACAAACCTGACAATAATCTGGTGTAAATGATTCGTTTATCAAGTCCATACATGGTACATCTGCGTGTCTTTTTATCGAGAACAAATGTAAAACTGATATATATAAAACCATCTAGTTTGTAATAAACGAATATTATTCTAAAACTGTGTTCTTACCACACTACCAGTGAATTATTATATACAATATATTATACTTGTACAAAATACCAAACAATTGTTATTATTTCTTGCGAATGTTTATTTATACAAAGTGGTATCTACAAATGTGTCATCTGCATATTCTAAAATAACGCTTTGCCCATCGATAAGTTCCGAATTTTCAAACAATTTTGTTAACGGTGTATCCATTTCGCTGCATATCAGTGCACCAGTCGTATGATTAAATAACTGTAATCTACGTGCACTTGCTACATTATTATTATTAGGTATTTTCAATACATCAGCTATCGAATCTATAACTTTTCCCATTGTCCAATTCGTGTTCACGTAAACGCCTTTTGATGGCTTTATATTTTTGTTAGATATTGTGGTTGGCGGATATACAAGAAAATAACACCTCTCGTTCATTGGTACATTTTTAGGACCAACTGCAGAACCCTTTATGCGCATAAGTCTTACCTAATCAAATAATGCCATAAATTCAATATATACATAAGTTTTTTCACTATTGCAGTGAAAGCCAAAAGTAAGTATACACTTTCCAAAAATAAAATTATACCATAATCTGTTAGTTATAGTGTAATTTATGCATCCTAGGTGATACTATAATTGTACAACGATTATACAATATTTATTTCTTTATTAATAATAATATTATAATTATACTGTACATACATTTGTACTATAATTATAATTTTATTTTTGTGAGGTGTATACACTTACTTTTAACTCTCACTGTAGGTTGGCCAAAAAGTTGTGCCATATTTTAAAGATGCATAGAAACAAAAGTCTGTTAAACAATGTATTATCGAGTTTTTTCAACAATCTTTTACCATATTAGGTTCAATCTTATCATTTCAATCCTACAAAATTTTCATTGTTTTCAGCAAAGAAGTTTTCCAGCTATGTTCTACAGGCTTTCATATTTCACATTTTTCTTACAATTAAATAATTAAAAAGATTCGCGACTTTTTATACAATTTTCTTTTACCAAAAAATTGACGTTTAAATAATACATGTATACACGATTTTTCTTTATGAAGTTATAACAATTCTTCAACAAAAATTTGGTAATCTTTTAATTTTCGCAACTGAGTATATGGTTAAAAATTCAAAATGTTTTATACAAGTTATAAAATCCTTGTTAAACGTTACTAAAAGCATCAAAATACTTTTTGTAATGAAAGAGAGTTTCATCTTAAATGTAGTATCTGTAGAGTATCATCAATGTAATAAATACAATTTCAAATGTATACTTCTAAATGTTGCTTGTGTTTATAAAGTTACTGACATATTACCTTATGTATTGCAATAGTGATAATACATTGCAAAAAAAAATGACACGGTTTTATGGCCAACCTAATATTTAAATATTAGAACATACTTTATTAGCCATTGCAGTATTCTTAGATTTCTGCAAAGTATCAGAAATTTCCTGATCCACTATAGCTTTTGCTTCAGCAAACTGTTTTTTCGGTATTTGCCATTTTTTTAACTTTGTTGTCTTTTCTTCGTTAGTATATTCTAAACATCCATGATATCTATGTTGCAAACAGAAGTGTTTTTTACATTTAATGCATTGCATTTCGATTGGTGATGTTTCTTTGCAAGATTCATCTGAACATTTGTAATTTGGTGCTTTTACTTTAGTATAGGTAATCTTATCTTTGAAGCTTAAACATTTATGAGAAGCTATATGAAAATGTTCTTTGCAAAACAAATCGTGGCAATGATTACATTCGAATGGTAAAAAATTTAACTGTTTGCAATCTTTTATTGAACATCTCTCTCCAACATTTGGAAATTCCATGTTTTCAATCTGTAATAACAGATGTACATAATGAAATGTAAAAATAAATAACATGAATTGTTAAAGTTTAATTATATGGAAAATTCATAACCGCGACAAGTTATTACATACTTAATTATGAGACGGTGTTGGCGAATGTAAATGATTTTCACTGAGAGTGCCTAAAGCTAGATTATTCCACTTTTGTTCTAATTCTTTCAGTGTCATATGCGAATCGCCATTGTCACTTTCAGGATCGGGTAATTCTGCTACTGGTACTAAAATATCGTCAATTGGCAAACGTTCTTTATGCCAAATTTCATCGATCAAATCTAATAATCTGCCGTCTCCGCACACTTGACTGTCCATGCCGCAGAATACACTATCTTTTTAAATACTTCCTCCACGGATATTGACACCAAATAACGGAATGTTGCAGTCAATTATGACCGTAAAAAATCTTATTGTCATTGACAAAATGCTGCAAAGATAGTCAACCTTGCGAACTAAATTGCGTGTCAACTATTATCGCCGTCGATTAAGAAGATCACACGATGAGAGCACAGACGAGGTACAGGATAGACCTATCATCATATGGGACTTCGTGTCACATGCTCTGAAATACCGACCTCGAAAAAAATCCGAGTGTTTCATACGCCCACTGTAGTGCTCATAGTTATTATAATTCTTGCATTCGCCTTAGCGTATAAAACATAGGGAAACTTTCTCTTTAAAATCTTTTTTGTATTATCTAAATTCTACTTTTTATTGGAAAAATATGATTATCGAAAGAGAAGCGTATGTTTTACTCGGTCCTAACCAACCCCAAAACATCTATTAAAACGTTTCAAACTTTAACTCTCTGCCATTTTAATTAAAGTATTCGTTCAATGAACGACAATAATCTTCTCGTCGTCCAATACAATCGTGGTCCTAGTCAAACGTAAAACTCAACTGTGCGCACACGAAAATGCACGAGACTGCGCATTCGCCATCTTTACGCGGGAAACGACTAAGTAACGGTCAGTAACGGTGGACGCGTCCCGCGGTAAGACGCCATTATCGATACCATAAAAAAACGCTTATATATGGGTTCCTAATCGTTTCCTTCCGTCGAGGCTGGCCTAAAATGAAAACGCGGAGTGTAGCAAACCATAATCGCGTGGTTTTAATCGGATACGTGCATCGGTTTGCAAAAAATACGGAATTTTGTGTGACGCGTCAAGTGGCCGATCTCGAAGTGATTAGAAAAAAGCTTAGATATCGGAATCTAAGCTCGCGACGCGATCGAAACCACCAAAAACCGAAAGTGCGGAGTGGAATGGATAATAATCCTAGGTTTCATACGTATAAGTGCCTCGGTTGGCGAAAAATACGAAATTTTGTGTGACGCGTCAAGTGGCCGATCTCGAAGTGATTAGAAAAAAGCTTAGATATCGGAACCTAAGCTCGCGACGCGATCGAAACCACCAAAAACCGAAAGTGCGGAGTGGAATGAATAAGAATCCACGGTTTTATACGTATAAGTGCCTCAGTTGGCGAAAAATACGAAATTTTGTGTGACGCGTCAAGTGGCCGATCTCGAAGTGATTAGAAAAAAGCTTAGATATCGGAATCTAAGCTCGCGACGCGATCGAAACCACCAAAAACCGAAAGTGCGGAGTGGAATGGATAATAATCCTAGGTTTCATACGCATAAGTGCCTCGGTTCGCGAAAAATACGAAATTTTGTGTGACGCGTCAAGTGGCCGATCTCGACGTGATTAGAAAAAAGCTTAGATATCGGAATCTAAGCTCGCGACGCGATCGAAACCACCAAAAACCGAAAGTGCGGAGTGGAATGAATAAGAATCCACGGTTTTATACGTATAAGTGCCTCGGTTGGCGAAAAATACGAAATTTTGTGTGACGCGTCAAGTGGCCGATCTCGAAGTGATTAGAAAAAAGCTTAGATATCGGAACCTAAGCTCGCGACGCGATCGAAACCACCAAAAACCGAAAGTGCGGAGTGGAATGAATAAGAATCCACGGTTTCATACGCATAAGTGCCTCGGTTCGCGAAAAATACGAAATTTTGTGTGACGCGTCAAGTGGCCGATCTCGACGTGATTAGAAAAAAGCTTAGATATCGGAATCTAAGCTCGCGACGCGATCGAAACCACCAAAAACCGAAAGTGCGGAGTGGAATGAATAAGAATCCACGGTTTTATACGTATAAGTGCCTCGGTTGGCGAAAAATACGAAATTTTGTGTGACGCGTCAAGTGGCCGATCTCGAAGTGATTAGAAAAAAGCTTAGATATCGGAACCTAAGCTCGCGACGCGATCGAAACCACCAAAAACCGAAAGTGCGGAGTGGAATGAATAAGAATCCACGGTTTTATACGTATAAGTGCCTCGGTTCGCGAAAAATACGAAATTTTGTGTGACGCGTCAAGTGGCCGATCTCGAAGTGATTAGAAAAAAGCTTAGATATCGGAACCTAAGCTCGCGACGCGATCGAAACCACCAAAAACCGAAAGTGCGGAGTGGAATGAATAAGAATCCACGGTTTTATACGTATAAGTGCCTCGGTTCGCGAAAAATACGAAATTTTGTGTGACGCGTCAAGTGGCCGATCTCGAAGTGATTAGAAAAAAGCTTAGATATCGGAACCTAAGCTCGCGACGCGATCGAAACCACCAAAAACCGAAAGTGCGGAGTGGAATGAATAAGAATCCACGGTTTTATACGTATAAGTGCCTCGGTTGGCGAAAAATACGAAATTTTGTGTGACGCGTCAAGTGGCCGATCTCGACGTGATTAGAAAAAAGCTTAGATATCGGAATCTAAGCTCGCGACGCGATCGAAACCACCAAAAACCGAAAGTGCGGAGTGGAATGAATAAGAATCCACGGTTTTATACGTATAAGTGCCTCGGTTCGCGAAAAATACGAAATTTTGTGTGACGCGTCAAGTGGCCGATCTCGACGTGATTAGAAAAAAGCTTAGATATCGGAATCTAAGCTCGCGACGCGATCGAAACCACCAAAAACCGAAAGTGCGGAGTGGAATGAATAAGAATCCACGGTTTTATACGTATAAGTGCCTCGGTTGGCGAAAAATACGAAATTTTGTGTGACGCGTCAAGTGGCCGATCTCGAAGTGATTAGAAAAAAGCTTAGATATCGGAATCTAAGCTCGCGACGCGATCGAAACCACCAAAAACCGAAAGTGCGGAGTGGAATGGATAATAATCCTAGGTTTCATATGTATAAGTGCCTCGGTTCGCGAAAAATACGAAATTTTGTGTGACGCGTCAAGTGGCCGATCTCGATGTGATTAGAAAAATGCTTAGATATCTGGGTCTACGTGCGCGAGTTCAACGTATCTGGCAAAGAACGAAAGTACGGAGTGCAGTGAATAATAATCCAAGGTTTCGTTCGTATATTTGCATCAGTTCGCAAAATAAAGGGAAGTTCGTGTTATGCGTCAAATCTTCGATCTCGATAGGATTAGAAAAATGCTTAGATCTTGGCTTCTAATCGTTTCCTTCGGACGAACCTAGCAGAAATGAAAGTACGGAGTGCAGTGGTTAATAGTCAATCTGTTTTATTTGGATACGTGCGTCGATTCGTAAAAGATAAAGAAATTCGTGTGACGCATCGAGACGCCCGATCTCGATACGTTTAGAAAAGTGCTTTAGGAAAGCACTTCGTTTAGAAAAGCTGCGTGATCATTTTCAAAATTCCTGCATTGCCATGATCGATGAACCTTCCCCTTTAAAATGCTTTTTGTTTCACCTAAGTCCGACTTTCGGTTGCCGAGATATCATCGTTTAAAGACGAGTCTAATTTTTTCCCGCTATTCTGGGCCTCCGCGAACTGACCTACTTCTCAACCACCTCACCATTCGTAGTATTGCGCAGGTCAGTGTTACTGTGTTTACTATGTCATTCGTAACTCCGCGCGCACTATCCATAAGAGTAAACTTTAAACGGCCATATCTCGCGAAAGAGGTGAGATATCGACGTGAAACGGAAAGCAAATTAAAGGGCACATTTTTCTCTATCTCCAGAATCATCGGCTCTCCATTTTTCACGATCGAAAGCGTAGTTACGGAACAAAGAACGTGGGGGGTGCAGGAACTTTTTTTTGAGGAAACTACGAATCCAAAATTCTTGAAACTTGGTGAGAGGTTGAGTGCTTGGAAGAGTAGCTATCTAAGAGCGCGCGGCAATGTTTCCCTGCTATATAGGCAAGGGGGGAGGGATCACGTGACTCCCCTTCCTTGAATCACGCGTGAGAAGGAACGTCTGCAATTTATCACAATTTTTCTATTACAATACGACAAGATTTATTTATTTTTATATTTTTATTATACTTTTGCGCTCTCAGGAATTTATTGTAACAATGAATACAATACGCTATACATTTCGCGTAAATAAAAGGCACATTTGCTGAAGCACGGTGTTAGTTTTCGATATACAAATATATTATACTGGTGAAATGATTAACTTATGCTTTGCACATGTACGTGGCATTACGCGTGCAGGCATCGAAATGTAATTTTTTAATGATTAACGATTAGAAAAATGATTAGATCTCGAGATCTAATCGCGCGGGTGCAACGATGTAGGTTTTGCAACGGTATTTTTCTATAACAAACGCTCGACGAACAATGCGCAATATAAAGGCGAGGCCGCCACGAAGGGCGGTAATAGAAATATGAAAAAAGAGCAGCCCCGAAGAGCGCTAAACGAAACGGAATTGAGCAGCCAGAAGGGCCACTAAAAAATACCAACTATCCACTCGTAAACACGATCAACCCGTGAGTAGAACTTTGTTTCTTTTTCGCAACGCTAATTTACTACGTTTACTAATCAAAGAGCAAATTCAACAAATCAATCACGAAAGGTGCTTCGTTTTACTGCAAAGGCTACTTTACTCGACTCAACTTCAATCAAAGAGGAAAGAAAAAGACAACGTCGCGCAAGCGTCCATTTCTGGACGCTTCGTTGACCCTGTAACGCAACGCTAATAAATAATAACAACTAATCTATGCACCTATTTTTTTTCAAAGCGCAACACTAATAGCGAAAGTGCAGCGTGCCCAATGCACGGCTGCCGTTGAATCGTCCATGGTCCATCGATGACTGAATTCCACTTTCTCAGTGGAACATCGTGGGTTTTTTTATCATATACGCAACGCTACGTGCAAAACGCGATCATTTCGTGGCGCAACGCTAACTGCAAAGCTAAACACGCGCGATGCAAATGTGTCGCAACTCTAACATTTTAATTCATTCAATGGAAGCTACTATTTTCGTGTAACGGAAGCTGCTCCGATTAATTGCGGTGCTTACAATTAGAAGACGCAATCGATATTATCGCAACGCTATCAAATATATTACGATGCTAATCTCAATCAAACTGTGGAACGCGATACTAAGAAATGCTAAGAATACGCGCAACATTTCATACGTTGCAACGCTAAATCAATCGCGATAATTGTATCTTCGCAACGCTAATGCAAACTCGTGACTTTTTCATTCGCAACTCTAATATCACCTCGTGCTTTCTTTGATCCGCAACGCTATGTCAATCCGTGCATACGTTCTCGCAACACTACGTAAAAAAGTACGCGGAGCCCATTTGTGGAAGCTGAAAACACTACGCATGCAAATCTAATAACGAGTACAGTGACAAAGTAACAAGAGTAATGACCATCCATTCTTTCGTAAACCGAAAAAATGAACAGCCATTCGTTGCTGCCCTCTTCGTGACAGTTTGTCGGGCCTCTTCTTTTCTTCGGGCGCCATGCCCGCAGGGACATGAATTTAAGCTCGAGGTTCTCGAAAAGCAACCCAGCAAGAGACTCAGAAAAATGGAATAAAAATGCATATCGAAGAAGTTAAATAGCACGCAGACGACCAACGACTCTAAGAATTCTGAGCATCCTTGTTCGTGCACACGTGTCGAACCTCGAACTGACAGTGAGTATATACGTTCGTTTCGTGCAGATCGCGACCGCGTCCGCGTGACGATTCAAGATCGCCGAGTTCGAAAGATCGACATTGGCAAAGACCGGAAATGACCTGCATTCTCCAGGTCAGATCAGCTCGCCGTCGATGTTCAAATCAGATTCCCTGAAACAGGTTGACACGCGCACCCCCCATTAAATATGAAACTCGCGACCCGAGACCATATGTCAACCTGCCCGGCCCTACCTACTTATAATTAACACACATTGCAGAAAGTATGCTACCTACCTACTTAATGCTATATTTAAAAATGGCAAACAAGCACACAAATACAGGCATACACCCCACCCCCACCCAGCGGATCACACGCATACCACCCGGGTGCAAAAGCCTAACCTAGGGAGTAACGTCCCGGGACGCCTCCGACACCCGAGTTCAACATACATCTCACACACTCTAAAGTAAAAAAAAATCCTGAAATCGGCTAACGTGGGTAGCGACCATTGCGTATTATATGATTTCAAGCGTATATTCGAATATACTTGGAGCATTTCGCGAAGAAATGTACGTCGATACCAAACGTGTAAATCGATATATATTTGAAGCATTTATCAAACATGAAATTCTGTAGGAAAATTGTCAGATATACTTTAACTATTTATCAAAGAATTCAATACGAAAACCGAGAGCTGTCTTTGCAATAAATGGTTCATTGCTATTATTGCAAATATAATGGAGACTATTGCTACCATTGTATTAAAGAATAAATTGACTGAGAAGTTAATCAAGATTATGAAAAAACGACGCAAGTCCACAGCCTAACCACACACACACACAATGTGGAAACGACGTCGCGCACGATACGCTACCCACGATCAGCCGCCACACAAATATCAAATATCAAATATCAAAATAATAAAAAAAAATGATCGTGCCACGTGCTTTTCACCCGCTCAAGTAGCACCTGAGCACGTGAGCGGGATCCCGGCAAAACGGCACGAACCGACGCTGAAAATCCTAGCTAAAAAACTTGTCGACATTCGTAATCGGCTAACGGACTGTGACTCTACTTTTCCAATGCGTTTAAAGCAAACAGACTCTACTCGTTACATTGAAGCTACGTTACTTGCAAAACAAGAAAGCGAGAAAACTCTAATGCAACGTGAATTTAAATACGCGAGGCTGAGAATAAAAATGCGAACAAGTCACTCTAAATTAATGTTAAGAATATTAAATTTTAACAGGAGACTCTAAGTTGAAGTTAAGAATACGATGATAAAATAGAACAAGGGACTCTAACGTGAAACTTTAAGTGCAATCCCTTGGGCGACTCCCTTATCAAAACGTCGTAATTTTAACATAACATTGCGTTAAAGTTTGCGACATCGATTTGGAAATCTACCCATCGCGAAATGTCTTCTTGCGCATTTTATTTGGCATCGTTTTTGTACAAGAAAAGAAAAATCTAACGTGTCTCTGTATCTTAAATCGAATTGAAGCTACTATGAACCGCGAAGCAATATGTTGTTCAATTCTTTTACGAATTACGATTCAAGCAAGGAACTCTGATAAAATATTTCGCGTACACCTGCGTGTACTCAAATAACAATGCAAACACATTTCCTCATTACTATTGTGCAATGAATAAATCTACAAATATAACTAAAAGCTATAACGTGTTCAAACATACGAACATTCCACTTTAATAAATATCTTTATGGAATTTCTGTTGACTCTACTTTTAAATGCATCGATATTTAAAAAGAAATTCCTACTAAGTGACTCTACAATTGACTCGAATTCTTTGATTAGCATATGAAAATATTTAAAATCGCGAGCGCAAGAAGACCTAGCCTCGTTTAATAAATACAATACATACAAGAAATAAAAATGATACACGGGTATACGATCGTATACCCGTAGTCACTGTACTCGTTTATGCAAAATCTACGTATACAACCGGTCACCCGTGCCGATTCGGACCTTTCGTCCTCGGCATGATTGAGCGACCGGAGGGACTCAAAATGCATGCCACTCACCGTTAGACGACTACGCTGTCATCTGCTGCAGCCAGGCGGATGACAACCTGTTGTCATCGTCATCTAGCGAAGCCGTGAAGTCGTGGAGTCGTGAAGCCTTGAAGTCAACGCCATGAAAAATGATGTCGCGAAGCCGTGAAGCTGCGATGCCATGTCCTGTGGCCCCAAGGACAAGAAGATCTGTGGAAGATCTGTAACAGAAAAAAAGAGAACGAGAAGATTACAATTTATTCTTCGAGATATTGCTTATCGATTATTTGACAATCTTTAGATTAAAGAAATGCAAGTTTAACAAATTCTATATCTTTAAATGACTTTATTTCTCAGTTCGACAAATATGAAATAGCAACGTGAAACTTTACAAATTTTTAATAGCTTCTATATTTTTTAATTCATGAAAATGAACGTTAATTGCAAAGATACTTACATGGCGGACTTCAGAAGCCCAGCGAGATCGTCTGCCAACAGCCGAAGAGTGACTCTAATACCGAATTCTATTACTTAAATAAAAACAAAGGGAAGTAAAAGACTAGGCAACCGCGTAAATATATTCGGCGAGCAAACACTGACTCTACTTTCGCGAGTAATTTTTATAAATGAATCTAATTAGAGCAGCTGTGCTCTTAAGCAAATCAAATATCGTTCGACGGCAAGCACTGATTCTACGATCGCATTGCGCGCGATCACAACGTGCTGAAAGAAATGCTTATTTAGTAGGAGAGGGGAAGGGTAAGAAAGTACACAACACAAGAAATATATTCTATTATTCTTATTCTTGTCGAGCGTCTGTTTGCGAATACCGTTGCCCTGAAATGATTAAACGATATTAATATCTCAATATGAAATGAAATTCTAGTATTATATTTCTATAATTTCTATGTACGACGCGTGTATTGTAAATGTACGCAACGAATGTTTACAAATTGGAATCGAAAAGTTCGTTCAACTCGCGCTTCCTAAACGTATGCCGCGTGTCCCCCCACCCATCAAATTCTCGCAAATGCTCGCGTAAATAAAAGTTCGAAATGAAAACATCGGAGTGGGGCGAGAAGAACGCAGCGCGTTTCCGGCGACAGTTTTTGCGTGTTTACAACTCGAGCAGATTCGTGGAAATAGGAAACGCGTTTAGAAACCAATGATATACTACATAGCGAAACTCGCGACCGAAATACAATGAAATAAGACTCTACGTGTAGTAACTGTACTATTGTTAACAACTCTTCAACACGTCCACGATGAAACGGAATAAAAAAATAACGAAAAAACACGAATGATTCTAAATTCCGCCCCCCCCCCTTCGTTCACGTTGGTTACGAAATATAAATGACTCGAAATAACAAAACATATGAACAAACAAAAAAATTAACAAATGTGAACCACGTGTATGTTACCACGTGTTAACGTAACGTAAATATTACCATCCACCTCTTTAGCCTCTCGAATTACCAAACAGGTATCTGTAACAAAAAGAACAATGCAAATTTAAAATAGATTAGTTAAAATAAAAGGCAGCAGTAATTCAAGGAAGGGGAGGAAGTTAATTAAGAATAAGGAAAAGAGAAAAAAAAGAAGAAAGTATCGAAACGTTGAGAATTGTTAAGTTAATAATCGTTTGTTATTTGTTGTTACGAATTAGCAATAAATGACACGACGTTGATTAAACAATGCTACTAGATTCAGGATGGAGGGCAATGGTACGGAGGAAATAGAGGTAGAGGAGATACGCACCGTACGATTATGTATACACGACATTCTCCTACGAAACTCGTAATACTACTGACGCGCTGCGTTTGCCGAGCTCCAAGAGTGGGGGAACGCTATACGGTTGCGCGGCGCGTGTCACGCAGTTCATTCGAATTTGGAGATACATATTTGTATTGATATTACGATCAAAGGAATATTCCTTCGATACGAAACGAAGACCACCGATAGATTACTATATTTTCAATCTTATATGTATTATATTTAATGCTATTTAATGCTTTACTATACTTAATGCTATTTAATGATTTATTATACTTCATTCTATCTACACGCACGATAAACTAAGTCACACGAGCAGGAAACTAACAAAGCTTCAACGTAGATCATATTCATAACAGTCTAAATCATATGATACACAGTTCTCTAATTGATATTAATACAATATTAAAGTAGAAATGCACAGCCTGCATAATATTGAGAAACAGAAACCGAGATATGACTACTTATCGGAAACGTGAACGCACTCTGTCAGAGACCACCAGGGAAATGCTCTCCATGATCCGCCCTCGAAAGTATATATAAAGAATGTAAAAAAAGGAAAGAATCGCTGATAAAATCGGAACCGGAAGTGCTACTGCGATGAAAGCAGGTTTGTCTTGTAGGGGGAATCGCGCCCTTTATTTTGACTACTCGCCGATCGGAATCGGACGTGCACAAGCCGAGATATGACTACTTTTCCGCAACGTGTACACACACTGTCGCTAAACACTAGGAAACGCTCTCCATGGTCCGCACTTGAAAGTTTATATAAAGAATGTAAAAAAAGGAAACAATCGCTGATAAAATCGGAACCGGAAGTGCTACTGCGATGAAGCCGCGTGCCTCTTGCAGGGGGAAGCGGGCCCTTTATTCTAACACGCGTTTGATCGGAATCTGACACCTAGAAGCCGAGACCTAGCAAGCACTTTGAAACGCGGACGCACACTGGCAAGGAACCACCAGGTCGCTCTGCATAGTCCGCGCTCGACGGTATATAAGAAATCCTTTTTTATTCAGCCTGATTTTCTCACCAGTAGACCCGATAGCAATGACGCGGCCTAAACCCACAGCAACAATCTTGTTGCCCTCGAAGAGGCCGACTTCAGTTTTGGGACTCGGTTTTTCTGTTCACGTGCGTATACGCCCACTGCAATTTTCGCAGCAGTAGCCGTCGCCGTCGACTCGCCGATGACGGTGACAAAAGTATCGTCCTCTCGTGTTTAGGCGGTGGTTATCTCATTTTTATAATATCTCGTCTTCGTCGTTTAACTTTACAGACAACGACATAAAGGCGCGTGAAACTAAGTAAGGAGTAACGCGTAGGAATCAATGATAGAAGTGCAATACATATGAAGATATGCTTGTTTGCACGTTACTTTAAATCTAGCTATTATATATCGCGGCGCGTATATCGGAGACAGTTATTTATCGTATTGTTTATTCAGAAATTCTATCGTTTTAGAAACGCTGCTGTTTTCGTTTAGCAAGGGCGCCTGGTAGCTTCCTAATGATTTTGTATAAGAATATATGAGGATAGTCTATTCTATGTTTTGTCAGTGTCGCTACATTACATCTCAATACATGAACACTATGTTACAAATAACAGCACGACATATTTACAATAAATACAAATGTACGACAATATACACGATGTTTAGCACGCTCTTTACTAACGCAGTCGCAAGACTGTAATGTGGCAGTAGCGCACTCGCAAGTCATACCGACTGAAACGGAAAGAAACGTATAAAAGAGCAGTGACATAAAAAGCAAGTTGGTTCTACAAACACTTAGCAATGTTTCGGGAACGCGTACGCGTATTCGCCTACAGATATAGCTGCTGTGTATTGCCACGTCGTAAGATGCACGTACAATAAACATCTCTTTCCGCAAAATATGTTAAAAACATGTTGAAATATTACGCGTGATATTTTATACGTACGAAAAACTGAGTCACACGAGCACGAAACTAACAAAGCTTCACCGTAGACCAAATTGGTAACAGTCTAAATCATACGATACACAGTTCTCTAATCGATATTGATACAATATTAAAGTAGAAATGCACAGCCTGCAAAATATTAACACAGTCAAAGATACGTGTAACATGCATTTGGAAATCGAAGTCGATCACTCTTGGAAACTGGTAGCTGTAAGATGTAATCTAAGATCGAAGCATGTAAACGAAAGTCTAAGGTAAAATATAAACTAAAATATAGAGGTTACACGTTAATGCGTAGTTCTTAGCTTGGTATCGTTTTCGAAAGATGTTTCATTCTTTGGAAAACGATACCAATTACCAGGTCTCACCACGAGGAGGTGACTACGCGCCGAGACCCACCGAAAGCCATTCTACGCCCTTAAAGTTTCTCGAAGAAACTTTAAGAGAACATAGAATGGATTTCGGTTCACAAAACTGTACAACGATGCTTAACCCTACTGTTGTATTCTGTTTCTGAGATACGCTTTTCTAACTTGGAGCCGATGTACGAATGATAAGAGACTCTACTGACACTTTGTTACAAAGTTAGTGTCTTGCAAAGAGGAATATAACGCGCGAAACTAAGCTCTACTTTACTGTACGCAACGCTAAGCAAATAGATAAAATCGCGAGCAAAGCAAACACGCACTCCCATGCGCAACAAAACCCTATACTCGCGCGCTCTATCATACGACTCGCACTCACCCGAATCGAAAGCAAAATTCGAACGCGACTTACACGAGTCTACGAAATCGCTTTCGAGACCGAGATGAAGTTGCGCTGCTCCGCGGAGGAAATAGCGGCCTAATAGTCGGATCGCAAGAAACTAAACGTTGAGGGCAGTAGCGGACCACTGATGCCGTCTGAACGGAAGACGTATCCCCTGCGACAAACAGAAGGCCATACTGCGTACCTGCGGTAAAGATGCTTACGATCCAGCCTACAGGGCCTTGGTCCCCTATCGGGCACTTTCGATAGGGGCTGCAAGTCCTCGCATTGCAAACGCCGCTCCAACTCGACTCGAAAGCGATCTCAAAGACTCGAGGCGCGAACGAACGTTGATCGCGATTCGGAATGAGATTGATATCGTATGACAGAACGACTTACCAAGCATAGAGTTCGATCGTGCATGACTACCCTCGAACAGCGCGCCTGTTTGAGAGCGAGTGCGTGGAGAATGGATATCGTGTACTGTAAAGAAAAGTTAAGGCTTTTTGGCTCCAAGTTAGGTAGCCGTCGTAGAACAAAATACACGCACAGTAATCGAGGTACACGTTACTTTGACTAGATGTAAGAATCGATACGCTTTTCCAACTTACAGACATATTACGAACAGCAAATATAAAAATCGCGAGCAAAGTAAAAACAATTCACTATCTCTCGAAAGAACCAACGAGCTTCGCGACGCTCTCCCATGCGCGACAAAACTCTACACTCGCGCGCTCTATCACGCGATTCGCACTCACGTCGAATCGTAAGCGAAATTCGAACGCGACTTACACGAGTCAAAGAAAACGCTTTCGAGATCGAGGTGAAGTTGCGATGCTTTGCGGAGGATCTAGCACAGGCTAATAGTCGGATCGCAAGTGCCCCAAACCCTAATGGCAGGAATAAAGTACAGAGCCAGCATTACCTAGAAACTACTGCAGCTGCAACATAGGGTTACCAAACCCTTACGTTCCAGCCTACAGGCCCTGACCCCCTATCGAGTACCTGCGACAGGGGTTGCATAATCCTCGCATCGCAAACGCCACCGCACCTCGACTCGAAAGAGATTTCAACGACTCGAGGCGCGAACGAACGTCGATTACGATTCGGAATGAGATTGAGATCGTATGACAGAACGACTTACCAAGCATACAGTTCGATTGTGCATGACTACCCTCGAACAGCGCGCTTGTTTGAGAGCGAGTGCGTGCGAGGATGTCGAGGGGATCGAGCGATTGCAAATTGATTAACGCGAGCAAGAATGGGATGATGGATATTATGTACTGTAAAAGGGAAGTTGAGGCTTTTTGGCTACAAGTTGGACAGCGATCGTTGTACAAAATTTACATTGACTAAATATAAGTAGCTTAAATGTACTTAAAATTAGACGCACGCCTCCCACGATGAATCGTCTTTCGATGACTTGCCGTTGAAGATTATTCTTAAAGTATTTCTTAAAGCTACTGAATATTCGCGCGAAAAATTATTTGTTTCTCGAAGAAACTTTAAGAGAACATGGAATGAATTTCGGTTCACAAAACTGTACAACGATGCTTAACCCTACCGATGTATTCTGTTTCTAAGATACGCTTTTCCAACTTAGAGCCATATTACGAAAAGCAATAGACTCTACTGACACTTTGTTACAAAGTTCGTGTCTCGCAAAGAGGAATTTAATACGGCAAACTAAACTCTACTTTACTCTGTAAGCAACACTAATTCTTTTAACATTCGCCCGGAAGTGGGCGATGAAAAGGAAATATAAAAATCGCGAGCAAAGCAAACACAATTTACTATCTCCCGAAAGAACCAACGAGTCACGCAACGCACTTGCATGCGCAACAAAACTCTATACTCGTGCGTTCTATCATGCGACTCGCACTCACCCGAATCGAAAGCGAAATTCGAACGCGACTTACACGAGTCAAAGAAATCGCTTTCGAGACCGAGGTGAAGTTGCGTTGCTTTGCAGAGGATCCAGCACAGCCTAATAGTCGGATCGCAAGAATCCCTCTACATCGAGGGCAGTACATAATGACCACTGATACCGTCTAACAGAAAGTTAACATTACGTTAACCCCAGCAGCAAACAGAAGGCCGCACTGCGTACCCGAGACAGAGATGCGTACGATCCAGCCTACAGGGCCTTGCACACCTATCGAATTGCTTCGATAGGGGCTGCAGATCCTCGCATCGCAAACACCACAGCACCTCGACTCGAAAGCGATTTCAACGATTCGAGGCGCGAACGAACGTCGATTACGATTAGGAATGAGATTGAGATCGTATGACAGTACGACTTACCAAGCATAGAGTTCGATTGTCCATGACTACCCTCGAACAGCGCGGCTGTTTGAGAGCGAGTGCGTGGCGAGAATCTCGAAGGGATCGAGCGATTGCAAATTGATTAACGCGAGCAAGAATGGGATGAAAGATATTATGTACTTAGAAAGAGAAGTTAGGAGAAGTTAAGGCTTTTTGGCTCTAAGTTGAAGAGCGATCTTAGAACAAAATGCATGCACAGTAATCGAGGTACAAAATACTCTGATTAGATATAATTAGCTTATTCGAACTTAGAATTAGACGCACGCATCCCACGATGAATTTTCTTTCGCTGATTTCTTGGTTCTTCTTAAAATTCTTCTTAAAATTCTTCTTAAAATTCTTGAATCTTCGTGACGAAGTTAATCTGTTAAAGTGAAATTAGTAGGCCACGTAATAAATTAATAAAAGACAAAAGTAATTAATAGAATAGAATGTACGTACAAGAAACGAGAAATAAAGTAAAATGTTAGCAGAATAAAATGTAAGCAGAGTAACATTTAAACAGGATGAAATATATAAATTATTAGAAGACAAACGTGATTAATAAAACAGAATGTTGATACAACGAAACAGAAACAAAGTAAAATGATAGCAGAATAAAATATGAGAAGAATAACATAAATGAAATGAAACATAAGTATAATAACGTAATAAAAGTTAGTGGTAGCACCTGCAATACAATCATACATGCACAGATATATGTGTATCGAACGTAATGGGTTAAATTTAATCTTGAGTCTAAGAGAAATTAATAGTAGGTGGGTGGTGGGTTGTGGGTGGTGGGAGGTGGGCGGTGGGTTGGCCCCAGTGGTCATCTCTGGTCATCATCTACCTAAAAATTGAATCTGTGATACACAGATCCGATCCGATCCCTTCGGGAGCACCTGCAACAATAAGAGCGCGTTGACCTCTTCCGCTGCTTATATAGGCAAGGAGATGTCACGTGACTTCCCTTCTTCGGATCACTCGTGAGAAGTGACATTTTTCAATTTACCACAATTTTTCTAGTACAATACGATAACATATATTAATTTTTATATCTTTATTATACTTTTGCGCTCTCAGGAATTTGTTGTAACAATTTATACAATATGTTATACATTTAGCGTAAATAAAAGACACATTTGAAGTAGAACGGTGTTAGTTTTCGACATAGAGATACATTATACTAGAGAAAAGATTAATTTACGGTACGTACATTTACGTGGCAATACGCGTGCACGTATTGAAACGTACGTTGATGATTTTATAATGCTATTATAGCGGTAATGTCCCCAAAACTTTTAGTAGCGATGAACGCGACGATGAATTTATATATTTGTTGTAACGAAAAGATACATTTACCGAGATATAGCATTAGCCGAACGTATTAATTTACGCTTTGCATGAGTACGTGGCAATCCGTGTACATGCATCGATATGTAATTTATTAATGCGTTAGAAAATGTAGACGTAGAAGCGCGAGAAAATGCCGCGAGTCAATTGTACAGTAAAATGGTTTTACTTTTTATTTCTCTCCGCTAACAACTTCGAAGTACGGATGACGCATAGAAGGAGTTAGTAATCGCATTAGGTTTAGAATAAATGAGACAGTAACGCAACTTTTCCTATAATATAATATGAAGAAATTCGTGTGTGACGCGTTAGGACGCCAACCTCAATAGGACTAGCAAAATGCTTAGATCTAGGTTTCTAATTGTTTTTCATCGACTACATCCATAAAAATGGAAGGGCTTAGTGCCGCGGTTCAGAATTAGTCGGTTTTATCCCGATCGATTGAGTGGTTTGTTAATAGTTAAACAATTTGTGTTCGGTGACAGGTTTCCGCGCGAGTGAGGATTAGATAGAGCGTTAGATCTTTGCTTCTAAGCATTTCTAATCAACGAGTCCGGGAAAAAATGAAAGTGCTCAGTGCCACGGTTCAGAATTAGTTGGTTTCATCCCGATCGATTGAGTGGTTTGTTAATAGTTAAACAATTTGTGTTCGGTGACAGGTTTCCGCGCGAGTGAGGATTAGATAGTGCGTTAGATCTTTGCTTCTAAACATTTCTAATCATCGAGTCCGGGCAGAAATGAAAGTGTTTAGTGCCGCGGTTCAGAATTAGTTGGTTTCATCCCGCTCGATTGAGTGGTTTGTTAATAGTTAAACAATTTGTGTTTGGTGACAGGTTGCCGCGCGAGTGAGGATTAGATAGAGCGTTAGATCTTTGCTTCTAAACATTTCTAATCATCGAGTCCGGGCAGAAAAGAAAGTGCTCAGTGCCGCGGTTCAGAATTAGTTGCTTTTATCTCTATCCATTGAGTGGTTCGTTATTAGTTCAACATTTTGTGTTACGCGTCACTTAACCTTTTGAGTGCAGTTTATAAGAATGATTAGATCTCTGCTTCTAAGTGTTTCTAAGGAACTCTCTTTCTTTTTTCTGTCACAAATCTTCCACAGATTTGCTTGCCGTTGAAACCACAGGGTGTCAATCACCAGATTTTCATCCGCCTGGCTGCAGCAGATGACAGCGTAGTCGTCTAATGGTGTGTAGCTTGCATTTTGAATTCTTCTGGTCACTTACGCATGTCGTAGGATGAATGGTCCGATTCGGGACTCGTGAGTGGTTGTATACGTAGTGTTTTGCATAAACGAGTATAGTGAGCACACGTATACATTATTGCCTTGTACATTTCTTTTTTGTGCTTTATTTACTAGATTAGGCTAGGTCTTCTTGTGCAACGCGTTTTTAAATATTGTAATATATTCGCGAGTTATTTATAACTGATTTGCATGAATGCAATTGTTTGTACATACTTCAGTGAATCGATTAATTCGGTAAACTAACTGACGAAATAAAACCGCATTGTATGAGAGAATTAATGTATTCATGTATACGGCGGCCGAGTATACACGATAGTTTATCGCCACTCTGTACATTTAAATGCTACTGACTATCGCTTGATTCAATTGTCCTTTTCACCGTTACAATGACTCTGTGGTCTTTTCTCATGTTAAATCGAAAACGTAGCAAATGACACGGAAATGGTAAGGGCGTCTCGAGACCCCCAAACCGTGTGACAGAAAACAGAATTCGATGATAGGTCAATACTGTACCACGTCTGTGCATGACAATATAACCGGCAGTAGGTACATTATTAATTGTCAATCAGTTAGAAATCCACCATAAATGTCTTCATTGCCAAACGTGCAACCCCTTTCTAAATCTAAAACCGAACCTTCACAACCTTTTATTAAATCTAAAATCTATTCTTCACAATCCTAAACCTAAATGGACCTTAATACTCACGGAACATACATATATCTTTTCAAAGATTCCAAATAAAATACCATAAAAATCACAATCCTATTAACATACAATATAACTGGCAGTAGGTACAATATTAATTGTCAATCAGTTAGAAACCCACCATAGGTTCCTTCTTTGCCAAACGTGCAACCCCCTTCCAAATTTAAAACCCACCTTTCCTCGCAGCCCCTAATCTTAATCAGCCGAAATATTCGCGAAACTCTATATAATTCAAATAACCCCATAAAAATTTCCAATAAAGAACCACCTAAAATCCACGTAAACTCTTCGAAAACTTTATTACAAAAAAAGCTCTGGTAACAATTAAATGTCTTCCAAATATTTAGTGTCCCCATAAATGTACACGTTATATCTTCAATGGCATATTCCTTTGGGGATATTCGGTCTACAGACGGGTTCAACAAGGGTGACAGTCTCCCCCGGACACGGTGGACAATTAGCAGCACGAGGAGCAGGTGGGCAAGCCGGAGGACAGCAAGGATCACAGGGAGGACAACAGGAACAGGTTGCAGGGGCACAGGAGATCTTAGTTTCGCAGGGAGCAGGACACGGTGGACAAGGTTGGCATGGTTGAAGGCACACAGGTTTGCAGTCCACTTCGCAAACGTATTGCATCTCGAAGGGAAGATCGTTCCGTACCGTAAGGCACTTGCCTTGGATTAGATAGCAATAGGACAGAGCCAGTACGGGGTTACCGCTGTAGGGTAGGTGGTGAGGATCGGGCAGATGTCCGTACAGGTCGATGTGCGTGTATTTTAAGGGAGAACAGCTACAGGCTCCATGCTGCAATCGATACGAGAGGGATGAGGACGGGTGGAATGGAACGGGCGAAAAGGGAGGGACGCTAAATGAGGCTTTAAACGTCATTGTAATGGAAAAGCTTTTTAATCTACCATTAATGCCTCCTCGCGGTACTCATGTTAAGCTGATCGTCCATAAAAAATTCATCCCCAGAAGAGAGGAAAGCTCGGAGGCTGTGTAACACCGATGGCAAATATAGAATACTTGAAAATTCTGTATTGATACAGCAGACTCCTGTGGAACGTGGTTAATATACGGTGATGAAGAATGTTCGTGTCGTTTCTAGGTTTTGTTATTTGTCGAACTATATCATGGCGATAGAAAAATCATAGCGACTTCAGTTTTTGTTCGAATCGAAGGGTAAGGTTTGAATTTCACGATACTACAAACGACACGTTCGATAGAAATTTTTGCAAGTCCACAGAGGGTGTTAAAGTTTGCAATTTTTCGGTATCATAAATATGGCCTTTTATTTAAGATGCTACTGCAATTGGGGTGTACTAAATTTAAAGTTAAAGCATGATATTTTAAAGTAGATGCTTCGAGCTGTAATTAAAATAAATTATGATGCTACGGGTGCTAAGTGCGTTTGAGAATCGGCGGATTTCTGGATTAAGCGTCATGAATGACGCGTATATATTATTTTTAACATCACTATTGTCATCTTACTAAATATTACAAAGTTTCTAAATTCATATTTGTTAACGCAATTTTTTGCACAAAAAATTTAAATTTATTTATTTCGATTAAAATAACAAAGATCGTAGATAGAATTTTTCGGGTGCTTTTGTAAAAATATTGGGTTGAATGGAAAGTTCGTACGGTTTCATTTTATTGCATTCTTCTATATTGATTTTACAAAAACTGGCATAGTTAGCCAATGGTATAATTTTCATTTTCGAAATGCTGAATGCATGGATGTGAAAACAAAAGAATAATCAACGAATTGCGTATTGGAAGTTGAAAAAGCTATTTCGGTAAAAAATGCACGAACTTTTCGATCAAAGCAATACGAATTTGCATAAAAATCCGTGGTGTAATGGTTATGTTAGTTTTTGAAACAACAAAAGCCAGAAAGAGTATTGCGTGAGTGATTGAAATGATTGACTTGATAGAATAGTGCTCAATCAATCATGGCAAATCGAATAGCGGATAGGTCAGGGTAAGACTGGAAATCTGGTTCAGGGAAAAGAAAATTATTAGACTCGTCAGTTGTTTATCAGTTCAAGCTTCTTATTGCTGCAAAATTGTTTCCTTGCTGTTGCAATGAAATATACATATATTCCTCTTAAGCAAAAATCGTCTCTACCAATTTTTCATACTTTTGAATACCTTAAAATACTTGTGTTCGTTCTAACTATTACGTATATTATTTTGCTACTTTAAAACTTCATTTATCAATTTGGAAATTTAAGCGATAAACGATCGTAAGTGTTAGAAAAATTAAAAAGAAATTGGTGTGGAATGTGAGGGAGTGCAATATGCGATGGATGAGAAATAGAATAAGGTAATTAAATATGTATAAAATCAAATCCTTTTATTAGTCGTCGAGGCAGAAAATGAACACACACATATATATATGTGTGTACTTATTGGCACATGTAGTAATTCGTCCTCCCCAAGTAACGAGTTAAGAAGCACAGCGCTTTGCAAAAGCACCAGTTTGCCAATCGAATCATTTTCCTGCAAAGTTAAATTTAAATAGAAATTTCGGCAAGCTATCTAGCTGGCTTTTTCAACGTCGTATAAGAGGAAGCGTTTGGCCAGCGCCAGAATTGGAGCACCTGTTGACGGATCGGGAAAATCGCCAGCGCTCGGGGCGACGTCCAAATGACGGTATTTCAGAGGCGCCATGCGATCGAGTGCCGTGTTAAAAGTTATCAGTAAGTACTTACTTCGCGCTGCAGAAACGAGCTGAATTTTCTACTTAACAATCTCTGAAGCATGGTGTACCTTGTTTAAGCCAGAGGCCATAATCAGGAACGCTGATGGACCTTGGTGTCCCCTCTCCGTCTTTGTAGTAGCCCTGTTCGCTGAATTAAAGATATCGTCCCCTTCTGTTCGACCCTCGTGGAACTGGAAGTCCTCCCTTCGTATCCTCGATATCTCGAAAGGGTCGCCCATTGTTTCACCGGAAGCTTGTAGCTTCTCCGCGTTGCTGACTAAACGAGCCACTGCGTTATCCATGGCGATCTAAATTATATTATACAAGCGAAATATGTTAAGCCGAATCAAGATTAAACCGTAAAGCATCCAAGAGATCAAATATGAAGTTACCGCGGTCCCCGTAATCCGCAGAAAGGTCAAAGTCCGAGTTGAATAGTTGAAATATTTTTATTGCCATAGTCTGTAAAGGATTTACCGAGTATCCGCGGCCAACAGTGAGAATAGCGTGGTTGGTGAGTGTTGCGACGGTGAAAATGTGCGGATTAACGGAGCAGAGTGCCATTTCTTTGATGTGACAGAGGGCATCGACCATGGCCAAGCGGCCCTCAGCATCCGTATTCCCGACACGTACCCTGACGCCGGATTTTGCGGTGATCACCTCGTCGGCGACGTAGGAATTTTCACCGATGCTGTTCCTCACAACGCACAGAGCCGCCACCGCCTTTACTGTTGGTGGTTGCAGTAAATTCACCACCTGGGAACAATGCGAAATTCTTTCCTTGCCTCAAAACTGTAACCGAGATAAATCTCGCTTCTAGATAGCCGTCGTTATCTTTTATTCATTTTCTTTTACGGGATCTTCGCTGACGCTAGAAATCTAGCAACAATTAAAGGAGACATATACTTGTACCAGAGAAATTAAAGTAATAGGTACTTGAGACGTTGTACATCAAAGTTTTTGGCCGAAGTGTAAGTTTACTATCCTATTGCAATGAAAGATACTCATAAATGCATTATACACCTTATGGTATAATGTCCCATTGAAGTGTATCCAAGAAAAATTTCGTTAATGTATAATTTCGATTGAGGTTGAAGTATAGATTGACTGAAAATTTTTGGCAGCCATTGTATATTGTAATCGAAATAAATCTTTGTTTATTCTCTTTATAGAAAATGACGTTTTTGCAAGATTATGTTGGTGTAAATTTATACACGCAAACGCGGTAAAAGTAATTCGGAGCGCAGAGGGTTAGTCGTAGAATATCTGCCATTAAATATAATTCTACGTGAAACTTTTATCTCCCCAAGAGATTTTATCTTCCTACCACTCGTAATTATTCAAACGATGGAAATTTTATACTTCAATATTATCATAAAAGGTATATAAATGGCTACAGATTTATTTACAGCAAGCAATTACTATAAATTCTCTATCCTATTACTATTTAGTACCGATTACTTATCCGTTAGAATAACCATGTTAATTAAACTTACAGTTAATGGGTAGTAATTTTAGTTAAGCACGGCACTTTTTGAAGCGGCTTTTATCAGCTTTTGAAATCGTTCGAATAAGCTATTCGTTCGGGGGATAATCGCATAAATATGCGTAAATATAACGCGAAATTAATTGGTCGTAGTTCGGTCAGCTCGAAGATTTATGCTCGCAATTGCATAGATCATCGTGGATACTTTTGCTAATTTTCTTGCTATCTTTGTCAAAGATAAACAATACAGATTATATCACACAATCGTGTCATTGATTGTCCGTTGGCAAAATTATGCTCATAATCGCTCGCCCAACTTACGGGGTTAATAGTCGCAAAATCAAACGTTTCAGACTAAATCCGTCTATGCGGGTACACATTACACGCGAATTCATCCATAATTTTCCAATCCTCGTCACACCCAAAACTCTAAAGCTTTTAATATAATTTGCAAATTCCTCTAAATCAAACCAATAAAAGAGAAAGTATATTATCACTAGGCTACGGATCTTTATACATTTATGCGAAACTTCAAACTGCAAGGAATCAAAAGGAAACACGAAATATCCAAACTAAAGCACGAGACATTATTTAAAGAGTGAAATAAATCTCTGCTTTCATTCCTTTTCTTTTTTTCCGCATACAGAAATACGAATTTGCATAAGCACCCGCAATCTAGTTATAATTATCACTCGACTGTGAATTTTTATGCATACCCGCATCCTTAAAAACACGCGCGGGGTAGTAAAACTTATTAAACACAAATTAATTTCATCCACTAAATATCGCGGCGCGTAATTTACTTCGGCTATTCCATACATCTTTGCTTATTATTATGCGTATCCGGTAATTTTTGCCACGGTTAAACTTTGCATATTGCATAAATGCATAAGAATCCGCAGTCTAATTATCGTTATATGTATAATCTATTACGATGAAGCACCTGCATGAATCCAGCGCACGCCGCCGTCCCACATTTGTCCCTCGACATACCGAACATGCTGCCCTCGATTTTGAGGTCGGTGCCGCCGGTGTCGTAAGTGACACCTTTTCCCACGAGCATGACCGTTTCCAGGATGCAGGCAGGATTAGGCGGCTCGTAGGTCAGGAAGATAATCCTGCCCGCGTGCCGGGGAATCATCGAGGCGGCGCGGTTCACGCACGCGAACAGAGGATATTCTTGGAGCAAAGTTTCCTGGTCGTGCACCACTTGCATCGTCACATTTGATCCACAAAATAGTTCCGCCAGGTACTCTTCCACCCTTGGTGGAGCCATTCTTTCGGGATCCGCGCCGCCTGTGACAAATTTAACCGGTGTTAGTCATATTTCCAAGATTTAAGGGTATTTTCGGGAGGGAGGGGGGGGGGGGGGGAAGTTATTATCATGGATAGTTTAATATGATAATATTGAAGTAGCTTTGTCGTAGGTAGTGTGAAATGTTATTATTTATGATAATGTGGCGGTGAGGGAGGGAAGGATTGATTACACAACACAATATTGAATTATTTGAGGAATTAGAGTTGAATTAAACGGTATTTTGTTGGAATCCGTGCCGTCTATGACAAATTTAACCAGAGTTAGTTAAATTTCCAAGTTTCAAGGGTATTTCAGGGGGAAAAGTTATTATCATGATGAGTAAATATCATTCGTTGCATTGCAAGGGGAAGAAGCTTCAAGTTTATTATAAAAGGGAATATTGAATTATTTGTGCAATTAGAGTGCAATTGAACGTCATTCTTTTGGGGTCTTTGCCACCTATGGGAAATTTAATCGAAGTTAGTAAAATTTGCAAGACTTAGGAGTATTTTTTAGGGAAAAGATATTATTACTGTTCGAGTAGTTTAATATTGTAATATTAACATATTGTACTATTAACTATTACTATTATTGTTCGTAGCATTGCATTGTAAAGAGGATGGGATTGAAATTGGTTATAAAACAGAATATTAAATTATTTGTGCAATTAAGGTAGCATTGAATAGCATTAATACTATTGTTACTGTTTGTGGTATAAGGCAGAGGGGATTAAAATTGGTTACAAAACGGAATATTAAATTGCTTGCGGAATTAGGATAGAATTGGATGCCATTATTTCGGGGCTCTAACTTCTATGTGAGAATCAATCGAAGTTAATATAATTTATAAGATCTTAAGGTATCGTTATAAGCTATTTAGTATGAAATTAGTAAATATTAGAATTAAATTAATAAATAATATTAATAGACTGCAGATTTGTATGCAAATTCCTATCTTTATAAATATAAAAGAAGTAGGATCTAAACTAGGGGCTGTTTCGCCTTCCAAATATCATAATTTTTTCATATATTGTACATTTTATATAATTTGGAACATTTTTGCGCCTTTATAAAAAGTATTAAATTTATTTAGTAGAGTATATTAGGTATATGAATTAATTTGGTTCTTTTCGCTACAAAATTTTAATATCCAAAACACTTTCCAATTATTTCGGATCACCTTTCTCTACCTATTAGATTGATAAAATTATTAAGACTTGAATCATTTTTAAAACACCGCTAAATTAATTTCCACAGCTAATAGAAAAAAACGTAAAGTATCATTGCTACCATTATTTTATCCATTTCTAAATTTAAATAACCATCTGCTATCAAATCACCATTAAAAACCCGTTAAAAATTTATTATTCCACGTCCCATTGGCCTTCGTGTGTTCGTCCGTTAAATAAATAACAAAATACTTGTTATACCAATTATAAAACAAAATATTGAAGTAATTGAAGAGTTAGGACAGGGTCGAGGGTAACTTCGCACGTACGAGTGAATTGTTTTTACTATAGGAAGTGCAGAGTTGAGTTAACGACATTGCAGAAAGTGCAACATCAGGTTACCGTTCTTACGAGGTGCGCAAACATGAGTTCTCGCCACTACAGTGAGTGCAAACTTGAATTATCGTTACTACAGAGGGTTGTCTCTTAAATTTCTCGCAACTTACTATAATGGACATTTCCTGCCTCGCTTTTTCCCCACGATTTTAGTGCGAAAGACAACTTTATCAAATAACAAAAACGCGCATCGATCAACATTTAACGAACCATCAAATTTTATAGTTTCCATTTAAATTTGCAAAGTATCGCAGCAATTTTTTATTCCCAGCCTTCTTGTTTTACATTTCATAACGTGAAAACGTTTTTTAAGTAATAGTTGCGAGCAAAATTACGTCGAAATAATTTATTCCTTAAAGATTCCTTCGAGTTTGCGAATCCATAGTGTGTCTGACCACGAGCGATCCTTTTCCCCTTAATATTTCGCCCGACCTGCGCGTACTATAATATTCCAATGGGTTGCTCTATTGCTTGCGTTAAAGCGCAAAAAACTGGAACAGGAGATTACTGAGAATTGTATTTTAACATTTCCGCGTTATGGATTTTCTTTTATCGTTCGCAGAATTTTACGCTTTAGCTTTTACGCGTTTCGCAGCGGCGGAGAAGTTAATACGATCCGCGTATTTTAAAACACATGAATGTGTAATAAACGAAGCGGAAAGAATGCAGAAGCAGGGGTTTATCAAGTGGGAAATTAAAACGAGGCAGGAATAATTGTTTGCCGAGTGTCGCGGGTAAAAGTACGACCTGGTATTTTAAAATCCAGGAACGAGTGCATCGGCGCCTCGTCCCGACGTATGGTAAATGCATATACGCAACTTTTTCCCTCTTAATGAAACGCCCGAGATTCTTCGGCGAACGTGTAAGTGGAGCAGCCGGAAATTTACATTCTTCCAACCGCGAGGAACGCGAGCGAAACGTCGAATCGCTATCTTGACGGCGAAGAAGAAAAAATTCGAGCGACGGACTCCGCATCTTCGCGAAAGAAAATCGTGTCATCCATAACGAAATGGAAATTCCATTACAAATCTGTTCCGAGTCTCTTGAACCCTTTGTTTCGTGACCGTAGGTTGATACGTGAAAATTATGGTTGAAGTATTAGGAAAATAAGATAGTATACGTACGGCGACTACGAAAAATATTTATACACACGTAGAGTTTTTAATTAGATTTCAGGTTTTCTAATCGAACTCTATATTATGTTTCTGCGTTACCGTACTCTTCCAGTCACCTTCTCGATATAAAATTTATCACTAACTTATGGGACGATCCAAATTGAGAAAAATGCAATCAGATGCAATTTAGAACTTAGTCCATTTATCATAATTATGTCAACCGCATTTATTCTTCGATAATTCCAGAAGTTTCAAATATTCGAACTCGTAAATAATTCAATTAATTAACAGAGTTACCCTTAATTTGTAGTCGGGAAGTTTTATGCAGCGAACAATACAGGAACTCTGTACTTGCAATTAATTTGAAATTGCAACTATAAATTACCATCAACTGCAATATTTTAGCGTTTCGTATCGGTGGTGCTATTATAGCCACGTGCTACAAATCTACGGAAAGTATAGCAAGGCGGGGAATTAAAATAAGAAAGTTTGCGAATGTTTAAATTGGGGAATATTAAAATAGCACCCAAAGGGGCACCGAAGGTGCGCTGAAAGGTGAAGACAGGAGGTTCACGCTCGAGCGGCCACGAGTTGAAACGAGCCGGGAGCGATTTTTCCTTTTCCCTGTCCTATTTCTTGGAGGGAAGTCCGCGAAACGGAAGTTGGGGCCATTCTTCGGCGACTCCGCTCGATAAAGCAGCAGGAATCTCGACCCGGGGAACGACTTACCGATGTCCCTCGCGACGTATCTTCCGCTTTCGAGCGCCGAGGCCAGCTTCACGATACCCTGAAGCTTCTTACTGCAAATCGGACTCCAGACGGCCAGTTGACACGCCTTGAAACACCGGTCCGGGCAAGTCTCTCGTACTTCCAGCGGCTGCAACAACCCGAAACATTCTAATCTTTATTTCTATTCAGAAAATAATTCCTGTAGGCTATTAACACTAGAACTATCGACTATTAACCCTTTGCGGACGAGTGTCTACAAATAGCCGCCTAATCATTTTTTAGGTTTTGTGGACGCACGTCGATATTAAAGCAGAAAATTTAAATTAATATCGTTAATAAACGTTTCAGAGTTTTGAGAATGTAATGGTCTGGAATTCAAAAGCTTGGAAATTTAAAGGCTTGGAATTCACAATCAAAATGCTCCCTTAAGTGTTATTATTCATCGTCCGCAAAGGGTTAAAGTATACTTATTTACAACAGAGAAATAAAAATGATAGTCACTTGCAAATCGCATGTGATTCAAGTACGATAAATCTTCATTTGTATTTTGCACAGGATATCACGGAACATTCTAGAAAATCCACTACTGTAAATTTATATGTATATAATTTTTATGATAAATTTGTAACCAGTCATTTTGACTGCCTTGGTTGTTCTAGTAGCAGCAATCCAATTTTCAATCGGTATGATTCTCCGTTACGAAATGTATTAACCCTTTCGATACCAACGCCGAGTTTTACAAAGTATAATACAACATTTGAACTATTAATCCTTTCGATGCTAAAGACGACTATAGTCGTTCGTTGAAATTTTGTTAAGAATTCTGGCTAAATATAATAATGTAGCTTGACATTCCTAGGCTTATAGTTGATTTGGTATTTGAAAATAAACATAAAACTTCTGAGGAAGTTGGAATTTTTTACTATAGCAGATTCAACGGAATGCAAGTGGTTAATTCTACTTAGAGGGATACTAAAATATTAATAACAACGAGAATAATGATTGTATTGGAAGATTTATTTATATGTTTATCTAAGAGAACAGTATCTGACACGGATCGCTGGTTAATCGGAAACTTGCGTCAGCGAAGATCATAAATATTTTATAGAGACAGTAGAATGGAAAAAACAAAGGAACGGGTTGCAGAGACGCTCGAATGATCGGCGACCGTGGAAACAATAACCTCATAATCCGTAAACCGCGTGCGCCTCTGCTTTCTAATTAAATTGAAAGAAATCGTGTCTCGCTGCCATCGCAAGTTAAAAGGAAAACGGTAAATAGCCATGTCTCGGTTGACAGATCGATATAGAATTAACCCCGGGAGATGTTCAGAAGCTATAGGGTTGCTGTGGTGTCAGAAAGGGGATGCTATAGTGATCCTACTAAAATATCTCTCTAACACTCTCAGGAAGCCATTAATAAAAACAGAGACTTCTTTACCTTAATCCTAGGACTAAGAATAGGTCACGAAATATCCGTAGAATTAATGTGTATCCGTAAAATACTAATCTACAAATAATTATACAGCGTGTGCTACGGTTGGTAACGCAAAATGTAACCTTACTGTTGAAGAACATAAAGAAATTCGCAACCGATTACTTCGCCTCTTAACTTTTGTCAGTAAGTGTATTCGAGGATCAGAAAGGTCAACGTTCGCGGATGAGTGAAACAGCGGAGGAAGAAGTTGGCGGAGCGGCGAGGAAGACTCCAACTTCCGGTGGAATATTTCACGAGCCAAAGGGAGCAAGTTTTCGCGGCGTAGACACGAGTCCGGTTTCTAACGCAGCTTCTTAGCCGGCTTTGTTCCCCGGCACAGAAAATATTAAAGCGGATAATCCTCTTACCGAATCGCCGGGTTCATAAGCGGTCGGCCACGGAAGACGTATGTTTCATTCCAAAGTCCTCGAATTAATCCCCTTAACGTTTCACGTTACCCCATCGAGAGCGTATTTTCCACCCCTTGCTTCTTCTTTATTCTTTCTTATTTCGTTCCCCCTTAAACCAAGAAAAAAAAGCTATGCTCAGCAATTGCAGTGAATCTTCTCTTCCACCTTTTCTTCGTTCTTTATGCAAATGCAAAGTTTAGTTTTTTATAGCGAGGCTGGAGGGTAGTTTCAGTATGGAAGATGGTTTCTTCGTTATCCGAACGCCTGGCATAGTTGCGCGTTAATGTATTCGCTGCTCGTATCAGAGCCGCGTGTCTGCCTCCCTGATAGCTATTATTTCGAAGTAGGTGAATAGTTTACGAGCATGTACTTGCTAGCGATATCCTGCGAGAGCTCGAATCGAGGGAACGTCATGTAACACAGATTAGGCTGCTAACACACTGCGTGCAGAACACTGTTTCGCCAACTTGTCCCATGAGAACTTATGCTGCTACTTGCTTCATCCTTTGCGAATTTTTATTTAATCTCTTCACGTTCGAATTATTAAATTGCAATTGAAAAAGTTTGCTTACGTTTTATTTAGGCTTTATCATTTGAATAATATACTGAATAGTATCCTGAACAATATATTAAATTATTTATTTAATAATATACTGCATAGTGTACCGAATAATATGCTGGACAATATATTGAGCAGTACAGTGTTGCCTTGGATATTGGTCGAGGTTCGGGACCGAATCTGGCCAACGTCGAAGGGAGGTAGATCTTTCAGGAAATCCTGAGTGTCTCCTTGTTCATAGGGGACGAGTGAGATAGAGATACACAGCAGGGCTTATCGACATTTCACGGTAGGTGTAAAAACATATGTACTTGGCCACCGGGACAGTTCCGAAGCCAGTTCCAAGAATTGGTGGGGATAGCGACCGGCTAATATCCAAGGCAAAACCTCGGCCAATATCCGAGGCAGTACTGTATATTGAAAAAATATATTAGATAATGTACTGGATAATATATTGAACAGTATGTTGAATATATTGAGTATATTGAATGATATATTAATTAATATACTGAATAATATACTGAATAACATACTAAATAACATAAACCACAAGTTTCGAAATTGTAAGTTTGCATTAAATACATATGCAACGGTGTATAATAGGCGTACATAAAATTCATCAGAAGTAGAACAAGGATGTAACGTAGATAAAACCAATCTTTACATTTTTCACCATGAATGAATTATCCCCAATACGCATCCAAAGTATAGAGCATAAATTTACCTGAAATTCGCCCACGATAACCTAGTATAAAAATTCTTTAACATTCCCACGAACAGCGATTCGAAAAAAAAAAATGTGCCCGGAGCTTTCGTTCGTTATTTTCTTCGCGAAGCTCGTCTCCGTCATTGCAAATTGAAGCTGCCGATATACACGTAGAGGAAGGAGCACATGCCTGCTGCAGAAGGGTTGGAGGAATACTATAAGATGCGGAGAGGGGTGGCGGAGAAGGGCGGTTACGTCTTGCCAAGAGTAGCGGATGCTTGGCGTTCCTAAATCCTGGCGGCCGTCGGGGCGACCTAATTAGCGAAATACTCGAGGCTCGGGCTCTATGTGTCTGAGACATCGACGTGCAGCTCGTTCCCTTCTTTCGTCGGCCCGCACTTCCTCCGTCGTTTAGCCACCCCGAGGCCTCGCGAATGCGGGGCATCGTTTTCCAAATACCGGAAGACGCCCCCGGAATTCCGACGCCGCGTAATCGGAACGCCGTTCTCAGCGTCGCCTCTTCGTTTCGTTGCTTCCGGCCTTGCGAACGCTTCCGTTTCACCCCCTTCACAACACTTTCACCCTTATGCAAGAGTATCCTTCTTAGACGCACGCCCATTTGCACGACGAAGAAAGAAAGGCGACTCCTTTTATCTTTCATTTAATTTGCAAATATTTGCGTTCCCTATTTTCGAGGAGTTTCTGCTTGTCGCGAGTTTACACGATAAGATTCGTGATACTTTTAATAAGATTCGTTTCGTTGGGTGAGGTAAGGTTTGGTCAGGGACGAGATTGAGATAGCTTGGGGGTAGTTTAGCCCCGCTTCGAATATTACGCTGCTTTCGGTGCTTGCCGGAATTTCAGATGCTTCGATTGAAATTCCCGAGTATTTTTAAGGATTCGGTATTTCGACGTTATTGCGCCGATATCGTTGCGAGAAACTGCGAAGGAAGTTCTCGGACTGCGAGTTCCTCTATTGTAAGATTACGTGGGAACTATTGGAAGCTATCATCTAGCCATTGGCGGAACTCGATCGCCGAATTATGTCTCCGTTACGGCATAAGTGTAATTGTGAAACGTGAAAAACGAATTCGAAGAAGAGGATAACCAAACGTTTAACTTGATTACTTCATTAACTTTATTTATAAAACTATGAATCTACATCAAAATACGCAGTCTAATTATTACATACATTCGGGGGTGCATTTCGAAATTCACTTTACCAAATTCGTTATTCTATCTAAACCCATAAATCTACTCGCATTCGACAGTTTCGAAAAGTATATTTCGGTTAACGTACAGCTGATTTCTAATGTTAATGAAACCCTACGTCAACCCAGATGTCAACACTATCTTGCCTGCTAATTAATCTTGTCTCCGCCTGGCGTTATCGATAATTTCGCAGGCAAGATACCTCGCTGATACGATTGACCAGCGTCAAACGGTCAATCCTGCGACAGAACCCGGCTCGTTTCCGACCCGTAATTCCAATTGTCAGGTATATCAGGATTCTGCGAGAACGAAGCCGAAATGGAGCGTGTTTGGGGGTAGCACTGGGAAGACGTCGATGAACAATGGGGACTCGTAAGACACACTTATCCATCAGCCGCAGCTTGTGTCGCCACTGCCGGTGACAGGTGTTGTTTAATAGCTCTGTTGACCGCGCGTTTCGCTGCTGGTACCTGTCACCCGCCGCTGTTTACTCAAAATGTCGTCGAACTGGAAACCCCTGCATTTTATTCGCTCTAATAACCGACGCTTCATGGCGAAACCTACACATTGCTAATCAATAGGCTAGAATTCTACTACCAACGAATCAAGAGTCACCAAAATTGCTACCGTAATTCGGAAGCAAAGCAATAATTAACCATTTGCTCGCCGACTTCTAGTTTGGTATAACATGTGAAGATGATCCACTTGAACTATTAGTCGTTGCATATGAAATGACCGATTCTATGTAGTCGAAAATTTCAAAAAGTAGATTAGAACTAGAAATAGAAACTCGGCCGTTTCAACATTCTTTAATTATATAATATTGCATCTGTCTTTGATCTTGTTTACCTAAATTTGCGGCTATATTGGACGCGTAGTTTAAATTTAACAGTCAAGTAATTAATGAAAACAATATTTTTGAGAAGATGAAGATAAATAGGGGTTGCTCGAAGATTTTTACTTTTATTCCGATACTAAAGCGATAGAAAGCTTACGACCCAAAGAAAGAAGAAAGCATAAAGATTAAACGAAATTAAAGAATAAGAATATGAACGCAAAAATGATCGTCAATAATAAAATACAGAAGGATCAATCATTAAGGGGTTGGAAGACCTTGACCGGTCGATTGATTTCGATATTCTATAGGCAGGTAGCCGTAAATAAATCGGAGACGAAACTTTTCAACGAGATTGCTTTCCAGCGAGCAATTAACGTCAACCAATGAGAGGATAACGAAAGAATCTAAAAGCGCAAGCGGGACCTGGGTCAATCGTTTATCGAGAGACTAACATCTCGATCGTAAAATTTCCCTTCGCAAGTATATCGCGATATTTTAGAAGATTCGATAAGTAGATAGCGTGGTTATTTACGAATCAACCCTTTGGTCACTAAATGGAACGTACATGTTACCCTTGAGTGCTCAAAAATATACCACTTATATTGTTATTTATTATTATTATCCTTGCCTAGGCTTCGGGTTTACAATGTGTATCTTTTTACATCTCGCTTTCTTATCTTTCTAACTCTATAACTAATTGATCCTATGCTATTATTATAGTCTTATAATCTACCTTCATATCCTTCGGTGCCCTTACAAATCTTGCAACCCTCTACGATTTGCCAGTAGGAACTAAAAAGTATAAACCATCTTCCACCAATTTCTAATATTGCCCTTACCTTTGTTTTTGCTTCGATGAGAATTGTTTGAATCTCGTCAATGGTATAGCCACCTTTAGTAACGAGTAAGGGTTAAAAAGGAAAGAAGGGAAAAATAGGGGAAGAGGAAGGCTGGAAGATGGAATAGGTCCCGGAAGAAAGTGGAGCAGGCGAAGATTAGTAACGTCAACGTTGCTGATAAACGCGCGCCGCTCAATTGTAGGCAACACGGCTGGTTAAAGCGTTTCCCAGATAGTCGGTCGAATTGTGGTCGCTGCCGCGCCATTTAAACCAATCAAACAGAGACAACACAGGCCGGTGGCGCGCGGACTACGTTCGCAGAATAGGGAGCCCGTGGCCTGTGTTTGAAAGGAATTCAGCCCCCGTGTGTTTCGGTCCGACCCTGGTCTGATTGGCTGTTCGACTCTCGTTCGTTCTCTAAACCGACCTAAATCCACGAGTACACTCGTAACTCCTATCCCGAGTATTCCACTAACCATCTGCCATCTTAACCCTTTCGTAATCCAATCATGTTGTAATAAGAATACTGTGCTTACAAAGACGTTAGGTACTATCGTTCAGACGATACGGTTTTCGTACCGAATCGATCATGATTAGATTGCAGATTTTTATGCATTTATAAGAGGCTGAAATTGTTGAAGAAGAATAGTTTGCACACCGTATGCAAAAATATGCAAGGTATCCAAAGTGAAACGCATATTATAATATTTAAGGGGTGAAAGAAAGTGCTACTGAAGCTGCACCCTTTTTGCTACGGCGAAGTTGGTCATCGACGTGCTAAGGATGTACAGGACAATTCAACCACGAATTTATAGTGTAACATCTACTTGATAATTGTTAGTTTTTTAACCAACTAATATTTAACGAATACTAAGTTAACTACGAATCGAGAAATGTCAAATTGTGCTACCAGATTGAGCTAAGTTTCTTAACTAGTGTAAAATCTAGACGAACGACTATAGCCGTTTTTAGCATCGAAAGGGGTAATTATGCTTGTAAAAATGGGAAATTGCATAAAAATTCAAAGTGTAATAATGATCAATGGTAGCATTCACATTGCTTAATATCACCTAAATCTTTGAATTCCCAAATCTTCAAATTTTTAAAAGCGCCGAATTTCTCGTGCTTTAAATTTGCAAATCTTCCAATTCTCGATGCGTCGAATTCCCAAAGTTTAGAATTCCCAATACTTTGAATTCCCAAAGCTTAGAATTCCCAATACCTTGAATTCCCAAAGCTTAGAATTCCCAATACTTTGAATTCCAAAAGTTTGAAATTCTCAATATTTCGAATTTCTAACGTTTCAAATGCTAAAAACGTCGAATTCTCGAAACTTAGGATCGTCAATGATTTGAATTTCCAAACTCTACTACAATAGACAATAGAACTATTTTTGACGCGATAGGTGGCAATGCTACACGTACGATAAGGATACAGTTGAGTAGTATTATGATCAGTAGTGTTCGTAACAGACGATTGTTGAGTACTCACCACATAGAGTCCTTCCAAAGCTCCAAGAAGCGTGACGAGCTCAACGTTTTCGAAACGGATGTCCGGCAGCAGCGCGAACAACGGACACCTAACTCCAGCCTTCAACGCTCTGTTGAAACAGAAATTCAACGTTAATGGCCAGCTGAATGCCACGGTAAAACGAAAGGCAGTGTATCCGATTAAGCGTGAAATTAACCCGATTCCATCCTCCACTAATACGAAGAAAAATACACAGTATATCAACGTCAATCTTGGTTGCAGAGTGAGAATATAGTGATAGGTAAATAGATAGATAGATATTTATTGCTTTCCCAACTGACTACAAATGGATTCCGTTTCTTTATATATTTACACTTTTGACTACTTAACTAATACCTAATATATTGGGTTGTCCAGAAAGTTCGTGCCGAATTTTCTATTGAAAAGGTACACTAGAATAGACATTCTAAGAGTACTCACTAAATAAAATTCAATTTGTGACATGTTAATAAATAGGTCTTTCAAATAAAACATTTTTAGAAAAAAGTAAAGGTACTCTTTTTTTTTTTTAAAACGTTCGATGAATTCATACAACTCTACGGACCTTAATAATTTTTTTCGCAACTCCTTTTGCATTGATTTTGTAGAAGAAGGTCTCCTCTTTATAACGAGTCCCTAAAAATCGATGTACAATTTTTTATCACAGGGTTATCGCATTTTCAATGAAAAGTATGCCACTGGTAGCACAATTTTCCCCTAAACTCATGTTATCCGCGTTAAACGCGTTTAACCCTTTGCAGATGATGTCAGCAAATAGTCATCCGATCATATCTAATTTTTCGAATACGTATCGCTATTTAGACCAAACAATTGCAATTAGCATTGTAAATAAGCGAATGAGAATTCGTTAAATTCCGCGCAGAACGAGTTAATAATTCGGCAAAAATTTGTTCTGCATTATTGTGTTTCGTCCACGAGGGGTTAAATGTTGCAGCCGCGTCGCTTGGAATCAAGATTCGCGACCAATAACGATTAAAAGATAGAAAGTTATCCTTTGCTCTTCATTCCGTCGCGATATTCAGCTTGTCACGCTCGCGATCGTCGCCGACGTATATACATGTGCGGAATCCGTCGCGAGAGGTTCGCGCAACGATTCCGCAGCTCGCTCGCGGAATTTAATTTTTCAACAGAATTTCGGGACAGTTGGACGCGGGCGGATCGCGCGGAATTTCACTTCCTTCGTGCATTTCCGCGAGCTCTAAACGCATTTGTGCGGAGATCGGTTGAAAGCGAAGTTTCTTCGTCGCGCGAGTGCTTGATTAATCGAAATTAATTGAAATTAGGAAGATGGAAGTTCAGCTTGTCTCCATTTTCACCCGGAATTTCTGCATTTAACTCGCAGAAGACGATTGATTGCTTCCACCTCTGCGTTTGCAGATATTTGCCGTGCAGTTGCGGAAATTTAGGCAAACGTACAGTGTTGCAACTATTAAGGTGTTGCATATAAAATGGCTGATTTTATGTAGTTCAAGGTTTTTTTTTAGCCGTCGGTTGATTAAGTATAATACTAAACAATTCTGACTTTACGTAAATACAAAGTTTGAAGCTTGCTGAATTTAACATTGTTGATGAATCGTTCACTGTTTCAAAAAGAAATGGCAGATATAGTAAAAGTAAAATGAACCATGATAAATTCACCACGATTAGAATGTTTTTCGAGATTAAACTTAAGCTACGATGCAATGGAAGCTGTTTTATTATTAACGTTGTTTATGCATGGAGAGATGTAATTTACGAATGAACAATTTGATGTGAATTTGAATAATTTCATATTGAACATTGAATTTGCTCAAAATTATCGTTGTTTAGGTAGATGGAAATACGAGCAAATTCAAAGTTCTTATAATCCAAATGTATTTTGATAAGTGGTTTTTTTTTAATATTCTCATTTATTCATGTTAACTATTGAGATCTCGAGATGATCCATATTACGTATTGTTCCATATTGCGTACATTTACCTTAAATATTTACAAGTTTCTTCTGATTTTTCCCGCCAAGTTTTTTCTTCGGTCTTCCATTTTTATTTTCTACCTACAGGCTTCCATTTTCCTTTTCCTTTTCTCCCTTGCCGATAGCCCTTTAAGAGACGTCGTTTATCAAAACGTTTTTCATCCCGAAGGACTCACTATCACTGCAGGGAATCTATTAACGTAACGCGCTGCTTTTGATGTTTATTCTACTTCCGGCGTATTAAACGCGACCGTAAAAGGCGGGACGTGAAAAAACTGACACCGCGGAACACGTTCGGCCATGAATATTTACCCTCGCCCTACAGCTTCGCTTCATTCCGTATTTATTAAGCGAGAGAAACTCGCGAATCAAGCGTACCGTCGTCATAAATAGACAAGGACGGATCCTCCGTTAAAAGCTGATAAATCCGATGAATCATTCAGTCGTCCCGTGCACGGTTAACCATTCCATCGTCTGGGAGGGTTAACTATTCCGTGCATGTTCTTATAAATATTCAACGCCTTCGTTTATCTTTCCTTCTGCAGGACATCGATCAGACGGAATACAGTATTGTGCGAATTGATGTGAACAAGGGTTAAATAGAGATAAAATATTTGATTTATAGTAGAATTGGAGTAGTATTATTTGAAAGAGAGAAGCTTTCATGGCTTCAAATTTCAAAGACTCTTCGAATTTTTACGTTTTAACATTCCATGCTTTCAAATTTCGAAGCGTTTGAATTGTTAATCCTTTAAATTTTCATGGCTTCAAATTTCAATGCTTCCACATTTTTAAACTTTTGAATTTCTAAGCTTTCAAATTGCATGCTTACAAAATCGGACGCTATTGGATTTCAAAGCTTCCAAATTTACAAACGTTTGAATTTTCAATCCGTTGAATTATCATGGCTTCACATTTCAAAGCTTTCTAATTTCTGAACTTTCGAATTTCTAAGTTGTCATAATTTAAAGCTTTTCGATTAGAAAGCCTTCATTTTACCAATAGAATTCTACATTGCCACCTTCTCTGTATTATAATGCAATAAAAAGACATGTTTATTCATTCTGTTAATAGAAAATCATGACATACAGTTTTCATACAAAATTACGAATGAGTCACTTTTGACCAGTTTAGTAGTTCCAGTGTTAATAAAACATGAACGAATAATTTACTTTAGATGACCTTTTTACTAGACTAATCGAATATTTACGTCATTATTGCGTCACTATATTTATAACTGGACTCCGGATTTTTATGCAAATTCAGACTTTTACAAATGAAATTCAAAGAACGAGATCTAACGAGAAAGTTACTTTGTCCTCTTAACACCTTATTACCTTAATTTGTACCTTACTTTGAATATTTTCAACATATTCGAATACCATATTCGTATTTGCACCTTTATACATATTTAAATTACCCACGAAACGCACAAAGATCTACGAGTCTATTCGTAATTAAGAATTCCCTTCGTCTCGAAACAATGCGACAGCATTTCTACGTTGCGTTACGTTAAAAAGGTCCCAGATGCTAAATTAAGCCCGATTTTATGCCAATTTAATCAGCGGCGCGGTTTCATCGTTTTTCACAGTACTTTGTTAATTTTTAACTGGCGCCAGTAATCATTGCACGTGGAAAATCTACTGGTGTCACAAATAGAGAGAAAGAGAGAGAGAGAGAACAAGCAGTACAATTTTATCCCGAACGAAGCCTCATCCCCTTGCGTGTATAGTCGAACGAGTAATCCGAAAATTCGCGTAGCTCGTTAGCCGACGGTTTGTCGGTGAATTCGATTAACCGGGCTCCCTCGACGATGCTTCAACCCTTTTCGCAGAGAGCAAACATTTTGGCTCGATCGGACAGCCACGTCCACGGGAAGGCGAATTTAACTGCGTTATCCGATGCAAAATCTTCTTCGTTATTCAACAAACGGGTAATCCTAGTTCGTCTAATGAGCCTGCGCTTTGATCTTCCGTGCCAATTAAGCCGTGCAATTAATAAGCAATTACGCAGCGATCAGCTCTACATAATCCACGCGCTGCTTTTTCCTTTGCGACGAATAACTAACTTTGTGTATCTCCAACCACGATCATACAATCTTGTTTAAATATCGTATACGTGTTGTTCAATTACTACAAATTAGTACGTCTCGAACGTTGCAGAATAACGTTCGATCTTATGCTTGCCTAGCATGTTTTAAACAATATTGTTAAGTGTCCTGCGATCTTAGAATGTTTTAATTTGTGTACCATACTTGACGGTTATTAGGCATCATTCTTTACTGCGTTCAAAACAACATAGTATCTCTTACGCTTGCTATAACTCTATTAACCATTTGCATTCGAATGTCACCTCTCAGAAGACATTAGAGTTTATTAGCGATTACACGGTATTAACTTAGGTGAGCGGTTCTTTTTTAATTTCGCATGTTTCTCCGAAGTTTTCCAATGAAACGGTAAGACAAGGGAAATCAAAATATGGGAACCATACCGACGTATATGTAAAAACGTAATGTACGAAGAATCGTAAGTAAACAAATTTTCATACTATATTTGGAGTTCGGTTTACCTAAACGACACACACGCATTGTATATTCGTTTACACGTAATATTTAAAATGGAATATTACGAGGTAAATGTGCTGTTGAACATTAAGACGTGACCAGTGTAATTAGAAAGTATAGCACTTGTGATAATTCGGTAAAGGCAACGCGTATACTACATACCTTATACCTGTTACACAAACTGACGTGCCAATATATGTAATGTAAGAGTTGTTTCTTTTAATCACGTGTAAACGACAACTTTTCAAGTGACGGTAACAAAGGCATTGCTCTTTGTTGTTCAACGTATAAAGGAAATGTTCATAAATAAAAGAGACGTTGAACAATATTGTGCTCCGAACTGGTCGTACGACGGTACCTTTGAACGCCTTTGGTGGCCGCCTCGGCGAAGCTCCGCACGTCGTGATAATCCATGTTGAGCGGCCCGGTTGGACTGTAAATGAGCCTTTTCGCGGGCAAATTGATGGGCAAAACCGCACCGATCACGCCCAGGGCCGAATCGATCTGGGCAGCGCTGAACAGCACCGTTTTGAACGGCTCCGGTTCATCGTAGCCCGGTGCGCACCCTGACACCAGGATTATGCCGTCGTAGTCGCAGCTGCAGATGTTCGGTTCGATTTTCAGCTGACATGGCATCCATCTGAAAACGAATCATTATCCTCGTTAGCCCGGCCCCTCCGCTAATTGTCGCGCCTCCAGGGCTTGAATAATTACCGATGAGTAAAGCGACGCGCCCTGCCATAATTAGTAAACAATCAACCCTGCCGTGGACTTTTGATCGTTTCCAAAATCCTATCTCAATAGTAATCAGTAGATTACAGTGTAACACGAGTTCCTACAATGCGACAAAGATATTGCGACTACTGCTTCCGTATGACGCGATCCTCCGTGCAACGCAACGCGGCAAATAATAAAACACGGAAATTACCTGATTTAAGAATTGAATCTGCTTTTAATTGAGCATTACGTTGTTTTCTTCATCGTTACCTGCTTCTTATGTTTCATCGTTGTTTCGATTTCTGCCGCGGTCAATGAATATACGCGTTTTATATTTTAATTAAATGCATAAGTATCCGCAGCCGAGATCAAATTTTCGTTATTTTTATATAGATCGCGTAAGAATGTGGAGGATCATCCAAGGATCGTTCAAAAGCACTTAATTCCCAGCTCCGTCTAAACCCAATTTCGCGGAGTTTCCCAAACCTAACTGGCATTCTAAACTTCTTCCAAACGAGACTTGTTCTTTCAAAGAAACACCCAATTAACCATCAAAGGAAAAGCTCTCAAGACTGTGGAGAACACTAAAACAACGCTTCACTCGACCAAACCACGAGAAGCAAAATCAAAGCGTGGCAGTTTCTCGAGGCAAACCGAACCCGCTTCCAGGCACTACGAATTCTCGCGAAGCCACGGTCAACTCTTTGAGGAACGTACGCAGAATACATATTCTACGTGGCTTATTTATGGCATCGACGAAGCATAGAACGACTATCCATTCTTATATAAATCATTTAGGGGCTACTTAGCTCCCTTACCATTTTAGTGTCACAAGCGAGATTACCACAATAATTGAGAGTAGAATAAGACAACAGCGTTCTTAAAACGATGGTAATTATAAATAAATACTGCGCGAATTAATTGTTTCCGATATACGCGATCTATAACAGCCCAGATCTATAATAACGTGTATAGAAGCGTATCTTCATATGTATCGGACTACTATCATTTAATCTTCTATAACCCGAATTTAATTTACTAATACGATACGAACAGACGTATAATTAAGTGAAACATGTTACATTTCAACTTGGAAATTAGGAATTAATACGTACACTGTATAAGTGACTGGTGTCGATATAACAGAAAAGGGGGAAAATGGGAATCATACAATGATATGCTAATGAGATAAAATTCAACAAAGTTAAATACATGGATAGAGGGTTAACTGTATCAACTTTGATATAACCATTCTAAATCGCAACAGGCGTAACGGATCTCTGCTTTTGTACGCAATCACGAATTTCAGTTTGAAATTTATGATCTTTACCTGTAAATGGATATCTACGTCTATCCTGTACTTAGTCAATGCTTATGGTCTCCATACGTTTACCTCGACTCCACCGCCATGCTGTACACTGTAGCAGCGCGACTCTTTCGAGTATAATCTTCGATATATGTTGGACCTGGTGAAATTGAATCGAAATCGCGATCGGGATGGAAAAATCTTGAAGGAAGCGAAACGTTGCTTCTTCGACGTGGATGCGAGACACCAAAAGGAGTGAAATAGCAGGGGAAAAAAAGAGCAGCGACTTATCGATCCCGGTCCTTCACCTGCTTCACGCTGGATATCGATCTCTTCCTTCGCATCGCTCGCTTCTTTGCGTTCTCCTCCTAGTAGAGGCTAGGATTGCAGTTTTACCGTAGTTTCTTTGGTTGAGGTTCTGCTGATCGATTTGCTTCCAACTTCGAATGCTCGCACAGCTGCACAGGGATTTTTATGGGCAACCATGGTGCACAGCGTTGCCAGTGTTCTTTAGAGGAGAAGTTGCGAGCGAGGAGTTACGCACTGATTCGTGGGTGCAACTTCCGGTAGACGCGAGTGGAATATTGGATTTGGGTGGAGGGAATTTTGGAATCGAATGGGAGAAGTTTAATATCAGAATTATCAAGCAAACAAATATACGTACAATACTGCTTATCGTTATTTGGGCCACAAATATTTTATCCGAACCGATAAGGAAATTTTCTGTGTAACTTTTAGTATAGATTACTCCTTATTAGAATAGTTACTTTAATAGAAGAGAACACTGCTGTTTTTATTGTTAATCGACTGCAGTTTTAAGTCTCGTAAGTTTACATTATTGGGGATTTTCAAGGCTTTGAATTTTTAAGGTTTTGGATTCTCGTGCACTTGAATCTTAGTATTTAGATTTTCAAGCGTTTAAATTTGCAAGCCTTCGAATTTTCAACGTTCTAAATTTTCATGCCATCGAATTTTTGAGCGCTTTAATTTCCAATCCTTTCAATCTCCAATCGTTTTAATTCCCAAGCTCTCGCATTTCAAGCCTTTGAATTAGTACGAATGTTTGTTAACTTTGGAGCTCGTTAAATAATTATGAGCGATATTGTAAGCTACATGTGAAATAAAGCTTCATTTGAATTTTGCTGTGTGCATTTTGTACATGTTTGCATACTGAAATTTCCCATAAATGTATAAAAGTTCACAGTCCATTTATGAAAATCGCAAATTCCAGGGAGGTAAATTTTCACCGGTTCGAATTCAATAGCCAGTGGTCGTAATTTTATCAAACAGTGATTCTCTTGATATTTCCCGTAAATTGGCAAGTTGAAATTTATCGGAACCGTCGCGGTCGATAGATTCGTGGGCACAAACTTTCCTAAAACTTCGACGATGAAACCGTTCGATACCATCGCCACGAGATTGATGTGACCTCGCGTAGATTAATCTCCGAAAACGCGCTGATTTTTAATCGTAGTTTGCTGAACCGCGATGTGACAAAGTTCGAGAAGTTCCTTGAAGCTGCTTGAAAAGCTTGGGATAAGTGATAATAGTAATTTAATTCGATCGATGAAAAGGCTGGGCGTAATTAAGTGCCCAGGTTTTTGAATATTTGATTGATGAATGTGGTTACATGCGAACTTAATTTAATTGCAGATTTCTATCCTGGTGAAATGATAGATTCGATTACCGCGATCGTGGGGCTGAAATGATTTTTTTTGATTGATCGAGGGTCGCTGAAATATTGACAGCATACAACGATATTGTTCATTAAAGCAAACATCAATTTAAATGCAACCAGAAAATTTAGAAAATCCTCCGTTTAATAGAGTCTTATATAGAATTAAAATATCGATAATATTTTTCGATATTGTCACTATTATTATAACAATTACAATGAGAATAATAGGAATAATACTTTTTATCAACGGAATGGACATGTTAGAAAAAAATATAAGATGGGCAGTCACATAAATACAGTAACGTAAGAGAAATAGTAAGAAAAATAAGAGTGAAACGATAAGTCGCAAAAAATTGTTGATCACATGAGATCAATATTAAACGAACTCGTAAAAAAGTACTAAAGTCGACTCATCATATTACTAACAAAAATTGAATTGACTCAATATGGTTGATCATATTATTGACAAGAAATAAAAAGAACAATATTGTTGACCATATTCAGAGTGATTGAATTAATATTAAATATAGATCACATTATTACCAAAAATTAAATTGATCAACATGGTTGACCATATTGTTAACAAAATTCAAATTGGTAAATTCTATTGATCATATTATTAAGATTAATTAAATTGATCAATATTATAGATCATATAATTGACAAAAATTCAATTGATCAGGTTTGTTGATCATACTATTAACAAACACTGAATTGATCAATGTGGTCGATTATATTATGAACACAAAATAAATTGATCACTATCATTGTTCGTATTATTAACAAAAATCGAATTGATTAATATCACTGTTCGTTTCGTAATCAAAAAATGAATTGATCGGTACTATTGATTGGGTGGATTTCGTGAACAAGCGGGAAATTGACCAGGACGAAACAAAAGAGAATTAAAGGCAGATTTTTCAACTCAACACTTATAAAACATGATATATTTGTATGCAAAAAGAGAACAAAATAAATATTCACAGTATTTCGTACAGATCCATTCGATAATCTACACATATGTATACATACGTATGTACATATATAGATATATACCTATATAATAATCGTTTCGACGTCGCTATCCGCTATATCTATACATCGTAACAAAAATAACGTGTAATCTATGAGATATAAAAGTTACATACAATATCGTAGAGACGATGTGTGCGCGCTCCGCGAGATCGTAGGCGCCCGCTCGTGTACACACAATTTACTCGAATGATTCTTCGCACTCTGTCATCACACGCCTCTTTCATTTGCATACTGAATCACTCGTCGCAAGAAACTCTGGCATTACGGTTGCGAACCTTGCGCAACGGATGCATTAACGTCCACTTGATTCCTCGCAATCTTATCACCATTCAATACTTTCGTTACACGCTAACGCAGGGGCGGAGATGCGAGGGATATTTGTTCCTTCTGCAAACGTCGAACATTTCGATCTCAAACGTCATCGAACACGATGACGCGAGTAAGAAAAATTTAATCACGATCCGAATAATCAGAGCAATTAATAGACTGCGGATTTTTATGAAAAATTCGGTGATTTACGTAATTAAACAAATGATAACATCGTTGCGAGATTATTTTATACAATAAATAGTTTTCTTAGAATAATTAAGCTTAGGACAAAATGCACACGAATGCTAAAATTAGTAAGGAAGTCAAAATGAATTATTTATAACTTTTTATAGAAATTGTATAAATTTACGCCAGTGTATCTTTTTAAGATTTTCAGAGATTTTCCTTGCATTATACATTTCTGCGAAGATCTTATCATTTTAAGTACCGTAATAGAAATAGACTTCGATTATCGGTAGTTCTAGTGTTAAGTGTGTGTCCAAAGTTTTATAGTTATCGATTAATTAGATTTTGATAAAATGAAAATACAATAAATGGAAGTATTTGATTAATTCGGTGAATTGATTTATAAACGCGCAACGAAATACAGAATGCAAATAATATACGAAAATAAGTATTTAAAGTGCAATAGAAATTATGGTATTTAAAGGGTAAAATTATTTTTTATTATTTGGCTTCCATTTCTTCAGATTTATTTACAAAAATATGAGTTTGCATATTTATAAAGATATGAATCCGCAGTCTAATAGTTAGACGCAGTACCACATATAATTATTCGAACGGTAATGATTTTATTCCTCACTTTCATTGCATTACAATCGTGCAAAGTACTTATAAATTATACTGAGTTAATTTCTTATGCTACTAGCATAGATTTTATTTTATTATAATAAAATAATCGAATCTATTTTTTTATTGGCGATTGTTTGCGAATTGCGTTACGAATCTAAATATTATCCACGCATTCTTTTCTTAAACCTAAATTACTGTTCTCAACCTTTTGCCGTATTAATTTATCACTTGCTGTAAAGTTTAAATTAACTATCCACTATTTTCGCACTGTGATTCAAAATATTGAAATATTACACTTTCACTTGTATCTTTAATTGCGCAGTTTGTCTGAAATCTTATAGTTAGAAGATAAAATAACAATTTGCTACAAACACACCGTGTACTTATTGCACTTAAACCATAATTTGTATCACCAGTCATGCTCGTAATTATCGGCAAAGGGTTAAACGTAAATTATCGAAGCAACCTTATCCAATTTCGAAGTCATTCGAGTAATTATGAGCGATGCGTTTCCGCAGCTCTGCAAGTGAGCTCCAAATCACGAAGGATCCGCCCTATAAATTCCGCCCCTAACTTAATGAGTATTACACGCGCCTGTACGTACAACGTACAGAGTGACCGATATGGCAAATTGGCGGAAAAAAAGAAACAGCAGCTCGCAAAATGTCTGCGCAAAAGTTCCGCGAACTTGAAACTACATATATACGTTTTCTTTAAACGCTTCGCGTACACACGCGAAGTTCGCCGATCGAAGTGGAAGGGCCGTCAGTCTCGTCACCGAAAAACGAACGAAAAAAAGTAAGGGAAACGAGCAAGAAGAGGAGGGAGGAAAAAGGAAACGCGGAGAAGAAAATCGAGTCAGCAGAGGGTAAGATGTAGTGCAGCGATATGCAATTTTGCGTGCATCGATAAATGCCACCGTTTATAGTTTGCAGCTATACCAATGCGGGCTCGTTAAAAGTCGGCAAAATCTTGCAAAAATCGGCAGACATCGAGTTCTAGTCCTCGAGACACGCACGGTTTCTCGAATCTTTATATTAACCCTTTGACTGCTGTTAGCGCTATTAGATTAGCTGCATATTAATCCAATAATTACTTATTGACTGTTTTGCTTCGAAGTAGTGAGCAGTCAAAGAGATAATACCTTTAATCCAGATGATGTCTTAAGATGGTGGTCGGCACAGATCGCCAGACATCGGTGCCACAATTAATTGCAGCATTATAAGTGGACAAAACTTATACTTTAGTCGAGCAAAATTGAAGTCCCTGACGCACCGTAATTACGTAGACCGCGGATCGTTATGCATGTATAGCATGTCGTAATATGCAAAATATGTGCAATATATTCGTCCAGTTGTGAGAGAAATTGCAGAGGATGATTCTGTGGCGAAATATTAGATAAGAAAACGAAGCCTCAAGGATGTTTGTCTGATTTTCCGCCAATTATAAATACAGATCGCGTGTATTTTCCTTATTGACCTACGTGTAAGCGATGCCAAGCGAAGAAAGAAAAAAGACGCTCAGAGACACGGTTTCACGAGACTTCTTTCAAGCTACGAACAGTAAATCGGCAACTGAATAACTTACAACGTATGTATTTAATAAAAACTGGCTGTAATATTCAAATGATTCGAACGTGACGTAATATGAAAGCAGTGGTCAACTAACGTTATCATACTTAGAAGATAAAATAATCCTAAGATACTTCGGAAATAAAATAATCCTAAGGCAAGGAGTCAACTCTTTGTGAACTGATGACAAATAGATCTTTTTGTGGTTTTCTGGAGGTATGTCGATTTTTAAAGCAAGAAATTTATATTTGTATCACTGAGAAACACTTTTACTAATAACTAGGTGAAAACTCGTTAAGTAGCATTATGCCCCCCTCTCCCCCTCCTTTTAATCCTAAATTCTACTCGAGACTTCAATTTTGCACGATCAAGCTATAGTTAACGATTTTGCCTGCTGCGCATCCTCCGGTTATATAAACGGTTCAAGTAATTACAAATTACTCTGCTTAAGTATAGGCATCTACAATCGGTTGAACGATTGAGCTGATTCGTGGTTTGAATATGGCTGTCGAAGCCTCTCGTTCTATGTCTCTTTGTACTAACGTCTACCCTGTAAAATTGCGCAATTGGCTAATTCGAAGTACCTAAAAGATTCCACAGGGTGTTCAACGAGAATTCAACTACACGCATTTACTGGAAAATCAAAATGTTCCGTAATACTACCACAATATCGTACCGATTAAAAAATAATCAAACTATATGCAGGATGAGTCAAATAAGAACTGCTATCTAAAATAAGTTTCTCGGTATTTTAGAAAATTCAAAGCATAGACAAATCAAAATGTATTAGTAGTATAGATTGTACCTATAAAACACTTCTTTTTATTAAAATAATATTTGTACCAATAAATAATCCACGTTTTTTTATTAAACTCCATTAAAATCAAATACCTATCTTGTCTTAAATCAAGTTCAAATCATTAGACTGCGGATATTTATGCAAATTTGTATTTTTATACGCAGGAGTAAAGAAAAAAAGCTAAATACAGATCAGTTTCAACTCTAAAATATTAATGCAATAATATAGTCCTTCGTATATTTGGCACACTCTTGGAAATCTAATGCATTTCATACATTTTTGCACATGTAAGTTTTCCATAAATGGATAAAGATCCGCAGCCACGTAATGGTTGTTGTATCGTAACAGCTCGATCCTTTGATAAAACAAATTCATCGACCCCTTTGAAAATAATTAACTACTTATTGGCACACCTAACAAATACCGAGTTACTTCAAGAAGCAGTTCCCAATTACCTCACCCAGTGTATTAGAAAAATATCCGTTCACCCTGTAGGCTCGTCAATATTTCCATGTTCAACCAAACTTCACTTTACGATTCGTTGATACCATCAACAATCATTCCGCATCGTCTTATTTATCTCGATGCTTAAGAAGACAAGCACATGTACGTGTATCTACTTACAAAATTAGCCTCGGTTCTCGAGCAGAATCGAGCACAATCGACGCGCGAACACTTCTCCGCTCACAGCCGAGTTCCTTTGCTGGCCTCGTTGGTCACATCGAGGGAGACGCTTTTAAGCGCGTTCAGCTTCTTAATGTATCCTATGTCGATGTGAAGCTTCCCCTTGTCATCGACGATTCCCTGCAGAGTGCCAGTCTTTCCAGCGCCGTTCCCGATCGAGGTCACCGAGGACGACGAAGTCGCGTTCGCCGCGTTCTGCTCGTTCTGCAATCTCGTGCTACTCGCGTAAAGTCTTCGTCTTCCTGGGAAGTATCTGGAGATCTTCACCGCGAGAGGATGAAGCAGGTGTTCCTCGTACATGTCTCCTTGCGGATCCGCCGTCAGCAAGCTAACTATAATGCCGACGATCACCGTCGACATGCTTCCTATGAACGCGTAATACATGTACGTGATGCTGTAGAGGAACTCTATGGGACCCATGCTGGTTTCCTCGGGCGCGTTAAGCAGAGGCACGTCTGGAATTGCCGTGATATTCGGCGTGACGAAGCCTACGTGAATTGGCTTCGTGATCCAAGGCGAGAACGTGTCGTTCTGGCAATTTTCAGTGGATAAAGGAAGAGTTTCCACGGTGTTGCTGACCGATAGATGGCCGAAGGTGATCCAGAGAGTGGTTATGTGACTGAAGATCATTCCCGCGGCAGCGCCTTTCCAATTGGCGCAAGGAACCAGCATTGCCAAGAGGAAAACACCGAGAAGTGGACCAGAAGTAGCTGACGTCATCAACATCGACGACTCGATAACGCCTGATAGCATTGCCACGAGAAAGCTGACGCCTACTATCAGCAGGCCGTAAATAACGCTGATTAGCTTGATGAAACGTAGCTGCTGCTTATCTTTCAGCTCCCTCAGGGAAGGTATCTGACCCAGGAAGTCCTCGAACGTGACCGTGGCCAAAGAGTTCAGGTTCGATACCGCCAAGGTGAGCGCGCTGTTGAACAGCGTGGCCATCACTAGACCTAAGAGGCCTGGGAAGTTCAGGAACTTGTCTTCCACGTAGAACGGCACTATCTCGTCGAATTTGGAGATGTAACCTTGGGTCAGGGGATCACAGTCGGCGTAGTTGGCGAAGATCACCATGCCCACTACCCAGGATAGAGAGAACAGGACGAAGATTATCGGCATGTTCGACATCATTGTCCTGGAAAATGAAGAAGATGTTGTTTCGTTAGAATATAAGATATCTTTTGAATTAACTCTGTGTTCCCATAATGAGTTTTTTTTACTAACGTCATCCCCACAACGGGTCTATGACTTCCGATACTATTTTTTTGCTATTCTAGGATTTAAAAAAGTCTGTCAGAATTTGGAGATACTTAGTAGAGTCTCCAATTCTATGTACAAGTCTTACTTAAGTGAAACTTTGAAGTCCGTTCGCAAGAGAAATAAAAATTCCCCGTGCAGGAAACTTTGTTCTTTATATTCACGTACAATAAGTATTATTTCATGTTATCTTTATTTACTTAATACTTAAGAAAACTTCGAAACCTACGTGAAATCGATCATTTACTATCCAATAACCCTGCAACCTAATAAAAGCGATCCTTGATGTTTCCTAAATTTTACGCTACTTTTTACGTAGTTTTACGAATACGGAAACTATGTAGGTGATTAGGTGACCTACTTTAGCCGAGACACGACGCGTAATTCCTACGTACGTAAAAGTTGTACGAGTATCGAACGTGGCGTAATACTATTGGGACCAACTGTACGCTAACGTTTACAATATTACAGCCGGCGTAATGGGACCGGACCTCAATTTATTCATAGCGAGTCGCTCGATCGACCCTTATTTCCTCCCTACAACTCGATAAGATCCGATCTAGAGTAGATCTTAACAGCAGGGAACGTATGTCGTTCTTAGGTACATACACGGTTCAGCTGATACTGTTGACCTTAGTCGGGGGCCGAGTATCTGCTGCTAAAAGTTTGGCTGGCTGCCATTTAACCCGCCCTCGGTGCCACACGGCGAAGGACTCATTGATTATGTGGCAACGGGAAGTGCGGACAGAATTTCGCGAATCAGAAAGCGTTCAGGTCAGAGGTGCACCGCATGAAAATCTATTCAACCGCAAGGGAGAACTTCCTTCGCCTATTAATTCACCAAATGTCTTATTTTACAATGAATTTCTCTGTGGATTGTTGAAACCTCGGTCAAGGGATGAAATTAATCTTCTTGTTTTAGAAACACGAACCACTGTAGTCTAAATATATTATAGAATAACGAAAGTAGGTGTATATATATTAAAGGGTTTTTTCCCGTGTACAACTAAATAAATAAATAAATAAATAAATAAATAAATTTTAATTAAGAATGGAAGGATTAAATGAAATTACACTCCCGAGGAATTTTAGTTCGCTTCAATTTTCTAGTACAAATCCGCGCGTACTTTTTCACGCCACCTAATATTTATTCAGCGATGTACAAATATCTTCTGGCGGGCGTAAGACAGAAAAATTGAAAAGAAAGAATGCAACGTTGGAAAGACCGATTGCATCATGCATGATTCAAACGCGCGAAATTTGGTGAGATCCTGCGAAATGGACAGGTAACATTTGTGAAAGCATAAGCGTCCCTTGGTGTTGCGCCGAGGAAAAATGCAACAAACAAACGTGGGCGATTTCAGAGGCAATTTATCTCTCCCTTTTCGAACGGAACATCGACGGGGACACGCGCAGGTATTCCATGCTCGCGGACGTTTTATTAGAGCATAAATCCGAAGAGCGATGCGTTCGCGTGACCGCGATAAAAAGCCACGCCGAAATGGACTTTTATTAGAATATAATCGCGGCCACGGTTGCGCGTTCGCCTCGCGATAAAAATGTTTTTCGCGATGGACTTTTATTAGAGTATAACGGTGCCCGCGAAACTGCCACCGGGCCCCCCCCCCCCCCCGCTTTATAACACACGCTTTCCAGCCGCGCTGATAAACTTTTTTATCACGAAAACGTGCGAAAGGAGTACGAAATAGCCTTCTTCCTTCGCGTCTAACTGATAGGGTAAATAACCCAATCACTGTCACCTACGCAATCCCTGCCACTGTAAGCTCGTTTGTCTAAAGTACCAACGAAACTCTAACGTGTTACACGTGAGAAAAATGTAACATTGAATTCCGAGTGCAGTGAATGTAATAAAATAAATAGTTTTTGTCACCGAATAGTAAACTGTATTACTTTAATGCAAAAGTTTTGCAAGAGTTTACGTTACCAAATAGTAAACTGTATTACTGTAATGCAAATTACTTTGTTATATTATTGATTGAAAAAAATGTCATGCTGTCATCCCTTCTGGGCTAATTTCTTTTCCTTCTGGAAGAATTTATATCCACCGAATCGTGCAAAATAGGTATCGGGTATGGGAACTGCGGTTGCGAGCATATAAATGGGGACAGACTCATAAATTCAACTGACTACACCATTCTGGATTATGTTTCTATTTGCTCCTGCGATAAATCATTCGAGAATAAATTTCTCGTAGATTAAAACCTTGTAAACATTAAATTTGGGAATTTTTGTATTTGCCGTATCGATTGTTCCTATTCGTGTGCTCGTCACGGTTTTTATTCTAATGACTACAAAAAATATTTACACGTCACTTTACCAATTCGTTTGGATGTGTAGTTAACTAATTAAGCACAAATGCATCGAGCTTCTCATCGTCTAAAAATCGAAATGATGAATCTTACTAAAAAATGTGCGAATTAAAAATTTCAGATGTGTGCGAATACTTTTTATCATTAGCCTTTATCATCAAAGGGGTTAAATGAAACCCTTAAATGGTTAAAAAAGCGAGGCTTTCTTTTACTACGATTTCTTTCAGCTACGAAGTATATTAATTAAAATGAATCATAAGCATAATCTTTATCATAAGTCTTTATCATCAAAGGGGTTAAGTAAAACCCTTAAATGGTTAAAAAAGCGAGGCTTTCTTTTACTACGATTTCTTTCAGCTACGAAGTATATTAATTAAAATGAATCATAAGCATAATCTTTATCATAAGTCTTTATCATCAAAGGGGTTAAGTAAAACCCTTAAAGGGTTAAAAAAGCGAGGCTTTCTTTTACTACGATTTCTTTCAACTACGAAGGATATCAATTAGAAGGAATCGGGATGCGATTACGGTAAACAAAAAGAGGTAGTCGATTAGGGGACCATCGCGAATGAAAATAGTGGCCCGATAAGCGTGACAATTTGCATAATGCGAAGTGGCTGGTTTATCATGCGCCGTCACGCGACGCATGCCACTGGGTCGTAATAGTAACTGATAAGTTATCCAACGAATAGCAAAAATTCCATCTCCGGTGACGCTGATTGCGTTCAACGTTCGCGATCGGTTCTTTAATTGAAATTTCTCCGTTGGCTCGATTACCGACAAAGCGCAACGATCAAAAAGAAGAAGGCGGGAAAAAATACAGCATACAAGGCGAACGAAAAAGAAGACACTTGGATGATCGATACGAGAGAATTTCTTGCGAGATCGGCTCGATTTCCCTGCCTGTTTGCCTCGGGGGGAAACAATCGATTCCGTGTACACGTCGACTAAGTGATCCGCAAACTTTCGACTCCGTGTCTCGACTTTAGGGGATGCTTCGTTTCCGGGAATACGAGGCGAATCCCAATTCGCGTTCTCCGCGAAAAGACTAACAATCTTTCCCGATTTTTCGACGGCAAGTCGTTGGAAGAGGATAAAAATTGTAGGAAATTGCTGCAAGCGGATACGAACTTTTAAGCTCTATTTCTTTGGATCCGTCGAATGGAAAGTTGTAAAAAAAGATTGGAGATATGCCAGTCAGCGATATACATACGCGTCGGGGATTTTTTTTTCCTCAGATTCCTTAGCTGCGGAACTAAATTTTGAGAAATTCGCAAAAGGTAAATTTTTGTTGGAGTTATGAAAGTATTCAAATAATATCTAAATATGATACTTTGAGAATTATTAGTTGGTATCCTCGTTAGTAGCTTAAAACAATTATCTATTAACTGTTTCGATATTTGCGATCTCTATCGTTCATTTAACAATGTTAGGTCTTCTTTAAAAGTGCACTTTGGAAGGATAAGATTTCTGTTACTCGAGGGCCTAGAATCAGCTAAAATTTACTCTACAGTGCTCAATCAATGCAGTACAGGTTACATAATTGTGCAAATTTTTATAATTGAGTTGATCAGTCGTTTCACTCCTTTTGCTAAAAAATGGCGTTAGTAAAATCGAATGATCCGGTCATAACAAACGCGTATTTCGCTGGCGTTTTGAACGCGTTAGTAGATACAGTGGCGTGTTCATATTACTTTCTGTAGCCCCTGGGGATATAGCGAAGCTTTCACACTTACTTGACGACCTTCCGTTGACTAGTCATGCTGCAGTATCTCTGCACGAAGTTCTGCTGGCAGCCAAAGATGGACAGGCTCATGAATAATTGACCGAGGGTTGCCGACAGTGTCGTCACGCGAAGGGTGGGATCCAAATTCGTACTGCAAGAAATCCCTCCCGATTAACTTTCCGAGAAGGCGGAAACATCCATCAGTGGGCGCGAAGGGTGTGAATTCTTTGCTTTTAAAAGATTCGGAGATCACGAAAACGTGGATTCGCGTAAATGTATCCAATTGAAAAAGTTTCGGAGGAACTCAGCGCTAATCCGCAGGTACGCCATTCGTTTCCGTGGCCATAAATCGGGGTTACTTTGTTCCTGCTCCTTTGTTCCGTCCCGTGACGGGTATTTTGAATTGGAACGACGCGATGAATGTCGGGTAATTTTATTGCTGCTTTTAGGTGGCTGGATGCTATTCATCGTCTACGATGGACCGACCAGTTGTCTGGAGCCACTGGCGGAATAATAAAACCACGCGAACAACCCTCTTCGAAGTAACCCCAATTTAGACGCCAACGAGAATTTGCATCGCGGTACAGTCTTCAATGTTCTTATCAATTTGGAAGATTAATGCGTTGCAAGTTAATAATTTGTTTATGTCCGACCAATTAATATCTCTCAGTCACGAAGTAGCTTTTTGTTCCGTTCATGTAAATAAGAGATGGATTCATTTGCTTCGACTAATTTATTATTTCGTTGTTTCGTATTCGTAATTTACTAAAAGGATTGAAATGGTATAAGCTTTATTCAAATGTAATTTAATTTAATGATATAAAGGAAGACGAAATTTAGTAGCGTTGCGTAATTCAATTTTAATATAGTTCTGACAGATAAACTAGACAATTTATGCTTATTGTAAGATTTAAATGCTCTAAGCTCTCTTCAAATGTAATTTTATAAAACTATGTAAAAAATAGATAGAATTTAGAAAATTTAGAAAATATAAAATTTAATTATAATATATTTTTAACATTAAAAAACCGTATTTATTATTTTAATGTTTCGAACGAATAAAAAACTATAATTTCTTCATGCTGACATAAGTTAGTATATGACAAAAAATTGTAAAAGAAGTTAATTCATTCTCGTAAAAATGTTCCTGGTTTCTATGAAGATAATTAAAGCACATCGATTTTTAATGTGAACAAATGTTTTAATGTAGTTTGCTATAAACATATTTCAATTAATAAAACTTTAGAGGCCAAATTGGAAATAAAGTTCCATAAGCAATACCGCGTAGCAAAGAAACTAGTAAATTTGTTATTGAATAATTGATTCGTGTACCAGAGTTGAAATGCACAGTAGTTGTAAACTTTTAACCAGCAATACACTTAATTTAGGGGAGATACGGTATGTCGCGTGACCTTAATCGAATGTAATCGTCGATTCATTTCCAGAGGTGGATGATCGGTCAATGTTTACACTTACTTGAAGAACTCCAATCGGCCACGCTCGTACGTTACGTTGAGAATCTTATCTGGGCCGATATCAACGGCTCCTCTCGCAATTATCACAAGCGATACACCAATCATCGTCAGACCTTGTATAACATCCGAAAGGATGGCAGCTTTTAATCCTCCCTGCGCAAAAACAAACGTTGCTCATTAGTATTAATATAATCGCTACTTAACCTACTTTACTTAAAATTGACTACTGACAAAAAGTCGGTAGTAACGCTAGATTTACGAAGTGTGATCGTATAATTTGACGGGTTTTCTAAAAGATAACTGTACCACGTACTAATACTCGAAGTTAACACTAGATTTATGGACATTGATAATATAATACAATGTCACAGGTTTTCTAAAAAGTAGGTGTATTATACATAAACACAGAAAGCTGAACAGTCGGAGAGTGGTGGAATGAATTACGACATGTATTCTTATCGTTGCATCAATCAAAGGCAATATAAATTGCTAAGAAATCATGTTTGTGATTTTTGTAACTTTAAGGATAAAATTTGAAATTCGTCAAATTGACGGGTTCCGTAAATCTAGCGTTAAAGAATTAGATACAGGCAGAATGAATTACGATATGTATTCGTATGATTGCATCAATTAAAGATAATAGTTACACATAATATCACTAATTAAAAATTACATATATCTAACATTTGAATATTTTGCATGTAATATTGTGTAAAACTAATGAGTACCTTACATGGCATTAATAATAAAAAAAATGGTATGGCAAAGGGTTAATAATATTAATGGGTTAACCCTTTCGATATGATAAAAATTGGCCATCAATGTGCCAAGCTTGTACAAGAAAATTCAGCTACCAATTTACAGTGCAACATTTGCTGGCAAATTGTTAGTTTTCGAATCAATTAATATTCAACCCCCTATAAACCGAATTTTATTCAGCCTTGCGATCAAAGAGGACAAGTAAAGAGGTCGCAAGTTTTAGCGAAAATAAAGCGGGACGTTTTCACACGGTTGTCTTACTTTCGTTGTTCACAGAAGTTTTACGGTGGCGCGTATCGTATTTACGATCCTTTCGGCCGGAAATGCGCCTCGAATGGGCACGAAAACCGTGCTCTTTCGGTGAGTGAATAATTTATGGAACGAAAATGTGGCGCGCATCGTGAGGACGATTTAAAAGTTTCGTCCCCCGCGCGCAAAATCAACCTTCACGTTTCAATTTTCGCCTGTCGTCGTCTTGCACCGAAATTACGGCGATCCATGAATACAAATTTGTTCTTCAATGAATATTTATCATTCTCTAGCACATTGTTCGAGTGTAAACGAATAATTTGATGCCTTTAGAATGCATAATAAAATTGCTTTATATTTAAATACGATTTTTTGTGACGAGATTTGTTATGGATATGATAAATAATAATCAGATACGACATCTTCGAAATTATGGTAAATAATGCAGACAAATAAAATTCAAATTTAGTTTAAACATGCATCTAATTAATTTACATCATTTTTTCGAGACTTATTAGATATCGAAAAAAACGGTTCGAGTATTGTTTTAATAGAATTAAATTCGTAGCGAATTTTCCATTGCATTTGACAATAATAATGTAATAATGATAATATAGTTAAGAGATTTTGTCCACTTTTACCCAACTGAATAAAATTCCATTTCAAGAAAGCTTCGATTACTTAAATTTTCCACTACAAATTCAGCACCCAATATTAATAAAACTGTCATACCTCAAGAAACTCGTTTTAGAAACGCTAAATAATTAATGCAAGATTTTACCCAAATATAAATCTAGAAATATTGTAATGATTAATAAAAGTAACTATATTTTGTATATTAAAAAAACATATTTGCACGGTTACCACAAAATAAATTCAGGATCGGGCTAATCTCCGAAAATTGCTTAGCACTCAAAGGGTTAATGCAAAGCTCCTTTTCGTGTCCATAGTAATCAGAAAGGGTTAACGGAGTTAGCAACTTCTGATCGTAATAATTATTCTCGAAAATATTATGCAAATTGGTCATTTGCGATGTTGCGCTTACCATAACGCTAAAGACGACCGATATGCTGGTGATCCCAACGATGCTAGCCCAGTATGGCAGTCCAATCACAGCTTTGAGAGCGACGCAAGGCGTGAATATCGTGACGGCCAAGTTCAGCAAGCTGCGTATCACGTAGGAGAAGCTAGCGAGGCATCTGACTAGCTTCGACTTGAACCTGTGACATTAGCATAATTGCAAGAGGTCTCCGTTACAACCGGACATAATCGTTAAGCACGAAAGCGGTCTCAAGGTTCACAGGAAAAATCAAAGTACAAAACTACTTAATCTTGGAACATTATTCGTTTGTTTCAACCATTGCAATTTTATCGTTGTATAAATTTTTAACACGAACAAATGATCATAGTTTATCCCGAAGGTCTACAGAAATACATCTGTAAATTTCAACTATTCAACCCTTTGCATTCCATTGGCACTATTATTAAGACAGGCGTAAGTTGCTTAAAAAATCGTGGTTCAAATTTTGTAATTCACTTGCACCAATTTAGATTTCATTTCTTTTAAAAAAAGGCAAACTAAAGACAAATTTGCCTCTCTTTGATATACTTAACGTTTACTTTCTCGTGAAAGTTAGAACAATGTGAGCGTGTTGAAATTATTCGTAGATTTTACTATTAAAAAAGTTTTGGAGTGAAAGAGTTAAAAAAGTACAAGGGTTTCGATAACTTCGAGAACATTATTGCAGTTGTTTTTTTTATTTAAGCAGTATCAACCTCTATTGAGGTTATTTTGCATAATCTACATTACATACTTTTACATAGGCGGATATACAAATGAGAGAATACATGAATTTCACGGTTATAGGTGGAGTGAGGTTCGCAAAAACATTAAGTTGGATCAATAAGTTACAGCTTTTAAAGAACGACTGAATGGTGTTGCATACGGCTGTTTTAGGGTTTTGGAGTAGCACATTGCATGACAGAGGGAGGTGGTAGTTGTTAATTAAAATTAGGCGTATGATTAGAAAACCACGATGCCTTTTCCATTCTTTCGTAATAAATATAAAATATATAATATAAGCTATACACAATACTTAATTTTAGTTAGCAAATAAAGTAATATTCGTAAAATGATCGAAACTCTTGTATCTTAAAATTTGATTCAAGATTCTATTATACATTCATGGTTATTTGTTTCGTTCGTTTGACCGCATGACAATTTTTATATTATCCGATTAATCAGCTTTTTACATTATATTGTTTCCCTTCTTCTTTCATCGAGAATGTTTACCAATTAGGGTAGAAACCGGTGTAAACTTCCTGACAAAAGTTAAAAAAGAAAGCGATGATTAACGAAGTTCCGTAGATTCTTTATCTTCCGAGATACGTAACTCAGAATACAAAAATAGCATTAAAAGATAACATTAAATAAATCAACAATCACTAAGCTATCCTATTTTTAATTCTGATTCACGTATCCTAAAAAAAGAAACGCCATCCAAAAATTCCCGTAACAGTTACTCTGTTTCCCGACCTTTTGTCAACAAGTATAAAACACCGGTATGTTTAGCGTTAAATATTTGAAATGTAAAATTTGTACATAGACTTTTGTGACTGACTGTAGATCATGCGACGCGGTACCATCCAAGCACGAAAATTACACGTTACATACAATCTAAACACGAAGATTATACGATATACGAACGGAACACGAAGATTCGGGACGATTTCATTCGGGGGCTGGGATCTAGTGTGCAAAAAAAAGAAAAGAGGAGCAGATTTATGCCAGGGCTGGTAGCAGGATAAATTGAAAATGTAAAGCAGCATGATTTCGGCGAAGCAAACGATGATATCGAGCTACCGGAGAGCATCCTGTACGCGGTGAATTTAAATTTCCCCGTGATCCGTCACGTGTCCGCGTGATTTCGATGCGAAACACCAACGGGGAGCCGTTCTTATTTCGCGAAAGCTGATGCATCGCTTGGTATTCCGCCTTCGCGGCCAACCCTATTAACTTACCGCGCCCTCAATTATCTTACGATATTTTAAAAACATAGAATTTGCATGAGACATCGTTTGCTTCTTTGCGGAGCATCTCCTCCACGTGGAGGAGATTTTTTCGTTGAAAGAAAAACGGTATTACAGTGGCTGTAAAAAGCTAACTCGAATCTATACCAGTTACGAAGTGCGTGCAAAAGTTACGATGGATTTAATTGCGTTTTGCTTCCAACAATCGTTTTATTTAACTCGTTAATTTGACAAATTTCAGGTTCTGTGCTTAAAGTTACAGGGAGCATAAATATTATTTTTCCGGAATTTATGTTGACTTTCGATGACGTAATGATATTAATACGTATCCTAATTCATCCCCTTCCCTCTCGATTAAATTTTAACGCCTTCAATAGAATTTTTTTGGTTGCTAATAACTACTGTAATCGCATAAATCTTTTTGCCAATATTCTTTAATTTCAATTATACAGGTATTTATTTAATTAGTATACAGTTGTTTTAAAGTTCATACCGTTTCCTTTTTTAGTTCTTTCGTTCATTTTATTTTGTTCTTCCTTTCTCGAAATGAGCTCGGTCCATTAATAAATAAATGAATAAATAATACTACAATCATTTGTGGTCTAAATCAGTGTTTCCCAACGTTTTTACATAATTTTTAATTTAAAAAAAATTGAATTGTTCACTGAAGAAATATAAATGATAGGTTTTAAGAAGAAATCACTAGGAAACTGTTGAGGAAACACATGTCTATTATCTATCATCTAATGTTTATCCAGCTTGAGTAGCGACTGAGAATCGCCATACGGTTAACTTAAATTTTTGACGAGTCCATTTTCGAATTGCCTCCCTTAACAATCAACGTGCCCCCCCCCCCCTGTGGGGCGTGGACCCCACGTTGGGAAACACTGGTCCTAAATCATCGAAGCTTCTGCACACAGCCAATATATACTCACGAAATTGCGAACATTCAATTCGTAGCAAAAACTAGCGGAAAATTGACTACAAATAGCTACATTTCCAAGTAAAACCACAGTACGTATTTTATTCGTACACGTAATTAAGGGTACTCGAAAGTAGCGTTGTTTTCTGTGACGTATGCCGTTTAATTTTCTATACTTCTTTCATGCAAGGTTTTTGCGATGCAATGTCTTCTTATCTTTTCAAACTAACCATTAGAAACCATCAATCTAACCGTTAGAAACCATCAAATTAACCATTAAAAAGCACTTAGTTTAAGAAATTTTTAATAAAATAAAGTGCTACATTATTTAACGTAATTTTTCTACTTTTCTCTTATCTACTTTTTCGTCTCTTTATTTTATATCACTCATTAAACATATGTGCAACAAATATGCAATATTTACATGATATTATGCAAAATGCTGACGGAATCATTTAACATTGGAACCTGAAATATTTTAGATATTGTTAACTATAAATATACTATTTAGGCATTTCCAATTTTTAACGAAATAAATATCTCGAATGAAACGATACTTGACACAGCAAGTCTGTTACCACAATTCTCGTAACTTTGTTTAACTATTTCTGTCGTCGAAACAGAAACGAATGAATGAATAAAAATCAACTGTTTTAGCGACACTGGGTGATGAGAGAAATAATCACGGAATATACAAGAAATACGCATGTACATAATATGCAAACAATATGCAATATACACAAAGTGTGCATTATGCAAAATACATGCAATTTGCATAGTAAGCAAGAATAAAAGATACTATTTTGGTTTTCTCTAATGGTGAAACAAATTTCTGTTTAGTTATCATTATTTTATCTTTCTTCTGTAAAGATATGCATCTGCATAAACATCAGCATTCTACTAGCTACCTACGTCAGATTTTTTCTTTTTTCAAAACAGTTTACACTACGACTTACTTAATTACCTTTGCACTGTAAAGTGTTTAATATGTCTCTTGTTTGATAGAAATCGTCACCTCGAGCACATTACATATTTATGTTGATTTGACGCAAGTTGGAAATAATCGTATTCGGATAGTAAATAAGCGTTGACATTGTATAAGGTGCAAAAACGGTCGCAACGACGAAAGTGTATATAGTGAAATCCGTAACATCGGTTATTATTAGTTCGTACCATACGAAACTGTCGTTTCCGTAGCTCGAAATAAAAACGGCGTGCTTACATTCAAAATAATAATCTTTATTTAACGCTAGAATTACCGACGATTGAAGTGTACTTATTAGCACCAAGGTGATTAACACGTTTACCGCTGGTTTGTTTTCTCAGTGACCCGAGTGCCATAAATGTTTAAAAAGATTAAAATAATACGAAGGTTGTCGATTAAACAATTTTGAACGACGTAGATAACTGGACGATATTATCAAATAAAACGTGTACTGTTTAACAATTAAACAATTTTATCGGAACATGTTTTATACGAATTAAATACTACGGTGTACTGTATTGAGACATGTTAAATTCAACTGTGGCTTGCAGAGAAAAGCATACAAAACTCGCGATGCATACAACGTACAACAACTGCAGTGACTCATGAAATTGATTGATTAATTCCATTCGTTATATTTTGTATTTAACAAAAATTTAATCGTTCACTATAAAACTTTGAAGACATACTTCATTGTACAATCTGAGTTCTTCTATTGCCTTTGTTCGAGACTTGATTGTTCTAAGAGAAACTGTATGCAAAATAATCATATAATAATGAGTCACCGTAGATTCACAGTAATTAATTTTCTCTAACTGATATTAATCCCTTCTTATTCATTTTTAGTTCTATGACGTCAAAAACACGTTATGCGCCAATGTCTTCAGCTGGCAGCAGTAAAAGGGTTAAAGATACTTAGAAAAGTCGATGCCAAATATAATAAAACTCACGATTACTTTTGCACCCACCTAATAATATTGCCTGTCAGTTCTTACTAAAAGTTTAAAGTCTTAAACGTGATTCCATAGAGAAGTCTTTGCTTTCGCTTAACGTGTGTTATGGTTAGACTGCTGATTTTTGTGCAATTTTATATTTTTAAAGGCATCCATAGAGAAAAGAAGCCTTTCTTCTTACTTTCATCCCCTAAATGCAACAACGTGTACTCTGTTTTGGATATTCTATATATTTTAATTATATTATATTTTATATATTTATTTCATGTAGCTTTTTACACAATTAAATTTCCCACAAATGCATAAAAATCCGTAGTTTACTATTAGTAAATGCACTCCTCTGTAAATACTTTCGATAGCCTCTTTACATTTCTCTTTCCAACAGAAATTTCCACCATTCTACCTTTAATCATTCCCAAAATTTCCAACACGAAAATAGCGACACCAAAGAATATTATTCTTTATGCATTTATGGGAAGTTTATCTATGCAAATGAATACGAGATACACATAATATTTAAAAACACGTCAAATCACACGTTATTATATTTAGGGGCTGAAACTAATTTGTATTTAGGCTCCATTTCCCTGCCCGTCTTTTCGAAGATATGAATTTGCGTAAAAGATCCGTAGTCCAATTATGATAGTAATAATTATCTCATATCTTATTCGCTATGAATTAGGATTATGAAGTGAGGAGCTTTCCGAAAAAAGGGTTCATAAGACAAAATAGTGAACTGGTTAAATTGTATCTCAAGTTCACATATTCTGCGAGTCAACAATGAATACTATTCTAAACTTAATTGTAAAGTATATTGCAATGAAATTTTGGAGAATATTGGTTATGGGGAATATTGATTAACCCTTTCAGTGCTGATTAAAATAACGGCGATGCGCTTTAATTGTAAATGATTCTAAGTAGCATAAAATTTAGGTAATTTACAAATTACGCCCTTGCATTACAATAACGAGTCACACTCGTTTAACAAATTATGGGATAGGTTCAATAAAAATGGATACTATTGCGGATGAAATTTAATTTCGACTCTTAATTTAATCGGAGACTCTTAGATAAAAATTCTCCTTAATATTCAAATGATTTGTACGTGCCGTGATATGAAAGTATCAAATATCAGTTAACGTTAACATCAGTAGCTAATAAAATAATCATACGTCAAGGGGTTAAAAGAGTATAAATGATTTTGAATCCCGTCTCTTAAGATCTGACCAATTTTCCTTCCTCACGTATCATCCCCAATTTTACAATTCATGTTTTTCACCGTTCCCCAACGACACACGATCTCAATACTGAAAGGGTTAACGACAATTTTCCCAAACCAGGCCTTCCAAATCAATATCAGCCATTTTCCCGGAAACCTCCGCAACGATACAATTACATAGGTAATAATTACCTCATATCCAGGTACTGATAGACAGATGTGATGCCGAGGCTATAGTAAACCGGCACGAAGACGAAGCACACGATGGGGTAAGCCAGCAGCATCCCATAAATAGTCTCCCACATGGCGCTACCCCTGTAATACAGTTCCGAGGGATAGCCAAGGAAGGATCTAACGCCAAGGGTGCCCCGGGCAATGGACAGCATCATAGCACCCATGGATACACTTCCGGTAGCGAACACGTAGTCCGCTTTCGTCTCCTTCCGTCGACCGCGGAATTTCCCCCATAGTGGTATAACGAACGAAGCAATGATACATCCGACGAACACCAAGTAGTCCGTCACCATAGATGACGCGTCGATCGTCATCCTGGACTTTCTTGCGGAGGCGTCTCTTCCTTTACCCTCGAGTCCTTCGTGATACCGGAAATCAAGAGTATATCGATGTTACCGGCGCGTTTCCAACTCGTCCTGAAGGGCTTCGTGTTTGAATCTACCCTCGAGACTTTTTTCTCAATTGGCAGCGCAAATTTTGCTCGCTATATATCCTCTTTATACCGATCGAACGTTAATTGGTTTATCCGCGTTCGATTTCCCTTTGATTCGCGTCGATATTCGAAATTTTAGGCACGATCGTGAATTAAATCGGCGTGGCGTAATTTTTCCAACTAGCCAACGTTTCTCTAACGTTCAGTGTGACGAAGTGTAAGAACGCGTGGAGTCGTGGAAGCGTCGAGTTGCGCAATTTTTGCGGATTCGTTTTGGGATCGATGCGATCGGAACGACAGCGCGTAGTCTGACTGAACGCGGTCCGTGAATCATTTCACGTTATTATGCTCGAAGCTTGGAGAGAGACGGAGCTGGCGCAGTGATAGTGAGAGCGAGATAGCCTCGTGACTATCTTCCGGCAAAAGGAGGGGCAGGGGTAAGACAGTGGAAGGGACTAGCGCCGACAAGACACGTACTTACGCGACGAGTGTCAAGCTTTTTCTTATCTTCTATCGCTTCTATTGTTTATCGCCGCTACAAACGTTAGATCATGTGTGGTTGTAACTGTTCGCGGTTTTGTGTTTGCATAGCGACGTGTCTGACGTCTTTTCGGGCTTTAATAACACAGGTGATTCCGGATAAACCCGAGCTAAGACGATGATGTAAATCAATTCGCGGTGCGTGTGTTTGCACCTGACTTGCAACGTGAGGTATTAAGCAGAGTTCTTTGTACTTGGAAAGGCGAAGGCCGCGGCTGCAACTTCGTTTCTCTGAACAAGCAACACTCGTACGTTGCTTAAAGTTAGGTGGAATTTGGGGGGAGATATTGTTTGTTGCACCTTCTAAGAAACACAAAGCGAGCGGATTTGATGTCGAATCGTTCGGATTTCGCCGTTTGAGATTGGTTTAAGATTGGAGGAATTTGTGGAAGAAAATTTTCTCGTTACGGATTGAAATTTTAACACCTTGCCTTATAATAACGGGTTACACTCGTGGCTTTATCTATTGACTAATTTTAATAAGAACACGCTGTATTTTTTAATAAACTTTAATTCAGTTTATTTCAATTTGTAGGATTGCAAGAGTGGGGATTATTAAGTATAAATTACGTATAAGACACGGTTTTATAATAGGAGATTAAGTTTGACGATATTTGATATTAATTTGGCAAATTTGATTCGATAAAAATTAATTCGATAAATTTCATTCGGTATAACTTAATTAGATAAACTTAATTCTGTAAATATTTATTCGGTAAACATTAATTCGGTAAACATTAATTCGGTAAATTTAATTCGATAAACATTAATGCGGTGAATTTGATTCGATAAGTTTCATTCGTAAAAAATTCATTCGTCTTTGCCCTGCAATGATTTTTTATCAATTGAAGGACTATCGATTTAAATCGGCTACATTCTTTCTAAGATAAAATATCTTAAAATGTGTAGACACTTATATATAAACCCAGATAAAATCGAAAAATCTGATTTGAAAGATACTAAGTCGGTAAACGGTTCCCGTTTACATAAATTAATAATTTATAATATTCATCTATATATTACGATGATTGCTGCGTAAATGATTGAAGCTTATATAATTAAATTCCTATAGCGAATTTTCATAAAGAAATGCAAAGCTTAATGGAACGATGTATTAATAATGAATTTGGAATCTTCATTTTGTTCCACCAAGGTAAATATTCCTTTTATATAAAATTTAAAATTAGTCATACAATATTTATATATTATCCTATTCATATATTCATATATTTATATATTTATATTGTATTGTTCATATATTCCAACAATTTATGGGTAATTTTATTTCTGTATCGTAAGATTATTGAATTTCAGAGCAGAAGTAGCCACTGAAATCGAGAAGAAAGCTCCTATCGTGGGAAACGTGCTGACTTTTTCGCCTTGAATCAAATATTCAATGTTTCCGATAAAAAAGAAAAAAAAACGATATTTCTTGATTTATTTATTTTTGATAGAAATATTTCCTATCTATTCTGTTAGTTTCGACGCGGAAAGTTTGCGCATTTTCGCGAGATAACTTTATATTATTCTATTACGTAATCTATTAACAGTTATTTTCCTGTTTTCATATTCTCATTCAGTATTCAGAAACTGATGAAGTCTAATGCAGATCGTATCATTGATTCAATGAGTCAGTTCTCACAAAAAATGATACAGCGGGATGTAATAAAAGACAAACTTACGAAGTTTTTGTTCCATTCAATACATATTAGATAAGAATACATGCTGAGTCAGTAAGAATTACAATCTGAAATAACTCATATTGACGAAACCAGATGCCTCGATATCTAAGCAAATTTGAGAAACACATGAATCAAAATGTATTTACTCAACTCAATCGGATATTAGGTGTACCAACGAATAAATCACCTTTTTTTGTTCAAGTCAGCATTTATTTTGAATTATATTCGATACTTATCTTATATTATATGTGATTGTTAAAATTCTGTAATGTTTGATATCATTTTTCGAGGAAATTATAGATACCTATTTGAATCCTTGATCAAATAAATTTGTTAACTCGTTTAAAAACAGTGGATTACTTATTGGTACATCTAGTATAATGTACTTCCTATAAAATTCCTATAAAAAATCTTGTTTCTTATTAACCCTTTCACTATGGTGAAACATTCGCCACTATAGAAAATTTTCTCTTTTAACAATTTTTAAAATTTCTCCTCCTGGAGATTATCTTACAATGAATCTTCTGTTTCGAAAGAGTTAAAATTAATCACCATAATCTTCCAAAGAAAAAGAAACACTTCGACACCTAAGGAAGCAGTGAATTAAAATTTTCTAATCACTGATTTATTAAAAAGATGCACCCCAATTTCTATGCTATGAACGTTAGGTTTAACTAAAATTCATAATCTGCCATTATCGACATTTCTATTAGTCGTTTTGCAAGTCTATCGTCGCCTGGTTTGGATGATTCGCAAAAATGGTGAAAGAGAAAATTGGCGCCATCATAATAAAAAAAAAACACATCTTAATTTCTATGCAATGAACCAAAATTAATAGTCCACCATTATTGAAATTCTTATTTGTCGTTTTGCAAGTTTATCGTCGCCTAATTTTGATGATTCGCAAAAATCATGAAAGAGTAAATTGACTTCGCCGTAATTAAAAAAAAAAAAAAACACATTCTAATTTCTATGCAATGAACCAAAATTAATAGTCCACCATTATTGAAATTCTTATTTGTCGTTTTGCAAGTTTATCGTCGCCTAATTTTGATGATTCGCAAAAATCGTGAAAGAGTAAATTGACCTCGCAGTAATTAAAAAAAAACATTCTAATTTCTATGCAACGAATCAAAATTAATAGTCCACCATTATTGAAATTCTTATTTGTCGTTGTGCAAGTCTATCGTCGCCTGGTTTGGATGATTTGCAATAATCGCGAAAAAGAAAATTGGCTCCATCATGATAAACAAAAATACAACCTAATTTCTATGCAATGAACCAAAATTAATAATCGTCCATTATTGAAATTCTTATTTGTCGTTTTGCAAGTTTATCGACGCCTAATTTTGATGATTCGCAAAAATCGTGAAAGAGTAAATTGACTCCGCCGTAATTAAAAAAAAAAAAAAATAAACACATTCTAATTTCTATGCAACGAATCAAAATTAATAGTTCGCCATTATTGAAATTCTTATTTGTCGTTTTGCAAGTTTATCGTCGCCTGGTTCGGATGATTCGCAAAAATGGTGAAAGAGAAAATTGGCGCCGTGAAAGCTGCGTACACGCGCGAATATCCTCGAGCCCCGACTCTCGTTTCCGGCGTTACAATGCGAAATCAATTGGCGTCTATTTACCGTGCTGCGTTTAACCCATTTCGCCCGAGCAATCGAACCGTCGTGCTTCGAACCACGTTACCCGCTAGAATATTTCGTATGCGGGTCAGGAATCCTTCGCCGGCGTTGTTTCTTCCCCCCCAAAAAAACAAGAGAAACGGTACCGAATTTTTTCCCTCTGTCTCGGTAATATTGTTTCCAACGGCATCACAAAAAGCTATTCGAAGCTAAGGGAATTGTTTGCAAAAAAAAAATTAATTCCCCTTGCGGATGGACATGGAGTTCGATATATGTACGTATTTTTTGACTGACTCTAGCTAATAAAATCCTATTTTCGCGGATAGAGATGAAATTATGTTACTGTATTATTTTATCTTTATTAGGTGTACGGATTAATTCAGTGCCTTTATTTACAAGATTCAATATTTATTTATAGGGAATTTAATATAATTTTAATATTGAAACTACTCCCTATTATTCTTTAGTGAACTAGTACACTGCAGATTTTTATGTAAATTCTTACTTTTCTTAACAAAATTATAGGGATGTAATTTGAATGGAAAGTTGTTTCACCCTCTAAATAGAATAATATGTACTTTAGTTTGGATATCTTGTTTACTCTTCATTTTTGTATTCTTCTCTAATTTTTGCATACTTAACTTTCTCATAAATGCATAAAAATTCACGGCCTATTTATCAGACAACTGTAAAGTTCCTTTGAAAAAAGATGGAGATTTTGAGTCTGCAATGTAGCCCAGTTTTTATAATAATAATATTATAATAATATTCGAGCGAATTATTCAAATGAATTTGGAATCTTGGAACTTGAAATTTATTTATTTTACTTTTGCAGATAGAGAAGAAATGGTATTATTATCCTCTTTGATCTTTAACACTTAATATCGAACGTCATACTGAACTTTTCAAGCGAATATGTTTTTAAATTTCTCTTTGAGATTTCCTTTCCGATAAAAATATGATTCTACTTGTGTTTATTCAACTCAATTCTGCTGTTTGCACATCTACCCGTATTCCGTTTTTATTAATCCCTTGGCTTGCGAACTTTTCAAAGATTATCCACTGAAATATTGACTATTTGTTACTATAACACTACATCGAATGCGAAACACTGAAATATTATATTTCAATTCTATATATATCAATATTGCAATTCTTACGTAGTAATCCTCGATCTCGCAATCTTACAAATTGAAATAAAATAAATTCAAATTCAGTACGAAATACTGCATGTTTTAATCGTACGTGGTCCATAGACTAAACCACGAGAATTGCTCGTTGTTATAAGCCAAAGGGTTAATATTAAACTAAATTTCGGACCAATCCTTAAATCCAATTTACAATAATTTTGTTACGTTCTTCGAGATTTTATTCAATTCGCAAAAGTATACCGAATATCCCAAACATGGTGCTTATTATAATATTTAAAGAGCGCAATTAATCTCTGTTTTCATTTCATTTCTTCACTTATGATTATCAAACTTTCAATTTGCATAAAAATCCGCAGTCTAATAATAAACATAATTGGGTTGAATTTCTCTTCAAGCTTTTCCTTCTAACAGAAATACGATTCACTACCCGGATCATAGGATCATTAAGAATTTGCTGCAACAGCTAAACAGATTTTTTTACAAAAATAGGGCAACAAATAGGTTGCGGATGTTTAATTTGCAGAAACATGCAAAATGCGCATAACGCGCAAATGTATACCAAATATTTAAAGCAAGATACTCGTTATAATATTTACAGAGTGCAATTAATCTCTGTCTTGACACCGTTTCTTCATTTTTATTTATATTTATCAAAATTTCAGTTTGCATAAAAATCCGCAAGTCCAATAATAAGCATAATTTAGTTGAACTTCTATTCAAGGTTTTCCTTTTTACAAAAATACGATTCGCTGTGTGGATTGTAGAATCATCAAGGATTTGCTTCGATATCTTTGAGATTCATACTGATCCACCCCCCACGGTTTGCCGCGAGCAAATCGAAGCGTTACGAATTATGTAAACAGCGATAGAAGGCGTGTGTATAACGCTGCTCCAGTTGAGCTGATACGTCGGTCTCGGTGTCATAAATAAGGCAATAAATATCGCCGCTGGCATGTGACACACGAGCCACTTGTTTTCTGCGTGCCTATCGAAACTCATTCACTCGTGACAGTTAAAATAGCAACGATCGGCGAATCATCGACGAATCATGTGACCCAAAACGAACAAGGGAAAGTGGAAATCCTCTTTGTGAACTATTCAACTCTTACATTACTCGAGCTCGTTCACACGATACGAGCTTTCGCCGAATCGATAACGGCCAAAGGTAGCATTCGTAAGTTTGAGAGCTGGATTCGTGACGAAAATTCAAAGCATTCGGGATTCTGAAGTTTGGGAATTCGAAGCATTGAGGATTCTAAGCTTCAAGAATTCGAAGCATTGGAAATTCGATACTTTGGAAGTTTAAAGCATTGGGAATCTTAAAGCTTGGGAATTCTAAGCTTTGGGAATCGTAAGCTTTGAAAATTCTAAGCTTTGGGAATTCTAAGCTTTGAGAATTCTAAGCTTAGGGAATTCTAAGCTTTGGGAATTCTAAGTTTAGGGAATTCTAAGCATTGAGAATTCAAAGCAGTACAAATTGGAAACTTTGTGAATTTAAAGCATTGGGAATCTTAAAGCTTGAAAATTCTAAGCTTTGGGAATTCTAAGCTTAGGGAACTCTAAGCTTTGAGAATTCTAAGTTTAGGGAATTCTAAGCTTTGGGAATTCTAAGCATTGAGAATTCAAAGCAGTACAAATTGGAAACTTTGTGAATTTAAAGCATTGGGAATCTTAAAGCTTGGAAACTCTAAGCTTTGGGAATTGTGAGCTTTGAAAATTCTAAGCTTTGGGAATTCTAAGCTTAGGGAATTCTAAGCTTTGAGAATTCTAAGTTTAGGGAATTCTAAGCTTTGGGAATTCTAAGCATTGAGAATTCAAAGCAGTACAAATTGGAAACTTTGTGAATTTAAAGCATTGGGAATCTTAAAGCTTGGAAACTCTAAGCTTTGGGAATTGTGAGCTTTGAAAATTCTAAGCTTTGGGAATTCTAAGCTTAGGGAATTCTAAGCTTTGAGAATTCTAAGCTTAGGGAATTCTAAGCTTTGGGAATTCTACGCTTAGGGAATGCTAAGCTTTGGGAATTCTAAGCATTGAGAATTCAAAGCAGTACAAATTGGAAACTTTGTGAATTTAAAGCATTGGGAATTCTAAGCTTTGAGAATTCAAAGCATTGCAAATTGGAATCTTTGAGAATTAAAAATTCGAAACTTTAGAAATTCAAAACAAGGGAATTCTAATCGGAAGCTTAGAGAATTCAAAGCGCTGAAAAAGTGGATACATTGAGTACTCAAAGTCCTGGAAATCCCAAACTTTGGGAATTGAAAACATTCAACGTTCTAAGGTTCAGAAACTCAAAGCATTTCAAACTTGCATCATTGAAAATTAGAAGTGACGCAAATGCTAGCTTCGATCACTATTCACCAAAATTGCCGAATCGGTCAAAAAACCGTATCGTTTGATCCAGCAGTTAGATCAGCGACTCGTTGATTTCCCTAAACTCTACAGCATCTCAGTTCCCTAAACTTTACCCTTTTGCACATCTTTCGAGTCCCTCCCTATTCGAACTTAGCTATATTTGACCGTGAAAGTTTCCCTGTTTCAACCTCTATCCGTTCGTCTCTTCCTCGGCTTTAATCGCTTCAGCTTGAAACCACGACTCTCGTCGACGCGTCCCCGTAAAATCACAGGGGAAGGATCGAGCTACTACTTGTGCTGGTAGCCGAGAGGCGCACAGGCATCGTGAAACTCTCGGCGCCGCAGTCAATTTCGTTCGCTTCGCCGTCGTCTGCTGGTATCAAGGGCCGCCTTCTCTATGCGAGGATCAGACGGTAGCCTTCTACTTAGATACGCGGCGCCGACTCGCGCAAATTTCCCTGAAAAACACTAATCCGACGGCGTCCCGTTTCGTCCTTCTATTCCCCTTCGCTTTATTAGTTCAACTAGTGCGACATTGAAGACGGCGAAGGTGCAAAAAGAGGCAGACGAAGATCCATGGGTGCGCCTTTGGACTTTAGGGTGTTAAGAAATTGAGCTTCGAATGCTAATGGGGGGTGTTACGGAGATTTCGTGGGATTTAGACGGTGATTTAAAGAAATGCCGGTGGCTTTTTCTGATCGATGCTACGACGCAAGCTAAAATGCTTCCCATTTGTCAATTCTTTTGCTTTGATAAAATATTTTGACCCCCTTATACAATAAGATACAAAATGGATATTTTATTTCGGAATTTTTTTTATGATTACTCGTGCAGTTACGAAAAATCCGAAAAAATTCTCAGATATGCATCACATTGCCTAGATTATTCCGGATTTTTTTTTTCACAATCTTCCACGCGCCAAATCAAAAGCTATTTACTATTACGTAGTAATATTCTACTAGAAGCTACAAAATGGATATTTTATTATGGAAATTTTTATAATTACTCGTGCGGTTGCGAAAAATCTGAAAAAATTCGCAGACATGTATCTCATTATCCAGAGCGTTCATGATGTTTTTTCATAATCTTTCATGCGCAAATTTACAAGAAAACAAATTTAAACTACAGCAAAAACATCCCAAAACGTAAGCAAAAATTTTTCCATCAGAATTTTTCGATTCTTTAACCGTGCTGACGACTGTATATTAATGTGTTACACTATAACGTAATTGTATACCGATTATTAACTATTTGCTACATGTGGTATTATCGCGTTACTATATATTGCTATCTGGCTGTAAATGTATTCGTGCCCCATTTTCTCGTGACGTCTACAAAAGAAGAATTTTTCAGCTATCGTAGAAAGATTGAAGAAGGTCATCGATTAAATTGCTACACAGATAATTGATTATATTTATTTCTCAACTTAGACACATCAGAGAAACAAGGCGAATATACGTTACAATCCAATAGAATTTATACTACACAATCCATTATATATACTGATTGCAACAGCTGCAATGTAATTAGTATACTCCCTGTAATCTTAAGCATGAAACCTGAAATTCGTCAAATTGACCATCTTCGTGAATCTAATGTTAATGTCTAAACGTTCGTGTGAGACGCGGAAAAGAATTTCAAAGAAATATGAAATACAAAATTGAATTGCACTAGAATTATGATTCCCACAAATAGGATAATAAATCACTATGAAGTTTCCCAACAAGCTTTCGCACAACAATCATTCGCGTCTTGATGATCGGAAACAACGCGAATACCTGTCCGTTAATTAAAGCCTCGGTCGATGTTCAATGGCTCGTAACGAATCGCGAATAACATATTTAACAAACCGCGGTACGTGTTCGTACGTCATCGGCCGTATTTGCACTTAACCAGTCCGCATCTCTTTGATTTAATTGCAGAAAAAGCCACTTAATTGCCTGCAGTCGTTCGCAGCCGGCTGAAAAGAAAACTACAAATGCGTCTCTGACTTTTTCACAGGTTTTTTTTTCTTCTTCTGTCTTCTTAGAAGAGAGTCCCTTTTTCTTTTTTAACATCGCCATGCTTCTCGCCGCTGTCAGGAACAATGGCGGTCGCATAATGCGGAGGAAACGCGAAACGTTGACGAGAGATTCGCTAGCGGTGGTGTTTTTAAGCCAATGGCGGGCGTTAATGCGACGAACAGCTCGTTCTGTCGTGTATTTTTGAAACAATGACTCGGTGGCATTTTTCTTTCACACGTATCTATGTCTTCCGTTGGTCCGTTCCACCCTTCGACGCCTTCGTCGCCGTAAAATTTCTCGCCAGCCTTTTGTCCGCACGCAAAAACCTCTTAGATTCGACGTGTAGGGACTGCGAAACTTTTTCGCGTCCTCTGATAGAGTGGTGTTTTGTGTAACTTCTCCCTTTTCCCGTATATTTCGCTACAGAAGAATGAGCCCTTTTTTCGTCCGATACACAAACCATCGAGAAACCTTGGGAATACACGATAAATATACATCGAATCGAAAGAATCTTAATCTTTCGCTTCGGAAAAAACGACGTTGCGGATTGCGGAATTTTCTACGAGCTATGAACACAAGTGAATTCGAAATTAAGTATCGTAACGATGCGTTAACGGTATTCAAGATATTTTGTAACGAAACTCTATTTCAAATGCTTGACAGGAAACAACTAAAGCGCCGTACGTTCGATAAAACTCTGAAGATCTCCGAAAATTCAACTACCTTCAAAAACATAGCAAATTACCAATTTGCGATAAACAGACTGTGGATTTTTATGCACATTTATATTCTCACAAGTGCAAATAAGAAACGAGACATTAACGCAAATCCATTTTACCATCTAAACATTGCAACTTGAATTTTACTTCGACTTCTTTGCAAATCTCTGCATCGTATTTATTTACGTTGCGCTATTCTGCGAGTTCAAATTTACCACAAAATGCATAAAGATCCTTATTTCAGTAATAAAGTAGAAAAACGCAAGTTTGTTAAAAATCCCCGCGTAATGGATTGACGTCTGCCTTGCTGAACAGCGAAATGGCGACAAGGGGGAAGCCCAGACAAATTTCTGAATTCGAAGAAGAAGAATGCAAAAGCACGCGTCATATTTTTTCTCTTCAATTACACACTTCGCGGTACGCTTCGTTGCGAACGACAGCTTCTAACAAGCTTTTCATCTTAAAGAGGCTACCAAGGAAGACGAAAGCGCGGAGCCACGCGAGCAGTTGTTTCGCAACGCGTGATTAACGGAAAACTTATGACCGTCCAATTTATCAAGCGCGATAAAACGGAGCGCAAGAAAAATTTCGTTCGCCGAGCATCGTTACGAGATCCTTAAGCGGAGCTTAAAAATTGTCGTAATATTGATTTCGGTTCTTAAAACGGATACGAAGAACCTTTATTTTGCATAACCCTGACAGAGTACTGAAATCTTTCAGCGTATCGATTTCACTTCTGTTTTTTTAGAAGCATCAGATTTCCGCATCGGTTCCGAAACGATTCTAAAATCGATTCCTGTTTCGATTCCTTTTTTTAATTGCAAATACTAAATGTTATAATCGTAAATTAGTGTATATATATATATATATATGTATATTTCGAACACACTAATGAAAAAAGAGATATATTATAATTATACGTATCATTATTTCATAAAACGAAAAGCGCCCATTAATGCATTTCTCCTTTTGCTTCGCTTATTTTAAGCTCGCCAAAATCCATTAACGCAGAACTGTTACAAAAATACGGTTGGAAGATTGGAACGGAAACATCCAGTTGCTCTGCTAAAAAGTTGATTCTGTATAGTGCTTGCTGTTTAACGAAACGGAAGCCAAACGTCAATATTATATTTACGTTATAACTTTTGTAAATATTATTGCAATAATAAGGGCAAAAATAAAGATGATTTAAAAAAATACTTATTTCAACGTTTTGCTGGTAATTAATTACAAATACAAATATTTCTCTTCCTTCTATAACAATGTTGCGAAAAATGTGCATATATATACACATTAGGTATATTATATTATTATATATATATTAAGTATATATATTATATATTATATAATCCAATGGTAAGTAAAGATTATTATCCGCGAAACTTTCCATTATTCTTATCAATGGTGTGTCATAGGCCATGGACGAGTTAAACGCATGCTACCATACATAAGCACTTATCAAACACGATCATTCGGTGTAGCGTCGAAATCATCGTTAAGGGAAAAATTCCCTGGCTCGGCGATCACAGCTTCATACTTAACGATCTCAATTTAGTCGATTGCTCGTTATCGAGCTGGCTCGAGAGATTAATTTGCTGGAAGAAGACTGGGAGAAGAGCACGTGCTTCGAGTTCACGGAAGCCGATCGATCACGAGAACGGTAGTCACGAGACAAACAATTGGCAGGCCGCAAATTAAACGGATGACTCGTCGTTACAGTCGCGTCTTCGTACGTTCGTTGCCTCATCGTGATCCAGCGGAGCCTGGGGAACGCGTGCAAATTTATTCGCGACGCGTGATTCTCATCAACGCGGACCGAAGTTGGGCATCCATCGATCAATATAATATTAGGTTGTTGCATACGAAATGCGATCGATTTTACGCAGCTCAAAGTTTTGTAGCCATTAATTAATTAACCCTTTGAGTGCTATGGACGCATATGCGCGATCGATTTTACATATAACGCGTAGAGTTTACAAATTCGAGTCTTACGACGCAATAAATAATTAGCGTAAAATGTTCATCGGATTTGAATTCGGAAGCATCGTACTGATTAATAAAGATCACAATATTCGTATTAAATATCATGTGTCCGCGTGATCCGTGAAAATAGACGCAGAAACGCGTCGATCTCCTATAATTATTTAGCGTTCAGATAGCTAAAAGTAATATTAAATGGCATTTACTCTACGCAAATATAAAACTTGGAGCTTGCTGAATTTAACGCTATTAATAAATCGTTAAATTGCTTTAAAAGGGAATAGCAAATAATGAAGTAAAATGAACTATGCGTGCAAGTCAAATTCGAATGTTCTTCGTAGAATGCTCCTTAAAATTGAAAATAAAGTACAGAAATTAGAAACGCACTCTGTTGCAGACGACTAGGTGTATATACCTTGCTTACTCGCGTTGCAATTTCCTGCGATAAATTAAAAATGGCGAGGAAGATTCACCGACAGGTGTTGTTTTCTAGAGTTTATTCACAATATATATTGCGTGATTTGTGCAAGTGTTGGTTCTGGTGGTTGATGGCCTCGTGTCGGTGTCTTGTAAGCTACTGATGTGGCGTGTAACCTTATGTGTTGGCTTTGGTGGAGTTATGGGCCGGGTCGAAGTGGATTTTGGAAGGTTATTGGTGGGTGAAATTGTGGAGGTGTGGGTTAGCAGGTGGAAGGATTATTATGGCAATTTCTGGATTAGCCAGTTTCGTCGCCGAGGCCCCGCGTTGACCTTGCTAATGAATTTTTAATGAACGGCCATCATATTTTGGCCATCTGGGGATTCACGAAGTCGCAGGCCCGTGGGCCAGTCTCCTTCGAACGTCGTTTATGGGGGTGCATTCGCGAGGACAGTACCGTAACGCTCAACACATTCTTTAATTACGTTACAAGTAGAGCATTTTAAGCTACATAAAATCGGCCATTTCTTTCTTTTTTCTTTTTAAACTTGTTAAAATCGGAACCAATAACACGTCCACTATTTTACTTAACTTTGTTTTACTTAATTCTGACTTATTTCTTATTTCTGTCTTATCGTATACCAATCGGATTCGTCCCGTAAATTAGTAACTTTATTCTTTTAATAATAGTTTATAATAGTTTCCTTTAATAACTTTCTGTTCTGTTAATAATAGTTACTAATAGTTTTATCCTTTCGTGTTTTTGCGTATTGTATTATATCAACGAATGGGACTTTATCGCGTTTATCAATCATTTAAATTAAATTGCTGCCCAACTCCGGCGCAGATCAACGAAATTTTTATTCCACGCAACGAACCGTTAAAGCTTTTGTTATCCGTAATACCGTAATTTTTCTATTCACCCGCGTTTCGAAAATTTATACTCGCCTCGTGGAATTACGAGCTTTCGCGCGCAAACTCTGCACTCGCCTATTTCTGGACAAATTTGCGGCAAAGTTCATTCGAGTGAAAGTGGTTTTCTTTTCTTTTCTTTTTTTTTGCCATTGTTCGTTTGGTTCGATGGATCAACTGTTGAAGAAACTACGCTTTTCTCTTTGTTCCTTAATAGCCCGAGTGAAAATCGTTTAACACAAACAGCGCGGCGCCGTTTGGACGGGATTTTTCACCGGAAGATTGCTTTTTTCCTAGAATGATCGACGGTTTCGAAGCGATAGGGAAAGCTGCACCTCTGTGGCCAACGGATAAGCTTCCACAAAATACCGAGCGTGTTCTGTTTTCTTTTTTCATCTTCCACTTCGAGCACACTTCGTCGACCTGTAACAAGGAGGACCTTCCACTTCGATGAAATCGATGCACTTCGATTTATAGATTTACGAACCGTCCGACCTATAATCGTGCAACCAAGCCTGCCGATGTAAAGTGAAAAATTTGTGAAACAAAGCAGATCGATGACGAAACTAGATCATCTTCCCCTCTCTTTGGAGTTCAGAAATTATTTACGATGATTAGACTGCGGATTTTTATGCATTCATGAGAAATTTATGTTTTCAAAGATGCGCATAATACGTGGAATATGCAACAATGTACGAAACATTTAAAGCGCGATAAAAATTGGAATATTTAAATGGTGAAGCAATCGTTTGTTTCCTTTCGCTTCGTTTCTTTAATCTCGTTAATAGAAATACGAATTTGTATAAATTTCGCAGTCTAATGATGATTGTTGCAAGACTATGGAAGATGATAAATTTCAACTTTGCACGGAAAATTTGAAAAAGATTATCTATTGCTACAAACTTATTGCAACTTGTATTAAAATGTACGCAACTTGATTTTAATTATTAGAATAGTTCATTAAAAAGACTTCTTGATCGTTTTTTCTATCTTTAAATTGTGTATTCGTTGAGTTGTTAAATGCAACTTGCATTAAAGTGAACGCAGCACGAATTCGGCTAAAGAAACAATTTATCGACAACATTTTTAAATCAAGTTTCACTGTTTCGTATTGATTATTAAGGGTTTGTTAACATAAAATGATTTCACTTGACAGTGTAATAATTGACAATAAAGAAAATTCAATTTGCGTCGCGATGAACGCAATTTGACTTCGACTATCGAAAAAACTAATAAAAGATATTTCTAGATTACCTTTTGGTTGTTTTAAATTGTTCATTAAAAGTTTGCCAATTTACAAACCGTTCAATACAGCAGTGCAATAATTTTCAATAAAGAAAATTCAATTTGCATCGCGATGGACGCAATTTGATTTCGATTATCCAAAAACAGTTCTAGATTATTCCTTGTTGTTTCAAATTGTTTATTAAATGTTTGCCAATATAGAAATGATTCCACATAGCAACGCAATAGTTTGTATCTAATAAAGAGATCGTCAAAGTAAGAATTTATATCAAATCTATTGAAAATGTTATTCCTAATTGCATGATACTAAATCATCATCTATCTTGGATCATTCGGAAATTGTTTATAATAATTGTACGAAGACTAGGAACAAACCTAATAAATTCCAGCGTGATGAAAAAAATCGCAAAATACGCCAATTAATTTACGATGTAATCGAGACGCGTAGCTTAACTTCAGCCATCAAAAGCACGACCATAATCTTCTAAGATACAAAGACAAACAGGCGAAATGAAATCCAATTGCCGAAAGAAAAATTCGCGGAAGATATACAGAATTTTTGCGTGATGAGTGTACGAAAACCAGAAGCAAATTTGAACAATTTCACGTGATGGAATAATTTGCAAACGATGCACTTACACGTATCTTAATTTAAACACAATCACGAAACGCAGCTTAAATTATATTAGAACCAAGAAATGCAGCTTAACTTGAACCATCGAAGGAACAACTACAATCTTCTAAGATACAAACACAAGCAAGAGAAGTGGAATCCATTTGCCAATAAAAATATTCGCAGGAGATGTACGAAATTTTTACGTAAACCAGAAACAAATAAAAATCAATTTCAACGCAGTAGAAAAATATGAGCATCTTAATTTATAGAACACAACCAGGAAACATAGCTTAATTTAAAGCATCAAAAGAGCAACTATACTCTTCATACAATAAGATACAAAGATAAAGAAGAGAAATGGTATCTATTTGCCAATAGAAAGATTCGCCAGAAACTATACGGAATTTTTACGTAAAACAGAAACAAATTAAATCAATTTCAACGCGATAGAAAAATTCGCAGAAGCAGTACGCCGACCAAGAAACGGAGCTTAACTGGGACCACGAAAAGGGCAAGCGCAATCTCCTAAAGGTACGAAGACAAAAGGGAGAAACGGAATCCATTTGCGTGGTGGAAAAGCTCGCCAGAAGGTGTAGGGAATTTTTACGTGACCAGTCCATTTCCGGTTGTACAATATTTCGCTTTTAAACATTCGATTTTTCACCGTCACGGTTGGACAAACGCTGCGGTTCCGCCTGCAAATGGCGATCGCCTGCAAATTTAATCGAAGCTTTCATCCAGCATCGCTTTTCAAAATCATTGTATTGCCACCACTCGCAACTGTGACATGCATAAAACAGAAAGGACTTGAAAAAAAAGCGAAGAGAGAGAGAGAGAGAGAGAGAGAAAACGAAAGACAGAGAGAGAAGGGAGAATAGAAAACTCGTAGAAAAGAAAATAGAAAAATAGAAAAATTCGTAGTAATAATCTAGAGACGGGATAAAGATATTATAACGATATGAAAATATGCTTATAAAGGTATATTTAAAGGTAGAGACGGTAAGTTATATAAATTAAAATGGTGTCTATGTTTTGTTTTTATAAGGATGTATTTAAAGATAGGGACAGTAGGGATGTTAACCCTTTCGTTACGAAGGACGTATATGTACGTCCTCAAAAATTGAATAATCATTTGCAAACGTTGCACGTACTCATTTTTTATCGCACAGTATTATTTCTATTAGGATTGACACATACTCCATCGTAATTAATTATGTGGAGTATATAAATATTTCTACTCGTACTGCTTCTCTAATAATAAAAATTGCTCTCGTCTATGCATCGAGAATTCTTCTTCTTTTAAAGTGCCGTAGCGAAAGGGTCAAAAGTTGTATAATTAAATATGTATATAAGTTTATAAGGATGTATTTAAAGATAGGGATAGCAGATATATTAATAGTGGTATAAAATGAATAGGTACATTAAACATGAAGGATAACGATGTAAAGCAAAAATGTATGTAAAATGTAAGATAATAACAGTTTAACCCTTTACCCTAAAATAACGAGACGTACTCGTGTTACAGTTTCCATAAAACCGCCTATTTTATTAAGGATAAAATGTAATTTGAACTCCAATTTTAACTTTGCAGCGTAAGATTGGAGGTTATTAAATAAAAATTGCCTTCAACATTCAAATAATTTGTTCGTGACACGATATAAAAATAGTAGATCAACCAATGATGGTTTAACTAGATAATAATCTAGATAAATAAACTAGATAAATAATCTAGATAAATAAAAACTAATAATCGTAGGCCAAGGGGTTAATGAGTGAGAATTCTTTCGTAAACCCAAGTTCCTTTTTCAATAATGGAGAGGCTGAAAAATGAACTCATGTATATATAGGGTTATCCAAAATAGACTATAGGAACACCTACCTTCACTTTTTGTCTTTCCCTTTCTGCTTTACCCTTTTCTAATCTGTTTTTTATTTCTATTATCTTCGTCCGTTCTCGTTTTCAATTTTTATTCTTTTCACCTCTATTTTACTAACAAACATGACGTTTCACGGATATTCTCATTCAATATCCTAAAGGTACTTTTGGATAACCCTATATATACGTAACTATGTATAGTTGGTAGCTTTATGCGTTTCCAGGGATTCGATTCTCGAAGGAAGCGTATTCAACGAGACGAATATAATGGACTGTGACATCCCGAAATAACGTTGCGTAAAAGGCAATCCTCGAAAGACGCCCCGATCTGCTTCTTTTATTCCAGCTGCCGGGTTCAGGAATAAGCGAGAGAAACTTCAGACGTACGAGCCGCGATACAAATTCGCGTCTCATGAAACTTTCATTACAGATCGATTCCCTCCCTTTCGCTCGTCGATTTACAAATCGAGTATTAAAATCCACTCTTGGATCGTGGCAATCGCTTCTACCATTCGACAAGTCGCTCCACGCGTGCAGTATTTTCTATCGGTTCCCTTCTCGCATCTTGGAAACACAGTGATTCAATCGCCTCTCATTATAATACTAATAATATTGCGAAACCGTTTGCAGAATATATATATGCATTCTATTCATAGTTCTATTCATAGCCATTAAACTCCGCATATAAACTCCTGTAAACATGCGTATCACCAACTACTTTTTATACGTTGTTTTTATAAGATCTTTTCCTTTTCTCGTTTTATTGTCAATTTTCTTTCATATGCTTCTGTATACCTTATATCGTATTTCTATTCTCTCCTGTACTCTAACGAGGATTTACCTCGTTTAATAAATAAACAAATAGATAAATTATATTCGTAAAAGTTCTCTGCGGAGAATGCCCAAATATTTTCGCGAGTCCAAAATGTTCCCTTAGATTTAGCTAACGTTACACTGTAGCAATCGTGCAGAATTAATACAAGACTTTATGAACGCGATAAATGGTTTAAAAATACGTGTTTAAGGGAAGCAGAAAGGGTATCCAGGCGCCTGGAACGATGTCGGAAGCGGGGATAAGGATTTTTCTCGTAGGATCGCTCGAATTGCCGCGTGTCGCGACGCGTCGCGTCGGTTCTGTTTCGTTGCATCACGAGACGCGGTTGGATCGACGCCAAATCGCGACGATGCACGGATCGAGAAACTGCGCTTGTCGCTTGCGATTCGACAGCCGGATTCCAAACGCAAATAGGATCCACGTTCTTCTTCGTTTCACGGTTTCCCGGCATCCGGTTTGAACGATCCTTTGCTTGTTTGCATTCGGGTAACGATATTTTAGATAATCTTCCCGAAATTTATTCGGCAATCTTATTTTTTTTTTGTATTTACTCGGTGCTTCGGAGATTTTATGGAGTATCTGGCAAGAAAGAAATATTAACCGTTTGATTTACGCATCTCTAAGCAGCTGCACGTTTTAGAGACAGGTATTTTTTGTTGGACATTATGCTAGATAGAAAGTATTGGAATATTGGTCGGTGTTTCGGCTTCTTATAGGAATTATTAACCCTTTGCACTTTGGGGATTTCTATTCTACTCGGATCGCCATTTGCAGACTTTATTTTTGTCAAAGTAACTATTAACAGTGGGTTTACAAAATGTGTCAATTTAACGAATTTCGAATTCTATCCTTAAATTTACAAAAAACACTGGTATTATTTTTTAGCAATTAATGTTGGCTTTGATTGATGCGATAATATGAATACATACGGATATTCATTCATCAGTTGTTTATGTATAATGTAATATATTTTATGTATATATTTACATATTACGTATATTATCATATATTGTGTATTATATAATATTACATATTATATTATTATGTATATTATATATATGTTATATATATTATATTATATTATGTATATTATATATATGTTATATATATTATATTATCTATATTATATATACGTTATATATAATATATTATATTATGTATATTATATATACGTTATATATATTATATTATATTACGTATAATGTGATAATTTATGTATTATTTATGTATAATACACTTATATCTTAGCCTGTGAACTTACACTGTTAATGTTCGTGAATCTAGTGTTAAAATGTTAAAGAAACTTCGAAGGAACCAATTGAATTTGGCTACCAATATTCTAAGCCGTAAATTTTAACTTCAAATATTATGTCTGTCTTGTCACGATGTCTTTTTCCTTTTTTAAATTCGCGCTTCTGTTTTTAAACTTTCCCAGTACGGAATATGGTAATTTGAAAAAGGTGGAAGGGAGATTTGGTGAAAAATAAAATTTGCGGACAGCGTCCTGTGAAGTGCCATCCAACCGAGACGCGAGGCTTCGCCGTTGAAGCTCCGCTTTTTTTCCTTTTTTTTTTTTATATTTCAAACGTCGCTCTTGACGTCACGTTGATGTGTCTTTATTTTTACGCGCGCAGCACGATGCACGCCAACGTGTAAAGGCTGATCCTTAATTGCGTGTCAACGTTTCGTACGTTTATAATACACGATAAGAAGCCGTGATATACGAACAAAAATGAGCAGTTAAAACGGCAAACAACAGAAGTGTCAAAAGTGATATGTTTCACTTGGAAACAGAAAAACATAGACGAAGCTCATCGAGCAATCATTAATTATTATTAAAGTGAAAAATGATTTAGTCAGTTACTTTCTTTCAAATTTTTCTTGCATTTATTATCTTCGAACTAATTAACTTTGCATTTTGTAATTATCACGATTTTGTTAGTAGAATACTAAATTAGCGTCCGACTAAGACTAATTACAAAGCAAAAGATTGCATTTTATAGGATTATTAAGATTTAATTTTATATTATAGAGTTTCTAAAATTTGGAATCTAATATTTCAGACTTTTGGAAACCACAGTAAGCAACTTTTCTACTTGTAAATTTCTCAACTTAATTAGCAGAATGCTAAGGTAGTGTTCGACTAATTAAAAAGCAAAGGACTGCATTTTATAGGCCTAACTTTATTTCTCAAATGTCTAATTTGAGATTAGAGATAATACTATTAACCTTAACTTTAACATTAACCATTTTCTTGCATTTCATTGAATGATTTATATAAACCGAATCGCTGAACGTGCAAAACGCGAAGCAATAAAAATGAGGAGTATTTGCAAAAGATTGCCGGATATGTTAACAAATATTTGTAACTCGGAGGAGATCTATTGATTCAAGGCGTAAAACTGGTTCGATCGGTAGTGATAGATTACGCGGAGAAAGAGAGTGCACAAAGCCTAGAACGTTATACAATGTTTAATGTTTAAACACGCGTTTGGCGCTCGCGCGTTAATATGATAAATTGGCCTTAAATCACTTTACGTACACACGAACGTCGAGGCTGTTATTAACGCAGCAGATCCATCGAGAGCTACCGCAATTATCCAATTATCTGTCATAGAAAAATATCCTCGTGAATCACGAGGGTGTTACGAATCTACTTGCAAAAGGGGAAAACAAAACGGCGGTGATGAGACGTTAATTGTGGATATAATACCGAGATAAGACTAGAAACTTCCTACGAGATTTCACAGCTTCTTCGATCGCTACCGAGTTGAACGAGTGCAAAGTGCGTACGGTGAACTCAAGATATTTACAAGCCGTTTCAGTAATCGTGGTACAATCGGGAAAGAAGTAATACTTAAAAGTATTGATGCAAAAAGTTTTCGGCCAAACGCGATAATATAAACGTGGCTAAAAATGCCAATGTTTTTGTGATGCAAAGTGCTATTGTATAATTGTAAAACCTAATAGAGAATATATAGACAACACGGAGAAGTATTAGTTAATAAAAATGTCCCCAAAAGTGAAAATAATCTTTGAGAAATTCCGTTTACACGATGGGAAAAATCTCGTAATATCAATGCTATAATTTATTAAATATGCAGACGTGGAAATATTAAAAAATATTCGGTAAAGTATCGTTATATTATTGAGCAGATTTATTTTCTCTTTTTCGATAGTAAACGATTATTTTTATTCTTTTCCTTTCCCCATTTATTTTATATTATATTTTTGTAGTCTTAATGATGTAATCATACGATCCAATATTCTAATTTGTTACCAGCATACATCAGTCGTTGCAAAAGGTTGAATTTGGAGTGCAAAAACGTGTAACAATTTTTATTCAATAATCGACATAGTCCACTCGTGCACGATAAAGCTCGGAGAAAGTTAAGCGCACGCGTACTCGAGGAACATTAAAAATCGATTTCCTCGATAAAAATGTCTCCAACGAAAAAAAAATAATTGTATTTAAATTAAAACTCAGGAGCTCGGAGAATAAACCAAATTACTCCAGAATTGAGGTTTTTGGAAAAGTACAACGCGACCAAGGCGAATACCAAGATCTGCATCTCTTTTCAATCGTCGATACAAGAGAATTAACTAAAATAATCGGAATTCAAAAAGCAAACACTTGCAGAGAAATTACAAAAATAAAGTTGTTCTCTCTTTTGGCGGGACTGTCGGCAAACAAAGATTGCTTTTAATTAACGACTTCATTAGCGGCGATAAAAAAATATTATTCAGCATCACCCGCGGGCAGATCGAAGATCTCTTGCGTCATTCGCGGGATCCACTATCAATCACGGGATTCGAGCTCTCGTTAATCAAGAATAGGGGGGGGGGGGGAGGATACGGAGTCACGCCGTGATAAACACCGACACCTAATTAACGATTTCAGTCACGTTAAACGATAGCAGGATTATCGACGCCCCCTTCCAACGATTCTTCGTTAGTTACACGAAAATTTCTAGACGCCGCGCAACGCGTCGAGCTAAAAAAAACAATTGATGTAACATAGGAAATTTGGTAGATTAATATGCTTCTACTGCTGCTCTACGATTGGATGAAGCAATAACGACATAATACTATCTAATAATAGTAATACTATGGTATCTAATACTCCTAATACTATCCGACAACGAGAACAAAACAGTTTACGAATTGCATTGTTGTCCGCAAGTAAGTTGATTTTTGTACTTTAGCCTCTGATCGAAGCACTGTGCGTCGTATCCTCGGTTCCAACAGCATAACCGACACTTGTGTCGCGGCGATTAATATTCGTGTACGACTGACCGATAAACGACAGGGATATTTGAAAAGCGATTTTTTGTAACGAAGATAGTCTTCTTGAAAGCGTTTAGAACAGTGACGGATAGACATGCGCGAATTTACACGCGGTGCGAGTTGCCAGATTGCAGAGTTTATTTTGGTCGGTTGAGCAACTCGGATGCAATAATAGTGATTTCCCGCTTGACAAAGTATTCCCGATGATGCGCGATCGCCAAACAACGATAAACGCTTTAACTCGAAATATTTTATAACGTTAGCGTTCGCTACGCGAAATCGAAATAAGTTTATCCTTTCTTATCTCCGCGAGATTGTTGTCGCTTGTTAATTACAAGTGGATCGCGTTTATTTATGTAAACTGGTAAGTTCATAAATAAAGCAGAGAAGCGGTAGAATGAACAGGAAATATTTTGGAATCTCTTTTATCTTGGACTTTGTCGTCCGAATGCTGCATCCAAACGGAATATTTCTTAATCCTTTGAGTGCGGATTTAATGGTGGTACTTTTACATAAAGTGGTGATTTAAAGTTACTATTGTACTTATTTATGTGCGCAGCGTTAAAGAGGATATTTGTACTTCTCTCAAACATGTATTTGCAATATTTTAAACATTAATAATTCTTATTAATGTCGCGTTTATAAAATAGAAACGTTAACGTACGTTAACAACGCGTAATACTCAAAGGGTTAATTAAACTGTGTATAAAGTTGCGTAAAATTTGTGAACAAAATTTGATATGCTCGAACCAACAGTTTAAAAGATAAGTAACTCGGAAAATCGCCGAATACGCTAAAACGAAAAATACTCATCCGATTGTTCAATCTAAACTACGAATCTGAAATGGTTGCTTTAAGAGGATATCAAGGACGAGTGCAGCAATGTTACGAAATAAGTATTTTGTAACCAAGTACGTTTCTATCAAGAGAAATGAAAAGAAATTGCACTAACTTTTCTATTAAACTTCGTAATTTATTTTGTTGGATTCTATATTGCTTTTCTCATCCAAATTTCTCATAAACTGCTAAGCACTCGCGATCTAATAATAAATTATTCTCAAAACTACCGTGCACATCGCGAGTTTGGTTTTCCGCTCAGTTTGCAGCAGGAATTCATTTTGCTCGAGTGAAATTGGAAGTTTCAATATTAGCTTAAAGGGGGAGATTCGAGTAATGGGTCCAAAAAATCGATTTCTTTTTATTGCATAAAAAGAAGAAGAATTATATCGGACTGGAATTGCAAATTAGCTTCAAATAGAAGTAAGTTGTTAAAAGGATTGACTTCTGTAAAATGAGAAGTTTAAACCCGTTCTTCTCCAAATCACATTTTTTAAATTAGCCAGCAATTGTACCTTAAAAAATGACTAACGGATTACGCTGATCCAAATTGAACATCTTTTGTAATCGTGTTAATAAAGAATTCTTACAAAAGTAATATTACGAGGCAGCGGATGTTTATGCAAATTCATACTTTTATTAACAAAATTAAAGAAATTGAATCTTAAGTTGATTCAAAGTGCAATAATTCGTATTGTACTTTGAATATTTTGTACATTTTCACATATTACACGCATTCTGTGTATTATTGCATATTTAAGTTTCCCATAATTGCATGAAAATCCACAGTTTAATTATGAGATACTTGGAACGCGATAAATGCAATCAATCGTTAAAATCTTTCCCAAATCATAAATTAAAGTGTTTACCAAAAGATCTTATTTACTCTTGGAAAATTGTTTGCATATTTACTTATGTGTATAGCAGTTCAAACGCCACACTCTAGAAGAACGATAAGACTTTTTAACCCGATTTAACCCAAAGTATAGAAAGTGACGAAAAGTTTCGCCACAATTTTATCTCATAAAATAATTGCCTAAAATCACTTATATTTCAACCACTTATTCGAGTCCCCCATTCTTCTTAATTGTCACACGAAAAAAATCGTTACGCGAGCGGATTAAGTAGCGATAAAGAAGTCTCTCGGCACGTGAATGGCGAAGATACAATTTTCGATGAATCATAGAGTTTATAGCGGCGAACAATGTGACGTTGTTTACGCGATAAAACACACTTTCACTGATACGCGAAAATATCAAAGTTTAATCAGTCCACTTCAGAGCGAATTACACCGTCGAAAGGCTACCGGTGTTCCCCAGTGTTACACTGAAAAACAAAAAAAGGGACAATAAAACTCATGCATGGCCGCGACTCGTTATTTTTCCCCGCCGGACAATGAATCGCGCGAGTTGAAATGCAATTACGCCAGTCGTTCGCCGCACGTCCCAACTACTTCCCGTGATTTACGGCCAAGAAAATATAATAACCTCACACACTGGCTTCGATTATACCTTGAAAATTGCCGCTCGCGTTTGCGTACCGTGTGACGGACCCAACAGTCGAGAAACAACTGGAAAATACTAAGCAATCAAGGTATAATTGAACGTCAACGCGGAACGAATTATCCGCGAACACCGGCCGCGGCGCCTTTCGCGGCCAATCCTAACGAGAATTACTTGTGCATTTGCATACTAATGTTCCGAGCTCCTTCATCCCCATTGTAGTCGAATTCTGTGCAATCAAAGTGGAAGAACTGAACGTCAACAGGGGCCTCGACTTACAGCTAGTAGAATGCGTTTTGGCCTTCAAAACTGATTTCGGACGCGTGTTGCGGAATTTATTGTATTTTAGGTCGATATTGAGTTATAGGAAAAGTTCGCCAGCATATTTGATAGCATCGATATTAAATTTTGTCGGGTGTTGTGCAATTGGAGAAGGATTATTCCCGAAGTGGCTAATAATATACAGTAGCTACTATAAGTTTCCACAATCAGATTATAATTCTGCTTCAATTTGAATTGCATATTAATCAAATTCTTTTCGCAGCCAATTTGATCAGATAATCTTTTATAAGCTGCGAGAAAACAACGTATTTGTATTAGCTTGGCCAAAATGTCATTTCGTTTCTTTATAGTGCGCGTTTGAATTGTACGATACATAAATAAATACGCTACTAATTTTGAAATTGCAAAAAAAGGGGTGAACACAAATATTTTACTGTATTTTCTGAGAAGAGAAATTGTAAAAATTGATTCTATTAATTCTTGTTAACGTAGGCTTGAAACGAAAGCAAATCAGTCTTGCATTAAATTGCTCCTATAGATAAAGTGCAAATTAAAATAAAAATAGATAAAGTGGTCCAAATAGGAACAATATTTGTCCACATTAACACTAGGTTTACGGAACGCGTCACGTTGACGCATTTCAGATTTCATACCTAAAATTATACAAACCGTAAATATTATTTCTCAGTACTTTATGTTAATTTTAATTAATATGTGGCGGCTCTCCTGCACCCACCACTAGAGGGACATACGAAATAGGCTTTCCCGAAAGTACTCGCTCCAACTACCTCGTCCATATATATACCGCCTTTAATCTTCCTTCCAATATCCCAAGTCTAAGGCAGGGCCTGCTAGGTAGCCTTACTAATGAGTCCACTAGCAGGCCCAGGACGAAACGCAACACCCTTCCTTTTCCTATCCTATCCCCTCTCTATAGCACCACAAATACAATGGTATGTATATGTATTCTAATTGATTCTCTTCATCCTCACGCTTCTTCGAATATTTATATACAGTGTACGTATTTCTCCAGAAGCCTGACGAATTATACACGTAACATCCGTAAACCTAGTGTCATGAATGCTGTTATTTAACTAAAGCTGATAAAAAAGAATCCTCTTGCAGTTCACCAATTACACAACGCAAGTGAATATTATCAAATATGCTACGAATTTTCCTTAACAATCCATATATATTATTTATGGTAGCGAAAGGGTTAAATATCCGTGCAAGCGCATAAAGATTCGCCATCGAACGACAATAGACTAATTCTCTATGGACACGTTGGACAGATTCGGCCGTTCTCTTCTAAATGGCTTAACTTTCACGGTGCATCGCCGTGGTACGTCATTGCGCATCGCTGCGCCATGGTTGCATTTGGCTATTCTCCAGATACATCGGGGACCCATGGCGTCCACGGGCCAGAAAAGTTCCAATCCTGACCGATTCTTTACGACGCGACGTGATTTAAATTTCCACCGAACTCAAGTGAACTTCGCTGTTAAAAAAAAAAAAAAGACACACTCGGATCACTCTGATTCATCGCGGCGTATTCGTGTTTTTATTCGCGTAGGTCTGGCTGATCATAACGGGCATAATCTCCTGCCAGACAGAGGCACGCAACGTTTACGTCGAACGCGGCTTCGCAAATTACATACGCGCAGACAGCTTCTTTTTTTTTATCTTTATTGGAGATTAATGTATTCCGTTGCATCGACGATTAATTTGTCACCGATGAAACAGCTGTGGATTATTTGTGCTCGCGAATTGTATCACCTATGCGGAGTTCTCGTGTTTCGCCACGCGTTTGGTTTAGATCAATTGATCGATTAATCGATGCGGATTATAATTAGAGAAACTTGTTAATTAGGAACTATTACCGAATCGAACAAAAAGCGCTCGTTTATCATCGCACTTTCTATGCTAATTATTCTCCCTTCAACTGCTGCGATACTTAATCATGAATCATGGAGTAAAATTGATCTAAGCGTCAGGTAAATTTTAGCGGACTATTATGTGTGATTGTGAGTCAGATCCGAACATCGTGATGTGAAACTTTAATTCATCTTTTACTAATAATACGTTTAACGCGTTAGAACGTCCAGACACGTAGCCTAATCGTTATTTACGCGACCAGTGAATCAAGGAAGCGATGAGATGAACAAATTTATTCTTCTCATTTGTAAATAAAATATACCGCAATTCCTTCAATACGATTGTTTCGTTTAATTATAAAAAAGTATTAAATCCATATCAATCACTCATTTTCTAATAACTTTAGTCGGTGCATCGTTGAATTGAATATTTCAACAATGAAATCCTTTCCCTGAAATTAAACACAAAATCCCATAAAACCTCCCCACACTACCGAAATATCAAATAAATATTAAGGGAATATTTCCCAATAATTTTGTCGGATATACAGTTGAAAATTTCTGCGAGCTCAATCGTTCCTGCTGACAGAATCGATGCTCCAACATCTGACGCATAACGACAGTTGCGTCCATTGTGATCACCAACAAAATATAAATGCATTCGAATGCGCGAAGCTTCGATTTCACCATTTACTATTTTTTCTTTTCCCGATGAGTCAACCATTAGTCATCAACCATCAATCGTCAACCGCATTCGTTTACGAAGGCTCGAAACATTCGAAACTTTTGAAACTCAAAACTTTCGTCACCCCAAATATACTTATTTTCTAAGGAGTATTCATTTTGCCAGGAAGGAACATCTTAACAAACCCCTTTTAGAAAATTCAATTGTCTATCGAATCTAATCAATTGAAACTTAGATTTACTTATAATGTAAGTAAATGGATAAGCGGAGAAACTTCGTGATATATTATTAACCCTTTCGCTACGAAGGACGTATATATACGCCTTGAAAAATTGCACAATCATTTGTTCGAAACATACGTATATATTCTCTACAGTATAATACTGCTTCTCTGTTAATTCATGCAACAATACTACACCATAATTAATCATATACAGCCTCCAAACATTTATATTTATACCATTCACATACTAATAAAAGCGATTCTTATTTATGCTTCGAGTTATCAATTTTAAGATACCGTAGCGAAAGAGTTAATTTTTATATGTCCCATTTTGTGTCTCGGTTGTAATCGATTGATAAAAATGTTTCAATTAATCCAACGTTTGACGCATAACCACAGTTACGTCCATTTTGGCCGCCAACAAAATATAAACGCGTTCGAACGCGTAATGCTTTAACCCTTTGCGGACGAGTGTCGCAAATAGTCGCCCAAGTTTTTTGGTTTCTTCGATATAATATCAATATTTAGTGCAGCGAATTTAACTTAACGTCATTCAAAGACGCTGCTGTTGATAATTAGACAAGAATTTATTAAATCCCTTTCTCAAATGGTTAATAATTCAACGAAAATTAGATTAATATTATATTGTCCTGTTTGCAAAGGGTTAAATTCACCGTTTCATATTTTTCCTTTTCCCGATGAGTCAACCATTAACCATTAACCATAAATCATCAAGCAGATTCGTTGTATTAACTCCTTCCGCGCTAATCGCGATTACGAGAGATAATCATTGCTTTTATCTTTCTTTGAAAATCGCTCGTTGAAGTCTCTCGCTTGATATCTAGAATTTGTATAATAGATGTGATATTTATGTTACGTGTTTAAAATCGCGCTCTTTGATTAGGTGCAACGATACAGAGATTTGTACAGCTGTCACGAAATATGCGATAGTGTCGCTGATGGAGGTTTCGAATAATTTAAGTCACGAAACGCTCTGTGTGCTCTACGACACGTGCGACGACGCTTCTATCGAGTCTTCCAGGCAACGATGGGCGTCGCACGAGTTTCGGTACCATTCTCCTATCCTTCGGCTCGGCAAATATTTGGCCGTGAAACGTTTCGCTGAAGCGGAACAGAAGCTTCTTCTTCGCTCACGAGGCGGGCATTTACCGTCACGCGTGTTTCTGTTTACCTATCCGGCATTTTTCTCGTGCCGCACAGTGCATCGAGTTAAGGCCAATTGAGGGATAAAAATCTAGGGAAGCTTTGAGAAGTTGAAGAGTTAGAAATTCGACATGTTGGCAATTTGAAGCTTTGAGAATTTAAAGCAATGGGAATCCTAAGCTTTGGAAACTCAAAGTATTGGCGATTATAAGCTTTGAAAGTTCAAAGCATTGGGAATTGAAAGCTTTGGAAATTTAACGCATTGAGAATTTGACGCTTTGAAAAGTTGAAGAATGAGAAATTCGTCATATTGAGAATTCGAAGTTTTAGAAATTCGGAGCATTAGGGATAGCAAACTTTGAGAATTCAAAGCATTGAGAATTTAAAGCAATGAGAGTCCTAAGCTTTGGAAGCTCAAAGTATTGGCGATTATAAGCTTTGAGAGTTCAAAGCATTGAGAATTGAAAGCTTTGGAAACTAAACGCATTGAGAATTTGACGCTTTGAAAAGTCGAAGAATGAGAAATTCGTCATATTGAGAATTCGAAGTTTTAGAAATTCAGAGCATTGGGGATAGCAAACTTTGAGAATTCAAAGCTTTGAGAATTTAAAGCAATGAGAGTCCTATGCTTTGGAAACTCAAAGTATTGGCGATTATAAGCTTCGAGAGTTTAAAGTATTGAGAATTGAAAGCATTGGAAATTTAACGCATTGAAAATTTGACGCTTTGAAAAGTTGAAGAATGAGAAATTCGTCATATTGAGAATTCGAAGTTTTAGAAATTCAGAGCGTTGGGGATAGCGAACTTTGAGAATTCAAAGCATTAAGAATTTAAAGCAATGCGAGTCCTAAGCTTTGAAAACTCAAAGTATTGGCGATTATAAGCTTTGAGAGTTTAAAGTATTGAGAATTGAAAGCATTGGAAATTTAACGCATTGAAAATTTGACGCTTTGAAAAGTTGAAGAATGAGAAATTCGTCATATTGAGAATTCGAAGTTTTAGAAATTCGGAGCATTAGGGATAGCAAACTTTGAGAATTCAAAGCATTGAGAATTTAAAGCAATGAGAGTCCTATGCTTTGGAAACTCAAAGTATTGGCGATTATAAGCTTCGAGAGTTTAAAGTATTGAGAATTGAAAGCATTGGAAATTTAACGCATTGAAAATTTGACGCTTTGAAAAGTTGAAGAATGAGAAATTCGTCATATTGAGAATTCGAAGTTTTAGAAATTCGGAGCATTAGGGATAGCAAACTTTGAGAATTCAAAGCATTGAGAATTTAAAGCAATGAGAGTCCTATGCTTTGGAAACTCAAAGTATTGGCGATTATAAGCTTCGAGAGTTTAAAGTATTGAGAATTGAAAGCATTGGAAATTTAACGCATTGAAAATTTGACGCTTTGAAAAGTTGAAGAATGAGAAATTCGTCATATTGAGAATTCGAAGTTTTAGAAATTCAGAGCATTGGGGATAGCAAACTTTGAGAATTCAAAGCTTTGAGAATTTAAAGCAATGAGAGTCCTAAGCTTTGGAAACTCAAAGTATTGGCAATTCTAAGTTTCGAGAGTTCAAAGCATTGAGAATTGAAAGCTTTGAACTTTGAAAGCATTGGAAATTCAGCGCTATGAAAATTTCAAGCGTTGTGGCAATTTGAATTCGCTAAAAAAACTGTATCGCGTGAACAAGCTGTAATACTATATTATGAATTGCATTATTAACGATAACGCAAGTTGACCGTTTCATTGTTGTCTCTAATTAACGCACCGTGCGCCGCGTGGCGATTTCATTTTTTTTATATCGCGCGCGAAAATTACGCAAAATCCGTGGTTATTTCGAAGTGTCCCGTGACACGACTAAGAATACCGCGCGAAATCACGCCGAGTTACAAATTTGCAATTCTAAATCCTCGTATAACCTATGCACTCACGCGGAGTGGTAAAACGGCAAACAACTTAAACCTCGTAATCCGAATGAATTTCGAAGTTAAACTTCGAGTATCCCTAGCAATCTTTAAAGAAATCTTCTTTGTTCGAATAATATCTCGAGCAAATATTCGCTCGCGGTGCGGTGCTCGAGATAAGGAAGAGTGACGCACGAAATCGGATTACGGATAATTTTCGAATTTTTACCCGCGGCCTTGCATTCTGCCCGCCAAAAATTTCTCTACTTAAGAGAAATTGAATTATAAACGCATCCACGGACACGCTGTATCACGTGAGCTTTTGTGTTTTGCACCTTTGGAGAAATGGAGGCCAATGGAAAATTCCAACGATGCACAGGCCAGGCGCATCGGCGGTTTAATATTATGCAAGTTTGACGTATTATGCTAGACTGCTGATCACAGTGTTTAACCGATTTATCCGTCGGCAAACACGCGTACGTTGATTCATGATACCGTCAACAATTAGTTCTCACAGGGGGCAATAAATTTCGTTGGCACCGGCAAACACGGAGCCCGGCAAACGAAGTCAAATAAAACCCCGCACGGCGCGTTGTTTCGCTGCACCGGCGGAACTTTCTCTCCCTCTCCTCCTCCTTCCATCCTTACTTCACTTCGAATTCTGTGTCTGCAAACAATGTCAGAAGTGCAAACTCGCTCGCAAAGAAAGAGACAGCGTGTTTGCCAGCGAATAATAGCCTTTTCCGTGACTGCAATCGGTTTCATAACTGTGCGCGAACGTTTGAATACTACCCTTGGGAAAAAGATTTCGATCGAACGCGTTAATGTGAAATTAGAAATTAGACAGTGAAAAACGGCAAGGTATTCGTGATTCGAAGTGCTGTTGTATAAATGTACTGCCTTATAGAGGATGTGTAGACATAAGAGATGAATATGATACATAGGTTACAAATTGTATTATACTGGCCTTTTAAAGCAATAAATAATGAGTAAAAAATAAGTATATATGTTCTATATAACTATAATGTATATTATATATTATTATGTATTATGTATTATTATATATTATATATTATTATATATTATATATTATTATATATTATATATTATTATATATTATATATTATTATATATTATATTATTATATATTATTATATATATTATATTTTATATATTATTATATATATTATATGTTATATATTATTATATATTATTATATATATTATATGTTATATATTATTATATATTATATATTATTATATATTATACGTTATATATTATGTATCATTATATATAATAATTAGTAAGGTAACGATAGTGATATTAACTCCAGAAGCTAGCTTTAAATTATTCTCAAATTATTCTCCCAAATATTTCCAAAATTATTTAGCACTCAAAGGGTTAATAAAAAGGTGCCTAAAAATACGAATGAGATACTGGAAATCTCCAAATCTATCGAAGATCAAAAGGTTTCTCAAAACTGTTCGTAACATTTCATAACTGTGTTATTCATCTCCTAATCTGAAACGTTGGAAAAACCACCAGCCTAATATGCATTCTTATTCATATTTTATTCGTGATTTCATATGCACCAACCTAATATAGACTTATTTATTTAATTTTCGCCTACGTTTTTTAATGCGTGGAGTAACACGTTGCCCTTCAAGATCCTTTAGCGGTTTCAGTTGCCTCCATATTATCGCGTTCGATCGAAAACTGTTGTGCCAAGGATAGCCGAATGCATTTTTACTTTGAACTTTAGAGGAGCGTAGTTCGATGTTAATCGAAGCTGTCGACGCAAAAGTTTCTTCTTCCTAGCACGTTTTTCTTTCCGTCCTCTTCCCCCTGTTTTTCTACTTTTTTATTGCAACGAGTTCTTTTTTTTATCCGCGGTCGAAAGTAGATTTATTCGAAAGCAGCGAGGCATCGTTCCGCTGGTTCGTTTGAAATCTCCTTTCCGTTTACCGCTTCAAAGCTGGTTCGAGCCGTGCGCCGCTTCTGAACTTCTTCAAGTGTAATTTTCTTTAAACTTTTGCAGTCCTCGTGAAACGGTAATACAGTTCCAGTCCTTATCCCTTCGCTGGGCAAGAGAAGGTTAATTTCATTAGAACTTTTTCCCTCCTATTAAAAAGATACGCGAAAAATCATGTTTTCTTTCAGCCCCTTCCATATAAATTAAAACTATCATGCGCTGCGATTGAAGGCGGTTCTAAATAGCGCGGAAAATTGAAAATGGATTATTAAATTCTACGCTTTTTCATTGTAAAATGGGCATTCATAAATACGAAGTTAATTTCATTAGAAATTTTTCCTCTATTATAAAGATACGAAAAATATCATATTTTCTTTAGCTATTTCGATATGAATTGCAGACAGTTTTAGGTAGCATTAGAAATTCAGAACAGGTTAATAAATTCTACGTATTTTCGTTGTAAATTAGGAAAACATAAATATGAAATTAATTTCGTTAGAACTTTTTCCTCTATTAAAAAGATACGCGAAAAATCATATTTCCTTTAAAATCTCCGTGGTTAAAATCTTCGAATGAATTCTTTAAATAAACTTTCAATTAATTTCTCTAAATTATTCCCAAAGTTTATTGCATATTCTTTCGGTGCAACAAAATTTTAATTTCGCCTCAAACTGAAACGGTTGACTCTCTTCACCTAATTCTACCTTTTTAAATTTCCTCTTCCAAACTTCACCGCGACTCATAAATTATTTGAGGTAATGCATGCAAATCATCTTAACCCGAATAATTTAAATCTCTTCGTATTCCGTGATATAACGAATGTTCTTACTTCAAACAGCTGCATTTTAATTCGTGATTCATTGTCAAACGATAAAAATGCTTAATTATATAAGCAAACTTCGTTCATTTTACGTATTATGTACGTGATATAAAATCACTCTTGAAATTTAAACCAAATTAAATTGCCTTTTCACGCAACCCTTCATTTATAATATTCTCCCTTCTCGAGAGCCGGAAGCCACAAAATTTGGAGTACAATATCGCCCCATGCAGAAAATAGCAATCATTTATTATACCAATCATTTCTCTCTCTCTCTCAGGGAAGCAACGTTGGATTTATTATTCGATTCGTCAAGTAGGGAATATTATTAACAGCAATTTATCAATGAAGAACGATGACAGGAGTTACGTGGACGTTTCGGTGGGGAGAATAATGAATGGCACGCGTCGCTAAATAGATGCGCCGAACAAATCGCTGTCGGCTAACAACGAAGCAAGGAGGATCTACAGCTTCGAAATTCGCTGATGCAGCTGCTGCTGCTGCTGCGAGTCGTGGGACCAACTTCCCGAAGTAGATTCGCCATTAGGACGGTCGTGGGGCTAACGAGTACTTTCGAGCAACTTGCAGACGCGTCGACGTACGTTTATACGCGAGGACTACGCGAACGCTGCCGGTGATCTAATCATCGGCGTTCATCCTATCGGGAGCCATTAAATCTCCCCGTCTCCCGAGTACCTATCTTAATCGTGCGGTGGATCTTGGCAAATGGGAAACTAAGAAGAATTTGGGACTCGCGGAAACGTTAGAAAAATAGAAATAGAAATCGTCAACTAGTGCTTTGCGAGTAACTAATGTAGGGATTATTTTAAAGTAAATCCCTCGTGTGTTGTTGTAAGGTGCGAGAAGGGAAAGAAAAAAGAAACTCAGCTTTTGCAATAATTGCTAGTTTATTACTAATACTGTTAACGCACAATCTCACAGGAAAAAACTCTCGCTCTGCACTCGCAACGTCCTCTCGCACTCGACTCTTTTTCTCCACTCCCTCACCCACGCATTCTCTACCCTTGCACGCATTCATTCTTTCTCCTTATCTCTCTCTGCTTCTCTCACTCGTCTCAGACATTAGTAGAACCCAATCAGTCACGATCACACGAAACCTAGCGCGACCGCGCACTCTTCGACCACACGTCAACTCAATCGCTCTATCCCAAACGCTTCTCATTCACGCCTCAGCCAATCTTACCCAAATACAACACCGTTCGCTCAGCAATCGCTCTGGTCCAAACATTCACACGACATTCTGTCTTCCACACTAATTTTGCATGCGTTTTAAGTCTGCTGCGATCTTCGAGATTCTATTGAATTCAGGTAAACCCTTTATCGTTTAGAAAAGTTTTACAATCGTCGAGGGTAAGTAAGAGAAATACAATGTTAAATTTGCAAATGTTAATTGTAAAAGACATAAGGTGTTGGAAGATTTATGGTTGTTTAAAAGACTGATATTTACATTTAAATTAGACGTAAGAAAATCGAAAGCTGACAATAAATCATTATCCAAATGAAATGTTGCAAATGTACACAAGCAAGAGTATATAATATTAAACGATTATAAAATATAGAATGTTTTAGTTCAAGTGCCAGTGTTCGATGAACAACGATCCTAAAAATAACAATTGTTGCAAGTGTTCTCCACTTTAACGACACCTGCGGTAAGTGTATCGTCGCATTAAACATCGATAAAAAATATCGATATTTCAATTGGAAAGTATCGATATTTCAAATATTTAACCACATGCCTAAATCCACTTCTGATCTTACGCAAATAAAACTCTGAAAAGAAGAATCAGAGGATGAGTAAAAACAGACAAATTTCTTTTACGTATATCTTTTTTGTTTTACCAAGTTTTGTTTTACCTTAAGTTCGACATACTAATATTAATTTTCAACGGTCACATATATATGTGTACCTTATATTTCTCAAACGTTTTATACTATTTTCACTACTATTTGCATTATATAATTTCTTTTAACATATTTCACACAAATACATTGGAAACATGGAATGAAATAATTTTATCTGGTCTTCGAAGATTCGTCTTTCGACAGGTTAAAGATATAGGCTCGCGAAAGTTTGATATAAAGCGGAAAACTGAAAGAAAACAGCGAGAATTATCGTTAATGACGGAAACACGTATATCATTGTTCAATTTCCTTTCGACTCTTTATATTCCATCGCGGTTCTAGTGGCGCCAACGCGAAAGCATCCTCGATGTACCAGCCGCCGCCCATTTTTATCAATCCGAACGATTTACCCTCGAAATAACTGTAATGCAGAAAAATGTCCGCCGCGTAGGATCTCTCGGATCGGTGAGAGGATCCCGTTGAAACGCGTCGCTCGAACGCATCCATCGTTCTTCTCCTCTCGTGAAAAGTAACGAGCTCCTCTGACGGGAATTTCGCGAAAATTGCGATGAAGCTGGATGGGCTTCTTCGCGCGGCCATTTGTTTCTTTTCATGGTCCATTCTGTTTCCCTTTTCCTTTGCACCCGATCGTTTTCCACCGGCATTAGTCATCGATAATAGGATAATATAATATATGAATTAAAGCAACGGACCGTGATATTCGCGAATTATCGGATAAATCAGTGATTTGCAAATTGCGAGTGGCGTCTCATTACTGCATTGCGTTAAATATTGAGTTGGAACATAAATTCGTTCTATATTAAGTCCTCGAAATTTTTTAGCTACCAGAAATATGGAAAAAGATCGTTGATCAATGCGACACACGCGTAATTGATTGAATTTATTTATGACGTTGCAAATAAATGATCTGAACACTAAAATCGCTAACGATTAAATTATACTTATTTGTATCAAAGAAATAAAAACGATAGACACTTGAAAAAAATATGTGTTGCAAATGAATACATCTTTGTTTATCTTTGGTGTAGAAAATCGTGGGATATTCTTAAAAATGTATTGCTGCAAGTTTATATAATTTTTATGGTAAATTACTAACCGGTCATTTTGACTGGCTTAACAGTTTCAGTGTTAAAGAAATTGTTTAAAGACTTTTATGGCACATTTAAATATGCTAAAGAGTATAGAATGCATGGAATATGCAAAAGTGTTCAAAATATTTAAAATACAGTACAAATTGTGGTATTTAAATGTTGAAACAATCCTCCGTTTCAATTTGACTTCTTTAATCTTCTCGATAAAAATATGAATATGCATAAAAATCCACAGTCTACCAATGAAATATAAAGCGCAATGATAATAAATAATTGTAGACTATATATAAATAATATAGTCTTTTAATAGAAAATCGTGGAGGATTTAAAAAAATGTATCCACATAAAATACAATCCATCAGATATTTAAAACTTCGATACTTTCGATACAAATGAGTATTACACCTTAATCGCCAATAAATCTAGCGTTAAATTCTACGTACGATACAAATCCGCCGCATAATATTATACGATATTTGCACTGTCGCGTGTTAAAATTAAGAACTCTTCAAACCGGTAGCTTCGGCAAACTTTTAACTCGTCTTAAATCTTACCGGGCACGTTTCGCGTCGATGCTTTTTTCCGTCATCTCGAATAACGTATATATACATACATACATTTGATTAACACGTAACCGCGCGCCGCGTCTGTTTGTTTGACTCGAACGGAAGAAATATTGAACTTCAAACGCGGATCGTTCCGAGTCCCGATGATGTAACTCCGCGGTTCTTTTTCCTTTTTCCTTCGACTCGGTTGCCAGCCGACGGAAAACAATGGACGCTTAATTATCGCCCCCGGAACGGAAGGTTCTAACGTCTCGAGCGACGATCGACGCGTTTCGATCTCCACCTCTCTCTCTGTCGGAGCTTTTAATTGAACGGGGGCTCGGCTCGTCCATTCGAAATCTCCTGGCCCCGAAACTTTCCAGGCTTTCGTTTAACGTGCTAATTTCGAGCGGGGTTGTTTGGACGCCTCGCGTCTTTAAGTCTGCCCGAATCTGCATTTCAGATCTCGCGGGACACCTGCACGAATATTAAACTCGGACATTTCCGCTTTACATCGCATTACCCGAGAAACCTTCGCGGTACAGAGATTAACATTAATGTATTGATGTATTGTAATCTTCGTCGTGTAATCCTTTATTAATTGGCTTCCGTAGCGGTGAACGCTAGGGGAAAATTCTGAAGATGGTCCAATAAAGAATACGAAGATCCTGCGCGCAGATCAAAGTGAAATGATCCGTTTGCTCAAGGAAGCAATCTCAGCCGGGGCTTTTCCCTTCGTTCTAACTAACGATTACATGGTAATGACGTCTTCGCGAACCATCTGTCGAGATCTATTCGCTAACTCCATCAAAGAATCGAATATCGGTCAAGGAAAGAAATCTCTGCTCTTTCGTTTCTTCCATTTGTAATGTATATCCGCGGTTGGTAGACGGAAGTCGCATGCTTGAGATTTCGTAATATTTCCATTTCAAATTTTGGACGTTATTATTGATGATAGACTGCGATCCTTATTATGCAAATTCGTGTATTGTTGCGAATGTAATTTAGAAAAATGGAAGCTAGATAGAAACTCGATTTAATAAGCTTGTAATAAGCATCTTATTTTGAATATTTTGTAATCTCAATTTTAGTTTCGTTCCTCGATCCTTTGACAACAGACGTTGGGAAGCAAAAATTCAACGGAAGATTAAATTCAATGCTGGCTATTCTATGATCAACGAAAGAACGACGATTTGCTTCCTTAATAATATAAATCAAACAATATCTGAAATATTTTAGTAGTTCGATTTTAAATTGATAAGCCAAGAGATTAATTAGGCAATTAAATGCATGATCGGCACGAGATACCGAAGATCCGCAATCTCTTCGTCGAAAAACATCTGAATGAAAATTAGTTCAGCGTATTAATACTTCTCCTTTCTATTGCACATCATTCCGCTTTACAAGCACAAATATTCCCTAAACTCTTCCTCTTTCTCCAAAAATAAACTTCCTATCTACCCTTCAATCGACTTAACGCATCGAAAATCGAAGATACGATAGGATATATCGAATCGTTAGGTCGTTGAAACGATTATCAGCTTTCTTAAAACGATAGAAATAAACCGGATGATTCACGATCGGTCGGATGACGTGCGCGCGACGTTTAAAAGTCTCGCTGGAAGATAAGGAAAGCACGGTTTCAGCCTCGCGCAGCGCCGGTCTTCCGAAACGAACGAACGAACGAACGAACGTTCAACGAAGCCCCTCACGTGAGCAAACTCACGAACTCCGTCCAGGCGGATCGAACTGGCGTTGCACGCGGCATTAACTCCGAAATTAGCGAGTTCCTCGTGAAATAGCCGGCCCCGTGGCCAGATCTAATCGGCCCAGGCCCGAGAAGCTCGGTGTGCCACGTTGTAATTTGCGGAGAAGCGTGAGATAAGTCGCGGCCGAGGTGTTATCGCTAGCGAATCGCGCCGCTTCGAATTTACCGCGCCGTTGCTACCACCGAATTCTACCGGGAACTATGAACCCTTGCGAATTCTCCCACAAGGGAACATATTCAACTGACGGACGCCAATTTCAATGAAATTTATAGGATAGCTCTAAAAAAAAATATTACTATTTAATCTTCGGTTTTACGTCGAATCTTAATCCTAACTACTTACACAACCTAGCTATATAACGCGATTTAAATAATTTAAATTTGTAATCATTTTTATAGCCACATAACAAGAAACATAATGTAAACTTGACTTTAAAGTATGGAATATGAAACGTAATATATAATACACAAATCTAACACTAATCGTTAATCTAGAGCTCGAACAAAAGCAAAAGTTAAACTTCAAATTTAATTTCCTGTGCTTGTACTGTCTATATATTTACGTAACTGGTTTATAATTTGCGTTTCTATTTTTTCCTTCCTTTCTTCTGTTCTCTTTTTGTTGGAAGAGTGTAGAATTAATTTGATTAATCCCTTGCCTTGGAGTTTCGAACCGTTCAATTTTCAAAGCTTATATAATTAATGACATTAATATATATTTGTTGCTTTAAAGATCGATGCGAGTCCACAGAAGCAAAAATAATTGGACACCTATTTGCTTTTAGATTTTTAGAAATTAATATAATAAGTACACACGGCGTGCAATATTTTAATACCTTGCATCTGACGCGATGTTAAAGCAGTGAACTTTTTTTGTTAGCACATGTAGCTACGAAAAGGATCGTAAAACAAAGGGTTGATTAATCTTCTTCTATACGTGCAATGTAAATATTCACGCGGAAAGGCGTCGCCACATGATCTACAATCTACGCCATAGTGGTTTATGTCTGCAGTTACTTTAAGTAGAAACAGACAGCGCAGGGCAGACGCCTGAGCTTAGAATTTCCGCTAAGTGCAACGCATCGACTTCGATAAAACATACCGAGATTCATAGATATTATTTGTAAATATGACTGTGGAAGACTGGCGCCACATGATTTACACGATGGTAGATTTGGAGAGTGTTCTTAACTAGGAACAAACGGCTAAGTTCACACTTAAGACAGTAGAATCTAGGAAGCTCTTCTAAGTGGAATCCATCGACTACGGCGGAACGTATTCCCATATAAATACTAGGTATGCTTGTGAAAAAATTGGCGCCACATGATTTATACTTTAAGAGTAAATCCGAGTGGAAACAGACGGTCCAATATAGACAGCGCATTTAAGAAACAGTGGCTTAAGTATGGTGCATTAATTTTGACGGATCTTATTTCTCAACAGATACCAAATATATAAAAATATGTTATATAAATATACGCGACACGTTAGGTAACGTAATAAGTTTGTATAGATTTGTATTACAAAATTCAAGTATACATCGAAAGTTATTATTAACTCCTTAAGCGAATATATCTGCTACTTGTGATACTTTAATTTGCGCATTAACTTTAACGGTTTAATTATATTTGAAGCTTTTGTGTAAAATTTCACATTATTGTGTATTGAATTTCCGTGCAATGTTTGTATCATTGTAATACATTTATTTTAAATCTCAACGCGAAAAACTCTGATCTATTTAAAAGGTTAAATATCCTCCTAAAATTCTAAGATTCTTTTCTTAATGTCAAATTCCCAATTAATATTAAAAGCTACAGTTTGTTAGAATATAATTTAGTTCAACGTAGCACAAAATAAACAAAATCTTCTTCAAACACCATTGTAAAATTATTTTGAGAAATTATTATATGAAATTAGACTTGAGTTCTAATTTTAATTTATCCCAGATGAAAAACCACACAAATCTTTTCGAGATCTAACTTATACTACTTCAAGTGTATTTAAGTAGTAGCAGGCGATTAAGAACAGACTCTACAGTTTAGTACTAAAACTACCAACGATTAAAGTATACTTAGTTGCTCCACAGAAATAAAAATGACAGACGCTTGAAAAAAAATATATGTTGCAAGTAAATCTTTACGTATATTTCGTAGAGAAAATCAAGGAATATTCGCAAAAATACACCGCTGCGAAGTTTATGTAATTTCAGTGTTAGAAATATGCGCCAAGTAGAATGCATAAATTCTGACAGATCATATTTATTTATAGATTCCGAATTACCGGTGGAAAATCAGAGCCATGCATGATTTTCACGTCAAGAATCAAGAGTCTTCTGAAGTAGAAACAGACGGTGCGGCACAGACGTATTCAGGAATATTCAACACGTGGTACGCATCGACTTTCGTAGAACTTGCTCGCCTGCATTGACATTTTATGCTTGATTTCTGTTTCATTCCGGCTTGTGCAATCATGCCATAACATTTTATTTGTAAATATACCCTGTGATATAAATTATGGTATTAGATTCTGGCTAAAGTTTGTACGATTTTTGTGTCCAAAACAAACTCAAATGAAACTTTTCGTAATATTTGCCAAAAATTGCTTAATAATATTATTCACTCCAATTATTTAACAATCATGGTATTATTAGAATTATTGATACTTTTTCACTTCCTTAAATAAAATTGTATTTAAAGAAAATTTCTTTTCTATTATACTTTTTTTTAACTTTTCTATTCTACTTTTTTTATCATAAATCTGTACTAATTTTTTCTACTATCTAATAGAATTCTATTTTTATAATTGCTATTTTTCACGGGATAAATTATAATATTAGGTATTGGAAAAAGTGTTTTGTCCAAAGAACTTCCAATAGTATTTTGCAAAAATTATGTAACAATAATGATATCAATAGAATTATTGATCCATTCTTCACTTCGTTAAATAAAATTGTATTTAAAGCAAATTCATGCTTGAATTCGTTACTTTCTATCTTACATAGAATTATATCATTCTATCCAATATAAAAAATTCTATTTTTATAGTTCCTGCTTTCCCCATCGATAGACCTTTTAATAACCCTTTAACGAAACCTTCAACAATCTTTTTTTAATCCTAAAATATTTTTACTACCCCATACATAACACAGATCCCACAAAAGGTTGCGCAAACTATTTTCGTGGCAACCTCTTTTACGTCCGTTTTAAATCCGTTCCATTTTGTCTTTTATTATCTTGGTTGGATTTCTTGCGTTCGGTATTCCTGAACAATTAATATCACCGAGTTTAGTTATAACAAGCAGCCGGTATTGGATGCGAAAAGAAAGAAGATCGAACGCAAAGGAAAAGCAAAAACTGAGAAATTACATCAATTGAATTGCCGGTCGGGAGACACACACACATACACGTTTAAATGGAACAATATGACAGATATTGTTGGCAAGGTTACAAATTCCAGCTACGGGGTCGGAATTAATCAAATCTGTTCTGCAAAGTCGAGCACGGAGGAAACGTTAAAACGTTCGAACCAATTAACTGCGAACGCGTGACCGTTGCTCAATATTCCCTTCTACGATTTAATCTTGCAGAGATTAAATTTCTAAATTAACGTACCACGTGTATGCATCGGAAAGATTCTTGGGAGAAAAATGGACCATCGAGTCGTATTGCCAACGACGCGTCGAGTTCTAAATTTTTATTACATAATTAGTGTGGATACTAGATTTCTATCGAGCTGAAAAAAAAGTACCTCTACTTTTCAAATTAATGTAAATGGCAGGTTGCGAGAATTACGACGGCGAATTAAATTCGAGGCGAGGCGAATAATTTCCACATTCGAACGTCAAATCACCCCTAATTAGCCACCATTTGCTTCTAAGTCCTCGTTACGTAATTAGAATGAATGTTAAAATTTCTATTAAGCTAAAAAATAGTACGAATTTTTGAGTTAATATAAACGTAGAGTAGAAAAATTAGGACGCTAAATTAAATTGGGAATGACACGAATAATTTTTTTATTCGATTATCAAATAGTCTCTAATTATCTTCCGTCAATTTCTAAGTTTTGATTAAATAAACAGAGTGGATATTAAATTTCTGCCGATGTATTATTTACCGGTTAAAAATGGAACGTTAACGCACATAACAAACCAATTATTTCAAGCTCAGATTCTTTGGCAAAACTAGTTCCAAACCAAATATTGTATAGAAATGTACGAAGTACAATAAACATTTAAAATCTCATTTCGTTTCCTGTTCAAAATATCGTCAAGAATGTGGAGAATGAATAGCTATTGTAAATAAAAGAAACTATTGTAAATGTTCTAAAATATACTATATGTAAATAGAAAAACCTCTTACTCGACTTGCGGAGATAATTCCAAATTTCCAAATTAATACGAACGAAGATCCAAAAAGCTTTCAAGAGAAAAATGCAACGTCAAATTAAGTTGCAAAAGTGACGAACAATTTCTTGATTCAACCATCAAATCACGATTAATTAGTTTCCTTAACCCATCTAATTCCCCATTAGATAATTAGAATGGGCACTCTAATTAGTCAATCAAACGTGTCTTATCCACGGCAACTTCTTCAAAGTTTCTTGAAGTCAACACGTTATCGGGCGAATTTTCGGTGAGTAATATCCCACACTCGAAGTTTAGAGACTCGCGAACGCTGATAACGTCGTTGATTTCGGTTTACGATAACCATTCGTAATCACGTGCGCGATGTAACACCGTTCACGTGCCATCGACACGCTTCCCTCTTATCAGTGCACGAAATTACAAATAACAATTCGCTGTTTTCCGAGAATCTAAACCCGTGATATGTCACGTATCACGTTTCTTCACGGCTCTTTTTTCTTTCCTTTTTTTTACATCGCATTTGCTCGCCGCGCCGCTATAAAATACGTTGCAAAGGGCTGTAAAATGTATACTTTTAGGGGAGTTAAACCTTGTTACGTCAGCTCGTCAGCAGCCATTCAGCAGCTGACGCCTCGTCTCTAGTACTTTTCTGAGTCACGTTTCTCTCGGCCGTGTATCACAGAATCTTTTCTATCGCCGAGCCCCTGTGTTTTGATCGATGGCGAAATAAGCTCGCAATTTCGAGGCTCAATGCTGATCGAGGCGCCTGATTATCGTCTATCCTTGGCGCCAAACATTGTTTTCCAGTTGATTTAGTTACCTTCTTATCGCTGGATAGCAAATGTTTGCACGTTCATTAGAAATTTAAACAGGCAAACAGGCAAACAATTGCATAATTCGCTAGGTATGTGAAAGTATGGAAAATATCCGAAGCAAAGCACACGATAATCAGAATGTGGATTCTTGTGAATTTAATGGAACATTGAAGGTACAAAAAAAATGCAGAATATATAGTACATATAATCTGTATAGCATTATATATATTATATATAAACAGTATATAGTAGTAGTGCTAGTAATATATAACAGTATAATCTGTAAATATTATATAATATATATATATATATATATAATTATTATATATATAATTATTATTATATATATAATTATATATAATATATATATAATCTGTAAAACTAAACAAAATATCCAAAATACGATGAATCATTGGAAATATCTAACCCTCTATAATCCGAATTTTTGCTATGAAATAATCTATAACAATGAATCTTCATTTGAATCTGAAAAGCTAGGAATATTAATCTTTTGCCATCTTTATTATTTTTTCATCTGTCTGCCAAGAATTTTTTTGCGTTTTAGTATCTTTTAATGGAAAAAGTATACGTGAAATAAGTATTCATGGGAAACAAATCATACTCATAAATAAGTGATACAAAATTGTTACTTAATGGTATCCTAAAAAATATCGAGTTAAGCTCGAAATAGGAAAATTTGTGACAAATTATAGAAACAGAAAAAGCTAGGACCAAGATGACCTAAACGCAAATATTTAATAAAAAAAACATAGATCAAAGGGGTTAATTAGTTCATCGACGAGTCAAATCGCCTTTGAAAGATTAATAATACCTACATTTTTAGATTATTCCTACCACATATTACGAAAAACTTCCATTCGAATGAAATGTCTGACAGAAAAGCCGCAGGAAGCTGTTCCTTATATCTAATAAATACATCAGCTGTCCATTCGGAAGGATGGATCTTTCCCTCAAGTGTAAGAATCATCACTATACATCTTGCAATTCATCACACGGAGATGCAACACTCGCGTATAGCACAGGGTTTCTCAATCTTTTTTGCCTTATGGCTTCCTTTTGAACTACGAAATTCTCTTCCACTTTTTCCTTTATATCTGCCACAACTTTCAAGTTATAAAAAGTATACACATAGACGTTTGTATTATACTATTACTTATTTATATAGATCAATTTAAAACAATTGCCAAATTTTAAAACAATTTGATTTAAAATCAATTTAAAAACGGAATGTGATATTGGAATTCTATCATTTAATCCTCTATAACTCGAATTTAATTCACCTTTACGATGAGATTATAAAGGTTTAATTTTATCAACTTTGATAGTCGGTTTGAATATAATTCTTAAGATGATCATTCTGAAAAAATGGGGGGTGTAAAAAAACCTCTGCTTTTTTATACGATCGAAATTACAGTTCGAAATTTATGATACTTCCTATAAATGAATCGTCTATCCTGTACTTAGTCAACGCTATAACTAACTACAATTATAACATAAGAATAATAACTATAACTATAAAATAAAAATTAACCGAACAATATAAACGTGGCACACTTTTGAAATTCGTGGCCCCTCAATTCTTTCATAACTATAACTATAACTAACTATAACCATACCATAGGAATAATAACTATAACTATAAAATAAAATTAACCGAATAAAATAAACGTGGTCCAGTTTTGAAATTTGTGGCCTCTCAATTCTTCCATAACTATAACCATAGCTATTACTACCTATAACTATAATACAGAAATAATAACTATAACTATAACAGAGAAGTAATAACTATAATTATACAATGATATTAACCAAACAAGACAAACGTGGTCCACTTTTGAAATTTGTGGCGTCTCAATACTTCCACAATTATAACCATAGCTATTACTAACTATAACTATAATACAGAAATAATAACTATAACTAAAACACAGAAGTAATAACTATAATTATACAATGAAATTAACCAAACAAGACAAACGTGGTCCACTTTTGAAATTTGTGGCGTCTCAATACTTCCACAATTATAACCATAGCTATTACTAACTATAACTATAGTACAGAAATAATAACTATAACTATAACATAGAATTAATAACTATAATTATAAAATGAAATTAATAGAACAAGATAAACATAGCCATTCTTAAAATATGTGGCCCTTTAATTCGTCCACTTTTTGTATGTCCGAAAAAAATTCGCTATCGAGTATCATACGGAGCCTATTGAGAAACCCTGGCCTAGCATTCGCCTCCTGTAAGACGGAATATTTCGAGGGGCAGCTGGAAGCATTTCGCGGGAGGTAAAACTAAACAGAGAAGCAGAGTGGAAAATCGCGCGCGCGGAAGAACAGAGGAGAACAGGTGCGAAACTAATCACGTTGCAATCACGCGAACGGGGGAAAAAAAAAGAACAAAAGAGAGGACAGAACAGAGTTGCGCAACGCTCGCGCGATCAAATCCGCTCGTCGCGTGCCGCGTTAACCGTGTAATTGCAGTTTTGTCCGGGCGCAAGGTTATCGTTCCTCCTTCGTTTCCCTCATCCACCATTTCACACATCCATTAAAGGATTTCTCTGTCGTTTCGATTGCACCGCTGCCTTTCCACCACCAATTCCACTCGAATTAATGCGAAACGGGAAACGGAGTCGAGGATAAGAGGCGAGTGGAACTTTTATCGAATAGGGAAACGCGAAACATTAAATATCTTATTAAACCTTCGCCGTATAACGACGAGCTATACTCTTGGCGAATAGGTATTTTCTATCATGGAACAGAGAAAGGAAATTACTAATAAGAACGAATCTGGTATCGATAAACTTCGAGGGTCTAGAATGGACTAACTTAACCTGCATTATAAATGAGAAAACTTCATTTGAAATTCAAACAACTCAAAGTTCGAACCATATCCATTGTGTGCGTAGATTTAATAATGCATACGTAAGCAAAGACTAAAATCTTCTATATTCGAACCAAAAGGAAGGCAGAAGTGTTTGCATAAAGGAATATTCAAATAAGAAAATTTCATGCATTGAAATTGGAATGAAGAAAATGGGCAATTTGTTTCAATATTCACGCACGATTTTTTTGTAACTGTTGCCGAATTAAAGAAATGTTTCAAAATAAGTAGCTAATGTCAGGAGAAGCCCTGTTCAAATAATAAAACCTTCGGATAAGTTCCGCTGTACTTTAATTTATTTCGATACATAAAATATAAATAAAATGTCAACTCAATCCAAACGCAATCTAAGCGTAAAATATAGATAGTATAACGAGCTTGTTAATTACTCTCGTGTTTTAATATTTAACGCGAGCCACCAGTCACATTACAAATGGTATTAATCCCTCATCCTATGACTATTTTATTATCTACATATGCTAGCATTAACTAATTACTGATTGCATATTAGATCACGTACAAATCATTCGAATATCATGACCAATATTTGTTTAATAACCATCGATTTTATAACACAGAGCCAATATTATACTTCCAGTTAAATTTCATCCTCAATGTTATAAATTATATATTATTCGTATAATTATGAATATATTTTAAATTTTACTTCAATCTGATATTCATCGATGCTTTCGAACCATTGTAGAGAAATTAGAAACGCAATTTTTAATTACGTAACGAGTGGAGCATTTTGGGCAACGTAAAATCGGTAATTTCATATGTAACGACCTAATAATAACACGTGTGTTGGTTTCCCATATAAAGGGGGAATATGTTGTCACAGAAATTTGGAATTCTGGCGTTCGCACACCTGCACGATACGCTTTCTAAGATCGACGAAAACACGCTATTTGTTTTACAGTGTTTGCGTTCTGGAAGTAATTTGAAGTGGCCCGTGTGTACGGCTACGCGAAAACACAGGGAACGAGTACCATAACTTTAAGTATACAGAGCTGCAACGGTACGGTAGAAAATTTGGAGTAAATTACAGCGAAGCAAGGTAGAATTCGGGTGTCTATTCCAAGCGAGCTCTCCGTTAATTAACATACAGTAGTTTCACTATGTATTGTTGACGGATAACGCGTGCGTGAACTATATGTTAACCCTCAATTAGTACAGTGACACATCGTGTCCGTTTGCTTTTTTCATTGCTATTTTATTAAAAAATCCTTTCAATCGATATTTATTTAAAAGGTGTGATATTTTATTTCCAATGTTGTACGGAAAAATTCGTGCTCGTATGCTGCAAATATTCACATTTTTATTTTACTTCCAATTTAGTTCAGAGTTGTTTATTTCTTCAATTTTATCACCATGTTAATAATTAAACCGTGGGTTTTTGTGCAAACTCATAACCTTTTAACCGCAATTAAGGAAATACACCATAAGCAAAGATTTGTTACACCCAGATTTGTTTCTATTTATTTTGCATCAAAATTGTTTTATATCAAAATTTCCCATAAATGCATAAAAATTCGCAGTCTCTTAATAAGTGCAAATTAAAGTGTAATTAGACTGTGCAGAATTAAAGCAATTTTCAAATAATTATATCAACGCTTCCATGATTAAAACCAGCTGAATTTAAATTTGTATGGGGGTTTCTACAGTCCCCATAATGTGGAGAATGGTTAAATATACGTACTCTCAATTTTTTATAATCGTCTTAATTTTTGGTTGTGCTACACTGCTACTATAAAATATCAATTTACCATGTGAAGAATATGAAAAAGACAATTGTCCATTTATATTCCGTGTAAATTCAACTTCAACAAAAGTTGGAATAATATAAAATAATTATGCTTTTGTTTATACATTCTCTGATACCTAGCTGAAGTCTACGGAAAACTCGCGCTATGAATAGTATAATTAAATTCGACGTACCTTGCTTTTCTACCAACGAACTAAGTATTAAAGATTAATTTTCTCTACGAAGCTGTTTCGCGTTATTCTCCGTTCTCCCCTTTACCCATAAATAATCCTGCAATACTAAATACTTAATGAATGAAGCCGATACGCATTTAGGTCCCATCTCTGTATTTATATTCATAAAAAGACGTAAATACGCCCGAAGATACGCGATCTCGAATAAACCAACTAAGAGTTCAAAGTTCGATAAAAAAAAAAAAGCGACGAAGGTTAATTAAATTAAGCGTGGAACGAGCTTCATCCACGGGGGTGAATTCGAAACCGTGCAGACATGAAAAGATGGAAAGGGAAAATGGACGCCCCCGTTTTGCAAAGAAACGACGAGAAATACATCCCGCGTTCCAGCGAATGGGAATTTGTTTTTAGTTCAACTTAATTAAACTTCTTAATGGTATTCTAAGTCCGTTGACGTTCTGAAACTTTCATTTAATTCTCGACCATTCTTGTTTGCGCAATTAAATGTCTTCATTCGTAGAGCAGAGAAGCGGCAAGACAGCGAAAATTCCGTGGGATACGACGCGCGCCGCTTCTTCAAAACTCGCCCGATCTCTTGCTTTTCGAGAAGTAAAATGTTAGCAGTAGAAGTTTCGTAGCAAAGGTCGGGCCAATTTAGAGCGTGCTTTCATGCATACTCATGAGCATTCTCACCGTCGCGTCGCGTCGCGTCTCGTCGTCTCGTCGATCGGTGCCTGTTTTTTCATATTTTCGCGCGAGCACTCGTTAAAAAGCGACGCTTCATTCATCGTTCGACCCGGCGAGGTATTCTTAGCTGACCGTGTTTCCGTTTGCGCAACAAACTATTTATCGTTACAGCTGTTTACTCCCGCAAACGTGATCGCCGTAAGTTGGGGAAAAAGAAGCACTAGAATCATTGGCTGCACGGCGATCTTTTATGTTTGCGCAGCTGTGCTCGGTTCTTTGATCGAATACTACGCTTTGTTTGGAATCACTGTACGTTGCAAGATGTATAAGAATTCGAAAAGCTAGAGAAACAATCGTTGGAGACGTGCTGGCTTTGAAAATTCTTTAACTAAATATTTGTGAATGTAATGGTAATTGCTAAGATCTAGAATTTTAACGCTTTATCTATCGCACATGAATAAAGTGCATAAAAGTATTATTGATCCTACTTATAGTACCACTTAGAAGATGATCTAAGCAACACTGTTTATTTGCATTATCTACGACTTATTTTAGATGGTAACAATGTAAGATTTTTCGGAAACAAAGTAAATGTATGAAATAAAACAGAGTTAATTTAAAGGATTTCCAAAAAGCCGAGTAATAGTCTTGCGGTAGATAAAGTGTTAATATTTAACTTCATACAATTCAATACACATTTAAGTAATAGTATTAATAGTATTTTATACTAGTAGTATAATTTTTATGTATAGTAGTAGTATAATTTTAAGTTTTATACTAGTAGCTTTACACTGGTAATATTTTATACTATATTTGTGAGTGTAAATTATTACTGCAAATCGTTGGATATATTTTCTCCATGCAATAGCTTTAAGTGGCAAGAACAACACGTATTATCCTCCTCTTTATAATCTTACACATTTTATGTCCTCTAACGTCAACTGAGAGAGCTATTTATTTCCCTTATTTGTCACTCTTTATCTCATTTAAAATTACAGGGGTATTTTACAAATGTAGAAAACTATCAGAGATATAACAAATAAAACTGATGATAAAGTATGTTTTAAAAAACGTTGTATTTATACGTTAAACATACAATTGTTGGAGATATAATTAATTAGGCTCCGCATATAATTGTACGAATAGAAACAGATTTTATAATGCGCTTAATCAAATACAAACGCACGCAGGTACACGGAGAAATAAACGAAAAAATCATGAGAAAGATATATCCAATTTTTTATATGAATTTCCGTGCAACTCTTCAGCCAAACATGCAACAAAAGTAAATACATTTTGCAGCAATTATGTTCGTTTACATTTCTCGTTTACCTTTTATATTTTCCACTTGCTTACATTTTTTATACCCTCCGTTTATTTATTTACCCTTTTCATTTATTCATCCGCGTAGTAAAATTCTCATAACTTTTTGATATCAACGGCGACCTTGCGTTGCTCTGCGGATCATCAATGGAACACGTGTCAGTGAATAACGCTTCGAGGCAAGAATTTAACCGTTTGAACTGGGCTACTTTGTTATACGATTGCCATTGCTGTTTAAAACGCAAACAATTCTCAGGCCGTAACTTAACGATAAAAGTAAATCGTAATTACTGGATTACGGTAACGATTTTCATGCACGTTCGTATTTTTATATATACGATTAACTCTTTCACAGTGTTTTACAGGAAAGCGGTATAAAGAACATTTATTTCCTCTGTTATGGTTCGTTTGGAATTTAGCTTTCATTCCGATGGTCGAGCTTTTAAAAATATGAATCCGTGGAAAAATCCACAGTTTAACCTTTTGGCTGGCAATTCTTTTTCCACTAACAACATTAAAAATCTCGGTTAGGTTCGAATTACGTACTTTATCCAATACGAAATTTAATTTAAATTATGCACGTTTTAAATTTTACTCTGATTAGGTCCGAATTAGGCGAGAATTCAATTCGAGTTAAGTTCGGTTTAGATTCGGGTTAGGCTCGGTTCAGATTCGGGTTAGGTTCGATTTTAGTATTTTATCAAGTATGAAATTTAGTTTAAATCATCCATGTTATGCATTTTTCAAGGTTAATTAGAAATTGCCTCACCTCATAAATATTACAGCTTCTACCACACTTCTATTATAAAAAGTTAAACATTTTATATATTTTTCTGCAGGGTGTACAAACTGAAGTAGTCTACCTAAGTATATCCCTTGACCCTAAAATCCAATGACGCTAAAATCGTCATCGATTGTCAAAGGTTTAAGATTCCGTTGCCGTTTGCAAAATTAATTTTGTAATGGTGCAAAAGGTGCTGCGATCCTTCCTGGGCAAACGTCCGCGATAAAAAAGGATTCTGGGACTGGAGGGTCAGCGGGTCAACAAATCTAGCGTTTGAAATGTAACGAGCACCGGTACAAAGCAGAAACAGCAGCGGGAAGCGTTTACAGGCAAATATTTGCGCTTGTAACGGGATATCGAAATCGCAAGTCGAGCGTACGTGCCGTGACTCGCGATCGCCCCTTCCTTCCTTTTACCGTACAAATGAAATTACGCCAACTGTGTTAACCCTTTGCACCGGCCAGTTCTCAAACCTGCTTCATTCCTGCTCTCGAGTTTCCTTTCAATTGCAACGAGTTAAAACAATAAGTGAAATTATCGTTACTTACGACTGCGAATTTTCATCCGTTTATGGGAGATTTAAATTTGCAGAAAAGGGCAGAATGCGTATTACATGCGACAATGTACAAAATATTCAAATACATTTATGTATTATTTGCATTATCGTATTATTGCATTATTATACAATATTTGTATGAATCCACCATATTTTTATCGTTTCTATTATTGTACCGAATTATTATTATTTAATAAGTATTTGAAATTCGAAATACACGTGCAGAGTTTCACGAATGGTTGACCGTGTCACGTGTTTGCTTGCAAGAATTTAACAACGCTGCTATTCAATTGTTAAAATAATCAGGTACTCCAATTATTTCGAAGAGCCAAGGAGACACGGGTGGCACGTTAAAAGTGTTTTCGTATCCCTTCGTCCTCGTTAAGTGTCCTGTACACAAGTCTTGTTAAACGTCGCCCGATGCTTTTCTAAGCGACAAACACAAAACCGAGAAGCACAAAAACGCGCCGCGTCGCTTTCCTTTGTTTTTTAATAAACAACTGGTGAGCGCTTCGAAGCCAAAAGCTTCGCCTGCAAATATTAACGCCGGTGCCTTTCCTTTGAAACGATAACGAGAAACTAGCTAAGGAGGCAGCTTTTTCGTCGCGTTCTAATTAAGAAGCTAAGTTACGCTTTGTTAACGACGACTTCGCGACAGGCATGAGAACGCGACTTATTGTTAGCGAGAATTGAATGAGTGTGACACATGGACCCCGAGAAGCAACGATAAATCATCGTCACTCTAATTTGCAAGAGAAACATGTAGCTTTTGTAACGTAAGTTCCCGTTTGTGCTTTAAACCCTTTACGCTTAAATTTTCCTTTGCTTCGCTGATTAAAAGTGACCGAATTTCATTGCGTTTATAATTTAAGAATATTCCGTTGCAATCTCTTGCTCTTCAACCGTGTGCAAAGTGCGATGATTAAAAATAGAGAACAGCGAGGGCAAAGTAGAATTAGAAACATAAATTAGCAATAATAATAGTACTATTAGATGTACCGATAAATAATTCGGTATATTTAAATGGACTGATGACTTTCTTGAATCAAAAAATCAAGTTTTCTTTGTAGCAAAAGGCCCATAGTTTGAGTCAAACATTACAAAGCAAAGGGAATTATATTTATGAGAGGATAAGTATTTGATAATGTTAAAAATTGATGCAGAATTTAGCAGAATAAAGTGGAATTTTCATTGGTTCATTTAATACAAAATTATTTTCAATACTAAATTTTATATTAAAAATCAAGAAAAACAAATGCAGTTAACAATTTTGATTACCATTAAATTGGCCAAGAACTTCCTGTTATCTTTTTTCCCACGATACGTCGTCGGTTCTTCGAAGCTTTCGAAGGATACTAAAATTCGTTTCGGAAGAGATTTCATTCGCGATAGTAACTTTGACTGGATAAAAATTCGAGGAAACTTCGACAAGTTCGAAGAAAGTTCGAGAAGTTCGACGAAACTTCGACAAAGCTATGAAAGTAGGTCTCTGAACGCGAATCGCCATCTTTGAGATCTCGTAATTCGCCAAATCTTTCCACCAAAATTCCCATTCTTCTCCTTTTGATAGACGACGACCTTTTTCCCCAGGATATTCGTTAATTTTTCCACAGCGAACCGGCGGATTCTGCCCCGCGATAAGAGATAAGAAAGTTGTTTAGCGTGATTCGTTTCGCGAAAAGCGCTGCAAACGCAATCGGAGAAAATTGCGTGCGTTACAAGGTAGCGCGGATTTTTGCAATGCAAATTTGAAGTCGGAACGCGGATCGCCGGAGGCGCGTCGCTATCTTGCCGAAAAAGAAACAGAGAGAAGGCAAAGCCGGAGGCATTAGGGACTTCTGATGGCGTCAGATGCTCGTTGCCTCTCGTTTTTATAGGCGATTATCGCGGAAAGTTTTGAGGAAGGGCAGCATTTTCTCTCCGCCTTCCGCGCGGTCAGCTTACGACAATCTCGCAAGGCAAAAAATTGCTTTGGAAAGTATGGATATTAAACTATTTAGTCTTTTCAAACGGAATGTGAACCGGAAATCTTTACTGTTTTAATAATTTTCTAACTTTTATGCACGGGCAATCTTTTGGTAAACAAATGTAAGTGACGTACGAATCGAGGAATTCGCTATTTTTTAATATTTTTCTTTTTCCCGTTCAGATTGGACGACTGTCGCTCCGAAATGTAAATAAAACTTGTTATGGTTTTCGAAACTAGTTTTAAATTTACCGGGACGGATAAGTTGGCAACTTTTAAAATCCAAAGGCAATCCGTGAAGTTGAAAATTGTATATTTTTAGCTTCTTTCGATCGTTAAATTTGACGACTGCATCTCCAAAATACAAATGCTAGTCGTGGGTTGGCTTTAAAGTAGTTTGAAATAGAACTAATTTACTGAAACAACTTTGGCAGCTACTAAAATTCAAAGATAGCTGCTTTTGCCATTAAACTTGGTAACTGCACTTTCAAAATTCAAATACAGGCCATTATAATCGCTAAATTAGCTTCAAAGCAATTCTAAATACGAATAATTTGCTTTTGCACAGTATCTGTAACTTTCAAACTGTAAAATTAGTTCAGGTTTCTAGAAAAATCTCTATTTCTTCATCCCTTCTCTCTCTGTAAAACTACGTTTAAATACAGATGCAACTCGTCATCCTCTCGAATTAACTCTAAACCAATTCTAACTCTAAATAATTGGTTATCACAACATTCAGAGCTTCCAAAACTTAAAACCAGTCCAACGTTACTAAAAAGTGCCTTATTTCTTACTTCTCCTCGTTCTTAAAGTTAAGCTTAAATACAAACACAGTCCATTAGCATGTTTAAATTGGCTTCAAACCAATTCTAAATGGAAATAATTAATTATCGCATCATTCGCAGCTCGAAACACCTAAAATCTGTCCAAGGCTACTCGAAAACTTTCTATTTCTCACTTCCGATCTCCTTCTACTTTCAGTTCAAATGAAAATACAACTCATCGTCCTCCGAAGATTAATTCGAAACCAATTCTAAACGGAAATAATTGTTTATCGTAATATTCGCAGCTTCCAAAACTTAAAACCTGTCCAATGTTACTAACAAATCTTTTATTTCTTATTTCTATTCCTTTCCAAATTTGATTTCAAATGCAAATGCAATTCATCGTCGTCTTTGAATCAGTTCTAAGTAGAAATAATTTTTCTGACAACCCTTGCAGCATCCAACACCTAAAATCTGCCCAAGTCTGCTAAAAACATTCTGCATTTCTTGTATCTTTACTCACCTAAATTTCAGTTTAAATGCAAATGTAACTCATGATCCTCTCCGAACCAAGTCCGAATAAATTCCGAATAGAAACAATTTCCTATCACAATATTGACAGCTTCGAAAACCTTAAAAACTTCTGTATTTTTTAGTTCCGGTCACCACTAAATTTGAGTTTAAATGCAAACGCGATTCATTAACATCTCCAAATTAACGCCAACCCAATTCCAAATGAAAACAATTGCTAATCACAACACTGACAGCTGGCAAAACATAAAATCAATCTACAGTGACCGAAACAAATATTCGTACACTGCAAGCTTCTAATTCTTATCGAAAACGTTATTTTTCTACGGAATTTGAAAATCAAGTGATTCATATGTGCGTGAATTTGAGTTGAGAGCTAGTCGAGAAGTAGATTTGAACTTTATTTTTAATAGATTAATTTTGAATCTAGATTTTCTAATAGATTAATAGAGACGCTTTGAAAAATATATGTCCAATAAAAGCGAAAAAGCCACAGTGTATGGATACTTCTTTCAATCACTGTGTGTCCATTAAAAAATAATCTATTTCCTATTTCCTTTCGTCTCCTAAATCGAGTCCAAACGCAAATACCGTCGCCAATCGTCGTCTCCTAACCAGCATCAAATCGATTCTAACTGAAAATAATTTACTATGACAGCATTGGTAGCTTCCAAAATCAACACGGATCATCAAAAACCCCCCAAAACTGACGTTCAAACAAGTTCGTGGTGCTGTTTGTCCGTCAGAATCTCAATGGAGATCTTCTGGACAGCTACAAACCGTTCGCAGCGTTCGATAGGACGAACCGATTCCTCCTATGGGAATAATAGACAGGATCTCGATGTGGGAAGTTCGTTTCCTTGCAAATCTGTTCCCGATAGAGGTGGAACGCGGCTTCGCGAAGCAGTAAACACCAGAGACTCTGTTTCGCACGATATATCGATAACTATTTTTACACTCGACACTCAGACGACCCGCTTGGCGACGATCTTGAACCTCGATTGTTCGCCACATTACCACTCTGTCTCGGCTTTGACACAGTATTCCGTTTCGTAATCAAATTCTCAGCTTTTACGAGATTTCTTTCTCAAACAATGCAAGATATAACAATATTATTCAACCCTAGAACTTCAAATTTACGTCTACTAGAAAATTTTCTATTTCCTTTCCTATTTTGTTTCGCAATAAAATTCTTAGCTTTTACAAGATTTCTTTTCAAACAATGGAAGTTATAACAATATCATTCACTCCTAGAACTTAAAATTTACGTCTACTAGAAAATTTTCTACTTCCTTTCTTATTTTGTTTCGCAATAAAATTCTCAGCTTTTACGAGATTTCTTTTCAAACAATGCAAGATTATATAATATTATTCAACCCTAGAACTTAAAATTTACGTCTACTAGAAAATTTTCTATTTCCTTCCTTATTTTGTTCCGCAATAAAATTCTTAGCTTTTACAAGATTTCCTTTTAAACAACAAAAGATACAATAATATTATTTGTTCTCAAAAGTTAAAATTTACGTCTACTAGAAAATTTTCTATTTCCTTTCTTATTTTGTTTCGCAATAAAATTCTCAGCTTTTACAAGATTTCCTTTTAAACAACGAAAGATACAATAATATTATTCGTTCTCAAAAGTTAAAATCTAAGTCTATTAAAAATTTCCTATTTTGTTCAGCAATAAAATTCTCAGCTTCTACAAAATTTCTTTTCAAACTACGACGGATACAATATTATATCTGCTGTATGATACAAACTGTATTTTTTTATTCTGCATTAATTACAAAATGCAACCGATTTCTAACACTTCGATGCAAGTTAGAAGTCGTTCCAGATTTAAAAAATTCATTAAAAATAAAATAAACGCTTACCAACGAAATAATTGTTACTTATAGCGTGAACAAATATATTTTTCCAATTACTGTTTTCTTTTTAATACCATATCAAGGCGATACTTTTTTTAATTTAATTGAAACTATCAAAAGTGGAATTGCACCGCTTTTACTACAAGGTTCTTAATTAGTACGAGTAGCACTTTTCTAAACAACCAGGTAAAATCTACATTTACTTACACCATGTATACCACAATCTTCCGAGAACCAATTAAAAACGTACGAAATAAAAACCGTCTAGCTTCGTGGCAAACATAATCAACGCAAGTGTTTGCTTTCTAAACGTGGAGAATTTCAATCTATTTATACTATGCAACCGTATAATATAGTTTTATGAGAATCGAGTTAAACTTAATAAGGTAACTTTCGGAGTTTCCAATGGGGGAAAGGCAAATTTGCCACGGCACTGAATTTTCCTTTGCCAAGTAGAGAGGGGCCACGTTATCGAAATTGTAACTAACGCCGCACGTTTTCTCCGAACCTGCTCGCCTCGGTGGCAATGGGCGCCATCCGGAACTTGCACCTCGCGTTTTCTCCACACGGTGTTCCCGTAATCTAAATATAAAGGCGGCGCAACAGGGATGAGAACAAAGGTTTCTCGGCTGGTCCATAAAACACGGAGAAACACACCGGGGGTGGCCGTTTCGCGGACGTGTTACGCGTTTCTCTGAGACAGGGTCTCGCAATAGAAAATCACGCGACAGGAATAATCGGCGTGGCCTCAAATCGGCTTCTCCAGTAGCTTAATGGCTAATATCCGAGCGTTTCCTCCCGGAATTCGTGTCTACCAATCGAACGAATCTGTTAGTATAATGAGATCCGTGGGTTCGTTCCTTCGGTCTTATCTAACCATAAGAAAGAATCGCCAGATGCGCGTCTAACCGTATAAGCGCCGAATTCTTTTACCGTAATGGATCAACTTTACATCGAATCGTCGCACGGTAACCAAAATAACGATATCAGAGAGATAGAGAATGGAATAAAACTTAAATGGAACCTACGGTCTATTAGGTGTACCGGTAGGTACTTTGTTTTTAAATAGATCGATGAATTTGTATTATCGAATGGTGAAGCATTTCTTCGAGCAGGAAATTCGTAAAGCATTAGAGAATAGTAGTAATTATTATTGTAATAATATATAATTATATAGTATATTGATATATTGTTATATTATTATATTGATATATTTATATATTGATAAATTAATATATTGATAAATTAATATATTGATAAACTCGGAATTTCTCCTTTAGGAACAGGACACGCGGCTTATCCCACAATCTATTGAAGAGCAATTTAAACTTTCGCATTTAGCTATTGCAATAAATAATCCACTTCTCCTGTTTAATTTAACATTTATTTTTAACTAAATTAGACACATGCTTCGTCTTAAATGCAATTGCTGTTGTTTACTACATTTTTCAGCCAAGCTATAAATTGCAATTCAAGAATTCAAATTAATAAAATGAATTCATGAATCCAAATTAATAAAATAAATTCATGAATCCAAATTAATAAAATAAATGCATGAACCCATTTAATAAAAAAATAGTGGATTACTTACAGGCGAACCTGAACTTGAATAAGTAAAGTTCTACGTTCTAAATTCTAAAATTCCCATCTCTGCCTTCTGGCGAAAAAATCGCTGGCGTTTTGAGAGATCGCGAATAAAAATAGTAGAAAGAAAAGAAGGGGACTCACTTGGAACTCCTTTTACTGCAAGTTCACCGATGTTTCCTCGCTGCTGCTCTCATTCCCGAGCAGCTCTAGCATCAATTCAACTCGGGGGCTCTCACGAAGTCGTAAACTTCACAAAACAGTGTCCTGCGGCGTTCTCCAAGGCTTCTACACCGAAACAGAAAGAAAACCGACTCCGTGACGCGTCCGATCGATTGTCCGTATCAATTCACTCCACTAAACCCCCTTGATCCCCCTCCTCCTACACTATCGAATTCGCACTTCAATATTCCTCGACATTCCCCGCAAACTTCAATGATTCGCCGACAATGAAAAGAAACGAATTAACAAAAAGTCGTTCGATAAATTTGTGGCTGTAAGGCGAAACGATGTAAGTCACAAGTTTCCACTTTGAAGATACAAGGTTGATTAACCTTTTGCACTCGGAATTATCTTTAATAATACGATAGAATAACAGCACCAATACACTTTTCTGATTTTTGCGCTACCGTGACGCGTTGCGCATTTTGAAAAGGAGAAATTTCCTTTCGGTTTCGGAAGAAATGGAAACTTGGACCTTAACTTCTGATACAATTTACCAACGCCATTTGCAACCGAGTGAAAAGGGTTTAAAAGAGTTTGCGCAATTCGTGTTTATTTGAACAAATATGTCTCTATTCGTTAGTATTTGTGTTGCTCTCTCTAAAGTAATCTTCGCTGAACGAAACATAGGTACTCCAAACTTGTTTTATTTACGAACTATTTCACTTGTTAAAATAATACCGATGGAGTTAAAATGTTCAATTTAGTGCTTCACGAAATTTATTTTTATTTCACTTCATTTCAACGAATAAGTCCACTTATTATACTACCATTATTCTATTGTGCAGCGTCTAGTTCTTTCTACAGCACGTCTCTAGTTCAATGCCTTGACAGTGTATTAATGCTACTTTCGTGGAAACGTGAATAATTTTAGAATCTACCAAGAGATCATTACAATTATTAAGAATTATTACTTTCCCATTGATCCAATATTTATATCACAACTATTTGACAAAAGCTTCAAGTGACTTACAGTCGTATCATATTTCTAGTTATCGAATACACTAACAAATCTTTTCCTCGACAATTTTTCGGTGTCCTGTGCAAAACTACGATTCCTTTAAAATATGACTTACTACTTCGTTTTGCCTTGCAAGCACAAAAATGATCGCGTGGATGAAATGCTTTGGAAGAGGTTGGACGTGGCCAGATCGGTTCTCCAGCGTAAACTGCGACCTTCGCAAACTTTATGGGACATTTTGGAGGGGTTGCATCAGCCCGGCTTCGAATTCTATCCGTACGTGGGCGAACGACGCGCTGGCATCGTAGAAAACGAAAGAAAGGAGCGGCGACAGCCGGCGAGTCGACGATCGTGCGACTAAAACGAAACAAATAGAGAGTGGACACGCGAAGAGGAGCTCGGATCGGTCGGTAGAATAGAAGAAGAAGGCGAAACTGGATTCGTTCTGGTTAATTCATTCGAACAGAGACTGGTTCGTTAGCTCGATCGAGAGTCTCGTCGCGTTGCGGCTTCGCGAGTCGTCTGCGCCGGAAACGCGGAAGCGTATTTATCGGGAAACGCTTTTAGTCGTGGCCGGTGGTTATTTTCAAAGGTAACAAAGGGCCTTTTAACGGCGAGCTACGTAAAAATCCTATTTCTGCACACATACACACACACATATATATATATATATATATATATATATATATATATATATATATATATATATACACGCGCGTTGGGAAATCGCGTTGCGAGCTACTTAATAAATAACGAAACGAAATGGTAGAAATGTGGTAAATCGGTAGAATTCGCGTGAACTTTTGCTTTAATCGCCGTTGTGTATCCCCATTAAGCTAATGGGTCCGTCGTTTCCGGCGCTTTTGCTACCAATTGGCAAGAAAGAAACTTCGAAACGGATTTCTCGCTTTCTGGGAAACGTTTGGTGCACTTTAAACCGGTCGAGTGCGCTCGATCGTTCGCGAAGATTCCCGTATTCGTTTTGCGTTCCTTCAAGAACGCATCTGGTTCTATACGCTTTGACCTTTCGCGCCGCCTTCTTTTTTCGTTGCTTGTTTACTACGTGACATTTCTCACGTCTGCTTTCGACTGTGGATATTTTCCATCGACGAATATTAACCCTTTGTGCTCGAAAGATTGTTCGAGGAAATCGCGGTTTACCCATTTCGTAATTAACAGTAGAACTACCGAGGTAAACGATGAGGTAGATGTACCATGTATTCCCACTTTAAGGTTATAGCTTTAAGTAACCTTATTTAACTATTTTAGAACGTATTTGACACGAAGATCGTTCCAGTTTGGAGCATAATATTGTTCAACGTCTCTCTTATTTGTGAACATTTTTTTATATGTTCAATATAATAAATTCATTACTATGTAATTGAAAATGTACAACAAAGTCCACGGTCCTTCGTACTGTCACTCGAAAACTTTTCATTTGAATAGAAACACGTTTTACATATATTAACACGTCAGTTTGTGTAACGGATATAAGTTGTACAGTAAACGTATCGGGTTTACTGAATTATGACACGTTCCATACTTTATAATTATATTGGCCACGTTTCAATGTTCAACAGCACAGTTACCTCCTAATATTTATTTATAAGTATTAAGTGTACACGAATATGCGAATATAATTTTGTACCGAAGTACCAAATTTAGTATGAAAATTTGTTTACTTACGATTCTTTATACATTACTTAGGCAGCTTATAGGAACAGTGACAGTACGTGGGTCATTTGCCCTATGCTACGATATGCCAACGAGATAATATAAATTAACTTTATCAGCTTTGATGGTCGGATTGAATATAATACTTATAATAATAATCATTCTAAATCGCGAGGGACGTAAAAAAGCCTCTGCTCTTTTGCGCAATACGAATTTCAGTTTGCAATTTATGGTGTTTCCTATAAATGGATGGCCATTTATGGTATAAATGTACTTAGTCAATGGTGAAACATTTAACGGAAGAAAGCGCAAGAAGAGAATTCGTGAAGTCGCCATGCGGTAGAACGTTTTACCTGCACGGTAACGTCGTCGATATACTCGAATTCCTTCTGTTGCCAAAAATCGCGATCTTATCGAGCACTCGACGTGTTTTCCGATCCAGGAACTTGGATACCCAGTTGCACTAGCCTGTTCGCACGCGAATTTACGAACTGCTGAAACCGTAAATGGCAAACGAGGAAACGCGAGTTCATTCAGATATTTGATTCATTGATTATTATTATTGGATTGCGCACTTTTATGCAAATTCATATTTTTATTAATATACCTATTTTATTCTTCCATTATTTAATCGTGTTGGAGCGAAATCGTGTTGCACAATTGTACCGTGTTGCACAAGCGTTGACTGCACTGTTATCAACTACGTATGACTCAACCAGTAAAAGTGTTCAAATTCGCAACAGTTGAATAAAAATGCCCCGTTTAATTACTATACGGTTAAAGCTTGTTTTTCGACACCGAATTCGATCACTGTTTATCGTAGCACACGGACCAGAAAATTCCCGATTATTTACTCCGAATATAGTCGAATTCAAGGTCGGGCGACGACCTAGGTCAACTTTCGTCCAAAGTCAGCAACTCACACGTAAACAAAGTGTTAGTACGTACCTACGAGTAAAGAACGAAGGTAATCCTACGAAGGGAAACTTAATATTGATAAAGTTGGAACGGAAACGCGCGGACGCGATCGATACACACGATAGATCGTCCCCCCCTTCGCGTAGATCATTCGTACCGATATACATACATACGTACTTTTAGACGTGCGACGTGGTCAGTCGACGACGTAATACTGGGAAGCCGAGAGAGTTCGGCTGGTATATTTAAAAAGCAGAAACGTAGAGCGGCGTTCGCGGCTGAACAGCTGACAGACTGTGAGGCATACACGGTGTAACTATTGGCATCGGCCTCCACGAGCCACCGACCATGTGAGTCAGTATTGTTTCTTTCATGGGAAGAAGTTAAAAATAAAGATCAACTCTAAGATTCACCTACGCTCGCCGCAATCGCGTATTTCTTTTGTCCGCGCGTTACCAGCTACAGTTTCCTTATTTTAACCGTTCGAGTAGCAAAGTGGAAACCATTAAGGCACCCAAATACATCTCTTTTCGATGTGCTTCGATATCGGTTAAAAGTATGTTGTTAACATTTTTCGTTATGCTTTTTATTTCGGTATTAATTTGGATCTGTAGAGACAAAGAAAGAGAGAAATCGAATAAAAGGATATTTGCAATAAATTAGATCGCGTAAAACTGCAAAACTACTTGGATGTAACACTTCTTACAATTATTATTAGTTTCTATTTCATGTTTTTGTCATTTTTGTTTTATGCAATCTTAGTTGCAATAGCTCATTTTTCCTTTCTAGGCTGTATAAAGAAAGATAATATTTGTAAGAGTCACATAATAAATAAACATCTTTTATAGTCAAACGGTCTCGATTATTAATCGTGTTATATTCTTGTCACGTTTAATATAATCAACGCTAAAATAGATATATCCTAATAATATCCAACGTAACGATGAAAAAGTCACTTGGTGAAGCACGTTGATCACGATACCTTTGTATGCTAAGGGTTAACCCTTTGAGTACGAAGCTCTTCAGATCTGAAGGCTCTCTATAGTTTACGGTAATAATCTCTTTGAGAAATTAATAAAATCTTGTTCATTGTCGTAGCTATAGTAATCATAGAAATTGTAGGTTAAATACACGTGTCATTTTAAGCGCTGCTCATTTTTACATTTGTCAGGAGTATAAACTGATTCGCTAGACGCAGACATGCGTCCACAGCACTTAAAGGGTTAAATATACTAGAGTACATATACTAAAGAAATGGAATTTAAGTAGAGATTAATTTCAACCCCCAAATGTTGCAACGTGTTCTTTATTTTAAAGCTTTGGTATACTTTTACATACCACGTGTATTTTGCATATTTTTGCATATTTAACTTTCTCATGAATCCTTAAATATCTTCAATCTAACAATATTCGATTTACCTGCTGTTGTACTTCAAAATTTCGTGGCTCTGCTATTTTCTTTTTCTCTTATATAATTGGGAAAATGAAACGATTTATAATAATGGAATAAAGGTGCGCAAAAGTGAAAGATTATTATTCAATACTTGTATGATAGATAAAAATTCTTACTGCGAATACCTTTCATGAGTATCCGTAACCATAATCAGTCTGAAAGATTAGGGGATGATATTTCATCGTATCGAATATTAAGTAGCATGCTTCTTTGATTTGAAAAATACAAATTTTGGAATAAAGAAACGAGTTCAGAGTTGCGTCATGAAATAATTATTCTACTAATATAGCGAATAATATGTTCCTCGAATGAGAAACCACAAAAGATTTCAAAATAAAGGTTCCACGAAAATAATCAGAGCTATGCTACTAAATAACGTACGCCAAGAAAAGAGTCCACAGTTATGTCACCAAATAACCGCCGTATTAAGATAATTGTTGCACTATTACAGTGAATAATAACTTCTTTAACTGGCAGAGTACAAAAGACTTCAGACCAAAGCTGATGAGAAAAAAATGTAGAATTATGTCACCGAATATATCATTATTTTACTAACGTAGCGAGTAGTAGTATCTTCTTCAAATTATTATCACTATTGTTACTATGAAAAAAAAAACCCAGAATTATGTTACCAAATAATTGCTATATTAAACCGAAGTATCATACTAAAATAATGAATAATGTATTCTCTGAATTACAAAGTGTGAAAGGATTTCAAATCAAAGCTGAGAAGCGAAGAATTCAAAGTTATGTCACGAAATATCTAATAATGTAACTATTATAGCAAATACTAATATTCTCCTTGGATTATCATTATTATTATTAGTGTTGTTGTAATTAATAGACAGCGAATTTTTACGCAAATTCATATTTTTATTAATAAAATTAAAAGAATAGAATCTAAATGAAGGGTTGTTTCACCCTCTAAATAAAACAGTGCACTTTGGATACTAAATAATACTAAATATTACAATTTGAATACTAAATAATACTTTGGATTATACTAAATAAAATATATCCCTTTGAATATCTTGAATATTCATTCTTTGCATTTTTCCCCAATTTTTTGCCTCTCCAAATTTCTCATAAATTCATAAAAACTCGCAGTCTAATAATTAATAATAATCCCACTATTATTATTCTTATTATCACTGTTATCTTCATTATAAATCTACGTGAACATAAAATACTCGTAAGTTCCTTAATGCATGCGTTATTATTGCCATGTATTATTATTATTATTATTATAAGGTACATAGGAATTTTGGAATAAAAACGTGAAAGAGGACAAAGAGACGAGATTTATGTGACATACGACTGCTAATGACAAGGATTGCGCAACAATAGATTAGATATAGGTGTACAAAACGAGACCACCGGCGAGATCATGTGTCTAACGTGGGACATACGAGTATGTAACTCTTGTGACACGCGGATGACCACATTCACTAAAGTTAGAAGCACAGAGTTAAAAGGAGAAACCAGAAGAACACGACATGCAAGTGATATCACGATTCCACCTCCTTGTCTCGTCGATCAAGATCGAGAGCGAAAACGATAATAAAGCGCGACGATAAAGTGGATACATTTGCGTCACGGCAAAAGCAATAAGAACAGGTTCGTCTTTTCTAGCTTAATTATTGAAAAATTACATTTTAACTCATTCAACCTCATCCAAGAACTTTGTTCCTCTTCAAGTCTAAAGTATCCGTTAATCTATCGATGATTCACTTATGACTTTTTTCGCAAGCGCAACAAAGTCTATTTTGGAAATATATACAGGTATAATGAAGAATAGTTATTATTAGATTGTGGATATTTATGAGATTGGAAATTATACTAACAATAACTTACATTCAACAATGTTGCAATATAGAGTTATTATTAAGTTAGCGCGTCGTACAGTGACTCGAAGTAAAATTCAGACAATTTACAGCTTTAAATTCAAAGCTTAAAAATTTAAATGCTTCGGAATTCAATGGCTTAGAAATTCAAACGCTTGTTTAATCCAAATGTTTGGGAATTCAAGCACTTAGAAGTACAAAAGCTTAGAAACTGAATCGGTTCGGAATTCAAAAGCTCAGGAATCGTAACGTTAGGAAATTTAAAAGCTTGGAAATATAGATGCTTATAAATTTAAACCCTTGGAAATCCAAAGCCTTGGAAATTCAAAAGCTTAGATATTTAGTAAACCATTAGGAAAAGCTTGAAAATTCAAAAGCTTAGAAATTTAGTAAACCCTTAGGAAAAGCTTGGAAATTCAAAAGCTTAGAAATTTAGTAAACCCTTAGGAAAAGCTTGAAAATTCAAAAGCTTAGAAATTTAGTAAACCCGTAGGAAAAGCTTGGAAATTCAAAAGCTTAGAAATTTAGTAAACCCTTAGGAAAAGCTTGAAAATTCAAAAGCTTAGAAATTTAGTAAACCCTTAGGAAAAGCTTGGAAATTCAAAAGCTTAGAAATTTAGTAAACCCTTAGGAAAAGCTTAGAAATTTAGTAAACCCTTAGGAAAAGCTTGAAAATTCAAAAGCTTAGAAATTTAGTAAACCCTTAGGAAAAGCTTGGAAATTCAAAAGTTTAGAAATTTAGTAAACCCTTAGGAAAAGCTTGGAAATTCAAATGCTTACATCATAAAAATACACATAAGTATCCGAGTTTTACTTAGAGTCACTCTACTTCTTTATACGTACATACATCCAACAGGTATAGTTTATTTTTACGCCACAGATTAATTTCCACGAAAATATCGCGGTCACGGCTCTTATCAGACTCACTGTAATACAAAACGTCTCGAATGATACGATTCAGCCGATGTTTCCTTATTTACCACCCGGCAATAATTAAACTCCACCGAGGAAACAATTTCTAGAGTGCTAATCTCATTTTCTCCGGCACACATTTCAGCGGTAAAAAGGAAAGCGATGTTCGCATCGCATGTTTTTAGCGGAGGAAGAAAAAAAAAAAAAAAAAAAAATCGTCGGATCTACGCGAGAAAAAGAAGGACTTCCTTTGAAACCACTCGCTTATTCCTCGACTAATTGGTTGGAACACGCGATATTGACGCTTTTCCGGAGTGAAACCCGGCGATTTTATTCGCGACGTTTCGCATTAACTCCTCTATAACTCCGGTAACTTTTGTCCGCCCGGAAATTCCAAATTCCGTGCGAAAGCCTCGAAACGTCAAATGAAATTAACTGGGGGAATAGCATTCGTTATATTCCGATCTTCGTCTTGATGCTCGATTTGCATCAACGCCATCGCCGCCGCTGCATTGCGTTTGCGGATTAAATTAAAATCGATTAAACGCTTCGTCCTACGTGCTTTTATAAAAGCGTATATACGTATACGTACGCAGAAACGGCAGATTACGGTTTCAATATTATTCGCTAAATTTATTTCTATATTTGCTTAACACTGCGAAGAGCAGCGTTTATGTTTCATTTGCTCGTTTCGCAAGATTAATGGCCTATTATTAATTACTATTTTATGTTACGCGGAAAATTGAATTCGAAATTATTGTCGAACTTTCAAATCTTAATCGACAAGGTTCGCAACTTTGTGATTTAATTCGATCACATTTTTTGTGATACGATTGGAGATATTTGTAGCTATCGTTGCGTAATATGACGAATATTTTGTAAAAATTACTAAGAGTCAAAATTACTAAGAGTCGAAATTATTAAGAGTCGAAATTACTAAGAGGCAAAGTTACAAAGGTTCAAATTACGAGAATTAAAATTACTGGGAGACAAAATTACAAAGAGTCAATGTTACTAAGACTTAGAATTACTAAAAGCCAAAATTACTAATTGTAAGCGATGAAATAACAGGATTTATAATTAGATTAGTATTTGCAGTGCAAGAAATCTAAAATCCACTATCTATTATTTCCAGCACTGATCAATAAATAAAAAAAACCTGTAAAGTGAGCAATAACCTCTGGAATCTTTATTTTTCAATAAATACGTAGCAAATTTTTCTCTCCTTCACCCTCCGACCAGGATAAAGGAAAAAAAAAGAAGAAAAAAACAATCTTAGGATTGTTACGCGGAGGAAACCCATTTCTTTTCCTTGTCCCGCAGTCAGAAACACGAAGGTTCAATTAATAGATGGAAGAACGTCGTTAGCCCGATTCCACGATCGTTCACCACGCCACCCTTGTATCGATCACTAAAGTGGAAGCAACAGAGATCGAGGATGGCCATTGAAGGTGGTTGATCTTTCGTTGGTCGTTGTTCGCGTGTAACTTCTCGAGGGGCCTCGTTTCCTCCTGGGGACGATTCGTCAGGATCACGTCTTGGATCGCACTGCAGAATCGCGTCGTTTGTTGCACTCCCATAATAGATGCTCCGAGAGCAACGTAATCGTTGCGGTTGCACGTGCTATCGATTCTTCGAACGCTTTCGGATTGACTAACAGTTTTCTTAAACATTAAACCACTCCCATTTACAATTTTCCTAATGTTTACAACCCCTTAACACCTTAACCCTTTGCTTTATAACGAAGAGTCACGATGTCGTGACGAACATATGATCTAACGTGTAAATAATGCAATAAAGTATATAGAGTATCAAGCATATGAAAGATGAAGTATACAAAGTACAAAGTATAAAGAGACTCTATTTCCAGTTGAGCTTAATTTCAGTTTCAACTATTATTTCAATCTAGGTCGAGGATTATTAACCCTTTGCGCTTCAAAATTTTTGTAACATTATGATCTAACGAAAGTTCGAACAGTTTTTATGGCTCTTGTGAGAATTCGAAGTATTACGTATTTTTTGATTCTACTTGGGTCAAAGTTACTAAGAGTAAAATAAATAAATGAGAGGCAAAATAATTAAGAGTCAAGAATTTGTTTTCTTTTGAAACTAATCAGAATTGAAATATTGAATCTTGATTTTCGAAGAAACTTATGCGTCCCTCCGTAGCAGCGCCAACGAAGTGCACAGAGTTAAATACAAATTAATTATAATATCACGGTGTTCTGCATTTTACACGCTATTGAATCAACGAATTAGCTAATGCAATTATTCATTGCTGTGTTAATATCGTATACAAAGATTTGGCCCGTTCATTAACAAATGACCGTCGCAAATTACTTTTCAACTCTCAAAAATTCTACAACAGAGTAATCCATCGATCGTACGAAACTCGAACAAAGATCATCGATCAAAATGACACATGATCGGCGCGCCATTTGTTTGCGAGCCCGTTATCGACTCGAGGTGAATTACTTTACGTGCACTGATATCGAACGCAGCGTATTGAGTCGTCAAGCTTCGGATGGGAGTTCACGCGATTACGTAAACGCGGAATCGGTCGGCTGCGTACGTGCCGCAGCGGGCGTCGTCACGCTCGAGAACCGGCGGAAACCGATTAGACGTACAGAGAGATGGTTTCTTTGTTGCCGCAATATGAGAACACGAGAAATACTTCTATGCCGCGCACGTGCCTTTTTAACCCTTTCGCTGCGACCATGGATCTTTATGCAAACGCGTAAGAATGCGAACAGAGCTAGAGAATCGAAACACATATGGAGACTTGTTTCACCGTCTAAACATTGTAATGTCTACTATTCCTACGATGAAAACTATTAACCAGAAAACAAACTTCCTTTCAAGTAGGAATTTACAGCTTGCCTGAATAATGCAGCAAATAACAGAAATTATTGTATATCAAATTTACAACTGAGGAGTATAACTATTTAATTTTGTTCAAAAGAAATGCTGAATTAAACAAAAGTTATTGGTACAGCTAATATACTGGTAAAGTTGTCGAATTTAACCCCTTGGAGGCCAAGATTAAAACTTGTTACGAAGTTTTTTTTTCAAAGATTAAAACAGTGTTACCGAGAATTCTAAGCTTAAATTGTCCCATCTTTTATGTGTCTTAACTCTTAACCGGTAGATAATGCGTTAATAAGCTCTACACTTTATACTAGCCCATATTTCGACCAATTCCTCTAATTTTCACAGATGTTTATCATTTTTTTTTTTTACCGAACGCTAATTCGGTTTAATCTGTAAGATTCAACAGCTCGCAGACGGTGCCGGGTTGATTTACAGTGGCGATCCAGTCGACGAGTCGGCCGATCGCGGTCGGTTATTCAGTGCGCCGGAACGTGACTGGAACGTGAACAGTGCGGAATGCTAAATAATATTTGATCAGACCACGAACACAGCCGTTAACCTGCAATCCCCCGGTATAAATCATCCATTCTAAGCTTCCAGTTTGCTTTCCCCGTGCTTTCCGTTTCTCTTCGTTTGTTTTTCGGACGAATTTTGAAATTTCGTTATAACGGCAAACATCGCGCGCCGTGATCGCAGTAAGACGTTTGACGTCAACCTGTCGCCACGTGGACTCGTGCTCGTGTTACGATGAATTACGCCCTTTGGAGACACACCGACGGGTTCTCTTGCATTATCGAACACGCGCCATAGTCATCCGCAGGTGTACCAACTCCGAGAGCGATGAATTATGCGTACGTACGCGGTGGTGTTTCGTAATTCGACGAGATCCGCCGAGTAATCGCTTCGCGTTCTTCCGGGTTGTTTCACCAAACTTCGAGAATAATTTGTGATAGCGGTGTTACACTTCGAGCTGGCCATGAAATATTTATCAGACCTTTCCGTGTTAGCCTCGATGCTCAACCCTTTCGCAGCGTAAAAACGTTAAAAGTAAGTACTTAGATTCTTCAATGCACTGTGCACATTTTACAATCTATAATTTTTCGTAGATTATTCACTGGAATGTTGACTACTTTCTACTATCGCGTCGAACGCGAAACGCTAAAATATTACACACAATTTGTACTTAATAAATGACAATCTTGTAATCTTACTGATTAAAGTGGAACGAATTAAAGGTTGTTAAAAAAATACAGCGCAAAATAAACCACGAGTGACGATCGTTATTATAAGGTAAGGGGTTGATACTTTTACTGCCAACTACGAGATATCTAGTAATTTACACTGTACGTTTTAATGAACTATTATTTTCCACGAGGTAAGGTAAGTGTATAGCTATATGAATTAAGAGTAATAATGGTTGATGAATGATAACTATAGAATAAAAATTGTTGAAAAAATAACAAATATCATATCGGATTTTATTTTTTCTTTAATTTTTTTTCTGAATGGTACTGAGAATGAGCTGCTTAATTTTCCTAATAATGTATTAATAACATATTACATTTCCTATAATAGGCTAAAATAATTCGTACATGATTTGATACACTGTTTTCTAATAATTAATTAGCTTCATTGTTATATATTTATAAAAACCAGCAGTTTAATTAGGTCTTAAATTCTGCAAATTGATATTGAATTATCCTACTATTTATACGAGTTTCTCTAAATCCTAGTTTCAACAGGTTCTAACAAATTTCAAAAAGCCAATTCTTCATTGAAGTTTTCACATGGCTGTGTTTATATTTTTACATTTATACAGTTACCATAGAAGCATTTTGTTAACCCAAAGGCCGTTCTTAACCTGTACTTAAACAATTTAAATTAAGGTACAGTCAAATCTAATCATGGAACATTTAAAAAACATTGTGAAAATACAATATAAACATAATACATCGCAAACTATCCCTTCACCTAACGTTTCAAATAGCCAGCGAGTAAGTAATCATAATTTCCATATGCACGAACCTAATATCATATTCGACAACCGGCTCGAGTCTCTCTCGCATACTAAACCGCAAAACGTTTAATCTGTTAATGGTCCCAAGGAAGAAGGATGGCAGGAGAATAATATTACACAAGCCGCTGATATTTGCAGCACGGTTCCGCGGAATACCACTCTCGATAACAAAAGCTACTCCCACATCTAATTTTCTTGCCGCATGTACGCTTTCTGTATTATACACCTCGTCGCTAAACTCTAAAGGCACTGCCTTCCGCGGCTCTGTTATACCCTCCCACTTGCATTTCTGCACGCGGTGGAAATTTCCTAGCCCGGAAACGAGCGACTTTGAAGAAACAATAAACTCTAAAAGCGGTTAAAACAAGACCGTGACGGTTGCACAAAGAGACCGGTCAAAAAAGAGCTACGAGACGAAGTGGCCGGTGAAGGGAAGGGAAACTGGTCCTGCGAAGCGTAGACACTTTCCCAGACGCGACGCGCGGCACCGCGCACGGATTCAGGGGTCGCTGAACACCAACTTACGCCGCGTTTACATTTGCATTTAATTCAAACATACGCGGGCCCCCGGTGCGCGTTGCTGAATTCCACTGTTTCAGCCTCTCTCTACAATTGTCACCGTTTTCGATTCACCCCTTCCCGCCGTCATTCGCAACCCCCGTTGCCGACCCCCTTTTCACTCCGCGTTTCCGGCCCCAAAGCAAAGATTAGTTCCTGGCACACATTCCGCGCGCGCATATCAGGCCGAGCTTTAAGCGGAATTGTATCTCGGCACGTGTTACCTTCCGCGTGCCAGCGACAGCCGTGGAATTGTGCTCGACGCCACCATCGAGTCCCGCGTTCTTCCCTAAAGTGTTTTGGGATACGACTGTTTCTTCGGGAAACAGGAGCTTCGGAATATTCGATTCGATTATTCGATTATTCGAGTAATGAATAGTGCGCGAAAATCAGGAACAACGCCGTTGTCCGCTTTATTATTTAATTGTAATGATATAATTAATTAATTCAGTGCAGAGGTAGAAAATTATTATTATTGATCATACTGTCGATGCTATTGTGGGTTTTGGACTATCGAACGAATATCGATAGTCAGTCTTTGTTAAAGATAATTTTCGATAATCGAAAATGCACTCTTCGTTTGTTCGTTGGTATCTCTCGATGTAAAATCTGTTTTCCGTACTGCATTATATTAATAGCATCGACGAAGTATATGGCAGACTATCCATTGTTATGTGGAATTATTATGTGGCTACCTGGCCACCTTACTATTTTAGCGTTACACGCGATATTGCTATAATAATTTAGAGCAGACGAAGACAACAACCGAATTGTAACTGAATATCGTGCTACGCAGTTGTTCTCGACATATGTACGCGATCTCGAAAATTCAAATCTATAATAATGTACATAGGTGTACACTTGTAGACAAAATTATAAGACACCTTGACAATTTCTGAGAGCAGGACTTAATTTTATATTTATATTTATCCGGATAATTATCTTAGATAAACATTCATTCGAATAAAATTGTATTACAATAGAATAACATTTCAGGTAAATTGTTCGAATGTTTCACTCTTGAAATACTATAATTCAAACTTTACGCGAAATATTTCGCTTATACATTTTCGCGTGTATTATTTAAATTTCTGATAAATACACGGAAATTCTCACGCTACTAATCAGTTTAAAACAGGCACCTTGCGTCCTTGGTTCACACTAAAATGAATCATAATTAAGTCGAAGGTTGCTAACGCAATTTAATTTCACGCGACATCGAAAATTTCAATTATCGCCGTTTACCACTGATGCGCATAATTGCTCGATTTCGCAATTTAACGTCTTATATTTGGCCGGTGGCACGTGGCCGCGTTTCCTCTGGAATTTCCCTAAAACGCGAATGCAAGAGATTAAACGCGCCACTGCCGCAAGAGACCAAATTTATCGCACTCCTAGCACTCTAACATTCCCCAATATTCCCCTAGACGCGTTACCTATTTTCTTTTCCCACGTTCAACGCGAAGATACAATGGTTACGAAAACTATTTGCAAGCTGTTGCATTTATTAGGTTGTTCGGAAAACTGGTAGCGTTTTGGACAAACACCTGTACTACTTTAACACTAGACTTACGAATATTCGTTATATAATTTGACAAGACATATCGTACATCCATCTATTTTTTTCATTTGGATACCAATTAATTGGCCTCGGGTAAATGAAATTTCACGTCGTTCAATGCTAACCTAGCGTGACTAAAAAAATTTCTCGCGACAGGATTAAAATTTTCGATTACACGATTAGAAAGAATCCAATTGAAAAATGTATTGTAGATATGCACGAATAAGTTTGATTTGTAGCCATTGTAAATCCTTCGTGAAGAAGGCGGAAGATACAGATCTTCGGATTCGTGTCATAATTGGTAAAACGGAGACTTAGGGGAACACCCTATAGCGTTCTGGTAAACGTATCGAGTGGTTTCTGTTACCGACGTAATTTACAACCCCACGAATCCCCTTAGCACGTGCTACACCAGAATACAATCATCCTCCCCGCCATTTCCGTCCGCAATTCCCCTTCCTGTACACGCGTTTCCCCATTTTTAATTTCTCACCCCTCGTTCTGAACCCTTATTGTCTCCTTTTCATTCATTACCCCCCTTCGTTTCTGCTTCCTTAGACGCGTGCATTCTTGCCTTTGTTTTATCACTCCTATTCTTCCATTTCTAATTCCTCGTATTTATTAGCCAGCTTCTTTGCTTTCATTTCCTCCCCTCCCTCCCCCCCTTTTTCTTTTTTGCTTTCCCATTTATTTTAATTTTCTCATTTTCTCGCGTTTTACATTCTGCTTCCCAACGGCGTTTCCCTTACATTTTTCTTACATTCTCCTTGCGCAATATTCATTTTCGCGCTTTAAGTTTTCACACGTTTTAGTTCACAGGACGGATAGAAAACTATTAATAATTTTGAGAAGAAGAACATTTAACGTGAATTTAATCGAATATAAATGGCAAACCCTTTGATAGTTGCTTCGAAACTAATTAAGAAAATGCAGTAGTAGAATCAGACTACGATTAGATGGAAAATATCTGGAAAATTAAAACGGTCTTAGATCGAATAATTTCTAGTTACGAATTTCTGCAAGTTGACGTTACGAATGATCTGAAATATCGCGTAGCAGCGAATGATTGCTTCGAACGGATCTCTCGCGGGTAAAAACAATTGCTCCTACGTTGAATGGTTAATTAGGAATGGTTTCTCTTCGAATGATCAGAAACTTGGCCGAATTATGAGTCGATTGCTTGGTAGACGGCGAAGTAGAAACTTCCCTCCCCCAATAACTCCGTTACTTCGTTAAACTAGCTATACCATTGTCGAACAACCGCTAATCCCTGTTTCCGTGTAATAATTGTAGCGCTTCAAGTTTCGTCGCAAGTCAGGAGTTTCTCCAATCCCCGGAATATGCACCGTAATCCTATTAGTATTTGAACCGAAGAAAAAACTTTCTTTCGTACATTGCTATGTGGACTAATTATTATCCGTCAGCATAGAAATTGCATTTCATTTATTTACACGAGTTACAGGCAATATTGTACAGACAAGTTACAGTATTCTCCAAAATTCTTAAGCCACTCGTATTACCGATCGGCAATTAACTATAATTACATGAAGATACACTCGGAATTATTGTCTGCATTGTATTAATTAGTCACGTTTTCATTTTATTACAATATTCGTTAAAAATTCTATGATGAACAGAGCTCTCGTCGAAATATTACGAAATTCATGTGGAATTATTTAGAATAAATTGGGAAAGCAAACAGACTGAGTGGAAAAATTCAATTCTTAAAAGAAGATTAGGAAATGTGAAGTACATTTGCTGAATAACAATTCAGTAGTTTTTTCAAGGAAACTAAAACGGGGTTATAACAAAATATGCGTTGTTCTAAAGTAATCAGTATTTTTCAACGTTTAATTAATTAATTCTTGAATAAAATACTTCTTCAAAAGCAAGAAAACAGTTGAACTAGTACTGGTTATCAGCAAAATTAATGTAAAGTGTGTTTTACCATAAACCAGTTATTCGTAGTGGCCGTGTTAGTAAAAAAATTACCGAGCTCTGATGTGTGATATAAAAACTAGGTGAGGTTAAATTTTCTAGATGCATTAACGCGTAAATATGCATAAAATTAGTATGAGAAGACACTAAACCATTTAACTTAGCCTTACATTTTTTCTCATCTATAAGCATTCGAAATTATAACTTGTCTCTATTGCATAAGACACTCTATATTTATATATTTACTTGTAAACGGGTTAAAACCTTTTAGTATACGAAAATACAAATGAGATAAATACAGAGATAAATTTCAGACAGTTACAGTGCTGTCTGAAACGGCCAACAGTCGCGTAACGTCACTTCAACGAGTAATATAATATACAGACGTCGTGTTAAAGCAATAAGTACCCAACCACAACACGTAATACGTGCAACTTACGACAAAAAAGCCTAAAATAAGGGTTTAACAGTGTTACGAGAGGGTCGACTCGACACCGGGAAACTTTTAGAAGCCACTGTATCTGTTACAAAGTTGCCGAACAAACACGCCATAGTCGGCCACAAGTTTTTCCTCCTGCAGCACTTCCTTAAGGGCAATATTCACCCTCGATCGCAGCCATAAATCGCCGAAATCCAATACCACGGCGGCGGGCCACTCGTCCGATATCCGATTCGAGAATTCGCGGACCAAAAATGGGAATTGCATTGTCACAGTTCCACCCGGGTTGGCCCGGTTCCGAAGGTCAATTTTCGCCAAGCCCGACTTCGATCATCCCCATTCGTCAAATAGATGAGGGGGGAAGGGAGGGTGGGAAACAGTCACACGCAAACGGCGTTGAACGGGAGCGGCGAGCGGCAAACGTGACAAGAGTGTAGCGTTTTTCAAAGCAAAGGACGAATGGCCGCGGGCAAACGCGCAATCCAAAGTGTCCGCGGGGCTGATTTACGACACGTGCGGAATACGGGCGAGAATTGCAATAGGAATGGGGATACTTTATTGCAACTGGTCCCCGGTGCCTGGTAAAGATTAACACGTAACGCGTGCAAAAATAGGATTACAGCGTAATTTCCGGCCCCGCGTCTCTGCGTGTGGACGCGCGAAAACAGGATTACAACGGGGGCCACCGCGTGTTCCAGGCAACATTTGTATCGCCGCACGCGGAAAACACTTCGTTATTGGCCGTTTGCGGCTCGAAAATCTTCGCCCTCGGCCTGATTTTCCCGCCCCCCTCTGCGTTCGAATCGCGTCATTTTCCTGCACACCTCTCCACAACAGATAGTTGCCCGTTCGTTGCGCAGCGAATGACGCTTTCAAAGAAATTTCGTAGATTTTTCGAAGCTCAAAGCATGATTTACATCCGCGTCCGATCGTTTCTAGTATTTTAGACTATTTTACGAGTGGATCACCTTTTTATATTTGGATCACACTTTCAGAATTGTACATTTTACTGGTACTTTCATCCCTTCTCTGAATTTTCAATTCTACCTTTGTAGTTTAAGTTTCTGTTTAATTCTATGGCCGTGTTAATTTTATATTTATTTATGGTTTAAAAGAAAAATAGGAATTTTTATGGTGCATTATTTCGAACGAATATATCTCTTCTTGGTCGCATCAACTTGGAGTAACTATACTCAAGCTGCATAAGTTTATTTCAACATTGAATATCGCGCCAATTTTTAACTGAATGCTTTGTTAAATTTAGGTCTTGAGTTTTATATTTTTTAAATTATTGTTCACGGTGTCCAGCGTATTTATTGTATATTACATTATATTTATACTACTATATTATATATCTATATAATGTTATTATACTATACGTAACAATACACAGTGCAATGTAATTATACTACGTATAACAATGTAAAATGTAATGTAATTATACTACGTATAACAATGTAAAATGTATTGTAATTATACTACACGTAACTATACGTATGGAAATAGAATATGCAAGTGGCCCGAGAAGGAAAAAGATCGAGTATGGCTGACTTAGAGGTTGCACGTTATACAGCTAGGAGCAAACAGGAACAAGACGTTCGAATAAACGGGGAATAAAAGTGGAAAGCGGGAAATTCGTGGAGATAAACAGCCACGGGTGACCGGGGAGACAGGAGGGGCGGAGAAGGAGAAAAAAATTCGCTTGCCTGATTTATGGATAGCAATCTCTTGGAGGTGCTCGAAATATCACGCGCAGAGGCGGACGTCCTTCCTCTCGGTCGACGATACGCCAAACAAGGTTCTCCGATTCGCATCCGTACAGAAAATTGGCACCCATTCGGCCCGATCGCTCAGTCGTATAATAAACGTCTGTGTCGGACATCGCTGATGCTACCCGGAAACCGATGGACGTCCGCGTGTGCCATCAAAGGATATATCCGCGTGTGAAAGGGTGAAAAAGCACCGTGAAATTTCGAAATACTTCCCTTAGTCGAATTAACGGGACCCCGAGTGAATTAGGCGCCTTTAGTTGTCGAAAATTAACGAAATTTTGCCCCTTGAAATCAGGCAATCCGACGTTTATGCGAATTGATACTTTTTAAGTAAAATTAAAAGGGTGAACTTTGAGTGGAAATCTGTGTAATCCTGTAAATATTGTAACTTAGTTTTCGGTTTCAATATCAGGTATATTCTTGTATATTATAGTTAGGCGTACGAATAAGTAGTTCAATTCCTTCGTCAAATTTAGTAGATATTTATTTTTAATGCAACTAAATACCTGTCTTAGATATTTGTACTAAAATGGAGGTTTGACTATTCGATGAAATAAATTAATTCATTATCGCTACCTTTATGGGAATTAAGGAATAATTAGTTGAAACAGACGAAATATCCATTCGTGATTATAGCGACGTCATGTCTGTCTTTGTGTTTTGAGTTACATCATATTGAATTAAATTGATGGAACAATTTATTAATAGTTTCTAAGTATATAAATCTCTTAAATGCACGTAAGAGAAACAAGAAATTGCTTCTTCGCTGAAAGGTTAACCTGTTTTAATATCTGCAAGGCATATTTTAAATTTATATATTTACTATATTACAATATTACTATGTTTATTAAAGAAATAGTGGACTACTTACTGGTGCACCTAATATATACAGTTAGCTTTTATTTTGCAAATTTAAATTTTCCATAAATACGTAAAAACCAGCAGTATACTAATCAACGATTTATGTGCTATATCGTTGTATCACTAATTAATTATTGCCCTAGCTTAGAAACTAAATCGAACCTTTCATTATCTTCTACGATTAATTACTTTAAAAAGATTCCGAAAGATTGTGCAAATTCTTATCTATTATAAACACAGACATGTTATTTTTTACTCGTTCGTTATTTTCATTTAATCTCATCCTAAGTACAAAAATTCATTCCCGCTGAATTTTGTGCACTACAATTTTATAAGATTCCCCATGAAAAAAAAGAAAGAAAAAGGAATCATCGCAGTGAAACGAACAAATTTATTACTCAACCATAATATTTACGAAGGGTTCGATTATAAAGCATTTCATTATCGTTTCAGTATCGTCGAATCGAAGGTTCGATAGTTGCTTCCCGCCACTTAATCCACTCATCAGTGACCCCATACAAAGTTAAATGAATCATTGTAATCGGCGATCATTCAGAGAGGTTCAATCAAGACTATTAAGTTAATACATCCAATATCATTACGATTATTCGATCATTCATCGGCGCACGATTGCAGCTGTTGAACAGCAGGTGACGATACAGCTGAATTACTTCGAATTATAGTTATCTTCTATCCCGTGAGAACAGTCATTCGACTCGCATATGCACTTTGCTCGCATACATTTGTTGCAACCCACGATGCATTACGATTTATGACGCACATGTGAGATCGATGCGTCTCTCTGTTCACTGACACGCATTACTAGACTGCCGACCTCGTCGAAAGGTTCCAATATCGCATGAATTTAAGCAATTTGCATGGATAACCCGCGATCACCGTTTCGATTTCCAACGATGCACGAGGATAGGGTTTGATCTTCCTCCCTTCCAATTTATCAGGGTTTCTATGCATGCAAATCACACCAAAGTTTCATCGTATCGTTCGTCAACAATCCAAATTGCTACGCATATCAACCATTACTCTGGGCTGGGGATTTTTATTTTTCTATATTTACGCGATGTGCTAGAAGATGCAAAGTATTCCAAGTATCGTATTATTATATTTGGAGAGTTGTGTAATAACTCTTTAATTAAGTTCCATATTCTAAATTTTGGTAATAAAAGTATGAATTTGAATCAAGGTCCGCAGTCTAGATATTACTGTTATTATTATTATTATTATTATTCCAATTTATCAGGGTTTCTATCCATGCAAATCACACCAAAGTTTCATCGTATCGTTCGTCAACAATCCAAATTGCTACGCATATCAACCATTACTCTGGGCTGGGGATTTTTATTTTTTTATATTTACGCGATGTGCTAGAAGATGCAAAGTATTCCAAGTATCGTATTATTATATTTGGAGAGATGTGTAATAACTCTTTAATTAAGTTCCATATTCTAAATTTTGGTAATAAAAGTATGAATTTGAATCAAGGTCCGCAGTCTAGATATTACTGTTGTTATTATTATTATTATTATTCCAATTTATCAGGATTTCTATCCATGCAAATCACACCAAAGTTTCATCGTATCTTTATTAGGTTGCGGATTTTATTTTTATATATTTATGGGAACATTTCAATCTACAAAAATATAGAGAATACATGGAATGTGTAAAAAAATGCAAAGAATTCAAATTATTGTATTATTATCTTTGGAGAGTAATGTAATAACTATTCAATTAGATTCGGGCTTGTAAATTTCGTTAATAAAAGTATCAATTTGCATAAAGACATTGCTATCTTCTGCTCGCGTTATGAAACTTCCTTCGTCATTTTATTGGCGAAGAAAATGATTGGAATTGGAATTTGGGGGTGGATTTATCAACAAATGATCGTAAGAAGATGAATTGGAGGGCTGATTAGTTTTTAGAGAAGTGAGAATTGGAAAGAAGAAATTTATAAATATAGTGTCTACCAAAGTTTCCAATTGAAGTGTAATTTTACTATATTATCAACCCTTTCGTTACCATGCACGTATATATAAGTCTTCAAGAATTGACCTGACGTTTATTAAAAGTATACTTATATCTTTTCTATTAAATAATATTTCTGGTATCATTCGTATTATCATCGACATTAAGGTACAATTACTTAAGTACAGTATCTAAATATTTGTACATATATTATGTCCATATTAATAAATGCTACTCTTATCTACTTTTTTTCAGTTCAAAGCTGTCGATATCGAAAGGGTTAAACCGAAGAATACTCGCCAATAGGCTTTGCGCTTTACGCAAATTCATATTTCCGAGCCACTTCAAAAATCATAGCCGAGAAACTTCAACGCCAGAAAACCAGAGGAATCATTCGCAATTTTAATTTCGCCGAAGCTTCTCAGAAACTCGTTTCCCGTCGAAGAGGAATTTCAACCCAAGGTTAAAAACCAAGACTCGAAAGCAGCACGGTTGCACTGCTCGCAAAGAAAACAGAAGGGGGAAAAGAAAAGGCAAAAGCAGAGAGGATCGAGTAAGTAGATGTTCGACGCGCGGCGTTCTTCGAAGTAGTAGACGGGAATTTTTTTTCTAAATTTGGAAAGCAGGGTGAGAAGCGCCTGGAGTGTTGCTTATGACGGGTGAGCAGGCATGATCGATGGATAAACTTTACGGATAATTAGGTAACGGCGTTCTCTCTATTTACAGGCTCGCTCCAGCGTGGATAGCGTGGCCAGGAGCGTTAATTTTCGAGAGGAACGCGTCGTAAGGTGCTCTAGACTAGCGCGGGAAATTGCCGCCCGTGAAACTTTCCTCTGCTTCTCCTCCAGCGGTTTTTCATTCCGCGGCTGTGTGTATACGTGTCGCTTCGCTGCCACGCGAAACGCGTTTGCGTAAAAATCTCGTAAAACACTAGCTACGATGTCAAAATTCGCCGAGCTTTAAGACTATACTAGGCAATAAACTTTTTATCGAACCTCTCACCACGGGCGAAATATGCGCCTCGACTATTCGTTTCCCTTTAGTTCTTTGTAATAGTTTCATTCGAAAGCAACAATCTTCTCTTTCGAGTTCCCTTTTCAAGCATGCAAAACAATCTATTCGTTACAACCGAAATAGTACCTACTTTAATTGCAAAATATGCGAAGGGATTAAAATCTTGTCATCTTATCTTTAATCCATTTGAAAATCTCTCTAACGTTGTACGTAATACTTTAATTCTAAAATAGCATTTCATTTCCGTGTCAAAGGATTCAAATCTTGTCATCCTATATTAAATCCAACTTAAAATCACTAGAATATTCTACGTAATATTTTAATTATAAATAGCATTTCATTTCCGTATCAAAGGATTGAAATCTTGTCACCGTCTCTTAAATCGACCTTAAAATCTCTACGAGCATTGTACGTAATATTTTAATTCTAAAATAGCATTCCATTTCTGTGTCAAATGATTAAAATCTTGTCACTCGATCTTGAATCGATCTTAAAACCTCCGCAATATCGTGTCCAGTATTTTAATAGTAGAATAGCAAGCGAATCTTTCCATTTTCCTTTTCAAACTTCGGAAGTAATCCATCCATTACATCGAAAACGGTATCTATTTCATTTCTAAAATAGCGTTCTATTTCTGAGTGAAAAGGTTAAAATCTTGTCACCCGATCTTGAATCGATCTTAAAACGTCCACAATACCGTATCTAGTATTTTCATTCTAAAATAGCAAGCTATTCTTTCCATTTCCCTTTTCAAACATTCAAACTCAACGCAGTAGCAATTTTAATTCTAAAATAGCATTCTATTTCTGTAGGTAAAATGGTTCAAATCTTGTCACCCAATCTTAAATAGACCTTAAAATCTCCACAAGATTGTACATAATATTTCAATTCTAACATAAAATTCTATTTCCACGTGAAATTGTTAAAATCTTGTCATCCAACCTTAAATCAATCTTAAAATCTCCACGATATCGTGCACAGTATTTTTATTCTAAAATAGCAACCTTCTCTTTCCATTGTCCTTTTCAAACATTTAAACTAATCCATCCATTACACTCAACGTAAAGATTCTAATTCTAAAGTAGCATTCTATTTCTGTAGTAAAAAAGGTTAAAATCTTGTCACCCAATCTTAAATAGACCTTAAAATCTCCACAACATTGTACATAATATTTCAATTCTAACATAAAATTCTATTTCCACGTGAAATTGTTAAAATCTTGTCATCCAACTTTAAATCAATCTTAAAATCTCCACGATATCGTGCACAGTATTTTCATTCTAAAATAGCAACCTCCTCTTTCCATTTTCCGTTTCAAAATTTAAACTAATCCATCCGTTACACTCAACGCAGTAGCAATGTTAATTCTAAAGTAGCATTCTATTTCTGTAGTAAAAAAGGTTAAAATCTTGTCACCCAATCTTAAATAGACCTTAAAATCTCCACAACATTGTACATAATATTTCAATTCCAACGTAAAATTCTATTTCCACGTGAAATTGTCAACATCTTGTCACCCTACTTTAAATCAATCTTCGAATCTCCACAGTATCGTGGGTAGTATTTTATTCTTAGAATAGCCAGCTCATCATTCCATGTCCCCTTTTAAACCGTCCGAACGGATCCATCCATTATACCCGAAAAGTAGCGCCCACAAGTCCAATCCAGCCTAATTTTTTATTCGTCACCCGGTACGACAGGCGATGCCTTTGTATCCGGATGAATCTCTCCAACGATCGATTCCATAGCGGACAGGTCCTGTCTGTCACTAGACCGAACGATCTCTAACAATTCCCCGTCGATTCTTTGTATCGAGCCTGCGGAATTTCCCCACTGTTCATGAATATACGCGAGGCGGGATAGAAAAGAGGCCGCGATACGTCCCGCGGAGACGTCGCGACGCCAGTCACCGAGTATCCCGTCTCGTCGGCTTAAAAGTATCGGCAAGTCTCTTACCGGTAACACGAGTTCCATTTTCAACGGAGGTAATTTCCCGTGCAGCCGTCGAATTTCCAGCCGCGTTTATTGGCTACATTTTTTTCTTTTTTTCTTTTACCGACTGTCAGCAGTCGACAGACGGAACGTAGAGAGAAGACCCGCGAATGGACGTGCTTCTCGTCGAAAGAAGCTAATCGAGAAAGCTTTCTCCAGTTTTGGCGCGTTACGCGTCTCCTCGCGTCGTTGACGAGGATTAATTCTTCCTCGATCTTCTGCGTTTCTCTAATTCTTATACAGCAGAGATTTGTAATCTTCGTTTTACGAGTCCATTACACGTTGCGCGAGTTTGAAAAAGTATTACAATGGGATTGTATAATTATCGATAATTTGGATAAATTTTGGCACGATTAATTTCTAATGCTAGTAGAGACAAAGTGTAAATAAGAAAGAAGATATTATAAAAAGAACAGAGACAGTTTAATATCCAGTGACGTCAATGTGTTGTTAATTTTTATTCATGTATGGACAATTTAAATACACCAATATTTTTAGAGCAGAGATATGCAGCCTTCGTTTTACGAATTTTTGGGAATTGCGAAGGTTTGGTAAAATACTATGAATAAACTGCGAATCTTTATGCAAATTCATAGTTTTTGTTAACAAAAATCAAGAAATCGGACACAACTGGAGGGTTACTATAAAAAATACACTAAAATACACTAAGCTTTACTATACTTTAACCATTTTGTATCTTACTTGCATATTAAATACATTCTGAACCTTTTTGCACCATTTTAAATATCCAATAAATGCATAAAAATACGTAATCCAATTATAGGTTTCCATAATTATCACTTTAACTAAATTGATACTACTATTGGCTGCATAAATAAATTCTCGCAATTTTTTTCAAAAATACATACACAGGATGTCACACCCAAAACATTCCTACATTTAAAAAAAAAAAGGAAAACTACTTACATCGAAAGCACTACTTTCAAAACCGACGTTTCATGTGCACCAACCTAATAATCCAACGAAGCGAGAATAGCGTGCCGCGAAACGTTGAGAAACACTGCCTCGGAATCGACGAAGTCGATGCGCAATCAAAAAGAAAGCCGTGAATAGGGGTTAGTCTCAACTTCCTATCAAATTCCGCCAACTCCGCGCAAACATCGCCACAATAAATTCATTGATCGCGCGTCTATTTGCATCGGAGCGAAGCATGTTTGCTCTCCGGCAGATGGTCCACGAGTGATTCTCTAATTATAGAGTCGATCCGCCGAGGCTTTCACAGGCCGAAGAAACAATAAACGTCCCATCAGCCACCTAGCGTTATTCTTTAAACGGCGTTCCTCGATTCGAACGAATCGAGACCGACGATGCGTCTCGTGTAATTTCGCAACGCCGAGTGCAAAGCAGCCGAAATGCATTTATACCGAAGGAAATGCGTCCGCGAGAGTGAATTTCCGGAAGCGCTCCGAAAACGCGCCGATGCCGGGGAAGGTCGAAGAAGAAGTTCCCTTCCACGAAAGAATTAAATTACCGGCGATGGAAGCTGGAAGCTCTGGTCCTTCCACCACTTTTAGCTCGAAAATAATTCTGTCCGTCTGCGACGTTTCTTGCCAATTAACTGGCAAATGACAATTACGAATACTGGCGTTCCTCGCGCATCGCTATGTACTCTTCTAACAAGGTTCGAAAATTGGGAAAACTGCTGTGTAACACGGTTTTCGCTTTACTATTGGCTCGCTGCATGTGAAACGGCTGAATTTACGTAGCTCAAGGTTTGTTAGCCGTCGGCTAATTAACCCTTTTACTACTACGGACGTATGTATACGCTTCCAAGGATTGAATTGATATTTGTTAGAAGCATACGTGTGTCTTTTCTATAACACTGTGTCATTTGTACGTCAATATTACGGTGCAATTAGTTACGTAGAGTATTCAAATATTTATACCTATACTGTTTCTGTATTAATAAACCCCACCTTAATCTATAGTTTCAGTTTTCGGTTTTAAGGTGCTGGTAACGAAAGGATTAAACATTTATATATTATAGCCAACTTTAAAGTATACATGCGGTTATATACGTGTAATAATTTTATCAGTTTATGTATAATAAACAAGGTTTCGTGGTTCATATATATTTCGCTGTAAAGAAATAGATGCAACGATACTATTCTTCGACTATTCGTCTGATATTAATTAATGACTAAATTTCCACTATTAAAATGATCGAAGCTCCTGTATTTTTCTAAACATTCGAAGCATAAACGCGTATATAGATTTTCGCGACTGGTTGTACACTACATTCTATTGCTCTGTATTTATTAATACTCGTCATACGATAATTGACGAAACGATCACTAACTTGCAAAATGTCCGTCGTTGCATCCAACTTAGCCGTAACGAAAGGGTTAACGACGTTACGAGGAACACCGCAGGCAACCCTAAAATCAACCACATTCTTCGCCCTTAAATCTGCCTACCCGTCATCGGTGACCAGCGCTAACCGATACGCGAAACGTGCATAAAATCTACCCGCAAGTAGGCCGTTGTTTCAATAATCAAAAAGCAATCGAGAGATCTCCGATTCACGTTGGCGTTGCACGATAAGAGCAGGCGAGGAGACCGCGGCGCGCGCGCGCGCGCGATCGTAAATCGATTCCACGATCGAGAATCGCGTCAGCAGGTATTCGAGATACAACCTCGCACACGGACGCGGCTGAATCGAGGGTGTGTTAGTCGGCCTACTCTGCGAACTTCAACCCTCTGCATCCTTCGCGCCCCTTTCACCCTTTCTTTCGCGTATCCATGACGTCACTGCGCCCCTACCATCGTTTCACCATCGCCGCGATGCCTGTATTTCCACCCCTACTTCGCTTCCACGGTTAGGATAGAATCTGGTAAGGGTCGATACACCCCCCTACCACTTCAACGCGACCTCCTGTTCTTCGTCTATTTTCTTGCCTCGCGTGCTTTCTCGTTTTCTTCCTCGTTTGTCTCCTCCAACGTTCTCCTGCCACTTTGCAGTTCTCGCTATTTTTCTACACTCCGTGCACGCGAAAAAAAGGGGAATGTTGCGGACGGCGAACGCAGCTACGTTGCTTCGAAGAACAGAGGTGGTGGAAGGCGAAGACGTTGACCGACTCATTTGTGGGAAATATCGTAAATTGGAATGATTAAGTCTATCATTCGTCGGTGGCGAAGACGAAGAGAGGAAAGCGAATGCTGTGTTCGCGAGGCAGTTGAAACTTAGGGGGACGAAGATAAAGGGATGATAAATGAAGATCGGAGTTAAAAGGGCGTGAAAGAGGATTCGTCAAGGGGATGCTTGTAAATTATTATACTTAAGCCTTTAGTTCGACTGCACGAGAAGCTATCCAATTAGAACTCGAAGAATATTGTCAGACCTACCATCCCGCTTCATTCTTCTTACACACGGCGTCATAAATTCCGCCAAGGAATCATCTTCTTACGATTTCGCCAACTATACACACAGTCATTTGACTGATGAAGGCCGAAGATTGTTAGACAGCTTGGCGAGGAATTCAAAAAAGATGGGAAGACAAGCATTCGAAAGCGAAGACGCAACGCTCTTTATATATTATACAGCCCCGTGCAAAAGTATCGGGACACTTCTAGAAAACTAAAACCAGGGAGGGTGAAAATAACTTTCTTATGATCATCGCCATTTCTTATGATCACTGCTCGTATCAACTATAGTAATGATTGATTTCGTTTATATATCAATTTTATAAATGATCAATTATATAATTCATTTGTTACAGCACATGCCTGTTTAATATATCCTTTTACAGTTACACCTTTTTCAATTGGAGGATATGGAAATTGATTAGTTCCTCCAATATTAGGATCTCCTGATGTAGCATTCCCTCGAACGAAGAATATCTCTTCTTCTTTTCAGCAATCCATAATCTCAAAATCTCGAATCTCGATTTTCGAGGAAACGAACTCGGGTCTCCGTAGCAGCGCCGCCGGATTGCGAACCGCTTTAAATAAATGCAAAAATTAGCGAACCAATCTTCTTGTCGCGGACTGTACGCTCCGCCGTAACACAATGGCCCAAGTCCAAGAAGAGCGTGAAAAAAAAGAAAGCAGGCGAACGCGATGCGAATGCTGGATGAAAAGCGGCGAGCAAGCAAGCAGCATAGTTGCTGCGAGGGTCACGGAAAAAGTTGCCGCAAGAAATCAAGCGAACGAAGGGGTTGAGGGTATGACGCACACAAGCCCCGAAGCGTGCATGCGTGTTCACGCAGAAGTTGGCCAAGTGTGCGTGCGTACACGGCCACGCGAACGCAAGCGCAACCCCGCTATGACGTCACAAGGGCGGGGTCCTCGTTAGCGGCACTATAGCGGTGCACTGGGACGACGAAGAGGCGAGCAACACGTGGAAAAGGGGTCGTGTTGGACGACCCGTTGCGCGTCCATCACCTCCAGGCCCTCGCCCCTCGTCCTCTAAGCCAACTTGCCCCAGTCGCGCTTAAAAAGCGCCTCGACTTCCCTCCCTCCCGCTTGTCTCGCGACGCGCTCCTCGTCTTCCTTTCATCCCTTTCTCGCGCGCCACCCTCTTCACGGTAAGGGAAAATTGGGTAAACGCGTTCGATTTTCGACGCCCCTGCGAAGGGATTAAGCGGGGCGCTCTTTTCTGCGAAGAGATTCCGTTTTTCGTTCGATTTAGGGTGGGAGTGATTTTCGGGGATATCACGGCTTCGATCTACAATCTTGTACGGTATTACACGAAATCGCGTTATATGAGATTAAAGGTTTTAGTAGGAATAAGATGGAAAAGTAGATTCCAAAGATTGGTAAAGCTACTATTCTATTTTGGTAATTATTATTGGATTGCTAAAGATAATTAACACGGGCCGTGTTATATTGAGGGTTCCTCAATTATTTAACCGTGTTAGAGCGAATTTTTGTTGCAAGATGTCCGTGTTATTCGATGTTAATGTACGAATTCATTTTGTACATTCTTGTGCAACCGAATTTCGTGCTAGATTTCGTTTGCAACAATTATAAAAGTTATCACGCGAAGTTAAGTCTGATTGACATCGCAATAACGCGTGTAATGCCACGTAAAGTTCATTTCATCTACAAGTAGCTTCGGTTTCGAAGGGTTAATAACCATCGCTCTGAAATAATCAGAAAATTCTCCAATCCATTCGAATCTTCCAAAACCACGCCGCTCCCAAATTTGTGGACCATCCCGAAAAGAACGAATCCAACCGAAAAATTCCAGCGTCAGCAGCTGGGTTGGCGCGTAACCAAATGCAACCAAAACGGAAATCAAATTGGTACAACCCTTTGGACGGAATTTCGTGGGTCAGCATTCCCGAAATTCCAGCACGTAGATGCTCGAGGGGAAAATCGTGCAAAAGCGACACGCAGAAGTGCGGTTCGTTGGTCACTGGACCAGCGAGTTGCAAGGCGAACGAAATCTTTGAAGTCGGTATCCGAAATAAACGGTTCGATATATCGGCGCAGAGGACAGCTCGATTCTGATCGAATTTGGAGGACGATGGTGACAGATGTCCAGAGTTAAATGGGCAAACGTAACTTTCTCCAGATCTAAAATGGAGTTCTACTCGGACTCGCTTCGCCGCAATCCGTGGCTCGCAGAGAAACAGAGTCGTTGTCACTCTACTTTCCGCGATAGGCGAATTTAAACTTTGCACTTTGCGTGTGCATCGCGGACGATGATCGAACGATTCATCCATAGTGACTGTGAAAGATGAATACTAGAATATTTACGGTGAATTTAAACTTTGCACACCGTGGTAAGATGGCGACTGTGAAAGATGAAAGTTAAAATATTTAATCCCTTATCTATACAAATTTTGTTATTATTATACTTATGTAGGCTATTATTAACAGATTACAGTTATCGCACTTGTTCGAAATATCAAAATATTCTGCATAACTTGTATTTAGTGATCCTTAATCTTCCGACGTGAAACTGAAACAAAAATAAAAATAACATTCTATCGTAAGCAGAACTTATCTTTGATAAGTTTATCAATACGTTATGCCACGATTATGACTCGTCATTGTAAGCCAAGTGGTTAAGGCTCTGCTTCGTTCACCGTTCACATTTTAAGGAATTCAGTTGAACGCAACGTTTAAACCTTTCACCGCAAATGCAAAGCGTAAAACCTAAATTCGCTTATAAACTTTTCATTAGGAATGAAGCAACCGCGATGCGAATGCAAAGTGCAAAGTCTAAACAAGCTTTTACGTTCCTATCAGTTGGACGTGGCTGAGGACTCAATTTCGCGACGAAGGGATTATCGGAAGCTTTCGGGGAATTGGTTCTCGAAGCCACGCGTACCTGCGACCGACTCGTTGCTCGGACTTTTAAATATTCGTTATGCTAAAACGTGGCGAGGCTGCGATACTCCGCGGTCAGAGTAATTTGGTACGACCACAAGTTCCCCAAGGACTTCCCGCAAACAGGAAATTAACGAACGCTCAGCGTGTCCGCGTTTTTTCCCCCATTATACTCTGTATTTACTGGACCGTCGATTCCCTGTGGGATATTCCAAACAATTCTTCGCGCTGCTGAAAAATTTCGACGTTCCATCGACGCAGCAATGGAAACCTCGTCGAACTGTTAAAGTAGGGTCATTTCGGGAGAGACGCGCCATATTTTATATACTGCTTCCGAATTTTTAAGTACAGATAATTGGAAATATTCGAAAACATAATTGAATCGTTTACATTTTAAGTAAAGACAACTGGAAATATTGGAAAACATAATTGAATTGTTTAAACTTTAAGTATAGACAACTGGAAATACTGGAAAACATAATTGAACTGTTTAAGTTTTAACTATAGACAACTGGAACTATTGGAAAACATAAATGAACTGTTTTAAGTTTTAAGTACAGGCAACTGGAAATACTGGAAAACATAATTGACCTGTTTAAATTTTAAGTATACACAACTGGAGATATTGGAAAACATAAATGAACTATTTAAGTTTTAAGTACAGACAACTGGAGATATTGGAAAACATAAATGAATTGTTTAAATTTTAAGTATAGACAACTGGAGATATGGGAAAACATAATTGAACTGTTTAAATTTTAAGTATAGACAACTGGAGATATTGGAAAACATAAATGAACTGTTTAAGTTTTAAGTCTAGACAACTAGAAATACTGAAAAACATAAATGAACTGTTTAAGTTTCATTTATAGACAACTGGAGATATTGGAAAACATAAATGAACTGTTTAAGTTTTAAGTCTAGACAACTGGAGATATTGGAAAACATAATTGAACTGTTTAAATTTTAAGTATAGACAACTGGAGATATTGGAAAACATAAATGAACTGTTTAAGTTTTAAGTCTAGACAACTAGAAATACTGGAAAACATAAATGAACTGTTTAAGTTTCATTTATAGACAACTGGAAATATTGGAAAACATAATTGAACTGTTTAAGTTTTAAGTACAGACAACTGGAGATATTGGAAAACATAAATGAACTGTTTAAGTTTTAAGTATAGACAACTGAAGATATTGGAAAACATAAATGAACTATTTAAGTTTTAAGTATAGACAACTGGAAATATTGGAAAACATAATTGAACTATTTAAGTTTTAAGTATAAACAACTGGAGATATTGGAAAACATAATTGAACTGTTGAAGTTTTAATTATAGACAACTGGAAATATTGGAAAGCATAACTGAACTGTTTATTTAACCATAGGATGGAAGATTTTCTGTCTTTTTAGACCATTACTAATTGTATATACTTTAAAAGTAGTCTCTCTACCAAAATTGTATGCTACTATACGTTTAAAGAATAGTTGAACAATAACTACGAATGCGGAGCGCAGGAAAATTAAACTCTATTCGTTATTTTCGTAGTGTGTACGCAAAATATTAGACGTATGCTAAAGTTTCCATTTTATATCGTTTCTGTATCAATTTTGTTTATTGATCATTTGCCCTATTCATTTTTCCACCACTGAAAAGTTGAAGTTCCATTTTTTGATACCGAAAACTTTTAAACAATGAACATGTGTAAATACACGTCCCTTAGTAAAATTCTAAGCTAAAAGTAATAATAGAGAATCTCAAAGAATTATCTAATAATAATTCTAAAAATAATAATAAATTTAAAGAAAAATCATAAAGAAGCAAAAGAATCATAACCGCTTTAATTAATGATAATGATTAAAGCTACGTGATAACAAAGGAGTGACATATTTACCTAGAAAACGTTTGCAAAAATACTTCCTCTCGAAATGCAAGAAACTCAAATGTTTCTACATGATTACTACAGACAATTAATGTAAACGGTAGATATTATCGAAAGGATTTATTCATGTAGACAAAAATGAAGTTAAAAACAATGGAATCAGAATTGCAAAAAGTGCATCTCCCAAAATGACTCTATAAAATTCTTTCAACTTCCTGATTAAAATTCTTTCGGATTGGAACCTGCTACTTTAAGTTTTCGCGTTCTTTGACCTTAGTATTCCTGCGCTATCAATAAAATTGTGGAAAGACGACTCTTTTCCACCCGCGCACACAAACACACCCACACACGTATTCCATGTTTCTTATTCTTACGATTCTGCGCGGAATTTGCGGGCTTTCCGGATAATACCGAACGATTTGTGACGGCAGGCAGTGAAACGCGTCTAAAACTTTACAACCCGCCGATATGAGAATCGTGGTTCATGGAAATCCAAGAATCGACTGCGATTGGAAATGAAAAATTATGTATTCAATTAAACTGAAAGTTCCTGCCGTATTATATTTATATCGTATTCCACGATGTTTTTCAAATATCCAACGATCAGATCTGAATACACCTTAATTTAACTACTCAAATTCAGTTTAAGAAAAGTCTTCGGGCTAGCATACTGCTTCTATTGTAACTATAAAAATATATAAACACAGTCGCGTAAAAACTTCCACAAACAATTGGCATTGAAGTGTTTAGTCCCAAGTATAGCGTCCGCGAAAGCAACTTCGAATAACGAAGAACCTTCCTTGTGCATAACGAAGAGCATAGTTTAAAATAAGAAATATTTCAATGGTTCCATAATTCTTAAAACCCATAATCCAATACCTTTAGCATTCCGCGAATTATTAGATTACGCTCTGTCTTTAAGCGGGAAAGAAGGAAGTCACGTTGTGTGAAATTATTTCTGCGAGAAACTAAGTATATCCCAGAAGAGCGGTTGACAGTAAACGGTAAGTGAACCGGAAATGGGGGACGGTGAACGGGAGAGGATCAGCAGACGATCGGGGAATGGTGTGAATTCATCGAGGCAAGCTGATCGGGGACGCACAGACGTGGATTACGTGTCGTCTTCGTCCCCTTATCATCGTCTCGGCTGTTATCGTAACAATACGTAACGCCACGAGACGCGTCTCTGAGGAATCGACGTCATTCTTGCACGTCACGCTTCCTGCTACTGTCACCAATGTTGTACAGTAACAGTCGCAAGTTTAAGTCTACCACCTGTAATTTAGATTACCGTAGAACGTCGTTTATTATCTAAACATCTATTGGACGAAATGTCGATTACACGAATGTATTAGGTATACCTATAAATAATCCATTGGTTTTAACGCTGAAATTACTGATAATTATGGTGTAGACTTCTTTGTATCAAAGAAATTGAAATTATAAATTGAGATTGAAACTTATGTATATAATGCAATGGGAATAAATCTTTATTCATCCTTTTAAATCCATTCGCGGTGAATAGCGAGTTGGACTCGTCATACATTGCTGAAGTAATAATACAATTTGTATAAAAAAAACTATGAATTATAGATCTAGTGTTAAATAGATGGATGAGTTGGTTTTATCAGAAGATAAACAAAAAATATACTGGTCTAGAAGATCTCTTAAACAATTATAATAAAAGCAATTATATTTAACATTGGATAGGTGTTTGATTCTATTTAATGTAAAAATTGAGTTCAACAAGAAAAAGTGTGTTACTAATTGGTACACCTAATAGAATGATTCACACAGTTTTGTTATTTTTGATTTCCGTCTTATTTCGAGCCATAGAATATACCTGACCCAATTTGTATCACGAATTACGACTTATCCTATATAGAAGTTGATTAAAAAGTTCCTAATGGAAACGTAGGCATGTAGTACGAATACTTTTTATAGCCACTGTATCTTGATTCAGGATTTTCCTTATATTAACGTTTTAGTTGTCAAATGTTAATCCTCTATGAATGAGATAAAATGATTAACTAATCTTCGTCCAATTATTATTAACCCTTTGATGACAAAACTTAGCGAATTGATGTGCAATTATTAATAGCAGTGTCTATTAACGATATTAAGTTGAGCTTTTCACTTGAAAAATTTGACACACGTGCAAGAAATCAAAGAAAGTTTGGTCATGTATTTGTTATAATTATTCGCAAAGGGTGAAAAATAAAATACATAATTATTGCTCCCTTTAATTTATTACGTTCGCCGCGTCTTAAATTTTTGTAAGCTACTGTATCGTATTAGTCATTCCTTCTTTATAAGTCTACTAAACGGTCCCGCGAAGAAATTATGCGATGATAATTCCGCAGGATTAATTCTAACGATACTCGTGCGTCGCATTGTCATGGAAAATTTTCGCTGGCAGAAATCATGCAGATGGAGATGAAACCTTGCTTACGTACATTGAAATGAGCTCGTTTGAATCGCGCTACCGCGGAAATTATTACTGCGTCAGATAGTGCGACTCGTTTAGAGAGATTCTCAATTAGATTTGCCATCTTAATCAAGAGGAATCTTGTTGAATAAATTGAGGTCTCCAAAATGGACCGCGCTCAAAGGATCTAAAAAGGATAATCGAATTTTCACGCCGTGGCCAGAGATTTATTTCTGACTCCGTGACACATGTAGTTAAATTTAAAACTATCGAATTGTAACGTATATTCGCTCTGTGTCCAGAGGGAACCAAGTTTTACTAACAAAAATTGTAATAGCTATGGCTAACAAGTTTCAGGAATTTTATTCTAAAAAAGCCCTTTAAAATGTTCATTAAATGTAAAAATACTGAATTAATTTCTACACCGTATATTTAAGTATTTAATATAGCTTTCATTGCGATCCATGTAAAATATTAAATTTGCAATAATATTAACCTACTAAAGAACGAAACTTGCTCGTCACTGTTGTAAAACATTCTTCGAACCTACATAATAACCTCAGTGACGCGAACCATAATTAATTAATGCGGCGTGAATGGAAAGTTACAAAAATGGATAAACTTAAGAATTCTTTGTCACGGTAATCAACATGCCGACGAATTTTTACCCAAATATTAACACAAGTGTTTATTAACCAATTTAAATGTCTCGCATTGAAAATAATTGTGTGCTTAAGAAACCATAAAACTTCCATTCATAAAGGGTTAAATGTATTCTGAATTCACAGATAAACGATTTTATAAAGAATCAGCCAATAAAATATATTCAATCGAATTCCAGTTCGATAAGAAAATATTCCATTGCACGTGATGCTGAACGTAATTCGGAATTCGGACTATAGGTAATATTCTGCAAGTTGTTAAATCAAATACCTCCGTAAGTGCTAGCGATAGAAGGAGCCGGTTTTATCTATGAAATGCAGCAGTGGGACAAGGCTGTACCTTTTCTCGTCGACCTTACACGCGAACTTTCGGTAGAGTAGTTCGTCGACCCCTTGTGTAAAAAGAGGTTTTATGCATCCATTTAGCCGTGGCTCGATACCAGAGCCCACACAGCTAATTTTAAGCAAATATCCGGGCTAATTTTAATGGTTAATTTTACGGTGGCCCCTATCGTAAAAAGGGCCCGTAAACGAGGAAATTTATCGCGACGCGAGCACGAGTTCCTTCTTCTTTTTTTTTTTTCTTTTTATACCACGCCAATAAATAACGCGAACTAGTGCCTCCTTAGAAATCACTCTTGCAGGGTTCCTCGTAAACGGAACTTTATCGGAGCTATTTCGCGAGGGAAAGAGGCAGTTTCTGATACGGGATTGTTCCCCTTTGTCGGCCCTGTGGATTTGCATCCAGCTTGCTATCGAAATTCAAGGCGAATTCGCGAATCGCGACCAACGGGTTAACGTCGATTAAATCCCCGCCGAATCGTGCAAGCACGTTCAGAGCTTGGGGAGGAAATCGTAAGCGCTCCCGGCGAGCGATCGTACCCCCAACTTTGGTGGAACACGTAGCGGCGAGCAAATTACAAAGTAAATACGCACACCTCCGCGTTTCGCCGAGAGCAAGAGAAGCTTTCCAAGACTTTAGCGACAGTAACGAAGTATCTTTGCCAAAACTGTTCCACTAAGAACGCTGATACTACGTCTGAACTGTCTTGAAATTTCGAGTGCAGGGCGAGCTGCTCCGAATCGTAGCGAACGAAGATTCTATAATAAGATAAGGGAGATTTTAGGGTAGCACTTTAAATGCTTATAAATACGGTACCTAAAGTACCTATTAAAAAGTGGTACTCTAAGAGTTTTAAACGTCAATTGAAATGTGGTACTCGAAGCACCAATCCAAAGATGGAATTTGAAGCAGCGACTCAATGATAGCAACCAAAGCACTTATACAAAAGTGAGACTCAAAAGGATGAATCCAAATATGGTATTCAAAGCAACGATTTAAAAATAAGACTTAAAGGATCGATACAAACGTAGCATTCAAAGCATCCATCCAAATGTAGCACCAAAAGAATCCGTTTAAAAGTGGAACTCGAAGTATCACTCCAAATTGTAACATTCAAAGCAGCTATACAAAAATGATACTCAAAGGTTCATTCCAAATGTGGCAATCAACGAATTCGCCAAAAAATAGCATTCAGAGAATCAATCTAAATATGGAATTCGAAGCAAAGATCCAAAGATGGCACTCAAAACACCCATTTAAAGGTGGCACTCAAAGAATCAATCTTATCCTCGTTAAAATGAAACATTTAAAGCATCTATTTAAAAGTAACACTAAAAAGCCAGTTTAAATGTAGTATTTAAAACACTTACCTAAAGATCGTACCCAAAACGTCCGTTCGAAAGTGGCAGTCGAAGAACCAATCCAATTCATTATCTTTTTTATCTTCATTAAATCGTACATTTGAAGCATTCATTCAAAAGTAACACTCAAAGGATTAGTCCAAATGTGGTATTCGAAGCACCCATTCAAAGACATCACCTGAAACACAAGTTTAAACGTGTCACTCAAAGAATTCATCTAATCCACATTGAAATCTATCCTTTAACCCCTTAGCTTACGAATTTTTCGAAGCGTATTCACTGGAATTTTTACTACTTTTTATTGCAACACTATATCGAACGCAAAGCACTGAAATATTATACGTAATTCGTACCTAGTGATCTTCGATCTCACAATCCTGCAAATCGAAATGAAGTGAATTAAAATATATTAGAAAATCCAGCATGTTTTTATTGTAATTGATCCACGGACTAAATCACGAGTGTAGCTCGTTGTTGTAAGCCAAAGGGTTAAAGCACCCATCCAAAAGCACCACCCAAAGAATCAGTCCAAACGTGGCAAGTATTTGAATCACCCATCCAGAGAAAACACTCCTAATACTCGTTACTCGTTGCAAAGCTCATTATTATACTTATTTGAAAGTGTCACTCGAGGCACTCATCCAAAGACTCGACTCCAAACCCTTCCACCGAGACCTAACAACAAAATTCTTCCAACTCTCTTAACCCTCTCCCTAATCACTTCCTCGCGTTTCACCGAAATTCCCCTCCAAAGCAACTACGTATCACAGTATACGCAGAAGAGATCTTCGTTGCACAGGAAGACGGCGATGATCGTCTCTCGTCCCTGTTCACAGACAATGCCGGTCGAATTCGGTGGTCGCAAGTCCCCGTATCTCGTCGCAAGGACGCCGGTCGAAACGAAGGAGTTCCTAACTAGTTTCTCCGTGCATGTCCTCCGGACGGGAACAATGCCGATACACGTACACATTCCGCGCCAATACGTGTGCTCCTCGTTGCAACGTAGAGCAACAAGAGCGAGAGAGAGATAGAAGAGAGGAGAGGCCTGTATGTCGTAGTTACGACAATATCCCGAACTTACAGACGACAAACTTTCGGCAAAGAGACAGACGGAGAGAATGAGAGCAGCTAGTAGAGGAGGGAGGGGGTTGGTGGCGTTGACGCGGCGCCGTCAAAGGAACCGAGGACGTCTGCCTTATGGATACACGTAGGGGTGGGAAACGCGGCCGTGGGCGTTCGAAGGGTGGCCGCGATAGCCACCGTTGGAAATTTCAAGCTAGAGAATTCTACCCCGCTGTGTCCTTTCGTTCTGACACAGTTTTCTTTCATAAAGCGCGCGGTGCATTGTCGGCGAACACGGCGTTGGATCATTTTTCGGTGAAGGGGAATTTTGGCGACCACCAGTGGGGGTACAAATCAACCCTTTGCGGACGAACGCAATAACGTCGAGCGAATTTTCGCTGAATTATTAATCCTTTGCGGAGAAGACGCAACGAATTCTCCTCCAATTATTGACAATAGCATCTGTTAATGACGTTACGTGGAATTTCTTAGTTCGAATAATGATACGAGTCTAGGAAATTGAAAATGATTATTTGATTATTTGCTGACAGCAAGGGTTAATCGTTTAAGTGCGGGGAGCAAGTGTGGTTGCTTTTTATGATCGGTCAAATTGTATATTAATCCTTTCAGGGCGAAGCTCTTCAGATCCGATGTCTCTGTATAGACAACACACATGATTCGTGGTAGCAATCGCTATGAAAGATTAATAAAATCTTCTTTATTGTCGAAGGTATTCCTAAAGATGGACTTAGGTTAGCTTGGTACCTCAGGCACGCAAAACTTGCCGCATCGTCAATTTACGAGGCAATGTTTCGCGTATTATAACTTAATAGGTTGAAGAGGTTTTGCGCGGTTGCGAAGAGGATGGTTGAGAAATTATGCGCCGCTTCGAGAACTCGGCAACCTTACAAGCGATCGTGGAACTTGCGGATGAACGGGGAGGATATTACCAACGCAGATTTGTCGTTTGAAGTTCCGCGTTGGAAGTTGCGATCGGTTCGGAATCTCCGCGGGAAAGAGAGGCGAGTTCGATAACTGGTCGATCCGCGGGACGTCCAAAAGGGAAAGAAATTACGCCGAGGCGGGGCGAATTTCCTACACGAGTCGAACATGGGCAAACGTGTAATTGAAAGTGGCACGGAAGCAATTTCCGCCGAAGCGATGAATAATTCAAAATAAGGCAAAGAAAGAAGTCCGGCGGTGTAAAATAATTCAATTGGAATACATTACCGGGGGAGCGGGATTAATTTCTGGAGTAGCAAACCTTTGGATAACTTTACAAGTTTTTCCCCGGCGTTGTACAGCAGCGTGGTAGGTAACTTGCCTTCGCATTTCAACATCGAGTAACTTTCTTTCCGTTGGTATTAGGTATCTCTTTTATTTACGAACAGTTTTTTTATGCGTTGAATAGTAATGAGTTTATTTATTTATTTGTAAACTGGTTAAAACCCTTTGGTACACGAGAATACAAATGAGATAAATTGTGCTGTCTATAAAAGTGATGTCTGAAGCGGTCGCACAACGTTAATTTTAAAAGTAACATGAGGAAGCGAAAAAGTTTAGAGAACCGCTAAATCTATTAACATTAATAAAAATTCTATTAAGACTATTGAACTGACCGTATACTGTTCTTCGAAGTTCAGGTTATTCACGTATTATTAAATTGTGCCTCAGCGAGGTCCAAGAAGTGTAATTGCTAATTAATCGAAAATGTACAAAAAAGTCCAATATGCCTAAATATTTATACTTATCTCGTTCTCGTATTAATAAAAGCTGTTCTTTATCCATGGCTTCAGCTTGGATTCTCAAGAAGCCGTGACGAAAGGGTTAATAATAATAAAAAAACAAAAAACCGATCCGTAAGTCGCTAATAACCAAAATTTCCGTGCGAGATAAAACAACGAAGAAAGATACGAAGAGAAATAAAAATAAAAATGTAACCGTGTAAACAACTTCGAGTCCAACGTTGTGCCGCAGAGGAGAAATTATTTAAATTCAAACGATCGTGTCCCGTGACGCCTATTCGTTGATAAAAATTTTGTTCATCGAAGCGGTAGAAGCAGCGCGGGTAAATAGAATTAAAGTTGCCAGCGTTTCACCTGGCGGAATTGGCGCGCTGTCAGTCTTAATTAAAAGCCGCCGCTTTTTAATTCGATTTTATTATTCCGCCGAGCTGTTGAAAATGTTTGCAAGCTTGTCACCGCACCTGGATCACGTTTTCATTGCGTTAGACAGTTGATCTACGGTTAACGATCGCGATCCCACGTTTCGTAGTTTATTTGAACGCGAAACCGTCGTCGCACGGTTTTCCCTATCGGCCGCGCACGGCGAAGCGAATATTCGCGTACTCGCGTAAATGTCCCCATTTTCCGAACCAGCGAGTTTCGATCCCTGATAGTTCGATAAAAATTTAATAAAGCATCGCAAAAGTATCGCAAGGGCGGGACATTCCTGGGCCGTTTAATGAAATTTTTATTGCGACCATGTGGCAGACGGTCCTTAAACGCGAACGGGTTTATGAATAAGACTCGAAGATTGGTTCATTAAAATTTTCCTATCTCACGGGCCATTCTCAAACACCCGATCGCCGTTTCCAATAAATATTCTATGCATTCTCGAATCCTCGTTTCGAAGATCACCCGTGAAATAGACTATCTATACACGCGTGCACCCAATTTTATCCGGTGCGAAATGTCACCGTTTCCTCTTTGAATTACGCAAAGCGATTCGTGCACGATTGAAACTAATTACGTATCTTTTTCGACGGCGCGTTCTTCCAACCAGAAAAAAAATAAAAAATAAAAATTGGTCCAAATTCCCATCTTTTCCTTGGGTGACAAATTCCCTAATAAAATTGATTAATAATAAAACGGAACGAATATATATGCGTTACATCTCAACGCAAACACATTTCCATCAAAAACACTCCCACTCCAAAAGAGAAAGAAAAATAAACAAATAAATAAATAAATAGAATGATACACGGTTGCAGCTGCGCAAAAAATACGCTGCTTCAAATATACTCCGGTCCGCGGCGATTCATCTTCTTTAATTGCAATCGCAAAAGAGATATGACTCGTTTCAGCTGCGTGAATCACTCCCGTATAAAACATTCCCCTATAATTTTCCTTCCAAATGGATCCATTTCTCTCTCTATTTCCGCTCCATCGCGCTTTCGCCTTTAAAAGCCGTGGAAAAAAAAAACGGGGACGAATCGAAGGGAAGCGATTGTTAACGTCGGCCGCCACCAACGACCCCAATCAACCGATTAACGTACCTACGCCTACGTGTACGCGTCGTTACGAAGATCGAGATCGTGATCTCGGTGATACCTCGATCGCCTGGTCGCCGATCATAGCGTGGAGGAGGGTGTTCGACGTCTCATTGTGGTACGCGTTCCTGAATATACCCTCGGGCCGGTAACAACCAGCTAGCTATGGAGCAACATAATATATTCCCGATCCGGTGGCTCGATGTTCTAAAGGCGACTATCAAGTTGTGGTCGCCTAATTTACGATCCCGGCAAATGGACGTCGGCTTTAGTGGACGCGGCTTCGATCCTCTTGCGACCACCCCCCCCCCCACACTTTCCGCTTCTCGTTTTCTACCGGAAGTGGGATCGAAGCGACGGGAAGGTCGATCTCTCGGGACTTCGTTATCACGAAGTAGGAAAGCAACGCGTGAACTTCACGATACAGGGAGGAACGCGAACAATTAAGCGGGGGATGGCCATTTCGAATATTAAGCTCCTACAGCTGCTCGTTGGATTACTCGGGTAAATCTGGACTCAAATTTGGCCGAACGGGCAGATAAATGCGAGGACGGGGGCGAGTTTGGGACTTAGCTCGGCTAGCGTAGTACACGACTCCCGTTATCTGCTTTTATTTTAGCCGTGGTATCCATTAGTGGCTGGCTTAATTGGACGGTTCGGAGTTAATTGGAATATTAAGTTGCCTGCTGCGAGTGTCGTCATCCACGAAACACTATATACAATTAATTAGTTCGGCGTCGTCTATAGCTCGTTGGACAGTTGGCAATCGTAGAGGAGACCTTCCAATGAACCGGATGGAACAATTGATCAGATCTAATCCATGCTCGGGAAAATCTGATCCTCCAATCGGATAGATAAAGAGACTGGTGCGTGATCGGTGATTAGGGTAATGGAACCGCGGAATAGAAAACTCGTACACGTTATTATTATTTATTAAGCGTAACAAATTAATTCGGTGACTTTTCACTGAATTCGATGGGTACTTGTGGAAAATCAAACACGATTTTGACGCTCAAAGTAATTTCGATTATTCGATCTCTATCGTACGCGACTTGTAAAATTCGTCTTGGCGAAATAACGACGGTTTTAAGCGAATGAAATGTTCAAAAGTTTAAACGCAAAGGCACCAAATTAATTGATACACCTAATAGAAAGCAGAAGTCGACGTGAAAGTAGCCGAATTTTAGACGTTTCCGGAACAATAGAGTAGCAATATGAAGTAGTATGGTTTTCATTTGTACAGAATACATATGGGCATTTATAACAATGGTTGCGAGTTAAGAATTACGGAGGCTATTATAACCTTCCATAACAGTAGCTGTTTTTCGTTACTGTTCCTATGTTTAACCTTTTACCCTACGATTATTACATTACCCATAATGTACATATGCTACCCTTCTTGCTGCTTTCAAATCACGTCACGAACAAATCATTTGATGCTTCAACGATAGCATTACAGATGAGGTAGAAACTAGACCTATCATCCACTCCATTCTTCGTCATATATTCTATAAGCCACGTAACCTCATTTACCACTTTCATTTTTACCTTTCCCATTCCATACAATCTACACCTTTACGTTTGCTTCTCCATTTTGCCTATTAACCCTTCAGGAACGGCGCGGTTCTCTGTTCGTCTCGCGCAAACGGAAAAGATTTTCGTATATCGGCAAATTTACCCCATTATACTATTACTTTGGTACACTATTTATAAAATATGGAAGCCAATCACGCGTCTCATAATCGCCGGAATAAATAGTTCTCACTTCCTTAAGTAAATACTAATCGTACTATACTACCTAGGATCCATACATCGTACGGATGCCGTTCTCTGACCGGTTGAAACACTTTACAAGTGCCTACGTTCCTCTCCACCTACTAAAAAGGAATATATGCTTCCAAGAAAAGTCTGATTCAGGCGTGTGACGAGGAGTCCCGCAAGCTGATAGGTCTATTCCGTAGCTGTGCTATGTAAGGGGTGTTTCTCGCCGAGAACGGACCGATCGGTCGATGGTCCAAAGTCGACTGTCAGGCCGCGGCGGTCGGGTGCTGGCGGCGTCGCGACGCTTGCGCCGACGGATTCGCGATACCGTCAGACGGCGCCCCGACGCTGGTAGCGTCGGACGGACCGGTCGGTCGGGCCACCAGTCAGCCTCCAGTGAGCCAGCCAACCTCTCTCTCTCCCTCTCGCTCGCTCTCTCGCGTGCATGAGAGGCGCGCGCGCGCGAACTCGCGTCCTATCACCTACACTATATTTGCGCGCTTGCAACGCACACACGTACAGACCGCACACAGGCGGGCATAGTGCACGGAGAATTCATGGACACCCGTCGGTGTGGAACGAGTCACACGCGCACATGCACGTCGTTCGTTCTTTCTCGCTTCATCCCTCTCCCTGGACTTTCTTCGTCGCACGGCCGCCTCGATCCTGCGAGGAGAGTTTCTATCCAGCGAACGACACGAGAGGGAGTCGGAGTTCCTGGCTCGTCCCTCGCGGCTGCAGTGCGTTCCCAAACATCCACGAGACCACCTCGAGGTGTCCGCACGTACGCACCGCACGCACGCATCGGACGATCGAGGACCACGAGGAAAGGATCCCGTTGATCCTCGCCATTCTCCTAGATCACGGCCACGTCAGTTGTTGCTCCTGCCGTTGTCGAGGATTCCGAAGAATCGCCCTCCGCCGATGGGAAAGTAGATAGTTTTCGTCGCGGTGTCGTTTGTCGGTCGAGTGCTCATCCGCGTTCCAATCTTCGTTTAACGTAATCCAGGCTTTCGACGGGCGATCTTCGGGGTGGAAACTCGAGTTTCCCGCGCGTGTTGCTCGTGTGCTCGCTGTGTTTCCGCAGGAAGACGTTCCCGAGAGTGCGTGCAATCGGAAGGACGGGAAGGACGCAAACAACGACGCGGTGGCGCAAAACTTAAACGATCCGCTCTATTCGAACTGAAACATGCGAGCCGAAGTTTCGAGAAATTAACCCCGATGGAAGAGAATAGAACGACGTTGCTCTGAGCTAGCGGAAGGATATTCGAGGACGCGCGAACTCGATTGGGAAAGTGATCGACGATCGTCGAGCTTCTCATGGGAAATGAGCGTTACACGAACGCGCGGAGGAGGTCAAGCTCGATGGAGAAGCTAGCAGCGTGACGAAACTGCCCGCGATCTTCGCTTCCGGTCAAGATCTCGCGAGACTACAGAAGGACCAGTGCCTGCAAGCTGAAAGTGTCCACGGAGAGGAATAATAATCGGGGGAACATTTCGCTGTGTCGGGGAAGAACTTTCTGATCAGCTGACGTGGTGGTGTTTGGTGCCGAGGAACTGGAGGTTATTGCGAGGACACGGTGTGCGCGAATGCATCCTGTTGATCCTGTGCGAAAAGGGGAGAGGGTTAAAGGACGGGGGAGAGGGTTCAGGGGCGTGTATCGACGAATCTCGAGCGTGTAAATAGGTGTACAGAGAAGGGTCGAGGACGTCGACTTTGATCGAAGAAACGTCCTGCTCTCCTTTTTTCCTCTCGTGCGTCACTCTCCTTCCACTGTTCTTTCCACTTTTTCCTCCATCTACGCGATGGGAACTAATAGTAATAGCAACGCGATAAGCAAAACCGTTGCTCGCACGTAAATTCGCTACGCGTCGCAAAAACCACTTTCGACGCGGTGGATTAAACTCGAGGAGAGTCGAAAATAAGCTTGCGTAGCAAAAATCGTTGATTCTAAATCGAGTCTACCTGTGTGTGTGTGCGCGCGCGCGTGTGCATGCGTGTGTGTATATCGTAGCTGTAATCGTTTGGAAAATCGCGGATTAAACTGGTGCGTGTCTGGTGCGTGCATAGATTAAAGTAAATTATCGGTGTGTCTCGCGAAATTTTCGTTTTCTCGCCCGTGATACGGCGTTTCGTATTCTGTTCCATTCTAACAGGACGAAGTAACGATACGAGTTTACTAATATCGTAGCGAATTCGCAAACAGTCGCAAGTCGGAGCAGTACGGGTATATATCCAGCGCTTAGCCTTTTTAGCCGTGGCGCGATAATTAATTAGCCTCCGTGTGCGTAGAGAGAAGAAAATAAAAGAAAGAAAAGATAAAAAAAAAGAAATTAAGAAGGAGGACTCGTTTATTCTAAAAGCTCGACGCGAGTTACGTCTTATCTACGTCTCGTTCGATACTCGTTCGTTCGAGAATCATCCAGGCGGATCGCGGTTGCTTAATTCGAAGCCTGGAAGGTGCAGGTCGAGCTTTAATCTAAGAGGAAGGTGAAAAAGGGGGACCAATTTTTCACGCTCATTCGCAATTTCTATCTCTCCTCTTCCTTCTTTTCCATCTTGCCCTTCTCTCTCTCTCTCTCTCTGTCTTTCTCTCTTTAGCGGTGTCTCTCCTACACCCTATCCTCGCCGCCTTTATCTCCTTAATCCAGCAAGCCAGCGGACTATCCATAAATCTCTCTGTACGCTCTTTCCGTATTAACTCCGTCATCGTGGGACCGTCCAGAACACGGAGCCGCGAATACGAAGAAGGAGTCGCAACTCACGCAAGCAATAAATCAAGGGCCATACCACCGTGACAGCCAGGGAAACTCTGGAGGGTGGTTCGTAGGGTAGCATACCGGCGAGATCGCCGAAAAGAAATATCAGATTCTAAAAGATTTTGGTCCAATCAGCGAGTCTAACCCTCCCTCCTCCTCTTCTAATTGGAGGGAGCCGGAACCTCGCGTGTATAGCGAAGAATATTAATTAAAAAGAACTGCGTGCGTGTGTGTGCCGAGTAACAGGTGTGCGTGTGCGCGTATATAGGTAGATTTCCCTTCGCTTCTCTCTCTCTCTCTCTCTCTCTCTCTCTCCCTTTCCGTTCCAAATAAAAGAAGAATTCGGAAAGGGAGAAGGACGTATCGATAATCGCGCAGAGCCACGTTAAACCCCAGCCCTGTTGCCCGTTTGCTGACGATGACATCATCCTGAAACGGGCATGACGCCCCTGGCCTCGAGATGCGACGAAACCACTACCATCCTGCTGTTGCTGCTACTCGAGCTTGCACCCGGTGCACGCTGCTATTCGCGCGCGGCTACCACGTCCGCCTCGACTTTGTCGAGATAGCATCTACAGTCGACGGCGAGGGTGCGAGTGATGCCGCTCCTCGACACCATTATGACCATCGACGCCGCCGGTAGTCCAACGGCGTCCACCAGCGTCTTCAACGAGAACATGACGTGGTCTCGACCAACAACCGGTGGCTCTACGTCTTCCACTAACGAGGCCCGCACCGATAATACCATTCACGAGCAACGGCAATTGCACCGGCTGCTAGCGACCACCGGTGACCCTGCGACCACCCGAATTCCCCACGCCGTCGACCAAGGACCAACCGAGAAACCAGGCACAGGGAACAACACCGGGGACGGGGCGAACGTTACTACGCACGAGGCTGGCGATTGTGCTTGCGCTAGATTATCGGCAACGGGACTTCCTTTCCTCTTTAGCGAGCAAACCAGCGAAGCGGAAGCCGGCAATATTAGCACGGAATTCAGCACGATCGGAGTCAGCACCGATCGGGAAGACGCGGAAGGATTGCGCGAGCTGGAACTGCTGTTCGGCTTGGGAGGCATAATGGAGGATCTCGGTGGATTCAACGACTCTTTCAACGAGAGCGTTCTGTTCCCGTGCAACAGTAGCTTGTGCAACGAAACGTATATAGTGTTCGGGGAAAGTTTGTACCCGTCTGGGTACACGTTACCGCATATTATCCTTGCGTCCGTCCTAGCGACGCTCTTGATGATCGTGATCGTCGTCGGCAACATGTTGGTAATCATCGCTATCGCCACGGAGAAGGCGTTGAAGAATATACAGAACTGGTTCATTGCTAGTCTAGCAGTGGCTGATTTCTTTCTTGGGTTAGTGATCATGCCGTTTTCACTGGCGAATGAGATCATGGGGTATTGGATCTTCGGCTATTGGTGGTGCGATATTTATTCGGCTATGGACGTGTTGCTGTGCACGGCCAGCATCATGAACCTGTGTCTCATAAGCTTGGACAGGTTCTGGAGTATCACGCAGGCGGTGAAATACCTGAAGAAGAGGACTCCGGCTAGGGCTGCGCTTATGATCGCACTCGTGTGGCTTCTGTCAGCCCTCGTTTGCATACCGCCGCTTTTGGGATGGAAAAGACCTACGCCCGAAGAAGAGTACCCCAAGTGTAAGGTGAGTTCACACGTTTCTAAACCGTTAACTACTACGTAGACGCGTTAAGACACACGCGCGCGCGCGTACGTAGCTACTTAAGTCTGCGAAGTTCAGCCAGTTAATGTTTAAAACACAATTTGCTTGCTCGTGTTGGAGTAAAAGGAGGGCGGGTAATTCGGGAGCTAATTATATCCGCGAAGATGGTTGTTAGGTCGCAGATGCTTGTGTTGCGGATGACAGATTATGGTCTCGCGTGTTTCGTCTTCGAGACGCAAAAATTTGTTAACCCTTTGAGTGCCGCGTAATTTTGGCAAATTTGCGCGATCCTGAATTTGTCTTGCGGAAAACGTGCAAGTATGTTTTCTAATATCAATATCGCCATTTTTATTAACCATTAGATACAATATTTCTAGATTCATATTTAATCGATATCTTGCACTAATTATTTAGCATTTTAAAAGGCTAAGTTTTCAAATTCTGTACGTGATATTCGAGATTGGTTTTGAATTTACAGTCATAGTACTAAAAGGGTTAAGACTCGATGCAGATAAATAATTTTTCGCCGCACGATTGTATTTTTTTTTCAATTGGAAATATTAAGTGCATCAAATAGCCTACTATCATTTTTAAATAGAGCTTAAAGTCGTATCGATATCAAGGTTATTAGCGACATAATTCTTTTAACCCTTTCGTTACAGCAGCTTAAAATTGAGAACTCAAAGTATAAAGGAGAGGCCCTTCAATTAATAGGAAAATAGTATAAATATAAGTATTTGGATGTTCCACCTTATTAATTACAGTGCAGTATTGTTGCATAAATCGAAGACGTACATATACGTCATTCGTAGCGAAAGGGTTAATAAGTGAGTGTAGTTTATACTCAAATTATCATTCCATCACTTCTCCGTTTACTAGAGTCAATTTGTAAATTCATTTGGAGCACAGACCAATCGATTTTAGCTTCGAAAACTTAATTTATATTATGGTAACGAAGGTGTAAAATCAGAAAGAAAAGGATTATTTATTGGTACGTGGTAAAAATTGCTCATCTAAATTAGCCGCGAAAAAGAAGCGAATAGAACTCTGGATGATCCTTCAGATAAATTCTATCGCTCGGTTTATCCGGTTTGAAGCCACAATCGTTGTTACTTGACCGTATAATTCGCGTCCACTTATCGCAACTGCAATCCCGATAGAGCACTTCATTACTTCCAGCAGATGAATTCATTGTCCAATCGAAACGATGGATCACTGGCTAGTGGGAATCAGAATTCAAATTTATCGGATCGGCTCGAGTTTCTTCCGCGATCGCGTAAGGGTAACGGGTTCCACTGTAAACCCCTTGAAACTCTAGCTGCCTTTTCATGTCGAGCTTCTATGCTCGTTATCCTCCGCGCAACCTATTTGTTATGCGACTACCGATCTTCCCGCGTCACGAATGATAAGTATGCGTTTCAAATTTCAGAGATACCCAGACTGGTAGTTTTAGAAGATACTGTTGCAATGTTAACCCTTTGCACTTCGCTAACTCCGCTATGAAAGCTTGCGTATATTTTTATCAAAAGTTACGGTTCAAGTTTCTTCAATTTTATTTTTCACTTCTTCGAAATAAAAGTAAATTTCTCCTTTTCGAAATACGTATTGCATTGAATTCTCATAAGAATCAGAAACGTGTATCAAAGTTGATATTGTGTCATGTTATTAAAATAGATTTGCAATGCAAAGGGCTAAGTTAAACATCGATTTAAGTGTTGTTAGAAACTTTTTCTTCTTGGTAATTTTCTACGAATTCAAGTTCCCCATAAGTGCATACAAATTCGCAGTCCAGTAATTACAAACTGAATTTACGATGGAATTACTTTTTTTGCTATGAGTATCAAAAATTGCGTTTCATTATTTATACATCAATTCCTTCATACAAATTTACACTTTAAAGTCATTCTGTTCCTTTATCTCTCGCATTCAATGCATAAATACTCAAAAGACATTGAGTTAAAATTACCCAAAATTCTGTATGGTTATTAACTCTTCTTCGTATAAAAAAATCATACCAAACACTGCACCAAAAACGCCTTTCCATCTCGTGCACCTCGATTTCGTTCGAATATATTCGCTGACGATTCTACTTAATCCCAACTACAATTGCAATGCAATTAAATTTCACACGAGAGCGAAGGAATTCAAACAAGAGCTCATCGCATTAATTCACTGCCCAGGTAGTTTAGAAACGATTAGATTGGTCATCTTTACGATTCCCCGTTCATCACGACCACTGCAAACTTTCGGATCGCGTCTATAGAGGTTTCTAAGACAACCTTTCGAAGGTGTGGTCCTTCGCCCGGCCAATTTTCAACCAAAGAATTTTCACAGTGTATCTTGCGACGGTCACAAGAGAAGGGTGGACAGTGGGGATGAAAGACGGTCGCCTTTTATGCAGCCACGAAACCCACACCCCTATTTTCAACCCCTCGAAAACCAGCTTACGTTGGCCTCTACAAAACGCCGCGCAAGATTGGATTTCTATGCTCCACACTTTCCTTCTCGCACCTAGCTTCCACATCTCTCCTTTTCTTTTCTTCTCTTTTTACCCTCCCTCCTCGATATTCCCTTTGCATTTCTATTTTTTTTCGCGAAACGCTGCGCGTCGTGGCCACGATTCGGCGTGTTTCCCATTACGAGATCCAATCGAGCTTGCACGCAACACGGAACGCGAATTTTCGACGGCGTTCGCGGAGGAACGCTAAGGTTTATAGTTCCCATTGATCACGTTGTTTGCCGCTAATTGGAAGGCTCCTCTCTCTCTCTCTCTCTTTCGGCCGGCTGCGCGCGCGGTTTAATTAAGCCTCGCTCGTGGCTGAAACTGAGAACTTTTTAACGGGGCGAATTTTCGGAATCGTGGCACGCAGGAACCAGTCGTCTGTTATTAATGCGCCCAATCGAGCCTCGCGAGGCTACCTGTTGTTGCGTGTTCCCAACACTTCGCCATGCTAATAACCCTTACGGTTATTATTAAGTTGCTGGAAAAGTTCGGGCCGAGTTTTTTCATAATATTACGCGTACCAATGAATAGTCCACTTGTTTCGTTCAATTCAACGTTTATTTTGAACGCAACGAAATACCTGCTTTAAATGCTCCTACTAAAATCGTGGCTTGATTGTTCGATAAAATAAATGTACTAACCTATCTTTATATCTGGGTAGAGTATTTTAAATTTAAACTATACTTCTGTTTTTATCGGCACGCTTAATATTAACTCTTTCAGTCGATATTTTTGTTCAGCTTTACGCGGACGAAATACAATATGTTTAATTTGATATTTGGTATATCAATAAACCCACTATTTTTTTAGTAGGTCGGTGAATTTGGTTTATAAAAAGGTTAAGCATTCTTCCGAACGGAAATGAATTTTCTAAGGAATTATAACGGCGACAATTATATAAGATAGGATAGGTGTTTGATTCCCTTTAATAAATACGAAGCTAAAATTACAGTTCAAATTAAATATCTGTTTTCGTTGAATCAACCCCATAATTCATTGAATGTGACTTGTTATTATAGAGCAAGGGATTAATATACTTTATATATTCGAAAATATTTAGTACGTAATTATTTTGCATCTAGGCAACCGTGACTCCCAAAAATACATTTCACAACCCTCCAAAATACATTTTGCGACCCTCCAAAATACATTTCTCGATCCTCAAAAATACATTTCACGGTTCCGTTCATTGAATACTATATCGCACTATTCTATTCCTACTATTATATAAGCTACTAAATATTCGTATTCGTCGTTTTTAACACTGTATACCCAAAAATTTTGCGTTTCCATCTTCAAACCTTCCGCAACGGTCCTATCTCCTCCCAATTTCCCCATTTCCAACTTGAACACCACGATAACACTTGTGATCGCAAAACCGCGCCAACATCGAAAGTATATTTACAACTCAAAGTGTTTGTTTCGACTCGCCTTCTTTCCAAGAGTAACAAACCTTTACCGCGTTACCCAAGCCTCGCCTTTGCATTTTTCTAGCTTTCGTCCCTATCAAAGAACTTGTTGCAGTCCCTTCGAGTACAGGAAATGGAAAAGTTGCGATTTAATGGAAGTTATCGGCCGAACGCGGTCAAACGAAGCGTTTCGTAACGGGGGTGAATTATTAAGCGCACGCGAGTCACGAATTCTAGTAGCGAGTGCAGCTGGAACGAGCGAAGGAACTATGACTAAAGAGAGTGTAAGAGAGGCTGGTAGATGAAATCGGGTGACAGGGAACAGGACGTCGCGCGACAAGGAATCAAGGGGCTAAGCTTATCGCGCTAAGCCCCGCGTGTTGACTGAAGTCGGCATTAAGTTCGCACGATACCACCGAGTCTCTCTCGTGTAAAATCCGTCCCGCGCGCCATTAAGCTTCCGCGCAACGCCACGGATACGTGTAATGCAAGAACAACGGCTTCTGTCGTGCGTCTGATGCTTTATTAAGACCCTTTCGAGTCTTGGCATTAGTTGCGAACCGATGGTCTTATTTACGGTGTAACATTCTTTCACAAGTATTCGTTTTACACTGTTATACGATTTAAAAGGTCAATTCTTACATTTCAGACGCCTAATGAGATTTTATAGAATAATGTACATATATTATTCATTTCAAAATGATACTTTCATGCTGCAATTTTAACTAATTCTTCGAATTATTAAATTCATTTTATTCGTTCGGTTTAAACAATGATAAAACGATGTTCCTTCTATTATTATATAATTCCAATTTCTACCAACCATGCCTTTTATATTGTTTACATATATAAGTTTCAACGTGTTTCAAATACACAAGATTATTACATTAATTCCATCCAATCTCTTTCTACTCCAATTTCTACCAACCATGTCTTTTATATTATTCACATATCTAAGTTTCAACGCATTTTAGATATACAAGAATATTACATTAATTCCACCCAATCATTAATTCCATTTTCTATTAACCATGTCTTTCCTATTATTCACGTATCTAAGCTTCAACTCATTTTAAATAGTCAAGAATGTTACATTAACTGCACCCAATCCTTATTAATTTCATTTTCTATTAACCATGTCTTTTGTATCATTCACATATCTAAGTTTCAACGCATTTTAGATATACAAGAATATTACATTAATTCCACCCAATCTTTATTAATTCCACTTTCTATTAATCATGTCTTTTGTATTATTCACATATCTAAGCTTCGACACATTTTAAATAGTCAAGAATGTTACATTAACTGCACCCAATCCTTATTAATTCCATTTTCTATTAACCATGTCTTTTATATTATTCATATATCTAAGCTTCAACACATTTTAAATAGTCAAGAATATTACATTAACTGTACCCAATCCTTATTAATTCCATTTTCTATTAACCATGTCTGTTGTATTATTCACATATCTAAGCTTCGACACATTTTAAATAGTCAAGAATGTTACATTAATTCCACCCAATCCTTATTAATTCCATTTTCTATTAACCATGTCTTTTCTATTATTCACATATCTAAGCTTCAACACATTTTAAATAGTCAAGAATATTACATTAACTGCACCCAATCCTTATCAATTCCACTTTCTATTAATCATGTCTTTTGTGTTATTCACATATCTAAGCTTCGACACATTTTAAATAGTGAAGAATATTACATTAATTCCACCCAATCCTTATTAATTCCATTTTCTATTAACCATGTCTTTTCTATTATTCACATATCTAAGCTTCAACACATTTTAAATAGTGAAGAATATTACATTAACTGCACCCAATCTTTATTAATTCCATTTTCTATTAACCATGTCTTTTGTATTATTCACATATCTAAGCTTCAACACATTTTAAATAGTCAAGAATATTACATTAACTGTACCCAATCCTTATTAATTCCATTTTCCATTAACCATGTCTGTTGTATTATTCACATATTTAAGCTTCGACATATTTTAAATAGTTAAGAATGTTACATTAGCTGCACCCAATCCTTATTAATTCCATTTTCTATTAACCATGTCTTTTGTATTATTCACATATCTAAGCTTCGACACATTTTAAATAGTCAAGAATATTACATTAATTCCACCCAATCCTTATTAATTCCATTTTCTATTAACCATGTCTTTTCTATTATTCACATATCTAAGCTTCAACACATTTTAAATAGTGAAGAATATTACATTAACTGCACCCAATCTTTATTAATTCCATTTTCTATTAACCATGTCTTTTGTATTATTCACATATCTAAGCTTCAACACATTTTAAATAGTCAAGAATATTACATTAACTGTACCCAATCCTTATTAATTCCATTTTCTATTAATCATGTCTTTTGTGTTATTCACATATCTAAGCTTCGACACATTTTAAATAGTGAAGAATATTACATTAACTGCACCCAATCTTTATTAATTCCATTTTCTATTAACCATGTCTTTTGTATTATTCACATATCTAAGCTTCAACACATTTTAAATAGTCAAGAATATTACATTAACTGTACCCAATCCTTATTAATTCCATTTTCCATTAACCATGTCTGTTGTATTATTCACATATTTAAGCTTCGACATATTTTAAATAGTTAAGAATGTTACATTAGCTGCACCCAATCCTTATTAATTCCATTTTCTATTAACCATGTCTTTTGTATTATTCACATATCTAAGCTTCGACACATTTTAAATAGTCAAGAATATTACATTAATTCCACCCAATCCTTATTAATTCCATTTTCTATTAACCATGTCTTTTCTATTATTCACATATCTAAGCTTCAACACATTTTAAATAGTGAAGAATATTACATTAACTGCACCCAATCTTTATTAATTCCATTTTCTATTAACCATGTCTTTTGTATTATTCACATATCTAAGCTTCAACACATTTTAAATAGTCAAGAATATTACATTAACTGTACCCAATCCTTATTAATTCCATTTTCTATTAATCATGTCTTTTGTGTTATTCACATATCTAAGCTTCGACACATTTTAAATAGTGAAGAATATTACATTAACTGCACCCAATCTTTATTAATTCCATTTTCTATTAACCATGTCTTTTATATTATTCACACACCTTATAACGCGTTTCAAATACACAAGAATATTATTTTCTTATTCCAATTTCCTATTACCTAACCCAACCATATCCCATATATCATTCACATATCTAAGTTTCAATGCGTCTTAAATACGCAACAATATTACATTACGTTTCTACCTTAAATATCGCTTCGTTCTATATTGCATAAAAATTAGCGAAGAAGAGAGACATTCTTCTCTCGGAGTCATTCTTAGCCACGAATGCTTAACGAAATGGCAAAGGGCGAAACGAGATTAAGCAACGAGGGCGAGCAGCAGCAGCAGCAGCAGCAGCAGCAGCGAAGCTCTCTCTCTCTCTCTTTCTCTCTTTCGCGATGGAACCGAGAAACGGCGTCTTTCGTCCGCTTCCGGATGCTTTTTTCCCAGCCGCGCGCGAACACTGGCAAACTAATCGCGTTAAAAGATTGAAGCGCCGACTTCGCCCCGATCCAACCCCTCTCCCTTACGAAAGCTAGGCCCGTCTTCTCGGCCGTTTCTATCAGCGAGTATTTGTCGCTTTTCATTTGTCACCGTAGAAATCCGCCAACGTGGCGCAATACGTCTCCAGAAGCGGCCGCGAGATTGTCAGCTCGGTAATAGCGGCTCTGCTGCGAGGCTGCGGTGAATTACGCCGGAGAAAAATAGCGATGGATTCTTAAGGAAGATTCATTTCCGTCTCTAACCCATCCCCGGACTTCGTCCACCCTTCCGAATCCTCGCAGATGCGAAATTAGCGTGCCGGAATTGTGCGAATTTCGTTTAGAAACGGATTACCGGTAACTCGCGCCTCGGATCTCCTTTCATTCTTTAATATCGCGCTTCACGGGCGACTGTAGCCTTTGGAAAAGCTAAGTATGGCCAGGATTTCGACTTGAGAGTATAACGAAAGGAAATCGGAGTCATTTCGTGTGCGAAACTGGGTCAGAAATGTGGGATAAAATTTGGTTGGGCAGAGTTTAATTTTTAACATTTTTGGGACCAAAATTATTAGGATTTAGGATCATTTTGGGGGGGGGGGGGGTATGATTAATAGAAAACGCATTTAACCCTTTCGCGACGAAGAGTGTACGTATATACTCTTGAATATTGGGAAATTATTAGTTAAACACACATGTATCGTTTATCTTTGGTACATTTGTAGAATAAAATTAAAGTCATGGTAAATAATTAAACTGGTAATATGAAGCATTTAAATATTCATATTTATTCTACTAAATTGGTAATACGAAGCATCTAAATATTCATATTTATTCTATTCTTGAATAAACCCCAAACCATACAATTTCCTTACTACCAAACGAAATTTACGATAAATTATTGTTCTCTCTCGTATAAATTATTCGAACATTCAAATATCATCGCACTGGACTCACTGTTCCATCGTATTATTAAAAAAGGTTTCGAGTGCAAAGGGTTAATCAAAATTATTCCCTGTCTATGCTTTATGGTTTGCAATACCTACGGTTTATAGTTTTCGCTCGCAAATAGCCGAAAAACAGCGAAAGGGTTAACAATGGAATTACGAAAGCGGTCCGTCTTCGAAGAATGGAGCAGAGGTTGGGGAAAAAAAAAAAGAAAAAACGTGAAATTCACTGTTTACCAGGAACAGGTTTAGAAGATTCGCGACAAAGGGGTCGGTGGGCGTAAACCGTTCCACGGAGCTCGCAAAAGGACTTTCAATGGGCACTTAAAAGGGTGGCGGGCCTCCGGTCGACGGAATTTGTGCTCGATTAAAGTGTTTCGAACATAAAAGCGCGGGCCGTACCGCCGCGACTCATCCGTGAAGTCCCTCAACTATCAACTTTTCAAGGAGTGGAAATAAAGTTGAAAGCTCTGCTCCAGCTACACCGTTCATTAGCCTGTAATTAACGGCGTTTATCGGCAAAGGGCGGCGCCGCGCCTTTGGAACATTCGGAGAATTTATAATGGCCCCGGCTCGGCTTCTTTCGGGAAGGGTCGACGAACGAAAGAAAAGGGGAGCGTTAAAAGTGTAATAAGCAGATAGGGTGGATGTTTATGCAAATTCGTTGCTTAATTGGCGAAATCGAGGAAACGAAAGTTCGATAAGGGTGTTGCCACTCGTTGCGAATACCGTTAGACTTATCGAAACAGTAAAAAGTTTGGATTTAAATGAAAAAAGTTCGTCGCTACTGCTATCGAACGATATCTTACTTTTTTTGTTTGCTTTTGAAAAATTGTATCGCTGACGCGGATGTTTATGGTAAAATTGTTCGACAACGTGGTTTATAAATAATTGCAATTCATACGCGTATTCTACATATATCCAGTATTGCATTTCGAACTTATTGTCATTCCATAAGTACAAATATGTACAATTATATGAATGATCGAATTCATCCCATTATTGCTTGTAAATTTGAACAACATTTTTTCTGTTCCTCGTAACACGATATAAAAATGTTTTACAATGCTTGTGACAAGCGTTAATCAAGTATAATACACGCAACACTTTATCTTATCACGCTATACGTGCATACGAATACTCTTTCATACTTGTACGCGTATACTTTGAATCTTCAAATAAACATTTATCAAAACATTTATACGGTTCATATTTATCGCAAAAATGTATTTACTAGTACCACAATGGTATCGTTAATAATAAATAATCATTTTCAAGATACAAGGATGAACAGGAAACATTTTCATCTTGAATTACCGAATAGTAGCCTTAACTAAAATACTTTCAAACGTCTCTTAATGTTCCCAACAAAACCTACAAAGTTTAAAGCAGATCAGAATTTTCGCGTTACCAACTGTTCCTAGTCGGATAAATATTTATCCGAGTGGATTCGAATAATGCTGAACTCTGCGCGTTCGCGAAATATGCGCGCGTTTCCATAAACCGCCGGGGCGGGAGTCGTCAAATAATTCCGGCTTTATTCTCGCGTCGAGCGATTCGAAAGGTTTGTTAAGCAGCACGGATAAACAGCGGGCCAGGAATTTGTTTAAGTTTCGCAACACCCCCGGGCAGAGACGTGCTTCAATCTCTTAATGCGATTAAGTTTCGCGCCGGTTGCGCAGCATTCGAAAGGGTTGCGTCTCTGGGGTGCATTATCCGTTACAACTTCTAATAAATTTCAACCGGAACTGGGCTTCTTCTTCTTCTTCGTTTTCGCGACGGTGAGCGAAGCTTGTTCGAGGAAACGTCTAACGAATTAACCGTGCACTCGACGGAGTTTCGCGAAGCAACGAAATGGAAATCCTTCCGCGGTCCTTTCGGATTCTGCCGGGGAATTGGAATGATAATCAAAGAGGGGCAAACGAGTTCTTTCTTTTCTACGACCGTGTAATTCGAGTTTCGGCACAGGTGCGAGCGTAAGACGAGTTTTACTTCCCTTAGCTGCGAGACTCGCGAAAAAGTCGAATTCGGCGCGATAGCGAACTGAAAGTTTGCAGAATGTACGTTGCGTTCTTCTTCCCTTTGATCGAAAGTTGGGAGTAGATGGAAACGTTCAAAGGAAACGCGATTGGCGAAGCGTGCGCGATTTACAATGCTATTTGCACTGAACGCACAAAAACGACGCGTCGCAGCGTGATGTTTTGAATTGATTGACGGGTCGGAAGAGGAGCGAGTTGGAGCGAAAAATCAAAACAACTTCTTCAAGCTTCGCCCTTTTGGTGAATGTTGCGAGTTCGGTGTTCCACCTTTGAATGTTATCGAGTTATTTGAGAAGCTTCGCGAAAGAAGAATTTTAGGCATTGTTCCAATCGTTTCGAATAAATGTTTGATTAACCTGTCAACTGAATCATTTTTTTATTATCAATCGGAATCTTCTTTGGAACAGATTAAATCCGCAGAAACTGCTACGAGTTGACCGGAAGTCATCCCTCGCGATTTCCTCGTCGAAACTTTCGACGCAAGCTTTCGGTTCGTACGTACGTATCTCCAGCAACGAGACTGGCGAAATCGTGCGAAGGTGTTACGAAAAATCGGTCGAAGACTCGTTTCCGGAAGTGAACGATCCTCGCGACGCGCGTTTCGGGCGTGGAGGGGAAGGAGGGCGGTAAAAATAAAATTTGCGAGTTTCCAGGCCGCCTCGATACACGAACTCAATTTCCCTGGCACGCTGTCGAGATCCAACGATATCTCGTAAGGTTTACCGGCGCTGCTGATCGGTTTTACTGCCGGAAGTGTTCATCCCCCCTCTTCGAAGCCACGATATATATATATATATATATATATATATATATTTGGTAACGTGGAAACGAAAGAGAATTCGGGAAGATAGCTGTGCGCAAGGAAGTACGTCGAGTTGTTCCCTTTACGATTTGCTACGTGTGAATGCTTACCACAAAAAATCTTGGAAATATATTAACTAACCAAAATCTAGCCCAAACCTAACCCAAACATAATCTAAACCTAATCCAAACCTTTCGAAATTGCGTTAATATTGTAATGAGTCAGGACTATTATAATTATGCTGGTAAAATTAGAAATAATCCCATTGGATGCTTGTAAGCAACAGTAGGAAATTAATTGCAGAAATGTTAGTATAACTTGCGAGATAGTATCGAAGGAAAACATGATTGAAGTATGGAATTGTATAGCATTTAATGGGGTTAGATGTAATCTTGTTATTAATATATTAAGTATCGGAAAAGTTCGCGCAGTTATTCCGTTAAAATACAGCCAGTTCGAACTTCTTGTTCTATTTTATAAAAATGATTTAACAGGCTATTCGGTATAAATAATTATTCGGTGTAACAGTAGAGGAATTCGTGCATTGTACTATAAATCTGCACAAACTTTTTTTGCTATCTAATTGACACCTAAATTTAACGGATTGCCGGAAGAATAAGTGTTACAGAGTTAAAAGAGAAAGGATATTAAATTAGGACAACTATTGATCTCATTTACATCAATCAAATCCAACATAAATTGATTAAAAATAATACATATGATTTGTGGGGGGAATGTATTTTATCTTCATATTATTTTATTATTTTAACATATTTAATTGAATATTGAATATAACAAACTTATAACATAATGCAAAGAAGACGCTAAACCACACACTTTCGCATCGCATTCACTCTTGGTTACTTTATGAAACACTTCAACCTCGAAAGACTTTATTCTTACCAACCTCAATCTCACAACATTCTTACCAACTTAACCCCTAGCGTAAAAACAACTTCACATGATTCACCTAACTTGAAAGATGAAATTCGAAATCCGTCAAATTCACCCAAAATTCATATAATCAATCAAATCGTGCAACACGATTGCTATAAATTTTACTACGCCATTACATCGTTATTTTAGTATTTTATTATGTCACGATACTTTTGTCCAACTTTTGTTTTCCAAAATAAAAGATTCGAATCAGATATGTTAAATTTTTCCTGGTGTATAAATTCCAGCCGGTTTTGCGCGAATATTTTTGCGTAATTCATTGCGTTTGGTTAAAGCGGTAGGAAATGGGAAATTTAACCCGCGACGAAAACGCTGCGAGGATTTCGCGTGCGCGCTTGGAGATCTTGCGTCTTGCGGTAAAATCTCATAACGCGTATCCCGTGGGGGAAATTTTTTTTGCGAATCCCTCAGCGTTGCGCTATAAAACGGTTCGCTGATGCGCGGTTATCGCAATTATGATAACGAAATTCATCCGCGAGTACAGCGCGTAATCGCGTGTTCGCGGGTTTCGAGCGTAACGTTTGTTCCGCGGCAATTTATTGCCGCTATTCTTTTTCCACGCTCGAAACGCTCGAAACGCTTGGAAAAACCTTTTCGAGTCCGCTGCCCTGCCGTATGAATGAATTTTCCTAAAAATTGTAATTACCAGCCTGCAGCAGCCGAGCTCACTTAAATATACGAAAATATGGAATTTCGTACACATCCAACCGTTTCGTCGATGCGCCTCCGCATGGAATCGTAAAACGACCGCGAAATATTAAAAAATTTCGACGTTTGAAAGCTTCGAAACGGAAAAAGAGGAATTTCTTGGAAGCTTTTCACCACCTACAAAGCATAGGATAAGACCAATGTTCCTCAAAGGGTGTGCCGCGAAATTTACAAAAAATACTAGCGTCGTTTTTATTTTAACATCATACAATTCTTTAGATAAAAATTCATTTCATCTTTATCAAATATTTGAACAATTTAAAGCTTTGTTAGAACTATCAACATACATCAACACTAGAACTATCGACGTTCAAAGTATACTTATTTGTACCAAAGAAATAGATACGATAGATACTTGCAAAGCTCATGTTATCGAAGCACGATAAATCTTCATTAATATTTCGTACAGAAAATCGCGGAATATTCTAGAAAATGCACCGTTGCATGTTTATATCATTTTTATGGGAAATTTGTAATCAGTCATTTTGATCGGTTTGGTAGTTCCACTGTTAAATATCGAAACTCATTGGAAAAGGAGTCGAAAAATCGATCGAGAAGTCAATGCTTTCACAGTCGAATGACCTCGTTTAGGTTTGTGGCCTGGGCATAGTCGAAGCAAAACGTTTCCATGAAAATTCGCGCGCGGTAAACTGACGCGACTGGTAACGTTGACAGACTGATCGGTGAAAAAGCGAGGATCGTGATCGACGACACGGATTAATGGCCGTCGCGGCGACGATTGCTCTACGGCCGCGACTGCGGCTGTCCGATTAGGCACGATAAATCCGACAGGCTCTTGTGTGCTTTGGTGAACCGTAGACCGCACTCGGCCGACTGTAATAAAGCTCCTGGGATTAATTAGACTTCCCACTGCGAGTGTCTCCGTACACGTGGACCCTTACCACTTTCTCCATTTATTAGCTGTACGCAAAAGTTTTTGAGTTCATTTATTTAATATCCAGCCTAGCCTTTGGATATCTTCTGTTTTCTTCGTATCACAACAGCATTTCTCAACCCTTTTGCCGTGGAATTAATGTATTTGGTTGTAACGGTAGAACGGATCAAACGTTTGTCATGGAAATATTTGGAAAAGCTGACGGACTGGAATCGTGCTATACAAATGAGGAAAATTGCGTATGTTTAATAATAATTAAATAAGAGAAGCTGTTTGAAGATGATTGACTGATAAAAGTTACCGAAATGGTTATAGTAAATCGATATATAAATTCGAGAAATAAAGTAGTAGTAGAAGTCAAGGATTGTATTAAATCTAGCTAGGGTAAAATTCCTATTCTAAGTATACAGTGAAATGATTACGATAATCTTAGCTTGATAGCTAAAATAGGTATGCAATTACTTAATGTATACGTTCGAGAAGAAAGATAGCAGTACAAGTCAAGGATTACATTAAATCTAGTAAGAATAACGTGACTCGTGATTATAAGGCAAAGGGTTAAATTCCTATTCTAAGTATACAGTGGAATGGTTACAATAATCTTGGCTTGATAGCTAAACTAGATATGTAATAACTTAATATATACGTTCGAGAAGAAAGCTAGTAGTACAAGTCAAGGATTGTATCTAATCTAGCACCAATAACGTGGCTCGTAAGTATAAGGCAAAGGTTAAATTCCTATTCTAAATATACAGTGGAATAGTTACAATAATCTTGCTTTGATAGCTAAACTAGGTATGCAATAAATTAGTATAAAATTTCGAGAAGAAATCTAGTTGTACAAGTTAAGGATTCTATCGAATCTAGCAATAGTAACGTGGCTCATAATTATAAAACAGGGGGTTAAATTCGTATTCTAAACATATAATAGAATGATTATAATAATCTATGCTTGGTAGCTAAACTATGTATATAATAAACGAGTATATAAATTCGAGAAGAAAGCTAGTAGTACAAGTCAACGATTAAATCGACTTTAGTGATAATAACGTTAACTGATATACAAACCATGCCTATTTGATGCATTCCTCAATTAGGTATCAGAAAATATGCTAAAAATTAAAATTTTATAGTAGGATCATCGTTTAAACAAACCTATTCTCTCTAGAAGAAAGCTAGTAGTACAAATCAATAATTCTACATAGTTTCCATTACTAGCAACTCAATTTCTCTCTCTTCTTTAATTATTCAGATTCGTCTAATAATAACAACAACATTTCCATTAACAAACACGCCTCTCAAATTACCATACTTTCCAATCCAACCTAAATTAACAAAACTTTTAACCCACCTCTCGATCGTTACTTTTCCAAATCCTCCGAACTATCCTACCATCCCTCTAATAACAATGCAGCGCGATTAACTAATGCGCATCCGAAATTCACCGCTCCCCGATTCACCCTTAAACGCCTAAAGTACTTTCCGTGCTTTACGCTAAATTTTCTACCAACACGTTCGTTTGCTCGCAAACAGCATCGTTGGAGAACGCCGACTCGTCGAACTTACGCTCGCTTACGTTCGAGCGTAACCAAATCGCTCTATCCAGGGTGCAGGGGGAGAACTTTTGCCGCCCGCAAAGGTGATTCGACCGATCAGACGTCGGCCGAATAAACACACCGGAGGTGGGAAATTCGACGGGGAACCGGCGGCAAAGGCAAACGTCGAAGAGTAGGCGAGCAGGACCAGGCCGAGCAAACTCATTTCGCGGCGACAAGTCGGTTCGTTTATCCGCAAACGACTCGTCCTCGTGGAAATCGTCGCTCACTCGATCCACGGGGGCTTTCGGTGTCTCGATGACATCGATAGCCGAGGACCATTCATATACTTAATCGCCGTGAATTAACACGCCGCGAGGATTTAAATCGGCCGGCTGCCTGGAAATTACAGGTGCCAACGAAAGGCAGACGTTGCCGGAAGAAACCAACGAGTTCAGGCTTCCAAATCGATGAGATAATTACGCGGAGCGACGGCTTTAATCGAGTGGGTCGAGTAAACCGCGTCGAAAACGGCTGGCCGAGGGTTGAATGGGTGCAAAGCGACGTTGGAGCTTGGCTTTCATCTTTTATTCGCCATTTTAGCAACTTCCTACCTTGTTGCTTCGATTGTCCTTCGCGGACGCGGGGAATTTTTTGGCAATGGACGGGAAACGATTTAGCGAGATTAATTTCGGGGAATTCGATGTGGCTGCGTTAAACTTTTCGGAATATCGTTAGTACTAAAAATAGTAAGGTAGGTATCCCTATAATCGTCACTTTAATTACTTTATTTAATTGCGAACGAATGTATGAAGAATCGAGACTAAGAAAATTTGAATACTTAATTTGGATTTCATTTTTATGTAACAACGCATGAACGTGTTAAAATCCGTTTCATTTTGTATATTTTTAATACCCTTTTCTGCACATCGAAATTTCTCATAAATGCGTAAAAATCCGCGGTTTAACGATAAGCAAAATAACCGAGGGAAGCAGGAACAAGTTCCGATTGTTTGACCGATGCGGTGAAATGGATGTAGTATTGCTGTTTCGAATTCGCGGAACGATACAAGGATCAAGTAGCGTGTACTGTCCGTCCACGAAAAGAAGGCAGACGAGTCTTTACATCCTCGCTGTACTATGCAGAGATGACTTGTTGGCGAGGGTCCTACAAGCTGAACGACACAGGGGCAAGGGGAGCAGATCGCTCGCTCCGCCTATTAACCAGTAGAAAATCTTTCTTCCGGATTCTTAGATGCTACATGCATAGTAGTAGGTCCTTCATATTCGCTAAGGATTCGCGAGTGCGGACCCTCACAAGTATATTCTTGAAGATTTCCCCACATCCTCGCGAGAAACTAAACAATTAGGTTTACGCAAATGCGATTCAGTTGTAGTTCCAAGTCGTTTTATCTCACTCTACCTCGACGTGTTTTGTTTCACGTTCTTTGTCACGCAGTAGACTTATAGTCGTGACCGATTCAGCCAATGACTATAATACGTATGACCAAAAGTGTCGCTAATATGCGACAGTCAATCGGTTTGCCTCGCCAACAAGTCATCTCTGCACTGTACATATGGTCCACTGTCTTTCCTATCGCCACACGCCGTCTTCGTTATTGTCGATCTTCGTTATTGTCACTGTCGATCTTTAACGTCTTCGGTTAACAGTGTAGACCCGTAGGCTTAATTATATGGTCGCGTAGCGAGTGTTAGAGGGTGAGAGCCTGCCATAGCAACAATAAAGCCCAAGGAACCAGTACTTGTTAATTTTTCAGCTGGTCAGCACGTGAACCCAAGATTTGGGATAGTTGTAATTTCGCTATTTCCGCGTGTGATTTCAAAGTCGAGGCGATCCTTGGTTTTTATTGCTGGCTGCCGACTTCCGGGTAGGTAACGGGAAAGATCGAATGACCGTTGACGGGGAAGTAGGAAATTCTAGGGGTAACATACCCCTTAGCTCTCTCCATCCGGACTCTTCCCCACCATTCGGACATGGAAAATATAAAATGGTACGCCGGTCAACGAAAGGTCTGTCTGCGTCTATCGCCCGTCGAACGAATAAAGCAACGTTAAACGAATTGATTGTATCTTCCTCACCGCCCCGAGTTCCGGTCTACAACAGTGAACAATGCGCGTAGAGAGGCTAGCAGATTGTAATTAGAACGGGAATGTAAACACTTGCGTGCCTTCTTGTCGCGGGCGAATAGTAGAAATTTCGTTTCTGACGGGTTAAGCGACGATTAAAATGAATCCGCGGTTTCGCACGTGCAACGTCGGTCAAACGGCCGCGGAGGAGTGCTTCTCGAGATTAACGAGCTTTTCAAAGTGCCAAATGAACGCTCTCGACGAAAGTATTTGACGGACCGACGGAACTTGCACGGAAGATAATATGCCGAGTGGTCCTATTGACACTGGAATACACGCGAGCAAGGATATTCGAAACCTATGGGGTATGAAATAGGGGACGAATTTGGGGAAATATAGTTAGCGTAATGGGATTGGACAGGGAAGTTCGAAGCTTGATCACTCGAATTTCGATTATCAATATAATCATGGTAGTTGTATTTTATTATTAGGATAGATGTTCCAATTACTACCACTTTATGCTTATCGCTTTAAGCAACTTCATTTAATTGTTATAGAAGTTACTTAACCTAACGATCGTTCCGGTTTTCCAGCGCAATATTAGTTAACATCTCTTTTATTTATGACGATTTTTTTTGTATGTTAAATACGATGTATTAATTCCTAATTCATTGAAAATATATAACAAAGTCCAATGTCCCTCGTATTATCATTTGAAAAGTTGTCACTTAAATGGAAATAATCCTTACATATATTCGCACGTCAGTTTGTATGACAGATAAAACATAAATCATAAACTCATCGCCATTACTGCATCACAAAAATGTCCATACTTTCAACTCGCAGTACATTAGTCGCATTTTCATGGTCAAACCACATATTCACCTCCTAATATTTCGTTTTAAATATTAAATATAAACATATATGCAATATCCACGTGTTGTCGCATAAAAATGAAGTCCAAACACTTCGTACTCTTCTTCATTCTTCTTACGTTACCTCGCTATTAAATAAAACAATTAAAGTTTCCGACAAATGGGTAGAGTATTCTGTATTTAGTCAATGGTTCAACTTTCCGTCGCCTTCTCCCCCAGTTTACGTAACCGTAATTTAAAATTTTCAATTTCTATCGCGCCAAAAGATTCATTCGAGGCACGGGTAGAACGTCGTCTTGGCGCAGCTAATGGCGAAGGTTCATCGTCGATTAATTTGTTCCAAATAAACTTCACGTGGAAACAAATGGCTCGGTAAGCGGGCTCTCATTAATCGCGCCGCTATAGACCGACTGCCTCGTCTCGCGAATGCATCCGGCAGTTTGCCGGCGAGCGCAGCCGTTTGTCTCAATTTAACTGGCCGTCTTATTTGTCTTGATTCACTTTTCTTCGATCAATTAGTACGCGAGGCGTCTCGAATTCTCCCAACGAAGAAGGAGAGGATCTCTTTTGTTTCGAACGAAGTAAATGTTTGCCCGGCGACGAGCAGGACGAATTATTATTCTGCGCTGCAAAAGAGTCTCACAATTGTGGATTCACCTTTGTTCCTCTTCCGTACTTTTTGCCCCCACCCCCCTACCCCACGCTGAATACTACCTTATTGTGTAAAATAATATCGCAATAATATTTACCGTGGCGTTGGCGTTGGCGTTGTTTTCGTTTTAGAATATTATATTTATCGCGAACGTGTTTTGTGTTTTGCGTTTTATTCCGGCGAGATTAATGAAATGGTTATAAAAAATATTAGCCCGCTGCTTTACTTTTATGTTTAAGGAGTACTTAATTATATAGATTGAACTTCAACTAATTTTCTGTTATTTGGTAAGTTACATATTGTTTACAACGATAATAGAATTATTTGAGGACTTAATAATACGGTTATTTAATGACGTAATAATACAATGTAGTATAGAAAATTTATGTACTCGTTTCGCGCTTCAAATTCGTCCTTTTGCGAATCAAGTTGTTTAAAACAAACAGCATTCTTAAGTGTTAATAATAGAAATGAAATCGAATTTAAATGCACTGCTACGAAATTCAATGCGTGATTGGAATACAAAGATGTGCATGGAAATACCTTTTTTTTTAATAGCAATTATGTGAATTCTTCATATAGAACTTATAGTTACGATAAATTAAATACACCTATTATACTAACTATTATAACTTCTCATTTAAGTTGAATTGTTTAAAGAATTATTACTAGTGATTTTTTAATCAATTTTTATGCCTACGAATTATCATTATTATTATTAAAAATTATTATTGCCATGAATTTGAATAAATTCTTATATTTACGTTTAAACATACTTATTAACAACATTAGCCGTGCATTTAAGTTTAATACAGCATAGAACACGTACCGTATAGTATACTAAGTAATATAATACAGAAAATTTAATATAGTTGAATCGAATTAAGTAACATTTAAACCTCAAAAAATGCAGCGTCGTGCCAAGGATTTTTTACAACCACTGCAACCGGCGCCAAGTTTGGACCAGATTTATCCTTTCTTTTACGTTCGACCAATTTCTCAATCCACTTCGTTTCCCTTCGGGAATCTCAAGTTCTTTCTCCCCCATAAAAAGATTATTCGTCATCTACTCACGTTGACACAATCATTCCCTTCTTTTCTGCCGCGCAAATTCCCTTAATGACCGGGTGGAATTCATTGCAGGATCTCCCTTTCCAAGGAAAAACGAACCCTTTGTACGATTCACCCTTTCTTGAAAAGCTTGTAACCCCTTTTGCAAACGGCACAATGACAACGGAGAAGCAAGGAGGGGGGAGGGGGGAATAATTCAGTGCGGTAATTTGAAAGAATACAAAAGGTTGGCAACATTTAGCGCAACCATAAGGAGGAAACTTCGCAGACAATAGTTAGCCGCGAAATGCAATTCTGCTCGTCTAATAGCTCACACCATTCAACATTATTCTCAGTGAACCGACACGGGATTCTATAACGGTAGCTGGTAACAGAAACAGCCAACGATAATTCACTCGACGTCTTTCACGAAGGGAATAACAAATCGCCGCGTCTCCGCGAAGATGTTCTCTCAGGTTTCCGAGGATAATAAAGCGATTTCGCGTGTACCCTTCACTTTTCTCCAAGCCTCCGCCAACCCTCCCGCGAAGCTCTTTGTTACGATAATCCAAAGAGCAAGCCGCCACGATAACCCCTTATTCAATTCGTCGCGAAAGTTCGCCTGTAATCGAGTTTCTCTTGATATCTGCTTCATATCGAACCACTGTTTACCGAGTGTACCTTATTCGTTGGCTAACGTACGCAAATATATACTTACACTACGACTTGGCTACTTTAACGTTACGCGAAACGCAACACAGCGAAATGTTATAATTAGTTTGTACTTAGTAATGTTCAGACTTGTGTACCGAAGCAACGGTTAACGTTGAAATTAAACTGAATTGTAAGTACAGTGTATTACTTACATTGTATTTGGACAGAATACGTGGTAAGATTGTAAGAGATTCGGCGAACACGTGCTAAAGAATTGTATTATTAAAGTTAGAAGTAGCAAAGCTTATTTTAGTAAAAGTAAAATAAAGATGTTGTTTGGTTTCTATTATATTTGTTCTTGATTATAATATGATCGAAGATAATTATTCTCTATTCGAATTTGAAAATTACAAACCTGACAAAATTATGTTCAACTCGCTCCCGTTTAGTTGCGTGGAATATTAGGTCGTTGCGTATGAAATAGCCGGTTTTATGTAGCCCAAAATGATTTACTAATTACGCGATTAAAAAGTGCGTTTCTAATTTCTGATAAAACACATCGTACGAAACTTATTCTTATAACAACGTTTCTAAATTGTTACACTTTCTAATATACCTCTGACGTGCTGCAATTTATTTAACATACGCACGAAATAACATTTCTCGCGTTCTTCGAAGTAACTTTGAATTCGTGCAATCGAAGAGTCTCTCTTAACGAAATCTCGTCTAAGAATCTTTCTTACCCGTAATTTTATATCTCACGAATTTTCGCATCGCTATTATTATCCCAAAATATTCCTTAAATTTCGCGAACATATTAAAATTAAGAATACGCAGCACGTGGACGAAAATGATGTTGCATTCGAGTCGAAACGAACCGGCGCAACCTATTTTCGAAACCTTTGAATGCGACCTCCGGAATTGTCGAAATTTCGAGCGCCACTGACGTCACGCGGTTCAGTTTTGCGTCACTGTAAATTTCGAGGCCAGAAGAAATCGAAAATCCCCGTCGTATATTTTCTCTGACACCCCTTGGCCAGCCTGCAACCGGACACAATCGACGTGGTGGCCTGGGTCAGAAATTAAATCGATACGCACTCCGCGTTAAGTCGCTGCTGTCGGCTGAGTGCCAGTAGTCGGATCGAGGTCGAGTCAGGCGGTGAGAATCCCGTGGAAGACGCCTTTGCCAACGTCGCACGTCGGTGACCGCCTATCAAAAGGCTAAACCACGTCGACGGAAGCTGCCGCGGCTGATAAAACACGCGAACTTGTAACCAGAAAGGAAACGTGCGAGCAAGCTGTGGAATTTTAGTAGAACGCTCCTGTCTATCCGGATATTTCCGTCCTTTTCAGATATTTTGAGTACCCACATCGCGACATTGATAAGTAATATTAGATGACTTTGTGTTGATTAATTAGGTGAAAATTGTACTAAATGGCGATCAGTATGCAATAACGTAATATTTGTAATTCGATCCTTTTACGAAATTTTAATAATTTCTTTGGGGTGATTCGGAGAAGCTTAGAATAATTTTTAGTATATAACAAGTCGATACTTGCAATTCAATTCTTTGGCGAATTTTTAAGTATAATATTTTAAGGGGAATTGGAAAAATCTTCGAATAATTTTTAATATGCAACAAGTTAATATTTGCAGTTCAACACTTGCGCGAATTTTTAGCATAATTATTTAGGAGGATTAGGAAAATCTAGGAATAATTCTTACTATGCAATAAGCTGATACTTGCAATTTAACCCTTTCACGAATTTGTATCATAATTTTTTAGCGAAAATTGTAGAAACCTTGGAATAATTCTATGCCTTAATCTCTTGCTTTCGTATAGAAATTATTTTTAACACAAACGGAACCCATCGATTCGACATATCTCGAATTTTATCCTTAAAGTTACAGAAAACATAAACATTGTTTTTTTTTAGCAGTCTCTATTAACTTTGATTAATAATTCATTCCTCCCCTTCTCGATTTTCTAATTTTGCTTATTTACGTATAATATACCTCTTTCTCTTTTTTATTTTATATTTTCTCATTTACCTATTTTACCCGTAAAGTATACTATCAATGTTCGTAAACCCAATGTTAATCCAAGAACGTATTTTACGTATAAATATTTCCCGCGTTAATTTTGCAAAGGGGGACGAAAATACGAAAATTCGTGGCAGAGCGTTAGTTCGCCTAATCGACAGGATTACCCCTACGGCGTATTACTTTTATTTAGAGGGAAAACTCGCTCGGCCGACAAATATCGCAGACGAAGCATCAAATTGAATCTTCCGACCCCGATACGATGGAGTTTTAAAGTCGGCCGGACTTCACGGGGGGCGATCTTAACCTCGGGTGGTATGTTTTATAACGCGACACGTTTAAGAGGAAATTTCCGACTATCCACCGGAAGGAAGTGGGGCGAGTAATGACTATTCGCCGGGAGAAGAAGTCGAAGTGAACAGGGAAACTTTCCGCGGTACCGTTTTCACCGAGTTCGACGTTTTCTTTCGCATTCGCCGAATTCCATTAAGGCCGGTCCGCGTGCTACGCTAAAAATAGAAAAATTCCCCGACGCAACAATTCGCGATAATTGCGCGCGATCTTGGCATACTATTTTCACTTTCAACCGCGGAGCAAAAAAAGGAAAGTAAACGGAGGAGTAAATTGGTGTTAAGAGAGAAAGTTTAGAGAAAGGAAAAAGCGTAAATTGGCAGAGAAATATCGAAACGATGGGAATCTAAAAAGATGGGGACGTGTGTTTGCAACAATACATACGATTGAAGCTATGGCAATCGTATAATACGGAAATGAATAAATATTTTAATATACGAAATTATTGAAAACTGTTGAACAAAAATTAAACATATTCGATTATTCTTTTACTCTTACGGAACAATACAAATATTAGCAATTCTTTCTGTTACAAAAAATTCAATTGTTAAAGGAAATCATAGAAATGGGTACCTCGTACAAAGAGTTAAATATTGTAATACATCAGAAGCTTGAAATGAAACTTTTATCAAATCGTTTGTTAAGAAAATAGTGTAGATCGAGGTGAATCGGATCAAAATCAAATTCAGTTGATAAAACAATTGCCTGGCTATCGAGTTAACTGCGTACCTGATAGTAAAACTCTTCTAGACACTCCGTTACATTAAAAAAAAAGTAAAAAAGTAGGGTTTTTAATTAACTCTTTTCTCCTCCTTTACTATTTCAAATAAACACTGCAATGGAATAATATCTTACCACAGGAAACAATTTTAATTCGATACCAATTTATCTTCGATGAGTTAATAATTAACACATCCTATTAAACATGCCAAAAAAGAAATCATCATAAATAAAAGAAACGTTAACTAATATTGCGCTCCGAACTGGAACGATTATTATTAATTCAATGAAGTTGCTTAATGCGATAAGCTTGAAGTGGCAATAATTCGGACATCTATCCTAAATAAAATAAATAATAAAACCGGTTGAATTCATGATAAATCCACCGCGAGGATTAAGGGTAAAATTTGAGGTGAATTAGGGCAAATTATGCTACCCTCGAAATATCTCCAATGGGAATAGAGGAGTATCGAAAGGGACAGGGAGGAAATTGCGAAAACATGACGTACGAAGGGCGCGAAACTGCGAACGTGCGCGCAGCGAGGAAATTTACGCCGATCGCAAGCAGCGATACGGTCGCAGGTAAATAGTGCCACGGCCTCGAATCCCTGTTTCCGGGTCGTGGTATCAGCGACCCGTTCGCGCCGCGTTTTTACTCCGGACAACGGTAATCGGGTGCACGCGCTAAAAACAATTGAACCGGCGCGCGGCGTCTACGTCAGCGGGGGTTGGATGCAAAGCGAGCCATTAGAGCCATTAATCGTCCGGCCGCCGGTGAAGCGATTATATTTTTCCTTTTGCTAGACGCAATCTCTTCCCGAACGGATAAACGACGATTTTCCGTTACCCGATTTCTCGTCCCCTTTCTATATTATTTGCTTCTCAATAATAATCCTCTTGGGGGGTGGATTTTTCATGCTCCGTCAAAATGAAGTAAAATAAATTCAAAAAATTTGTAGTTGAGGCTGGTTCGAAGTAGGATGAGAGTAGAGCATGATTAAGTTTGTGGGTGTTATATACACTCACTGACAACAGTTCAGAAACAAAGTAGTCATTTACGAATCTTTGCGTATCCTTTCGCTTCTAAGATGCACAGTTTAGAATTTAAAATAGCATAAAAATATAGTATTACATACGTCGATAAACGATAAGTTCTACTTTTATTTCAAATCCGTGTATCTCAAAAGATAGCGACGATATAAAGCTTCGCAAATAATGACCATGTTTCGTAACTTTTGACAATAAGTGTAGCGTATCGAGTATCGATAAGGTATCAATCGTTCTAGATTTTTTTAAGGGTGAAATTTTTATATCTGATCAAAATTAAATACGGTATTTGAAATGTTTGTTGGGGCTTATTCGAAAACAAGAATAAGAGAGTATAGATAAGCCATTATTTTAGGTTCTTTTTAGGGGTGGAAATTTCCTATTTGATAAAAAAGATTAAGGTAGTGTAAATTTTTTGTTAGGATAGATTGAGGATGTTGAAACATATCAAATTGTGGATTTTTATGCATTTACGGTTATAGAAAGTTAAGTTTGGTAAATTGTGCAGGATGCATATATGTACATAGTATGCAAAATTATGCGAAGTACCCATAGTAAGACACGTTATTATATTTGGGGACGAGGAGATGGGGAGGTGGTGTAAGTAATTTGTGTTTAGGTTTCATTTCGCTAGTCGTATCTCCAAAAATATACATTCGTATAAAAATCCGAGGTATATTAATAAAATATCACTTTAACTCCTTTTAGGAATGGATTCTTCATGTTTGGTTAAAATCAGTCGTGGTATTATTTAGTTTTCAGTTGGTACTAATTGAAATAGGATGATAATAGCAAAAGGCCAAATTTATAGGTGTTGAATCCTATCAAATATTAATAATGATGTTTCTGTTACTGACGAAGCATAAAACGTTCGAAAATTAAAGGGTTGCAAATAAAAGCAGTCCCTATTAAACCTTAAAACGTTACTCGTATAAAACGAAGTCCATTAATACACGATTTAATGGGATGCACTTCTTCTGCGATATAATTATAAATAACAGTCGCAACAACTGTATAAACATGACGAAGAAACATTATGATAAAGAAAATTGAAATCGTCCGACCAAAAATTGAAAATACTAGAAAGACTAAAATTGTTAAGAGTTACTTTTCTTATAAACCGTTCAAATATTCATTTATATGGTTCTTAACTCGATTAAAGATTTTCATTTCGAAAGAAATTGTACTTGGACTAGGTAGAATTTGTGCTTGGTAGAATTTTTAGTATCAGAGAGTGTAATATAAGTTTGAAGGAATTCCAAAGCGTTCCGCTATGTATCTTCCTTGATAGACCAAGAGAAATGTAGAGAATCCTGAGGCAAATGAGGTCCGGAAGGAGAAACTGGACCCGTCAGGGATTAATGAAATTTAATTACGCCTGCCGGCTCGCTTTCGTAATTACTCACATCCGAAACATAATTAAAAGGTGGGCACACACCGACACTTTTCGTTCCGCTTGTAAATATCACTAAAACCGACTCTCGCTCTATTTATTTACCGCGCATTCCAAATAACATCTTTCTAAATTCTCACCCAAAAATTCCAAACACGTAAATGAAATACAGAAAAAGTATTAGACTATCTATAAACGCACATGAGTGAGAGAATAATAGCAACTGGACTAATTCTATGGTTGCCAATTAACAGTTGAAGCTCAAGGAATATTTTAAGGGAAACTACCCCAAAGTGGAATATTTTTCTTGTATTATAAAATTGTAGCAATTTTTTTTAAAGACTACTGATAAATTTAATAATTATTGTTAGTAATTAACAGCATTAGTTGGTGATAGTATTATCAGTAGAGTGCAGATTTTTATGTAGAATGAAAGCTTTATAAATGTCTTTAAAGAAAAAAGCCTTTAAAGAAACTTTAATAGAGGTTTGTTCGATCCGTTAAAGATTAGAATATCTAGTATACTTTCGATATTTTATGTATTTTTGTATATTATGTGTATCTGCAATTTTTTGCACGTTCTAATTTCCCGTAAATGCATAAAAATCCGTATATATCACTTTAAAAGAAAAGCTCGTATTATAGCGAAATAATTGCAAATGGTAATAGAAATAATACTAAGTTATAAAAAGAAAATACTTCTGTGTGCTTTCAACAAATGATGGTCCAACTCATGAGAACGTATATATACGTCATTCGAATCTAGCGAAAGGGTTAACTATCGATTTGTTGAACGTTGCTTTCTATAACTTTTTCAAGAAATTTCTCAGGAAATTTTTGCACTTCTCCCCCCAAAAAATTTTGAATATACTTAAACAAACCTAAGAAACTTATCAAAAATTATTCTTTGTATAATCTAATAGTTACTAACCATTCAATTAGAATAATTCCCCGAACTACGAAATATCACGTTATTTTTTACAAGAAGGTCAAAACCCGTAAAGAAAGTTAATTAAAGTAGATCACAAAAAAAACAAACGAATGAATTCCGCGGCAGAAAAAACCTTGGAAATTGTTCTCCCGAGTATTCCCTTGAGTAATTAAGAATTGTGCTACGATTTCTTCTTGTCCACGGTTCTAACAACATTCCTGCGTCTCCAAATAATAATGTTTAAATTCCACCCAGGTGTTATAATACCGTTGGCGAAGTAAACTTTTCGAATGATCCAATTTTCCAACGAGTATACCGCGCGGTCCATTTAATCGCGAAAACAATCGCGAGATATATTGTCGCTGAGAGCGGACTGATATTTTTGCGCGACAGCCGACGAAATTACGCAAACTTCGCGGTTCTTGCTGCGCTATGGTATTTATCGTCGTCAGGACGGTAGCCCCGCGGGTTTTAGAGCAAACTCCGAAGGAAAACGCGGAGCTTTCGGAGGCGACGAACAATAATTTTCATTGCGAGAAAGCGGCGCTAAATGAACGCGTTGTTAACCAGGACAAATACCCGCCGCGGTCGTGTACGTTTAATGCTAATTATCATATCGAGAATGGGCTAAGCCGGCCCGGGACACCGGCCAGAATTTATGTTATAACATTTAGGCAGCGCTCTGATACACTCGGGGCCATCCCTCTTTGAATTATAATAATTTCAACAGCCAAATCGTCCCCAGGTGGTTGCAAATTAATCGCCCCTACATACGAGCATCTTCAACACTTACAGCGCTGTTGACGCCGATGGAAGCCCTGAAAGTTTGCGTTGGCACATTCTTGCAACTAATTTGGATTATCAAATGCTCAATTAGCGTGTTGAAGCAATTGGAATTGGCTTGTCATCCGAAGAATGTGTGAATGAATCGAAAGGGAAACGAGATGCAATTCTGCATTTTAACGAATTGTCCGCACTTTTCGTTTCAAATTCGTCGCGAAAGGTTAACCCTTTAACTCCTTGTCTTAGGATTATTTTGTTACCTACTTGTGCTAGCGTTAGCTGATTACTGATTTCGTATTATGCAGCGAATGAGTCATTTGAATATTGTGGGCAATTTATTAGGGCAAGTATTATTTTGGAAAATAAAATGTTACGAAGTATCTATCACTATTCTATTATACATAGTATTCTCAATCTATTTCCTCAGATTAATAATGTATGTACATACGTACATATTCTTTGCAATGTATATTATATTTAAACGATAAATTAAAAGAAATATATATACTGTAAATTATTATTATAGGTACAGAGTATGAACACAGAGAGCTAGTTTACATTCCTTGCATTCATAAATTGTTTCCTTTCTACTTTTTGTTGCGAAACGTCCAACACATTTTTTATCCGAACGCGACTCAAATCTGATTCGAACCTAAATCGAATACTGAACATGTTCAAAAATATCCATTTGGTCCGACAGACGAATAATTAATAGGAAAGTTAACTTAATCCTAGATTAGTCCTAACTTCACCTAACCTAATGTAGCCTAATCTAGCCTAACTTAGCTTAATCTAATCCTAGTTTAAACCTAACTCTAACTTTCAAGCGGTTGTAATTCGAAACTAACTCGAATAATTAGTAGGTCCAAATATATCTATTTGGTCCACCGAACGAATAGTTGATGGGAAAATTAACCTAATCCTAGGTTAATCCTAACTTAACCCAACCTAACGTAACTTAATCTAGCTTAATATAATCCTAGCCTTACCCTAAACCTAGCCCTCGACGAGTTATAATCCAAACCTTACCCAAATAATTAACAGATGCAAATATATTCGTTTGGTCCATCGAACAAATAATTAATAGGAAAGTTAACCTAATCCTAGCCTAATCCTAATTTAACCTAGCTTAGTCTAGCTTAACCCTAACTTAATCCTAATCTTACTCCTAGTCTAACCCTAACCCTCAGATGGTTAGTATTATAATTAAATAAGAATAAGCAAGTGCATTTAGATAATCAAGTTTTCTAGCATAATAATTGCGTTTACTTGAATATTAACCCCTTGACGTACAATAACGAGCCATACTCGTGACAAGAATTATAACGTCGGCTCAACAAAAAGGGATTCTACTTGCAACAACGTTATATGTTAACTTCATTTATAGTTTATGAATTATTGTATAAGATTGAGAATCACCAATTTGTAGACCTGTAGGCTTAATTATGTTGCTGCCGTAGCAACAATAAAGCCCAAGGAACCAGTACTTGTTAATTTTGCAGCTGGTCAGCACGTGAACCCAAGATTTGGGATAGTTGTAATTTCGTTATTTTCGCATGTGATTTCAAAGTCGAGGCGATCCTTGGTTTTTATTGCTGGCTGCCGAGTTCCGGGTATGTAACGGGAAAGACCGAGTGACCGTTGACGGGGAAGTAGGAAATTCTAAGGGGCAACATACCCCTTAGCTCTCTCCATCGGGACTCTTCCCCACCATTCGAATATTGAAAAATATAAAATGGTACGCCAGGCCACGAAAGGTCTGTCTGCGTCTATCGCTCGTCGAAAGAATAAAGTAACGTTAAACGAATTGAATTGTATCTTCCTCGCCTCCCCGAGTTCCGGTCTACAAATTAAAAATTACACATAGCATTCGAATACTTTGCATATAATATTATACAAACCTAATCATTAACTAATACAGTATGCATTGATAATAAAAAGAAAATGGTATGGCAAAGGGGTTAAAGTACCCAGGTTGCTTTATCCTAGTTCAGTTTATATTTACGAGCTACTCGAAACATCTCCACCCTCATCGGCAGCCGAGAAGATTCTATCGAAAGAAGAGAGGAGAAGCTGTGGCAATTTTTCGTCGCCTCGATTTTTGTTCCAAGTGTCTGCAGGGCTGACTCGTCGATACTTACAGGCTTCTCAGATTCCAAGTGCCCTCGAGTGTTGCCGGGCAGAGTGCAATCGTGCCCGAGAACCCGTTTTGATTACGTCGGTAAACTTCTTAGATGCTTTAATCCCGAAGCGTAGACAAAGATTTTGCGGCTCCTTTGAGCGTTTCACTTTCGCATCGACGCTCGCAAACGGCGACGTACCGAAATTATTGCCCGAGACAGAAACCCCCGCAGTAAGTTCTCCGTTGCGTAGTTACTCCATCATGCTTCGGGCAACGGTTTTCGCATAAGTTTACCTCGAAACAACCATTCGCATTGCAACGGCCGGCAAAGAGTAAATGAAGCTGTCTGCTGGGAGGACGCGTTCCCTGTCAGCCGCGAAACAATTTGCGAGCCATTCCAACCACGCACGTGCGGCCATAACTCCAGGGCAACGTTAAACAATTCCTTGCGATGAACGCACACAGCGCTAACCCGAGGTGAATCATTTTCCATGGTGATTTAAACGGACAGCGCGCTGTTGGTTCGAGTCACCGACAATTTTACCGGACAACGTAACAGCTTGTTCGGACGACACGGTTCTTTGACCGATTCGACGATTTTACCGTCACGCGTCATGCCGTCCGAATCTTACAATTTTTAACGTTTCAAATTTTCAAAGCTTAGAATTCTTAATGCTTTGAATTTCTAAAGCTGAGAGTTCTTACGGCTTTGAATTCTTGAAGCGTAGAATTTTTAATACGTTGAATTCTTAATGTTTAGAATTGCCAATGCTTTGAATCCTTAAAGCAGAGAATTTCTAATACTTTGAATTCGTAATGATTAGAATTCGCAATGCTTTGAATTTCTAAAGCTGAGAATTCTCAATGCTCTAATTTCTCAAAGCTTGGAATTCCTAATGCTTTTTGAATTTACAGAGCTTCGAATTCATAACATCTCAAATTTTCGAAGTAACGAATTTTTAATGCTTTGAATTTCCAAAGATTCGAATTCTCAATGCTTTGAATTACCAACGCTTTGAATTCTCAATGCTTTGAATTAGCAAAGCTGAGAATTCTCAATGCTCTAAATTCTCAAAGCTTGGAATTCCTAATGCTTTGCATTTTTAAAGCTTCCAATTCTTATGGCTTTGAATCCTCAAAGTATAGAATTCTTAATACTTTGAATTCTGAAAGTTTAGAATTCCCAATGCTTTGAATTTCCAAAGCTGAGAATTCTCAATGCTCTAAATTCTCAAAGCTTGGAATTCCTAATGCCTTTTGAATTTACAGGGCTTCGAATTCATAACACCTGAAATTTTCGAAGTAACGAATTTTTAATGCTTTGAATTTCCAAAGATTCGAATTCTCAATGCTTCGAATTCGCAAAGCTGAGAATTCTCAATGCTCTGAATTCTCAAATCTTGGAATTCCTAATGCTTTGCATTTTTAAAGCTTCCGATTCTTATGGCTTTGAATTCTCTAAGCATAGAATTTTTAATACTTTGAATTCTGAAAGTTTAGAATTCCCAATGCTTTGAATTTCCAAAGCTGAGAATTCTCAACGCTTTGATTTCTCAGTGCTTTGAATTCCCAACGCTTAGAATTCTCAATGCTTTGCATTCCCGAAGTCCAGAATTCTCAGTGCTTTGAATTCTCAAAGCGCCAAAATTTTATTGCTTAAAATTTTCAAACCCTCTAATTCCCAATATTTTAAATTCACAGCTCTTTCAATTTTCAATGCTTTAAATTTCCATAGCTTAAAATTCCCACCGCTTCGAATTTCCACCCCTTCCAATTCTCAAGCTTCTGCTTCCACTTCCATTCAATTTCCAAAACTTTAAATTTTCCCCACATGTCCAACCCATCCATCAAATATGATATACATATCTCGGATCATTCTTAATTCGCCAAAATTACCTAATCGGTCAAAAAGAAAAGAAAAAAGCGAATCGTCAGAACAAGCTGTTAGTTTACCGAAGGAAATGGGGATCGATACGCTGTGACGGTGAACAAAGAGGCGACAGGAATTCCTTTTCGCCCCATCCCCCCTCTTGTCTCCCGTTTTAAAATGGATCCCGATCCTCCGCGAGTCCCGGACTTGATTAAACGCGAACCGTGCTTCCGCGGAGCGATGGAAATACGTCGGTTCGGACCAAAATTGGGAAAGTTCCGCGCGAAATATTAAAGCGGCCGGCTAAATATACGTTCGAAAGCCGGAAAGAGATGGAAAACGTCGAATTTCCCACGGTTCGATGGATCGATAGCGATCAGAGAATTGAAAGCGAAAATGCTGTGAAAATTTTAGAACCTTTCTTAACCCCCCCTCTTTTTCCCTCTTCCTCTCGATTTCTCTGTTTTACGAGGGATGATAATATTATCTGCCTCGCGCTAAAGATAATCGAAGACTCGGCGCGAAGAGTAGAATCTTAATGGTGTGATTGGAAAGTGGAGCAGGAAGAGGGTTTTATAATTTACCGGACGATCTTCGTTGTGAATGAAAATATCTGATTATGTGCTCCGAAGGAAGAGAATCCGATGGAAATCTTGTTGAAGATCAAAGTAACTTCTTTAATATTCATGGAATTTAAAGATTTCCTATGTATAGTGCACGGCTTTGGATTGATAAGGAATTTAGAAGAGTGAAAAATTAATCCTTTCGCACGCCGTTGCCACCTTTATCTTCGTTGCGAGTGAAAATATACGATAACGTCTTGGCGAGGATCTTATGGAAAATCTTGTTGAAAATCAAAGTAGCTTCTTTAAGATTCATAGAATTTAATGGTTTTCTATATATATAATGCATCCTTGGACCGATAAGAAACTAAGAAGATTAAAAAATTAACCCTTTGCGCAACGTTGCCGATATTTGTAGCGAAATTTCTTCTGAAACTTATGATTTAAATTTTCTTATTTACCTTCATCGATTCAACTTTAGCTTGCTTCGAAATGAAGCGAATTAATAGTCAATTTTTCTCTGATTAAAATACGTAACATTTTGAAGTTTTTACAAGAGTCACGAAAGTTACGAAAGTTTCGATAAACAAACGGTTAAATTTCGTATTGAAGGATTAAAATTTATGCAGAATTTGTGTAATATATTTCTAGATATTAGTGGGTGTATATTTTTAATTAGACTACGTTCGTTTAGCTGCACTGGTTAATATAAATTTGCTCAAATATTAATGAACTGAATCTTTGCACTCCCAATTTGTTTCAATTTTCTTTCCAATAACTATCTATTAGTTTAAGCATTTTACTTTAAATATGTTTCAAAATACAATCAATTGATAGGAATCAATTTAAACAATCTATTTCTCACCAATTATGTCGACATTAACATTGGAACTTTGTTAAACTTTGCTTTTTATTATATCGCGAAATGTGACACATATTTAAGTTATCGATTTAATAATGTCGATTTTATTCCATATATTCTCCGTATAAATTCTATTTATTCAATTTAGTGAACAAACTACGAATATCTATAAAAATCCTCAATCCAATTATTACTTTTATTCACATTTCTCCGCTACAAAACTAAATTCCCCTCTCATCGAACAAGCCCTCCGAAACTTTAGATAACCCTGCGAATACTCTGCTCGATTTTTGCTCGTTCCAAGTTCTATCCGATGGACTACTCTCCACAAAGGCAACACACTTGCACCGACCGTTCCGAGCAGCTACACAAGAAAGTGAAGAAAACACTAAGGAAACGTTGAGCGAAATTTGAAGTCGTCGAAGACGGGCGCAATAACAGTAGCAATATTCGTTACGATTCCCGGATCCATTGCCGGTGCGGATCGCGAGAGTGGGAAAGAATTGCGGAAACGGACGTGGCCGATGTCGCTCGCAACCGGGGATCTCGTTCTCCGTCGGTACGTAGAAACGATCCTGCTGCAATTCCACGTGGACGCGCGCGTACCAACGCGTACGCGAAACGCGAACCATCGTTCAACGCGGTACGCTTTATTAGAACGTGTCAAATGCGCGGCATCCAGAGCGCGTTTCAACCGTTCCGTTGGCGCACGGCTCGCGCGGATCAACATTTATGATGCTCGCTGCGCGGAATTTGGTATGTAGATAAGAACCGATGGGGTCGAGAGGGTGAATATCCGGCGATTGCCGCTCGAATTGTGACAGATTGAAATGGGAGCAGAAGTGAAAAATGAAGTCTATTTCTCGCTACCCCTCTGCCCCCTCTAACTGTAACGAAAATTTCAGTGAGCAACGTTCGCCGGAGAAGCGAATGAAAGCTGCATTGCGTGCTACTTTGTGCTGCTTCTTCTTTTTTTTAAGCTACCTACGCGCGTTTTTATGCGCATTTGAACAATGTTTCTGTTTTGTATTCCGAGGCCCAGAGGCTATTCAATGCAAGTCACGAAATAAGCGAAAGGGGATAATCGATTATTTAGAAGATGTCGTGTAAACGAAATGTTAATTTTTGGTGTGATTCGCGATATGATTTTTATTGGAAGAAGTATGTACTTCCGTGATATGAACGTGGAAAATTGTAGTTATGTGTTTATGTTTGTGTAAAATAATTCTGTGGTCAATGGAAGATTCATCGTTCTTTAATGAAAATTTAACGTAATGTAAAAATTGTTACGTCACGTGATGGTTTTAGTGCTGAAGACTCGTACAGTAATAAAATGCAATACTAAAATTCATACAACAATAACAATTATAAAATAATAAGACTCGGTCAATAATTCACCTCAATCAATAATTAAAACACAATATTAAAACTCGTGCAACAATAATAATCATAAAAATAATAAGACTCAGTCAGTGACTCATTTTTTGTGAAATAGTGACTTAGACTGATTGGCTTCTGAACTTTTCATTTATAACGCACCCACAAATTTACAGCGAATCTAGAATTTGATGATTTTTATAATAATACATTTACACATTAATGCGAGGCTAATAAACTATTTGAAATAAGCGTGTAAAATTATGTAAATATTATTTCAATCAAACATACCTATGTAATATTTTACAGAATCTATTCATGCTTAACGTTGTCGCTTCGAGAAGCGAAATTTCGTATGCACGAACAAGAATTCCATAAGAAGTGCACGAAATTTCCGCTAGACCGAATATATGCAAAAATTACCCGCTATCATTTCCCACGATACCACCACCACCATCTTGAACGGCGATGTAATTTACAATACAACAAAATTTTCCATCACAAAAGAACGCCAACTAAGAGCAAGAAGCACTCCCAACCCCCATAATTTCCCAACCCCCTTATTTCCTCCACGGAATATTCCCGATCTTGCCTAGCGGAATTCATAACAAAGAAAATGTTCCCTTACAAAAGAATCGAAGGAGAGGAAGCAGGCGCACTCTAAACGTAATTTCGCACCCCTAACCATCGTTGATCGACGATCGTTTCTACGAACTCCGAAAGAGGTGAAACGCGGGACGGGAAATTACCTGTGAACATTATCGTGACTCGTTTCGTTCCGCGAATTCCCGTTCTTCATATCGAATTCACGGTATAGCGCGGATTTCCATAATTTATGCGCTTTCTAGCCGGAAACCCCCAGCATCCCATTCAGTGGCTGCGAGCAATCGCTACAATGTGACGAACGGCGTTCAAAAATCAACAAATTGTGCCCTGAAACGCGGTGACTAAACACCGATGTATTTCGAGGTATCGGTATCGTACCTGTATCTGTTTCCACGTTATTGCGACGTAATCGCTGCTCGGTAAATTGATTTTAATACCGGCATCGTAGGCGAGATACGGAATCACAGTCGACGTATAGAATAGATCTATCATCAAACGTATGTATTTTTCTGTCACGTGATTCGAGCGTTTTGAGATCCCATTACTATTTTCATTTCTTACCTCTTCCATTATCTAAATTGTACAACTTTTGCGTTCGCTTTTACATTCTGTACATTAAGATACTTTAGACAGTGTAATAATATAAAGTACAACCACAAATTAATTAAATATTGAATATTATTTCTTTTTAACTGTTTAATCGTTTCATGGTTATTATCTAGTTACGTTTAAACATTTTTGAAATATTGTATTGTTTATTTCCCGTCCTCGTTATGTGTACGTACAGAAAAAAAAGTTGATTTCAATTATATTGTATTCAAAAATTAAATATCTTCCATATTAACATTGCAATTACACGCGAATGAAACTTTTGATTTGTTTTCGCTATTTACTAGTTACACTGTGCCAACGTATCGAAATCCCTTGCGAACGATTTTCCTCGCCGAATTTCTTTAACGCAGCCACGCGCGATCTTTCAAGCGGAAGAGTGAAAATGCGACCGTGAAGATGTCGTTGTCCGCATCGCGATTCAACGAAAGCGAGCCTCGTTCCGTTGGAATAATTTATATACCCGCGCGCACATCGTTTCTCGTTGATCTCTGACCATTTTTTTCCCCTCCCCTTATCCGGCTGCGATGTCTCGTTTGCAACGGATCGTGTTGTTTGTTCTCGAACGATTTGCGACCACGCTACTTTTAACTCGACCGATTCGCCACGGGATGAAACATAAACGAGGTATCACAGTGGATGGTTCGACTTCTGCGAAGCTATTTTCGCCGCCGGCGAAGTGAATTTAGAAAGGTAAATTGATATTCCGAGTTTCACTCGCCGAAGAATTTTATATACGAGTTTCTCTCTATAAATTTGTTATTGGGCGAATGCGAAAGTTGTGTTGGAATTTTGGTGACCAGAATATTTAAAGTGCTCCATTATAAATGGGAGTTATTCGACTTTGGACGCGTTTCCAACTGATCATAATTTTACGTATCCGAATTTGTTCAATTATCCAAATATCCTCCATCAGGTTTTCAAGTTGTTCGAATAATTGTGATCGGTAGTAAATACACTATTGTAAAGGAATTTTGTAATGGCTCAAAACTGTTCAATTAACCTTTCAACATTAGCCTGTTTTTATTAATCGCGTATCGTTTTTCCTAGATTGTAATCCATTTCTACCTTCACAGTGATAATAAAAAGTAACGCGTCAAAACCGCGTTTTATTTTGTCTCATTTGAAAACTATGTTAATCGTGATCCGTATAATCGATCGTTCCGATTCTTTTCCAAACGATAAAATAAAGTGTCTACTAGCAGGTAATATTGGCGTTTGAAAAATCATTTCCATATTTACTTTACCCCTCGAATTCCATCTAAAAATAATTCACTTAGCCCCCCTTAAAGTTCATGGAAAAGAATAGGTTCGCGCAGTTTGCTGAAAATTCGGATTCTAAACACGAGTTCGAATTAAACTCGACGTCCACGAAAGTCGGTAAGCTACTTTCGTCTGTATCGAACAATCTCCAGCCCAAGCTAATAAATGTTTCGAACTATTGGAGGGGGGGAATGGAGGGTTTAACAAGCGAGACTTGCAGCGTTCTCGCGTGTAGTTCCTAGAGGAAACACGGAGGATTCGAGACTCCTTCGGAACTTTCTTCTTGCCTCCTGTTTATTAGTTGTTTTGATATTCTGCGCTGTTTATATGGTGGTTTTACGACGCTCCTCGAGATTAATGCGCTACCAATAATATAATCAGTGATTCCCATTTCTTTGCATCGTTCAATTATCGTTATCCTCGTTGCTGTTGTTGTTGTTGTTGTAAGCTTCGATTTTCGAGAACAATTTCGTTGCTTCAAGCTTCGATGTACAAAATTTCAAGAATTGTTCTCTTCTATATTCCTAATTGCAGGGAGAAATGTAAAGGAACTCGATCTTCCTGAAGAATTGTTTTATTTCTCCAGTGATATCTGTTATATCTGGATATTTTTCCTTTCTTCGAAATTTCACATTAGAAAAGAACTTTCACGTTTTTGGTTATTTTTCCGAACGCAAAATCGCGCATACTTATGCGAATCGTTATTTTTACAGAGGCGAAGAAGTGGAAGCTAAATGTAATATTATAGGTTTTTCTTTCGTCTCCTTAACGTGTATGGTTTTAACACTAAAAGTATTGAAGAATAAAGTAGATGCACTTAGTTGGGTCGAAGTATACAAATTTATAAATTCATGCATTTATATTAAATATCGTGTATATATATAAAATATATAAATTCATATCAAATATATATATAATATAATATATATATATATATTTAAATATATAAATTTATATCCTATATTAAATACATGTAAATATATAAATTTATATCCTATATTAAATACATGTAAATATATAAATTTATATCCTATATTAAATACATGTAAATATATAAATTTATACCAAATATCAAATATGTGTAAATACATAAATTCATATAAAATATCAAATATATATAAATATACGAATCTATACAAAATATCAAATATATATAACTACATAAATTCATATAAAATATCAAATATATGCATACGTATATGAATTTATATAAAATATCAAATATATGCATAAGTATACGAATTTATATAAAATATCAAATATATATAAACATATGAATTTATATAAAATATCAAATATATGCATAAGTATACGAATTTATATAAAATATCAAATATATATAAACATATGAATTTATATAAAATATCAAATATATATATAAATATATGAATTTATATAAAATATCAAATATACATAAATATATGAATTTATATCAGAGATATATAAAATATTAAATATTCAGGACAATCTAATATTATTGTATGTGGGCTATTTTATATAATCTTTAATATTTCGCGTGAATGTGGTAGCCAATTTTCTACCAAATATCCCATAAGAATTTGCCGACTACTGAATACAATCGAGATCCTCTTGAATTTTTTCTCCGACGAAGACAATTAGAGGTTCCCAGCCGGCTTAATTATTTATCTCGCTAGTAATTGGTTATTCAATATACTTATTACAATTAAACTTTGCCCCCGAGGGAGGCAACGCGAAGGAAGCACGTTGAGTTTAATTTCCTCGAAATATTCTTAGATACTTGCTCGGCTCTTCTAACTTTCCTCATTAGCCCCGTGGACCCGACTATTCTGCATTTATTTACCAGAATTCGTTGTATCGTTTTGGTAGATTCATGGTATCTAGTGGCCAGCATATTTCTAAATAGACACGGGAAACCAACCTGGAAGCCGAATTCGGAGTAACCTCTACTTGCAAATGTCAGAAACGTGAATTTCGCTAAAATTCCAGACGTCACGTCAAAACTGGACTTTCGTGTGAATTTCAGCTTGTAAATGTTGAAGTTCTGCTCGAAGTGTACGCGATGCGAGGAATCCGTACGTTCAAACGATGGATTCTCAGCGAAATGTTACGTTTTAGTTTACGCAAAAATGGCATTTCAATTAGGAATGCACATGTTACCAGTGAAATGTTTAAAAAATAGTAAAAGCCGGTAAAAATTCGTAAGATTTTACTGAAACACGTAGAAAACATTTTTGGGCTTTAAATAAGTTGGTATTTTAATGGAATTATAGACTTTCGGTTAAATTAAAATTCGAGGGTTTAAAATCAATTATGATTCTGGGACTACAGATTAGGTTCTTAAAATTTGGAATAAATTAGGATTGTTACGTTTCCAAATTTATATAACATGGTGGCCAAGAATTCTATGATCCTAGGATAATAGATAGATAGAATAATTATCTAAGCTTCCGAATCAATTAGGATTCTAGGATTCCAGATAAATTAAGATTCTACGACTGTAGATTAGGATTCTATAATTGGGGATAAATTAGGTTTCCGTGATTTTGAGGTTCCAGATAGGATAGTTGCCCAAAGTTCTATAATCCTAGAATTATACGTAGAATAATTACATTGGATTCCAGATAAACCTGGCATTTCATTCTGACTACAATATACTTTTTTTTAAGGACAAAATGTGGTTAATCTTTACCTATTAGCAACGAAACTCTTTTCTCCTTCATTCGCTCGAATGAAGGAAATTTACGCGCGGCAAGAAATTGGTTACTTATCAAAGCATAAAAACTCGGATGCCGATATGAAAAAGTACTGGCAGTTCTCGCGGAGAAGTTAACCTGTTTTCTCAAAAATTGCCCACAAAAATTCTTCCGAGTCGTTACGCGACTGATAAGGAATTAAGAACGCGTAGCGTAGGATAAAACACCGCGCAGTGATTCTAGAAGCACAGTTTACGAGCTTGTCTCGAGATGAAGCAATATACGTCTTCATCGTCGTGCCTGTACTTTACCTTGTAACAAGTGCAACGAAGTACTGCACCCTTAAAAAGTGTATGCATAACGGAACACTCCCTCTTTCCCTCTTACATCAACCCATCCTATATTCATAAAAAAGGAAAACACCCACAAAAATGTACGTATACTCAAGGAAGATGCGTTCTTGACTATCTAGTCTATCTAAGTAGTATAGATGTAGCGATGGTCAGACATATGCGATATAAATGCGGTATCAGCCAAATAAGTATATAACGCACAAAATACGGAATAACTTTAGCTAGAAATATAGGAATCGTATTGGCTAAATAAACATTTGTAGCTATAATTTAGGGAGACAAGTAGTATAAGTACGACAATGGTCAGCCAAATGCGATGTATCGGGTTGACGCATATAAAATGTCGTTTTTTTACAGTGAAATAAAACTTTAAGCGAGAGTAGATTTCTCAAAACTATATATATTAAATTCAAATAACTTTTAGACGATTTTTCATGCCTTTCTGCATCAATTAATCGGTTTCATTATTCGCTGTACAAATTTTCTACGTAATCATCATTAATATAATTCGCTTCCTTGTTTATAAATACAATATATCGTAATTCCTTCGTGATAATTGTATGGTAGAGGTCCGATACGATAAACGAATTTTATTGACAAGTGTTCGGTCTTGCAGCCGACCGACCAGTACCGTACAGTCATAAACCAATTCGTTCCTTTCCATCCTAAATATCAAGCCCTCAAACTAATTCCTCTCCGACCATAAAATGGTTAAGTACGCATCCTGGTCATTTCCACCACCCTCCTCTACTTTCTGTTTTTTCCCACACCCCTCCAGTTTCAAGCCGCTTCCACCTTACTCTTCTCCTTAATTTTCTCCTTCCACCAATTTGTCTTATGTCCAACTACACTTCCATATTTTTGACTCCTTCTTACCCCCTCCTTCAATATTCGGCCAATCGCATAACGCACCCACATTATATATTGGCTCACAAACCGATTCAAGAGTAGTACGCAAAACACCATCGGAACCTCCACTTTGAAAAACGATAAGTAACACAATCCGACAAGGTTTTCAAATACAACATACTCTACCGAGTGACTCACAACGAGCAAATTTATTCACCTTTATTCATCAATCAGAATTTCGCCCTTACGGCATTAGTTTGTCGTGAGCGCACACGATACTCTTCGCGGTTGTAATTCGTTGCAATCGTGTCGCGAGTCGAGCATCGTACAACAAGCTTAAATGAGCTGTATCTCATTTTATCCTTTATCAATATCTAATCGACATTGACAGTAAACACTTGTCATGCATAGCTAAACGTGTTACTTATAATTTCATTATATCCACCATAGGTATGCAAAACTCCGGACATTTTTAAACGCGGTTATAAGTTATTCCGCCTTTGCACACATCCGCAAAACAATCTTCCGATGATCACCGCTAAAAGAAGGTTAAACAAAGCACTCTCGATATTAAAGAAGGCGACCCCAATTATTCGAAGCAGAGCGCATTAACAAAGTAGAAAATTGCTCGCCGTTACAGGCCACAAATTCGCGAACAAAGCTGGTAGTCTGTACATCTTTTCGCGCTGCGACAGCAGCGAGAAGCATAGCCCCAATTAGGGGGAGACAAAAATTTATTCTTCCGTCGGGCGAGCTCCTTAATGAGTTCCCTTCGAATACGGGGGGGAGGAAGGGTTGGGCTCGGTTCGAGCGGCTTTAATCGCGGTCGAATTACAGTTATCCCGTGACGGCGGACCTCGTTGTTAATCGTAGTTTCATGCGCCGGCATTTCGCGCCGCTTAACGCGGTTATAATTCGTCTGGTCACAATTAGTCCGTCGCGCGAGCCGTAGAAATTCGCGAGCGATTTGTCTGCGTTAGCGCGGCCGAGCGTCCCGTCTCGATTTATCTCCCTGTCCGATGGAATTCCACCACCTGTCTCGTTTCCTGGCGATCCTCCTTCTTCCCCGCTCGCGTATATCCGAATTAATTCGATCTGGCCAACCTTCTGCTGCCTCCCATTTTCAGTCCTTGACGTACTTCCCCATCCGTAGATGTTGCCTTTGCGTTGATCAGGATTAGCGTGTGGACTCGAAACTATTTATTTATTTATTTATTTTTATTTTTTGTTATCATTCCGATGTCGTATCAACATTTGTATTTATACTTGTGTGCAGATTGTGTGTACATACATACACCGTGTATTTATACTTGTTGAGCAAATAAATATAAATCGATGGATATAGTAATTGTTTATCTAACTCGATAGTTAGCATGCAATTACTTTATCGTGTTATGTACCGTGTGCGTACACTACTTTGAATTCATGTATAATTAGTTTAGTCGTCGTCTAGTCATGCTAGGGAGTGAGCGTGTCTATTGTAATAATTTTGTATAATAAACTATTGTAGACTGAAACCACTGTGCAATAAATTAACTGAAATTCTAATTATTTAACTAATGTTCCTACGCTGCTTGTCTCGCCAAATTCGGAGCTGTACTACTTAAGTTACCACTGCGGCATCTGTATTGTATTTGGCTGATCAATGTCGTACCTATTCTACTTGTTTAACTCTAAACTACTACGCCTATTAGAACTTACTCCGCGAGACCGCTAATGTCTATTGCGCTATCATTAAGAATGTTATAATTGTTCTTGTTTTGCACAATAATAATGAAGAGGTCTAAGTTCGATTTCAGTGATTGCACAGTACACTATGATTCAAAATTATCCAGAGTAACGAGTTCGTAAATTGTGCAGAAAGGAAAATAGAGATGAATCAGTAATTACTAGCGGTCAATTTATACGATCAATGCAGTTTCCATAATTTTTACTAAGTCAAAATTATACTTATGCTACTTGGTGAATGCTGTATTTACCTTGCAATTATTGTACCTATACAATAACAAATTATCAAAGTTTTTAATACCAGTACAATACTCGAAAAGTTTTTTATCTTCAGATGGTGCAACTTTCTTCACTTCAATTATTAACCAAGTTAATACCTTTTCTAACCAAAAGATTCCAGTAAATTCATAACGAAATAATCGCGCTTAAAATCAAGTAGCAATATATCCATCTAATTCTATATAAATCTTATTCAAAGCCTTTCGAGTATTACTCGAGTATAAATTCTATTAACGCGAAGGTGTCCAAACACTTTTGGACAGCTGTGTAGTTTGCCACGTATGTTCCTAAATCCGGTATTAATCTTGTCGCACACCGAAACGACTGGCCACGAGTCCAAAGGACAAAGCAAAAAGAAACGTCGAGGCAAAAAGTAGCGACCCGAATCCTCGTCCACTGCGGACACTCGCGATTATCTTGCCTCTCCTGTATCCAGTATAACACGCATGGGACACGATTGCGCGAAACCGCAGATGCAAAATTAGCAACGCTAATTACCGGTACAACATCTAAATAGGATTAAACGGATATTACGCTAACGAATCGATGATTCGTGTATCGGCTGATAAATCATACCGCGCGACATCGAATCAAGTTTCTTTTCGAAACTTGATCTCCTCTCAGACCGCGAGATTTCTTACGGATCTTACCGTGGAAATTTTCACAGCCGGAAAACGCAATCTCGGTTGGCCGCCGACGTGCCATAAGCGTGGCTCAGACCTCCGAGTCCTATACGTACGTTTTCGTCTCTTTTTCACGGCGCATCGCTGGTGAGACGAAATTGCGGCTTTCCAGCGGGCCGACGACGACGACGACGACGACGACGATGCCGTCGCTTTTCGTTCGTCCGCGAGATGAAAACGACACGCGGAGAAACATCGAGAGAACCCCGCGCGACATTTCGTTGACGCAGATAGCGTTTTTATTCGATTTCTGCCGCGCGGGTTAAAGTAAAATTTGGCTTGAAAGGAGGAACGCGGGCGGTGTTAATAATCTAGCAGAACCGCTGCGAATGTACGTTTCTTCGCGTCATATTTGCTGGATTTTCACGCGGATATAAGTAGACTCAAGCTTGCAGCATCTGATCCAATTAACCCTTTAAGTGCGCAGATTTAATGATTTAAAAGTAGTACCTTTATACGAAGTGCTGATTAATGTTAGGTAACATTTTACTTATTTAATTACGCAGCGTTGATTAGAATATTTATACCGCTACATGTGTTTATTTCAAACTATGATCATTTTCATTCGTGTCGCGTTTGTAAAATATAATAGCATTCAAAGTGTTAATCGTTTCAGTGAAAACTAGACATAAATATAAACGTAATAAGCAAAAAAACGTTTGCGAATTTTTATGATTTTCGTAAAATTAAGGTGGCAAAGTTTTCAATCGCAAAAAAATACGATTGACCTACGTGTTTCTTTTAAATAAACGGTAAATTCGAAACAATGTCCAAATGATGTCCTTCAGATTCTTAAAAAAACCAGATGATCGATAAAATAATAAAATAGTCCAACTTATTAACCCTCTATTGAATTCCGATTCTGATCGAGGACTTAGTTTCAAACGTAAGAACAACAATAAGATTGAACAATTTTTTATATCTGTATACGTACGAAGATTTGGGAACAGTCGTAAAATTCAATAAAAAGCATTCTTTATCAATGTTATTTATCCCATTACCATATTAACATTTAAATAGAACACAAAAATATATATATGTAACATATCTTTATTGATTTCCTTTTGAGGATTACAATGGAGTTCCGTTTTTTACATCTCCCCTTCCTACAATCTTACAAATACAACTAAATACTAAATCTTAAATAACAATCAATAAACAAAAACAAAAAACAAAACTGCACCACAATGACGTATCTAACCTACTAAACTCTATATTTTCATACTTAATCCTAATGCTACATCTTTTACATCTTTCACTTTCCCCCCGTTTCCTTGCCCTTCCAACCTAGCTCTCTTGTTCCTATTTATCCTCGTCCTTCTCCTCTGTTCTCCTTTTCCTCTCCAAAAATATATATATACATTTAATTTCTATTAAGTTCTATTTAAATGTTAATATGGTAATGAGATAAATAACATTTATAAAGAAGTGTATACATATATATACTTCTTTTGACTCGTGATAAAAATGCATGCAATAAAGGGTTAAAACAATATACTTTAACCTATTTCTTTATCCCATTAATACGTTCAAACCACATTCTAAATGATCCGAATGACGCCTAACACCGAAACGAAACCCGGCTAGGTTTTCACTGACGCGAAACAGCCATAAAGCGTCCAAACACAGCCGACATCTGTGACGTGCTAAGAATATCCTCCGCAGAAGTAGAATTTTCTACGACAAGCTCACCTTATCTGGTCGTCTTCACGCACGGTGCAAAAGTCACGCGCCAGCTTCATGGTTCGTTCCATCGTCGCCGATTTCCACGGCGAACGGGCTACGTTCGTCACCGCCTTTCCGTGCCAACGGCTTCTCCTTTACTCGTGCGATAATTTCCGTGAACCGAGCTATCGATGGAAGTCGGCCAATCCACACCCCTTGGCCTCCACAATCGAATCGCACCCTGGCCAACCTTGATCTTCCTGAAATTTAGGTAACGGGAACGGTGAGTTCCAGTATTTTCCATACTCTGCTAGCGCGTCATCTTATAACACAGTTTTTCACCGCATTTTATTCGCGTTTTACCTTATAGCGCGGGGATGGGCACGCGTGAGATAGGGTAAATGTACCGCGCATTACCACTTTAAGAATCGCGCCTTAATCCCTTGCACTACGATTATTTTATTACCCACGTACGCTAGTATTACCTGGTTACTGTTTTTATATCGTTTAACTTATGAATTATTTAAATATCGTTGGCAATTTTTAATTAAGAACCTGCAACCTTTCAAGACCAAGCAAAAATTTGAATTCAAATTAAAGTCCACTCTCGGTAATATCTGGTTTTGTTGAAGCTAAGCCATAATTGATAGAACAAGTGTAACACGTTATTGTAGGTCAAGAGGTTAAGTAACTTTATTTAACTATTTTAGAACGTATTTAATACGGAGATCGTTACAGTTTGGAGCACAATATTGTTCAACCGCTCTTCCATTTATGAACATTATTTTTATATGTTCAATATAATAAATTCGTTACTACGTAATTGAAAATGTACAACAAAGTCCAATGCCTTTATTACTGTCACTTGAAAACTTTTCATTTAAATAGAAACATGTTTTACATATATTAACACGTCAGTTTGTGTAACAGATGTAAGATACATAGTAAACGTATCGTCTTACTGAATTATCACACGTTCCATACTTTATAATTATATTGGTCACGTTTTAATGTTTAACACTAGATTTACGGACGTTAATTGTATATTTCGACAGGCTTCCGGGAAAATACGTATACCGTATATAAATATTCGAAATTAGAAGCGTGAGGATGAAGAGAATCACGTAGAATACATATTCATATCATAGTATTAATTAAAGTTAACATAAAGTACTGAAAAATAATATTTATGGTCCTATAATTTTAGGTATGAAATCTGGAATGCGTCAACGTGACGCGTTTCGTAAACCTAGTGTTAACAGCACATTTACCTCCTAATATTTATTTATAAATATTAAGTGTAAACGAATATACAATGTCTGCGTGTTGTTACGTAAACCGAAGTTCAAATTTAGTATGAAAATTTGTTTACTTACGATTCTTTGTACATTACTTTGCTATTAAATAAACGAATTCAAGTGGCAGTTATAGTGAACAGTGACAGTACGCGAGTTATTTACCCTAAATGAGAGCCGTATCCCAGTTTTTCATATATTTTAAAGAACTACATTATAGTTACATAACTTTAAATACTCAAATTACAAGTTTAATTTAATTAATATGATATTCTATACAAGGCTTAAGTGTACATATACGAGAAAATATAATTAAGAGGAAGATACGGCAAAATAATTATTTCAAAATTTTTAATAATATAATTATCAATTCAGTGATCCTCCATTTGTGAAACATTTTTTACAAATCTTCCCCACTTGCAATTTTTATACGTTACAAATCTTCGCGTCACTTTTGTTCTCCTAAAACGTGTCCTAAAATATCTAAATATTTGAAATGTAGAATATATATGTAGAGTAATAGAAAGTACGGATAATGAAAGCTTCACCGTGTTCGATTTAGGTCAGTCGATGTTCCGACGATGCAAGTATCAAAGCTAGTTAATTGATTAGTTTTTCGGTGGCTTAAGAACGTCACCGTTGATGTATGTATACGTGTGTAGTTTTGAAAAAAAAAACTACGGCTTCGTTGCTCGCAGCTTGCGTCAGCAACCCTTCCTTTACGTCACAAATTCGTCAAATCGATTTGACCTTTGAACTTTGCTCCGCTGCGCGCTATAACTAACCACTGCCAAGAGGAAATCTGTTTTATTGCAACGATGTAAGTTGATCCCAGCTTTCTTTACCTATCGCGATTTCTACTTAAGCATTCGTGCTTTCGACTAATCGATTGTTCCGACTGATTCCTCGTTAAAGCTGAACTGCGAACATTTTCCCTCCAATTCTTTCTAATTTTAGGGGACTTAATTTAGCGAAACGTGCAATTGACGATTCAAGTGGCAGAAGGGAAATTTTGCATAGAAAAATAAATCATAGAAGAGTATAACGAAGGGAATGAAATTATTTTTTGCACTCAAGACTCTTCATTTATGACGAAATTGAATTTGAAAATTTGCGAAGTAGTGTAGAATTTGGAATGATTTTAATTTAGGAAGCAGCTTAGAATTTAGAGTGAATTTAATTTAACAAGTAGTTTAGAGTTTCCGCTGATTTTAATTTAGGAAGAAGTTTAGAATTTCTGATGATTTTAAATTAGGAAGTAGTTTTGAATATCTGACGATTTTAATGAAGAAAGTAGTTTAGAATTTAGAACGACTTTAAATTAGGAAGTAGTTTAGAATTTAGAATGAGTCTAATTTAGGAAGTAATTTAGGATTTTAGAATGATTGGAAAAATTTATGATGTATGTAGTGGATTGCATATTTTTGTCTGACAAATTCCGCGTTATACTACTCGCGTGTTTACTGTATCGCGAGTCGATTCATTTACTCGATTAAATTACAGATTGATGAAGGGGTAAATTTCGTCAATTACGAATAACCAAACGTGTTTTACAAATGCAACTCGATTAAATTTCACGAACATTCCAACTCGATTTATATCAAAATCGAATCGCAAACGAATAAGTCTTACTGCGCTACTATTATCTTTCTTAGCAGCAAAATCGAGGGATTAAAAAACGTTAATGGAAAAATTGTCAATCATCGAACTGCCATAACTTCATAAAGAAGCATCGTACGACGATCAACCTGGGCTCATCTTAAAGTTTGAAGTATCTACTTTTACACAAGTCAGCAAACGTTTTGCCAACATTTTCTTATTTCGAAGGAGGACTTGTAAAAGAGGAGGACTTCTGACTGTTAAATAAACTATATTTAAGCAAAATTTAGAAGATATACTAGAAGAAGAAATAAATCCACTGAAAACCTTAGAAATGGAGCGTAAATTATACGCAATACTTCGATGTACAAGAAACTGAATATTCGTAATATAATACTCAACCGTAACATTATTATTCATTGATATAATTCATCAAGAACAGAAACAGCGTAATAAGCAGCGTTGCACATTTAAATAGGACACCATGTATAAAAACTATCCCAAAGGTTCTAACTCATTTTTCACGTTAATTCGCGCAGCCAGGTCAACCTTATCGAAATGGCTCGAGTTACTCCGAGGTTGTTCAAGATTTTACTGCTCCCCAGCGGGATTATCCGTATAAATTCTGAGCGACTCAAAAAATTTCCCTACCATACTTCGGAGAGGTTACCACCGCGTAAGAAGAAGCGTCCTTCGGAGTAATAACCAGAAGGGCGGGTTGAAGAGTGTCGTATGCTCGATGCAGGGAAATATTCGCCGGCAAACGCATGGTTTCGAAAGAAAGGAAATCTCGCAGCTTCGAGCAGGCGATCGGCAGACGAAAGTTGAAAGTTTCCGAGTTGAGGAATTCGCGAGATGAATTCGGCTGCAGGCGCGCGGATAGATGGATGACAGAAAGACGAAGCGGCGAGAGATAGAGGAGAGACAAGGATTGAATAGGAGATGAGGCGAAATGGAAAAGATACAACGCCGTCCAAAAGTTTGGTTACACGTGTTGAGAACCGGGGAAACGTGAACGCAATACTTTCCCACTGCATGCATCCCCTTCTCGTCGAGACAAGCAAACCCCTCGGTAGACGACGAAATTCTTGAATAAGTTTTCGCAAAACGAGATTTCTTCCTGCGGAGGAAATTAAAATGGAAAACCTCCGAGATTCCTCTTACAGATGCTCCATTTCCCCCCCTTCCTTTTTCTATTCTTTTCTTTGCCGCGGATCTTGTAATGTTTCGCCCCGGTGCAGGTAGGGAAAATATAAAAACGCTGTTGGACGATCATTGTTCGAATTAATTTAGATATAATAATTGGACTGTGTATTCTTTCTACATTACTTTCCTATTAAATAAACGAGTTCGAGTTATTTAAGTTATAAGAACAGTGACAGTACGCGGATCATGTACCCTACATCGCGAATAATTCCATTTTCTTCAATTAATATCTCCAATTAACTCTGTTCAGTATTTGCCCGGACTATTCACGACGATTTGCACGATCGATCTTAGGAGGCCATAGGAAACTTTTGACCGCCGTTAGAGGCGAGAAAGGAGCGGTCTCCTTCATTACCAGGTCCTTTCCCTTCCTGGGCAAAGGACGGCTTCGGTACGATCGATGCCGCGGAAGAGAAGAGAACAAAACCCTCTGCTCTCCTCCCCCATCCTCCTTTCTTCCTTCCCTCTGGTTCACCCCGGCCGAAACTGTTCCCGTGAGCAGCAGCTCGTGAAGCCCGAGCCCAAGGCTGTAGGGTTCTCGTATCTTATCGGTACCAAGGATCGATATATACAATTCCAGTGTTTCCGCCTTATCTGCGAACACACAGGCGCCGCTCGCTCTCGTGGACGTACCGAAGCCTCGCGGAGAGAACACCGAGGAACTGGAGGACACTGTAAGCCACAGGAGAAACCTGTGCCTCGATCGGAAGGGGTGCGACCTTCGTACTACGTGCACGCGCCGACGAACGTGATCTAACAGCTCGGGCGAGCTACAGAATGGACCTATCGTCTTATGGGATAACGGTCGCGTTGCATGATACGAAATAGTCGACCGTTCGAAGATGTAATAATATACGGTACAGCGGAATCTTGTTATTACGATCAATTTGGGAGTTGCAATATTTTATGCGAATAACAGGCTAGGATAACGCGAAGGAATCTTATTAATGTCACGCGGTGTGTTTATCGCGGTTACTAATGGCGTTAGTAAGCCATTGCGACATTAAATAAATAAATGGATAATAATAAAGTAAACGGACCAGTGTTGGATGATCAACAAACGTCTTACTTTATCTCTAACGATAAGGGATTATTTTCCGACGACTTAGTCAGTAGTTTACCTCTAGGGTTCAAAACATCGGTTTAGTCACTGGGGACGAAAGTCAGATTTCCCCCCAAAAAAGCAGATATATAAATAAAACCGGCGCACTCCTCCAGAGGCAATTTGGAACCGAACACTGTAACAAGCACCACGGACTACTCGTTGATATTCAGTAATAAGAAATATAAAGTTATTATAATATTTAAACCGACACAACTTATTTCCACCAGGATTCCAACAACAGTAGTTTAGTGGATATTTGTCACTGTTCAACCCTTTGCGGACGACGAATAATAAAATTTAAAAGAGTATTTTGACTATGAATTCCAAGCCTTTAAATTTCTAAGCTTTCGAATTCCAGGTCAACAAATTCCCAAAACTTTGAATCGTTTATCAACAATGTTAACTTAAACTTTCTGCTTTAACAGTGAACGTGCGTCCACAAAAACCAGGAAAGTGGCGATTATTTGCAGACACTCGTCCGCAAAGGGTTAATATAAAGGCGTGAAGATATTGGTAAAGTGTTAATCCTTTGACACCCTTTGAAAACCTTTTCGGTCACCAGTGAACAAAAGCTTAACGTAACATCAAATTTCATGGCAATTATTCGACAACTTATGAGAAAAGTAACAGGTACTTTGTAACAATAACGTAAAGGAAGCAATTCCAAAGATTTATCCACACTTTAATAACAGATTCGTGAGTCGTAAAATTAATTAGACAAGTAGTTGAATAATTCTGTGTAAATGCGTGGTCGGTACGAGATGCTGATGTCAGCGTCGAAGGATTAATAATCCAATGTGCGAAACAAGAACAATGTAAATCTTTCCATATGCAAGAAAAAAAGTCTACGAGGAAAGTCCATGTTTCAGATACTTTCGAGCGAATTCCCCTTTGAGGACAAAATTTACCCTGCAACCTAATATTGTTATATCGTTACGCTATATTAAACTGTCGTTTAAAATATTTACTCTCGAAAGCATTTCAAGTCCTGTGCTACGAGTTCCATTAGTAGATCCGCCGCTGATCATCCGCTTGGTTTTTAACCCGTTAAGGTGGCCCAGTTTTGAATAGACTGATGAACCACAAGATAGGTTAGGGGGGAGAAAAAAGAGCATCTCCTTTGCCAGAAATCTTCCATTTGTCATCGAATCGGGTAGCTCGAGGAACGACGGATCTCGAACGAACGATATCGGGTTCAATTTCTCCGAATTAATGTCCGCGCCTCCTCGCCCGGGATTCACCGAGGATTTTCATGGCATCTTTCTTTCGCAAGTTTTAGAGAAAAGGGGCGCCGCCAAAGGAGAATGGAGGTCGACGTTCAATGGAAACTGGAAAGTGCGCCAAACACTAATGAGAATGGAAAAGAAGTCCCGGGTAATAGTGGTTCACAGCTGTTCCCCGGGAAAAACTCTATCCACAATCTTTTCCCGCGTCCTCGCAAATCCAATTTGTCCCGGCGTTGTCTCCCGCGAAATTACCCCGTTCGAGCGACCAGGGAATGATCAAACAACGACGCGATAAATACGAACGGCCCCGGACGTGGGACAGGCAACCGGGAAGAATTTCGCCGGGTGGAAATCCTTGACACCGGAAGAGATCTCGAGTTCTGCAGCCACTTAATCAATTCAATTGCCGGTCATCAGGGTGAAGCTTCTCGTTTCGGTCGCGGAGTCCTTAATTACTCTTCGAGACACTTTTCCTTGGGAACCGAGGCGGTTGAAAATAAAACGACCAACTTCCGGCAACTTTTGCTTCGCCCCGGTAAATAATCCCATCGCTATTTTTCACCGCTGCTTTTTAGAGTGGCTTCGATTATCCCGCCGCTCGCTCGACAATATCCTCGTTGAGGTGATAGGCGCATCTCATCGAGACGGATACAAGAGCCGATAATTCCATTCGACGGCGGCTAACGAAGCAGCCAGCGATCTTTTGTCGTAACCCGCGCTACGTGACCGATTAATTTTATTACACCTCCACACGAACGCCGCGTCGCTGCGATGCCTCGCTAATTGTCGCGATCGCAAGTAACGAAGCCGCATGCAGGGTGTTGAGTGTTAGATAGGGGGATAAATAAACGGCGCCGAGGTTCAATTAAGTGGGTATTTCGCTGTGATTAATAAGTATGCGATACTGTGATTAATTGCACCGTAAAGAAGACGATTTTTAGTACATTTGCTACTGTTGTTTAATTGATCTTGGATTTCTTTACTATTAGAGCGCGAAGCCAGAATAATTGGGTCTGTATGCGCGTAATCTGGTAGCGGATATTAGTAAACTATATTTATTAACTAAACTTTATTTATGAAATAGCGGTTCGCGGGTCAAAAATTTTAGTGTTAGAAATTGCACCCTACTTTTACAGAAAAAGCATCATGCGTTGCGTAATACAAAAGTGTATTAATCTCCTAGAAATTAATATTAATAATAATTTTAGAGGAGTGGATATTTGTTGTCTTTCACTTGTTTCAAGCGTCAAGTACTTCACACCTTTTATCCATCTACGTCTACGTCGTAGATTACGTATATTAAAGGGCCCGTGTAATACTAAATAAATAAATAAATAGTTTCGCATCGTATATCCAAAATTTGATGTAATCGGTCCGATGAATCTTTGAAATCTAAATTATTTACCGAGTCACAGTTGCCCACTGTCTCTACTTTTTTTTGAGTTGTATCACTTTTACGGACTACGTGCGATACGTATCACCGTAATTCATTCGATACAAAGAAGCACAAGTTAATCGTCGTTAGTTCCATAGTTAAATGAATCCAAAGCCAGCTACAACCAACGATGATTATCGCACGTTGAACAATATTCATAGAAACGGCAGCCAAGTGTCTCCCAGCGCACCCCTAGGCCTAATATCTCGAATTTTGCCGCGACAAAGGCTATACTCGAGCAATTGCGCGGCGAAACTCCACCCCCTAGAGCCATTATCCTTGCAGACACGTTAACGACGCGTTATTCCGAGTGTTTGCAATCAAGCATCCGTGGAGACACGGAAGCCACGTTATCAAGAGCACCTTCGAGGCTCGATACAAGCATTGTGCGTTGATCGAACGTTTCTCCGCCGCCGCGAATGTGACTAATTAGTTTCATTAAGTCGGCAGCGCAACAATCGAGAGGATTGTCACCCAACAGGATCGCAAGACCGCGAGCGCGGTGATCGATGCTCGAAATGCAACGGCCCGCAGCGAACATCTAACCGATACGCGTGCTCTCATGGGGACCGGGTATATAACTACGATCACCCGGTAAACGTGCGTGACATTTCGCGGAACGTGACTAATTGTTTTCATTAGATATCGGGTCATCAACTCGGTCCGCCGAATAATTGATTAGAATTCTCTTATGCCTGGCGGTTACGCGACGGAATAAATTATCATTTAACGAAAACTTGAACGTTTTCGACGCGATGCTTGCGGCGTTTTAACTCTGCAACCGCAAATTTAACGAGTCTAATACACAGTACTGCCTTGGATATTGGCCGGGGTTTTGCGTTGGATATTGGCCGGTCGCTATCCCCACCAGTTCTTGGAACTGGCTTCGGAATTATCCCGATGGCCAAATACGTATGTTTTTACACCTACCGTGAAACGTCGACGAGCCCTGCTCTGTGTATCTTTATCACACTCGCTCTCTATGAACAAGGAGACACTCAGGATTTCCTGAAAGATCTACCTCCCTTCAACTTTGGCCAGATTCGGTCTCGAACCTCGGCCAATATCCAAGGCAACACTGTAATTCGCGATTAGATTAGGAATTTTCTGTGCATTTATGAGGGAATTTAATGTGTGTGGCGCTGTGGAGAGGAAATAAGATAGGAAAAAGGAAGGGTATGCGTTTCGTCCTGAGCCTGCTAGTGGACTCATCGGTAAAACTACCTAGCAGGCTCTGCCTTAGACGTTTGGATATTGGAAGGAAGGTTAAAGGCAGTATATATATGTATATGGGCTAGGTAGTTGGAGTAAGTACTTTCGAAAAAGCCCTATTTTTTCGTATGTCCCTCTAATGGTAGGTACAGGAGGGCCGCCACAAGTGGAATAGAGTTTTCTTTTATTCAGAAGACGAAACAGATCTCTACTAAAGTCCTATTTGTTTAATTATGCTTGTAAGCATACTAATTTGCATAGAGATTCGTAGTCTATCCATAATTAATTGTTTAACCCTTTGGCTGTGGGACTTTAAAACTTAGAAGCATTTCTGATGCATACACGAAGATAGTTTTTATTAATATAGGTATTGTACTGTATTTAGAAATGTTTAGGTAATTTCTATTATTACCCTATGAAATTCGATATAGCAACATTAATCTGGCGCAGTGGCCACATATATGTACGTACGTTGTATTTCTCAAACGTTTCGTAATAGTTTCACTATTATTTGTTTCAACGTGTTTCAAATAAGCACATTCGAACCATTGAATGAAATAATTGTTTCTAATTCGATGATTCGTCCCCCAAGAACATATTAATTATTTTACTTATAATGATTTAAATTGGAAAAGAATTTCTCGAAAGGTAAGGAGCGGAAGGCAAAGTTTGGGCTTTCTTACGTTCATCGATGAAAATTAATCGGAGAATCCCCCCTTCCATTAAGTAACAACGATGCAGTTCGATCAGCAAGCATTAATATTCGAAGTCTCGATAACGTTCGGATACCTAATGAATTGCGAGGTTCGATGAAGTTCCCGAAACTCTGCAAGGCTGAAGTTCTCTGAAGTTTCGGTGTTGGAATAGTTCCAGGATTTAACGAGGTGTTGGCTCGTTCTAATTCCGATTTCAAACTGATGCTCTTCTTAAAACACTATCCAACTATTTATACCATCTTTATGTTATACAGGATGTTCCAATAATCATGCTACAACCGGGAAACCAGTAATTTTACGTGCAACCATAAGTCAAAGATGCAGAATTTAATTATTTCTGGACAAGCTTAAAATAGCGGTGAAAAATTGAGGTTATTTAAAGTTTCCGAAGAGAAGTATGCACTTAACCATCGTCAAATTTGATATCGGCATTAATTCTCAATAATTAATATATATATTTATATATTATAATTAATTCAAAATTTCCTTACTTCGAAGAGTAGCAATTGTAATTTAAATTTATTATACACTTAACAAAAAGCGAATACCTGTAGTTTTTCACTCTACTCATCGAAGTGGAAAAATTTTTTTCAAAATATCTGCTTTCCTCTGTATGAAAGTAGAGACTTTAAGCTTTAAAATAGGTTCAAGTTAATCATCGTACAAAGTTTCCTCGCGAAGTTATACCAATTTAAAGATGGACAATTTTTTCCATCAACATTTTTCAACTCTTTAAATTTCCCTCGCGAGTGTATATTTAAAGTGGTATATACAATTTCTACAATCGCTATTGTATTTCTTGGTTCCATTAACCCATATCCGGCAACATAATCGAAAGCTTACACGGCGACGACAAAAATGCAGAAGAAAGTAAATAGATGGATGACGAATAGCCGGCGAGAGTTGGCACAGCAATTAATCCCATTCGACCCAAAGGGATTACTACTAAGATCCGAGGGAACTGACGCGTTCGTGAACGCGTACTCCAATTATCTTCCTTTATACGGGCGTCAGTGAAGCGTGTCCCAAAGGCTGAGCACGTAGACGCACAAGTGTTCCCCGTTTAAACGTTCTCCCAGTTTCCTTTCGTCCGCAGGACTAATTAATTTCATTAGACCCGAAGTGGAACTGTCGAAATTAGCAGGCGTTGCGAACGGTTACGCGTGTATCGAACCGCGGCCAATATCCAGCGAATATTCACCGAAGTCGAGGTGGGGGGGACAGGGACAGGGACAGGGACAGGAAACGCTCTTTTTCGATGGGCGCACGCTGCAGCCAAGCGGCAAAGTCAATAAGTACCAGTGGACCGATTAAATATTTGTGCCGGTCTCGTTGCGCGACTACGCGTACAGTTCATTAATTTCGCCTCTGTGGAATTCCTGCGTCGTCGCTAGAATCACGCCTGCCGAATACCGTGAATCAATAGCAGGGTTAACCTTTCTTTTTTTATCCATCACGAGGAACCAGTGATCGAAAAGCGGACGCGTCGATTGCGTTTCTTGGCTGGAGATGGCAACGAATCGAGGAACATCGATATATCGATGCACAGTGCACGAGATTTCTATACAAACACATTTCTATAGTATATTTTTTTTTTATGAATATATCAAGAATATCGATAATACTACCGTTGGCAAAATGGTTTCCGTTAAACGAGATAATATAAAATTAGTTAAAACGTTCGGGTTCTTCGCGGTGCAAAGAGCACTGTCGTACAAATAATATTTATAAGATTTATAAATTTATCAATTGACCAGACAAAAGTTAAGAAACGTGGTACATAATTTGCGAAACTTTACGTATCCGCTATCTTTCGAGATACACGGATTCGAAATAAAAGTGGAAGAACTTATTATTTATTCACGTATGCAATACTATATTTTTATGCTATTGTCAATTCTAAGCTACGAATCTTAGAAGCGAAAGGGTACAGAAAAATGCATAAGTGACCACTTTGTTTCTTAACTTTTGTCGATAAGTGTATATCATTGCCGTCCCTACACTCAGGCGCGAACGAAGCGGGGGGAAAAAAGTGCCAACGATCGAATTGGATGGCCAGTTGCCGGTAATCCGGTGTCCGAACTTAGGACAATGAGAAACGCGGGACACCGCGCGATTAAGTCTCCGCAGGGGGCATATCGTATCGGATCCGACGGCTGAAAGAGGCGAACGGACGAGAAGGGAGATCGCTTATTATACGAGGTTCAAAGAGCAGGCTGCCGGTGAAAGAGAGACATCGAAGAACTGGTGCGCGTTGAATGGTACGCTGCGGCATTGTTCGAAGGGAAACAGTGTCCCACATTATCCGGGCAGCTTTACTTTCAGTAGAAGGAAAGGAAGACGGGCCGAGCCGGTTCAGAGACGTTCGCCTCTTCCGCACAAAGAGGCTACTCTGCCCACTATTTTATGCCTTATCTGTTTCGGGGTACACCGTCTCTGGATTAGCTCGCCCCATTCTTCATCGTTAAGAACTGGTCTTGCTGGTAATCACCGATCACCAACCCTCTAATGTTGCTTTCTGTTCGAGCTAATGCCGGGGAAAATCGAACCGCGCGGAGAAGCTGTCGAATCTTTTCGTGGAATTAAGGTTTGATAATGGATTAGAAGGGTTCGATTAATTTTGGTTAACTTGGTTCTTAATCTTTTATATTATCAGAGCCAGTCGCGATACTCTGTTTCGGATGTATTTTACTATTGAAATATTTGCATATGTTTGGATATAGTTTTGGGGTAGTAAAAGTGGCGCGAAAATGAATAAAATATAAAATTGGAAGTATATTTTATATCGTATAGTTTATCTTATATAATAGATAATATTATAGATATATATATAGATTTATCTTATAAATATAATAGGGTAGATTAAGTTACTACTCTGTATTAGTAAGTAGTGAAAAATGTAAATATGTAAAGGACAGAAATTACTTGCAATCCCTTGAGAAAGCAATAAATATCTATCTATCTATCTATCTAATTAGAAGTGAGAACGATTTGTAGATTTTATCTCGTAAAGTGAGTTGATTGCTGATAAGTAAAATTGCTCCTGAAATTACGTGAAATGTAATTTAGCTTGTGTTAAAGAAATTATTGGACGTAACATAGTTGTATCGTAAGATATAACAAAGCATAAATACAGTTAAAATGTTAGCATAAACAATAGTTCATAGCATAACATAGCATAAATAACAGTTTATGCATTTAGTGGATATTTGGAGGAGCAAAAATGTGTGGAAGGCACATGATCCTTAAAATTATACAAAATACCCAACGTATAGTAGAAATTATGATGCTTAGAGGGTGAAACAGCCCCCAAATTAAATCCTATTTCTTCAAAATTATTTATAAACAACTCCTGTGAATTTGCATAAAAATTCGCAGTCTAGCTGTAATCAATAAAAATCTTAAGCTTCTTGTCCGACCAATGCTAGACCTATACTACTAAATATTCCAATTTAACCTTTCAACGATGCAATTTTGTTTTAAAAAATTTCTGTTTGCTTGCGTATATGCATGACAAATAATACAATTTGTATAAAAAAATACTTATTGCTAGGTAAACGGTGTAAAAAGTTGCTATTACCTCTAAAGTGTATGAGAGTATACTTCTCGAACTCCGTTAAAAGGTTGAAAAGCAAAAATTGCAACGCTTAGCGAATCTTTCCATGCGATCAATTTTATTTCTCTCGGCCATTTGAAAAAGAAATTGTATAAAATATATGCGAAAATTTAAAGCCCCTAAAGTGCTGAGTTCGCGCGATTATTTTACGTTCTTTCTTTACACGTAACAATGAAAGAAATCGCAGTGCAGGCGTAGTACGCTTCTTGCCAGAACAGTGACGGTCTTATACTACTGGATTTCACAGTATAACGGGGAAATACGACGGTGCGCAGGTTCTTTATTTAAGGAGCCGCCTTTCTAGATAGGCGAACGGGGAAATAAATGCGCGAAATATTCAAATCGTCAATAATGTAGCGACTTTTTACGGACTTGGTTATCGGGGACGTTAAAGAATTGTAACAGCTTAAGCTGCAGCAAAATATATCGCGTCTATGTTTCATACACTATCGCTCGCCATTCTTACAGCCTTTCCTTTTTATGCGCTAACGAATGGCATCCTTTTCCTCGCGGTTAAATTATTTACAGCTTCGCTGCTAAGTATGCTGCCACCAAATATACGAAATTACCGTTTCACGATAACATAAAACTTTACCTTTTGCCAATATAAGATCGTTAAATTACCAATCTCTTCTTAAATTGATAAAGTAGTTAAATTATTGGTAAAATCTGCCTAAAATACTAATTTATTCTCCAATTAGTGAAGCAGTTAAATCATTAGTAAAAGATTACACGATTTATAGAATAAATTAGTAATACAAATTATTTCCAAGATAATCTAAAATACAAATATCCTTCTGCTAAATCATTAACTCCTTGCCTTACGAATATTTCCCCAATTGGGGTTCAAAGGAACCCTCCGTTTACCTGAATCTAAAAAAGAAACCAATCGAAAGAATCGAAGAACGTCTCGATTAAACCTTTCGCGGATACTCGTATCCCGATCACGTAAGGTTACGTACACGATATACTAGAACGGGCGCGTTTATCCGTTTCGTATCGAGGAATCAGCTAGTGAATAAGAGGCATACGGAGGGTCGCGGGTTTCGCTTAGGAGAATGCATAAACAGGAGCGAGTGTTCGGACGATAGAGCAGTCGCGAACCGTCTGCCAATACGAAATGCATTTCGGGGGTGTATGACAAACAGCCCGGAGCCTTCAGGCTTGCTATTGACCGGGCTTGTATTAACGAAAACTGGCCATCGTGTACAGAGCGGGATGAGAAAGCAAAAAAGGGGGAAGAGAGGAACGAGAAACTACGACAGAGGATGGAGGAGGCAAGTCTATGGAGGGAGGAACATCGATCTGCAGCGACTTCCTCATCCTTTCACCCCCATCCCATTTACCGTTTTCCTTTCACGCAATATCGTTTCTCCATGGCGTCTCTTTTTCATCGTGTCCCTCACACCGCTGCTACTCTCCTCCTCTTCTTCTTTTTTTTAACCCCCCCCCCCCCCCAAGCCTGCGTGGCGGTGTTTCTAAAAGGTGCTCGAAACTTTGCCTATGAAACCTGGACTGGGGAGGGGGAGGAGAAAAAAAACGGCACGGGCGGACATCGGGATCGTTTAATTATTTCCAACCGACGATCGATACGATGAAATGTGGAGGATGGACTATTACGCCGTTAATTTCGTACCAACGAATCGAAGCACTGGGAATAACGATTAATAGACTCTCCGTTCTATTATTCACCGCGATATTATTTCATCGATGCAAACGTGGATGGATTTTCTTTTTTTGTTGTTTTTGTTTTTGGGGGGTGTTTCTTTTTGGGTGGAAATATTTAACCGCGTGCGACGGTGAAGCAACGGAAAGAGGAAGTTTTTGTTGGTCGTAGTGTTGTTGAATGTTTCGGAACTAACGGATGTGTTTTCGATTAAATGTAGTTTATAGAAATGTTAGGTGGTTTCGCGTGAAATAACGGATTTATGGTTGGAATTGAAATTACTATAATGGGGTAAAGTAGGGATTGGACAATCGAAACCTCGAAACTCAAGAAGTTTTGAATCGTTGAAACTTGAAATTTTGTGCCACTTTTATCATTCGAAACTCTCGAAGCTTAGGTAAATAATAGTTTGTATAAATAAGGAGAATATTACCGTGATACGAATTTATTTAACTAATAATCTAATGGAGTTTGTGTTTAATCTTTAGATTCAGTTTAATCGATACAATTATATTATCTATGATCATAATTTATTATGGTCGTTTGTAACGAGAAAAAATAAACACGCTAATATCTTACGTAGTTCTTCCACTTATTGATTCGTTTAAATTGTAACTATACTTAAGTTTCATTTAATTAGATCGACTGGATAATTTCATTTTCTAAAAGTACTTTATCACGTTCTTAATTGCTGATTAAATGGATACTCCTTACGAATAAAAGGAAGAATATAGGGATTCAGGGTTTCGAAAGTTTCGAGATCTCGCAAAGATTCGAATTCTCCACGAAACTCGTTAAATCGTATTCTACACTAAACTAGAAACTTGAAACGGATAAAATACATCTTCCACTGCTTTGCTACAAAAGATTCAACGCTCAACTTTGCAACCAGTTATGCTAACTAAAAATTTCAGTTCTACTTCGACTATAAAAGCTTCGATTGGCAAATTTCGAAACAATTTAGTCTCACTGCTACATCTTAAAGCTTCTTATTTCAAGAAGAACATTTATTATGGGACAACTTAATATCGTAGAAATTTTCGATTAAGGGACATGGATTCTTCTCAATTTCCGGCAGAGAATGTTCGCCTAAAAGCCCGATTATTCGAGCAGAAAGGAGGAGAATCGACGGGGGTGGGTGGGGTGTATACGCTTCCACAATATCGAACAGCCACAAGAAGATGGACGGCCGGTTTGCTCGGCGAAAAGTACTTTCATCCAGCCAGTGGCGAGAGAAACCTATGGCATCCCATGTAGAGCTTTATCGTTTTCTACGTCTCCAGTTGTGCGTGTGACGCGTGAAAGTCCATTCGAACGCCAATCCACCACTCTATCCATAAAACGCACCAGTAATGATAAATAATATCGAACCTGGTCAAACGGAAGTAATTACAGGCGAAAGTTGAATAAAACGAAGTAATTTGATAAAATACTAATAGTGGAAATCGATTTTACACTAATACTAATTGTAAGTGCAAATCTTACTTGCACGAAACGCTGTTCAAACAACGATTAAATCGCATATATTTCTTTTTACAGAGAACAAAAGAGTGCGTCATAAGGATCACGAAAATGTAAATTAAAAGTGTTACCATAAGCTAGTTTGATCGTGGACGATTAACAAAGGCGAGAAAGAGAAAAGAAGAAACATGAGGTCTTGTTCAAAATTATCTTTATTAGATCAAAATAAGCTGGGTAATAATCGGAAAGAATTATTGGCAATAAACGATAACAAATGATAATACTAATGAAATCATAGCAGTGGATAATTATCACAATTAATCCATTCATTGCACTTACGATAATCTTGTCGATCAACAGGTTGAAAGGAGAAACAGTATGTAGCATTATTAACAAGATTTAGATTTAGATTTAGATTTAGATATAGATATTGTTTTTTAACAAGAATTAAAATTTCCCTATCAACTTCTAAGAGCGAATTTTATAAATTACTTTAACTTTGCCTTGTTACGATACGTCTACATTTATTCTTATTCTTTTTCCAACAATTAGTCAATCGAGTTTTGATTAACCGTGTCTTTAACTTGTTACCTCATTTGTTCCTCTTACTGTAAATACCAACAACGTAATTCTGATTACCTTTATACACCAATTTCGTTCTTCCTATATACCGAATAAAATTAAAATTGAAACCAAAATGAAAAGAATATTAGTTGACCGTGAAATTACACATCGTTTAGAACTGTACTAAATTTCGAATTTTACCTAACTAAATTTCCACTGATTCGCTCAAGTTTTTCAAAAGTACATCTGCCTTCGTACCACCGCAGGTCCTTCAAAATTGCATAATTTTGAAAACAGCCCCTAACTCGCAGCCCAGTTAAGTTGCTTTGTCGGAAACGATGGTGTTTGCGGAACGTTAAATCATGACACGTTGAAGTTAGCCTTCTTTACGCGAAGGCAAAGCTCGTCTCGCAGCGCCGTTTCGAGGTCGCGTTCACCGGAAACGCGGCCTTTAGCGGCTGCCACGGTGACGTAAACGGAATACACGTCAAACAATGACGAAGTTTAAATGGTTCCCGACGACGTGTATTTCCAACGAGAAGTTTGCTCACTCCTTGCGGAGAGACGCGTCTTTTATAATTCCCTCGTGTGCCCTCTTTCTTTCAAACCTTGAAAGTAACTCTAAAACGTGTTTGTGTGTGTGTATGTGTGCTCGCGCGTACGCCTACATATACGGTCTGTAAAAGAAGAGCTCGAAAACAATATCTATGAAACTTGACACCTAATGGAGGGGGGATTGTGTTAATATAAACACATCCAGTTATCTCTGATATGAGTTTGCTTAAAGCTCTTAGTATCATTTGTATCGTCGAGAACTACGAACCTTTTCAAGATGAACGCTACGTATGTAAAATGATTTGAAACGGTGTTAATGGGTTAGACAAGCCATTCCAATTACCCGACGCCAATTCCATCGACAATATTTGGTTCGTTATAAAATATAAGCTTCGAGGAAAACGTGTGTTAACATTAAAAATCCTGATTCAACGCATTAACCCTTTGAACACTGTTGGCGACTATATCGTTTCACGTTTCTGGAAGATAATGGCTAGCATCATTGGATACTCGGCAAATCTTATTAGAATTATTGCAAAGTTCCTTGCTTTTATTAGACGCAAGGAAGTTTTTACTCAAGATGTGCCGATGATCTCCACATATATTTGTTGAATCCCGGGTCGCGAGATTAAGAACAACACTTATTCGAGAGACTTTAAGTTTAGTAAAATGTAACGGCAAGTTCCGCACGTTAATACGAACTACAGAGATCTGACCTCATGGCCAAAATGCGTAGAGTTTATATAGATGAGGGTGAGTGAGTTTAGGTGCAATGGTCGGTGGACGGTCGAAGTACAAGGGACGGGATGAGTAAGAGGGTATAGGAGGCTAGAAAGGCTGGAACTTGGAAGATATGACTAGGATGTTTGTGTCAGGATGATTCTATCGTGTTTATACTGCGGTATCTATGTTGGCTATGTAAGGTAGATAGGATGACTTCCGAGTGGTTAAATAAAAAAAACTCAATAGGGCGTTTTAAAACTCGATTTACTCTACTGACTGTTCGCTGCGACGGCTCGTACAAGAGTGCGTCTCCTTCGACAATTCGTTAGTTCTGAGGACGCCTTCGCCAGCATGGGTTGTTTACAACCGACGATACGATTAGCCCGAAGAAACTACCCTTGAGAGGGGAAAGCGCGTTGACAAAACGCATATGGCCCACCTCGACCGCTTACCGATTTCGACATTTCTAACAGCTATGAGTTGGTCATACGACACATTTTAAAAAATGTGTTGGATGACCAACACGACCACTCGCACTGTAAACACCATAGACTCATCCTAAACCAAATGCATCTGACAAACACTCTAATCTCAGTTCCTAGTCATCCTGTACTCCGTACCTTTCCTTAGTCACCTTCTTCCTCGATCACTGTCCTTACCATTAGTCACCCACAACAACAGTACTCAAAAGCCCGCAAAATCATAGAGCCGTCAGATTTCCGTATTCACTAGTCGAGTGCAGTAGCCGTATTAATAAAGCCTCTAAGAGTTATCTTCTACGTGCTGTCAATTCTCCCGGAATCCAACAAATGTATATCGTCGTTCACAGCATCGGTTGTCGTACGCGTTGTGTGCATGAAAATCTGTTGTACCCAAAGGATTAAAAAAATATGGAGTTCCTTTTCTGTGTTACATACACAGGAAGATTGGCCAAAAAAGAATTGCCTAAACCCAAGCGAAGCTATAATTAATAACTCTGGAAATTGAACCCATTACTAAGTAAATGCGTATCAGTTTTTTAAATGTACTTTTCATCTGTATACAATGTTTCTTCAAAAGGGTTAATTTTTGCAAAGGCATCGCGTCCACGTTCTTCAACTCATTTCAACTTCTTTATTGCATCTCTTAGGGTGGCGGAATAATTTTGCAAACCTTGATATCGAATAGATGGTCGTTATAAATAAGAAAGAAAAGTTCCAAGCATCTTTCTTATCGTTCGCCGAGGCAATTTCCCCCTCGATGGCCGCCTCTTCCCGTCGGCTGACCTATCGCTTATCATTTTTATTAGCGTTCTAAACACGCAATCGGCTTATCGACCCGCGGCCTACGCCAGGGAGCAACGGCTTCGCTAAGCCAGTCGATCGATCGCAAAACAACGCCTCTCCCCCTACCGAAACCTTTTTTGTTTCTCTTCCCTTCTTTCGGCAACTTCAAAATGAACAAACTTCAACAACCTTTTTCGGTTCGGTTCCCTACAAATTTTGCGTCTAGTCGCTTCTCTCCCTTTACCTTTATTACCCCTCCCCCCCCCCTTTCTCTCTCTCTAGAAACCCAAAAGGGGAGAGAGATCAAGCGGAACAAAAAAGAATTCGCCAGCCCCGGATTGATGAAACAAGTTGGAAGATCGCGGAAAGGGGAAAAAAAAGGGAAGCTTTCACAGCAGCAGCTTCGACGAGTAAAGACTATGGCGACCTGAAAATGGCGTAATCGATATCTAGTTGCAAGCGGATGAAACCAGAGAACTTCCGGCAAGCAACATCCCCGCGACAAAATAGTTTTATTCTTTTCCGTTGCAAAATTCCACGCGCTCTCTGGAAAAGAAGCCGTAGCCCAGCTTCCCGCAAGCGGATTCTCGTTTTCGAGGTTCGATTCGAAGCCGATAAGGGTGGAGCCGTAATCCGGCCACGCGGAGAGCATTCGGTGGCGCTCCAAGTGGCGTCACGTTTCTTTTTCGTTCGAACAATAACTCAGCCGTGGTTGCAGCCAGTGATTTGCGCGCGTTGCTCGAAACCAAATACACGCGACGCGTAGGTGAGCCCGTGGGAACGTGTTGGTGTCCTCTCGCGTAGTTTCGAGGGGGTGAAAGAGAACCAGCGGCGAGTTACAAGCTCTATAGGAGGAGGGAGGGTAGGGGTTGACGAAACTAGGCTGAACAGGACCGGAAACAACAACGGGCTTTCTATTATTGAGATTAAAAAAAGGGGGACGTGGAGAATGGCTCGATTTAGTCACGAAATAATTAGCACCGGCTTACGAGAGCTTTTTGCTGCTGAATGCTCGCGGCGCGGTATCGTGTGTGACGTGGCGACGAATCGAGAGTTGTTTCATCGGTTTAATCCACTGCCCCTCCCCCCCTGCCCCTCTCTCTCAAGTATTTCATTCTCCTTTTACGCGACAGGCAAATGGACCGGGTAATCGATATCCGCGACGATTCGTGACGCGTTTCCGGTGTAAAATAAAAAAGCTAGTCCGGTGTAAAATAGTGAGTACCGAAAGAATGGACGATGCAGGAAACGTTGGCGATGCTGGTTTAAATCTTTGTGGAAATGCTTCGCGTAGGATTAAATTCGATGGCAGCTATTCTTGCCTTATAACGACGAGCTATACTCGTGGTACGTATTTTGCTCTACCTACAATAAAGACACGCTGTACGTTTCAATACATATCAATGTGAATTCTAAGTATAATGCTAATTCAGAAAATTGGAGAATAAATACAAATTGTGCATGATGTTTTAGTATTTTGTAGTTGGTACAGTGTTAAAGTAGAAAATAGCTAACGTCGCAATGAATAGTCTTCTGAAGAATTTGTGAAGCAAGGGGTTAATACAGAAATGAAATATCGTATCTCTGATGCCACAAATAAAACAGTATTTGAAACGTTTCACTACCTCGATTTTAGATTAGGAAGTTATGGAATTAATTGGACAAATAGTTTAGGTTATTGTGCTTAAATCTAAGGTCAATGTAATGGTAGATTACTTAGTAGTACACCTAATATTTCCATATTAATCCTTACATTGTAAATTCTTTTGACACGCCGAATATTTTAACGATATTGAGCCAATGAGTATTGAACTGGGTAAAAATACCTAAAAAAAAGTCAGCAAAAATTCTGCCAGCATGTTCGAAAGTTCTAAATTCAGGACGAAGAGGAAAATTTAAGCAACGGTTTATTTAACTCCGTTATTCTACCAATTATATACCTAAAATGAAAAACGGAGTGGACGGTTTTGAATTAAAAACAATGGACTGAATTTGATCTCTGTTTACAGTGTGTCAGGGTTAATAAAAATGAGCCACATCCAAACATCTGGATTGCGTTTAATTTAAACAGTCCGCAACGAAAGGATTAATACCGCTAAAAAAAATCCTCTTTTACCTCAATAAAACGACATCAACGGCTTCTAAATGTACAACATAAATGAGAGAATAAATGGACGAAGTTTCTCAATTGCGTGGCTTTTGTATCCAACTATATATATACATACATATAAATATATATATGTATATATACACGCCTGCCATTCCGGGAAAGAAAGGACAGTGAAATATTACCTTCCTCATTGAAGTATTCATAAAATACAGCGGGAAGGGAAAGCATCAAGATAAAGTCTGCGGAGACGTCCAGCTTGAATATTGACGCACGTATAATCCCCAAGAATGCATAAGTCAGGCGGAATTTGTATCCCATTGAAAGCCCCCGCGGATCTTCCCCTCTTCTCTGCATTAAGACGTAAGGAATTCGCTGATCCAGAAAAAATCCTATCCGAGAGGGTGGCTGGCGCACGTCTGACAGAACGCGTGCGTCATTTTCGCGAATAATCAACGATTCGCCATTGCCTGCACGCGAGAATTCGACATGGTTGCCGTCACGCGCAACAGAGAACTGCACTCGCGATTGAAAGCGGACGTCGGCGTGGATGGAAGGAGAGGAGCGATGTAGCTGAGTCGAGAGACGGCACTTCTGCCCGTTGAAGAGGAAAGGGTGGGTCGGTTGGTGGATTTTACTTGCCGGATTCCTGACTGCGATGGCGGAGGCCGCGTTATTGGCGAACGGACAGAAAAATCGATCAGAGTGGCATCCACTTTCGGAGCGAACGTCTCGCCGCATTTTCTCACCGCACGACACTCGCTTCCATCTGGATATCGCGGCCTACCTCGGGATTTTCTTTTTTTTGGTAGGGATGGAGAGGGGCGTATGGCAAGTGATTAGTTTGGATAATAATCGTGCTCACTTTAACTCTTTGCACTCGTTCTACGAGTTGCGGCACAGGTTTAACAAACGCGCTTAATATTTAATGATAACCATTAAATTTAGGTTTGCATTATAAGACTCGTGTTAAATGGAAATTGTCTACGATATTCGAACGACTTGTTTGTGACACGATATAAAAGTGGTGAGTAACTAGCCTAAGTGGTGAGTAACTAGCCTAAGTGGTGAGTAACTAGCCTAAGTGGGTAGTAATATAATTTTAGGTTCGGCTTAGCCAAACGTTGATGTTTAAGAGTGGTAAAATTTTGGGCGAAGCTAGTGAATTGAGTTTGTATTACGAGTATAATAAAAGGCGGATTTGTATGTATTTGTGAGAAATTTACCTATGCGATGTAATACGGGATTCATACAATATACAAAATAAATCACGCGTTATTCTATTTAGCGGGTGAACTTATTTTCTATTTAAGTTGCATTCCTCTGATCATTTTTGTAACCACATTAATTTACAATCTAGTTATAAGGAACTCTCGTGTAAATTTCGGAATCAATTTGACAATTTTAATGGCGAGCATAAAAATAGGACAATGAATTCTTTATTAAATTCAACGAAAAGTGGTGATAATAATTCGATCGCTCAATTTGTAAACACTAAAATAAATACAATGATATGAACACGACCAATACTCTTTACAATCACCCTAAACAACGTTTAAAAATAGACCTACACCGCTTCAATAAATGGATTAAAAGATTAAAAAGAATTACGTAATTTAATTACGTATGTTTGCGGCTTACGGCGGCAGAGTTCTACGGTATCGAGTCACGAGATAGCTTATGAATTATTTGCCGTGCAACCACTCCCTGCGCACTGTTCCCATCCCCTGTGGACACACGACCCTGTCGTGTTGTCGTAAACAGGCGGGATAAACCGAGGCATCGGAGCGCGGTATTCGAAAAGAGAATTCGAAATTATCCACCCGGAGCATCGCGCGTACGTGTAGCGTGCAATGAAATTCTTGGCCAGAAGTGTGCAGACGTGAGTGTTCCGTGTCAAGGTAAACGGAAACGAGCCTAGTCGGGTGTAACTCATGCTCTGCTCGCAACGGAAATTCTCCGTTTATTCTACATCGCGCAGCGCTAAAAATGCTGATTCCAACTGAACAAAAACACGATTGTTCTCTGAAATTTCAATCCTAGTTAACATTGCTGTTCTCTTTGGATCTGTACGACCGATATGGCCAATACGAAGATTCCTTTTTTACGGTGGAACTCTATTTATAAATGTGTAACAACGATTCTAGAGCATACGAATTTTCGGGATTTGCTTTTCACACGTTCAAATTAATAAGCGAAGAAAGCAAAGGAAAGTATAGGTTTTATGTTACAATTTTCTACTCGCTAGAAAAAGATTATATTTGGACAACGAAATTGTAATTATTACACTTAATAATCTAATCCTTATGATTATAAGAAGCCATAGTCATTCGTTAACAATTTGGTCCGGAATCAGTATTTTTAATAGAACGCGTCTCGTTCACCGTTTGCATGATTTTTTCCCGCTTTCGCACTTCTTTTTTCTGCTGCCGTGTTAATTTGAAATAATTAAGAAAACGAGCAACAGGGGAAAAAAATACGGGGACGTTTATACGTACGTGGCAAAGGGAGGATAGATTTTATGACGCAAGAGGAAAAATTGGATTTCTGCCGCGGCATAAAATATACGCAAACATTAACCCTTTCGCAGTTTGGTGTGAGAAAGACTACAAAGTTGCAGAGCGTGGCACTGTAACCCTTTTAATACTTTGGTACTTTATACAATTTTCGGCCACCGGTCAGAAATATAATACCTCGAAAAATATGCGTTTTTCGAGACATTTATTAAAATTAACATACGTTGCTTAAAAATGAAAATATCTGCACGCTATTTTTTTTTTCACGCCATTGTATTATACGTGGTAGGTTGCATTTAAATGCACGTATTTTTACCCGAGGGAAAGAAGGAAATTTGTTAAATTTCACTATTAATAGACTGCGAATTTTTATACAGATTCGTATTTTCGTAAATAATATTAAAGAAATGGAACCTAAATAGAGGATTCTTTCACCTTCTAAATATCATAATTTCCATTCTAAATTTCCTGTAAATGCATAAAAATCCGCAGTCCAATCATTATCAACTAATTTAAATTGTATTAAAAATGGAAATTCGTAATTAACCGTGCGCAAAAAAGAAAAAATATCAATTTCTTACAAATGCATAAAAATTCGCAATCTACCTATTAATAAAACGTGTTTATCGCAAGCTACAATTGAATATTGAATTGGCATTAAAAATACTAATACGAAAAGGCATATTACAATGATTATCGTAAAAATGGAAAAGTTTGCGTTGTAGGGTTAAAATATCAACGGTAACAAGATTGCGAATGTTTTGCTTGGAAAGATGCTTCCAAGACTTTGGAAATGATCGCTACAGCGAATTTCTGCTTCGACTATTCCAATGTATCCCGCAGAATATCTTAAACCCCAATAATAACAAAGTTGCAAGTGTCTGCGGAAGCTTCAACTTCATGAATCTCCTTGAATATTAACTACCCCTGTTGAGATTGAACGTAAATTTCACCGATCATCCACTATTGAACAATTGCAGGGTTTACTGAGAATGGGGCACATGCTGCATTTCCAATGGCTGTTGGAAGTTTTCGGCTACGTTATACATTGTATAAAGTCCCGTAACAAAGTTCCCGAAATTTAGAAATGAAAAGAAAACAGAGACAATGTAGAGACGGAAAACTAGATCAGATAAATAGACGTAAATGTCTTAAATTCGAAATAATACCGTGAAAATTGAAGGAAGTATTAAAGAACAGAGGAAAAGGTCGAGAAAGAAAAGTAACGAAATAAATAGACTAGGAAAAATAAATGAAATTAAAAGACTGGTACTGAAAGAGAAACATAAGATGGCTTACGTGTGACTTGTTTAAAGACTTGCGACGAAGATTGGATTCAATGTTCAAATCGCTTATTTCGCTTCTTTGCTTTTAATTTCAACAATGTTGGCTTGAAATCAAATAATAATAAAGAGAATAAAACATGATGCTTTTTTATTTATTTGAAGGAAGCATCCAATCATAAGAAAATTAACTTTATAGATTCAAAATGGATAGAGAAATGTAACAAAGAATTAAAGTTGTTGTTTAAAATAATTCCCCGTGAAAATAATGCACCAAATTCTTAAATTTTTAAATATAAGGTGCCAAATCTTTTTCCGAAGTTCGTATTTGAAACAATGTTTAAAGCTTCCATTATATTTTTCTGAAAAATATTCTTTTTTGATAACATTTCTCAAATTTACAAACAGCACGAAATCTAAGAAAGTCACATCTGACCGAGTAAAATTTAACACAAAATTTCTAAAAGATAAATATTTCCAAGGCATCGAGAATATTTATATATTTTCTATAACATTTGCATATTTCGAATAAAATCGTTATGCTCTATATTAAAAATTTTTCGGGCGCATCGTTGCAGGCTCGCTTCGAACAAAATTGTAATTGCAACATTTTTTTCCATCCGAGATGTCTGTATTTTTTATTGCTACGTTCCGGGAATTTTATTGTCGGAATTTCAATATTCTCGTAAATTTCAATTTTATCGTATTCCGATTTAAATTACATATTAACCGAGGTTTTGCCGGAATTGAATGAAATGCTGTTTCATAAGTTACGATACGTAATACGTCTACTGATGCAATGGGCTACTGTTTTCGAGTGTCCTTTGTGCTAATGATATAATACAATTATCCTTTGAACAAAAAACAGCAGCCATTGTAGATGAAAAGTTACTTTACAGTGGCTTTAAAAGGCATTTCCACGCATTGAAATTTTTTCTTTTTGACGTTTTTTTAATCGGATTCTCCATTTCACATCTATAACGTCAAATTTTTGTACCAGCGTAAGAGAATTATTAAACGATAAGAAGTTCAATGCACTTGTACTTAGGACTTGTTCAATCAACCAAAATATTCATTTAATATTTGTAATCATTTTTGCTGAAATTAACACTTCGATGTCGAATGACGTAGTAGTTATATTTTTCTTAAAAAATAACTAGAATGGTAAAAAATTGGCAAAACATTCGAGTTCTCTGCGTATGTATAAAATTCGACCAATGAAAGTTAAATAGTAGTTTCGAAATATTTTTGCAACAACCGAAATTGTCAAACATGCTTAGGAAACAATGAAACTTGTTGCTATATTGTTACACTTATTCCGCATGCGGAACCTTAAATTGTGCAGCTAATTATAAAATTAGCGTAAGTGAAAAGAAAGCTTCCATAAGTTTGTGCTATAAATTAATATAAATACCACAAAACTAATCTAATTTCTCCACTTTCGTAATCACCAGCACAATTCTATGATCCAATGGCAAAACGTGATACGTGTAATTTTCTAACTTTACAATATAACAATTTCACAGGTATTAACTAGGAAAAAATCACAATATTCTTAATAATACAATTGTTCCCATTAATGATATTAAAAATAGGTTGTTAATTCATATTGAATCAACTTACACATATGGTTTCGTAAGCAAATTCACCCAAAGTACACATCTGAATTTCAACAAAGGTTAAACATATCGTATCTTTCCATTCGACTACAAAATTAAACCTTTACGCAAGCAAAATCTGACCACTTCGTATCCGTGTATATTTTGTACACGCGTAAACCCAGCATCCCCGATTTCCCACTTCTTGACTCAGCCATTCCACCGCTCGCGATTCATGCAACGATGAAGCGTGCAACGTGGAATATGGAACGACACGGCTCGAGTTTCCAATACGAATTATCATCCCCGGTCAACTCTGCCGAGACTGCAACGCGAATTTCGCCAATCACTCGCTGTCCATAGTGATGGACGTCGCCAGCGACGGTCGTTGCTTATGATAGCGTGCTACTTTGGCATACTGCATACGCAAATGCCAATAAGGGGCAAAGTTGCAATGGGACACGAGAGCTGAGCGCGATATCAGAGGTCTGCTGAGGCCGCAACCCGTGAATTTCTAGACTTACCGCAGAACACCTACAACTCCAGGACCGTGTATCGTCGCTAACCGTTGGAAACCGCTGTCGGGAGTGAGTCCCTCGTAAACAGTCGGTTGTTCCGGCCGGATATGGCCCGGGGCGAGCACCCAAGTCGAGTTTGGACATTAATATCCCATTTGAAGTTGCGAGTTGTGCGGTCGTCCCGCGAACGGACCGTCGTCGTTGCGGTATCCCCGATGCAGCAGACGAAATGCCACTTAACGTCGTGATCCGTGAACGTTTCTCCTTTTATGCGTTCGCCGTTCACACGATAGACTGCTTATTTAAATTTTGGAATAATTAATCATTCGACGGATACCATTCGGGTAATAAGCGGCCAATGATGCAAGACAGTTTCCCGAAGGGAATTCGTGAAATATAAAGTTACAAAGAAAAAAGGCTCGTCGATGACGTATTATAAAGTGAGCCGCATTATTGATTGTACGAAGAAAATTGCTGATTGAAACGTAGACGACACGTACGTAAATTTATGGCAAAATTATGAGGAGGGTGAAAAAGAGGAGATATCAATTTTACTTCAGTTTTGACTAGATCAATATTATGTACCTAATTTGACGACTGATTGCGAGATATAATATTGCTCTTATAATATTCGATAGAAATAGTTGATACCATAAGTAAGAAATAATAGATATTTGGTTGTTTCACATATAATATTTTATATAGGTTATAAGCTGGAATTTTGTTAATTTTATGATATGTAAATATATGTATATATATATAGAGAGAGAGAAGTATACCTAACAAGATTATGTTGCAAGTTGTAAGGAAGCGAATCACTTGCAATCCGAAAGAAAACCAATAAAGTATTACTAATTATGATACTAATAATATTAACTTTACCTAAACGATTTTTCTCAACTACTTTATCTTCCCTGTATATTTTACGCGTAAATATACAAAACAAAACAGATTTCTAAATATCGAACTGATTCAGAACCTTTCGAACTTCAAAATTGTGCTCTCCCCTAAACAAAGTTATAAAAATCTGACTCGTCAAATTCTTCTTCCCCTTACGATCCTCGCATATTACGCATCAAAATATACCGGCTGCGAGGTCCTCGATTGTAAAACGCGCGCACGTAAAATATCGAACGAGCGCGCGAAAATCGTAGATGAAGGATTTTTATATGAAATTGCGCGGGTAGGGGTATAGTGGTTTAAGGCAAGGGGTGAAAGAGAGTAGCAGAGAAATGGTTGAAAAATCGCAGGGGCCGACGATGGATTTTAAAGCTGGCCGCATCAGCCATTTACCGAGGCGTGGAAAACAATTTCCATTCGCTACAACGGATTTTCGTCGAATATCGAGAGGAAATTTCTCCACGTTCGTGAATTCGAAAATAGTAAAAAGGGGGGAGGAAAATCATAATCCTCGATGAGCAAACGCCGATGCACAGTGAAAACGCGAAACGTCACAAGCAAGAGTGGCTTAAGAAACCACTCTGCGACCGCGCGTATCGACATTTTTTCCCCCCCGAAGCGACGCGACGCGACGCGACGATAACTCGTCGATTTAATTGCTCCGATTGTTGCGAGGATTTATCGCCGACGATTTTCCACTTTTCGAATGTAACGAATACCGAAATCCAATGAAAGAAGTAGAAGGATAGGCGGATACGTGTATCGAATACTCGATAGGATTGAAATAAAATTGATCCCGGAAGATTGATACCCTTCGCGATGAAATCGCCCTTCTTCTCTTTCTTTTATTCCACCGCGCCGGAAAACGATCCAAGTTTCGACGAACGACGAGATGGAAGTGCATTGTTGCATCTCGACGCGGTCCACTTCGCCGCGCCGAGTAGAACACGGTACTCGTTTGGCGGAAGGCACGGGGTGGAAGAAAACCGCGCAAGGGCGAAGGTTAGCCGACATGCCGGGCGTGAGCCTCTTATCCGATTGAATGCTTTACCGGAGCTCGATGTCGAATCACCGGCGTTCGCTAAGTAGTTGGACTAACAAGAGTAGCTGGCGAGAAGGGGCTTGATGGAAGTCCGCCATTTGTCGAAATTATGGATACGCTTGCACAGACGTCTGCGTCTCGTTAATTTGCAAACTCGGGATGAAATTCGACGAACCCCCCTTCCGCGGTGTCTAATTGAATTGTCGCCTGACATGCTGACGTGATTCGCTTCCCCGGGTCGTCGGAACTTTGCAATATATTAGGCGTACCGACACAAATCTTACCCTTTTTATTTAATAACACTTTGACGGTACTGCTGAAGCCAAACTAATGTACCACAGCGGTTTTAGGGGATATATGTAGCTGTGATGTGCAATTTTAATAATTATTTTATTAACAAAATATAGTTCATTTGTTCGCAATGCTTTAGATACGAAACTCGTGTTGGATGGTAGTTGGTTGATTATCGTTTTTTGACTGTCGACTGATGGAGGGGTACGCGGTATTTAAGGAGAGTTTTTTAATGGTGGGATAGTGTAGAAAAATTACCTGCATCGACCGGGAATGCCTTGGACAGAGTCGCAAGTCAACTCACGCCTTATGGATACAGCCGATGACAGGCTTAGGGCTATTGTATGTATTTTTATGATTCGGGCGACGGCACGGTGGAACATTGACCATCGTTGAAGGTACTGGAATCCCCAAGCTCATTATATGGCCTGGGGTTATTACGACTAATAGACTCATCGATCATACGGATCTAGTAAACATGGTTGTAAAAACGTTTAGGACAGATTTTTAGAATATTATTGTTTTATCGATGGGTTGTTAGAATTATTGGAAAAGAAAAAGTAGGACTGGACTGCTGGTATATCCGTGGGTTCTATGAGTTTACTTTCGCATTACAGTGCAAATTGTCCTTCTTTGTTCAGTGAGACTGAACATTAGGCGTACAAATAAGTTCTTGCGGTTTCTTTTTAAACGTTGGCTTCGAAGTTGTTAACTAATGCATTCAATTTTTATTAGTATTTTTATACGGAAGGTTAGGTAGCAAGCATTGTTAGACGGTATCGATATGAAATTCTTTTGCGCGTTGGGAAATTGGAGGAGGATTGTTCGTTGCAAATTTTTGTTGAATAGTAAGCTTCTTAACGGGTTCGTTGTTGAGGTATTTAACGTAGGTGTTATTTGTACGCTTAGCAAGGCAACCGAATGCTTGGCATAAATGTCCTGGTTTTTATTTGCTGTAGAATCACAGCTTATGGTAATTCCTATATCGTTGTTATAGCGTAATAGAGAGCAACAAATTTTCACGAACTTCATTTTAATGAAATTCATTTAGTACCGATTGCGAGCATCACGTATGATGTATGGGAGAAAAAGAAACGCGTCGACATTCGCATTTTCATCGTCGTATTTAAGGAAACGCGTCGAAATTTGCATTCTTATCGACAAAACTAAAGAAACGCGTCAAAACTCGCAACAAACCAAACATAGGTATACGACGCATGATATTATTATATTTCCTTTATCTAATTATGGATAAAAATGGGGCGACTGGCTGGCAAAATTTTGATGCTATTTTTGCGAAATTTCCCGGCGACCTGGTGAACCGATTTAACAGTATTACGATCACCAGTTGCCACGTCCTCAGTGGACTTTATTCCGAAGCGGGATCGCGAGTCAAGGTTTGCCCGGAATCTTGCCGAATTTTTCTAGCAGATCCTTGAGCTAAATTTACGCGAATTCCCGGCTGCAATTGCAGCGAAACAATTCCCTGGGCGGGCGATAAAACGGTACCTTTAGCCGCGGCATCGTTATCTTCGTAACGGGCGCGCGATTTAATATTCGCCCGTGCCAGCTATGAATACATCGTGCATCGTGCGCGGCTACGTGATTTTACGAGGAGAACAGCAGGGTGCGAAACAGGGTCGAAATGGCGGCGCCGAGTTGCAACGTGTTTTTAACGCCCTTCCACCACTTTCCATTCCAACAACGTCAACGCGAAAATTTGTTTAAATATCAAAATAACCGTCCGCATGAATAAAAGAAACGGAAAGCTAACCTACGACCATCCGAATGCCGAGTAATTTTGCATTTCGACGCGTTTCCGGATTTATTTTACAGATGACGGAAGATTTTTAATATCGTTATCGTCGTCTTTATTAATCGATATTAGATTGCGAATGTTCTTTACGCAAATTGATATTTTTCTTCATAAAAGTGGCACGCTGAAACCTAAACGGAATGTTGTTTCATCTTTAAAGTGTAATAATTTGTGCATCGCTTTGAATATTTTATATATTCTTCGAGCGCTGTTTATCTCACGCAAATTGAAATATTTTGAAAGCAATTATAAATATTTTCGGGACTATTTAGAATAATGTAGAGGCAAATTTATATATCTTGAAGGGAATTTCGAATATTTTGGGTTTTTATTTTAATACTGGATAAGCAAATTTATATAGTATATTATAAAGGCAATTTTGTATACTTTGGCACAATTTCAAATACTATAAAAGCAAGATTAATTATCTCGAAGGCAATTTCGAATATTTTAGAAACCATTTTGAATATTACACAGGGAAATATAAATATAATGGGGGAATTTTAAATACTGTAAGTGGAAATTGAAATATTTTGGGGGCAATTAGAAAATTACATTGCAATCGTCGCCTTCATGACCAATACAATAAAAAGTATCGCCATTATTTTACTACTATACTAGCAAGATTTTCTCATACCATAAAGGACATAAAATCTTCGAGTCGTTAAGTTAAATCGTAATCCACAACCGTGATCATGATCATAACAACTTGCGTATTTGCTCATTTAAACTTGGCCAAGCCATGCTTTTCTGTGATCATGATTATATCCCAATTTCCTCTCGAATGAATATTCAAACGCTTGAATCTCGTCGCATCGGATATGACTTACGCTTTGCTTTCAAAGTCCTAAATGGTTCTCTTTCTTCCCCTGAAATATTATCAATGTCCCATTTAAACATACCTATCTTATCCCTTAGAAATCATTCTCTTTTAGTCGAAGAAAGTCATCGGCCGATTCAACTGCCCGAACAGAATTTTCATTAACCCCTTGCCCTACGAATTTTGTAAGATTCGTACTTTACAGCGTTAACTATTTATTATTTTAATATTCTACTGCATGCAAAATACTGAACTGTTTCGCGTAAGTTGTACTTAATAATCATTAACCTTATGAACTAAAATCATTGTTGCAGTGTCAAAATTAAAGTTTATTGCAAATACGACGCAGGTTTATTGCGTTCAGAGAACAATACATATCACGAGTGTGACTCGTTATTATGCTGCAAGGGGTTAATGTAAACAAATATCAACAGTTAAATTTCTTTAACTCTTATTATAGATTTATTCCTGACACTCTTCTCTGTATTAATTCATCCCTGTCTTTCCTTTTCCTTCTGTACCAAAGGATTAACTCCCGTTTAATAAATAAATAAATAAACAAACAAACAACAAAGCGTTCCTAAATGCTTAATAAATTTGCGTAAACGCATCCTTACTCCGATATACTAACTAAACTTTCGACTGGTTTAAAATTCGACGGAAAATGGAGGAGAATAAAATGGTAGATCAACCGTAGTGAGGCAAAAGAGGGCGTAGGGGATGAACGGAAAAGGACGAGAGGCAGCAGTGGTACGCGAGACTCGAGAGTCTGCGGTATTTTAATATCTGACATTCCTGAAACGACCGATCATCTAACCGGGGAAGCAGCAGCAGCAGCATCGTCTGCGAAGTCTAGCAGAGAAGTTTGCATCGGCTGCCGTCTGCTAACGACTCCCAGATACCGCTGTCACGACGTTACTGTTATTGCTGGCATAGGAGGTGTTCGCGGCTGGTTATCGCTACAATTGCTGTCGATGATCCGTTTGTAAGATCGACGGAATGACCATTGCAGTTCCCGTTAGCAGACCGGGCGAACCACCGTCCGTTTCGTCGTGTGCAGTAGTCGCCGACATTTCAACCGGTGATTACAATCCACGCTGTGTATACAGTGGCTCGTGAAAGTATTTCAACACTTATCGTGGAGAAGCTTTACGAATATAGGGTAGACGTACCACGTACTGCCACTTTAACACTTCACCGACAGCTCGCGATCGAAACTGAGCGACTCCGTTTTAATTATATCGTTCCAATCTCTCCTATTTTTGGAACACTAATGTTTTAATACGATCTATAATTTTTATACCATTATTACACCATTTATTATATACGTATGGTTGTAAGGCAATTACGTAAGTCACATGTTTTTATCTTCCAGGTACTGCCGTTTAACCATTTGCGGACGAGTGTCTGCAAATAGCCGCCTAATCATTATTTGAGTTTTGCGGACGCAAGTCTATTGTTGAAGCGAGAAATTTTAATTAATATCGTCAATAAATGCTTCAAAGTTTTGGAAATTTGTCGGCCTGGAATTCGAAAGCTTGGAAATTTCGAGGCTTGGAATTCAAAACCAAAGTACTCTTTTAAGTGATATTATTCATCGTCCGCAAAGGGTTAAAGTATCGAATACACGTGTTAAATATTCGGCTTCGATCAGCGTGCATTTATTTTTCGAACGTAAGAAATTTATTATAGTGCCGCTTCAATTAATGCAATAAGTTGCAATTCTTTTTTGAAACGGTGACTTACATCGTTTTGCTTTGCGATTACAGATATTGAAACTATTTTTAGACTAATATTAGCACGCGACGTTAAACATAATGGTTTTCTTCGAATTCTTTAAATACTTTTCAGTACCATTGCATCCAATTTCCGCGCGTACGTAAAATCTTATCGATATCTGACCCAAGAAATTTCGACGAAAAAACGTCCACCAAAACCGAAGTGAATCGTTTGTCGAATAAAATCGCCTCTAAAGGATCGCCAAAAGTTAGAAGCCCAATAAGAGAACAGTTGCCCCATTTTATTCACTGTCCTCCTATATCTCGTCCGCTCCTTTATACCGCGAATTTCCCGCGTAAATCTGCGCAAATACTGCAAGGATTTAGCAGACGGATTGGAAAAACGCGAGTATCGAGGCAGGAGATCTAGGAGAACGCTTGCAGCACGGCCCTGCGGATAAGCAGTCGGATGAAGAGATTCCAGCGGTAACACCGTCGGCGGTTACGTCCCTAGGTGAGGGAGAATTCCTAGCTTCTCTTAGAGAGAGGAAAATCTGCTTCGGAGTGTAGTAGAGGGCACCGCTGTGCCGGACGCTTTGCTCAGCCGCGATCTTTCGCGTCCTTCCCTGAACTTTTGACCCGCGTCACCCGTTGCTCGCCCCTCCTCCTCTCCGCGCGGTCAAACATTCTCGGAATGAGAGAAGAGAGAAAGAGAGAGAGGGAGAGAGAAAAAAAAAGTTAAAACTGTTGGAATTTTAACCGACACGGATTCTGTTTGCACGCGCGTCGAACAATTCGTGTTATTTCTAGGTTGCTCCCCAGAGACGAGGGGAAACAGTTAGCTTGCTCTCGTGAAATTGCTAGAAAGCATCCCAAGCGCAACGCGTGCGCCAGGTTTGCTTAGATAAGCAAAATCGATGGACGCGTTTATATTCTGCTACTATCTATCAGGCATCGATATTAAGCTTTTCGTTCGCCTTTGCGCACTTCCCAAGGCATAATTCCCAAAAGAGAAGCGCACACGTGGAATTCTCATTGAACATGGTATCATACCGACCATTCGGAGGGTTGGTTCATCCGAAAAGGGAGCCGGGCACCGTTTAATCCACATCACCGCGGCAAAGGTGTGCTCGTAGTGATTTCAAAGACGCGAAATCGGAGAGAAAGCGGGAGAGAGACGCGGGATAGGGCGAAGAGAGAAATCAAAGGGTAAGTGGAAAGTAGGATACGCGGAAAAGCGAACGAATGCAAATCGGAGGGAAAAGAGAAACGGAGGAATAAAGGAGTGGGCTTCTAACGCGCGAATGATCAGCTGAGAAACGTATAAGCATTCCAATCGAACACGGCCGCTTGACCCGGCGATCGAATTCCAATCAGATATCCCCTAAATCCAAACCCAGCTACGTTCACACACACGCACCCCCTTCCTTCGCCACGCAACGAACCTATTTCGGGGAGATTAGCGTTCCTGTCGAGAACATGTTCCTCGCGTTTGCCTTGGGGTACCCTATGATCTCCGTCAGACAACGGTCTTAAACGATTTTTGGCCTCTGGCGTGTACAAACGGCGGAAAAGGTAATCTTGAAGTGTTTAGGGGTTGAAACGTTTCGCGAGAATTTTCTTGGCGTTGCGAACAAACGATAATTACGACGAGAACAATAATAATAAACATAGGGGTTTAATAATTACTCGGGGGATTGTTGCAAATAATTACGAGGCTTAAGTGAGTAATTACGTAGATAAAATTTACCTGTGATCTTGTCGACAGTCACACACAATTGATCTTAAACGATTTTTGGCCTCTGGCGTGTACAAATGATGGAAAAGGTAATCCTGAAGTGTTTAGGGGTTGAAGCGTTTCGCGAGAATTTTCTTGGCGTTGCGAACAAACGATAATAACGACGAGAACAATAATAATAAACATAGGGGTTTAATAATTACTCGGGGATTGCTGCAAATAATTACGAGGCTTAACTGAGTAATTACGGAGATAAAATTTACATGTGATCTCGTTGACAGTCACACACAATTGATCTTAAACGATTTTTGGCCTCTAATACGTAGAAATTAAGAAAGGGGAACATTGAGGTATTTAGAGGTTGATACGTTTTGCTGGAATTTTCCTAGCATTGCGAATAAATAATAATAATAATAAGAATAGGAGTTTATTATATATTATATAGTTAATTTTATATAGTTTATTCGAATAGTATTAGTATTATATAGTTTATTATATATTATTAATTGCTTAGGGGTCGGTAAAAATAATTGCACGTCTTAATCAAGTATTTGGATATGCAAAGGTTCCCTATAATTTCCATGAGACAACGATCTTAAACGATTTTTGAGCTCTAGTGTCGTATAAATGGGAAAAAGGGAATTCTCAGACATTTCGGGGATTGAAGCGTTTTGCGGAAATTTGTCTGGCATTGCGAGTACATAATAATTACTTAGAGGTTGTTACAGAAAATTGCACGGTTTAATTGAGTAATTGGATATGCAGAATTGCTCTAGTGGGAATAATTTCGCACCTTAGAGGCAGATTAACTCTAATTCTGGAGTATAATTTTATAGCAGAGCGAAAAGAGGAAACTAAATTGCGTGAAACAGCATTGAATTTAAAGTAGTCGAAACACGATTAACCCTCTATAAGTCGAATTTTATTTGGCTTGGCGATGAAAGAAATTATGATTGGTTAAAATTTGCAGGCCACACTGAAAGCTTGTTATAATTGCAATAGCAAATAAATAAAATACAATAGTTGACAAATTTAACCCTTTGCATCCTTTACTGTCTTCCATTTGTTTCCTAAGAACTCTACAGCGTTTTAATGTTTTTTAATGGTTATATATAAGTATTCGTGGGAAACGAATCATACTCGTAAATAAGTGATACAAAGTTGTTATAGACTGCCATCCTACAAAAATTGCGTTAAGCTCAATATAGAGAAACTTGCGATGAAAATTGACATCGAGGCAGATTTAACACGTGAAATCAAAGGGTTAAATATGTGACCGTGTAACATTTAAGTTACACAACGTTACAGAGAGTTAAGTCGGCTTTATTAACTTTGCAATGCAAATATAAAAGTAATCTAGCATTCGGTACAGAATTGCAAATTGCAAGTAGTACTGCTCGAATATTTTAACTAAAAAATGAATAATTACTACTTTAATAATCAGAAACAAACTACATTCGAATTCCCTATTAAAAAAATATAAGTAATTACCTCTTTTCCATTCTTTTCCTATTCTTCCACTGCATCTAATCATTCCGCTGCTATCTGAAACATTAGAACCAAATTTCCATATTACTTACAATTAACATAAAACTTTCCAATCATTAAATACCAAATTTGTTAAAATGGCCCACTTACGATTACTCGCATAATTGCTTATTAATTGTAGCGTTAAACCGGTGAATATATATAATCCAAATTATTTGTAACCGGTGAAACAATTACGTGGTAAGAGGGCAAGCACTTAATTCGAATTGGTTTTATGTTTCTACACCGGTAATAGTAGTTTCGGTTCTTGAAAATCTGTCTTTCGAAGCGAGTGCTGTACTACGAGGCTGTTTGGAAATTCATGAATGGCGGCCGCGCGACATCTGCGTTCAAAGGCACGTAGCCAGGCAAGTTTATTTCGTTGGAGACGGCGCACGGTTGCGCGTGTGTCTCTGAAACTTTTTTTATTATCTCGTGGAGCGCGTGTGGGCGCTGGGAAAACGGGCGAATTTACGGCACACGTCGTGCCGACTTTATACTCGCGCGTTTCTCTCTTCGCATTAATTACTTACGCTTCTCACGCCGTTTGCCTTTTCTTCGGGCTTAATGGCGTTGCGGCTCGGGGAATTAACGCAACACAAAGGAGAGAACCTCGCAACCGTGAAGCTTCGATGACTTTTAATCGCGAAACGAAGCGATGGTCTTACTTACTTTCTTTGCAACACACGAATTCGTAATCGAACTTGACAACTTTATTCAGTTATTTAGTTATTTAGTTATTTAGGTATTTAGTTCTTTAGTTATTTAGTTCTTTAGTTATTTAGCCATTTAGTTATTTAGTTATTTAGTTATTTAGTTATTTAGTCATTTAGCCATTTAGCCATTTAGTTATTTAGTTATTTAGTCATTTAGTCATTTAGTCATTTAGTCATTTAGTCATTTAGTTATTTAGTTATTTAGTTATTTCGTTATTTAGTTATTTAGTCATTTAGTCATTTAGTCATTTAGTCATTTAGTGCTTTAGTTATTTAGTTATTTACTTATTTACTTATTTACTTATTTACTTATTAAGTTATTTAGTTATTTAGTTATTTAGTTATTTAGTTACTTAGTTATTTACTTATTTACTTATTTACTTATTTAGTTATTTACTTATTTACTTATTTACTTATTAAGTTATTTAGTTATTTAGTTATTTAGTTACTTAGTTATTTACTTATTTACTTATTTACTTATTTACTTATTTACTTATTTAGTTATTTACTTATTTAGTTATTTAGTTATTTTAGTTCACGATAATTTTAGTTCACAATGTCAATGATCATCAAGTATAAATTACGTATGACAATCCACTGTTTTGCATGCGATAGAATATTATAATAATAAATAGCTAACGCTACAAAGTATTCGCCTATACTTGTAACAAAAAACAAATACTTACAATAGTAAAGCTTTACTTGGAGAAACGAAATTTCCCCTGCTCGAATCTAATATTTTTTTTTTTCGCTGCACGAAAGAACGATAAGCTCGAAATTAAACAATATCGCTGGGTAAGAGGACCTATATTTTCCATGAGAGCCGCGTCTCTCGGTTCCCGTGAATCGTTATCCCGTTGTAAAATAAAATTACGTCCGGCTAGAAGCGATGCCAGAGTGTTTCGCTGTAAAGTTAGGCGATTTCGGAGTTTCGTGCGAGGAGGGTGGTCGGCTTTTCAACTTTCACCCGGCTGCAGCCCGTCCGCGGAAACTTTTTAAACGCGCGCGCTATTATTAATTAATCCCGCGCATCGGTCACCGGGGAAAGCCAATTTCCATCGGTGACGTCTATTAATTAAGTTCCCGTATCGTCGATGTAGATAGGCGGTAGACGCGGCACGCGCCTATTAAACCGTGTCTATTAATCAAGTTTCTACGCCATAGATACAACCCTGTACGCGTGCATCCTCTAATCAGCATCCATATCACGCTAACTCTATTACCCGCGCAATTTTATCGCTGAAACATTCGGTCGCTTTCGGACTTTTCATATTTCAAAAATTAAGGAGAAACAGATTTAACCCATTGCCTTAAAACCACGAGTCGCGCTCGTGATGCAAATTATGGATAATGCAGAACAAATACTTGCAATACTTTTAATCAAATTTAATTTACCCCCTTTAATTCCCTTTAGAATTTTCACTATTACCATAGCAAATACGAATGCTGCGTAATATTTTAATGATTCGCGTCTTACACAGGTTTGAAGCAGGTTATAAGTTTTGTTAACACATGTAGCTATTGAAAAATTCATAGGGCAATAGGTTAACCATTTCGTAAGTAACGAGACTTATTACAGATAAAAATTAGTTACTTTAATTTTGTATATATTAGGGAACGCGTAATATGTTGATTATAGTGCGAGAAATTTAAATAAATAGCAATAATTCGATCATGAGAGGGTTGATGCAGTCCAAGGAAATAATAGGAATAATAAAGTATATTATAGTACATTTTACTGAACTACTGATCAAAATGAATTACTTCAATTTTTCGTCTATTATGGAACTCGTAATAGGTTGATTATAGTGCGAGAAATTTAAATACATAAGATTAATTCTATCATGAGAGGGTTGATGCAGTTCAAACATATAATAGGAATAATAAAGTATATTATAATACATTTTACTGAACTACTGATCAAAATGAATTACTTCAATTTTTCGTCTATTATGGAACTCGTAATAGGTTGATTATAGTGCGAGAAATTTAAATAAATAGCATTAATTCGATCATGAGAGGGTTGATGCAGTACAAGGAAATAATAGGAATAATAAAGTATATTATAATACATTTTACTGAACTACTAATCAAAATTAATTACTTCAATTTTTTAGCTATTACGGAACTCGTAATAGGTTGATTATAGTGCGACTTTAAATACATAAGATTAATTCGATCATGAGAGGGTTGACGGAGTTCCAAGAAACAATAAGAATAATAAAATTGTTTTCCTTTATACCTTCGCATCCTTAACCAAAATCGGAAGCTAGGAATGCGAATGTATCCCCGAAGAATCGCAATTTTGTCGGCCAAAAATAATTCCGTTCGCCGTTCGACGTACTCCTCCTATTCGTCTTTCTCCACTCGAAATCAAACTGTGTGCATCGGCTTTGCGAGTCGTCACGCGTGCTATAAATCCACCCCCGGGGCGACGCTAATATCGTGAGAGAAGTATCGATGTGTGTACGTGTGTGTGTGTCTGTATATGCGCAAGCATGCGACTTGTCGAACCCGTTAACCCGATTCCTGCCGTCCCGAAACGCGCTGGGTTTATCCCCGAAATTCCAAGGGCCTCGATAGCTGTTTACAAATGGCTACAGCACCCCCGACGTGGAACTATGGTTATCGTTGGTCGCAGTATTTCCGCTTGAGCCACGTTTCTCGACAGAGAGAAATGTCGAAGGAAGTAGGCGTTCTCATAGGTCGCGGTCTCCACCGGTTCTAGGGACATTAGTTTCAGTATGCCGCGTTCTCCTATTCGTACGGATAAATGGGCAAACGTTGGCGCCCCTGAAAGGCCAGTGATTTCGCCCCTCCGTGCGAGCAAATTTTACTACGCCCCTTATGGGTCACGGTTCGGGTCAATTTTCTACAACTTGCTCTTTACACTTTAATATATATATATATAGTTCTTCATGCTTCATGTCCATGAATTCGTGGAAACCAATTTAAAAATTAGAGGCATGGAAAATCTGTGGATCGAAACTTTGAAGGCTTGGACATTTCGAAACCGTGGATATTCAAATGATTAAAAATCCCAATGTCTTAAAATGCAAGGTCTCACAAGACATCAAACTTTGAACTTGGACACTTCAAAGCTTCGAAATCCGAGAACATAGAAATGCCGTAGATTGGAAACTCAAAATATAATATAATAATAATAATAAATAATATGAATATATATGTATATATAATACTTTATACTTGCGCTTTATATATCGCCTCGAGTGCGCATACCGTGCGCCATAATTAAATTTGCCATCAATTCATGAAGATCCGCAGCCTTGTTTTGAGTCGCCGTAACTAACAATAAGATGCAAAAAGTAGATCGTGTTTGGTATCTTAAACAACTGCGTTCAAACAAGAAGCTTTCACTTATATTGCAAGAAAATTTCCATAACAAAACACGGCGAGCAAAATAATGAAAGGAAACGAAGGGTAGAAAAAGCTGAAAGAGAATGAAAAATGAGAGCTCGGGAAAGGGAAACTCTTGGCGTGTTACATTACTCGCTTAATTAGGACCAAGGCGGGAGCATCCCGTAGTGGAGATAAAGCAGATTTAACGTAGAAATCCTTGTGAACATTTCGAGAATCTCTATTATTATTCCCTTCTCTGCTGAATCTTCTTAACATAATTCTACTAATATTAATCACCTCGCACTCAATTTTTTTTTCACCTACTCGTGAAACTTTTATACGAACGTTGAAACTACCAAAATGCTCAAAATCGTTTAACCGTAATTTCTTACAAAAATTGGGGAGCTTCTGGAAAAGAGGTTCGTAACGCAAAATGGTGAATTGCGTTGAAGTTAGACGATTAGAGGAATTAGAAAAATTGGAAAAATGATAAAATTGGTGTATGGCTATCTTAGAACAATTAACACTAAAGCATTTATCGACGTAGGTGTACTCATTTCTACCAATGAAATTAAAACGATAGATAGTTAAAGAAAATTTATCTCACTTTCTATAGAATTACAAAAATAATTGTTTCTAGAAAATCGTGGTGAATTTGCAAAAACGCATAGGCATAAATTTATGCAATTGTTACAAGAAATTATGAGTCAATCGTTTTGACCACTTTGGTAGTTTTAGTGTTAAATCTTAAACACTAAAGTTTTTTTATGCAAATTCTATCCTTTGCAGAATTAAGATTTCAATTAAGCCTGAATTAATTGGTGTTCATATAATCAGTTAAAAGTCGATGCAATTTTATATTATTTTTCATTACAGCAGTAAACGCTCTTGAATGTTTCAAAGCAATTAATTTGCGTCCAGAAACTCGACGATGGAATTATGAAGGAAACTAAAATATGCAACTAAAGATGGAAATTTGAGGAAGGGTTAATAAGTATTAATATCTTCCTCAGCCTTTGTAAATTGCCCCCTTTATTATTCAAAGTAACTTCCGTGGTTATTTGAAATTCTGCTAACTTCAACTCGGAGAATCTTTCTCAACGTAACGAACTTTGCCCACAATCTTCTATTCGCTTTGCAAGAAAACGAGAAGTTCGCTAAAGATACAGTGGCTGCAAAAACTATTCGCACCCTACTGAAATTTGTTTTATCATCTAGATAACGTTCAATTAAGCTTATTATAACGTATTGCAATACTTATAGCACAATTTCTTTTATCCACTTTCAACAAAAAGAAGAAAGTTCGCTGAAAACTTTGCCACTGATAAAATAATTTTAAATAAAAATGTAAGCTTGTTAAGAATACGTAGAATCACTTTATTCTCCAGACGTGTCCCTCGCCGTTTTTCGTTTTCCATAGCTAAGGGACACTCAGTTTTTACAAGCACAAAGGAAAAAAACCCCGACATTTAACTGATCATAAAATCCTGACCATCAGCACAGATTGGACGTGCCATAAAGGACAAATTAAGAAATTTAAATACACAAAAAACGACTTAACCTCGGGACACCCTAACGGTACACCTCACTCCCACTGACGATAACTGATTTGACGATTCCGACTTGCCCTACAAGGCGTGACCTCAAGACAGCACATTTCAACCCCCAACAATTTCATTGGACAAAACGTTTCCCCACCTTTCAAAGTTCACAGAAACAGTGCAAATCGTCGTCTCCGCAAAATTGTATAAGAGACCCTCGATTGTACAGAAACGGCATTATTATTATTGGGAAAGAAATAAAGTCATACGTATAGTTCGACAAGCAAAAGAAGCGGTTGCTAAGTTATTTAAAAACGATTCAGTACGCCAGTATACACAAGTTTCAATATCAAGATTATCTAGTCTTACAAACTAGATATACATCGACACATCCTATGGTTCATCGACCTACATCAACACAGACAAAGCTACTGTTTGTTCTTTTTTCAGAAAATTTCGTTTTTTTGAGTAGCCCACATTTGGATCTCACTTATAGAAATGAAAATCTTCGCTTGCTTTAAATTTGTAATTCGTAACAAACTTTTTTTAACTTTTCTTTAACATATTTCAATTCTACATCAGAAAGCTAACATGTTATAGATATATATTAATATGTAAACGATTAGGTATCTTCAGCAAAAGGTTAGGCAAAAAACGCTAAAATAAAAGTGATAAACCATATTTGGACCAGTTCCTCTATACCTGTATCTAACCGATTAATCATCGTCATCGTCATTATAAAGGGATTATCTCACCAATAAATAAACGATAATAATAACAAGAAGAAGAAGAAATGAAAGGGCGACTAAAAGCCCAACATTTTAAAAAGAAACCCAACCCATTAAAAAAACAACTGTATTAAAAAATATGGCTACGCGTAGCTACTTTTTGCAGCCGCTGTACTTCACCGCAGATAAGCGGCAGCAAAGCAACGAAATAAGAAGAATCCTGCAACGAGTCGGACAGCCAGAGCTACGTTTCCGGAATCACCTGGCGGAGTGATAGTCGAGCTGACGCGTCAAAATTTATGACTCCCGTGGCCAGAGCCGTATATAGCAGTCGAATGGAGGCGATAATGGAGATTCTTCGCGAGCAGAGAGACAGAAAGGCGTAGACCTCGGACGAGATCACGCTCGACCCAGTAAAACCGAGAGAAATTCGATTCGTTGGATCCCAGAGTCAGCTGGCCTCTCAAAATGTCTTCCAACGATCTTCGGAGAAATTTACAGAGCAACGTGGAATTTTTTGTACACGGTGTCACGTATTCTTTGGCTACTCGTGCGACGCGACGGCCGAGCAGGAACAAATTGTTTTTCCTTCGATGAGTCCACGTTAGGAAATCGGCTACGTGACGATACTTTTACGGCATTTCAAACAGCTTTGCTTAGGTACATTTTTATCTTCGAAAGGAGGGGATTGAGTGGTTCGTGGAAATTTTAGAGTGCTCTAAAATAGTAGTTTTCGAAACTCTTTGAACCCGCTAGCAAGTTTTGAAAATGGTAACTTTTCCCGATTCACCTGCTTGCATTACTGCGCAGAAAGTTTTCGGTCTAACGTGAGAACGTGGAACTAGGAACAATAATATTTTTGAGGTGCGAAATACTGTTCCATAAATAAAAATACACGCGAGAAGATTGAATAAATATAACGTTAAATAAATAGGAATAGGAAAGGACTAAGAATAATCGTTTACTATTACTATTAAGAAGAAAACTGCGAGGAAAATAAATCTACTTAATAATTTATGTTACTCAATATTTTCGAATATTTCTACGTCCATATTAGATTACTTCGATGTGTTGTAGCATTGATACTACGACATTTTCACGACCAGTGTTTGAAATTTCTATTTACTATAATTTTATTACTTCTCGAAGCTGATTTGCACTTTTAGGGCCACTTTTATCAATTAATTTTACTCCGTGCTGTCTATAAATTCTTCATTAGGTATTACAGCTATATTTGCTCACTTCGTATCACAAAAACATTAAACCATTTTTAGTTAATTTTATATTATCGCGTTTGGCCGAAAACTTTTTTCCAGGTGTAGTACAATGAATTAGATGTACCAATAAGTAATTCACAATTCGGTTAATAAATATAGTGCACTACTATACGTTGACTAATTACAACAAACAAAATTAAACAATAAAGATCAAATCTAATTTTCCTGGCTTTGATTCTAACAATTCTGAATCTTCTCAAAAAAAAAGAACCGGATTATTCAATAATACACCTAATACTAAATAATACTAATAATAAAGCTAATAACAATAATACTAATAATAGAGCTAATGACAATAATATTAATAATAAAGCTAACAACAATAATACTAAGAATCAAGAGATTCTATTACCGAAAGTAATCGCTTATTCGATTGCTGGCGAATTTCCATCACGGTTATCTTACGAGGGAATCATTTTTCCCCTCCCCAAGATGAATGAACGTTAGTTAGACGCCGCGACCCGGAAGACGCTCCTCCTGTTCTCCTAACACGGGGACAACCAGATAAGTGCAATTAATCTCGAGAGCGTGACATTAATAGCGGCGCGGGGATGGAGGGATTAAAAATTCCTGATACCCTGACGGGATCACGATGAACTCGTCCAGGGGAGAGGATTGATTAATTGCCAGGACTTTGTTTCCAAGTGAATCTATCGCGCGGTCGTTGGCGCGGCAAGATAACGCACCCCTTTCTCTCGCAATCGATGCAAGCCCCATTTTAGCTTCCCATTGCGTGCCCGTTTCCGTTTCAACGAAATCATTCCCTTCCATTCGTGTTCCATCCAACTTCTTGTTTCACGCGTTCGATTCCCCGACCGCGTTCCCATTAATCCCATGGCTTCAGCATTTCGTAATTAAATCTTTCCTCGCTTCTCGTTTCTTTTTTTTCTTTTCTCGTATCGTGCTCGCAGGTTGAAGAGAAAGGCGGGGCAGAAGACGGTCGAAACGAGTGGTTTCAAGGCTCTCGGGGAAATTAAGGGAGATAAATGGGAACGCATTAAACGCGATGATATTCCGTATACGCGGGGAACGCGTAGTCAGAAGTCGCGATTAAATAATGAATCTAGCCGGCGACGACGTTACGCTGGGCGAACCGAGACTCAACCTCTTTATGAAATTATGACGTTTAAGAGGTCCTCTTCGTTGAGACGAAGACTCGGTTTACGGCGAGAATTCGCGACTACTGGCGTCGTTGAAAGGATCGTAAAAGATCGTCCTTCGACGCGTCAAATTGGGAATAATGACGTGGAAAATGTAGATCCAGCTTTAGCCAAATGTTTCAGATCAAATTATAATTCTATCTCAATTTATTACGGCGATTTTACGAAGTTTAAGATTTACAAATGGATACTATTGCATCACTTTGTAAGATCGTTCATTGTGATGAATCACGTTGACGAAAAAGAAATTAGCTGTAACGTAGATATGCGTGTATCGTAATAAAATTGTGAAAATTTCTGGGTTCGACATGTTAGTAAATTACAGTATATGTATAATATAAAAATAACAGAAAGGTTTATTATTATTTTATGGTTTACATTTCTCTTTCGTTCACACTGTCTTACGTTCGGTGCTGTCTTCTACAATATCTGTTTCATCATCCTGCGTCACACCATTCTCATTCGCACCTCCCCATAACTAACATAGAATACAAAAATATAAGAATGTCCTCTCGCACATTCACATCATACCATCATGTATAAAACCAAATCCGCACGACATCATGAATCATTGGAATATTTAAACAATTCTTCGTGGAAGTCCAAATTTAACAGATATACCACTGACACACGAAAAGCTATTGAAATTGGAATTGTAGAATATTTCATGAATAAAAGAATATACAGCTTTGTAGCTGCAACCCCAAATCTTTATTTTAAACTAAACTTCGTCGATTAAATTAAAATGCATGGCGTTCCAATTGCACCGTATTTAAAAAATATTGTCGAATACGACGTGAACCTATCGCGATACGAATTATTTCCGTTAAGTTGAAATAAGCAAAGAGTGTCGAAATAGGGTAACGAAATTTAACCAGGTCGATGTAACCCGGAATTTAATCCGTTGTTAATATTACATTCCACTCGCGATGGATATAATATGCAAGATATGGAAAAAAAGGAACACATCGACGCGTCCATAAACGCGTTGCGATAAATCAAATGGAAATCGAGCGCGAAATGGAAGCCATTAAAATACAAGGGACGCGCCATTCGTTTTGCTCTGCCGTTTTCGAACCGATCCCTATGCGGCTCGTGCAAACATTTTAAAACGATTACATTGCAGTTTCAAGTTTCAAGTTTCAAGGTAACTTCTCATCGCTTCTCATTAGAATACACGGATTAAACGTAAGCTTGCTTAATTAAACTGCTTGAAAAGATTTAAAAATAAAGTCCAACTCTATATCCAATATTTGAACGAACGAAAAATTCTATTTGCTGTAATAAAACGCATAAAAGTTGCCAGCTTTCTTACCGGAGCTTTCAAATAAAATTGAGCAATGAGGAAGTTTAGCGCGGTTGAAACAAATTTCGCGGATTCTTCTTCTTATTCTTCTTCTTTCGCTCGTCGAAGGCAACCTGCAGCTCCTTTCGACTGCTACTCTAATCAGCTTTATCTTTCCCTTCGCGCTTGTTACACGATACGCGGCCATTGTTAGCGAATCGCATTCCTTATCCTAACTACTTTCGCGTAAAGTAAATGGCGGACCTATTCTACTGCGGCAAGGCTCGTTCGTTCTTTCAATGTTGATTAAACCTTTGTTTCATAATGACGAGCGACTCGTGATGCCAGTTATACAGTCAATCGTGAAAGTCTACTATCTAGATACTTTAAGGCATACTTCGGAAGAATAAAAATAATGCGAGGTATAAAAATAATTGCAAATAAGAAAGATTTATAGCGGACACTTTATTAACCTCTTAGGTACTATGCGCCACTATAGTGGCTTTCGCGGATGTCATCTTTCTGTACGACGCACCACTATAGTGGCTTTAATTGTTAAAGTATTTATCAATTGTTAAAGTTAAAATGCGCGTATCATATGTTTAAGAAAAATTATAATTTAATCATCAAACACTTCATTCCAATGTACTCGTGTAAAGAACAGCATTATCCGTCACACATTGCAGTGCCGTATCATTTACACGTAATTCGCGTTGAACTCTGCCGTACAGAGAAACAGCCCCGTGCAAAATTCAGCCGTGCCTAAGAGGTTAAGGATCATTGTGTGTATGAATAAAAATGTTTCTAAAAGTACAGAAGATATTTTTTTACGTGTAAAAATCACTTATTGAATATTTTATTCTCCTACCAATGCAGACGCTATTTAAATCTTGTTAAAAGTTTCGCAGATTTTTGCTTTAAAAAAGAGGTTCAGCTTTCCATTACTAATGGAGAAAATATAGCCGCGATATTCGTTATCAATTAAACCGGATAAATTAGGAGACGTTTCTTCATTGGTAGAGAAATATGCACCAACAATGATTTTATAATGATATTATATGATATTATATGACATTATATGATTTGATTACTATAACGATATAGTAATCAATGCTGCTTATTCAAATTCAGATTCTGAAACTCATTCATTATATAATTATTATATATAATTATTGAATAGTATAATCTTTCCTATTTGTACATTCATTGATAAATAAACCAATATTCGAAAACTTTTATTCGTCTAGTTTGTGCAATATATATAACCAACCCAATCTTCACGTACATTTAACCAGCAGACGTTAACAAGTTTTCAATCCATTCGTCTTAACAAAGTGATTTTGTCGACAAGTTGCTGCTACAAAGTTTCCAATAAACATTCCATGCAACGAGTCCTTCAATTTTCCATAATTACATAAAGACTCGCAATCTCGTCACAAGACACATATTCGTTTCCCGATTGGACGCGTTTTCTCAATTTTTCAGCCGTCAGAGCAGCGCAATGTCGCAGCTAGCGGAGATTAAGACGCGAAGGGAGCCGATTTCTGAACCTTTCCAAAGGTCAGACAGTGGGATAACAAGAATGGATGTAGGTTGGCCGGCCAACAGATCTAATCCCCGATGAAATGCTGGCCGTCGAGCAGTTTATATTTTCCAATCTCTCTCTCTCTCTCTCTCTTTCTTTCTCGTTTTCGAGCGCTACCAAGCGTGCAACTGCTGCGCGCCATTAGTCCGCTCGCTTGCTCGCACAATGCAAGATAAATAATTGGCGTCTGGTTGTTGTCAAAAATTTACGACGCGAATTAGTGCCCCGCTTTATCTTTGCAGCGAATAAGGACCACTCCCACTTTTGTTCGCTACAATTTCACCCGAGATGAGCGATGAACATTTTTGCCCGCTTTGCTTGGCAAGTTTATCCGAAAGAAGAATCTACCGTTGGGATCGTCTATGCTTTCTAGACGAACGATTCTATTTGCTTCCGCGGTGGTAAAAACTCGCGGGTGATCTGAATTTTCCGCAGAAACTGATGATCCTATTAATTTTATCGGCAACCTATTTTTCCTCGAACGTTCGAAGAATTGTGCGGAATAGTAATCTGTATTGTACGGCGCGAAGTTTTTTTTTTTAACAAGAGAGGAGTCGGTTTTGTGTGTCGATAAAGGGGCGAGAAAAATGATTATACCGAAATATGGCAATATTATATTATTAGTTGTTTTATTTTTAATAATAAAAATTAAAAATTAGTATAGTAGTATTAGAATAAAAAATTAGTATTATTAGTTATTAATAGTGACGGTTTTATCAATGATCAGTATACTGCGGATCTTTAAATGTTCGAAATACGTACAGAGTGCATACGATGTGCAAAAGTACGCAAAATATGCGGAGTAAAATTCCTTTTGTAATGTTTAAGGGATGAAATAAATCTGTATTTAAATTCCGTTTCTTTAATTTCGTTTGTAAAACGTTGAATTTGCAGAAAGATCCGCGGCCTGATGATCAGAAATTTGACACATTAGGGGAACACAGAAAATCTATTAGAAACAATCGATTTCTGAGGAACTTCAAAATTTGTTAGAACAAAGATTTACGAAGCTATTCATTGTTGTATATATTATTATAATGGGTGGCCCATTAGTTGCTTTCCTATTTAAAGATTCAATAATCTCTTTGTCTCTTGTATATAAATATATAAACATACAAACGTACAAATATACAAATATATATAAATATACAAATCTACAAATGTAAAAATGTATACGTATACAAATGTATAAATATATAAATTTACAAATCTACAAATGTAAAAATATATATGTACATATACAAATGTATAAATATATAAATTTACAAATCTACATATGTAAACATACATACATATACAAATGTATAAACATATAAATTTACAAATCTACATATGTAAACATACATACATATACAAATGTATAAACATATAAATTTACAAATCTACAAATGTAAAAATATATACATATACAAATGTATAAATATATAAATATACAAATATATAAATATACAAATATATAAATATACAAATGTGTAAATATATAAATATACAAATATATAAATATACAAATATATAAATATACGAATATATAAATATACGAATATATAAATATACAAATATATAAATATACAAATATATAAATATACGAATATATAAATATACAAATGTATAAATATACAAATATATAAATATACAAATATATAAGTATATAAATATATATTGCATCTCCTTAAATATTCAAATTTTCCGTAAATGGATAAATATCCGCAGTCTAGTAATCGGCAACTTGAAATAAGCTAGATTAGAAGCAACGGATAAGAGTGATCGTTTATCGAGCGACAAATAGAGTATAGGAGTGGTTGAATTGGGATCCAAAATTTCACGATCCGGAGATTAAACGAAGCCAAAAACGGCTTCTGGGACGCCGAAAGTCTTGCCAACTTGATTTTCTTCCATACAACGTGATAATCCTACTGGAAGAGACAAAGGGGCAAAAAGTTTCGTGGCATTGTCATGGAAGGCGGCACCGATTGTCAGAGGGAAGACAAGCGGCGACTGAAATAGAATCACGGTGAAACTTGTTAAAAGTGCCCGGTCATGAATAGTTCATTCCCGATCGCTCTTTAATAGTGAAACAGTTATAAAATATTTAATGTAACTAACGAAGATCGAGATAGAATTATATATATAAAATTCTACAAATCTTTGTCGATTAATTCAGCTACAAATAGTCAAAGAATCGAATATGTAAAATCTAAATCGTTTCTCAAATTTCTCGAATCTCAAATTCGTAAGATTTGGATAAATTTAATATTACAGGTACTTTCTCTGTAATTCTCTTCTAGTTTAAAATAAATATAATAAACGGAGAATAATTAAGTAGGAGTTGAATTAATTAAATTCTAAGAATATTCGTCGAATAAAAGCTGCAAATAATAATCAAAGAACTGACTGCATAAATTAATTTCACAATTAACGACACCATTTTAACGTTCTCAATATTGTATTTTTTGCAGATCGCCATTACACGATCAAATAATTATACGTAACCCAATAATTAAGCGACTGACCGTACGAATTAATTTCTTAATCAATTAACAACGATATTTCAACGCGCTCAATATTCCACCTCTCCCGATATAAAATAATTATAAACAGCAAAAAATAATAGATCACGAATCGAATCCACAACGTAACAACAGAATTTCCAAATGAATTTAGCTTACCAAACGAAGGAATACTCGAGATAAGTTAATCTATTAATCAGCTGACGAGAACATTTTAATAAAGTCAACAAATCTGCCGAGTTTCCGGCTTTCGCAGGGCGTATCCAACGTAATCGGCTGAACTGTCGAATCCTGAGTGTCTCACGGGACAAGAGTGCGAGTTTCTCTATGCAAGCAGTTACCCAAGAAAAACAATTTAATTCAATTTACCCCGGTCATGGCTGTGCGAAAGGCGGCGGAAACACAAGCAGAAGTAGGAAGAACAATAAAAGCGGAAGCCAGGAAGAACCGCGGAGACAAGGTCAAGGCCGCTTGTCCCTCGGCGCCGAACTACTAATTGCGTTACACCGTCAAACCTCCTTGACAGTGCTGCAATTAGCAGTAATTACTCCCATAAAGGACAGGGGGAAAAAGTAGGGAGAGGCTAAAAGGAGGAACCAGTTAATTGAGACGATTGAACGTCGACGATGAAGAAGAGAAGCTCAACTTTATAAATGTTATAACATTTATATATATATAGAGATATTCTTACCATTATTACGTTATTACAGTGACTCGCAACGTTTCCCCATAGATGTACAATATTATCGCGTGCGTTTATTTTTCATAAACACTTGGACGATTACGAAACGTAGCGATTATGACTACTATGAATTTTCTACTACCTAATATATTATTTCCATTATTTTAGTAACCTACTGCGAATAAAAATTATTAACGCAATCTTGAATGGCATTTAATGGAAGGGACAGAATAATTGCAGCCTTTTTTCCTAAAATTAATTTTCTCCTGAATTTACTCTCTTAAATTTATACTCTAAATTATTACTCTCTTCAATTCTCTTAAATTTATATCCTCAATGTTAATTATAAACCGTAGCGATTACGAATACTATAAATTCACCCGAATTTTGTTCTGACATCTAATGTAATACTTCTATCAATTTAGTAGTCTATTATAAATAACTCTAATCAATAACCAAACGCTTGAATAGAAATTAAATTAAAACTAAAAGCCCTAAAATCCAATTAGAGAACGAAAGAAGAGCATTCGCGGTTCCTTTTCATAAACCTAGCTTTCTCGTCAATTTTCAGTATTACGGCACAATCTGTTTAAATTGGACTCCTTAATCCTTTGACTTATAACACCGAGCTACACTCGTGGTTTAGTTTATCGACCACGTACAATGAAAACATGCAGTATTTCGCAATGAATTTGAATTTATTTTATTTCAATTTGTAAGATCGCGAGATTGATAATTACTAAGTAAGAATTTCGTATAATATTTCAGTGTTTTCCATTCGATGTAGCGTTATAGTAACAAATAGTCAATATTTCGGTGGATACGCTTTGAAAAATTCGTAAGCCAATGGGTTAACCCTTTTGCGGACGAGAAGTAATGACACTTGCGAGAGTACTTTAGTTTTGAATTCCACGACTTTGAGTTTTCACGCTTTTGAGTTCGAAACCATTTAATTTCCAACGATTTCAAATGTTTATTATTACGTTAAGTATTCATTGCATTAAGTTCTGTGCTTTAAAAGTCGACATGTGTTCGGAAAGCCAAAAAATGATTAGGTGACTATTTGTCCACGCTCGTCCGCAAAGGGTTAATAGTAATCGCAAGAAATATATCATAACGTTGAGAGCAGATGCTGAATTGAAATAAACTTCACACCTACGCTCCCTTAAAACATCATTTCCCTCTTTCGTTCTCTCTTCCAAGCTTTCTTTTCTACGCTCGATCCTTTCAAAAATAAATTCTCAAGAAAACAATGCAACCCAAGTGTTTACCCTGTCGCCGTGCGTCGAATGGCCTTTCGATGTATCCACTTTTAGCTCTACGTTTAGAACCGCCCGAGCTCCGCCCCGAAATTATTCACTAGAGCGCTTTAAATTTTGATTGCGAGCTACCGGAAGGATACGTAAACGTTTTCCTGTTATATTTTATTCCGCGACTCTTAACGGCGGACCCGATGCGATCCTGTCGCGAAGATTCCAAGCCACTCTCGCAGAAGTTCGATTTTCAGCGGAACCGATGAAGGGAATCACGGTCTGCTTGAAGTAGCAGTAAGCGAATAGGGGAACGTTGATACTTAAAGCGGATGGCTTCCATGGCCATTGAAGCCGAGCATCGACGAAGCGTACGATAGACTATCCATTCTTATGTAGAATCGTCACGGGGCTACCTCGCCCCCTACCATTTTAGTATCACCTGCAATATTCCCAGTTTACACTAAAATAAGACGACAGAGTTTCAAAATCGATGGAAATTATGTAGGGATTATTTTAAAGTAAATGCCTCGTGTGTTGTTGTAAGGTGCGAGAAGGGAAAGGAAAAAGAAACTCAGCCTTTGCAATAATTACTAGTTTATTACTAATACTGTTAACGCACAATCTCACAGAAAAAACTCTCGCTCTGCACTCGCAACGTCCTCTCGCACTCGACTCTTTTTCTCCACTCCCTCACCCACGCATTCTCTACCCTTGCACGCATTCATTCTTTCTCCTTATCTCTCTCTGCTTCTCTCACTCGTCTCAGACATTCGTAGAACCCAAACAGTCACGTTCACACGAAACCTAGCGCGACCGCGCACTCTTCGACCACACGTCAACTCAATCGCTCTATCCCAAACACTTCTCATTCACGCCTCAGCCAATCTTACCCAAATACAACACCGTTCGCTCAGCAATCGCTCAGGTCCAAACATTCACACGACATTCTGTCTTCCACAATTATAATTAAATATAGCGATACGCAATTGTTCCCCACACAATTGATCTGCAAAATCCAGGTCTAATAAATGTAATAACGTTGGTACAACTGTATCTTCGTATATCATTTAATCCTCTATAACCCGAATTTAAGTTACCCTTACGATACGATTAAAAAAGGGTTAACTTTATCAACTTTGATGGTCGGGTTGAATATAATTCTTCGAATAATCATTGCAAATCGTACGGGGTGTAAAAAAGCCCGTGCTTTTTTACACAATAGGAATTCGAGTTGGAAATTTACGATGCATCTTATAAATGAGTTGTATATATCCTGTGGTTATGCTAGCGAGGAACTACTGTACGTCGGTATCACGACGAGAGCGGAATTTTAATGGCGAAGGAAAAAATCGTGGAAAGATTCGCGTGTGGTGCTGCGAGTTTGCATCGCAACGGAGGGCAAAAAGTATTCTCTCGCCGCTTTTACGCCCACTCAATCGAAGCTGCAAAACCCGCACGTATGCTTTGGCGCGTAAAATGGAAGCAAAACAAGCCTCCTCTCTTTCTCTCTCTCTCTCTCTCTCTCTCTGTATATCGCGTAGCTAAAATATTGCTGGAATCACCTTGGAGAAAAAAACAACGCGCTCGATGCAGTTTACTCTTCTAATTGCTCTCCGTTCCGCAACTATCAATCTTCCCGATTTTTGCGATCGTCACAGGTTACTCTCGTTCACGAGTTCCGCTCCGCACGCGCGCGCATAAAATACCATTTCTCGTTTCCAAATTGCGTTCCGGCTATCAACCGAAGCTTACAATTGTTGGATTTTTTTTTTCAATAGCCGCGATAGATCTTTGCTAATCGATCGCAGGCCATCTTTCGAAATATTTCTCTTGTTATTTTCTTTTTTTTTAAATTTGTGTAACTGCATTCTTTACCATTTGTACGCCGAACTGCCGCACAATTGAACATCGCGTGAATGTATCAAGTTAGTTAAGAATTTCTGGCCATTAACCCTTTGTCGTACGAATTTTTCTATGACAATTCGTCGAGACGTTGACTGGTTCTTATTTTAACGCTGCGTAGAATGTTATACACACTGAAATGTTATAGTTAATTTGTGTTTGCTAGTCTTAAATCTTACAAACTGAGATTATAGTGACGAGTAAAGTTAAAGTTATTGAAAGGTACATTGTGTTTTTATTCTAGTTAGACCATAGTTTGCACCACGAGTGTAACTCATCATTGCAGGACAAAGGATTAACAAAGTTTTAGGAACATTGCAATAAACTATAATAGTTGAATCTCTTAGGCAGCGAATTAACAATTCTTGCCAATTCATTATTAAACTATCAGGTTGCTTATTGTTGTCTAGTGGGAAAATTTGCCTTTGCCTTTAACCACGTATCGCGCATTAATTATTAAATTTTAACTGGTCCAAATAGGATCAGTATTCGTCCGTATCGAAAATGCCGCTAATTAATTAAAGCTAACAAAAAATAATTCCCCTGCGGTTCGCCAATTAACGCAACTGCAAGCGAATATTATTGAAAACGCCACAAATTTCCCGAACAACCAAACGCGTGCAACTTACTCCAATTTAAGATTAAAGATCTACGAACGATCGGAAATTAAACTTCGCATCTCCGTCCGCGATAAATTCGCGAAATCCGTTGATCGAGCTTCGATATTCGAAGGGTATCAATTTGTAACGCACTTACGGATTAATTTTCCATCCGAAGTGGCTCCGTGTTCATTCGAAATCGCGCGAGCCGAGACTCCGTGTAACCCGACAGGGTTGCTCATTATTTTCGCAACACCAATACGCGCGTTGTAATTAATAATCAAACAAACGGCCCGTAATTGCCGATGTATTGTACATTAATGAGCTACCAAGTGGCACAGGCGTACCGATTAAACGCGTTAACGCAACCAATCGTATTTATCCATATAGAAAATTAGGCCAGGGGTATGGGAACAAAGGCGATCGTTACAAATCACCCGGAAACGATGAATATTTCAATAGACTGAAGGGGTGCGCGGTGGTAGTAATGGTTGAAGCGTTCTTACTTTATTTAAGTTTTTATTTTTCACTTGACGCGACGCGGGGGCAACGGCAACACGCACTGATTGAACTATGGAGCATGGAAGTCGAGACAAGACTCTCTCGCGAATGCCACACCCTGATTCTTCATGAACTGAACCCTGAACCCTGAACTTCATGCCTTAGGGCCCGCGAGACGATTATAACAGCGACTAGCGTGGTGGTAACTTAGTGACAACTTGTAAGCAACTACAGTATACGTTTATTCTTCCGCGACTGTAAAAGTCTATTCCGAATATAACGTTTTGTAGTAAAAGTGCTCGAGAGTTCTCTTTACTTTATAACAACGATTTTGTCCAAGTTTCGACGAAAAAGCAGGCTGACACAACTGTCGTTACTAGACTGTGTACTTTTATGCACTTATAGAAGATTTAAGTATGCAAAGATTTGGGGAAGAATGCAATCAGTTAAGTATGTACAATGTATTCGAAGTATAGATTTGATTTTATTTCGAGGGTGAAGCAACTCTTCATTCAGATCCCATTTCTTTAATTGTATTAATAGAAACAGGAATTTCAGCGTTCTCCAAAAATTTCGCAGTCCCCTGCGTACTTCAAATTATAGCGTTTGTCAAATTTATTAATGCCCAGGCGCGTGGAAAATGTCCCACATTTCTTTTTATACTTAACTTGCACGGAGGAATTTTCTAAAACCCACTTAAAAAAATTCTAAAATAAGAAAAATAAGAAATCTCGTGCTGCAAAGAGTTAGCATGAACTTACCACCTATTTCTCTTCGGTACAAATAGAGCCTGCTCCGTTCACACTGGATGTTCACTTTGCATAAATCGCGGATGAAACCCATCTTTGCACGCCGTCGCCGCGACGCACATCCAAAGCGTAAAGTCTACATTCGCCTATACAATTCGTCCAGATACCATGATCGATGTTAGAAGAAAACGGTGAATACGGCCACGAGAACACACCGGCAATTTTCCCTGTTTATATTTTACGGGCCGTTCATCCCGTATAAATAATGGCGGCGGATAACGTCGGACGAAGTGTGCACTCGCTCGCGGCCGCGTGCAACACGCCGACGGCCGAGTTCCGCGCACGTATTCATGCGGAAACGTCGGTCAAAGACGCGGAGTCACGCCAACCTGTGGGTCCTCCGCTGATAGGCGGTTTGGTAACTACCTGCCCACCCTCGGACGTTTACCCCGCTTGCAACAGGGTTTCTCAAGCCACTTTAACTTTCCAGTGATTAACCATTTCGCTACCACCGGCGTATACCACCGCACAGAAACTTTCGAGAAGCTGTGGCTCTTTAAAAAATAGGCCAGCAAGAAAGATAAACAAAATATCAGACGCGGGAATAAAGTATTTAATAATATCGACACTAAATCACACTTTTCGCACTCCTTAGGATTTTATTAGATCGTTGCGTATGAAATGGCATACGATTTTAAGTAGCTCAAAGTTTCCTTTTTTTCTGGTCGTTAACCCCTTCGCTACGAAGGACGTATATATATATATACGTCCTGGAAAAATTGGACCATCGTTGGGTTAAAACACGACCATACATTGTTTCGCATCGCAATGATATTTAAATTGTTATTCGTGTTATTTTATAATTCAATCCGGAATACCAAATATCTAATTATTTAGCCTTACGCTATTCCTAAATTTTACGAAAATTATCTTAACTCGTGCATTAGAAATAGTTTTTAATTTTATGCTACCATAAAGAAAGTGTTAATTAACTAAAAGTAAATGAGATTTACTCTACATAAACGTAAGACTTAGAGCTTGTTAAATTTAACACCACTGATAGATCGTAAATTACTTTAAAAATAAATAATAAATAATGAAACGAAGGGAACATTGTGTACAGATTAAATTCGAATGAGAAACGACATTTCATATGCACCAATCTAACATAATGAATTAGGTATAAAGTCTAAAATCTACACAAAAGGGAACACGAAATAAATGACGATTTATCCGTAGAATAATTAGTATGTAAGTTAAACGGTAGATAACAATGTAAGGATATGCGGATTCTAAGTACCCAACTCTATTAGTACTTGCAAAGATTCTATTTACTTAAGTTCCCCAGTCCTGCGGAGTTTGCTGTAAAGTGAATACGGTCGTCCGTGATCAGACTACGAAGTAAGCTTGACTGCATGCTTTCAAAGGACATTCGAGGCAAATCGTAGCTAAATCGTGATAAGAATATGTGGCCACGATACGAGATTATTCCTTGCCCGTAATATTCCAACTTACACCAACGTTAACGCAACAAAACATCGGATGGTCCGTTCGAAAATTGAACTAATTATAATTCAAACAATTTCTCCTTCCAATTAATTACTTATATAGTAGAAAGTAAACACGAGAAACTTTAATTTGAACGATAATTTCAGCTTCGCGTCATAATATTGGGGATTACTGAATAAAAAAATTGCCTTACAATATTCAACTAATTTGTACCGAATATAATAAAAAAAAAAACAGCAGTGCTCGGCTAACGCTGGCATACGTAACGAATAAAATAATCGTAGCACAAGGGGTTAAAGTGGTTCGCGATGCAGCGCAATAGTAGCACAGCGCAGAGTCGGCGTTAGAATGGCGCAACAGCTTGTTGCTAGCGAGAAAAAGCGGTAGCACTTGTCGCAGGCGGTCGTTTGAGAGACGCTGCTCTATTGTGTATACCTGGCAGGCTCGTAAACCTTGGCAGACTTGAGTGCACGCAGCCGGCCGGTTTGCGCTTGCAGCTAGTGCTCGAATTAGGAAAACGGACGTTCAAGAGAAAGAAGAGACTTCTTTTTCTTTTTTTTTTTTTTTTTTCTTTAAAGCCCCAACGGTAAAGAACAGGAAGCGGTGTGTGGCCTGTTGCCAGAGGTTCCGCCAAGAAAACTTTCAATGAGCCACTTTCCCTTCGGCTTCGCGGATAACGTTCTAATCTAGCCGTGGGCGGGCTTCTTTTTATGCAAATAGCTTTGCCTGCTTGATCATTGGCTGCGGATATCGTTATGGAACCCGTGATCGTCTCGAGATGACTCGATAACTTAGAATACGCGAACAGGGAACGTGGAGAAAAAGAAGAAGACGCATGGCGGTAAAAAATACTTAATAAAAATATTCGTTGGACAAAAAAAAGAGGATTCTTCTTAGAAATTCTAATAGCCGTTAGTTAATTTTGTTAGTAGACGTATCGAAATGAAACGTACAGGCATTTTACGTACACTTACTCGAGAAGTCTTCCGCAGCGAAAGAAAAGGGGCAAAAGGAAATGGAAATTGAGGGAAACTTATTAGTTGAAAGATAAAAGAATTGTTATGAAGTTCATTGAACAAAAGAAATAATAATGAATGTAGAATTCTAAATGAAATATATTAAGACCGTCATTTGACTGTGTTAAATGATAGTGTATTAACTTAGTATTAAATAATTATTGAGGATCTTTAGATTAGGAAATGAAGATCACCCAACCACTAATGCAGAAAAGAACTGTTTAATGAAAATAAAAGTTGAAAAAATATACAATACAATGGAGGCGACAAACCTTACAAGAAAACTGCTTGTTCTAGTCGCTATGGTTTTCGCTCGACTGACTTCTGCCCAGGAAAAAACCTTATTATATAGGGGTCAGCGGACCCATGGCTTTTATGGCCCGGCCTGGGCCGACGTCCAGACGCGGAAAACTCGCAGAAGACATTACAAATACTTTCATTCTCAACAATAATATAACCCGTTCCCTTTATTTTTTACAAACGTGTAACGATAATCGTAAAGCATCTCGTTTTTCGAAGATTTACTTCTCATTTCTATCGTACAAATTAATAAACAAAGAAATATGATAGATCGACGAAAGCGAATTGCTTGCTTTCATCCCCTTCGTAATAAAATAATTTTATAGGCGTTAAATAATAGTCATACATGTGACGCTGATAGCGAAAGGGATAAATTGCCAAATTTTGGAATCTACCAATTCGAAAGGCTTAGTCAACGCTGGATTTCGAACGGTATGCTAGCTTGGCGTTGGAAATGAACGCGCTATAAAGCGCCAATAATCGCCAGGCGTATTGAATACCAGCGTTCTTATTTAAGTTTCGCGTAACGAGTAATTTCGTCATTAACGCGCGCCACTGTCGATTAAAGGGCAACAAGTTGCCACGGGTTCATTTGTACAGACGTGGAAAAACAGGCTTTGTTCGACGTTCGAATGGGCCGAGTATCGCTTGTCGAGGATTTCTCGATGGCTTTAATCGAGTTCCAAAGGGCAATCATAGATTCTGATTGCTGTTTAATAATTCGAACGCGTCCATGTAAACGTGCTCCGATCAGACCGTAACGCAATGCTGCTTCCATATCGTGAGCACGGACCGTTATATCTTTTGCCTAACTCGAAATGTACGCACGTAATTAATGAGATCCTTCGCTGCTAGAAATTTGCCGCTGCTTCAGTGAAACCGATATTTTCTATACCTTTGAATAACAATACAATTTCACAATTACGACATTCGGACAATCAGATTATCGTCTATTATATTGGAGACACGTAAATGAAATCGTTTATATACATCTACATCGAAAATTAATAGTGTATGTAATATAAAAAGCTGCAGTGGCTAGAAAAAGTATCGGCAAATACTTGAATCGTTTAATGAGACGTTTTCTATTTTATTAAGTTCTATATTTCATTTCCATAACAGTGAATTTTTATAATTGCTTAATACTACCATTAAATGATGGGAAAGTAAATACATATATTTCCCATATGCATATATATATATATATATATATACATATATTTTCCTAATTAATCGGCATTTAAATGCTAAAATAAATATAGTCGTGCGCGGATACTTTTTCAAGCCACTGTATTTTTACGCACTTACGAGTAGACTGCAAATACTTATGATTTCACGAGAAATTTGTATATGCGAAAAAAAGAACAAATTTCGCCTAATTATCTTCCGCATTACGCGCGGCGCTCGTTAAATACTATAAAGAAATACGCCGCAGCGAAAGGGTTAAGGGAGACACCCAGTATATCCACAGTACAATCAGCAAATAATTCCATAACCCGATGGAACGATACACCATTCAACCAGTATAACCCAGATACAGAATTCATGAATGGAAGCAATCGAAATCCTCCTTTTTCCACCTTTTTATTCACTCTCATCTATCTTTTTTACCAATTTCCAACCCCGTCCCCAATAAAAGAAACGAATACCGATACACATCCCCCGTCGTTTCTAATTTAAATATTCGATAAACGATTGCTACTTTTCACCACTCGGCGCCGTCGTACCGCGCAGTGTATCGAGCTAAGAGGAACTGAGGGACAAATATCAAATTCGAAGGCTTTATAATTCATTCATGCAGGTGTGCAGAGGATTATACAAATATTCATATTTCTTCCTTTCACAAATACATAATAAATACACACTTAAACCATAAATAAACTTTATCGCGTATTACTGCTACGTTGCATAATATATTGTTGGAATAATATTGTTGGATGACCAACACGACCGCTCACACTGTAAACACCATAGACGCATCCTAAACCAAATTCATCCGACAAACACCCTAATCGCAGTTCCTAGTCATCCTGTACTCCGTACCTTTCCTTAGTCACCCTCTCCCTTGACCGCTGTCCTTACCATTACTCATCCTTCAAAACACAACATAAAAGCTCGGAAATACTTCCGAACGAGACAGAATTGAGTATTCACTGCCAGAGTGCAGACCATAGTTGCACGAATAAAAACCTTTAAGAGTTTCTCTAAAAACGGTGTTGTCAATTCCCTTCGCTCGGAATCCAACAATATTACTTAGCAGATGCAAAAATGTATCTTTACGTTGAGAAGCACTGCTTATTAAACAACAGGCCTAGCTCAGTCACTGAAACCGATGGTCCTTTAACCGTACCAGACCTAAGGGTCTGGTGCAATAAACATATGGAAGGCCAGGGGCCGTCTTTTCTAAATATCGGCGCCAGTTTTCCACGCGTACTTTCAAGAGCGTTCGAAGCGTTCATTCCTTGCTCTTTCGCAGCTGAGTAAAGACGTATTCCTCTAGCGTTCGAAATAAAATAAAATCACTCCGTTAAAATTAAAAAGAGCATTCTTACTCAACTCACAACCCCAATATTCCATCATATATATACGCGGTAAAGTAACAGATAAGCAAAAGTATAAAGAATACAGTATTGTGGAACACAGAATGTCGTGTGAATGTTTGGACCAGAGCGATTGCTGAGCGAACGGCGTTGTATTTGGGTAAGATTGGCTGAGGTGTGAATGAGAAGCGTTTGGGATAGAGCGATTGAGTTGACGTGTGGTCGAAGAGTGCGTGGTCGCGCTAGGTTTCGTGCGAACGTGACTGTTTGGGTTCTACGAATGTCTGAGACGAGTGAGAGAAGCAGAGAAAGATAAGGAGAAAGAATGAATGCGTGCAAGGGTAGAGAATGCGTGGGCGAGGGAGTCGAGAAAAAGAGTCGAGTGCGAGAGGACGTTGCGAGTGCAGAGCGAGAGTTTTTTTCTGTGAGATTGTGCGTTAGTTTTATTATTAATAAACCACCACTACTTATTCGCAAACTGAGTTTTCTTCCCTTCTCGCACCTTTAAACCATCCACGTGGGGTTTACTTTAAAATGATCCCTACAGTATCGATAAAAGTTTCCTCTCTCGGAATAATTCACGATCGTTCATTCGTTTCACTCACACCTACCCTCCATCCTAACCTGAGAACACGTTTACGAATTGACGATAAGCGAGAATAATCGTTTTACTTTTGTCCCCGATCTACTGTGCACCGCAACGAATCCGTACGAAATAAAAAAAAAAAGAAAAAAGAAAGTCAGTCGACGAGGGTAGGATTCTAATTTTTCGCCGCGAAGCGGATCGATTTCAATCCTCTTACCCGCTGCAACCGGGTGTTCCGAGAAGGCTCGCCGCGAAAGGGAATATCAGGATATCGCGTGTCTCGATTGACGTTCGAATGGAAGGAACGTCAGTGGACGGGATCACGCGAGCCGCGTGTTTCCTTACGCGTCTGTGCATGCAACACGGTGGTTGCATTTGCACCCGTCCGCGGCGTATAACCACGGCTTGCCGCGTGCATATGGATGCGCATAATTACGAAAGTGATGTCGGCCGATCCTCTATCCAGGTCGTGTAAGGACGTACGTGTTTTCCCCGGTATCCGAGGCTCCAGAGTACAACGACCACACGCGCGGCCAGCCTTCCACCACGGTCCTTCATATGCGATGTTTAATGAATAGCTCTTCGCTTGGCAGCCGCCGCGCCGCGCCGAGGCAGGAAGCAAGGCGAGTTGACATCCGCGAACGTACGCCCCCGTGAAACCGTGGAATTATTCATGTAACGATTATTTTCCTAGCCCGTGAATAGAAATTAACGCGAGCCGCGCCAAGCAGCGCCGAACCACCCATGAATAAGTAAATACGCAGGGGCCAATTAAGACGGAAACTTTGTATCGATGTTCCTTTGCTTCTTTCGCTGCCCCCTTTTCTTTCTTTCCATTATTGGCATACGACACGAACCGTGTTACTTACTTTTGCCGTGGGTACATTTATAGCAAGGCTTCATTAATGTTAACCGATGCATCGGGTTCGTGCATACGAAACGGCGTTACATTTCTTTTTATAGCGTGGCGTAATTAGCTAAGCGATTTTTGCGAGGCAGTTATATCGTGAAAGGAATGTTAGATGTGTTGCAATGTGTAACGCGGTATTTTTAAATTGGCCAGGAAATTTGGTTTGTAGAAGTTATAAATGGACATCCTGCAATTTTTTTTAGAAATAACGTCAAGTAGTACTGAGTAATAACAATTAAGTATATAATAGAATTTTATTTTATATATACAGTGGCGAGAATATAAATAGGTAAAATTGCTGCGTGAAATTTTAGTTCATTTCTATTTATAAGTAACTGAAAATAGTAACGTCTATGGTTTTTTAATGTGTGAAATAAGTGCTTTGAAATAGCATACTGTAGAAGCAAATATATGCACCATTTATATTGTATAATTGATTGAATTTTACAGCGTTTCCCTATTTATATACTCACCACTGTATGTATAACATAAAATTCTATTTTATGTGTAATTTCTATTATTCAGTAACATGAATATATATATATATATATAATATCTGCGTAGTGTGCCAATAATTAATCGACTATTTTTCAACTGAATTAAGAACATTATTTTATCCCAAATTCAAATAGGCATCTATAATTTCCTCGAAAAATTACGTCAAAGATTATAGAATGACAACACCTGCATATAAAATGGAATAAGTATCTGATTTCTTTTTCAACGAGCTTTATAATCCCTTTCTAAGGTATAGCTGTAATATTTTGTCCAAAATAAACGCTGACTTGGATAAAAAAGGTGAACTATCCATTGGTACACCTAATATATATTATAATATGAGTTTACGTAGCTGAAACTGTGTTAGCTGTCAGCTAATTAAAAACAACACTAAATAACACGCAAATATTCTACATAAATATTTGTACAATGTGACAAATACATAGCAGAATAAAGCAATGTAAAGTTTCACGAATTTCATCATTAAATTTTGTTTAAAAAACGCTATAAATTTTCTGTCCAACCCATTACTCTGGTTTCAGTTTATTACAAAATAACCCCACATTTTTTCCAACGTCCCTTTTGCAAGCTCTAACACGTATTCATTGCACCAAACACATAAAATACAAACAGCATCTGTTGCTACGTAACCGTACCTATTATTCGCCACTAATTCTACTTTACGCTCAGTGGAAGATGATACTTTTATATACGAAACAGGATATATAATAAGAAACGCGTAAAAGACGAAAGTTGCCTGCTCAGTTTAGCCATAAACTCTTGAATAATCCTTTCTGCAAAAGTGGCTTAAGACGGTCGAAAGATTTCATCGCGCTTTATTACGATTGTTTTCCTTGCTTGCGGCGCAAATGTACTTATACGGCTGATACAGAGCCGGGGGGAAAGTAGGTCCTGGCAGCGCGAGGCTTGAAGTGTCACTCGATCGCGAAAAGTTTGAAATTTGCACCCCGAGTCCGGGGCGGCGGCCAGCTCAACGCACGGTAGTGCAAAGTAATTTACAACCGGCCCGGCGTATACCATAAAACTCAATATTTTCCCTCGGTGCCCTAAAAGCGCGTCACTTTAAAAGTTCGTAATCACCACGGAGCTACGCTGACAAGCAAGATTAACGTTTAATAGCTATTCATCGTGGTACCGTGGAAACTCGCAAAAAATAAAACTTTCCGCGTATTTTTCCCTCGAAACAAACGCGCCGTAGGAGACATTAGACGTAGCCGCAAATTTCTGCAATTAAAAAACGCTGCTCAGGCAACTCCGTAGTCGTTCGCGAAAGTCTACGTGTCGCGTTTTAAATTGCAAATATTAGGTCGTCTCGTTAATTGGTGACGAATTTTATACCAAAAAGATAGAGTTAACCCTTTGAATGTGGCGCGATATTCGTATGATTCGATAATAAAAAATGTGCGCATAATTTACTTGTACAAAACAGTTACTTGTGAATAAATTAAGCTAAAGTTTAAGATAATAAAATGGTAGATTACTGTTAACTTGAACTTCCTAATGTTATGAAATTAATCTACGTATGTTGTATTATACAAAATCGATGGAACATATATATACGCCTTTCGTAGTCAAAGGGTTAAACAAGTATGAGAAAAGTTTTAATTGAAAAGGAATTTTCGATAATGTAATAATCGTTATATTTGATAGAGGAAACCTTTCTTGCCTAGCTTCGGCCCTCTATTTTTATCGTTACCGTACTTTTAGACCAAATCGTGATCCATAATTTAAATTCCGAATGAAAATTGAACGAACTTTAATAACTCTCGAGCGCAAAGAGAAGAAAATTTACTAATAAACAATTGAAATCTAAAAGCGTAGCAGTGGAAACTTTTGCGCCGGACTGTATCCGACCGTAAACTGCGCAACCAGGATAAAGGATAACGATTGCACGAATGTCCCTTTAAAAATAAAACACGAAGCTTTCCGCCTTCATTATTCCAAGCCTCCGGAGAATTCCACCGCTGTTCTTTCTCTCTTAATTCCCCGTGATTGCGACCGCACGTCCACGATACACCGGAAACGGACTCTAAATTCACTCTTGAAACCAACTGACTGATTAGCTTCGGTCGTGCCGGATCCCTATTTTCGATCACGTTCCACGTTGATCAGAATTCGATCAACGAAGCCCCCGCTCTCTGGAAAAGAGCACAACCGCGAAGAGCGACAAAGATGAAACACAATGAATCGGATTGAGTGAGAGAGAGAGAGAGAGAGAGAGAGAGAGAGTGTGTGTGAGATAGAAGAGCGATTCGTTTGACCCGAGCGAGTTTCAGTAGCCCGGTCTCGTTTGACCCGTTCGCCGTGTGGCCACTCTCGCGGGAGTTGCTTTCATAAATGGCCAGGCGAAACTTCCCGCAAAACGAGTAAGTTTTAATTTCGAGTTGACGTTCGCCTCGCAGCCAGCCAGTAAGAAGAAGGCCGGGTTTAATAACCGAGCGCAGTCGTGGCCGCGAGACTATAACTTTAAAAGTCGAAACGAAATTTTCTACCACCGCAAGAGTTGCAACTTTGTCGCGTGATTTTCTGCCCGCACCCGACTTTCTACGTCCGCTCGAATACTTCGTAGAATTATTATTAATGTCTACAATCACGACACCGTTTTGGATTTCTTTAGCTCTGTTTCTTCTTTTAGACGAAGCGTTCGAACAACTCTAAGCTTTCTACGATTAATTATATATCGAAGGATGTTTCGACACTTATATAATAATAATAGTAATTATCCTATACTTTACCTTTTGCGAAAAGGGGGGAGGAGACTACGGTGTTGCTCGAGGCCGCGAAGGAAGCATTTTTCCGGTGATTTATCGCGCCCTATGGAGGAGCTGGTCGAAGGAAAAGGGGAAATTCTGAAGCTGAGTGTACGTAGGATTACGACCGATTCACCGACCATTCTCCCGGTTAAGTACCCTAATATCTGTGACCGAGTTCGATCTATTTTCTGCACGATAAAGTAACTCGAAGGGACTTGGGCGGATCCACGAAACTACGCGAACAATATTGTTAATAGATCGCGGATATTTACGCAAATTCATATTACTCATTTTATTAACCATATTAAAGAAACTGGAGCTAAACGAAAGCTTGTTTCACCCTCAAAATACGCTAATGTTTATTATAGTTTCAATATTAGGTAGCTGCAAAACCCTGTCCGAAAAATATCGTTCTTAGTGGTATACTATAATCATTAACAATACTTGTAATCGCTTTTCGTCCGCCTAAAAAGAATACTATTTCCTCTTCCTGTAAGTTTTCATATTTGTTGCTGAAGGAAGAGTATTTTAAACTGACAATGAGCTAATTTTAAGCGTTTCGATTGTAGTAAACTTACAAAAATATATTGTACAAGTTTTATACAGTTTGTATAGAATTATATGCAAAATATCCCATTTGAAACAGTTCACCTGATTAGCTGCTAATCTTTTAATCGTAACCGTTTAATATAAATTTTGCAAGCAATTTAAATAGTATCGGCCGGTAAATATACTATAAAGTTATATTTTACAGTATTAACCATGTATTAGGTCAACCACTCTGTATAATTATTTACAATGTGTACACAAAGCCACTCTGTATAATTACTTATAATGTGTATACAAAATTTGATGACAGAATTTATGCAGCAAATTAATCTTTTTACACATTAACCCGGATTTTGCAATTTTTTTATATACGTAAATTCACACCAATCTACGGAACAAGTAAAGACAGTTTTATAGCAGAGAAATAGACGAAGAGTTGAAGGGAGGATTAACCGATTTTCATTATAAATAACGGGGTCATGCGATATTATAAACGGAAGGGAGATATTTCACGTTGATTTACGTCCCCGTGATTTTTAATGAAAAGGGGGGTGTTATCCTCTTTATTGAAGCGAACCTGCGCCAGAGCGTTAACGGCCAATTCCTCCCAGTTCATAAAAACATAATTCAAGTACCAATGGAGAAGTTTCCAGATCCTTTTAGGGATCCATAAAAAATGAACATCTTCAGCTGCTTACTCGCCGCTCAAAGGGGGGAATCACAGTAACTCCTATCGCAGTCTTACCGAGCAATTAAGGATCTTTAAGACCCTATTGCAACTGCTTCCTTCCACTATCATCACTAATTCCCCAATTAATCTCCTTCGCCATTCATCCATTAATCACTTTCCCGCGGAATCCATTGCAAACGCGACGACTCTGCGCAACGCTATTTCCTCCAAGCTTACTTCGAAGCTAACTGCATTCCTAGCAATAACTCGATATGTTACGGACTCATTCGAGAAGCCCACGTGAACTCCTCAAATATTCGTCAAAGCGTCGCGTCTCAGTCCAACGACTGATTACGCTTTCCGTGTTGGACAGCAGTGAAAGACTCGGTGCTTCTCAAACGGACTTAATCGTCGCGAGCGACCGGCGCGAATAATATTCATTAGAAATTCTTAGTATATCCAGTCGTTCCTTCCACGACTGGACGTCTATTCCACGACATCCGCTTCGGCTTCATTTGCTCGGCTGCAACATTTTCCACGCTCATCCGCCAAGGGAAACCCTTCGTCACGTTCGCTTTGGAGCACTCCTTTCCTCGTTATGCACAAAGACAAGGGGATAGTAACGGTTGCTTCTCTCGCTCATCGAGTCTCTTTGCGCGTTGGTGCGCGACGCAGATGGACACCGTGGTTGTTACGTATGTATATCCTACGTTGCGTTTCTATTCTGGTCTCAGGAGCATTGGTTAGACTTCCTTGGCTCTCTTCTTGACGCGTTTGATCCTTTATCTTTCGCGATTATTGTCCACCGTGAGTTTCAACGACGAGTTCTTAAACCATTTGCATCGTTGTGTACACGTACAATTATTCGCATGGCGAGCGAGCAATCATTTCAAATAGTCAAATTTTTTTAAATGAAAATGTATGATAATATCAAAACTTATTAAACTGCAACTTTATTTTAACGTAAATGTTACGAAATGCACGGTGAAAAGCATTAAAAGGATTGTGTTGCTGTGTGTCTGACCAATGCTGTTCTATTTCACTTAAACTCTGTCTGATCAATCTTCCCGTAATTCTACTTGTAGAACGAGCTTGAAACGTACTTGAAAGCTATTCACGTCACATAATTTCTCCTTCTACATCTTGACATCTTTAATTTAGTATGAGTAGTCTGCGGATATTCGTGTATTTATGCAACATTTAACTGTGCAAGATAATGTAGAATTTACGTAATACGTAACAATATGTGAAGTATCTAAAGTTCAAGGCATGTTATGATATTTAGAAGACAATACACACTTTCAATGAAATTATTGTAACAAATAGGAGCTTATACATATTTTACTTTGCATAAACATCCACAATTTAATTATGACTTTTTCATACTTCGTACGAACACCATGTGACAATGGCTAAACTGAATATTATGATGCATTATAATGAATACACATCATAATACATGTAAAATCTGAATCTATGCAAAATATTCATAGCAATGTACAAACCATTGTATTGCAAGGGTAAAACAGTGTCTAATTTGAATATTGTCTTTAATTTTATTAATAAAACTATAATTTTGCCCAAAGATTAGCAGTCTAACAATAACATACTAAACCTGCTACCAGGGCCACAAAAATCACAAATCTGTATAGAAATTCTCTCATTAACCCTTTCACTATAAAGGACGTATATATACGCCTCAAAAATCTGAACCATTATTTGTTAAAAATATACGTATTCACATTTTATAACATAATATAATTTCCATTTTAATTTACACATATTCCACCGTAACTAATTTTGCGAATCTAGTAAATACTTATACTCGTACTGCTTTTGCTACCATAAAAATAATCCCCAACTGTATATTGGGAATTCTCGTAATTTGAAAACATCGCAGCGAAAGGGTTAACCACTTACCACGCAAAACCTCCCAACTCAACTTCTGAACTGTCATTAATCCTTTGGTCAACGATAACGAGTCTCACTCGTTCTACGATTTATAACGCAGATTCGACAAAAAATAAATATTACTGAGGATAAAATTTAATCTCAGCTTCGTGTTACAAGCTTGGAGGCTGTAAAATAAAACGTGCCTCGAATGTTCCTACGATCTGTACTTCGCACGATATAAAATCAGGCGATAAACGTACGTTAGCATGCGTAGGTAATAAAACAATTGCAGGACAAGGGGTTAAGAAATCCACAAATATCTCCCCAAACCATCCCTCGAAATTCCTTCTTTTATCCATCAATCGTCCCAAGTTCTTCCACGGTTAATCTCCACCGTGTAATAAAAGGAACGCGATGAATTTTAAATGGGGATAATGCAGAAACGCGTTAACGTTTCGGTATCCAAGCAGGATCGGTTATCCTTGGAGGAAGTTAGAGACGTCGGTCTGGTCGTGGCGTGGGCAAACGGCTAGCTTCCGGTCGGGTCCTCTGCTTACGTGTCCGTTTCCGTTTGCAGTTTCCGCTTTTAATAGCTGCTGGCCAGCTGCCCACCGCTAGGATCATACGAGGCCGAAGGCGGCAAAGGGTGAAAGGAACAGGTGCTGGCTAGTTGAAGCGTCAACTCGAGATCGACTTCCTTCCCTTCCCTCGTTTCCTATCCCGTTGTAACATTGTTCTTCCGTATCGCACGCTAGAAGAATCCGTCGAAATTGAAATGTCCCCTCGAATTATTCGAACAATACGCAGCAGCGTAGAATATAATTTGGAGTTAATCATTCCAGGCGAGTCGATGAAATCCTTATCAGCGAGAAACAATGGCGAATTTTGCCAAGGAAGCTATCCGCACAAACGAGTTAATTTCTTTCGCGAGATGGATTTTAAACGCAATCATAATATTTCGTGGCTGACGGAATTCAGTGGCAGGCACGTTTTGTTTGCAGGCAGGCTTCGAAAGCATCGGGAGGAAAATACACTCGTTAAACCCGGATGGAATCGATAATAATGTCGGTTTGCGTTCCACATCGGTCCGTAATCAGTCAGTTTTCAATTAGCGAAATGAAATCAATCGGGCGCTCGGCTTGCTGCGCGTATTGTCGCTGACAGCGGTGGCGACGGATAGAAACGAAAAAAAAAAGAAAAAAAAGGGGGAAATAAAAAAAAAACATCCACGGCCGCCGCGTGGACGTCATAAATATTTCCCTTCGACGCTGCCAAGAAATACTGCAGCTCCGCATAAAACATTTGCAATTCAGATGCGCCGCAGAAGTTCGAATCAACTTCGTCGAGGACCCCGCGCTCGTTTGTATACATATTTCAACCTGTCCTGCTCCTCGAAGGGCCTCTCCGTGCACTTAATTTTTCTTTTCAACGTTTCCCCGCATATCTTTGGCCGTCCCTACGAACGGAACAACCTGCTGCAGGAAAAGAACGCCGCGTCGCGAATTTATTCCCCCGGCTAAGTTTACAACGTGAGACACGAATCGGAATCTTGAGGAAAGTTTCCAAGTTTCCAAGTTTCCATGTGCAACAGGGCCTTTGAAATGTTTGGCAAATTTTGGAGACAGTTTGGGTTTAAACGTCGAGATCATTGATCGAAATGATTTACACGATTTATTGCATTTATTTCCCCATTTTGCGAATAGATAATTTTAATTCCTTGAGTGGGGAGGGAATATTTTTAATTAGGTATCAGTAGATCGCGGATTTTTGTGCAAAGTACCTTCTTTCGTGGTTAATATTATAGAAGTGGGAGCTAAATAGAATGTGGCTTTACCTTCTAAATATTATCAATTATACTGTATTTCGAATGTGTTGAATATCTTGTATAGTTTTACATAGTACGCTTATTAAATTTCCTATAAATGAATAAAAAATCCGTTGTCTAATTATGACTGTATATAGTATCAGGTATTATATTACCGTTTAAGTAGCACCATTTTGGAATATAAAATGCTAAAAAGTGTTTGCTACTGTCCTATAGCGTTCTTAATATATCTTTTCAATTTTACAATGTATATATATTATATTAGGTGTACCAACAAGTAGTTCCCTATTTCTGTAAGAAGTGCAACGTACAGTTTAAATTAAAAATATACTACTGAGACTCGAAAATTGGATTTTTTACTTAAATCACGATCTGCTCTACTTAAAGGCGGATTTACGTTTGATCTTGTTTTAAAACAGAATATTGAATTTGATAATAAAAGTGGATTATTGCTTGGTACATCTAATAATTAAGTAACATTCCTCGTATTCATAAATCACTCTACTTTTCCTCATTCTTGTAATAATACGAACCTCTTATTCGAACCTAACTCGAACGATTAACGGGGGCAAATATATTCACTCTTTCCATTTAAAGGGAAAGGAGAAGTCTATTAAAACTTTCAGGAAAAATATTGCAACCTAATATTATATTATAATATGAATAGAGCACATTTTGCATATATTATATTTAGCACTCAGTGTGCATCGATTATTCAAGATTTGCCCAAGACTACATTACGTGCGATTTAAGTAGAATAAGGCGCCACTGGGTAGACAAATTTCAAGTAGAATAAGGCAGCGTTGGTCGAGCAATTCTTAAGAAAAATAGGGCAACGCTGGTTAGATAGATTTTGGGAAGATATATTGCTCAAGCAATCCTTCAATCCATTAAGTATAATAAGACAGTTCAAGGCAGACTAGCCGCAAGTAGAATAAGACAACGCTGATCGGATAAGTTTTAAGTAGAATAATACGCTGCGAATCAGATAAGTTTTACTAAAAATAGGGCAACACTAAAGCGGCAAATTTTAAGTAAAATAAAGAAACGGTCTGACAATGCTTAAATGCATAAAACTTAATATTAAAATTACCAAGGTGATCAAAATAACCCATCTATAATTTCATAGGAAAATTGTATAAATTTACAACGATGCATGCTTGAAGATTTCCTGCAAGTAGTGCAAGTGAACAATTATTTTCCTAGCCTTATGTATCTTTGCAAACATTCTACCATTTTAATCACCTTGGCGGAAATAAGTATACTTTAACTGCCAGTAGTCTTAGCGTTAATTTTCTTTTACAAGATTTGCACGTTTAATTTTCATTTTTACGTTAAAGTTTTGCACTTGCAGCCCGGTTTAAGACATTTTCATAAACTTACAATTGAACGTCGAACGGTGTTTTCGTGAAAAATTGTAAGGAAATGAATAAACGATAAGAAAGTGGCTAATTTCGCGCAACTTGTGCGTTTGGATTTGATGAAAATTCTCCTTCGAGTCGGGCGAGTCAGACGGTCCAAGAGAGCAATATATCTTCATGAAACGTCGACGTTGAAGGCGTCGCTGGAAACTGTGGCCGTAACGCGCGTCACAGCTGTGTAATACTAGCCCGGGGAAAATATGTTTCCACGGATTATTCGAGGGAACCCCGGTGCATCTCTTTTTTTGCGAATAAAACGCGATCGGACGCGCCGGCATCGGAAATTCGAGCGACGTCCCCTCGAATCTACATATTTCCGAAGAACAAACCGGGGCTCCTTCCAACACGAACGAAGCCTCGATTTCTTCTCGCAAAACGATTTCGAATTGAGAATGAACTCTGCGATGTTTCACCAAGATTGTCGAACAACGTCATACATAAGTAAAAACGGATGGCGTAGGGGTTGACATTTTCCCCCTTTCTGCATAGTGAAATATCTTGGATATTAACCCTTCGGCTACCCATGCAAATTTTCCTGTTTTCCTTCGGTGCATTTTATTGGTCTTCACGTATCGTACTTTACCAAATACTCTACCAAATTTTTTAAAACTATCTTTAACGTTAAATAAAAATTTTCAACAGCTGCGAAAATAGATAGGTGATTGACCAGTTAGGCATTGCATATTCAAGTGCTTGATAATTCCAAAAAATTAACGCTACACAAAATTGAATGCACGATAATGTGACCAATACATTTGAACGTTACAGCATTCATGTCATTTTGCATCGCAATGAAAATGAATGCAATAGCATTCACCTCCGCGAACGTGTCAATCGTAAATTAAAATTCTAGTTGTAGTTCATAAGAAAATTCACACACCATTAATCGCAAACTACAGCCGATTATATTTCGTCTAACATTTGCCATAACCACAATTTAACTAATTAATAATTGAAATCACACAAAGCGTCGATTACTGGGTATTTTACTCTATTCATTCATTTACGCGAAATCTGAACGTACAAATAAATAAACGCGTGGTGAAATGCCAATAACAGGACAGCTTAACCTGATTCAATTTTTTTTTTCAAAGTACACGCTCGCTCTGTAAGTAGTTTCCGCGCGAACTCTCCGATTTCCATAAGCAGAAACTTGGAAAGGAAAAGTTGCTCGATCGCAGTCGGGTCGTCACCTTCCCGCGAACTTGCCACGCTCGCCCCGTGCATGGATTAAGGGGAGGGCATCGCGGTTATTAACCTTACACCCCCTCGCGCAAGGAGGAAGCGCCCCTTGGACGCGGCGGGGCGGGTTGTTCACGAACGAGGGAAGAAGGATAAAGAGGAAAATGGAAACGGATTACGGTGCAACCAGTCGATCAATCGAGGGATGAATTGCACTTTAACGGTAATCGGAAACCGCGGAAGGAGGCCCGGACCGAAGCCACGAGACACGAGACTCTAACGAGGGCGAGCGAGATACGCCGGCGAACGGAGCGAGAAAGAAACGCACGCACGGAAGGTAGAGGGTAAGAAAAGATACGCGAATCGATCGGCGAGTTAATTTGATCGCTTCTCGAAGGGGAAAGAGCATAGAGAGAGAGAGAGAGAGATGGGGTTGAAATGGAGAAGGGGTAGAAAGAGGAGAGAGAGAGAGAGATGGGGTTGAAATGGAGAAGGGGTAGAAAGAGGAGAAAGAGAAGCCCAACGCCCAGAGGTGAAGCTGATTTACGAGGCCGAGAAGTCTTCCCTTTTGCGGTGGTGAATTGTTCCTCTGCCACTTCTCGTGCGACGAGGAACTCGTCTTTTAGACGCCCTTTTGCTGCCGCGCTTCGCTTTACCGCGGTGCAATTGTTACGTAATTTAGTTTAACTTGTTCACTGTGCATGACACCGGTTAACTCGTCTTATGGATAACTAATGTTTTCAACGTGCTGTTCTTTATAACTTTCTCAGAACTTCGTTATTTTCTAAGGTACCTTTGTATTTCTATCGGATACACGTTGTTTTACGTTTATATTCGTAGCAAATAAAATTACTCTAAAGAATGTTAATTCCATATTATTCATTTTTATTGCTGCGTATAGACAAGCTTCTGACTGAAGAATTCCACAGCTAGCGGATTAAACATTCTTTATGTGTAACTGTATTGTTCAGCATTTATACTTCGAGTCGCTATGCGATTGAATATTGTATGAAATTATTCAGTTGGTTAAAAAATTCTGTCGCGTTTAAATCTTTGGTTATGACTTCGATCTTCGACGAGGAACGTAAGATCCATTGAAATACATTATTTAAATACATAATTTTGAAATTACTACAAGAAATTAATTAAAATATACGGCTTAAATATTGATACGCGTTGAAAATATTAGAAATCGAGTTGCTGTTTCATGAAACTCGTCCGCAAAGTGTTAACTCTTTCACTACGGCAGCTTAAAATTCGAAAGCGTTTCTAATGCACAGGTGAAGGTAATTTTGATTAATTCATGACAAGGAATTAGGACAAATATTTAGATACTTAGTGTTATTGATTTAATTGTCAAATAATACGAATAACAATTTAAATATTATTGCGACGTAAAGGAAAGTATAATTGTGTTTTAACAAACGATGGTTCAGTTCCACAGGACGTATAATATGCGTTATTCGTAGCGAAAGGGTTAACAATCGACACCAATATTTGCCGAACAGACAATAGAAATCGACTCGTAACTTTCACCCTATCGCAAAGATGCTTCGCGCAGAATACCAACATGGAATTAAAAGTCCGTTTGATTTCATTGGATACGCAAACATCCTTCGGGCTAAAAAAACAAAAAAAAATAACGAGAGAAACGTGACAACTGGAGGAAAGTTCGTAAAGCGACAGGCAGAGCGAGCTAACTTCCTCGAGTTCGCTTCAATCTCGCTAATTAGGCATGGGAATGATATCAGTTAATATTCATTAGCCGGTGGGGAAACTTTTCGTATACACGCCACGTACTCTTCACCCTTCCCCCCTCTTCCGCTGTGAACCCTCTCCTAACCCGTTTCTCGTTTTATTCGCCCGTCGCGCGTAGCTATATCCTTTCTTTAAAACCCCTCTCTTTTCATATTAAACTCGACCAATTAGAGTAATTGAAGAACGAATAAACGTGCTCGTTGTTCCGTGCCAGCTCACGCGACCGTGAAAGCCCACGGTGATACCGCCGCTGTGCTCTAGCTCCCCCCCTCCATATTACTGAATTGCCAGTCCACCCCGTTACAATCCAATTTCGTGCATTTTCATAGCGGCGAAACGTGGTCGGAGACAGCCGCGATGAAGGATGCATCAGCGTTAATGGCCACGAATTCGCGAAGCCGACGTGGCAGCTGGAAAAAACGTAACCCGTGGCACGTGTCCTGCGTTCTTTCCACCTTGCAATTCCGCGGCTATGTTTAACGAGGGCGCGTTTTCACGCGGGCCTGTGCTTCCGCGAATGTTCACGGTAACGAAAGAAACCAGTTGAGCGAAAAATACGCGCAGCTGGAATATCGAAACTTTATTATTATAATTTTTTGACGCATCATCAAATTGGATAAAATGTTGTGACGTATTTTAACGCGTTTACCGCCACGGCGATTTTACTTGTTTCAGTAGGATACATTGTAATTATGCGTGTATTACATTTATTTCGTTAACCATTTGCACCTATCAGTATCTCTAGTATACTTTTGCAGTGAGGCTTAAATCGAATTGTTCTTCACTTGCACTCGCTTCCAAATTATTATTATACCTTTCTCCATTTCTTATTTTTTTATACAGGAGCCAATGGAATAATCGAATAAATAATTAATGTCTCCGTAGAAATTCAGCGTTTATCTTTAACACAATAATATACCTGCCTTAAAAATTCCTACCAAAATTGGGGATCAATTATTCGATAAACCTATTTTTATATCTGCATGGCAGATTTGAAATTTAACCTATATTTATTAAACAAAAAAATAGTGAATTACTGTTAGACCGAATCACCAAATTTCTTAACTAATAAAAATACAAACAAAAATTGATAGTGCATTAGAAGCTTGCGTTGCAAACTAATAATAATAATAATAACAAGTGGATAAAAGGGTTTAACTTTTAACGCGTGATCGCGAGCGCCGAATCAAGGAACTTCCGGAATGCAAAATGGAGGAAAACGTGGTGGCAGGTGGCGTTCACTGTGACCGGCCTTTTTTTTTTTCTTCCTTCCCCCCCTTTTCCACCTTTCTTTAATATTTATCCTATGCAGATGTATGAAAATTTTCCGCCGTTCAACTCGAAACTACCACGCCGTGCTGTTTCTCCATTTGCATTCGTCCTTCCGCGATAACAATTCGCCCGGAAGGGCAATAATCACAATGGGAACGCTGCGGCCGCGTGCACGCATGCGTGACGCTCGGCTACGTGTACGCGAATAATTCATCTTGCCGGGAAATTTATAAGAATGGCGGTCCACGGTTCACGATCACTGTCATGAATATCAATCGCGGTTGCGCGCTGTCCTGATTCGATGCAGAAGCGCTCGCGATAACGAAATTTATCGCCAGCCGTGTCAAACGATTTAGAAACTCCCCCTTCCGTTTTGCTAAAATTATAATAATTCCAGCAAGAACATTTATCAACCGACGGCTATTTATCAAGGGGACCTAACCCGAAACCTAACATTTCGCGGGCAATCTGGATCATTCGTTGTTCGAGCGAAATGGGACATTCCCGGATTTATATCCGAATTTGGCTTTCGTTGAGAACAGTTTCGACCCTTCGATTTAATTATCGTTTCGTATAATAGAGATGTTGGTAAGTGTTTCACAATTGTTTCAGAATTTTTGGAGTCCTAATCCTTTGGAACCCTTTTGGAATTATGGTTGAAGCTCATGTTTGTATTTTTTCAAAACATTTCATAATTGCGAAATAACTATAAAAGTGTTGTTGTTAATATTAGTAAATTTAATTTACTATCATTCATTTTATATTGTATATAATATATAATTTAACTTGCGCCTATTTGATCAATAGCTATGCTTTAAGTGTCCTCAACTCTATTTTCGCCAATTCAATTTTCATTTCATCAAACTCAAAGCAAACATTCTCGCTTTCGAAATATCTAACATATCAAATTCTTCCAAGAGTGAGAAATTTGTATTGTGTATCGTGGAATTGTCGTTGTATCATATTATTAACAAATGTTTCATCTTCTCTCTCAGAATTACAAAAAAATTCCCAACGAAAAAGAGATGCAATTCAATTAAATACAATTTTCAACACCGTAGCAGACTAAAGACTCTCTGCTACTCTCAACAATGCATTAAACATTTCTTTTTCTTTTCAAAACTACGTAATCGTGAAACTAGCTAAGCAGGATTCGTGGGCGTATAAAAAGCTTCCGAGAATCACATTTTTTCAAAGGTTTGCTTCCAGCGGACAGAAGTTTCGCAGCAACTTAACATGCCCTTTGGATATTTATAAACCTCGCCCGATGAAAGAAGCGAGCGAGAGCGTGGCGAGAGAAACTTGAGTGGAAATACATTCTACCGTAGTTCGACGCATCGTTCCGCGAAATTACTTAAGATCGCGGGGCGGATTTTTTTCATAAGACGTAGGGGGAAAAAAAAAAGGAGTTGCGAGGCCATAATGACGACAGAAATTAGAGAGGCGGTGCATGCAGCGTGGCGCGAGTAAAAGTTCTCACACTCCATTAAGTATTTGTGCCGTCGGTGGAGCGTAGGTGTGAGACCACGGCAATTTTCTCGGGGGGTTAAATAGAGAAAAATGTGCCGTGAACTTTTGAAGTTCGCACGTCGGATCGTTTCGTATTTTTCCTCTACACTCTTACACGATCCCGTCCCTTAAATTCTTCGCCGCGGCGCCGCGTCTACGGTAAAGTGCAACCCTTTATAAACAGCAGCGCGAAAATTGTGGCAGCAATTTCGCCTGCCTCGTCAGAGAAAACCCTTGCATACCATAAATAATCATTAGACTGCCGGATGTTCATGCAAATGCGTACCCCGACTCGCGAAATTGATCGGATTTTATACGGGCTTGGCTAAAATGTCTTCGCGTATTTTATTGACATACGAGCCGCTCGTTTGCAGAGTTAATTAACTCCGCGAAACGGAAAGTGGAGAAAAATGACGAAGCAATGTATACACCTATTTAAAAATCCCTTGTAATATTAAAATTCGAATGAATACCGTGGAATGTATTATTAAAGGCGGAGCTTTCGTCCAACGGCAGATGAAAGACATTAGCACGGCCTTTTTAAAGATTTCTTTTAACATTGAAATTGAAAGAAGCAGCGTAGACTTTTTATCTAACGACATATAAAATGTGTAGAATTATATCCTTGAAATGTACATTAATATTCTTATGAATCGTTCATTATACCATCATTTCGTGGTGTTAAGCTCGATAACCTAAATACATAATCCCTACTATGTTTGCATATTTTATGTCTCCAAACGTCGCACGTTTCTTACTTATTACCAATAATTAAAAACGACCCGATCACAGGGAACACCGAAATCTCGCAAAACGAAATCGATAACCGGTAGAAATAACACGAGGCGCGATTAAAACGCGTGCGATTTTATTCGCTTCGATCGCGTTTCGTTATCGGCCTATGACACTAAACTGATCCCGACGAGCTTTCTCATCGAGCAACAACAGCACCATACGAGCGTACACGCGCGCACGCATATCCATAGAAGGAGAGAGAAAATTATAATTGACGTACGCGGCCGGTATTTCAATTTACCCGGGGTAAAATAAATCGTCCACGCGATGCGGCGAAAGAAAACGTTGAAACGAGCCAGCCGATTAAGAGTTAAAAATAACCTCTATGAACTACTTCTTTTCTTCTTCCCTTCACCGAATACCGAAACCCTTGGTTGCTGCATTTCCTCCTACGACAATCCACCCTCCCCCCCCCCCCTCTAGTACCAACCATTTCTTTCGCCGCTTTTTCGATTGAATGGCAGCCTCGCATCGAGAATCCAGCACGAACGCATCGATTCGCCGACATTAATAAACAGCTCGCGGAGATGCTGAAGAGCGCACCCGGGAATAGATCGAAGAAATTCCCTAGGCGGGATGAATCGTTTCGCGTCGTCGGTAAGGTGAAAGGGGAACGAGGCACGTTCGTCAGACGACAAGCGAACAGAGGATGGGAGGGGGGAGGGAGGAAGCGGCGGCAGATATCCGGCAATTTTTCCGGTCACGATTTAAAAGTTCGCGTTCGAGTGTTCCGTTATTCATGGCGGAATTATTGCCTGCATTACCATTTAACATGGTTAAGAATTCCGGGGGTAGAATCGTTTCCGAGTGGCGCCGGTAGCCACCGGTGAATCGATTCGAGTCCAGCAACCATACACACACACACACAGGCAAGCTACCTCTTTTCTTCCACTTGCCGCTGCACACGAACACATGGGAGCACCTTTATCTCGAGACCGCCATCGTTTCGCCTTTCTTACAGCGTTTCTCTTTCCTCCGCCCTTCTTTCTTTTTTTCCCCCCGTCTCTACCACCCTTCGCTTTTTTTGCTCCGTACTCGCGAACTTCAGGTTTTTTAAGCGGCGTTCCTCACGCGTTGACTCCGATAAACTCCGTACACACGTATCACGTGTCATGTAAGGACACGTTTATACAGGGTGTTCGGTAACTTTGTGGTACAACCAGAAAGAAGAAGTGACTTTATAGGAGGTGTTGGAATAATATTAGTTAGCAGATGCAAAAATGTATCTTTACGTTGAGAAGCACTGCTTATTAAACAACAGGCCTAGCTCAGTCACTGGAGCCGATGGTCCTTTAGCCGTACCAGACCTAAGGGTCTGGTGCAATAAACATATGGAAGGCCCGGGGCCGTCTTTTCTAAATATCGGCGCGTTTTCCACGCGCACTTTCAAGAGCGTTCGAAGTGTTCATTCCTTGCTCTAGCACAGCGGAGTAAAGACGTATTCCTCTAGCCTTTTAAATCAAATAAAATCACTCCATTAAAGTTAAAATTAGGGCATTCTTACTCAACACACAACTCCAATATTCCATCAGGAACAAATAAGTCGAAAACGTAGAGCAATATTTTTTTGTGCGAAGTTTGGTTTTCGAGAAAATCGAATTTGAAGTAATGTTCGAATATAATATAACTCTTTGCGAAGGAAAGAAAGTAATATTTAACGAATTTTCTTTCAATTATTAATCCTCGGGAAAAAAGGTTTAAAGAATTCTTCTCCGATTATTTATATGAGCGACTACTTTACATAGTTATTATTTTATTAGATTATTACTACTTCTCGTAGTAAATTAAATTTCTCGCTGAAAAAATTAGCACGTATCCAAAAAATCCAGGAAAAAATTCAACGACTATAAACAACACCCGTCTTCAAAGGGTTAAATATGTCTGGACTCGACGAATCTCGCTAAATACTTCTGCAACGTTGGCATGCGCAGAAGGTGCACGCTGCTGATAACCCCATAAAGGGTTTGAGTAGCGTAATAATAATAAAATAGTTTCTTTTGGGTTGTGTAGCGCTATTTACCGTACACCTTGTGTGCATTTCTGCGCGATATTTTCCGGCTTATCGTGCAGCCAGGCTTCATTTATTACGCGGACAAGATCGCCACCCCCTTTTATCGTTCTACTGGTCTACGCTCCCTCGGCTCTCAAGATGCTTAATTTCTTTTTACGCCACCAAGCCATTGTTGAACGTCCCGAGTCGCTTCTTTTCTCAGTCGACGTAAAAAAGTAAGGGGGGAAGAAAGGGGGATCGGCGTTCGGGGCAAGAGAAAAGGGATCGTCACGCTTGTGTACACTTGAATCGGCCAACGATATCGCGAACGAACGACGCTAGGCTTGGTAGAATTGATTAAATTAAAATGGTAGAACGATAGCGGGCAGATTCTTTACGATGGAATTTCTCAGTGGAGGATATTAACGCGCTCGGTGATATTACCGTAAAATAGGATGCTATACTACTTTTATGGAACTTGTTAGTTACGTGCGGATGGTTTGATGGATTTTTAATAGATATCTCTGTGCGAAAAAGCAATTTTATACATTTGAGGAGGGATAAGTCCCTATTAAGGTAATTTCTAAGAGTTGTGGAAAACTATAGCGATTATAGAATAAATGATTTATAGTCAAATAAACTTATGCATCGAAAGTTTTACACGCACCCGATAAGGTTTTATTAGTAATATTCTGTTTTGGTTAACCATTTAGTCACTCGTACTAACTAGGTCTCTAGATACTATTTGTATATAGTATTAGGTACTATAATTTACTAGGTAAGGTAGACACTTTAAGCTTATTGCGTGACTTCATCCAATTATTTTATTTTAAATCGCAAAGAAATTATTAAGGTCTCTAAAGTCATTTGAATTTATCGTAATTTTTACAAGACAGGTTACCTTCAGTTTTACACTATACTCTTCGAAGCAAGAAACTTTTCGAACAACATCTGTTCACATATGCGAAAGTAGAGACTTCGAGCTTTAAAATGAGCACAAGTTAATCGTCGTATAATGCTTCTTTACGAAGTTACAGCAGTTTAAAGATCGACAATTTTTTGATCAACATTTTTCCATCCCTCAATTTTGTTCATGAGTGTATTTAAAATATTTAAAGAAAAGTGGAAATTATAATATTTAGGGGTTGAAACAATCCTGTATTTAAGTCCAATTTCTTTAATTCTACTTATAAAGATATTCTGAATTTGCACAAAAATCCGTAGTTTAATGATGCATTATTTTTTAACTGACTGAGATGTACACTGAAATACAACGTTCGTATTACTATCTCTTGAACAGCTGCCACTCGAAGGGACATTATTGCTACTTATATTTTCCTCTCGTTCTTTCAATAATGGCTGTAAAAGTATGAATTTCCATAGGCATCCACGATCTACTAATTAAACTACAATTTGCCCCGCGACTGTAAATCGTCCCTATAAACCAAAGAATTAACCACTTGCGTTGGCAACTATTTAGCGAGTATCTGTGATAAACTTATCCATAGCAATTTTCAGCGATTTAATATCTATACAATTTTCACACCGATTTTCACAGTCAACGAATAAAACATAGTCTCGACAATTGTTCTTAATTCCGCATACTTTTTAACTTCCAGAATTTCACAGTTTTCAGTAGATCCGATTAACGCGTATAGTTGTTATACGTTATTCCAGCGCAAGTGATTAAAACCCGATGAAGTTTAACCCTTTGTGGACGAGAACAAATAATACGTAACAAATTTCCACTCAATTACAAATCCATCACAGACATATTTAATAACGCTAAACGAATTTTTGCTGAATTATTATCGAAAGTGCATATTAGTGTCACTAATCCAAATTTGCTGCTTTGAAAACCGACATTTATCCATAGTATTGTGGGGTGTGTGCGTGAACGGAGTAGTCGCATGAGTGGGACGAGTGAACAGTGTGAATGACGAGTGACTGTTTAGGCTAAGGTTCGAGTGTCGCAACGAAAAGTATCGAGACGGGCGTAGCGGGGTACGGGGTGCAAGAGAGAGGGTGGCCATAGGCAATAGGTTTTTCCAGCCGCAGGGCAGAGAGTTGTAGCGAGTCTTAGTGAGAGGTTGACGAACGGAGAGTATAGTGAGAGATATTGTGAGCAGCGACGTAAATAAAACCATTTAGTTTATTCTAACCCAATGATTATTTCCTACAGTATCTAAAAAGTTTCGGCGGCTATTTGTCTACGCTCGTCCGCAAAGGGTTAAACCATCTTCAAGAACATCCTATACGTACCACTGCCTAAAACCTAAAATCTGCTCCCGTGAAATCCATCGTAACGCAAAAATACCGAATCGTAATGACGCTCCCAGCAGAGACGCATTACCGTGCGACACGCGGAAACAAAGGAAAGGAGAATTAATGAATCATCGGGGAGCAGATTTCGCGGATAAATTCGTCGTATCGCGGAAGATGCAATAAGAGGAACAAACGTGGGATGGTTGGAAGAAACGCCTCGCATCGGGAAGAATAAAAGAGCGATGGAAAAGGGAGAAGGGGGGAGAGGAAGAGAAAAGAAAGAAGGACAAAGTTTCGAGGAAGTCGCGAGCTGATTTTTCTCCCGAATGGAATATCTCGACGCTTTACACAATCCACGGCTACGGCATCGGAAGGGTAGACCGCAACCAGCGAGTAATTACACGACGAGCACTCCCATAGGAGGTTTTCAAAGGTATAGAAGTGAATAAAGGAAGCTGCTCGTTGGACAGAAGGGTCGCCGGGGAATTGACACGAGAAGAAAAGAGGAAACCGTGATTTTCCACTGTACCGCTCGATGAGCGGAGTAAAAATGGCGAGGAAACTCGCGGTGAACTCACAAATCGAAATCACCGGGAAAGAAATAAATCGCTAAGAGGGAATCCACCGTGGAAAAAAACGAGAAGAGTCTTCGTAGGAAGGGGAGGAGAAAGATTAGCCCTTCTTTCGATTATGAGACCCTTAACTTAAGAATACTTTGAGCATCTATAAGAAGAATTTCGTTCGATCGAGTGACTAAAAGTTCAATTAATTAATGTCGCTTTGGTGTTCCTTGGAATTTCCAAGCGTTTGAATTTCCAGCTTTTGGATCTCCAAGCCTTCGAATGTCGAAGCTTGTAAGTTCTTAAGGTTTTCGATTTCCAAGCTTTCGAATTTAAAGTTTTGAATTTCCAAGCGTTTGAATTTAAAGTTTTGGATTTCCAAGCGTTTGAATTTAAAGTTTTATATTTCCAAGCGTTTAAATTGAAAGTTTTGCATTTCCAAGAGTTTGAATTTAAAGTTTTGCATTTCCAAGCTTTCGAATGTCGAAGCTTGTAAGTTCTTAAGGTTTTCGATTTCCAAGCGTTTGGATTTAATGTTTTGGATTTCCAAGCGTTTGAATTTAAAGTTTTGCATTTCCAAGCGTTTGAATTTAAAGTTTTGCATTCCCAAGCGTTTGAATTTAAAGTTTTGCATTCCCAAGCGTTTGAATTTAAAGTTTTGTATTTCCAAGAGTTTGAATTTAAAGTTTTGCATTTCCAAGCTTTCGAATGTCGAAGCTTGTAAGTTCTTAAGGTTTTCGATTTCCAAGCGTTTGGATTTAATGTTTTGGATTTCCAAGCGTTTGAATTTAAAGTTTTGCATTTCCAAGCGTTTGAATTTAAAGTTTTGCATTCCCAAGCGTTTGAATTTAAAGTTTTGTATTTCCAAGAGTTTGAATTTAAAGTTTTGCATTTCCAAGCTTTCGAATGTCGAAGCTTGTAAGTTCTTAAGGTTTTCGATTTCCAAGCGTTTGGATTTAATGTTTTGGATTTCCAAGCGTTTGAATTTAAAGTTTTGCATTTCCAAGCGTTTGAATTTAAAGTTTTGCATTCCCAAGCGTTTGAATTTAAAGTTTTGCATTCCCAAGCGTTTGAATTTAAAGTTTTGTATTTCCAAGAGTTTGAATTTAAAGTTTTGCATTTCCAAGCTTTCGAATGTCGAAGCTTGTAAGTTCTTAAGGTTTTCGATTTCCAAGCGTTTGGATTTAATGTTTTGGATTTCCAAGCGTTTGAATTTAAAGTTTTGCATTTCCAAGCGTTTGAATTTAAAGTTTTGCATTCCCAAGCGTTTGAATTTAAAGTTTTGCATTCCCAAGCGTTTGAATTTAAAGTTTTGTATTTCCAAGAGTTTGAATTTAAAGTTTTGCATTTCCAAGCTTTCGAATGTCGAAGCTTGTAAGTTCTTAAGGTTTTCGATTTCCAAGCGTTTGGATTTAATGTTTTGGATTTCCAAGCGTTTGAATTTAAAGTTTTGCATTTCCAAGCGTTTGAATTTAAAGTTTTGCATTCCCAAGCGTTTGAATTTAAAGTTTTGCATTCCCAAGCGTTTGAATTTAAAGTTTTGTATTTCCAAGAGTTTGAATTTAAAGTTTTGCATTTCCAAGCTTTCGAATGTCGAAGCTTGTAAGTTCTTAAGGTTTTCGATTTCCAAGCGTTTGGATTTAATGTTTTGGATTTCCAAGCGTTTGAATTTAAAGTTTTGCATTTCCAAGCGTTTGAATTTAAAGTTTTGCATTCCCAAGCGTTTGAATTTAAAGTTTTGCATTCCCAAGCGTTTGAATTTAAAGTTTTGTATTTCCAAGAGTTTGAATTTAAAGTTTTGCATTTCCAAGCTTTCGAATGTCGAAGCTTGTAAGTTCTTAAGGTTTTCGATTTCCAAGCGTTTGGATTTAATGTTTTGGATTTCCAAGCGTTTGAATTTAAAGTTTTGCATTTCCAAGCGTTTGAATTTAAAGTTTTGCATTCCCAAGCGTTTGAATTTAAAGTTTTGTATTTCCAAGAGTTTGAATTTAAAGTTTTGCATTTCCAAGCTTTCGAATGTCGAAGCTTGTAAGTTCTTAAGGTTTTCGATTTCCAAGCGTTTGGATTTAATGTTTTGGATTTCCAAGCGTTTGAATTTAAAGTTTTGCATTTCCAAGCGTTTGAATTTAAAGTTTTGGATTTCCAAGCGTTTGAATCGAAAGTTTTGCATTTCCAAGCGTTTGAATTTAAAGTTTTGCATTTCCAAACTACGGAACTCGTAAGCTTTTGAATTTCCAAATATAGAAATTTCGAGGCGTTTGAATTTTGACAATTTCGTGGATATATATCACTATACACGTTAAAGTGACACATTTCTCGAATGATCAACTGCAGGTCCCGCATACGAAACGCTATTCAAAGGGTTACGTTATCCAATTCAATGAAACTTTAACAAAGAGCGTTTGAACAGAGAAAAATAAGTCGATTATTCGTCGTATCAGTCTACGTCAGTGGTGACGAGCTCACGTACTAACACGAGCCACCAAAAAGTTCAAAAGTACGTCGTTTATCCCTACTGCGGTCTTTTTCGATCCAATCGTATTTCCTTTATTTAAAAGAAACTACTTAATTTCAAAAGAAATACAAAGAACGTGCTACAGATATGTGAATGAATTTATATCTCTACTTTTATACTACTGATCTGCTTTTCCCAAAATTAGGGAGCTTTTCTATAAGAACGAAAGACTAATAAAAGCTCTACAAATTTGGAAGACTGTAGCAGAGTTAAATTTTATTTCGCCACTAATGCAGCTACAAAAATGAAAAAATACCACACGTTGGAAACTATATTCATTCGAGGTATTGTTACCAAACGTTGCAATAAAAGTAGGTAAATCTTTTTACTAGTTTGCCTGCAAAAATTAACCCTCTGCTCTCGGCCACCAAACCAAAGAAACGAAATCATATCACTGTGTTACATATACACGTGTAAAGATAAAAATTGTTACCACAAAAATATAATAAATTCCGTTAATCTCGCATTATATTGTTAGCATTTTTCAATGTTCGCTCCCTGAAAATTAATTACGATTCGTATGATATCCGCGTGTACGATTAATAAAAAGTACCGCGTTGAAAAATATTATATTCATTCTAGATATTTCTATCAAATGTTACAATAAAATTCGTCCCTCCCATTTGTTTCAAGCATCTGGTTAAGGGCTGCATTCTATAGTCTAGCGGACCTCGCGTTTGACGCCGCTGCTCTACGCAATCTCATTTCGTTAGAGAGTTTCTCGGTTTCAACAGAAATAGCTTTTTCCCCTTACGGTCCGTACATCTTACGGAATAAAACGAGAAGTCACGTAGCATTTCTTTTTCACTGCCAAACAAGCTTCAGCCACGCGTTCGTCCCAAGTTCGCTCCGCCAGAAGGGAAATGCTGGCAGCGTTGAAGTCCTCGTTAACATGGGCGTTTCATTAAAGAAAAAAAAAAAAAACAGAAACCGTCCGTTTTACGACCATACACGGGTGATCCTTAAGATACATGGTACGAAAATAGTCGTGAAAAAGATACCGTTTCGCTTCGATGCGGATCGGAATTATTCACTAGCTAACTAACTCTCTCCGTTGAAGTCGTAAAGTTGCCTCGTGTTTGCGAGAATGGAAGAGCCCCGAGGAAATGGAGGAGTCCGAAGATAACATAATTCGCGGCGCACCGGTGCTGCAACGCTCATGAATAAAGGGCTTCGAAGCATCGGAATTGAACGAAAGAAGTTATTCTCCGTGGAAAGTCGCGACCCGGGAGTCGCTTTGACGAGTTTCGGCTTTGGGGAACCGATGCTTCGCGAAAACTTGCGCAATCTTTCCTATTCTGGTTGAATTATTTCTAGTTTAACCCTTTGCGCTCCAAAACTTGTTTGATAATACGATCTATCGATAAAATGTATTTATATATGTAAATTTTTCAAATTTATTGCCATTTACGGCTCTCGTGTCAGATTAATATTTTTGGTAATCGTTTCGTGACGAAAATAACTTTTTATCAAAGAAACGCCTGTTTTCGAGCGTTATTCAACGTCCGATTTTTACAAATAAAATTAACCCTTTGCACTCCTACGTCGATTCACAATTGACATATTTAATTGCCAGTTTTAGATATGTATTTGTAGAAGGATATGGAGGGTGATGAGATGGGTCCAGAGTCCGGAATAAAACACCTCCGACTTCTACTAACTATGATAAATATATTTACAAAGATACATAAGCGAAGGGCGCGCGCGGGTGTCCGAGTCAATCCTCGTCAGAGTCTACGCCGTAACTGGCCTTCTTTCGCCGTTTGGCCGTGAGGCTCGTTATTTGATGACCTGACATGTTTGGCAGCGTCATCCCTGAGCCGCTTTCCCTTTTCTTATGTGGAAAACGACACGGCCTACGATACGAGTGTACATGGGCTTTCCCTGTACAGTGTCCTTCATAGGCTAAAACTCCCGTTAGCCTTCTCCATATTAAATCTCGCGATATAAATGAAGCAAAATTCAACAAAGTTCCAATGCTAATTTCAACACAATTAATGAGCAAAAGAAGGTTCTTACCAATTAACTGTGTGGCGGCTCTCCTGCACCCACCACTAGAGGGACATACGAAATAGGCTTTCTCGAAAGTACTCGCTCCAACTACCTCGTCCATATATATACCGCCTTTAACCTTCCTTCCAATATCCCAAAGTAAGGCAGGGCCTGCTAGGTAGCCGCACTGATGAGTCCACTAGCAGGCCCAGCACGAAATGCAACACCCTTCCTTTTTCCTATCCTATCCCCTCTCTACAGCTCCACAACTGTCTTTTAAAGTACGTTTCAAATAAAACGTTTAAAATAATAGATAATCCGAAAGTTATTGGAAAGAAAATTGAAACAAAGTTGGAAGCGCCAAAGGGTTAAAGAAACAAGTCCTTCTCCTATTCTTCGTCATTTTATTACACCGCGAAAGGGTTAATTACAGAAGCTGTGAGAAGATAAACGAATGAAATCGTTTATCAATCCGAATGAAAAGAACAAGTTCGTTGCAGTTCTCCAAGAGAAGAAAATTTTGAAAGGAAAATATGTACATAGACACATATAAAACGCGGTGGGTTTCTGCTTAAAGAAGTCACCCTATCATTTGTCTATCGTGTTTTTTTTCAAAGAAGAGTAGATCGTTAGTGGATCGCAAAAAATGCAGCCACTTTCCCTTTTAACGGGGTCTAGTTTTGATTTTCTTGTTTTCACTGCTCCCCTTTCATTTCGCCGTTGGAAGGGAAAGATGAAAAAGAAGTTGCTCGCTGCCGACTTCCGCCGACCTCCTCTGAATAATATTATTCCCGCGGCACGCGTTATTTAAACTCTGTTCTCGTCGAAAAATCTTAATTTAGGAGTGGCAGCGAGCGCTATTTAATTTGCATGCTGTTGCAAATGAGAACGTTGCACGCGCATAACAGCGGCACACACAACGCCGCGGAAGCAAATTTATTCCGAGTTCTTCCGACCAAATCATGCCGGATTAAATGGATTCATTAGCGCAGCCATGGCATTGTTAATCTGTATGTTGATCAAGACTACTTAACTCTACTGGTTTCTTAATACCTGCTTCGAAAGTAATTTGTCAAATGATAACGTCTAATGACGATGTCTTCTCGGCTTAAGGAAGCATTTCAATCTAGACATGAATTTTTTAAGCTCTCTTTACTATTTTGTTTAAGAAAAATGGTAAGCTGTTTCGAATTGGGATTCCGCAGATACGTTTACTAACGTTTTAAGCACGCGCAGTATTTTTCTCAAGCCAAAATTCCGGAAATCGAACGAGCTATAGGTCACTGAAAAAAGTTGACGTGATTGCAGCCGTTCTGTTAATCGGGATGATAAATGAAAAATATGGTGGCACTTCAAAGTTTCACTTCAATGTTTCGATGATCAATGAAAGAATGGCAATTTGCTTCCTTCGTAGTATAAATGAAGCAATATCTAAAATTTTTTAGTAGCTCCAACAGCTTATCTCTAATCATCTCTATCTACTTATCTCTAATTATAGCTCAAGTATTGTTTATGTTATTGTGCGCAAATGCATCGTCGGTACGAGATACTGAAATCGTCATTAAACGGTTAAACGTATAAGAAGTAGCGATCGTTTTGTTCAAATGCGGAAAGGTAGTGAGTCTACTTCTAAAAATGTGAAACAATTTATTGAAGCCATAAAATCCCTACGTTATACGTTACTAAAAGCATCGGAATACTTTTTGCAATAAAAGCGAGTTTTATGTTAAGTGTGGTTGTTGAAACTTCAAAGAAGCGATAACTTCGAAGTGTCCATAATAATTTGATCGCCCACAGCAATTTGTTTTGCAGCACTTAGAAAGGGTTGCAGAAATTGTCAAGCAATTATTGAATATATCAATATATCGTTAACCATTTTGGAACTTACAGATCATACATTTATATTATTTAAACGTACCTAATTTTGTTGTTATTCTACGGGTATATTTTATTTAATATACTATTACAGCAACGGCAATGAAAAATGATTGCAAATTCAAACGCCAGGAAATCCAAAAGCTTGGCAACTGAAATACACGAGAATCGAAAACCTTAAAAATCCAAAAGCTTGGATATCCCTAATAATCTCAACTTAAGGCACATAAAACTACAATAAACTTTCTTCGTAATGAAATGAATACTATTTTCTCACTCACAAATAAAATTTGAATGTTTATAAGAAAGCATCTAATAATTTAGAAAATTCTGTGACGAAATGAATACTATTTTCTCACTCACAAATAAAATTTGAATGTTTATAAGAAAGCATCTAATAATTTAGAAATTTCTGTGACGAAATAAATACTATTTTTTAACACAGAAATAAAATTTGAATCTTTGCAAGAAAGCATCTAATAATTTAGAAATTTCTGTAACGAAATGAATACTATTTTCTCACTCACAAATAAAATTTGAATGTTTATAAGAAAGCATCTAATAATTTAGAAATATCTGTGACGAAATGAATACTATTTTCTCACTCACAAATAAAATTTGAATGTTTATAAGAAAGCATCTAATAATTTAGAAATTTCTGTAACGAAATGAATACTACTTTTTGACTGAGAAATAAAATTTGAGTCTTTGCAAGAAAGTATCTAATAATTTAGAAATTTCTATAACGAAATAAATACTACTTTTTGACTGAGAAATAAAATTTGAATCTTTGCAAGAAAGTATCTAATAATTTAGAACTTTCTGTGACGAAATGAATACTATTTTTTGACTCACAAATAAAATTTGAATGTTTATAAGAAAGTACCTAATAATTTAGAAATATCTGTGACGAAATGAATACTATTTTCTGACTCACAAATAAAATTTGAATGTTTATAAGAAAGCATCTAATAATTTAGAAATTTCTGTGACGAAATGAATACTACTTTCTGACTCACAAATAAAATTTGAATCTTTGCAAGAGAGCACGCAATAATTTATGAATTTGCTCTTCTAGTATTATATATATCAGCCTTTCGGCCTTAAAATAGGCTTTGATTTACATCTTTGGGTTCACATTTTATACATTCATTGCATTGAATTCATGACCTACATCCACTAATCTCGTCTTAATCACTATCTCATCCCTACGCGACTACATCTTATACTATTTCCGATCTATTTTCTACGCTACATTATTCGTTTGCTCTTCTAATACGTAACATGGAAAGTTGATAGAAAATCTCCGGTTTTACAAGATCCCATACATGATCCTCTCCGATATAAGGCCACGCGTGTGTCCCCCAGAAATCTGAATCCGTAGAAAATCAATCGGATATTAAGGAAAAGTAGGCTGGATCCGCGACTTGCGAGGGAACGAGACGAAGAAAAGGTGTGTTTCAATCTCGCCGAAAATCTCGGCTAAATCCTTTTCAGATTCTCCCACAGTTTTTTTCCAGATATACGAACATTTTTTCCCTTAAGGAAAAATCCACGTACCTCTCTTTCTCTCTCTCTCTCTCTATTCATTCGAACAAAGCCGCTTCTTTAATTGTGGCCCCGGATAAAGCGTGTTTGTCGGCGTTCGAAGCTTTTCACGCGGCTGTCCGACCTAAATCGCCGGGGAATGCTTTTTCCATTCGTTCCCGCGACCACGCGCCAAAACGATTCCCTTCGGCCTGTTTCGGAAACGCGTCCGACGTGCCTATTCCACGGAAACGTACGCGAACGTGGAGTACAGACGATCGACCCACCGACAGCTTCCAAATTTACGACGGACCAAACCTCTCGTTTTCTGCCAAATTGAAACGCCTTTCGCGAAAGTAATATTTCCCACTACCAAGCAGGCGAGCCTGAAATACACTCGTCGAGAATATTTACGAATAAGCGAACAGACTGTTGAAGATCTTTCTTTGGAAACCTATTGTCTTTTGGATTATTGTTAAGTAACACACGTCGATAGACTTGCGTCGAAACAGACGTACGCTAGCGGTTAAAAGTTTAGAATCGTTTCGTGGTTTATATCTATACGCTCTCTTCTAGAGTTCTTGAAACCTGCTCGCAAAGAATTGATCGAATCGAGCCAGTGTTTAACTAATTTTAGAAGTTCTGAAGCTTTATTGTAGCAAAAGCTTTACGACATTTTAATGTCGTAATTAATGCAAAAAATTTAAAATATTTGTTTGTAAGACAGCAACGTATCTTTCTCAGATTAGAATATGAGAATTAAGGAAGGTTGATATCTACTGAATACACGAATAAATCTTTTTATTCGATCACACTATTAACTTTCAATCCAAGTATGTATAAATAGCATTGCATTTGTGTACGAACCCAATACTAATATGAACGAGAAAATACTTACTAATGTGAACAAGAATTAAGTGCACCATTCTTTCCATACTCTCTCTCTCTCTCCATTTTTCCCGTACTTCTTTCCTTACAACGTCGCGCAGTTACAATTCACAGAGACGGAAGAGGGAATTTCTGTGTCCCGATTTTCAGGGAGCAAATGCGCCAAAGATTCCATCGAGAAAGTAAAAAAAAAAAAAAAGAAACGTGCAGGAAGACGCAGTATATAAAGCTTCCTATCCGAGAATCGCCGTGTACCGCGGCCAAGATATAAAACTACAAGAACGGGCTGGACTTAGACGATATTTAGAAGTTTGGATCACGGCCCAACGATCCTGGATAGTCCTTCGAATAAATTCGATCGGAAATCCCCCGTACGCGTACCGTAATTCGTTCTTGACGTCGTAACGAAGACACTTCTATTATGGATATTACAAATAAGCTCCGCTTAAAGAACATTACGCGAGCACCGCGAGAGGGAGGATGGGTTTGGAAAATCGCATAAATATACCACGGGACAGTTGATCTGCATATTTGGCAACGGCTCGGTGTCATTATCGAAAATATTGGCTGGACAAAAGATCGTGCCGTTATGCGATATTCGTGGTACGGCCTCTCTAACTCTTTCCGATTCATTATTCTCCGGAATGGAATTTTAGCGCTAACGTCGCGAGTCGGAACATGGCTCGAGTTTCGAGTATGATTGAGGAGTATCCGAACCGGAATGCTTGAGATAAATACGAGGATCTTGGGGGGGGGGGGGGGGACGCAAAGGTTAACAGAAACCGTACCGATTTGAAATACAAGGATTTTCAGGGGGCATTACGAGATGTTTTAGGAAGAAAACGTTTGGGATAAATCGAAGGATTCGAATTATAATGATTTCGGGGGGAATAGAAGATATTTTCGGGAGAAAGTGCTTGAAATAAATCGAAGGATTTCAAATATAAAGATTTTGGGGGATGCAAGGTGTTTCAGAAATAAAAGAAGGATTTGGGTGAATTTTATTGTGGACGTACAGAGATCCGCATTATCTACGTCTGTTTTAAGCGGAAAAGACGAATTTGCATGAACTTTTTGGGGAGAAATGAAAGTTCTAAATGATCTACATATTTTCTAAGAAGGAAAGAAACATTTACGTGATAATTTTCAGAAGAAAATCAAAGATTTAAATGACCTTGTATGTTTTTCAACCAATTTGCATCGTAGCTCTAAATACGCGACCAATTTTACAAATCAGAGACTTTCGGTGTTACTTGGAAATTACGTGTAATAATCGAATCGAAAGATAATATTATACATATGTATAGTAGTGCAAATATTATACCTTTCCTTAATTAGTATAATATAATCTTTAAAACGATGGCTACATCATAAACACCAGTAATTAATAATAAAGAAAAAATTAATATCGGTCATTCTAAACGGATTATTTCGTTCGTAAATGCAAATGTATTAAAAAAAAAAATACAAGGATTTAACTGTTACTGAATCTTCACTGTCACTCGTTAAACCATCTAAATTCGCTATCGTTTAAAACCTGTCGCAAATTTCATCCTACATTCCACCATTGCAACATTGTTCGTCGATAATTACACCGCGATACTCTCGGCGCGCGCGGAGAGAGAAAAATCGTTCGATTAGCGACGAAGGAAGAAACCGCTACCATACGCGCGTTGAATTCGCCCAATTTTTCGCAGTGCTCCGCAAAGAAAAAGCTCCGAAAAGCTTGAAAAGCAACCTTGGCTGGAAAACATTCGAACGAGCAGCAGCCACTTACGCGGCGCATCCACATCCTACATTTCGATTTGCTGAAACCCCCGCGAAAGAAGCAACCCGTGTGCCGTGTTCGCGAGTCCGGTGGCGGAACGTGCATTTGGATAAGTGGCCCGCGAATGTCGAGGAAACTTGCGATACAATTTCAGCCAGCAGCGGGTAAAGGGGAATCGAATACGCGAGGATTGGGACGCGAAGGAATCGAGGAAAATCAGCGGGGCGTCTGAGAGGGTGTACGAGCCACTGGAGGAAACGTATCGCGCGCACCGAGCGCGGATTCCGCCATCCAGCAAGAGAACTGTTGACGCGTGAGCAAAGTAAAATTGTGGTGAAGGCAACCTTCTGGTATGCTCACTTCACACGCAGAATTGACGGCGCATGAATATTTAAAGAATTGGATTGCGAGGCACTTGAGATCGTGGTTTTGATAACAATAACACTGTATTTGCTATTACAAGTCAAAGTACTGACGAGTGATACAAATTGATGTGTCGTTACGGTGCGCGAGTTATGAATTATTGGTATAAGTGACACTTGAGAATTCCCGTTTGCTTGTAGATTTGTAGTTCTTGTTTTGATTGACGTTTTTGATCTAACGATTGGGAAGAAACCTCCCTTGAAATCACCTCGGTGGCGGTGTCGTACGGGAGTTGATCATGTCTCATTGGATATTGACGGGAAGGTTTAATTTGGAAGGAGAAATTTGTGTTTTCCTTCCATTGGCTGAAAAAGTGTGGAAGGCGTTAGCCAAGTGCCCGCCTCCACAGCAAACGGGATCTCCAGGTACCGCGAGTACCTACGCGTGATGGGTACGGAAATTCCCGGTCCCTTGACCGTAGCAGGCAATAACCTTGGGAAGCTCTTTGATTCTAAAATTGCATGCGCAAATTAAGAAGATTAAGGTAGGGTGCTAATTCCCAGTTATGAGGGGCTATTGATTCTAAAACTCTTGAAATTACAAAAATGTTTCAATGGCTTCATAAAGTTATTCTTGCTAGTTTTCCCTTAGCTATTTCGTTTATGATTAAGTTGCCCTGAGTGGCTAATAGTGCTAGTTCTTTACGATTGACAATCTTTACGATTGTCGTCGCAGATGGAGACATGAAATTTAATTTTGCCTTTTTAAATTGAGGGCCTTTGTTACGCAGTAACAAGAACCATCAGCTCTCGTTGCATTAACCCTTTGCGGACGAGACGTAATAACACCTATGGGATTACTTTAGTTTTGATTTCCACGTCTTTGAATTTTCAGGCTTCCGAGTTCCAAACCATATAATTACTAACGATTTCAAATGTTTATTATTGCGTTAAGTATTCGTTACGTTAAGTTGTCTGCTTTAACCTCTTAGGCACGGCTGAATTTTGCGCGGTGCTGTTTCCCTGTACGGCAGAGTTCGACGCGAATTACGCGTAAACGATACAACGCTGCAACAATTCATACCTGACACTAGCGTATCAAAAATAAAGGCTGTATATTGTTAACACTGTTATAAAACGTTGTGAAGGCAAAAAAAAAGTGTGAAACGAGACATATGGAAACGATCAGTTAATTCAAACGGTGAGCGAGTGAGTCACTAGAGTGAGTCACTATAGTGGCGCGTCGTAATATAAGATGACATCCGCGAAAGCCACTATAGTGGCGCATCGTTCCTAAGAGGTTAAAAGTCGACATAGATTCAGAAAGCCTATTGACTATACTTAAACTTAGTCTTATACTGTAGACTATTTGTCGACACTCGTCCGCAAAGTGTTAAACTCGCGCGCAAGGCAGACGGAAATGCACTGTCATTAAGTGGAAACGCTGGAACGTATCCGGCGCGCGCAAAGCTGCACGCGTAACGCTGAATCACGCGAATACTTCGAACTCCTTGCGGAATCCTCGGCTAAATTCATTTCGGCCGACAACTTCCGCGGGACGAATCTCTAGGCGCAATCTTTGCGCGGGTATTAGAAGGGAATATGGCGTAACGCGCAACCACGAGTCGCTTTTCGAAGCTGAGGAATTAATTAACGCGAACCTAGTGCTTTAAACTAACTATACGTTTGTTTCTCTTTTTTATCCATGAGAAATTGTTTTCGGTTAAAGATAAAAGTTTTCATTATCTCTCGTAAAGTTAATGGCATTGAAAATTTAATCGCCGTGAAAGAGGAGAAACTTTTAAGATTTTTATGTTTATGGTAGTATATTATAGTAGTACATTATAGTACTATATTGCGGTAAGGTAACAAGGAATTTGTAGTAACATCTTCATGAAAGTATTTCACCGTTTCAGAATGTGGAAATCCTAATGAAAATGTTGAGATTAATATATAAATTAAATTATAATATAATATATACTATATAATATCATATAAATTATAATATAAATCGTAATATAATCTAAATTATAATATATATTATATATTGCATATAATATATTATGTATAATAATATATGAATTAAATTCCATTGATATAAGTAAAAGAGAATGAGAAATAAAGGTACCAAAACTTTCGTATTCACCTAATACGTATGAAGTGTAAAACTTGAAGGCAATGATTAGACTGCGAATATTTATGCAAATCCATATCTTCGTTAACGTGAAGGAATAGAATTTAAATGGAGGGTTGTTTCATCTACGAATGCAATATTGCGCATTTCACTTCGAATATTTTGTATATTTTTGCATATTACGTGCATTTTATGCCTTTCTGCATACTTGAATTTCTCATAAATACGTAAAAATCCACAGTCTAGTAATGACTGTTGCAGAACTGTCGTAAAGTGCCTCGGCACCTTTTTACATCCAAACAGAGAGAGAGAGAGAGAGAGAGAGAGAGAGAGAGAGTTCTTCGTTTTATCGATTATGGTTGCAGCTCGTCAATTGCAACCGAGTTGCAAAGCTTTAACTGGGTTTACGATTCGCACGTGACAGCCACGGAAAACATACGCAGTGTACAGTTGCCATACTGCAAAACGTTACTTTAGAAATTACCTACTTTCTTAGCACACAGTGACTACAGTTAGCGTGATGATTGTCGTAAACCTTGCTGGAGCATTACTACCTTCCGTCAACGAATCTCTGAATTAGAATAGCAAATAGCAGCTCGTAAACACGCGCCAGCGTTTATATTTTCCTTTATGAGTTTCGCAATTGAGCGGTTCAAATGAAACGTTATTTAAGCGTCGAAAAAATAAACCAAACAATTTCTCCTGCGAAAGAGAGAGTAAATTTTAAAAAAGAAAAATTGTGAGCGCGAGTGTAATTGAATCGGTGAGCCGAAGAATAGTGCAACTTTAAAATTTTGTACCTCATATTTTCAGCCTCGCAATTGCAACGCTTCTTATACAGAATAATTCTTAGTTATGAGTATTATACTTCCGTAATACATCTGCAATATTTAATAACGTTTATGCGTATATATTGTTTATATTGTTTACGTATGTTATGTTATGTTATGCAATGTTTATATTGTTTATTATTCACTCTCTTCAAAGAAATTTATACTGAATCAGATACGACTAAAAAATTGCATCGACGAGTAAAATCAAAAGTGAAGATGAATTGGAAGTACGACTATGAAACTACGATACGGAAGAAATATATGTACAATATTTTACGTGTATGATATGAACATAAACACATTGTACACAGAATAAGAAATAAAATTTGCGCCGAATGTTCCCCACATCATTTCTTTATTCGTGGACGAATATTCCATAAGGATACTTTAAGTTCTTCTTTCTATATTGTCAATAATAATTCAACCACTAGACAAACGGATACATTAAGTCTTTATTTTACTTCACACGTTTCTATAAAAATAAAACCACCCTACAGGTTTCTGTTCTGAATTTCTACCGAATTCTAAGCTTACATTAACCGATCTTTTATGTGTCTTAATTCCTAACCAGTTGATAACTCGTTAATAAGCCCAATACTTTAACTAGCCCATATTTACACCCTAGCCTAATATTTCGATCGCTTTCTTTACGGCGTAGAAAAAAAATCTAAGAATACGTTACCATCTACGTAGCTGAAATTGTAATAAAATTCTCGCAACACCAATCGAGGAACACTGCTCTACATTCCGTATCGTTTTCCCCCATTTCAACTGCTCGATTTCTACAAGGATTTGCTAGTAAATAGAAGAATCGCGACGAAGAACGCGAGCAGCCATAAAACGCGAGCATTCACCCGGCAACTCGGCCCTTAGAGTTCACCCCTAAAACGCGCAGTTTCGTTTTCGAGGATCCTCCGTCGATTCTGAAGAGACGTTCGAGATTAAATCGGCTTTGCTCCGTATTCACATGTTTCCTGTTCCCGACAAAGGCGCGTATTTACCGAAAGATTACGAAACATTGAACGTATCCGGATTTCGCGATGACTAAGGTCACCGGAAGAGCTTTAAGTACAGAGCTTCGCGCGAAGATTCCTCCGCAACGTATCCCTCGAATATAATATACGTATACGAGACGTACAGAAGACGAATGGGTTCCGTTTTTCTCTTTTCTTTTTTTTTAGAGACCCTAGATACTTGTTCGTGCACTCTTTTTTTCTCTCTCTTCTATTGGAAAACTTGAACCAGATCTTGGGCGATACGATTCATGCACCGGAGCGAATAATTTGCATAAAAGACAATAGCAGAAGAGAAAGCGTCTACTGTGGAGAATTGATAAGTTGACTCGCTAAAGTACTGCTTATTGGTTATATAATGGGCTTTATGGCTTATATAATGGAGTTTATTGGTTACGGAGAGACTCCGACACCGTTATAAAGACAAAGCCGGTGTATTTTTATTTCCCATCGAAGCGGTAAGGAATTTATGAATGGAAAATGCGCCAAGTTAACGACGAAAGGAAAGAAACCTTGACGCGATGCATTTTTTAAGGTAGTCGACGTACATTGTTGCGTATAAAATGACCGATTCTATATGGTACAAAGTTTTTTAGCTAGCGGTTAATTAAGAATAATATTAAATGACGTTTACTTTGCATTAATATAAAGATTGAAGCTTGTTGAAGTTGAGATTATTAATAGATCCTCGATTGTTTCACAATGAAGCAAATGAAAGTAAATGAAAGAAAAATGAAGTAATAGATAATGAAAGATAGTAAGAATAGATTTGAGCCATAATTGAAAGTCGAATTCGAACGTGTTCTCTTTGGAATATTTTTCGTGACTAAACTTAAATCGTAATGCAGTGGAAGCTGCTTTATTATTAGTATTATTTATGCGTGCATAAGTATAATTTGTGAACGAACAATTCGACTAACAATTCTAACATAACTTCCACTACCATAAACTAACAATTCTTACATTGAAAATGTATTTTACAGCAGTCTAAAAGAATCGACAATGACGGACTAACAATTTTACTTCAATTTGATATTTGATGCATGCTTCTATAAATTAATTAATTATTGGAAAACCTTAATCCTAAAAGACGTGCTGCACTTTTTAACGAACTTTAATTCCTATCCTAACTACAGTTTCAATTTGTACGATTCGGATCCAAATACAAATTACGTACGATATTTTAATGTTTAGTATTCGATACAGTATTAAAGTAGAAAATACTTTACATTCCAATGAAAATAATCATCAAGAAATACTTAATCTGTTGACCGTGTAACTTCTTACAATTAGTCAGAATTTTCACGCACAGAATTGAAACTTAATAAGGGAGAATTGATATGTGTTATGAAAATTTTAATTTGTACAAATGCAAGTACAAAATAATGAGTCCTTAACAAATATTATGACACTGTGGCGGCTCTCCTGCACCCACCACTAGAGGGACATACGAAATAGGCTTTCTCGAAAGTACTCGCTCCAACTACCTCGTCCATATATATATACCGCCTTTAACCTTCCTTCCAATATCCCAAAATAAGGCAGGGCCTGCTAAGTAGCCTTACTGATGAGTCCACTAGCAGGCCCAGGACGAAACGCAACACCCTTCCTTTTTCCTATTCTATCCCCCTCTTTACAGCTCCACAGACACTATATCGATATAATATATCTACTGCAGTGATATTACAATGATATTATACTTATTATACAAATATTATAATGACATAATATTCTTCCCAAAACATTGATAATTTGTCAGACGAGTTAATTCGTCATTCTCACTTAAAGATTTAAAGCCACTAGTTAAGCTACGTGAAATGAATTTTACCACTTTAAATGCAACGACCTAACGCTTATCAATGGACTACATTTATCATCCAAATCGATACTTTTTCAAATAGAAACCGCGATTCGAGATTTCTTGGCGTCGCAGCGGTTACTTACCGGCGCTGAGCCGCGGAGAAAGAATGCAATTACGATGATCCGAGTTCGTTGTTTCCTCGAAGCGGATCGTTTGAAAGTTGAATGGTTTCCTTTTGTCCCGCTAATTTCCTTTGGAAGCTCCTCCTTCTTGTTTCCACTCGTGCAAACTCTGCGAAAGAAGATCAAAATGTTCTCCCTGTAGTAGATGTACTCCCCGTGTTTATCCCAACAAGTTCCCCGTGCGCTTAAAATTAACCGCAACTGAGTTTTAATTCTTTGCTCGCGTAACAGGCTTCTCCCCAGAAAAAGGTACGATTTTCTACGGAATTATTGATGAAGGTCACTTTTTTTTTTCTTTTCTACAATTTCACAGATCGAGTTCCCTTCCAGAAATCTTATAGGTTTTCGGTACCTTTTTCGAATGGAGCCATTAGGGTATCCCCGAACTATACATTTTTTATACATCGAAACCCATCTAGCTGATTCCTATCGAACGATTACAGAAAAAAAAAGAGACATGTTTATCCAGCTGTGTGACATATCGCTCCCCACGTATTCGGTCTACAAGCTACACGAAGCTCCAGCCGTTTTACGATCTCCATAAAAAGAAGCTGTACCGTCAAAGTAAACAACGGTCAACCTGATAACCCCACCGAAAAAGAACGACATAAAAGACAACCATAATCTTCCGATGGCTCCCTCAAATTCTTCTAACCTCTTCCCTATTTTGTAGAATTATACAAGCGGCTACGTACACGTGTACGTGTACGCCTATAAGCTGAACAGAAATACGGAGGAGCACGTAATAGTACCAGGAAACACTCGCGAGTAGTAGCCTTGTTTAATGAAAAGGTTTCCTTTGAAATCTTATAGCCTTTCCCATTCCTCCTCCCGGAAGTACTTGAAAAGCCTATCCGCGCTTAAGGATATAGCTAGGAGTACTTAGGAGTACGATGGAGTTGCTAGGAGCACCCAAGAGAGCCCACAAGATAGAGACTTTATTTAATGAAACGATCTTCTTTGAAATTTGACAGCTTTCCATCAGCTTTCTTTTGAAAATACTTAACAAATCTTAACTATATCGAAGAATAGAGTTAAGGATACTTAGAAACACCCAGGAGTTCCTAAGAGCACTTAAGAGCACCCACAAGATAGAGACCTTGTTTAATGAAACGATCTTCTTTGAAATTTGACAGCTTTCCATCAGCTTTCTTTTGAAAATACTTGAAAAATCTTAACTATGTCTAAAAATAGAGCTAAGGATACTTAGAAACAACTAGGAGTTCCTAAGAGTACCCAAGAGAGCCCACAAGATAGAGACCTTGTTTAATGAAACGATATTCTTCGAAATTTGACTGCTTTCCATCAGCTTTCTTTTGAAAATACTTAACAAATCTTAACTATATCTAAAAATAGAGCTAAGGATACTTAGAAACACCTAGGAGTTCCTAAGAACACCCGAGAGCACCCACAAGATAGAGACCTTGTTTAATGAAACGATCTTCTTTGAAATTTGACAGCTTTCCATCAGCTATCTTTTGAAAATGCTTGAAAAATCTTAGCTATATCTAAGAATAGAGTTAAGGATACTTAGAAACACCCAGGAGTTCCTAAGAGCACTTAAGAGCACCCACAAGATAGAGACCTTGTTTAATGAAACGATCTTCTTTGAAATTTGACAGCTTTCCATCAGCTTTCTTTTGAAAATACTTGAAAAATCTTAACTATGTCTAAAAATAGAGCTAAGGATACTTAGAAACAACTAGGAGTTCCTAAGAGTACCCGAGAGCACCCACAAGATAGATACCTTGTTTAATGAAACGATCTTTTTTTAAATTTAACAGCTTTCTTTTGAAAATGCTTGAAAAATTCTAGCTATATCTAAAAATAGAGTTAAGGATACTTAGAAACACCTAGGAGTTCCTAAAAGCACCCGAGATCACCCACAAGATAGATACCTTGTTTAATGAAACGATTTTCTTTGAAATTTGCCTGCTTTCCATCAGCTTTCTTTTGAAAATACTTAACAAATCTTAACTATATCTAAAAATAGAGCTAAGGATACTAAGAATCACCTAGGAGTTCCTAAGAGCACCCAAAAGCATCAGCAAGGTAGAGATTTTGTTTAATAAAAAAAATCTTTTCTTAAATCTTATAGTCTTCTTCCTTTTTTCTTCTGAAAATACTTAGAAAACCTATAGCCAAGAGTGCAGCTAAAGGAAGATAGAGGAGCGCCCAAGAGCAGAGCTCCTCTTTAATCATTAATTAATTGAAACTTTGTGAACACCATCCTTTTTCCTTCATTCGAAAATGACTCAAAAAATTCCGTCCACACTCAGGCTCATTCCCACTCGAAAATTTTAGAACGAAATAGAATTGTTGTTCTTAATAAAATTCCATTTGATATGCGTAGATTATTAGTTAAGACTCGCTGGGTATAGATACAAACAAACATACGAATTTGTTCTCAGATTTGTAGTAAGTATAATCACATATAACATTTCCAATTTTAATGCTGCAATATTTCCTAACTTTAATCCTAACACTTCGACGTGGATACGAATCGAAATGCAGCTAATGCTACTTTTGTTAGAAGCATCCAATAGCAGCCAAACCTAACCCAAACTTCTCAAAAACGTACCTCTGCAAGATTAACTATTTTTCACCAGCAAATTAGCAACGAGTCTGTCGTATTAACTGTCTCGGCAATTCCACTGTTAAAGCTACGCATCTGCATAAAACTGCACGGTTCATTCACCACGCGATTCGAACCGGATTCAGAATTAATCATGCGAATACGCGTACGGTTTCCCGTTGCCCTTTGCTAGGAGCCAAAGCAGCGTGCGGGAATTGTAAAGCAACAGAGCGCAAAAGGGGTAGCAGGCAATGGTGAGCGAAAACAAGATAGTAGACGGAGGAGGCAAAGGAAGCGGCAAGTAGCGAGGCCCGCGGCGTCTTCGCGATCTTCTGCCTCCGTTAAAGGTTTAATCTTCGAGTTCAAGGCTTCGGGTTGGCCACCTCGCATGCAGGCAACGGTGCACGCGAGCGCATAATTGAATCTCGTTGCACCCGAGGCTACCGCCGCCCATTGTCGGCTTGTTTGTACGGTTCGAGGGAAGCCTTGCTTTCGATTCGTTCGTCGCGTCGCGTCGCTTCGCGTCGCGTCGGCCGGAATCCCTTTCACCGCGCGACGGAAGCACGCGAGCCGGCGAGTAACGAGGAGAAATGGCACGGTGACGTGTCTATTGAGAGTAACGAGGTCGATCACGGGCCCGCTGCTCTTTTTTTCGTTCCACGCCAAAGCGCGAGGAACCGACGCACAATCGCGGGCCGACGCCTTTGTTTCGTTGAAGACACCCTCTGATCTTTCACGCGAAAGATGTCACAAGTTCGGTTCGCGTGAACTTTGGTGACTTGGAGTAAACGGAAGTCGTTTAGGTTACAGTTGTGTTAGCCGTTTACGTAGCCACGAAGTCGAAATACTCTCCAATATCGATCATTTTGAAATCTAGGGGTTGGAAAACTCCGAACCACGAAATTAGGGGTTGAAAAACTTGAAACGTTGAATTCTTCAACCTCGAAGAGTTTCGAGTTTAGGGAACGCGTTATGATATTTAATATATTTAATAATAATACTTGTAACATTCGATTATAGGTAATATTGTAATGTTACGATATTGTATCGTAATATTATATTTATTGATTGTAACTTTATATCATGTTACTATTTACATTGAGTATAACGTTACCCTTGATATAAAAATGCTACTATGATATAATGTTATACTTAATCTAAATAGTAAGTGTAACGTTATATCATAATACTATTTATATTAATTAACGCGTTATAACGTAATCAATTGTAATTAATATTATCACGTTAAAAAGATACCCAATAATAAAGGTCCACTGTACAAATGTATTGTTATACCATTGACTAAGAACAGGTTAGACCACTTATCCAAAGCCTTTCTTTGTCACCCTGATTTGGGGCTCATGAGCCCCAAATCCGTTTTCATTTTTACCTTTTCGATCGTCTAAAATGTATAACTTTTGCGTTTGCTCTTACCGTTTGTATATTAAAATACTTTAGAAGTGTTTACATTCTTTGTCAGATAATAAAACAAAAGATATTCTTCCGAAAAGTCTGAATTTTTAGGTTATCGGTATTTCAGAGCATGTGACACGAAGTCCCATAAGATGATCGGTCTATCCTGTACCTCGTCTGTGGTTATACTATAGCTTATAAATTATCATCGTATCAAATTGCTTGAGAAAAGAATTATATCAACGCGTGATTGAAATTGATACAAAATTATAGCCTAACCAAATATTTATAGCAGTCACTGTATTTATTAACGCGAACTATGAAACACCTGACAAAGTTCATCCGTCGAAAATTGGATAAGCATCGAGCACCAAATATTCTGTTCTTTGCATATAGCGGACATTTTTGGCGAATGTTCGCAACGATCGATAGCACTCAATCTTTTACCTATTAACAGATTTGATAACTACCTGGGACGAGAGGTACTTCACTGGTGCTACATCGGGAAATATGAAGTGCATCCGGTATCAGTTCCAGCTACCAGCGTAGAGTATCGTGGAATATGCTTGCCGCGCTATAGTTGTTATACCATTCAAGCCTCTGTGCAATCGATCAAGATGATGGATTCGAATTTTTCGCCCCGGCGAACCTTTTGCGAATTCCACCTTGCGAAATTGCGCAAAAACTTCGCGCATCATCGTAAATATGGGATACGGCATGGTAAAGACACGGGAAATAATTCATGGCAATTTCTCATGGGAATCTTAAATAATTCCAACTGTTTTCAAAATTTAACACCAAGATGTTAGTCAACACCAAGATGGTGGTCATAATAAACGATTTTAGGGTAATGTGGAGCTGTAGAGAGGGGATATGATAGGAAAAAGGAAGGATGTTGCGTTTCGTCCTGGGCCTGCTAGTGGACTCATCAGTGCGGCTACCTAGCAGGCCCTGCCTTGGTTGGGATATTGGAAGGAAGGTTAAAGGCGGTATATATATGAACGAGGTAGTTGGAGCGAGTACTTTCGAGAACGTCCTATTTCGTATGTCCCTCTAGTGGTGGGTGCAGGAGAGCCGCCACAGTAATAATACCATAAAAATTAGTATTGCAAAATCTACGCGATAATATAATAAATAAACTACTCGTTATCACAGTGCAAGTGGTTAATCACTCTACCAAATCTATTCGTAAAATAATCCTACAACAACATCACCATTCGTTCAATTTCAAGAATCACTCTAAATTCCATCTTCTCTGTCACCCTAACAAAAAAAAAGAAAAAGTCCTGCCTCGGTAAAGCCCCCTTTAACTTCGATCGCATATTTACCGCAAGCGACGAAACCTATTATACCGCAATTCCGCTTCGACGCAGCTTATACATCGAGTTGGCGTTTCCCAAGCAGACGATAAAAGTGATCGCGATGGGGTGGAACAGTGGCGGCCTGTGACGGATCGCGTTACGTCAATTTCCATACCGTTCAAAAGATTGATGAGTGGTTTCAACGCGCCATAATCGCGGCAACGGAGGGCCGCCGCGTAACGCGCAGCTCCAGGTAACAGCATAATAGGCATAATTGAATAGACCGTGCGCACATAATTATTCTCGCAGTACGCTAGGCCGCGATTACGAAGCAAAACGCGCATTACGCGGTGCGCCATGTAGAAACGTTCCCTCGGCCACGTTTCAACCCCTCCCCGTTTACCGGACCCCCAAAACAGGAGGGAGGGGGGAGAGAGGGGAATAGTTGAGCCGTGTAATTTATCAATTGACCCATTTCCTGAAGTCACGCCGAAAGATCGGAATACCCCGGCGAGAGCGTTTCGATTGTTTCTGCCCTCCGGCTCGCTTAACTCGAATTCTCGCCGAATTATTACGCATTCCGCGTTAATCCTCCCTTATATATAACCACCCTCTCCCTATATCCCTCTTATTTCTTCCTCGTTTCGATGCGCTGTTGTAGGTATATTCCTCCGCAACAAGAAGGCACGCAACTATTTACATTCCCGTTCTAATTACTATCTACCAACTTCCCTACAAGCACGTGCATTTAATCCTATCAGGAAAGCTTTAGATTTCATTTTTGTCACTTCTGCCCAACTTTATAAATTCAACAATAGGGTAGACGTGCTACGTATTGCGACTTTGAGGTTCGCGCTTTGAGTAACTTTATTTAACTGTTTTAGAACGTCGTTAACGTAAAGATCGTTCTATGTTGGAGCATAATATTGTTCAAACGTTCTTTTATTCGTGAATATTTTATCCGAGGGTAAGTTCGAGCGCAATGGGTTAAACGATCCCTGTTATTCGATGGAACAAAAATATTGGCTGGAAAATACGGAACCGGAGTATTCTGATGGAATCAGCATGGTTTCGTGCATTTTTACGAGCTAAAACCACTGCGAAATGTGCGGGCCAGCGCAACACGCGTGTATAAAAAAACGTAATATTTGAATTTTATTCGTTACGCGACGCGATGAACGCGTAGGCAAATTTAGCGGCGCGTGGGAATTAAAATTTTTTGATAGCTAAGCGAATCCACGTCCGAATTTCTCGTTACTCAGGCACAATGTTTTTTTTTTTTTTTTTTTTAGCTAGGATAGAGGTTTGTAATAGTAGAAAAAGTGCAGCGGGTTTTAGTACACCAGTTTGTTCGAGATGAATAAAATATTAAGCCAGAGGATGAGAACAAATAAAGCTATGTAATATGATAGGAAAGCTAGTAAACCTTTACACTGTAAACCATAGATAGCAATGGGAGAACAAGGTATTTGGAATTTTGGTCTAACTGAGAAATTCCCGTAGAAATGAGTGGATAATAAAATTATTTACTCTTGCGATCTAATCGGCGACAAAAATCATTGCACAGAAGTCAAAATCATCTTAAGTAAGTCTGAATTCTAAGTCTTAAAATGGACTTGGAAAAATAAATACTTTTTCGCGTATTCCACTGAACTAATTATGGTACTAACTACTATTTAGTTTCTTTTCTTTTCTGCCCCCATTTTAAACCTGGACGACTTTATATAATATATAATCAAAGGATTCATTTCTAGACTCAGTAACCAAAATTGTTCTCCGTCTCCATATTTTACATATATAAAATAATTATAAAATAGTTATTATAATTTCATCTTCTACTGCTATTTGTAAATTTCGTCTCTTTTACTCGTACCGTTCGCATTTGGTAATTTCGTACGAAATTCGGTATTCTTCTCCCGTCCAAATGAAGCAATTTTAATATCTTTCGGGTGCACGGGGTTAAAGTTACCTTTGCAGGCATCTGCTTTAAAGAGCGGACCAGAGCTTTCCCTATTTTCCCAAAGAGCGAAGCGAACAGACCGGCGAGTCTATCGATCGTTCGACGAATTTCCGCAAAGGCGCCCCAAAGCCGATGGAAAAACGTTGTTCCCGCTAATCACCAGCATAATTAGCGCAATCCTTTCTGCGGCGATGGCAATCCGACACCGAGAACGAGCTGAAGAAAAGAACAAAGCAGATGCCGGCCTCGTTAATCGGTGTATTTAAAAATAACGAGCTCTCTGAACGTAGGTACGAGGGATATCTAATTTCGAAAGCACGATCGGCCAGCCAGGTAGCACTGAAATTGAACGAAACACGAGTTGACGGTCTCGAGTTATCGGCAAAAGGGGGGGGGGGGCCTCTGCTCGTTAATTCGACGGCAAATACGCGTGGCTCTCTGTGGTTGGCTCATTATGGGGGCCGCTATTAATCGCGCGGTCCTGCGCGGTTTATTACCGGATAAACCCTATAACCCGATTCGCCGTTCCTCTATGGCATCTCCGAAGCATTCGATAGAGCTGTTCCAAAATTCCATTTCTTCCCAATTTCCCTCCGATGAGGCTCTTAAAAATTGCTTCGCATAATGGAACTCTTAACTATCTATAATTCTTAACCATCTCTAAATAAAAGTTGCAGAGTTGCACATCATTCGTATAAGTATTTGAATAAATGCGGACGAATTCATTTTTATTCGAATAAGTATTTGAATAAATCTGGATAAATTCATTTTTATTCGAATATGTATTTGGATAAATCTGGATGAATACATTTTTATTCGAATAAGTATTTGAATAAATGTGGACGAATTCATTTTTAATCGAATATGTATTTGAATAAATGTGGACGAATTAATTTCTATTCGAATAAGTATTTGAATAAATGTGGACGAATTAATTTTTATTCGAATAAGTATTTGAATAAATATGGACAAATGAATTTTTAATCGAATATGTATTTGAATAAATGTGGACGAATTAATTTCTATTCGAATAAGTATTTGAATAAATGTGGACGAATTAATTTTTAATCGAATATGTATTTGGATAAATCTGAACGAATTAATTTTTATTCGAATAAGTGTTTGAGTAAACGTGGATGATTTAATTTTCGGACGAACAATGTTCAAATAAATAGTTCCAATGAAATAAAGTTATTCGAGAATAATAAGTTACTTGTTATCCACAAATGAATCTGGGATATTTATTCATTATTTGTTACTTATTATTTGCAACAAAATGTACCTAACGCTGCATAACCGTATATTCAAATTTGTTGAATTTTAAATGGATCACTTATTAATTTACTATTGCATTTTATTTGTGCGCTATTGCAGCGATACCTAGCAATCATATAGTGACTATTAATTCGTAGTTTTCAAGTTGAAGTAAAAATAATAGCCAATTATAATTTCAGTATAATAGAAACTAAATAGAATTCGGGTTACAAAGGGTTAAGAATATTCTTAATAACTTTACACGGTGGATTTCAAGCAACAAAAGTATATATTTGAAATACCATTTCCTTATTTAACCGCCATGTCAAAGAATTGTCTATTTACCGAATTCTGCGTCGCTCGAAGAAATAAAGAAAAATATCTTTCTCCCTCTATAAAATACCTAAAGTATCTTAAAAATATTTTCTGCTCAACAAAATTGTTAAGAATGTCTCGCGTGACGTGAAAATGTAGACTATAAGGGACAAAAGAATTACACTTGCAAGGTAAAAGTGTTCCTGACGAGGAAATAATTTGAAAAATTCCCAAGCACGAAGAAAGGAGCGTCCAGGAATTAAATTAGCCGCTCGCTGCGGAATTTCTCGCAGGGATGAAAGCGTCAAAGGAGAAAAACTCCACTATCCGGGATTAAATGAAATATACAAATAACGCTTTCGCGTGCCGGCCGCGTGTGAAATTCTGTCGCAATGTGGGCGAGGCCGGATGGTGAAACGCGACCGCGATCGAATGGAACGTTAATGGGAAAAGATTTATGCTTGCACGCGAAAAAGTCAGGATAACGCGCGAAAAAAAAAAAAAGCTGGTCCTTGGGAAAAATGTCCATATCTATATTCGTTGTGAGCTCGTAAATTATTTCCAATGGCATAAATTAAAATACATTGCTGGCATTTTTTTTTTTACAACTGACGGATCGCTGTGTGCAAGGTGTCCAGATTTCCACTGTCAACGATTTGGCAAGAATTAGAATTTATTGTTCAAAGTTTGGGATTTTATGGGAACTGCAAACGCGACTCGAAGCACACAAATGTGAATCACGTAAAGATTCGACAGGAAGTAAAATTCATTGCTCGAATTTCGGGAATTTTACTTTAACATTTTAGTGTCATAATGCAACGCTACTAGTTCAGACTAATATTTAAAATAATAGGAATTGCAATTAAGTATATCAATAATCAATTAATTTTCAACATATGTAAAACTCGGCTCACAAATAATAAAGAAAAAAAGTGCAATAATATAATGATACGCAAGTAAGAAAAAATGGAGCAACAAATTAAAGATACATGAATATGTAACTTTTAAGTCACACGCCAACCAACTTAATTAAATACTGCGATAATCAATTAATTTTCAACATACGTAAAACTCGTCTAACAAATAATAAAGAAAAAAGTGCAATAATATAATGATACGCAAGTAAGAAAAAATTCAGCAACGAATTAAAGATACATGAATATGTAACTTTTAAGTCACACTCCAACCAACTTAATTAAATACTGCGATAATCAATTGATTTTCAACATACGTAAAACTCGTCTAACAAATAATAAAGAAAAAAGTGCAATAATATAATGATACGCAAGTAAGAAAAAATGTAGCAACAAATTAAAGATACATGAATATGTAACTTTTAAGTCACACGCCAACCAACTTAATTAAATACTGCGATAATCAATTGATTTTCAACATATGTAAAATTCGTCTCACAGTGATAAAGAAAAAAAGTGCAATAATATAATGATACGCAAGTAAGAAAAAATGGAGCAACAAATTAAAGATACATGAATATGTAACTTTTAAGTCACACGCCAACCAACTTAATTAAATACTGCGATAATCAATTGATTTTCAACATATGTAAAATTCGTCTCACAGTGATAATGAAAAAAAGTGCAATAATATAATGATACGCAAGTAAGAAAAAATGGAGCAACAAATTAAAGATACATGAATATGTAACTTTTAAGTCACACGCCAACCAACTTAATTAAATACTGCGATAATCAATTGATTTTCAACATATGTAAAATTCGTCTCACAGTGATAAAGAAAAAAAGTGCAATAATATAATGATACGCAAGTAAGAAAAAATGGAGCAACAAATTAAAGATACATGAATATGTAACTTTTAAGTCACACGCCAACCAACTTAATTAAATACTGCGATAATCAATTGATTTTCAACATACGTAAAACTCGTCTAACAAATAATAAAGAAAAAAGTGCAATAATATAATGATACGCAAGTAAGACAAACTTCAGCGACAAATTAAAGATACATGAATATGTAACTTTTAAGTCACACGCCAACCAACTTAATTAAATACTGCGATAATCAATTAATTTTCAACATATGTAAAACTCGGCTCACAAATAATAAACAAAAAAAGTGCAATAATATAATGATACGCGAGTAAGACAAACTTCAGCGACAAATTGAAATACATACATACGTACGTAAATTTTAAGTCACACGCATCTATACCAACTACGATGTCGCTGGATTGAATATAATTCTTAATATCATCGCTTTCAATTCTAAAGTATGTGAAAAAAACGTCTACTCTTTTTATACGGGTCATTATTTGAGCTTGAAATTAACGATGTTTCCTACAAACGAGCGGTGTTCCATCGTGTACTCGGTCAATGGTTCAATTACGGCGGATTTCGAAAGATAAGGGGCAACAGTGAATCGTGATTAGCGAAAAATTGTCGCGCGGTGGATGGAAGGAAAAGTTTTGCAACTGGTATCCTGGGCGCATCCTCGCGTAATTAATCACGAGACCGACAGCAACACGGAAACGTGCGGCATAAATGCGGCTGTTCGTTAGTCGCTGGCCAATTATACGCGTGTAGCGTGCTAGTAGTTCCGAGGAAATGATACACCACGGTCCCTCGTACGAATAATAGTATTTATGTACAATTATATCGCCCGCCCGGCTTCGTAATTATTTCTACGAATAATATCGACTCGTCTCGTGTAAACATTATTATATTCCCGTAAATCTAAACGTTACGTAAAACGTATTTTTCCAACAATGCCTCGCGATTTCCGCGCAACAAGAGAGACAGAGAGAAAAAAAAGAAACGCTACTAAATTGCAACAGCCAGCTTCGATCTTTATCGCGTCGATGGTAAAAAAAAACGGCGAGCAGTAATTACACCCGGTTCTTATCGCGAGATCATTACAATAATTAATTGCAACGAGCAACGTTGTAATCCGCGGGCGAATGAAAATTGTTTTCCATCGTTGTGAAAATTATTTTATTCGCGCCGAACGAATTTACTTACACGGTATTAATCGGAACCCGTGTAACGAGATAAACCTGCGCGATCGATGATTGGTAAAAGGGAACGCGTTAACGTGGCGCATGCATCGAATTGCGTTTATTACGGGAAATGATGATGGTTGATTATAAGCCGGAAACGCGGGGCATCGAGGGGTGGGCAGGTAGCAAACGTTAGAAGTAAGAATGATGTTACGAGTGCAGCGCGTTTCGAAATCGGACATAACGGCCGATGCTTTCCACCGAGTTATTGTTATTATCGCAGTTCACGTCGACAATAGTGGCTGCTACTCGTTCTGTTCGCCATTTTATTGCTACGACGCGTTTAGTTAATTAATTCACTGCCCCGTGCAGCGTTATTTCCGCAACAGATACCAACCATCAACGTCCCTTTTCTATTGCGCTATCTCCTTTCGTTCGGTCCAAACGAAACGCATTAAACATTTTTCTATAATTATACTCAGGCTGGAAGTTGAAATATGGATGTTCTAATGTCTAGATATTATCATAATTCTGTGGTTGTAAGACAAAGTATAAGTATTGAAAAATTCAAGAATCTATATCAAATCAATCTAATGAAAATATGCATAAATAATTTCGTAGATATAGGTTTTCAGACTTTAAATAAAATTTGAGTAGATATCAATAATTTATTCATTCTATTGATCTAACTTAAGAGAGTGACTGATTAAGAAGCTAAATATGTCACATTATCGCTGCTCAAAGTTTTGAATACACGTGTTAAATGTTTCATTTTTATGAGATTGAATTTATTTCTTGAGCATAGGAACTTTATTCTTGTGCATTTTATTTGACGAACACATGGATGATCCTAGAGATCAATTAGTGTGGAAATCCCAATTTTTTTAAAATGTCACTTGCGTCGTTTTGCTTTGCAATCACAGAATTATGATTGAATATGGACCAGCTTAAATTGGAACACTTTTGAACACCAAACAAAATTAGCTAATATACTTTCTATTAACAGAGCGATTAACAGATTGAAATGATTAAATTTAATGTTCCTTCGAAAATTTTACGTCATTCATTTTATGCACTTGTAATATTCCATTAAAAATGAGTGTTTATTTCCGTGGATAAATAAATAACTAAATAAGCATCGAAAAAGGCTTCAAACGACGAGTTAAATTTATCTACGCTATTTTACGTATTATCCTTGGCGATTATCATTTTGTAGAGCAAAATACTGCGTTTACCCAATTAACGATAAACAAAACATGGCTGCAATTAATTAAATTATAAAATTAATTAAAATATCTCTTAAAGTAACGATTTTTCGACGTAAACAAGTTAATACTTTTTATTAGCAACGATGAAAAATTCATAAGTTATGACGCGCGAAGGCAAATAGGTAGTTGACGCTCACGAAGGTGGCTGTTGAGTTTTCGACTAATCTCCAAGTCAAACGACCCTAACCGAAGTAACTACGCTACGATTAAACTGAACGCGTACCTTAAGCTCGCCAGAATTGTGCAAACTTAGTTCAAATACAATAACATCGGTAATCTTGTGTTCGCGTACATGTTTATCGACACCATTAGTCCATCAATTTGCAAAAACTGCATTAATTACTTCTGGACAATCAAATTTATATCGAAGCAAAATTACTGCGTTACTTTATAAACTTTTTTTGCCCAAATATAATTTCCGTAAATTGATCGTGAAATACTTATTCATTTCAATAAAACTAGAGCCTATAAATTCGTTCAATAATTAAAACAATACTTACGGTAGCATATATTAACATATAGTTAGTCGTAGAAGTCTGCGTACAATTCTAAGTTTTAAATATTTAGGAGAATACCAGAGAATATTGGTTATTTAAAATCTGATAAACTCTAGAAAAATGATTAAGATATTTCAAATCAAATCTAGACCTGTTTGAACATATAACTATTATAATTAAATATAATAATAATAACTACTAGACTGAAAAATGAGAACACTAATAATCTGAACGTTCTGCTATCCTAATTTTTTGTTATCCGAACAGGATTATCTATTCATTTATTTAACGTCACATCTCCCTTACGAAGAGTAACAGCTACATTATATTACAATATATTATTGTTATGGATCATGCTGTATACCAACGGTGAAAGGAAAATGTACAATTATTGGAAAATGCCGAGTGGAAAGCCAGTATGTGCGTTACATATATATTCTAGCTTTTCCAAATAGAGCAAAAGATTTAACCAACGTTGTTTCGTTATTTAAAATTGAAAGGATTTCATTGTAAGCACATTTTACGACCAAATAAATCTTACATATCTTCGTACGCGACTTATAAATTTCGTTTTAACAAAAACGATGTCGATTTGAAGTTAATAAATTCCCCAAGACTTTAAATATAAAGGTACCGACTAATTTGCGCTTGCAGACTTAATAAATAAATGAAGTTCGATATTAGAAAATTGATTGCTCCAAGTATCCATGTCTCTCTATTACAATTATTATTATCATTATACACATGTCAAAAAACTCTTTGGTACATACATAAATTAATACAATGATTAGTCGTAGGAAGCTAAGAGTTGTTGGAAGCTTCGACTAAAAGTAGAAACAGAACTAAAGAAATTTACAACAGTGGTTCTTGACATTAACAATAATTCTATTTATACAGTTATGTCGACTATATTCAGAGATATGTTATTCTTCGCGTAGAAGCAATTTGTGTCTTAAGAAAGGTTAAGGTGCATTAAAGCAAAAGAACCTTATAGCCCTTAATAATAATAAAAATAATAAAAATATAGCCGATTGAGGGGATCAAAAATGCCCTTCAACCGATTTTGATCGTGCATGGATCATTCGATAGTTTATAAAAAATGAACAGCTCATCTAAATTTTCAACGCCAAATCTCGACAAAAATGAAGAATTTCAGAACAAGAAATAATTCCGTCTTGTTTCTCTATTCTATGGCAGATTCTACCGTATTAGGTACGAGAACAATTGCTGCCGAGCAGTGGTGTATCCATTCGCGGAAAAAGTACCACGACCAACAGAAGCCATGGTCGTTTGAATGGGTACCTTTACGGTTAGTTTGCCCAGAAACGGATCATTAGACACGACCATAGAGCACTCAGGGTCGGTCACCGTGTCCGATGGTCACGATTCGATTCCCTTTACTACAACTGCCTCTGCAAATCCCTTGGAACTTTCCCTAATGAAACTTCTCCTAATCGATGCCTTCCAATTTTTCTACCTTTACATCTTGACATCGATATCGAGAGATACGTTGAGATGGAACGCTTAAACTTGAAGCGTAATCTTTACATCAGTTTTGTTACGTTTTATGTCCGATCACAGCTTCACGCAATGTACCCATAATTAAAGGGTTATCAGATTCAAGTACCACAGCAATTGACACCTGAGAAATTCAATTGTGCGAGATTCTAGCGGACGTGGATCAGATTTAGAGTCCAATTATAGCAGACTTGGAAAGATAAAGGACAACAGAGAATTTTAATTAGCGAAAAATTGTCGCGTTGAGGATGCAAGAAAAGTTTCGTCTACTGTAGGGTAAATGACTCACGTACTGTTACTGTTTCTATAACTTCCACTTGAGTTCGTTTACTTAATAGCAAAGCAATGTATAAAGAATCGTAAGTAAACGAATTTTCATACGAAATTTGGGCATCGGTTTACGTAACAACGCATAGACATTGCATATTCGTTTACATTGAATATTTATAACGAAATATTAGGAGGTAAATGTGCTGTTGAACATTGCAACGTGATCAATATAACTATAAACTATGGAACGTGTCATAATTCATAAAGGCGCGACGTTTAATATACATCTTATACTAATTGTTACTAATTACTATGTTACTAATTAAATGAAAAGTATTCAAGTGACAGTACGAAGGATATTGGACTTTGCCGTACATTTTCAATTACGTAGTAATGAATTTATTACACTGAACATATAAACAAAAATGTTCATAAATAAAATAGCAGTTGAACAACATTATATTCCAAACTGGAACGATATTTACGTCAACGACGTTCCAAAATAATTCAATAAAGTTACTTAAAGCGCGAACCTTAAAGTGGCAGCACGTGGTACATTTACCCTACAAGTTCCACCTTAGCAACCCATATTCCACTTTACCCTACTTCCCCTAATTCCCCCGCAAAAATTCGAAACTTCCGTCACCGGATAAATTAGCCAGGGGCGTCGATGGACCGCCGGAGGGAAGCGAGCCCCAATTTGATACGTTGCCGGGCAATAAATTAATTTTCGAAGCGTCGAAACCTTGGCGGCGGGGGCACGGCTAATTTGCGGCTCAACGGAGTTCGCGAACCGTTCCCCGGAGCTGGGGATGCTCGGTCGAAGAGGGTTGGAAGCGGTCACCGCGGCGTTACCACGGGCCCGCGTCATCGCGACGCGTAATGGGGTCAATAACGCGCGAACAATGTTCAGCCGTCCTCGAGCGCGCGGAGGACGCCGAAACGGCGATACTCGGCGTCGGTGAAAACAATATGTCGGAGACCAACGTCAACGGCGTCGGTGCACCGCGACGCCGCAGCTTCCAATCGGAATTCGCGTTTCGCAACACGCGATAACACCGGCCTACGATCCCGTGGAATTTCGCTTCGATCGTTTAACCCGTCGCCATAACATTTTTCCGATTAATTAATTCGTTTCTGCGTCGGATTCGACGGAGGAATTATTGTCTTCGTAAACTTCTAGACGGCACAAGGTCCCAAGCTTTGCTGTTCCGAGGCGTTAGCCTATACCAGCGATGGAAGGGTGCGTATCACCACTTTCAAGGGTGGTCACGTCCGTAGATGTTATGGACGGAGGAATACGCGAATCGAGAGCACGCGTTTAATTCTAATCCAGTCCATTGTCGGTGAAATCGCGAGTTTCACTCGGAGGCGTGTTACACTGTCGCGGGCAGAGCAGGAAGCTGGACGCGAAACGGGCAAGAAATCGTTCCTTCCCTCCGACGGATTAATTTGTCACGCTGTTCGCCGTTTAGCACGGCTGTCGCGGACCTCCGGGTTTGATCAATATTTATAAACTATTCAGGCCGCCGGCGCGTGCAAATGTTTCATGCGGGCTCGCGGGGGGAAAAAAAGAACGGCCACGGGACCGGCGACGAAGGAACAACAACCGGCGTTGATTTAAATTTTAAAGTCGCGTCTAGCAAATGGTAAAACGGAAGAAGAAAGGGCGAGGATGGGGAGCGGAGAAGAAGAAAGGACGAAGAGTTGCCGTTCAAAGGAGAGACAGAATTTTTGCATCTCGGGGGAGGAAAGAAACGCGCGGAGACGCGAAAAGAAAAACGGCTCGGCGACGGGGCGACGAGGAGACGAGGGGCGTTCCACGCGAAAGGCGTATTTTTCAATTTCCCGACCTTAATATACACCGCTCGTGGCTTCCCTCCGTTCGCCGCTTTTACGCCCAACCCTTGCCTTCGAGGAGGGGTTTTTATTTCGAGCTGTTCATTCCATCGTTTGCACGCCGCGCGGCATACGCTCGCCGCATACATCTGCATAAGATCCCGGCGGCGATCTCTCGTTTCGCGAACGTGCGGGAATAAATTTCGCCAAGTGGCGGAATTTCGCTTGCTCGCCCCGCTCCGCGCCGCGGCAACAGACGAGCGGGATAGAAAAATATTCAAATCGCTTTTGGCGAACGCCGACTCGTCGAAACTGAGTAACGAGCGATGCTTCGATGCTCCAATCGATACTTTATCGTCTCAGCCAGTGCCGATATCAACAGTTGTTCGATTATTAATGAATTGTACGCGTCGACGGCCAACGCGCTACACTAGTTGGCTTTCGCGGAATGTTTCGCTTCTGTATTTGAGAAAGTTACGAGTTCACTGGAGATCTCTAGGCGTTTAGGGGAAATTTATGCGTGTAACACGGGCCACGATGCGTGTAATATACAGATATATTATGTATGGTAAATGTTGACAGTACGGAACACTTGATTTTAAAACCTTCACAAGAATAGGGATGATTAAATCAACGCGATGGGACGTAGAAACTAATAAGTAATCACATTTAACCCTTTGTTGTGGTTCGTCAATGGAAGTGAATTCCACAGTGGTATGAATTTTTCCATAATTATATACACTTACTGAGAAAAGTTAAGAAACAAAGTAATCCGTTCCATATTTTTGTGTACTCTTTATTTTACGAGGTATATAGATTAAAATTGAAAATAGAATCTATGTTGTGATCTATGTTCGATGATTCTATGTTCGTTTTTATTCTAAGCTATTTATTTCAAAAGATGAAGAATATACAGAACGTTGCAAATGATTACTTTGTTTCTTAACTTTTGTCTTTTTTGTGTAAGCGTATCTACGTTATACAAATGTACATGATGCATACATTACTGTATATTCAAATAACAAACTAACTTCATGCTCTAAATATTTAAAAGAATTTTATATAAAAAGGGTGTTAGAAGATATGCACAACATTATTTTTTAAACACACAAGAATTATTATTGTAACATACGTGATTCTTAAACTGTGTTGACTTTAGTCGTGACGTATATATACGACGTGACTTCTTAAAGAGTTACGTAATTAAACGTGATAAAATTCAAATGATTTATTTGCGACGCTTCTCCATAATTTGTATTTCATTTCTATTTTCTTTACCAGCAGATTTAACCCGTTTATAGTTAGATAAATAAATCTCCCATCCTTCTGGGTCTCCTATAAAAAGATCAGAAAATTTCCTTCCGTCGTCGTTGGGTCTTCCAAGTTCCCGAAAAATGACCGCCGAAACGTTTTACGCGACCCATTCTTGACCGAAGGAAATTCCGCGGAGAACGGTTAAACGTATCTACCCCGTTTTATGCGTCTTCTTAGTTTTATACGCGAATAAATTGTCTTTGAATTGTGAACGAAATTGCAGTTCAGAGACTCATCTAGCGGGGCGCGGCATAATATAAAGGCAATCGCCCGGGACGCTAAGATTCTCGATTCCTCTCCCGGAGAAGAGAAAAATAGAGGGTAAGCTCGACGTCGGTAAACAATTCGTCTTTAAAATTCAACCAAATCCTCTTTCATATTCCCTCGGTATGACTCTCTGTTTCCGGGTCGCGTGAGCCCGGAGATCCATCAAAAAGGCTCCGGCCGCGATGTAGCGGTATTCTTGTTGGATAAGGGTAGAAAAGCGAGACGACGGCTGGGGTCGCGAAACGAGAAACAAAACCGGGGCCGAAAACGAATCTATCGTAATACCGAAATCCCCTTTCTTCTTTCCCGTTTAATGGGAAGTTTAACGTCGTATTATCGTGGTGTTCGTTAAATTACACAATTCGATCGGCAATTCCAGTTTCTTTAACCACTTGACGATGGTGATCATTTAACCCGTGATAAACTTATCTTTTATATAAACCGATGCTCTCCCGTGTAGGAGAAGAGAATTCTTTTGTTTATCGAGGAAAAAGAGAAAAAAGAAACAAGTCGCCGATAATTCTAATACAGGGCAAATTTGTTTCCATCCGAAATCTATTTCGTCCTGTGTTTGTTCTTAATTTTCTATCCACGAGAGAGAAAAGGGTGAGAAAAGAGAGCTGTCCGATGGTTGACAAAGCGAACACGGTGGAAACTGCGACTGGAAGTCAGTCGATCGAAAGAGAGGACAGGAGAAGGGGGGGAGAGAAAAATGAAAGGCTAGCCGTGTGAAGAAGGATTGGATGGTGGACAGCGATCGATGGAAAAGGGGACGAAAGGATCTGCGAGACCCGTCAGATCTCGAGTGCCACGTCGGCTGAAAGGCGGAGAATGGAACGCGGAGAAAGATATCAATTCGGATACTGAAACGAAAAGAAACTGACGTATCTAGGTTGCTTACGCAGTAAGCCAACAGTAGCAGGGATTAGAAGTTAGAGACGCGGAGGACAAGAGAAACCTCGAAAAAGTTCAACTCGCGCCACAAATCAAGACCAATTGCGTGGGTGGGTGAACACGCTTCGTTGGACATTTTCCCTGTGAAAAAGTTACGCGAACACATTTTCGTATTCGCGGACTATCTCGATGAAAGATCGCGACGGAGTTTCGCTGGCAAAAACGGAGTACGTAGGAGAATATAAGAAAGGAGACGCCGCGGATAGATGGCTGATAATGAGTCGGTTTTTGAGGTAATCGAATTGGGTTCGTGGAAAACAATGTAAGAACTGAGAAACGAATTTTGTAAACGGTTTTGTAAATTATTTAGGACAGAAAGAATTGTTTATTGACGATTATTAACCCTTTGCGGACGAGGAAAGATAACACTTAAGAAACTATTTTGGCCTTCAGTTCGAAACCATCAAATTCCTAGCTATCGAATTGAAAGCCATCGGATTCCCAAAACTTTGAAGCGTTCATTAACCATATTAACGTGAATATTTCGCTTTAAAAATCGACGTGCGGCCAGAAAACTAAGAAACGACTAGACAGTTATTTGCAGACACTCGTCCGCAAAGGGTTAAGTACTTAATTAGTCCCCATATTATATATATATATTGTTAATAATATATTATATATATATATATATATATATATATATATATATATATATATATATATAATATATATAGTGGATTAAATTAATAGCATAACGGAGTAAACTTGCTGAAATACAAGAACATTTTCTATTTACGCGAGATAAATAAAAAACCACGCCGTCGCCGAAGGGTTAAAATAGCTTTAAACCAAAACGTGATTTACAATCCAGTTAACCTTAATACCTTTTATTCCATCGTATAAAAAGCTACGGGGGAAAAAAATGGGAATACTTTAATCGGTGGAATACGTGTCGGCAATGTTTTTTTCAAATTTTTCGACAAGCTTCGCTGCAAAAATCCGCAGGCGTGTTTTATATAAATTCGAAAAAATAATACCCGCGATAGGTTTGTCTCCCCGGGACGTGGTTTGCGAACGTGTTAAAAGGGGACGCTGAAACATTGCGAAAAAAAAGGATGGGGCGTCCCACGCGACATAAATTTCTGCTTTTTCGTAGGAAGATGAAAGAGGGAAGGCGGTGAAAAAAAAAAAAAAAAAAAAAAGGTGAAAGGGTAAAATATTTGTGTCTGACCTATGACGACGGGAAGCTCTTTGCCTATCATCGTAGAAGGAATCGGTTAACAGGCACGACCGAGGCCTTTATTGGACCTTGAAATCAAAAGAATTCCCGTACGTCGACTTTCAAAGAGTAATATTTTTAATATTTCCTTTGTGACGCAGGGAAAAATTCACTTGGCTAGTATAAGCTACTATCCATTCACTGTTATCAAGGGTTCTGCATCGAATTATACTCGTTTGAAGCGTAACGTTGGTTCACGAAGGAAGCTTTCTACGTAGCCGTCGATCGGCTAGCGCAAGCGTCTCTAAAATAATTAATAACGAACAACGAAAGGCTTAAAGTGCCTCTGTCTGTGTGTGTGTGTTTGTGTCTGTTCGTGCCTATGAGTATCGCAAGTCTTGCGGAAAAAGTTCGCAAAGGCGAGAGATAAGCTTTCTTTAAAAGGCGTTGCTAGGAAAGCGCTTACTATGAAACACAGAGAGAGAGAAAGAGCGAGAGAGAGAGAGAGAGAGACGGTTAAATATTGCTCCCTAAATTTTCCCATGAAGAACGCTACCAAACGACGCCATACTTAAAGGCGTGATTCCACTGAGGCAACATTAAAGGGATACACTAGGGTAAATTGCACAATTACCTTACTCGTCCCCAATTACCGGACAACGAATGCATTTTTTGAAAATTAAACAAGAAGTGAGCAGGAGGGCAGATGTCCCAATTACTGTCACTTTAACCTTATCGCTTTAAGCAACTTAATTTAATTATAGAGCTGCAACGTGTCTTTATTGCACCAAACACATGAAGTACAAATAGAGTAGATGTTCCTATCATATATGACAGTCGATTACTTTTGTGATCAATAGTACGTAGGTACTTATAATTAGTAATAACTAATAATAACTACAAACAATGACAAATGAAAGCTAATATATTATACTTGTAAATCTTTATACGAATTCGTATTTTCCCAAACACAAGTAAATACTTATTGATTTAAACCTCTACTAAATACCTAGGTAATTGTACGTACATAGATAAGTGATCACCTAAATCAGTCCGTATTCGATCACGTGCGTTAGAAGTTACTCGTAGAAACATTATAAAGAAAAGTATTAATAGACTTTATATACGATACTATCCTGCAGCAATGATAAACTCCAACTGCTCGCTTAGCAACGTAGAAAAGCAACACTTTCACGTCGACTATTTCGTTACTCTGCTGAGTATGCAAATGGCGTCTACGCTCGATGTCCGGACAGCGAACGCGTTAACGCGACATAATCCTTCGTCACTTACGGTCGGCCGTGCATAATTTTCGAGGCCGGATTCTTTGAACGAAAAAGTTCATGGCGTTTTTTATAGCGGGGCGATTATGCCACGGCACGTACACGGAAACTTTCCTGTGCCCGGCAGTAGGGAAGTGTATCGTCGAAAAAAAAAGAAAAAAAGAAAAACGCGGCTACCTTGTTTTGCATACGTTCCGCGTGTTCGCGGAGAACGGAAGACAAACAGAGGAAAAGGGTGTAACGTGGATACACGGGGTTCACGCGCGTAACTCGCGTGAAACGCGCGGCACAAAGGCTGCGAAATTATCTATAAAGGCCGGGCCAGAAGGGAACACGTTGGACTAGTTAAAATGCAAAAAAAGGGACTGCAGAAAAAAAAAGGGGCAAGTATTCCCGGCTATTGTTTACACTTGCTAAAGTGCATCCTTTGGGAATGAAATTTCCGCGGCATTCGGCTGGATTCTAAATAAAAGCCAACGCTCCTCGTTCGTTTATTGCGAACCATTTGCAAATTTATGGATTCGTTTTTGCTTTGGATCCTCCATAAAGTTTGCTTTCGGACCGAACTGCAATCTTTCGAACGATCTTGCAACGCGTGTCAGCCACCGAAATAGTTCGCATAATTCATAGCTATCTCTGCTCGGAGTATGATTTTTCTCTCGGTCGCAACGGTGAAACGAGATCTCGCAGCGTTACGCAATCTTGAAGCCCGCCAACGGGACGCGCTGATAAAAACTGGGCGGACGGATAATCCGACATAAAAACTCGCCGGCTCGCGGCTTCGAGCGTTGGATGGGAAAAGTAGAATTTCGGTCATCCTCTTTTCCTTGGAGCCGGCGAGATCAGATGGCGAAGTTCGGGTTAAATAACCGACCGAAATCCGGGACGACCCGTGTGCCAGCGCGGGCTTTAAGCAGCTGCTGGGTGGCTAAACGGGCGGAGAGGTTTAAAGCTCGGATCCCTGCCACGACACGTACCGACGATCGTCGTTTCAACGATGACGTGGTCGTTTTACTCCAACGGGATAGTCTGTTACCTCCGACCAAGCCTTAAGCAAGATATCGGTCATAGAAACGAGCCACGAAACATTTGCGTAGCTCTAATTTCGTATAAATTACGAATGGGATATCGGAGAATTCGAAACTGAAAATGTTTCAGGTAGGACTTGGTAGCGTGCGGTTAGGATATTCGAATATTCGGAATAGGAATAAAATATTCCGGGTAGTTGGAAATATTCGGATAATTCGATTAGTTCGATGGAAATATTCGAATGGTTCGGATAATGGTGGGGAAAGAAGTAAAATAGGCGAAACTACGACATTAGTTTAACACGTTCATTGTTCAGACATGTAACATATAAATTCTGCTTTTCATTTACCATGCAAGTATAATTTCTTATATTACGTAGTAGATATTTATATACAATTACTTTAGTTACTTTCTTAAGTTATAGGATAGCAGTCAGTAATAAGTTCTAGGGAATTTGGTTCTAATAAAATTCATTTAGTGTCACAGTTATGTATAACATGTGATGCATTGGACAGTGAACGTGTTAAATCTATTGCATTATTATACCTCGGAGAGTAATATAAAATAATAAACCTCCGGCTATTATAATACCGCGTAAATAAGTAGCATAGCGTGACTAATTATGCAATTAATGTACCTAATATGACTAATATAAATTAATGTATTATCGTTGAATAGAATTTACACAGTCGTATCGTTGTTTAAAGATATAGTTGTATAAATCCAACCAATATTCGAATATCCAGATTTTTTAGGAAGCAAATTGAATATTCTTGCATATTGCATGCATTGTACACTTTTCTGCACACTTAAATTTCCCAAAAAGGCATAAAACTCCATATTGTAGTGATAAAATAATAGAACAATTAGTTAATGATAGAGTATCACGAATAACAAAACTCTGATCACGAGCTTTCGATCGAAATAAATTTTATCGTTGTCTCCAAATGAACTAACTTGTAGCATCTTAAATTTCGAACCTAAATTTTGTAGATTTACAATAATAACGTGATAAGATAGGCGAAAGCGATAACAATACAACGATAAGATAATAAAATAATCGGCTAATAAGAAAATGGTACGAATAGCAAGACTCTGCCTGCAGGCGTCTGACCAAAGCAACTTTATGCTACTTGCAAAAGGCGCGGCAGTGGAACAGCTAGCTCACTGGTCAGACGCACGAGACTTCAAACAAAATTCTTTCAGTTCCGCTTCAATGTAAAAATCAGAGAATTTTCAGCGCTCTATGTTTACAAGAACTACGTGCAAACACACGTGAAAGTTATTGGTTTGCGTACTTTTAAAGCTCGCATCGGCAAGTTCGCCGTTTCGCAGGGCTCAACATGCACACGTATGTATACGTACACACGTGAGATTTTCCACGCGATGCACGTTTGTACGGCGCTCTTCCCCGCCGGCCTTTTTCCGCATTTTCCAACGCTTTGGTTCTCCTACGAGAGGAGAACGTAGTACTTGGTATTCCCCGTGAGATCGAAAGAATGCTCGAACGTAACCGGTCGAAGCTCGCCCCCATAATCTTATGCAGTCTGCTCGATTGAAATTAAATCGACAAGAAAATAATTCAAAGCGATCGGGCCGCGTTTCCAAAGAGGATTCCTAAGGCGTTACACGGAGAGAGGAGCGAACCTCGAGGTGAACGAAATGAAATTTCGTCGAACGAGCTACCGATAGAAATGAATGGGGCAAACGTGATGGAATTCCGCGAACAGCCGGCTGGCTGTCAAGAAATTCTCACATCGTGCAAGATTTCTCTTCCGGCGGCGATACGATAAAACCGTCCCGCTGTTTCTCGAATCATTCGGCCACTACCCTAGTCTCTTTATTTTTTTTCTTTTTTTTTCGCTCTCTCAGCCATTTCGCCCGACGAAGGCTCGTTGAAAGAGGAATTTTTGAAGAATCACGAACCCGAGAGCACTTTAATAAAACGCTCCACCGCGGAAACTCGGGGTTGCATTATCCAGAGATGCTTGGAAATTAACGTGTAACTTGGGCTCCGCTCGTGAACCGTACCCTAGCATCCGTGCAAGCAGAGTAATTCAGGCCATTTTGGAGCCAAGTCGACCGGGTATCAGGCAGCGTTGAAGTTACCCGAACAATTTGCCAACATTCCGCGAAGGCAACGCTATATATTTTAGCGTTCACCATTCGACCAACGTACGCGAGACACACGGCGTTTACAAGCGATACACGTGTCTCACGTTCCGCGTTGCCTCTACTACTCGCTTCATGAAACATTTCAGTCGTGCAAACAATGCCCGGTAACGAAGCGATGCTCATTCTGTTTCATTCGCCAACCGCCACCGCCTGGCTAGCGCCCACGCACGCGCACGCACTCGTGGCTTTTCATAAAACACGTCTGGTTTTCACTTATTACGTTCCCCTGTTGCTCGGCTAATTATTTCGCTAGAGGCACGTTCTCGTTTTCTTATCCATCGCGCCGCTAATTAAGTAAGACGCAATTCTGTAACTGCCAGTTTATGGCTGTTGCAAGGTAAGAGTCGGTGATGCGTACCACTTCGGATGTTCGCGCACGATAATATAGGATCCTGCGGGCCGCATCGCCCTTGTATAGCCGAAAAAGGAAACTGCGCCCGCCGGCGGGAATCGAACCCAGATATACGGGTCACTAAATCGATCGCGTTAACCACTACGCCACAGTCCCACTGGGCCTTATACTGTGTGTTAACGTTCTTATTCGGCATATACTGTCTTTTCTCTTCGTTGTCTATTGTGTCTAGAAGGGTCCACCATCCTACAATAAATATGCAAAACGCATGTGACATTTATGCAAGAAAGATATTGTGGGATCGGAATAGAATTATAACGTTAGGGTTAAGAGTATTTAGGTTTAAGTAATTTAAGATCGGGCCATGTGGGACGCGGATGGCTTGCAGGCGAGCGACGATGACCTGCGGAACCGCGTCCCAAGCATTCGAGGATGATATTAGTTAGGCTAAGTGTATTGTTTAGGTTTGGGTGCGAATGAGAGAGAGAGAGAGTGAGAAGAGAGAAAAAGAGGAATGGTTGGCGACAAGGGCGGCCGTCGAAGGAAAAGCGGAGAGTGTGTTTTGAGAAGCCGAAGACAGTAGAGACCTGAGTGGAAGCGTATAGCGTACAATAGCGTGGCATCGAGTAGACGTATTTAGGATATTTAGCGTAGCTTAGTTTAGTGCGATTTTATTTTAGTTAAATATATATATTATATTACATTATACGCGACTTTGATTTTGCAAACCTTCCAATCCCACAATATTGCGGATATGCTAATACGCAGGATAATTAGCAATACATTTGTCTATTATTAGGATATATTGTAATTCGAGGTACAATAAATGAAAAGCATTTTTTTCTAAATTGGATGGATTTCATGACGCGTATCTGTGAACATTACTTTGATAGTTTTACCATTACTTTACTTCATTAAATTTCTGGCACATCTAATAGATCTTGTATAAATTTGAAAGTTGTAGTCGTTTCATTAAACCTGTGTCTTTTTTCTACAACAACTTAACTTTATCTTCGCAATCGCCAGATAAATTTTTTATACGTATATGCAAATAGCATATGCGAAAACATGTTGCACAAGTATTTAAACATATAATATACATATATTTTTAAAATAACAATATAGTGCAAAGGAAACGATACATTTTTAGAATTCTGTTCTCCGTAAAAAATATGCCTTCGCATAAACATCCGAAGTCTAATAATATAGCGCTGTACAAAATTGTAATAATTATTGCGTTGCAACATGCATTCGACCCACTTTCCTAGCGTTTACAAAATCATTCATTTGTATATTCTAAAATACCGAATCTAAAAGAGAAAATTACAAGGATCCGAGGAATTCGTAATTCATTAAGAAAGTCTAATTAGAAGAGAAAAGGGAAGCTGGTCGCGAAGCGAGATAAATTATACGAGTAGTCATTATTATCCTCGATGGGCAACGCAAATGGAGCAAGAAGTATATTTAATTTTTCATCGATTCTAGTTTAACCGAACTGTTTAATTTGCAAAAGTGTGTATCGACGATGCATTCAAATTACCGAGCTCTTTTGTATCGCGCTCGCGTATGTCCTATGTTCAATCCCTCTGTCTCCCTTGGCCAATGCATCAAATCCAATAATTGAACACCGTATGATTCATACTTTATCCTCGCCCAATAGCGTCGGCGAACTGCATCCAACTAATTATGCATTCGAGACCAAAACGAATGGAGAGCATTTTAAACGACCACTGGGTATAAAACAGGACAGCGCAAAATATTTATCACTCTACCTTAATCAGTATCATTTAATCTAATCGATAAGTCTCGAATCCAATACCTACTTTATAAAAAGGAAACTAAATACAATCAAAACGATACCCCACTTCGCTTTAACACTTTGAGGATTGCAATCGATTATTATTGAATCTTTATTAGAAGCTTTGCGAGATCTGAAAATCCTCGAATCTATCGAAACTGCCAATGCTTATTTTTTCCCTTTTGTAACGAGTATAGAATCAAGGGTTTATTTTGGTTGAGACTTGAAAATAATAACGATTTAAGTCACGTTTCAATTGTTTCGCGTAGGACGATAATTTGCAATCGACGTTTAAAACAATTTCGGATTAATGCTTCGATTTCAAGAACAATCTACTGATAAATGATGCTGTTAAGGCTCCGATGGTATGGTTTATGACACGGTCAGGTCAATAGCTATTTTAGCTGAATTTTTACGCTTCGACCATCTGCGTGCCATCACTCAGGTGGTACGTGACTCGTAGCAATGCAGCAGATTAAACGTATGTATTTTAGTTTCTTAGCTTTGCCTACCATACCTCGATAGCAACGACCCTGTCATAAACCAGGGAGTTCCGAATGTGTCGATCGAAGACGAAGGTTCACCTAACGGTATCCGCGGCCAGTACAAGCCCGCGGAAACCTCGTCAGGGTTGACCAAAACTCTCGTCCACCCTCGTAGGGAAAGACCTCTGTTCCCCTTCCAGAAACATAGCTTGCTAAGGGCGAAAGGGAAGGGAGGACACGAGGTCTTAAAAACTCGCGCAATTAGAATTTCTAACCAGATTCTCGCTTCTTGTCACACTGTCATTGTAAATACTAGAGTCTACTACATTGTCATTGGAAATATACAAGTTTTGTTGAAATACCAGTGCAGTTATACAAATTAATTATCGTCGGTTTCCAAGTCCGAAACTTGGGTGGTCCTTCGGAATCAATTAGTCGGCACACCACGTGCAAACGCCAACAAGGCCCGAAAGATCGCTGGATCAACCGCGGGCGTAAACAGATGCAATATAAATACATGGCTTGCCTTTCTGATATCGAAGCCATTTTATTCGCAATCATTTTACATCATCGCGATATAAGTATTATTGTATCTCATAATTGTACAGCACATCAATAAATGCCGCAGGTAGTATACACAAATCCCTTTCTTTCTTTCATTGCATATTAAGTAGACAAAATTTAATGGACGATACGATTTATTAAAATACGTAGAGTTATTCTTCTGGTCTCAAGATCCTTTCGAATATTTTCAGAAACTTCTCGCACCATTTTCTATAAATTCCGTGGCTCCATTTTGCCAAAGAGAACTTTTCGGACAACCTGATACACGTGTCATAGATCTACGCTTACCGACAAAAGTTAAGAAACGAAATAATCAGTTCCATATTTTCGTGTACTCTTTATTTTCCGAGGTATATAGATTAATAACTTATCGTTTATTGGCATATGTAATGTTACCTTTTTATATTCCTTTTTTATTTTAAGCTATTTATCCCAAAAAGATGAAGAATATACAGAACGTTGCAAATGATTACTTTGTTTCTTAACTGTTAGCAAGACCTTAAAGTTAGTAAAGTGGTAGAGTGAAATAAGTTAACATCATCTTTTGTATTAAACTATATTCTAATTATCAACTACGTTACACGCACCGCCATCAATCGTACCGTTCTCACAGATTTCTACCAACAAGTGAGAGGAGGGCATGTATTGCCAACTTACATGTAAGACTCTCCAACAACCAACATCTCTAACTGTAGCGGTACGTGGCTCGCAGCGTTGGTAGAAAATAGCATTGACCGCTTACAGATGTTTGGGTATAGGCAATTAAGCCTACCCTAAAGTCTGTAAGTCGGCGAAAATATTTTATACTGTTTTCACGTGCGTAGCTGAATAAGCTACCCTACCATAAACGCTGCCAGCCATGTCCCGTTACGGCTTGTCCGTCCGCACGGTCAACGCGGACCGAAAAAGAAAACTACGCTTCAGAGAATTATAATTCTTTCCCCTGCCAAAAATCTAGGCGACTTCGGGGAAGGGAAGTAGCTCCACCCTCGAAGTCGCTTAGGGGTAACGCCTTTCCGGAGGCGAAAATAAATACGGCGGAAAGGCGCGATACAGGCAATTATCTACCTTTCTTCCGACCAACGAAGAACTTGTGCGTACATTAATAAAACTCTTGCGAACATAGTTGTCGTGGATGCTCAATCATTCCTTCATCCCGACGCTAACATTAACTTTTGTCAGTAAGTGTATTTTATCGACGCATGATTCTAAGAACAAGATATATACCACTCGTCGAATGTTTTTCCCTGTGACACGGATTGGTCCCCTTACCATTTTCATTTTCACTTTTTCTCCTGTCTAAAACGTATAACTTTCGCGTTTCGCTGTTACATTTCGTGTATGAAAATACTTCCGAAGTGAGAAAAACTTCCATTCTCTGTCAGATAATAAAACGCATGGTATTCTTCCGAGGACTCTGATTTTTTTTGGGTTACGTCTATTTCGTATCGCGCGACAACAGGAAGTCCCGTAAGATGATCGATCCGTCCCGTACCACGTCTGCGTCCCTATTTCAAGTCTCCTTTCGCGCGGTTAACCGTACACGACCGATGCCCCGGCGAGCTTTTTTTCCGAAGCGTTTCCGTGCAGCTGACAGCGAGTGCGCGTAAGAGGCACGTCGGGGCATTTAAAGCGGACCAATTTCATGCGGCCGGCGAGTACGAATCGTCCGGCAATGTTACCGTCTAACAGGATTGCAAACGAAATTGGATGTTTTTCTCCGGCCCGATGGGACGCAGAGAAAAAGTATTAATTCGAAGCAGACACGGTCGCGTGGACACAAGGAGGAAAAACTACTCTCTACGTGTGCATGTGTGTCACCAGCTTTGAAAGCGTGGCGAGCGAAGATGACAATTTAATTGCATCCGCTGAAAAAAACGAACTCCAAAGCCACCCCTCTGCGCTGCAACTAATGTTTCCCTTTTAAATCCAGCGCCTCGGTAACGCAACGCTTCCGAGATATGTTTGCACTCGCACTTCGCTTCGTTGCATTTGCGAAATTCGGTAATGTCGTTGTCGTAAACCAGTCGATTTATTCTGCGCAATTTTTCGGGGAAATTTGGCGCGTTGCTTCCGTAACCCGGTAAATCTGGTTACAAGGAAGATTCTCGGAACGTTAATCGTGGATTTTAATGAAATTTGGTGAGATGTTTTTAGTGAAAAATATTTGACACGTATTTTGCTTTTATTGACTATCATCGGTATCTAGAGGATATAAATATATTTCTCTTCGTATTTCGAAAATTACTCAGTTTATTAAAAGCATTGTTTAACCCTGTTGCAATCTTCAATGTTCTATTGAATTCGACAGCATCTTTTTTCTTTACAAATGCTTCGTAAGCGTGAGAAAAAACAAATTCAGTAATAGAAATTGAAACTTATATTTACGAGCATTGATAATCACTTTTTATGATTGTCTCAGAACTACTAAATATTTTAAACAACAAGTTTGGGTCTAAAATGGCTGTGAAATTGCAGCAGGGTTAAACAGACGTTGATTTCATTCTCTAATGACAAACGAATACGCGCGAATCATTTTCTAACCCATCTATTCGTTTAGAAAGTATACCACAAATCAGTAGATATGTTTTTACTCATTCTTCCAGTTAAATGTTGCTGCATTTGTTTCATAACTTGGTCCACATTCTTCGTATTAGACCATAGTTTATACGGATAAAACTACACAAAAGATACATCAACATTTAACTATGATACTAACTAGAAACTAAAACTGTTTCGTGCACCAATAAGTCATTTATTATCTTCGAATTGGTCGATGAATTTATTTCACCAACGAATCGAGCTTTAAATTATACATCAAATTTAAAGCGTTACGTAACGATAAATATTAAATTTGAGACAGGATAGGTATTTCATTTCCATGGAAATAAATACAGAGTTCAATCAAAAAAAGAAAAAAAAAGAAAACTGGATTATTCATTGGTACGCTTAATAATTCGGTCTAGGAGCCAAACACGGTGAAATTGCCAAGTGCGCTCGGAAATTGAACCGAGGAACACCGATTGGTATAAAAGAAATGAGATGTTTATGCGAATGAACGCAAGTGTATCGGTTGCGAGGGAAAAGAGGGAAGCTTTATATTATTCTTGCTTGTCGTTTTCGAACAAGCTTTGCTCGCTTCGCTGCTACGGGATAGCATTGTTGTTTCGAGGACACGCGATACGCGTATCCGAGGAAACTTAATACTCGCGCGGTCTCCGTGCGAGTGCGTTTTACGTTGAAGTAACCATTCGCGTCACCATTTCTGCCGAGCAATATTCCCCCGGCGGACGCGCAAATGGTCCCCGTGAACCGTAAAAATCGTAAATGATCGCGTAACATTATCCGCAGGCTCAATACATTGAAATACGAAGAGACAGTTTTGTATAAATCAGTTAATTAACCGGATGAATGTGATTTCTTGTTTGAAATAATCACGGCTTTGTAATTAGACTGTGGATCTTTGGGCAAATTCATATTTTTGTAAGTAAAGCTAATTAAATGGGATTTAAATAAGGCGTTGTTTCACCCTTTAAATATATACTGTTTTTTAATATATATATATATGTAAATATATATGTAATAGTATACTATTTTTAGTAAATATAATAATACCCTAATATTGTACTGTTGAATCACTTTAGAGCGCGATACAACAGCTTCAGAAATCACAAATAACTGTTCAAGTCCCCGCACTCAGCCCATAAAAACCAGGTTCGGAATTTCTAAAATTGTAAGGCAATAGCCAGAGAAATTCGAACCGATTCGCAGCAGCAATAAGTTTATGGAACCATTGACCATTTTTCTTAGACAAAATACCCTCGCGACGGCAACTCAAGTTTATTACTTTGGGACCAACACATTAATCTTAGAATCCGTTATTTTCAACCATCTGTAGTCAGGGTCAGAGTGTTCCTTCAGCTTGTTACCTGCTGCGGATTTTCCCAAAATACGCGAAAACCCTTGCGCGTCACTACTTGGTCGCGGCTACTTTCAAGGGTGACCATCACGGGTACGAGGGCGGTTACTTTCTAAAAATCGTGGCCAATCACGCTTCTCACCCCCTTCCGGATCGTCTCTTCCGAGGCGAGGTGGATGGACATCTTGCCTCAAACGGGGAGTAACAAACAGAACTCCAAAGCGACTACAACACGAACTTAGTGACACAACACAAACGGGAGAACCATTGTACAACACGAACGAAGTTAGAATATTTTAAGAACACGAATACAGTCAACTACGAACTCGAACGCGAACTAAGTACGATTTATAACACGGACATTCAGTTGATTAAACATCGTCTAAAAACTAGGCTTAGACTCATTAAATTGTGGCTAAGTCAGAATTAGCGTTGGGTGCTCGAATCCACGCAATTCACGCAACATTTTTGGTCCTTCGAGCCGGATACCAGTGTGTGCTAGTGCTATCGAAGATCTACTTCGTGCAACCACCTCACTGGGTTCAACATCACGACGCAGCAGCCAAGGACAGCACGCTTGCTAGGACGCAACATCAGGCCACAAGGTTCAACGAGCACGAGGAGGACCACTACGACGCAACGGCATTCTGGGATTCAGTCAGCAAGGAATATCATCCAACCTTGGCGAACGAGTCCACGACGGGATCAGCAACGTAATTCGTGAGTCAGATAACATTCACATAACTCGTCAATTTCCGTAATATCCCATCTTTCCTCCGACTGCACGATGGCCCAAGAACACAACACGCAAACTGATCGCGATCTCATTCGAAAACGCGCTACCATTAAATCGAAATTAACAGCCTTCGCGAAATTCCTCGATATGTGTCGGGATTCGGAGGATGTTCCTCTGAACGAGTTAAAAATACGCACCGCGCGTCTCGAAAAGGACTTTGATACGTTCGATTCAATACAGAACGCATTAGAATTGTCGGCCACTGACGATGATTACGAAATTAGGTTAAACGAGCGGACTGATTTCGAAGATCATTATTACTCTATAGTAGCAAACGCAAAGGATACTCTCGAAAAGCACGATAGAATTCTTGGTCAGGTAGACGGGTCGCCTCAGGTGCCACATGCCTTACAACCATCTGGTTTGGCTGAGGCAACTAATATACAATCACCGCTAACAATCTTATCAGAATCACACGTAAAATTACCGACCATGCATTTGCCAAAATTTAGCGGAACGTATGAAGCATGGCCGGGCTTCGCGGACGCATTTAAATCGGCCATTCATGAAAATCCTAACTTCCGCGACGCACAAAAATTGATTTATTTAAAATCCTGCCTAACGGGAAGAGCGGCGGAGAAGGTCGAATCGCTAGAAACCACCGCAGCAAATTATGCAGTAGCATGGGACATTTTAGACAAATATTATAACGACCCAAGTGTAGTTATTAACAACCGCGTTCAGGCATTTTTTGATTTACCGTCTAAGCAACTGTCAAGTATCACCCACTGTCATGTCGCACGCTACGCGCTGGAGACTCGCATTCCGAAATTTTGGGAATTAAAGGAACCCCTTCGGGAAGTAGTATTGTCTGCCGAAGAACGCGCATGCGAAACCCAATTCATAGAAACGACAACTCGCGAATCAAACTCCGGCAGGTACGTTGTAAAACTGCCATTCAAATCACGACCGCCAACATTAGGTAACTTATACGCGAGCGCGCTTCGACGATTTCACGCGATAGAGCGAACTTTAGACAAAAACACGGACTTAAAACACGAATACGTTAAACTTTTAAACGAGTATCGCGACCTCGGTCACATGGAAATACACAACAGCCCGAATACACAAATCGGTTATTATCTACCACCTCACGCGGTATTAAAACACGACAGTCTAACTACAAAACTACGTGTAGTCTTTGACGCATCCGCCAAGACATCTAATGGCACATCCTTGAATGACGCGCTCTTAACAGGTCCTACCATCCAAGAGGAACTTTACTCTCTTTTACTCCGCTTCCGTTCATATACATATGTCCTCACAGCCGACATTGAAAAAATGTATCGGCAAATTCTGGTACACCCGCAAGATCGGATATACCAGAAGATTTTGTGGCGTGAAAATTCGAATCAGCCAATAAAAACATACACACTTAACACCGTTACCTACGGAACCTCCGCTGCACCCTTTCTAGCGACTCGCGCAATGCATCAGCTGGCCACTGACGAGGGCGAACGATACCCCCGTGCGGCTAGGGTATTGCGCGAAGACTTTTATGTCGATGACCTGCTGACGGGTGCCGACTCATACCTGGAAGCGGCCGCGATAGTTTCTGAAATCACAGCTCTCTGTGCTAAGGGAGGTTTCCGACTTCGACAATGGGCAACAAATAACGAATCGTTAATTGACGCATTACAACACGACAAAACTGACGCCACTTATTTACGATTAGACTTGGACAAGACAATAAAAACACTTGGCGTACACTGGAACGCGAAGGAGAACTCGCTCGCGTACACCTTAAATGCGTGTGCCACATGCGACCGTATTACACAATCACGACCATTTTGCCACACCGGAGTCGATTTTTGCGGTCCATTCTTCATAAAGGAGAAGATCCACAGAAATCGCGGGAAAATTAAAGTCTACCTGTCCATATTTATCTGCTTCACGACTCGAGCTATTCATATTGAAATCGTATCAGATTTAACAACAGATGCTTTTTTAGCTGCATTGCGACGGTTCTTTTCGAGACGCGGCAAACCGAACGACATGTATTCAGACAACGCAACGAATTTCGTAGGCGCGAAACGTGAATTAAACGAACTTCACACATATGTAGCAGACCCAACGAATAATAACAAAATAACAAAGTCCCTTGCTAATCAGCAAATTAATTGGCATTTCATACCACCTCGATCACCACACTTTGGTGGTATTTGGGAAGCGGCAGTGAAATCTGCAAAACATCACATTGTACGCGTAATCGGCGATGCGTTGTTGTCCTTCGAAGGCCTTCTAACCCTTGTTACCCAAGTAGAAGCCATCCTAAACTCTCGACCCTTTGACCCCGGTATCCTCTGATCCAAATGACCTGACGGCCATCACACCAGGTCATTTCCTAATTGGCGAGTCATTGATGAGTGTACCTGATCACGATTACGCGAATATACCGGACGGACGACTTTCGTCCTGGCAGCATATCCAACAGATACGCCAACACTTCTGGAAGCGCTGGCGAACAGAATATTTGCAGGAACTGATCTCCCGCAAAAAATGGCACACCGGCGGAACACAGCAACTCGCAGTCGGAACCATGGTTGTGGTACAAGAAGACAATACCCCTCCCATGCAGTGGCCGTTGGGACGAATCATCGCGGTCCACCCTGGCGCAGATGGAATCATCCGTGTGGTGACAGTGCGGACCATCCGCGGAGAATATAAACGAACAATAAAGCGTATTGCTCCGCTACCGATTGAACAATGAAATCGTGTGTACATACAATATTATATTAGTGTATAGTGTACCATACTAGTGTGTATAGTTAAAAGAATGCAAGTTTGAAACATGCAAATGTATGCCTGAATGAATGTATGAGTGACAGCATCTATAGTTATTAGAAATAGCGGAATATTTAATTAGGGTAACTCGTAATTCATATACACATATACAACACTACACTCATGGCAAAACAAGCCATGTCGAATACATCACGAACTGCTTTAACAGATTAATACGCATCAATTCATCATTGAACAAAGCCGTTCAAGGGGGGCGGAATGTTGAATCACTTTAGAGCGCGATACAACAGCTTCAGAAATCACAAATAACTGTTCAAGTCCCCGCACTCAGCCCATAAAAACCAGGTTCGGAATTTCTAAAATTGTAAGGCAATAGCCAGAGAAATTCGAACCGATTCGCAGCAGCAATAAGTTTATGGAACCATTGACCATTTTTCTTAGACAAAATACCCTCGCGACGGCAACTCAAGTTTATTACTTTGGGACCAACACATTAATCTTAGAATCCGTTATTTTCAACCATCTGTAGTCAGGGTCAGAGTGTTCCTTCAGCTTGTTACCTGCTGCGGATTTTCCCAAAATACGCGAAAACCCTTGCGCGTCACTACTTGGTCGCGGCTACTTTCAAGGGTGACCATCACGGGTACGAGGGCGGTTACTTTCTAAAAATCGTGGCCAATCACGCTTCTCACCCCCTTCCGGATCGTCTCTTCCGAGGCGAGGTGGATGGACATCTTGCCTCAAACGGGGAGTAACAAACAGAACTCCAAAGCGACTACAACACGAACTTAGTGACACAACACAAACGGGAGAACCATTGTACAACACGAACGAAGTTAGAATATTTTAAGAACACGAATACAGTCAACTACGAACTCGAACGCGAACTAAGTACGATTTATAACACGGACATTCAGTTGATTAAACATCGTCTAAAAACTAGGCTTAGACTCATTAAATTGTGGCTAAGTCAGAATTAGCGTTGGGTGCTCGAATCCACGCAATTCACGCAACATGTACTATTAAATATTATACTATTAAACATATAGTACTTAAATATATATATAAACAACGTGTACTGTAACGCACCCGAATTTTGCGTAGAATCGTCAACATCCGCAGTTCATTTGTAATACAGAGTGGCGATAAAAAGTATCCATAAATATCGGAATTCTTTCGCTAAATCGTTTTTTGATCGGGTTCTTTATTTTATTCGCAAAGCGATCAATTTTTATACCCGCTTACGGCTACCGTTAAATAATAAAAAAAGTTAATGTATTCAATCCAGACTGTTCTATTTCCTTATTAGTATTTATGCTACCATTAAATAATAAGAATGTTAATATATTCGATCCTAATTATTCTATTTCCTTATTACTATTTCTACTACCATTAAATAATAAGAATGTTAATATATTCGATCCTAATTATTCTATTTTTTCATTAGTATTTATACTACCATTAAATAATTAGAATGTTAATATATTCGATCCTAATTATTCTATTTTCTCATAAGTATTTATGCTACCATTAAATAATAAGAATGTTAATATATTCGAACCTAAATATTCTATTTTCTCATTAGTATTTATGCTACCATTAAATAATAAGAATGTTAATATATTCGAACCTAATTATTCTATTTTCTCATTAGTATTTATGCTACCATTAAATAATAAGAATGTTAATATATTCGAACCTAATTATTCTATTTTCTCATTAGTATTTATGCTACCATTAAATAATAAGAATGTTAATATATTCGAACCTAATTATTCTATTTTCTCATTAGTATTTATGCTACCATTAAATAATAAGAATGTTAATATATTCGAACCTAATTATTCTATTTTCTCATTAGTATTTATGCTACCATTAAATAATAAGAATGTTAATATATTCGATCCTAATTATTCTATTTTCTCATTAGTATTTATGCTACCATTAAATAATAAGAATGATAATATATTCGATCCTAATTATTCTATTTTCTCATTAGTATTTATGCTACCATTAAATAATAAGAATGTTAATATATTCGATCCTAATTATTCTATTTCCTTATTAGTATTTATGCTACTATTAAATAATAAGAATGTTAATATATTCGATCCTAATTATTCTATTTCCTTATTAGTATTTATGCTACTATTAAATAATAAGAATGATAATATATTCGATCCTAATTACTCTATTTCCTCATTGGTATTTATAAAACGTTGAATTTGCATTAAAATCCGGAGTGTAGTTATTAACTTTATCAAGGATCGTTTCTATTACCAATCCTTCAATTCTGTGCAGGTGTTGAATAAATAATGGTACTAATTGAAAGATGCGACTATTAAATATTCGTGAAAGGTAACATATGATTTCTATCGTGACAAAATTTGCCCACATCTAATAATAAACTTTATTACAGTCGCTCAAAAACTAACCTCATCACCAGACTCGAAATTTTCATGCGTTTACAGGAAATGAGAAAATGTTAAACGACACGAAATGCACATATGCAAATGCAAAGACATGCAATGCACGCGCAAAAATATACAAAGCAATTAAAGTAAGATATCGATTATTATATTTCAACGATAAAACGATCTTTAATTTACGTTTCGCTTCTCTAACATCGTTAACAAAAGCACGAATTTGCATAGAGAATCGCAATTTACCCGTCGCAACGAAGAAAAGAGGGGTGAAAAAAAGATAACAAACGTCAAGCCGAACAAAATGTTCCATGATCGAATCCAAACACAAGAGAGAGACTTTTACCAAAACAAACTTCGCCGTGTATTTCTTCCAGAAATTCTTCGTAAAAAAAAAAAAGAAAAAAGAACGACGATACTGCGCATCCTCTCGTAAGATAAACCTTTGAAGGGGTGCGTCTGGAAGCTCATCCTACGGTATACGGGCGTTATGTTATTCCGGCACGTCATAACGCACCAATCCGTGTTTGTAAAGCGCGCAAAAAAAAAAAACGGTGGTCGGAGAGGGGAAATAAAAGAGCGTTCGCTGGAATAGCAACATCTTTTTATACGAAGCGGCGAAACGAAAAGAGAGCGGGAGAGGTGGAGGGGGGGGGGGGGGGGGGAAGCAGAGAAATCCAGGTCACACACTAGGCCAGGATTTGTTCGCAACCGCCTCCAACCATCTTTTTCATCCCCATAGCGACTTCAATGTCAAACACTTTTCATCTGCGCTTGACAGGCTCATCGATTGTGCTGTAGAACACGCGTGTTTCTTTCCGCTCCCCCTCTTTTTTTCTTTTTCCCTATCCGCAAGCCGCGGTTAAAAGTCAGTACTTCGATGGAGGAACTTGCTTAATACCTTGTCTCGAAATCGCGATACTCGTGATGCATGTTATAGAGAAACCAAAACAAATACTTGCAATATTAGTAGTGGAATTGAATTTATCACCTTCAATTTCGTTTGGAATTTTTTTGATTAGTAACCGGACCTTTTTATTTAAGCTTCCAACGGATCTTAGATAAAATAGACATAAATCGAGCCGGATTTATATATTGATTTTGTACTCTGAATTTACTTTTTAACCGAAAGTATATTACATTTCCGTTTGAACTGATTTAAACAACGCGCTGTAATCAAGTGTGTTATAAACCTCGCTTCGTAACGTTTGTAACCAACTTCATTTGTACAACTACGTTACTCTACTATATCAGCTGAAAGTTTCAACAGTTTACGCACTTTTTCGAAGCAGTGTAGAGACTTTATTTTACGCATGAATTCTTTGCCCTACGATTACTTTATTACCTATTGTAAGGATAGGGGCCGGGATTACTTAGACAATTTCAGAAGAAATAAGTGCTTTATTTCGCGCTTCGCCGTCACCACACTTCTCCGTACAAAAAGGGAATCCTCACTCGCTCCGTTTCCCCGTCCTTAAAACAGGGTGTCCGTCCCCTCCCTTCCTCAGAAAAACCCCGCGCGGTCCCAAGCTTGGGACTAGCTTGCGTCACTCTTGCGAGGGGGTGGAAGTGGCCAGGTCTCGCACGGCGTCGGCGACAGCCCTCGCTCTGTCCTGCGGGCTACGAATGTTGGGACTCTTCTCCTTGATTTATGGCAAGCTTGCCGAAGGCGGCCCTGGCCAACGTCATCGCTACTCTTCGACAACCCATTATCCCAGCATTCGTGCCTCTAGCTCTTACACTATCCTAACTTGAATATTTAGCCAACTTTTGTTTAACCACCTGCGCTGGCAATTATTTAGCAAGTATCTATGATAAACCCATCTATAGCAATTTGCAGCGATTTGACACTTAAAATTATTTCCGTAACATTTCCAAACCGATTTTTACAGTTAATGCATAAAACATAGTCGTGATAATTCACTGCATATTTATTCATTTGCGAACGATCACAGTTTCTAGTAGATCTAATAATAATTAATCGACGTGTATAATACGTTATTCCAGCGCAAGTGATTCAGAAGCTATAAAATTCCAGTCCAAATTAACACCTGTAGAAAAGTATTGGATACGGATCGCAGAAATTAAAATACGTACAATAATTTCAAATTGAACCGCGTAATTAATATTTTACACAGTATACGTTGATATTAAAAAAAAGGAAATTGTGTGGAAGACAGAATGTCGTGTGAATGTTTGGACCAGAGCGATTGCTGAGCGAACGGTGTTGTATTTGGGTAAGATTGGCTGAGGCGTGAATGAGAAGCGTTTGGGATAGAGCGATCGAGTTGACGTGTGGTCGAAGAGTGCGTGGTCGCGCTAGGTTTCGTGTGAATGTAACTGTTTGGGTTCTACGAATGTCTAAGACGAGTAAGAGAAGCAGAGAGAGATAAGGAGAAAGAATGAATGCGTGCAAGGGTAGAGAATGCGTGGGTGAGGGAGTGGAGAAAAAGAGTCGAGTGCGAGAGGACGTTGCGAGTGCAGAGCGAGAGTTTTTTCTGTGAGATTGTGCGAACTCAGTATTAGTAATAAACTAGCAATTATTGCAAAGGCTGAGTTTCCTTTTCCTTTCCCTTCTCGCACCTTACAACAACACACGAGGCATTTACTTTAAAATAATCCCTACAATTGTAAAACGAAGGGTTAAAAAGATACCAAAGCGATTTGTGGTTGGCATTAACCATTTCACTGCAACGCGATATTCGCGTGACCAGCGCTGCGGAGCATTGATATAATTAGAAATACAAACATAGTTTACGTGCGCAAAACAGTCGCTCGTGAATAAATTAACCCGAAGTGTAAAATAATAGCGTGTTACACAGCTGCAAAAATAATCTTCCAAGCATTATTATAACGCTAAACGGGCAAATTAATGTACGTTACGTTACGCAAAACCCACCGAGCATATATGTATACTATGTTTCTCTTAAATATTGATAGACATTTGTGTATCGTGACTCACGCAAGTATTTGATTAGATACTATCACAGAAAGATTTTACAAGTATTGTACGTGTCGCGTAAAACTTGTTTATTGGACTCAACTGTAATAATTATATTGACAGAGTTAACAATATTCCGAAAAGTAAGAAAGGTATTGCAAAAATTCAATACAACTTCCAAAACGGTATAGAAGGAAAAAATGATTAAAATACGAATTTTCATACCATTCGATAAAGCTAAAAATAATCCTATTAAATACTGGTGCTTATTAATATTGCTGCAATTAATTTGACAAATAATTTGAACATTGCTGGAATCTCTGTGAAACGTATGCCTGCAATAAATATTTGGCAAATATTGTCGCATATTTTCCGAATGTTTCAAACTTTACCAGCATAATCACGACAGCACTAATAATAGTTCGAAATGTTCTGTATAACGAACACATTATACTTGTAAAAATATATTCTCTCTACGATAAGTGCTCGAATACTTTTGTGAATCACTTTGCAATTCCAATTACTTTTCGCAGTTAACCCTTTCACTGCGACTCGATATTCGCATGCGCATCATTGTGCATCAGTAGTATACTAAAAACTGCAGTCGTAGCTTAAATCATCGAAATAACTACTTGCGGAGAAATTCAATCCAAAGTATAAAATAACCCATTCGCATCATAGAGCTAAATTTTACTTCATTAATTCCTATATCCTTTTAACACTAGAACCACCAAAGCAGTCGAAATGATTGGTTACAAATTTACCATAAAAATTATATAAATTTGCAACGGTGCAATTTTTAGAACAAACCGTGCTTTTCTGTACAAAATGTAAATGGAGATTTATAATACTTTAATCGCACGAGCTTTGCAAATGTCTACCATTTTCACTTCTTTGATATAAATAAATATACTTTAGTCGACGATAGTTCTAGCGTTAAAACTGTCGCGTTGCAAGCCTTATTTTATGGCCTCCAAAACGAAACGCCGAATCTTAATAATTGCCTTTAACAACAGTAACCATTCAAGAACCATCATATAACGAAATTTGTCTTTCCTATCTCCCTGTGCCAGATGTTTTAGAAGTTACTCGTCGACCCTGTTTATGACTGTTTTTCCCAAACCCCGGCTTACCAGGTTTATTACAATCAATCGAAGGCGCATAGCGCTACATTCGGGTGACCAGCGGGATTTCCCAAATTCTGTAATTTTGGTACGTCCTCGTACTACCCCTTCTTGTAGGGGCTGGCCTTTCCCACCTCACAAATTTTCCTAACGAATCAACGTTTCCTCGTAATTGTACACGTCCAACAAAAAATGTATAAATAACGACGCTCACGAGAAAACGGGAGAGCTAACAAGAACTTCGAACAGACAAGCAAATAAAGAGTATATATCATATTTCGAGTCACTACATTGATTTCCACAAATTAATACAGTCCACTTAATTAAACTAAAAATTCGCACAAAGTTAATTCGGCGTGCGACGTACTAATTTAACCACCGAACATCGTCAGTGGAAAACGCGTACACGACAGAAACAATTAAGGATCTATCCTTAGCCTAAAGCTTCGTATTTGTGTACGATAAATGCCATGTAATATTACTTTTAATTAATTAATGACTGCGAAACTTTGAGCTAAATAAAATCGGTCATTTCATACGCAGCAACCTAATACACGCTTTTTCGCGGTGAAAAGGTTAAAGTATTAGCAAAATTTGTTTCCTGACGTCACGCGTGGGATACTTATGAAACTGCGAGAGAGTCGCGCACGACAACCGCGTTAAACACGCGTCCTCCGCGGCAATTTCGCCCGGAAGGAAGCCACGAATCGGCCACCGGTTGGAATAATATTTTACAGTGCCACTGGCCAAAGGGAGATAATTTTGCCGCCGCAGTTTCTACGGTAAATACGTGGCGGCGCGGCGCTCTGCGTTAGCCAACTCGCAAACGTCGTCCGAAATACTACATTATCGCTCGCGTTATCTCGGTAAATATTATTCTACCCCGCTGCTTCGCCGCCACTAGTTTCCATTTTACTTATACGCCGGTCGAATATCAACGGAACGAAATTACATTCGAAGAAAACTTGGAAGTAAACGGTGTGGCACTTTAGAGGCATACTTACGAATACGAATCGGTTCTCGAATCACCTTGATACGATCAACCATGTTTTGTTTTTTTGTTAATCAGAGTGGATGTCCTAATAAATGACAGTGTCCTTATAACCGAGATTTGAATCATTTTATTTAATAGCAAAGCACTGTACGAAGAATCGTAAACAAAGAAATATTTATACTAAATTTGGATATGGGTTTACTTAACAACACATAGATATTGTATATTCGTTTACGCTTGATATTTGAAACGAAATATTTGGAGGTAAATGTGCTAAACGTTAAAACGTTTAATTATAAAGACCAGTGTAATTATAAAGTATGGGAAGATGTTATAATTCAGTAAAGGCGATACGTTCACTATACATCTTATATCCGTTACGCAAACCGACGTGCTAATGTATGTAAAAATTGTTTTTAATTCTATTTAAATATGGCAACTTTCCAAGTGACGGTAATAGGGACATTGGAGTTTGTTCTATATTTTCAATGAATTAGCAATAAAGAAAAGAGCTATAAAAAGATGTTCGTAAATAAAAGAGACGTTGAACGATATTATGCACCAAACCGGAACGACTATTAGTTTAAATAATTTGAAAAAATAGTCGAACAAAGTTACGCGCGAAGCTCGAAGTGGCAGTAATTGGTAATAAATCTACCGTAGCCATTTTTGTAATCGAAAGCATTTTCGACGTGGCCTGCTACCAGCAACTCGAAATTGATTGCCTTCCACCACGTGGCGAAGCTAGAACACTAAGCTTCTCTCTTCGATAAGTAATAACAGCGTTCGCGATTGTCTCGCATCCTTCGACCAGGCCACGGCGTTCGGTAAGAATGGAAGAAAGAAATAAAGAAAGAAGGAAGAAATTCATTTCTTCGCGTTTCTATTTCAAGTCGAGCAAGAGCAAACCAGAAAGCAACAATGGCCGCAGGGACAAAGGGAGTATCAATCGCGGCGTCAAAGGAACAGAACTGTAAAATGCGCCGTTCCGCCGTGCCATCCGAGAACACGTCATGATGAATTTCTAATCCTTCGGAGTTTCCATCGAGTCCGCAAGCCGCGAATCGTCCAATCGCGGGAACGGGCACGGAAAACGTTCCCGTGTATATACTTATTCGCGGAAAAGGGCGACACGTCCTTATTGAAAAGAATCCCCGGATCCCCGGGGCTGGATTTCGCTAACCAATAACTCGGATTTCGCTCTTCTCGCTGAAATAATCCCAGCCATCGATTCTTCACTTCCCTGCCGATCTTTTACCCTATTTCCTCTCCTTTCTCGAAGCCTTCGCTCCGCCCGGAAACCACGAATCGCTCGAATAAAATAGCCGATCGCACCTCAAATGGGCCAGGTATTTAAACGCCATTAACCCATTTGCACCATTAACGTATATATAATATATATAAACGTGCAATTTTCTTGGCTACCATCGTGCAAGTTGCGAGCAAATATATAGGGAAATATTCGTAAATTCAACTGGTTGCAGTGTTATTAATTTGCGTTCTGTGACTGTTTATAATGCATCATTTAAAAGTTCCTTTTTGATAGAATAATAGTTAAGACAAGGTTTGGAACACAGGACACTGCAAACTCATACATGTATATTTATTTAAAAGAAAACAGTGTTTCAATAAAAACACACATGGATAGTTATTGAAAAAAAGAACCAATTATTTTTGTGACCAAATTATATTGAACGACTATCTTCTATTCGAAAGCAGAAGACAAAAATACGAAAGAATATTACGCACTGCTTTAATGCCACAGAAACACATAGAAAATACAGACTGTCTAACAAGAACGTGGCTACAATATTATCATGAGAATTAATCTACTGCTAAACAATGAATTTTTGGAAGCAATGAGTTTTGGAAGCATGTATAAAAAGTTATGATGCACTAATTTAATAATGAATCTATAGTGCAACATTATTGTATTAAGCTAACTATTTACATAATTTCTAATTCCTAATCTCAATCCAAATTAATCAGTATCTTTTAACGTTGATTAATACTTCTTGAATCAAGAAACGATTACTGTAATAGTAGACATCGCAATGTATAGTTGTGAAATAACGAAATATATTTGTCGGTAGTTTAGTCTACGTCATTTTTGCCCAGGACCATACGTAGATATTTTGCAGCGTTTATTCAGGTCGTTGTTCCCATTTCGAAGTACAATGTAGAAACAAAAGAAACAATATTAAACATTCCAAAAGAAACGCGTGTACCAGTGGAGACTACCTACTTTTACATTATCATTGTTTTACGTATTTTACACCGTGCACTTCGTAGATATGTCGAACGCGCTCTTTTTACACAGACTGTGCTTTAAACTACGTAAACGAACCTAACATCTACCATAAACTGCAACCATTTCGAAAGAAGAAAAAAGAAACAGCACCGAGTCGTCGCTAAATATTAACCAACCCAAAAATGACAGGCCTCTCCTTTCATTTGTACATATTCTGCGACACGTTTTCCCGATTTATCCAATTAAATTTCCCACTCACGCCGGAATCCTCTGTCCGCAAATTTCCTCGCCGTTTAACATCGCCTTTAGACGAGAGCGGGAAAAAAAATTCGCCGTTCAAGAAACGGAATGCAGAAACTAATTAAAAAGGACGAGCGTTGAAAAAGTTTCGAGTATCCGGTAAAAACATGTTTCCGCGGGCCACGGTGTAGCTCCATCTTCTTGTAATATTGCATTTAATTTCAGACGGAAGATAGTTCGCCGCCCGTGAACGCGAGTGTTTGTCGTTTAATCACGGCCGGCGCAATTCAATTAAGGGCATTCTGAAAAATGTAATTTTTACCCCGAGCATATTCGCGAAAGAGGATCAGACAAGCAAGGGGGACCGGGCGGAATGCAATTATTTAGAGGGTACGAGAGTGAGATGTAATCGTTTTCTCGGCTTCACGCTGACGCCGCGCTTAAAGAGCGTGATTTGCCCGAATCTAGATGAAAAGAAGCAACGAGACGGCGCGGCGCGGCGGCGCGGCGCGGTCAGAAAGAAATTTAATTGGGTCGGACGGAACCTAGCCACCGGCATTTCGGTACACGGCTAGCCAGCTTGCGTCTGCCTTTTTCGGCTTCGTTGAACTTAATTGAAGCAGTCTCACAGATCCTCCCACTCGACGCGCTTCGCGAAGCAAAGCAACAATGCCCTCTGCTTTTACCGACCTGTCGAACAGGGGCTACTCAAATCTACGCGATTTTCCACTCCTCAAACAGGATAATTGATTTATACTCCCGTTTCGAGGGTTTCGGGATACGCGAAGATCAGTCGAACGTAGGATGCGTTTAAAAGAGATTCGAAAGAAGGAGGATATGGAATACGAAGCGCGTAGAGCTCCATAAACTCGAATAAAAGTGGATCTTAAAGGAGGGGAAAGGTCAAAGGTCGAGTACAATTGAATCCTTGGAATTTCTCGTTTTTACGGATTTCAACTATGCTTCCATTTTGCTTCTATTAGGTTGTTGCATACGAAATCGCCCATTTTATGCACTATGTCACTAGTTCGTTAAAAAGTGCACTTGCATGTTATGTAACATGCTTTGGGTACAGCTGTAAGTATTAGATTCGAGTACAATTTCTAGCTTCCCGTCGATCGCTTCCTTTAAATGACTATAAAATACATTATCAAAGTTTCCATTTTCAATGTAAAATTGGAATTGTCCATTTATAAGCTATGGAATATAATATTAATAACACGAGAGCTTCATCTTCACCTGATGTAAGTTTAATCTTGAAAAATGTTTCAAGACGAACATTCAAATATCACTTCTGTGAAACGATTCGAACAATCGATTATCTATCAACAGTGTTTAGTTCAATAAGCTTCAAGCTTCATATTTCTGTAAAGTATATGTCGTTTCGTTTCAAATTTTCTTCCTCAAACCTCATTATATTGATTTTTATAATGTTGAATATATATATATACATATATAATATAAATATATATATAATTAATTGAATATATATATAATTAATTTAATATATATATAATTAATTTAATATATATATAATCAATTTAATATATATATAATATGAGTATATATATATTTGTTCAAACGTTGAACAAGAAAGATGTATTGCTTTTGGATAATTTATTCTAATAAATATTACAAATCCTACATAGTTAATCTTAATCAATCGATAGTTAAAACACTTAGAAATACACATATAAAATCGGCCATTTCGTACGCAACAATCTAACATTTACAAGTATGAATCGACAAGGCTACAACCTTATGCTCGAATTAATATTTATCCGTTTGTCGATTACCCGAATAACATCCTACCTAATAAAACTCTAATAAAAATGTTCCCATCTCCGATTCGATACCCAGTCCTATTCGCAATCCCTAATTGTTCATTTACCCACGTATTTCCTGTGCACTATAAACCGATTACGAGCCGAGCCATCATTTGTCAGCGGTGCATAATTGAACTCGTTGGCGAAAGCTGGTCAGCGGACACACGGAACGGCGTCGTTGCGGGGGGCGAGGATAGAAGATCTACGCGAAACTTCGTGGAATAGCGTGGTTACGCCGCAGTGAACGGAACGATTCTTCCAGATCTACTGAATATTTATCTCTCCAGGGAGTCGTAACTCGAGAGAGCGATGCGATTGCCTTAATTCACCGAATGCGATTCGTGAATTTTTCAATGGCTCGGACACGAAGAGAAAGAGAGAGAGAGAGAGAGTGACCCGCGGTGATTCCGCTCCGTTTCACCTACACCATTTTCTTCGGGGCTGACCAACAGACGCATTGCTCTACTAAAACGGAACGTTATTATTCATGATTTCATGAATTTTCATCCGGCGCGCGGTGCTCGAGATTGCTCGTTACTTCGCGCGGCGACCAAGTGCGTGGCGCGAATCCTTGCCACCGTTGGCTTCTTCTCTTCTTCTACCCAAACCCTTGGTTTCGCAGCAACAAAAAAAAAAAAAAAAAAAGAAAGAAAAAAAACAGCGCAGATGAATTTTTCAGTAAGGAGGCCGCGAGTGTAAACGCTCGAACACACAAAAAAATATATTCCGCGGTCGTGAACCGTGAAATTCGCGGCGGAAAGGGAAGGATGGGGTTGGCCGACTAACGTTTGACGTCACCGCGAGACTTCGCCGCCTCTCCGACCGCTTTTTCTCTCTCTTTGCCAAGAGAACGAAGGCGGCCCAGGTGACCGATAATGCGAATAGTCGAGAAACGAGGAGAAATGCACGCTTTCAAGGATGCGGAAGAATCGACCTCATCGTTCCATTAACTAATCGCCCGACCAATTCCCGTGGAAGAATTTATTTTCCACCGAAGAACGACCAATAAATCAAATGTAACGCCGGGGGACTCATAGTCCGCGATGGGAAGACGGATTAGGCAATTTTTATTTATAATTTAAATTTGCGGGTTAAGCTCCGTTTCCTTTCATCTATCGCGTAAAAGGTTGCAAGAAAAATTGGAGATCCTTTGTTATCCACTGAGATATACGTCTGGAATTTTTTACAGATTTTTTTTAACCACGGAAGCGACGCTTGAATAATGTCCAAGCCAAGAATAGCCAATTCTTTATTTATACATAAGTTTTTACGTAAATATTTTTATATTTTTATAGTTAGTTTTATAGTTACAGTAGAAGCATTTCGCTACGGCAAAAGGCTTTCTTAAACCCAACCTGAACAGCTAAATTAAGGTACAATCGAAACACAAGCCTCAATAGAATAAGGTACAAAATACAATTAAGGTACATTCGTCCACGCGTTGATATTTGAAGAGCATTGTGAGATACAATATAAATATAATACATCGCGAACTTTGTCTTCAACCCAATACTTGATTGACGAAACAATTCTTTAACTCAATGTCACTTCTCCAACCCCGTTAATAAAAATACAAAGCGTAAAAATCCACCGCAGTCCGATAATGATATAAAAGTTCGACACCTAGATTTGTCCCTTGTTTTCCTCCAAACAATATGGCGGCCATATTTATAACTATTGAGGATCTTTAAATTAGATCGACTCAATCGTTTGCAGAAAATAAACGTTTATTAATAAAAAAGTGAGTTACAAAATGCGGAGGTGAAACCCTTCGGTGAGAACCGTTACACACACAGGGTTGTCGCAAGACCGTCTAAAAAGGGCGAAAAACAGTTTATATATATAGCGTCGTCGAACGGTCAGCGGACCCATGGCTTTTATAGCCTGACCTGAGCCTACGCCAAGCGGTGAAAATCGCAGCAGAAAATTACAAATTCAAAATACAATCTCAATAATAACCCGCGCGAATTCGTCCGGCGAAATTGTGACCGAAACCGGGCTCGTTATTCAGCGTGTTTTCAGCGCGACGCTATAAGCACTCGGCGGGGCTGTGGTACTTTTGCACCGCTTTTCAATCTTCTTAGCCGAGGCGGGGCAGAAAAAGCGACGCGGACCGTTGGATGTCGCATCTACGAGGCGACCGCCGCGTAACCGTCGTTATGAAAGCCGCGTGGAAAACGGCCAACGCCCGCGAAAAGAGAAGATTAAACGTCTACCGTTGGGGAGAGATTAAATTTTGCACGCGCTAATCGCTTTCGCGGGTAACTTCGAACGCGCTAGCAATTCCCGTGGACTAGGAATTCTACGCGGTCAGGCTCGCCGCGATCCGGATCCAACGCGTCAACTTTGATTCCAAGAGAGAGGCGAGAAACGCGAACGGCTAGCGGGAATGGGACTCGTAAACGATCTGCATAGAAAAGGAATTACGACCGCGCGATAAACCCAATTCGCCGGCTAACTGCGGCGCGTGTATCCCCGCGAGGATTCGTTACTTCTACCCTCGAAACAGGGCGAATGGAACCCGCTAAAGTAGAATGGAGAGAGGCGGGTAATGCGATAGCGGGGATTACCACGGGACACAGTAGAATACAATAGTCCTTCGGCTATATCTAGGAGCTTTCATTTTCCTAGCGCTGGTGGCCATTTTGACGTAGCTTAAAGTAACCGCTGCGCGTACGTGTGTATCTCTATTCCGCTGTTTACTTTGATCCTGCCGCATCATACGCTGCCAGTGGATTCGGTGCGAACGAGATTACGCGAATATTTGCATATCTACGAATTACGAATTTCATGGCTTTCTTGGGATAATTGAGTCTTCAACAAGGATACAGTCTGATAACGTCTGTAGACTGGTAATACAGTGGCGCGTAAAGGTATTAAACTCTTTGCACTCCTATGGCTCTGTTATAGTAATCAACTTTTTGCCCTACGTATTTTTTCAGAAATTGTATCTTGCAACATTAGCTAGTTATTACTTTAGTACTGTGTCAAATATATGACATTGACTATTAAAATTAATTTGCACTCTGTAATCATCTATCTTGTATATTGGAACAGGAATTGCAATTGTAATTTAATTTTTATTATTGATACAGTGTGTCTTCATTCTATTTACATTATAATATTCACCACAACTGCTCGTTGTTATATGGCAAGGGGTTAATATTAATTTCTTCTCTAATTCATTTTTACCACGTTCCATTTATTTGATAAGAAATTTTTCCACTCTTTAAAGGCCGAAGTAATCGCATCTCTCTATTCTATTGTTTACTTTGATCCTAAATCACACGTTACAAATGGATTCGATGCAAATGAGGTTAAACGAACCATGTACAAATGTACGATTTACGAAATTGATGATTTTGTAGAACAGTTGAATCTTCGAGGAGAATGCAGCCTAATGATAAGAAACGAATATTCAAATTACGTTTCATCTTAAAGATTGTCGCATTCCAATAATATCCTAATCACTTTGATAATGGTTAAAGTAACTGCATCTCTCTATTCTACTATATACTTTGATCCTAAATCGTATGTTGCAAGTAGATCCGGTGAAAATGAGATTATCCACCGATTTACGAACGTGACGACTAAACTGCGGATGTTTATGAATTTATGGGAACTTTAAATTGGCGAAAAAGTATACAATGCACGTAACGTACAAAGTTATGCGAAATATCATATATTATATTATATAGAAAGTGAAACAGATCTTTATTAAAGTCTCGTTTAATTAACTATGCTCGTGAAATATGAATTTACATAAGAATCCGTAGTCTATCGATGACTTTTTTAAAACAGTTGATTCTTTAACAAGATTGATTAATAAATAATATATACTATATATAATATATATAATAATAATTAATAAACATCCACAGTTTAACCTGTTAGGAACGATGCACCACTATAGTGGCTTCCGCGGATGTCATCTTATATTACGACGCGCCACTATAGTGACTCACTCTAGTGACTCACTCGCTCATCGTTTCAATTAACTGATCGTTTCCATATGTCTCGTTTCACACTTTTTTTGCCTTCACAACATTTTAGAACAGTGTTAACAATATACAGCCTTTATTTTTGATACGCTAGTGTCAGGTATGAATTGTTGCAGCGTTGTATCGTTTACGCGTAATTCGCGTCGAACTCTGCCGTACAGGGAAACAGCATCGCGCAAAATTCAGCCGCAAAACCTGCCTAAGAGGTTGTGGAGCTGTGGAGAGGGGATAGAATAGAGGAAAAGGAAGGGTGTTGCGTTTCGTCCTGGGCCTGCTAGTGGACTCATCAGTAAGGCTACCTAGCAGGCCCTGCCTTGGACTTGGGATATTGGAAGGAAGGTTAAAGGCGGTATATATATGGACGAGGTAGTTGGAGCGAGTACTTTCGAGAAAGCCTATTTCGTATGTCCCTCTAGTGGTGGGTGCAGGAGAGCCGCCACAAGGTTAATGTTAATGTGATAAATATACTGCGACTCTTTATGCATTTATAAGAAATTTAAATACGCAAAGAGACAGAGAATGCGATTACCAAGTATTGAAAAATACAGAAGATATTAAAACTAAAATACAAATTACAATATTTATAGTTTAGATGGTAAAACAATCCCCCCTATTTAAAACTCGTTTCTTTAATTTCATTTACAAATATCTGAATTCGCATAAACATATATATTCCACGTATCTTTGCATATTACGCGCATTGCGTGCTATTTTACGCAATTAAATCTCCTCTAAACGCATGCAAATCCTTCGTTTAGTCGTAAACATCGGCCACTCGATGGAGCGGAAAAATTCGAACGGAACGGACAAATGCAAGCAACAAAACCCGGTTTCCCCTTAACGATTGATACAAATTTCGGCGGATTCGGAATTGAAATGTAAATGGAACGGCAGACTGGGCGTCCAAGGAAGAAGTTATTTCGCGGAATCAGACGTGCTCGGGTTTATGGGCGGCGGCCCCTGCGACTCGCTTCCAAGGCGACCGTGACGCAAATTAAATTGAATTAGACTGTAAAAACGCATGTGCAATACGCCCGGCCCGTATTTCGTATTCTCGGCCGCGCGCGCGCCATTTTTACGCGGAACGTCGCCGTTCTCATTGTAGGACACAGCGTAACCCAGTTTCTCCACCCGTCGCGTACACGTACATACGTATTGTACTCGCTGCGTGGCCGTAAAAGTATTATATGGAAACTACGTATCCCCTGCATTCCCCTAACGGGATCAAAACTTTCATACGGTATGGAAATTGCATTCATTCACGAATCGCTTTCACCCCGTTCCCGGACCCACGGAGATTGCAAAGAGACTCGTAAAAAAATCAAGCACACAGCCACGTGATCCCGTATTTTGCAAAATTGCAAGAGCAACTTTTTTTTCCCCCCCACCGCGGAAAATGTATTCCCTTTGACCGCGTCAACGACGGGACTCTCGAAATGGAATGAATTCCTCTTCGGTCGTCGCGTAACGCGCGTAATCGAAGCAAACTCGACGTATTTCCCTTGATTTCGAGTTTACGTTGTTATCTGTCCACTTTAATCTCGTTGCGCGGACTGCGAAACTTGCGTTGTTACACCTGCAGTTGTGTAAACGGAAAGAGAAATGTGATTACTTTCTTTTTTTTTTGTAAATTTGATCGATTCGCTGCGTTACAAATCTCACGGCTGCGACTCGAAAGCTTAATAATAAAACAAAAAAAAAAGCTTAACGTTATTAATCCTTGAAATTGAACCTCTTAGGCACGGCTGAATTTTGCGCGGGGCTGTTTCTCTGTACGCCAGAGTTCAACGCGAATTACGTGTAAATGATTACGGCACTGCAATGTGTGACGGATAATGCTGTTCTTTACACGAGTACATTGGAATGAAGTGTTCGATGATTAAATTATAATTTTTCTTAAACATATGATACGCGCATTTTAACTTTAACAATTTATAAATACTTTAACAATTAAAGCCACTATGGTGATGCGTGGTACAGAAAGATGACATCCGCGAAAGCCACTATAGTGGCGCATACTGCCTAAGAGGTTAATTTAAAGAGTCAACGATTTCCTTAGAACCTTTTTACTTCGACGCGATATTTGCGCGATTCCATAATAAAAAATATGCGCGTAGTTTACGTACGCAAAACAAAGTTAATCGCGAATTAACTAATCCGAAACTTAACATAATAAAACGTTCGATTATCGTTAACCTGAACTTTCGAATATTGTTACGAAATAATAAATTAAGGAATGAATCCACGTGTACGTTATATCGTGCAAAATTCATCGGACGTATACGTACATCTTACGGGTTAAGCGTTTCATCGTTGCGTCTACTCGACAAGCGAAACACACCCCGCGAAACAGCGATGAATTATATCGATCGAAAGAGAAACGAGTAGACGTTCGAACAAAAGGAAGCTATCGAATTTTCGCCCGTTTCTGTTGCAGCTTTCAGAGGACATCGGCTACGTCCTTTATTCGGCGCTCGGCAGCTTCTACATCCCGTCGTGCATCATGGTGTTCGTGTATATACGCATTTATTTCGCGGCGAAAGCACGCGCGCGCCGCGGCATCCGGAAACAGCCGCGTCCTCGCGCAGTGGTGCCGCCCGAGTCGCCGGACGTCAGGCAAACCAGCTTTACGCAAAGCACGCCAGCCACCGAGGCGAAGAAACCACCTGGTTCCGTAATGGAGAACGTCGCCACCATCGAGAACCAGCCCGTGCAAATTCCTATAGTCACGTGCGACTTTGCCAGCGACGTTAGCACCTCTGAAGCGGATCCTGGGGGAGGCAGTAGCATCCCCATGGAAGAAAAGGACACGCTGAAGGTTAGCCAATGTTTCTTGCCACGCAAGTATAGTTTTTAATACCCAATCACTGCCACTTTAAAAGCTTGTCGCTTTGAGCAACTTCATTGATTTGCGGAGCTGTAGAGAGGGGATAGGATAGGAAAAAGGAAGGGTGTTGCGTTTCGTCCTGGGCCTGCTAGTGGACTCATCAATAAGGCTACCTAGCAGGCCCTGCCTTAGATGTTGGGATATTGGAAGGAAAGTTAAAGGCGGTATATATATATGGACGAGGTAGTTGAAGCGAGTGCTTTCGAGAAAGTCCTATTTCGTACGTCCCTCTAGTGATAGGTGCAGGAGAGCCGCCACAGATTTATTTTAGAAGTTACTCAAAGTAATCGTTCCGGTTTCGTGCACAACATTAGTTAACATCTCGTTTCTTTATGACGATTATTCTCGTACGTTAACCCCTTGCCTTACAAGTTTTTCACTACTGAACTTACGTAAGTTCAAGAGATCAAGAGATCACATTTCTCGTATTCGTTCCAAAATATTCGAATATTCTACGAAACTTATATTTAGCGAATCTTAATCTTCCGAAGTGAAGCTAAAGCTAGAACGAAAAGAACACTGTATTGCAAATAGAATTTATCTTTAATGAATCTATGTGTGACTCGTGTAACGAGTGAGACTCGTCATTGTAAGACAAGGGGTTAAATACGATGTATTACGTGTTAATTCATTGAAAATATATAACAAAGTCCGATGTCCCACTTACTGTCACTTGAAAAGTTATCACTTAAATGGAAATGATCCTTGCATATATTAACACGTCAATTTGTACGACAGATAGAAAAATCGTAACAACCATCTGATACCTTTCTGCGTTATAAAAATTTGCACGCTTTCTATTTACGGTACGTTAGTCGCGTTTTTATGCTCAAACGACACATTTACCTCCTAACATTTACTTTTAAATGTTAAACGTAAACATACGTGTAATCTCCATTTACTTTCGAATAACATTATTACGAAAACATCGACCAAATCGTAATATTTCTTAGTGTCTCTTAACGATTGCCATGTGGGGGCTCTCCTGCACCCACCGCTAAAAGGACATACGAAATAGGACTTTCTCGAAAGCACTCGCTCCAACTACCTCGTCCATATATTGTATATATCGCCTTTAACCTTCCTTTTTAATATCCCAACGTCTAGGGCAGGGCCTGCTAGGTAGTCCATCAACAGGCCCAAGACGAAACGCAACACTCTTCCTTTTTCCTATCCTATCCCCTCTCCACAGCTCCACGGCCAATTAGCTTCCAAATATAAAAAAAGATACGATAATTACACCAAAAATTCTAGAACGAAGGGAAACATAAAGAGAATATCTCGGTTAATTCTAAAAAGAATAGCCACCAATTGGTGGTAAAAAAAACGACGGAACGGACGGCATTACTTTTATGTCGCGCTGTACTATTTCGAATGTAAATATTCTTGCTCTAAAATATGTTGGCCATTGTGGAAACAGCATATCATTCCGTACAACGTTTAACAATGTTATTCTCGTGCACGATTCACCGCGAGTCCGGCCATCTATCACGCTCGAGATACGAGCACGCATTTCAAATTCTACACGTGCTTTAATGCATACGCTTTCGAACTCGGCAGTCAAGCAGGCATTACCCCTTTGTTATGTCGGAATACGAAAAAGCCCTGTGCAAAACTAGCTCGTTCAAACGTATTTCCATTCGATTCCCCTCCCCCCTCCCCCTAGCCTTTTATTTTCCTTCGAATTTCGTTCATCCGCTCGGTAGCGAAACGTCAAACCTAAAGTAGCCCTTCTCGAAGCGAACTGCGCGGGTTTCGCGAATAGCTGCAGACAGGGCGGATACCTGTCCCCTTGCTAGCATCGCGAACGCGTCTACCGATAACTCGAGTTCGGTGGTTTGGTATTCGAATATATCCTGTTTGGCGATCCAGAGCAACGAAGCGACTCTCTCGAAATCTCGTACGCCGATGCGGCGCATAAAAGTGGAACTAGTAAATCTCCGACAGCAGAAACTCGCTATTGGATTTCAGTTTTCCCGACGTCGTCGTACAAACGGAATCGAATAAAGGTCCCCGGGATCGACGCTGCTACGCCCGTGCATCGCAACGAGATCGAATTGATCATACGCGTTCTCGATCCTTTCAATCGCTACTTTCGATTGTGCCTTCGTAAATGTATGCGAAACGTATCGATGCGAGCGGAAATTTTCGAATATCATTCTCGAATACACGTCTCGAGAATTACCAGCCAGCTATATTGTGGTTCTTTCGGGCAAATTCGTGTTTTTACGAGCGCGATTAGGGAAATGGGATTTTAGGAGAAATCCGTTTCCTCCGACAGAAGGGAAATGTCGTTTATTATTCGTGTCACATATCAGTATCGAATCGTTCTCTGTCCAACTTCATTCAAACATGGAATATTCCAATCACAAATTGCAATAGAAATTTGGAAAATTTCGCATGAAATAATATAAACGAAACGCAAGACGATTTTCGGATCATCGTTTATTAATACGTTGCACGCGTACGTCAATTCATTCTCGACATTTTTAAATTGTCACCTGAAATATTATTATATTTTGCAACATAAAAAAAGAAAACTGCAGCATGGTTCCACTGTTAACTTTAACTTAATTAGTGGAGAAAGGATTATTTAAATTAGTTCCTATCCATCTACTTGTTCTTGAATTTCTTCGTTGCATTCATTAACGTTACTAAAACAGAATTTGTATTGTACGTTTCTCTCTTCAAAACCTTGCCATTTTAGTTTAGAGAAAAATAAAGAAAAATTAACTCATCGTTTATGACTGACTTAACGTGATTGTACAGTGAAGTTGTTAAATGCGTGTCCAATTAGCGAATTGCCACATATGAGACGCATTCAAAGAATTCGGAATCTCGGCCCGTATATTCTGCAAAGGAACAACTAATCCCGAGTTCGCATCGAGGGTGGAACTCGTTATCCCGACTAAAATCTTCTCAAGATTAGCTACCCCGAGACACTGCTACTTTCGGCTTCTTACTACTTTTACGACCTTGCTATATACGTACGTTCCGCCAACTACACAAGAGACTCTCCTTTATTCCCCTTCGTTCGCCTAATTATCCGCGATCACAGAAGTTTCCGATTACAATTAGCTAATCGGCAGCAGAAGATATCCCACAAATCTCTCCGTCTACAAACTTTTGTTCCCAACTTCGCCCTTCGGATTTTCTCGAAGAAACTAATAACAAGTATAAGAAATTGTGCTTTCGCAATTATTCGCTGTGCCATATTGCACGCGTGCGAACGTGTGTATGAATTTTGAATACTTCTATGCATTTAGATTGCTCTTATTAGCACGGTGAAAAAATTAAACCGCGAACTAAATTTGAAAGTCCGAAGAAAGGTTAATGTTTCCCTCGTCTGTTATCGTAACTTCAGTTAATAACAATTTTCGTAAGTTTAATAATAGAGAACACCTAACAAGCATCGTAAAGGAATAATTTTTAAGCGATACTTTTGCCCGCATTATTACAGATCTAGAATTCACACATCAATTATGCAATATTCAATTACAATTTCAATCGGTTCAAAAACTTCTCTCTTTGTCTAACCTAAACTATTAACATTGCATGCGATATTAAAATGCTAAACGCTACCAGGTAGCCTCCGGATGCTTCCATACAAATTTCCATAAATGTTTCGTCAACGATGCAACGCACAAAAAAAAGAAACACGCGTTTGTTACAATAGAAAAAAAAAACTAAATCCAGCTAGTAGAAATCCAGTCGCTAACCGAAAGTTCCATCTTTACATTATAGCCACTGTGGAGCTGTAGAGAGGGGATATGATAGGAAAAAGGAAGGGTGTTGCGTTTCGTCCTGGGCCTGCTAGTGGACTCATCGGTAAGGCTACCTAGCAGGCCCTGCCTTAGACGTTGGGATATTGGAAGGCTTTTTTTTTTTTTTTTCATCGAGATACTATTGATGGTGGGGGGTGTACCGTGCCTGGTAGCTAATGCCACCTTACCGGAGGAACGTGATGGGTTGGGTTGGTATTACCCTGCGTGGGGTATGGCGGTAGTGGAGTTAATCTAGGATAAAATTTGCAAAAAACCTATAACTAAACCTAGAACAAAAGACGTTGTGATATTGGAAGGAAAGTTAAAGGCGGTATATATATATATGGACGAGGTAGTTGGAGCGAATGCTTTCGAGAAAGTCCTATTTCGTATGTCCCTCTAGTGGTGGGTGCAGGAGAGCCGCCACAGCCACGTTTGTCCAACATTGCCTAATCCAACTGCATGATTCTGTTGCGCAGGTAACGGTCCCCGTGCCGATGCAGAAGAGCAGCCTGAAGGCGACGCTATCTGTGAACGGCGACGGCCAATCGAGCGTGCCGTCGCGGTGCAGGGCGCCAAGCGTCGGCATCGACGTCGACATGGTGTCAGAGTTCGACCCGTCGTCGTCGGACAGTGGCGTAGTATCCAGGTGTGCTGTGGTGAAGCCTTTAAAGCTTCGCCTCTGCCAGCCGATCTTCGGCCGAAGGAACCTGGGCAAGATGAAAAGAGACCACGGGGACGGGGGACGGCCTTCCGGCAAGGACGACGCGGGGGCCGAGGCGAAATCGTCGAAACCACGGGACCCGGAGAGAGAGAAGAGGAGACTGGCGAGGAAAAAGGAGAAACGGGCCACGCTGATACTCGGCTTCATCATGGGCAGCTTCATCGCTTGCTGGCTGCCGTTCTTCGTCCTCTACATCGTGAAACCTCTGTTCCCCGGCGTCGAAATACCCACCCAGGCGTTCGTCATTGCCTTCTGGCTGGGTTACATGAACTCTGCCCTCAACCCTTTCATCTACACCGTCTTCAACAAGGACTTCCGGCGCGCGTTCCGCAGGATACTGTTCAAATAATCCCGTCGTCCCTGGACCAACGTTCTCGAACGGGTTCCGGGTATCACGAGCGAAGATAGATCCGCGTGTAGAACACCAACGCGAAACGGGGTGGGATATCGATGAAAGGAACCGACGAGTACAATTTTTCCAATGATCTTCCAACGGAAGACGCGTCTAAACGCGAGAAATTGCAGGGGAAATTTCGCTACGTCCCCTTTTTGGAATAGAAACTCGGTGAAATTCGAGTGGCAATTGTAGAGTACGCGATATACCCGTTCGCGTTTAAAGATTCGGAGACAGCGGCGATACGGAGGACATATTCCGCCCGAGTAATATGATTCGATCACCTTCGGGTGTACGGTTCGCGGGAAGAAATCGCTAGAGCCGACGACGAAGGCTGACAAAATTCGATAGCCGGTTTTGCCAGTGACGGCCATGAATCCTCTACGAGGTGTCCCGAACCGTGTGCTTCAGCAACAGCTGCTGCTGCTGCTGCTTCTCCCTCGGATCGCAACTTCCAACCAGTTGTCGATTCAACGTGACACCATCCGAAGACAGATGAAGCCTGGGCGAATTCGCATCGCGTTTGGGCACGCTACCCTTTGCCGATTCGAATTAATCGCGGCGTCGAGCGAAGGCAACGCGGAACGTCGAAGACGTTCGGCGATAGCGCGTCGCGAATTTGTCGCCGCTTTGCCAAGCGCGTTACTCGCAAACCCCGGCTCCGATTTCGCGTAATCGAGAGCAATCTTTTCATCGATCCCACCTCGTAGCTTTCCGTGCGATGGGTAAAAGGGAAATGAACGAGAAGAGTACCTGCTGCATTCTTCCTTCTCCGAGTTCCTTGGACAGACGGCACACGGTCCGATTGTAAATTAAACGTCGCGACAATCCACTTACTATCGATGTACGTGAATGTAGATATGTATAGCTACGTGTGTATGTGTGTATATAATATAACCCCGCGGCTCGTCCGGAAAGTTTTCACGCTCCGAATATCGTCGCGCCGCGATGACCAAGAAAGAAAGGCCCTCCGCCTTTCGCTTGATTTCACCTGCTACGAATTACACGGCGAACGCGAGGCAGGGAGAAGAAGTTTGGGAATTTCGCAGTTGGAAGTTTCTTCGATATAGAGAGAGAGAGAGAGAGAGAGAGAGAGAGATGGGTCGGATTGGAAGGAAAACAGGGGAATAACGTCAAGGGATACGAATGCAGAGGATGAGTTTGGAAGCTTCGTTGCTCCCTGTTTCGTGACGCCAGGCGCGGAACGAAGACTTTCAGGAATGGCTCGCATACGCGTGTAATAGTACCTAAGATACGATATTATATACGCACATCGAGACGCGGTCGCAGGAAGGACGAGGATCTCGAAACGAGCACGAATTCACGGGTGATCGGGATGATCGTGTCGTGATCACGTTAATCAAACGAGGCGAGCATGTTTCCTATTAAATAGGCACACGTACACTTACACACACTCACGCCCACACACACACATACACACATACAAATACGAACACTGTTTCGAACCGCGTTACGATAAGTAGCGATCTTTCGTTTGACTGGACATTAACTGCTCGTGTTTTTTACTGCTTTAGTTATTTTACGGTATCGATAATGATCGAAGGCGGTGTTCAACACAGTTTGTAGAGTTTTGTATATAAATCAACTGATTTACAGCGACAAAGATGCACAAACTGCGCGAATGCTGGTTTTGGTCGTTATCGATACCGCGAAATAATTGAAGTAGTTAAAAGATCGTATTATGTGGACGAATTGTAATGATGTTTGGGTGTGAAAAATAACCCGAAGATGTAAAACTCGAGTTTTTAACTTTGTAACGCAACGACGAAGCGTGAAAATAACAATTATCAAAATTTGAATTCCACAAAAAGCAATGTACAAATTATTAATTCTTAACTAACTTTGCATAATTGTGGCTTCAAATTTCGAACGCGTCTTTCCAAGGCACTTAATCAGGCGACTATGTTTCTAGCTGGACTATTTTTGTGAAGTACACAGATATTCACATTCCTATATAACTCTAATATTCAATCTGACATACTTCATTATGCAAGGTTTTATTTAACGCACAAATTACTGATCATTTCATAATTCATTAATAGTCGATCAAAAGAGACCCGAGAACCTTGGAGTTTTATAAATTTTTTCCTACAATTTAAGGTTGTCTGTGTCTTGAAAATTTCAGTACAATACAACTTTTAGTTCTCTATAACAAAAAATTCGGAGAACCCATTTAATTTGAATGCTGTCACGCGAGAGTTGCAGCAAATATAAAACAAACCAGTTTTTTTCTAAATATAATTAACGTTAATATAGTTAACGTCGCATCAATGGCTTGGTTTTAGCAACGGCAATGATTAATCATTAACGTTATTACATTATTAGATAATCTTAGAATCATTCACGCGATCAAATAGGTAATCGATTTTTCCACAAACGAGTAGTCGATGGGGATGTATCGAAACCTGCTGCTTCTCGTAACGCGCGTCGCTTTAATCATAGGCGCGACGCGCACCGTTTAATCGTGTAATCGTTTAATCACGACAGTCTTTTCCAATTCTAACGATTTAAATAAAGGGTAAGGATGATTGCAACGTAACCGTACACGATACTATTATAACGAACGTAGGAATTTTTGCAGTTTAACGAATCGAAGCAACGGAGGAACGAAAAGAGGACTGCTCGGAAACGATCGGAAAAAGCAGGTATTAAAATTCGCGCGGAATGACGGAAAGGAAACGCAAGTCGCGGCAAAATGGATCCGAGTTTAACCGGCTTCATATATTAAATTCGATTGCTCTGTAGCTCGTCAAAACCGCGTTTAAAGATGAACGCGCAAGCTTTATTTGTTTGCCGGCGCCGTCGCGCGAAACCGACACAGGGGACCTGTGCGGTTTCAATTATTACGCGGCATTACGCAATGTTTGCGCGCCGGGGTGCCAATTCGCGATCGGCCGCTTTATAATTTAACGCCCGCTACCCTCACCAAGGCAGCCAACCCTCCGAATCGATCAATCCGGCTCGAAACTTGCACCCCCTTTCGATCGGTCAGAACGCGGCCCGATTTGACTTCATCGATTATCACTTTCGATGCACCCGCGTCCGTCGCTGTTCCGTCGTTCGATATCGGTTCCCGTCTCGTTTTCTCCTTTCGATTGGTTTTATCGCCGCGATAAAGTAGCGCAGTTGAGCTTCCTATATCCGAGCTAATGGACAGATATATAAAATGTTCGGCTCGAAGGAATTTTCGGGTAATGGAACGAGCAGCTTTTTCATAACGATATTCGTTTATTAGGCTAGACGCCGCGATATCGTTTGGACAAACAGAAAAGGTTAAAAAGTTGAGCATATATAACAGATTATCTATGTTATATGCTATTATATATATATAATAGCACAACTAATTAAATTTGTCCATATGCTACACATTTTATCACCGTTCTTTGAAACAGTTGAATATTTTATACCTATTTTAATTCTTCGGAAATAATAATAATTCCTAATAATCATAAACAGAACGTGTCTTTAAATAAACGAACAAAAATCCCTCGATTTCGAGTAACACGATGTTTAAATATTAGGATATTCGGATAAAAAGAGGCTCAGCTGTATTCTTATCGATATTAAATCCCACGGAATCGAGTATCGATAAAAATTGCGGATCATTAAAGGTTCGTCTAAAATCATCGCGGGGGATTAAAAGTTTAGGAACTACGAAGATATATGTAGGCGAAAAATTCTACGGGTCGGCGTATCGAAAAAAAAAAAAAAAAAATACGTGCCTACTTTTTCAGTGGCCGGGAAACAAATGGAAGAGCTCGTAAATCGAGAGGACCACCATCCACCCAGCAGCGGAACGAATTTCGGAAAACAATTTCCCCGATACTTTTTCATCGACACATTCAATCTGGTCTCTCTATTTCGCAGATTAAAGATCATCCCTGCGGCCTGACCGCGAGGAACTCGAATAAAAAATTACTCTCGGGCTTCCGTACAGTGCATAGGTCTCGAAATCCGGCTATTTCCCGTCGAGGATTAGGAGTTGAAAGCCATCGTACGTTTCGCGCGACTAACTCCGCTTTCCGACTCTCTCTTCACTTCTCCAAAGTCTCCGCGCCGCGCCACGTTCGCCGTGACATCGCAACAAACGTTCCAAGTTCAACGTTGCAAGTTTTTAAAATCTACTTCTGGCGACGGGCATTCGAAATATTCCCTTGGGTGTTTTTCATAATTCACCGGTTTCAATGCGAAGCGTTGCTATTCCAAATAAACGTAGTAGCTTAAGCGCGAAACATTTTGTTGAACGGTTATGTTAACGTAAAACTCGCGTAAATCGAAAACTGCGAGTTTAATATTCGACCGGATATTTACGGTGTAATGACTTTAACATCGTTTTCGATAGAAAATTGGACGATGTCAAATCTCCGTGAAAGCAGTGGATAAATAAAGAATAGTTTATACAAAGCATATTTCAGTTATATTGACCCGAAGTGCACGTATCTTGAAAATCGTATAACTAAAATATTCGGCCAAACGTTTTGTCGCATATATTTACTACCGCATTCGATACAAAATTTCCCTCCCGTCAAATATTGCCAGAATTACCGAATAAATAAACGGTAGTTGAAACAAAGCATTTTCCGGTTCTATTAACCTAATGTTTTACGTATTTTGAAAATTGAGATTAAAATGTTCAATCTGGCATTTCTCATATATTCCCTAACGTTGACACATAAAATTGGCCTTTATCAAATCTTTCCAAAACTATGGAATAAAGGGTAGTTCAAACAAACCATTTTCCAATTCTATTGACCCAAAGCTGTCGTATTTTAAAAATCGTGATTGAAATATTCCACCAGCCACTTTTCATAAATTTTCCACCTTTTTTCTATACAAAATTGGCCTCTTTCACATCTTCTCGAAACTGTCCACTAAATAGATGATGGTTTAAATAAAACATTTTCCAATTCTATTGGTCGAAATCTGACGTATTTTGAAAGCGGTGACTAAAATATTCATCCAGACATTTCCCATAAATTCGCCAGCGTTGACATACAAAATTGGCCTCTAACACATCTTCCCAAAACTATGGAATAAACAAAGAGTAGTTTAAATGAAACATTTTCCAATTTCATTGTCCAAAAACTCACGTATTTTAAAAATCGTGACTGAAATATTCCGCCATGTATCTCTCATAAATTTTCCACCATTTTCCATGCAACATTCGTCTCCGCCAAAGCCTGCCTAAACTACCGAATAAATAAACTATTCTATATTTCAACCCGAACATTTTCCAGATATATTAATTCTAAGTCCATGCATTTTACAAATCGTTACTAAAATATTCCACCAGATATTTTTCATAAATTCTCCACCCTTTTCCTATATAAAATTAGAGTCTTGTAAATTATCCGAGATAGTTGAATAAATAAAAGATAGTTTGAACGTAACATTCTCGGGTTACATTGGTCCCAAGTCCATACATTACGAAGATCGTGTCCAAAACATTCAACCACGTATTTCTGATAAATTGACTATCCTCTTGCATACAAAATTAACCTGCATCAAATTTTCCTGCAATTGTGGAATGAATAAAGGGTGGTTTAATCGTAACATTTCCCAGATATATTGGTTTCAACTCCATACATTTTGAAAATCGTGACTAAAATGTTCGACCAGCTGTTTCAAATGTACCACCCTTTTTCGATACAAAATTACGCTATGTCAAATCTTGCCAAAAGTACGGTGCAAATAAAGGATAACTGGAACGAAACATTTTCCATCTATATCGATCCCGAGTCCATACGTTCCGAAAATCGTGTTCCAAATATTCAACCAGGTATTTCCCATAAATTTGTTACCCCTTGGACACAAAATTAACTTGCAATGGATAAACAAACGATAGTTTAAGCGGAACATCTCCCTGGTGTACTGATCTCAAGTTCATACATTTTGAAAATCGTGACTAAAATACTCGACCAGGCATTTCTCGTAAATTTCCCACCTTCACCCGTGCAAAATTGCTGGTTATCAAATCTTCCTGAAACTACCTACTAAATAAACGATAGTTTCAACGAAACATTTTCCAATTCTATTCATCCGAAGCCCATACATTTTGAATATCGCTACTAAAATATTCGACCATCTATTTCTCGTAAATCTATCATCCCCTCGATATAAAATTAATATCGAGTGAATAAACGACAGTTTAAGGGAAGCAGTTCACGGATATACCGATCTCAAGTCCATGGATTTTGAAAATCGTGACTAAAATACTCGACTATGCATTTCTCGTAAATATCCACTTTTTGCATACAAAATTACCCTTCGTCAAATTTTCCCCCAAACTACTGAGCAAACGAACAATATTTTGAACGAAACATTTTCAAACTCTATTGATCCCAATTCCATAAATTTTGAATATCATGACTGAAATATTCGGGCAGAAATATCATACAAATAGCACCCCTTTCGATTCAAATTTCTTTCCATTAAATTTTACCGAAACTGTTGAATAAACAAGAGATATTTTAACCCAAATATTTTCCAGTTACATCCATCGCAAGTCCATACATTTTGAAATTCGTGACTAAAATATTCGACCAGGACATTTCTCATAAATTCACCAACGTTTTCATATGAAATCGACCTCTCTCGTATCTTCTCCAAACTATCGAATAAATGAACGATAGTTTAAACAAAACATTTTCCAATTCCATCGACACAAAGCTCGCGTGTTTTAAAAATCGTGACTAAAATATTCAACTAGATTCTTCTCATAAATTTTCCACCTGTTTCTATTTAAAATTGGCCCCTGTCAAATCTTCCCACGACTGTCGAATAAATAAGCTATTCTATATTTTAACCCATACATTTTCCAGATATGTTAAATCCAAGTCCATCCATTTTAAAAATCATTTCCAAGATATTCAACCAGGTATCTCTCGTAAATTTTCCACTCTTTTCTACACGAAATTCAACTCTGCTAAATCTTCCCTAAACTGTCTAACAAACAATTATATACTTCAACGTAAACATGTTCCAATTATATTAATTTCACGTTCATCTATATTAAAAATCATCCCCGAAACATTCAACCAGATATCCCCATAAATTTTCTAGTCATTTCTATACAAAATTCACATCTGTTAAATCTTCCCTAAACTGTCTAACAAACAATTATATACTTCAACGCAAACATGTTCCAATTATACTAATTTCACGTTCATCCATTTTAAAAATCATCCCCGAAACATTCAACCAGATATCTCTCATAAATTTTCTAGTCTTCTCTATGCAAAATTCACATCTGCTAAATCTTCCCTAAACTGTCTAACAAACAATTATATACTTCAACGCAAGCATGCTCCAATTATATTAATTTCACGTTCATCCATTTTAAAAATCATCCCCGAAACATTCAACCAGATATCCCCATAAATTTTCTAGTCTTTTCTATACAAAATTCGCCTCTGCCAAATCTTCCCTAAACTATCAAATATTCTACGTTTCAACTACAAACATTTTCGCAATTATATTAATTCCACGTCCGTTCGTTTAAAAAAATCATCTCGAAAACATTCAACATTCAACACCGGCCGCATTTTTTACCGTCTCAAATTTCCCCATCCCATTCAACGTTGAACTAGCCTCCGACTAAATTACCCATTAACCAAGCAACACTTTAAACGCATTACATTTTATATTTGCCCAAAGTAGACGGGGAAACCTAATTTCGAAATTAGCCGCATTTCCCGTACGGCCACTGAGTACATACATACGTCACGCGTGCACGCACCTACTACGTGACACGCAACGCGCCCGTTGCAACGATAAATCAATAAAGCGTGCACACACGTACATAGAGTACGTGTGCAGTAACGCGGTACACGCGTGTGTCCCAGCTTTCTCCTCGCATTATCTCTCCGTCTCTCTCCAATCTCTCGACGCGTTACACGGGGAACTGGGGCAAAGTGTCGAGGGAGTAGACGAACGAGAGACGCTGTTCCTCGGAGTGTTCGCAACCAATACGAGGCGCGCTGATAAGATTGCGACGTTCCCGCGACGGATTATTAGCATAGCCAAGATCGATAGAACGCGCGTATACGTTTGCATCTGATCGCGGATAGAACCGTCGCGCAGCTGATTTTTCAACCCCGGTTTTTAATCCGCGTGTATAGCCAACAATTTCGACCAATCGATCCGCGAGCCGAAGCGCAGCAGGCATTGATGCACCTCTGATGATTATTTAAACGGGATGCAAACGCAACGTTTGCACGGTTAACCGTCGAACAATTTGCGCGGAAAACTGTGGATAAAAGCGGGCAAGACTTTTCGAGCCTAGCTCATCGAAATTGGTTTCCACCGACTGGAGAAACGTGACGCGAATTTTGCTACCTTTCGAACGTTCCATGTCGATTTTAACCGGTTCTTATTTATCACTGTAATAGTAGTGGTTTTCTTAACACTTGCAGTGAGTTTGTTATCGAATTTACTTTATTATAGTTCTTTGTGTATTTATAGTTCTAATTTATATTTATATCATATGTGTACGTATTTATTTATTTATTTAGAACTTTTCCGATAAAATATGTGGCCTAGATATTTTTATGAAAATTAATTTATTGGCCTGGATTCGGAAAGAGATTCATTTCTATTTGATTAAGTATTTGTTAACGCACTCGTATTAATTATTCGTTGACCGACATGTTATTGTACCGTAACTTGGATTTCTTTCACTTGTTAACATTTTGAATGATAAATAATCTTGGGAGATCGACGAGTTTCTAGATTTATTTGACAAATTATGTGTCCTTTGATACTAATATCATCGTCCGCATTATTAGTATTTATATGCTTCTGCATTCATATTTAGTGAACATTTTGTACCAATTATTCGTCCCTTTAAAACATCCGAATTCGTAACCTTAGTATATCAAAAATTCTATTCAAAATTGACCATAGTACCGAGAGGGTTAATCTAAAAATTCACCTATATATGTGGAGTCATTTTATTATATTAGATGTACAAATGAATTCCTTCGTGATTATTGTTCACTTAAAACCGTCGCCAATTTTATTAAAATAAAATTCAACAATTGCCTTCGATGAAGATCGAATAATGGAAACTATTTTCAGCATTGCAATCGTCTTTGTGATTTCCCTAAATACAATATTGAACTATTTAAAAGAGTACTCGATTAATTTGTACGCCTGATAATTCGCGACGAATCCGAATAGAATAATTACAAACGGGATAATTCAACAAAAAAAGAAAAAAGAAAAAATCGAGGCACATCTGAATCGAATGATTGCAAAACGGGACAATTGTGAGAAAAAAAAAGTCGGGAAGGACGAAAATTCCGGACAATTGCGAAGAAATCGGGACATCGATCAAAAATAGTCTGCAAGCAACAAGGCCATTTGAAAATATTACAACGCGAAAAATCTCGCGTTAGTCGGTCTGCTGGCTTCTCGAGAATTTATCGTGTACGAAATAAAAGGGCTAGAGAGGAGCTCTCGCGAAGATATTATGTTCTCGAACGCGTAAACGGAAGCCGGAGATGGATACACGTAACCGAGTGGAATTTACGTTGCAACCGCGAGACCGGAAGCACGGTAATATTTCAGACGATCAAGCGATCAACCGATATAGGGCTCCCTGGTGCTTCTTTTTTTTTCTTCTCTCCCCTCGCTCTTTCGTCTCGTCAACGCGCCGATATCCAATGCTCTCGTCGTTTTTCACGATCCATGGATCTCGGCCACGAGAACGCGTTCGTTCGCATCGTTTTCGTTCCAGTCGTCGACCTAGAAATCGTCGAGTATTGGAGAGTCACAGGGAAATCCCGAGGGCTCCTATCCCATTTTTTTTCTTTTTTTTCTTCTCTCTCTCTCCCCTCGGGGAACTTAGCTGCATTCGATTCCGCGTTACGCTCGTATCTCGAACGGAGCACGGGTCGATCGAAGATCGGCGATCCGCGCCGGTGGATCGAAGCAAAAGACAGCAATAGGAAGGATTAGAAGAATCGCGGAAGGCGGAGGTGTCGAATGCTCGGATAAAAGGAATGAAACCGAGTTGTACTCGGTTCGAACGTGGAAATCGATCCGAGGACTCGAAGAAAACCGAGTGGCGAGAAATAATCGAGTAGCGAGATAGGAAGAGAGCCGTAAAAGGAGACGCTGTTAGTATCTACGATTGAAACGATGAGAAATTCGTAAAATGATGAAAAGAAAAAATATATCCTGGGAAGTAACTATGTAAAACTCAATTCTACTCTTCTGATCGTCGCAACACTCAACGAGATTTAGTTCGATTGATCCCTTTTATAGAATTTGGCATTAGGTTAGTGCACATAAAATTTCATTTTTTTTTACGTAACTACGTTAAATAAACATATTTAATCCTTTCGCTGCGGCGGATTTCATTACAAGAATAAGAAGAAGTAGCCAAAATATTGAATTAAGTACGTTGAATTATTAAATTCCTGTTCTTATTCCAATTCTTTCCTCTTCTTTGCGTGAGAAAAAATTTAAGGTGTTTCGATATGCCTTAATAATGCTTTCGATAATCGAAATTAATAACCAAAAGTTGTCAACAAAATCGTAGCAGTGAAAGGGTTAAAATAGATCAGTATTGCATACAGGAAATTCTACGCGATAGCAATACGTTCTACTCAAAATTGAATCACCTATAACGCTCGATTTTTACCATTTTAAATTTCTCGTCCTTTTTTTCGGCTACTCGATTCTTTCGAGTCCCTCGATTTTTCCGAGTTCGCGAATCGAATCGAACTTCGATCCGCTTAAAAATTCGAGCATTCCGTCGCCTCCAAGCGAAAGGTTTGTCCTCGTTGTTAGTTGCAGAATTAATTAGATCAATCGTAAGGTGTAAATGAAGTATCGACAGCGAGATTCGATTTAACCCTTGTAAAGTTATCTTGTAAGATAGTATGGTTAAGCGATTCGGTTAAAAAAGAAAAAAAAAAGAAAAATAGAAAAAGGTAAAAAAATGCGTAGCGTGTAAGAGGCTTCGCTTGCGCGCTAACGAACTAAAGAGAATAAAAGAAGGAAGGACACCGTGAATCCGTAAAATGCAACGTAATAAATAATTATCGTAACGTAACGTACTGTCGTTTACCACATTTAATACTGTTAAAATACGTGTACGCGGCGATCTAGCGTTAGGCGATCGACCGGACATTTTGCAAAACCAAATTTTTCGATGAATCTCTCTGTGTGTCAGTACTTAATTACCTTACCCACGACGGTGTTAACTTAATCGGTAAGCATAAGAAATTCGCCAGCATTGGAAGCAGAGATTTAAAGGAAACGAAACACGGGAGAAGGTTCGGTGAACGAGTTCGATGGACTTTCAAACAGGAGAACGTTTAATGATCATTCTATAGTTAATATTACGGTCGTGCCATCTCTGAACCTAAAGGCACGTTTTCACGTCGCGGTAAACGTCGTGATTTTTACTGTCACGACACATCGCTGCGTTTTTTTCTTTCTTTTTTTTTTATTTCCACGCAAATAAATGTCACGAGACAATTTACGTACTACAAAATCAAACCTATTTCAATTCCATGATACTAATGTCTAAATATTGCATCCAATGCGAAGACAACGCACCTAATTTTCGCAACAAAAGGATTTTTATGCGTTTATGTGAAATTTAAACGCGCAAAGACACGCGAAATACGCGTAATACGGAGAAATATGTAAAATGCAAACCGTTGTATTTTAATGGTGGAATAAACTTCCATTTAAATCCGTTTAAGCTTTAATTTCGTTCGCAAAACATCGCGAATTTGCATAAAAATCCGCAGTCATAATCGTTCAGCGCGATGACCGTAAAATATTAACGATTTACCGTCACGTGAAAACGTGCCTTAATATAAACGACATGCGACACGTTGTCACGAAATTAATGAATTAACGAAGACACGATACTTTGTACTTATACACATTGTACACAGATATGTATATTACTATTGTTACTAATATTATTCTTATGATTATTAACAGATCACCGTTATTCTTATTATCGCCACTGTCATTCTCGTTCTTATTGTCATCGAACATTCTTATATATTAATCCACCGTCGCCGTAGGGATCCAACGATCGACATTAATTATTATTTCGATTCGTCCGCGCCGCCATCCCTATTTCCGATTACGATTGTGGGGTGCCCGAGATCGTCCATTACGTCCGATTGCAATCAACATTTTACGAAATCGTTTCCTTCGCGTTCGACGAACGACAGAAACTTTAATCGCGGGTGCTGATCCATTTTTATGCTCCTTCGAGATCCTTTAAAACTGGGAACACGTTTTTAGCTGGCAAATTTTACCTCCTCTTTGACATTAATTTTTTTAATATTTTGTAAAACGTTCCCTATCCCGTTTAGCCTTACATCACTCTTATTTATTTTTTAGTCTTACATTAGTATTACCTACGTTACTCGTTTTGTATATCAATTAGCTTTCACTAGTCTATTCGAATATATAAATAAAAAACAGGTGAAGTTATTGTAAAAATATCGAAGTGATCCATTTAATTATCAATTTAATTAATTATTAGTAATTTTGTATAAATATTATCGATACAAATTTATAGGGATACAATTTCGAAGAGTTTCCGTAATCCTTTGTGAAAAAAGAGTAAATGCAGACTTGTTTCTCGTTGAGTGGAGTCAGTAGATTCAGTGGCTCCTAGTCAGACACTTTTACGGCAGAGCTGGGTAAATATCAGTAGTTTCAGTGGCTTCTAGTCGGACACTTTTACGGCAGAGCTGGGTAAAATACTATTTTAATATGAAAACAGTTGCTGTTTACAGTACATACTATTAATATAGTTTATTTTAGATCATACATGTGTTTATCATAATATATGTATAATAATACATGTATAAATAAAATGTCATATTTGTTTGAAAAATTCTTTAAAATATCATTTTATTTGAAGGCTACTGAAAACATTTGAGTTGTGGTAGAAAATATGTTACTCCTTTAATTTATTATCAGCCAATAAAATACTTTTACAATAATAAACTGAAGTGTGGAAAATCTGAATTTTTTTACCTGCAGCATAAAATGAACTGCTTTTATTTACACTGTACTTAGAAGGATGCAAATAGTTTGCAATTTTCGCAATTTATTCTCCAATTACGAACTCTTTTAAACGAGTATTTCTAAAGCAAATATAATATATTTTATTTTACGCATTAAGTTGTCAAAATAAAATACCTATTTATTTTATACTATGAATTCTACAAATGGAAACATTTTGTTACCTGAAATTTTGCTTCCTATTCGAAACACTATTTCGTTTGAACTACAAAGAATTTATTCTGCAAAATAGTATTTGAAATATTTTTTACTCAGCTCTCTATTACGATTTACAAAACAAAACAAAACAGAAAAAACTAAGGAAACCAATAAGAAATAATACATTATCCTGCAAAATGTCTGATCCAAAAATTGGATTAATCGCGTGGTTAACTACTACCCGTGTCCCCGAGTTCCAATTTCATAGAACCATAAAATTTGCGCGTGGATAATCTTGCATTAATAATAACCGGTTCGAAAATTATGCAAATTAACGAGTCAATTGAAACGCTGCTGTATTAAATATACGATAAGTGTGCAACCCTCCTAAATACATGCGCACAATAATATCGTGCTCGTAATTAATTTCAGCCCCGTTTTAAAATTGTCCACCTTTATTTACGCGTTCAATTATTCGCCATTGTTTGCCATTGTTCCCGCCGACTCCCCAAACGCGCAATGTTTGCCAGTGGAAATTTGCGACCGCTAAAAACAGTTCCGATTCGATTCCACAACCGCCAGGCAACCGTGCATCGTTTCGTTCCTTAATAATTGCACGTGCACCGTAATTTACCGTGTTCCAGCGTACCGCCGATAAATGATCGAAAAGTTTAATTTTCTCAGCGCGCCAGGCATTCGAACATAATTAACGCGCATCGAGGAGGAATTACAGCGGACGAATATCGTAATCCGGACGATCTCGGGCCGCGGACCGATCTCTATCGATAATATTGGAGCAATGAAATCACTGTGATATCACTAAAACGCTTTCAAGGTGTGTGTTGGGATCGACACGTATCGCCGCGCCCGCTGGGCTGGGCGTGGTTTAAGTTTTCAATAAACAAATGCCAGAAATGGAACTAAGGGATTGGATTGCAAAAAAAGTTCGCAGCGTTTTTCACTTGTCACTATTGTTAAAAAAAAACGGCAAGAATAAGTTGCAAGTAACAAAGAAAGAACGGAACAGAATTTTGTCTCGAAATAAGTAACACGTTCGATTATTCGACTCGTTAATTTCGAGACAGATTTGCTTTATTCTGAAGCGAGACAAGAGACAATTTTTCACGTGAAATTTACCAAGAGAAACTCGAGTTAGCGACAAAGTATAAAGTGGTCGAGCTGCTATGTTTGTTTTTGGAAAATGGTACAAGATGACGTCTCATTCTGGCATTAAGTTACTTGATAATGTTAGAGCGAGAAAGCATTCTATTCTTCGTATATCGAAACGATGTCACAGCTCATTCAATCGTAAAAATGTATAGCTTCTCAGTTTGCGGTTGACTTGAAAGAAGGCATTATTTAAGACAGAAAGTAGCTGCTTATTTCGAGACAAAATTATATTAATTTGCAAGTAGAATGATGACCAGTACATCGTTCAACACTTTAAAGATGCAGCAAGCATCTGTGATGCGAATGGAGGAGATTTGCGCACTGCAACAGATTTATTGCAGTAGTTTAATTTTATTTATCATTTAATTTAATCCTTGTGCTCTGTTACGAGTCGATTTGACTCGAAATGAAGAATAGACATTAAATAGTTATTTCTTTATGCAAAGGCAAAGTGCGTGTGAATTTTTACTATTGTTAGATTATTTGAGGAATATGTTGCACGTGTAAAAATACATATTATGGTATTTAGTTGTGACGAAGAACGTTTGATATTTTAGTATTGATCCTAATGGATTCAATGTAACACTTCTTCGAATAGTGCATAAGGGTTAATATTACAATAATTTAAAGGATACATTTACTGACAAAAGTTAAGAAACAAAGCATTCATTTGCAATTTTTGTATTCATATTCTTTATCTGTGTCAGATACGTGGATTGGAATAAAAAATCGGATAACTTTCATTGTTTATCGATGCGCGTGATTGTATCTCTTCACGCTAGTATCAATTTCAAGCTACGTGTTTCAAAAGATAAAGAATACACGTAAATTTGCAAGTAACCATTTCTTAACTCTTGTTAGTAAACGTAAACGCATAATGGAATAAACTTATGCGCAATTATATTATGAATTTTCATTAAAAACTCTACGAACTTCCTTTGCAATCCAATATTTAAGGGGAAAGGGGGGGATCGTGCGAAAGAAAGAGAAAAAAAAAGAGGGGAAATTTATGGTATCGATTATCGTAAATTATTGTAAATCATATTATATTGTATATACGTATACATACACTTATATATATATTACGAACTTGTATTATTGATCGGAGAATCTCTATATTATATATATATATATTATATATATATATGATATATACATATACACATAGAGTACCGATATTACGGATGAAATATTAATATCACTAAAGACTACTGTCATCGTATTACTATCGTCATTGTTAGCCGACACTATTATCGATGCAACAAGTCCTACTGTCTAATAGCGATGTCTGTCGAGAGAGCGAAAGAGAGAGAGAGAGAGAGAGAGTGCAACTACGCAGGATCAAAATCCAAACTATAATAGTAATAATTAGGGATGGGCCAATCGAAACCGCCGAAAACTCGAAATGTTTCTATTTGCGCTTCTTTCATGATACGAAACTCTCGAAACACCGAGGTAAACAAACCTGAACAAACTTAGATATAATAAATTCGTATCACGATAACGTTCTCGTTGTTTGTACAAATTATTAACGGGAATATTATCGTGGAATGGATTTGTTTAATATACACTATATTAATCCGATTGGATTGGCGTTTAGAATTTACCATTAGATTCGTTTTAATCGAACCGATTATAACTAGGCTGCGGGTTTTAATGCAAATTCCTGTTCCCGACGACAACGCGAATAAATAAGTGGAAATTAACCCTTTAGGAACCGAATTATTTCGCAAAATACGATCACGAATTCCTGAATCTTTTTCGTATGCAAAGTAATAAGTAGACTGCGAATTTTTACGCATTTATGGGAAATTTAAATGTGTATACGTACGTAATACACGTAATATTCAAAGCAATATGAAAATTATTGTATTTTAAAGGTGAAACAAGCTTCCATTTAAATCCCAATTCGTTTAATTTTATTAGCAAGAGTATGAACTCACATAAAGGTTTGCAGTCTAATAATAAAATAGGAAATTGTGAGATAAATATGCAAGATTTATTGCAAGCTAATTTTTTCTTATAAAGTTACTTGCACATTATTCTGTTAGCAATTAGTTTTTACATATCGTTTATTGTAATATACGAGTATACTCAGCTTTGCATAAATTCGACCGATAAAATAATTACGTACGAACGAAACACAGATAAATCATATTAACACGTGTATGCTCATTAATTAAGGGGTTAAATACTGATGCATTTTTTATTTTACAAATATTATAACCAGACTGCGTATCTTTACGCAATCATGAAAAATTTGAATAGGCAAAAATGTATAAATATATATAAATATGTGCACAGTACGCATATAATATACAAAAGTGTACAAGATATTCAGAGTAAAGTGCAATCTTATAATATTCAAAAGACGAAACTAATCTGCATTTCTGTTCCATTTCTATACTTACATTTACAAGAACACGAATTTGCATAAATACCCGCATTCTAATTATAGAATCTTTTACTTTACTTACGATATCTTGTACCTCTTTGCAGATTTAAATTTCCCACAAACGCATAAAAATCCACAATCCAATTATAACAACAAACAAGAATTAATAATTACCTCGCGAAATTTCCTTGCTCATCCACTTATTTAAATTACACTTACATATATATTTTCTTTGCGGAATTTCTTACGATTCGAGTTCTTCTCGAAATGAAAAACTCAAAGCTTCGAAAGTTTCGATAGTTTCAAGGGTTTCCAACGCCATCGGCGAAATGTCCGATTTCCGCGACTTCAGAAATCACGTTTCGACCCATCCCTAGTAATAATAATAATAATAATAATAATAATAAAACGATACCGGACCGTTTGCGACGTTTTAGTGTACATAGGACGCGAATCCTGACGGCCGGAAGTGGTACCGTTTCCGGTAGCTGGTAACCTTCTTCGATTTGCGCGCGTCGCCAGCGCCCGGAAACGGTTCCCAAAAATACAAAAAAAAAAAAAAGAAACGCTCCGGCCGATTGCGAACTTTTTTCGACTAGTAGCATCCTAGATTGTAAGCGAATTTTCTCCGATTTACCAGCATCGATCGCAACAGGAAAACAAAAAAAGAAGGAAAAATCGAGTAAGTCTACCGAAAACTTTCTAATAGTCTATTAATAACGAACAAACAAACAAAAAGAAAGAAAAAAAAGGAAAAAAACAGAGAACAAGCTGAGAATTCTACTATCTAGAGACAATATCGAGCGCGCGATTAAAGCGAAGCGCCAAATTGTCAGCGGCTGAGATCATCGGAGGGGCGATCATTGCGAGGCGAGCAACCGCAACGATATTTAAAGTCCGTTCGCGCGACACGTACACGTATACACGCGCGTGGAATGGCTCATTCCGCGCGATTCTCCCAATCAAATTTAACGAGACGATTTCCCCACCTCCGCGCTGCAGTGTATCCATTTTATCGCCGTTCGAACGCACCTCGAGGCAATCGAGAAACAATTCTCACCCCCTCCCCCCTGCCCTACGCGCATCGAAACGGTTCGCTTCGGCCAGGACGCGTGACAGCGAACGGGGATCGACGCTTTTTATACTGTTCCACGAACAGGCCGCGTCCCTCGATCCGAGAAGCGGCGAAATCGAAGGAGGATCAGCTACCGATGAACCGGCTGATTAATAAATAATTTCGGCGTATAATGAAACTTTTAGCGGAACCGCAATTATACCGTTGGTTTAATATTCATTAGGTTTATAATCGCGTTTCCGTTATTTGGTTTAACGCGAGTCGCAGGCAACTTTCGCGGATTCGTATCTTTGGATTTTCGGATCGAGGTCGCGGGACAATATGAATATCGGTAATCGCGAATCGTGGATTCGAAAATATTGTAACTAGACTACGGATATTAATGCATTTATCGGGGAATTTAAGCGTGCGAAGGAATGCATTATGATTCGAGGTGTTTGATCTACATAGAAATACACCGGCAGGTTGATCAAAAATTTCTTAAGATATTTGAACAATTTTAATTCGATATAATTTAATTTAACTCAATCCATAAGGATCGAATTGTTCTCTTCTCGGATTTTTTTTCGTACGAAAAATAATAAAGGAGATCGCGAGATAAATATTCAGTATTTAATGCAAAGTGATATCTTCTTGATAAAATTGTATTGTATTATACGAGGATGCTCAGTTTTGCATAAATTGGACCGATAAAATAATTACATTACGCGTAAGCACATAATGACTGGTCATTACAAGTAATGCTCGTATGAATCACTTAGTCCATAATACATACGAAGAATTATGTATGCAATTAAAGCGACTCGTAAATTGCATTTCTGAACATCTCTATCGACTCGTTAAAAAATTCGAGATCAATCCGAAACATATTTACAGTCACGCAGATACGAAATTAAATTTTAACAATGTTCCATTCAACCTAAAAAAAAAAGTAAGGAACTGCATAAAATTAACCGTATATTTTTATTCCGCTAATTTTCCCGGTGTATTTTTAAACCGAGCCCCGATTATTTAAAGGATCAAAAATCTGCGCATTAAAATTCTACTTCTTTAAAAAAACATGACTTTGCATGAGCATTCGTAGTCTAACGGCAACATCGTCACGATTACCGGCACACTAAAAATCCCCAATAAACCCCGAATAATTGACGACTCTAAAAATGCTTGAACAATCAGACGAAGATAGATGACAGACCGATCAGACCGCGAATCTCTCGTCATCCCTCCGACCTTTCTGCTTGAACGCGAGGCTGTATCGCTTCAGATCGATGTGCAAATGGTACTCCGTTCTATTCTAAGCTACAATACTAATTCGCGCAGAACAAGACGCGACGCGGTAGCAACAACAGTCTCCTCGTCGTAATTCGCGAATGCACGAGGCCCTAACAGCTCCGCGCACACGTTCAAATCAAAATTTCCAATTATCCGTCATCCCCGAATCTCCATCTATCGCTTCTAACGCGTGGAACGTTGCCACGTGTAATTTATTTCCTAATCTACGCGAGCACGATCGCGGGAGCTTTCGTCGAGACGCGATACTTGTTAGCGACTGTAATTGTAATAATGTTTCCGAATAAAAAAAAAAAAAACAAAAAAAAAACGCGTCGGCGGTTCTCTGATATCTAAAGGGAGGACAGGCTGCACATCCCGATTCTACCCTTGAACGGAATCGATTTTGTACGTCCTTTTTATTCCCCCGTCTCGTTTCTCTTGAAATCGCGCGAGATCTCGCGACGATACGCAGCAATAACGCGAAAGAAACACACACGCGCGCGTATAAACGCACCGAAAGACAGACCAAAAGAAAAGAGTGCAAAAAACGACGCGACGCGAGGTAGCTTCGCAATTATTTATTTATCACTCGCTCGTAAGAATCCGTGACGTCGTCGATGCTCGCGAGGAACTGTCGAAGAAATTTAAGTTCCTAATTAGCTGCAACCGCGACCAAATCGCAGTGTTTAGTGGCCAGATGTGCGATTTTAGCGCGAAACAAGACGGTTTTTAGCATCGAAAGACTTCCCCCGTTGCAAGTGGACGATGTTCGAAAGTGAACCGTTCTTTGCAAAGATTCTCCAGCGAGCAGAGGCTCACGGATTTCTACGTGTACACACACACGCATTTCGGGGAACGCGCACAACACGCTAACCAAGCACCGTTTAAGAGCCGCGTAAACGCAGAAACCGTTTCCGGAAACAATAAAAGACAGTCCGGATGGGCGCAGAATTCGTTTTACGTCAACTTTAATCTATAAAAGTCTTCCATTCCTTCCTCAACGTGTATTCGTCTACGTATTCGGCTGATTGGTAACGTAGATTCGTAGAATTGGAACGTAATCGAGGGGAACGGGGAGAGGCGAGCACGGATCGTCGGTTCTCGACTGGCGTTCTCGAGATGACGAACAGAAAATACGATCGATCGTAGCGATCCCTCACGAACAACGGCCTGCCTCGTCCAACAAACGTTTACCATCCTTAATTTAGCGAATCACTGCACGCGCGCGATGCCGCCGAATTTCCACGCTTCAACGCAGTGGTTCTTAGCCTTTTCCAAACCACGAGACGCTTTTGAGAATTTGTAGGAAAATTTCGCGGGTAGATAGAATCGCCGAGTTCAAAAAGTTGACAAGAGAAATAAACTATCTATTAGGTGTACCAATGAATAATTTCCCTTTTACTGTACAATTTAATATTTATTTTATATAAGATCTAGTATCTATCCTTCCTTAAATATAATTGGTATTGTTCTGTAATGTTTATTTTTAACAAGATCGAGTACCTATCCTCTTTTAAATATAATTGGTGTTGTTGTTCTCTAATATTTATTTTTAACAAGATCGAGAACCTATTCTTTCTTAAATATAATTGGTGTTGTTCTGTAATATTTATTTTTAACACGATCGAGTACCTATCCTCTTTTAAATATAATTGGTGTTGTTGTTCTCTAATATTTATTTTTAACAAGATCGAGAACCCATCCTTTCTTAAATATAATTGGTGTTGTTCTGTAATATTTATTTTTAACACGATCGAGTACCTATCCACTTTTAAATATAATTGGTGTTGTTCTCTAATATTTATTTTTAACAAGAAATTAATAACTATCTTTCCTTAAATATAATTGGTGCTGTTATCTAACGTTATAAATTGTAACAGTATTGTAAAATAAATTCGTTAGCTCATTTTTGTACGTTAATAGTATAGTTTGTATTTAAAGTGTACGATGATTTTTTTTACAACAATAGTGAATTACTTGTTGGTACACCTAATACAATATAGACTAATTAAATACAAATGAACACAATTTTTGACAGTCTGAGGGCCTTAGATAAATAAACGTTACCGAACGAAATTACAACCCTCTATAACCCAAATTTTTTGTACGCGTACGACGAAAGAACTTACAATTCGTCGGCGTTTTGGAAAAAGGAAAAGAAAATTGAAAAAGTCCATCGCGACTGAATGGTTGATAATTTCGCCGATAGCGGATAAGAGTTAATAAACTCTTACAAAAAGCTCGCCAAACATCGGTGTTCTAGAAAAACCTGGTTAAGAACCGCTGCTTCAACGTATCGTTGGCGCGAAACACGCGAACAACGAACCGTACAGTTTCACCGCGTTAATTACATTTCGCCGTTTAAATATTTTCATTTGGTCACGAACGTACACACGCACACAAACACGAACACAAGCGCAGAGCGAAAGAGAAAATGGGAGAGGGCGCAAAAGAGCCAAGAGAGAGAGAGAAAGAGAGAGAGAGAATCTGTGTCGGTCGATCGAAAATTCGCTGGAGAAGCTCATTGGAAACGTTAAAAATGCTCCGCCGGAAGAACTTTGTTCCTCGCCGGCGTGTAATCGAATCGCCGTAAGTCGGTTACGGTGATTCAGAGGACCAGTTTTCGATTGCGAGTCCCTCGACGGGAGACAATAACGTTCCGAGGAATATAATGGATTTTATACGGGACGCCTCCCCTTCGCCCGCGTCGCCGTAACTTGTTTGCGGTCGCAGAGAAAGCCAGATGAGAAAAGAGGAACCTAGTTTATTCGATAGGAAGTTCGTTCTCGGACAACGAAGAGCTGTAATTCGCGCCGGCGAAACATTAACCGATATTCTAAGGCGACCTCGCTTTCGTCGAGTTTCGCGATACAATAAAACGCTGATTATGCGAATTAAACTGGGCCAAATCTATTCCTCTAATCGATTTTTCGCACGGTATTTGTCGAATGATAGAAAAATCTGGTACACAGTTACTCGCAAATCTAATTAATAATGGTTAATTAATTTGTGTGTCCATTAGATATGCGTATCGTCTCAAGTTTGATGTAGCTACATGTTAAAGCTATACTTTAAAAAGGGCTTGGAATCGGATAATCGACGTTCCATTGTAAATCGTTTCAAACGAAAACTTTCGATCGTCCAGGACAGATTTTTCCGTTTCTTTGCTCCCTTTCTCTTTCGATCATTCTCGACGATTCGCATTGCAAGTACAGCAAGCTAGGTACAGTGGCTCAAAGTGAAACGCGGACGTTTACATTCTCATGCTTTAAGAAGCGATTGGTAAGCTTTTGGATTCCCAGCCGTTTATGTTTCCAAGCTTTTATACCTCCAGGCATTTGAATTTTCTAGCTTTTCAACTTCAAAGCCTTTAAGTTTCCAAGCTTTTATATTTCCAAGCATTTAAATTTCCAAACTTTGGGATTACTAAGCTTTAGAATTCGCAAGCTTTTATATTTCCAAGCATTTAAATTTCCAAACTTTGGGATTACTAAGCTTTAGAATTCGCAAGCTTTTGTATTCCTAAGCTTTTGAATTTCAAAGTCTTTAAGTTTCCAAGCTTTTATATTTCTAAGCAGTTAAATTTCCAAACTTTGGGATTACTAAGCTTTGGACTTCAAAGCCTTTAAGTTTCCAAGCTTTTATATTTCTAAGCATTTAAATTTCCAAACTTTGGGATTACTAAGCTTTCGAATTCCCAAGCTTTTATATTTCTAAGCATCTGAATTTCCAAGCTTTTGTATTCCTAAGCTTTTGAACTTCAAAGCCTTTAAGTTTCCAAGCTTTTATATTTCTAAGCATTTAAATTTCCAAACTTTGGGATTACTAAGCTTTCGAATTCCCAAGCTTTTATATTTCTAAGCATCTGAATTTCCAAGCTTTTGTATTCCTAAGCTTTTGAACTTCAAAGCCTTTAAGTTTCCAAGCTTTTATATTTCTAAGTATTTAAATTTCCAAACTTTGGGATTACTAAGCTTTAGAATTCGCAAGCTTTTATATTTCTAAGCATCCGAATTTCCAAGCTTTTCTATTTCTAAGCATTTGAACTTCAAAGCCTTTAAGTTTCCAAGCTTTTATATTTCTAAGCATTTAAATTTCCAAACTTTGGGATTACTAAGCTTTCGAATTCCCGAGCTTTTATATTTTTAAGCATCTGAATTTCCAAGCTTTTGGATTCCTAAGCTTTTGAACTTCAAAGCCTTTAAGTTTCCAAGCTTTTATATTTCTAAGCATTCGAATTTCCACACTTTTGAATTCCTTAGCTTTTCAATTTAAAAGGCTTTAAATTTCCAAGCTTTTATATTTCTAAGCATTTAAATTGCCAGGCTTTTCGATTCCTAAGCTTTTGAACTTCAAAGCCTTTAAGTTTCCAAGCTTTTATACTTCTAAGCATTCGAATTTCCGAGCGTTTGAATTCCTAAGCATGTTAACACCCAAGCCTTTGAATTTCCAAACTTTTCACATTCAAGCTTCTGTATTAACGGCCATTGTATTAAAGCGTCCGTCAACTTTTCAAGCGGTTCGAATAATAACGAGCGGGTGCTATAAGTGGCGGCAGTTTTACTTTCAACCGCTGTAGCTACGGAATTTGCCCGGCATTCGACGAACGGTCGGAATTAAAACGTACCTGTTGTCGTGCATGCGGAAACGAAACAACGGCGAGGCAAAAGGGTATTACATTTTTCAAGAAGCAAAGCTACTTGTTGCGTTCCGTGGGTCGCGTAAACGGTCGGTAAAATTCCTGTTGAAAATTTAACGAGTGCTCAGAGAGGCAAGGGTTGCCAGTCGGGTGAACCACGTGGTCGCAATTCCCGCGAATAATCGAGCAAACTATCGTTTCCTCGATAAAACTGTCGATACAGCTCGCACGGAGGAGCGCGAAGATTATTGCGAACCGGCAGTTTCGTCACGATTCCGGGCCTCGGCGAAGCTTCCATTTCGAAAAGGCGCAGCGCAACGTCGCGTCGGATACGGCGAAAAAGGAACTGCACACGCGTCGCTCGTTCGTAGAGCTCGCCGATTTCTGCTCGTCCTCTCCGTCCGGCCGGAAACTATTTCTCGTGGCTCTCGGCGAGAGCGATTTCTCTCTCGTGCGCGGCGGGTGTCGCGAGAGCGAATTTCGTCTGAAGAAATGGCGGGAAAGGATCAAGGAAATTTCCGTTCCGCATCGGAGCTAGAGGAAAGCGAGAAACGACGCGGAGATACGCGATAGGTCGAATAAGAGAGGCAATAAGCGTGCGTTTTATGGAGAACTTTCCGTACAGTTGTGATAATTTTATGGTTCGCTATTGTGATAATTAGACTGCGGATTTTTTGTGCGTCTATAGTTGTGGAATTTTAACCCTTTCGCTGCGGCGGATTTTAATCAAAGGATGTGGAAATGTAGGTAAAATATTGGGTATACCAATCGTCGTCTTTTAATGACTTTAATGTATCTACTCGACGCAACCACTGTCTTTTAATGAGTTTTGATGAATTTATTGCATCGAAAGATCGAAGTTTTTTCAAGCACGAATTCACAGCTCGCGACAGAAGTAATATTATTGCGAATAATATTACAGAATAAAAGAAATCATGTTCAAGACAGGGCAAATACTTGACGTGGTTGAAAATAAATGTACAATTTAATTAAAAAGAGGATTATTCATTGGTACACCTAATATTAAATTGGATTATGTTAAATACATATTCTACTTCCAATTATTTCCTATTCTTTAAGCGACGAAGAATTTCAAATGTATCAAGATGCCAATAATACTTCTGATAATCGAAATTAATCGATAAAAGACCTTTTAATTAATGGTCAATAATCACTCGAACACCTGTAGGCGCTGATAACACTGAAAGGGTTAAAAACGTAAAAAGAAGCAAGATACGAATAATATAAATTGAAAAATATACGAAATATCCAAGTCGAAGTATTCGTATGTTTCCTTACCTATTTCTTCCTTTCGACGTATAACATTTTAAATATGCATAAATATCCGCAGTCTAGTGCCAATCGTTGCGTTGTAAATAGACCACGATCGCCCTGATTTCGAATTTATTAACAAAAAACAAACAAACAAACAAAGCAAAAATGGTTGTGTATAGATTTGCGTGATCTTTATCTAGAAGAAGTTCGAAGACGTTGTTGAGATTGATTTACTCTGTATATCGAAATGTTATAGCGATTCCTATAGAATATATATATACATACATATATATATATATATATATATATATATATATATATTCTATATGTATATATTGTGTAATAATTTCTTCGAAATTCTCCGATAGAGGTGAGATCCAAAGAGAATGCGGAAGGTCGGAACGCGAAAGACAAAGACCGGTTCTCAAAACTAAAGAAAACAGGTACTTCGCAAAGCACGAGAGCTACCCCTGGCATTTTTCAAATGAAAGAAAGCTTACGCGAAGGGGATGGGGAGGGGGAGAGAGAGAGAAAGAAAGAAAGAAAGGGGGAAGGGAAATAATTAAACGAGGCTACGAAAAAGGAAGTACGAAATGAACGGAAGTAGCCGAGCAGCTTTACTGGTCTCCGCCGTGCCGTTGTGCTCGAATTGCCTGTTTTTACAGCAACCCTCGGGGGATCGGTTTATCGATTGAGCCCGATCGATCGATCAACGGGTTCCTCGCTGATCGATCGTTCGTCGGTGAAACCGTTAAGAAGGTCAAGGAATACGAGTACTACGATGTATACTGACATTAAACGAAAGGAACTATCAGTACATTACGACTTTGTTTTATAAAAGAGACGAAAACGAATCGACCGTGTCTTTTCTTTTCCACGCCCTTCACCTGTTCCCACTTCAGCGTAATACTGCTTGCGTTTTCCTGAATTAGTTCTTTCGCGTAGCGAATTTCAGTTCGATTCGCATTTGGCATAGTAAATGAGACGATATTTAATCTTTAGATTCGTCGAAGTGGAATTTAAAAGCTTGCAAGTTCTCGAAATTATGGAAACTCTCGAAACTCGATATTTTTGGAAACTTTGACTGCTTACTTTTTTTTCTTTCTACGAGTATCTTTCTTCTCGTATTTATAAGAGTATCTGGTTTGTTAGGAATTACAATCTTGAATTCTGTTTAGATAGTCTCGTTATTTTCTTGAATCTAATTAAATGAAACTTAAATTTACGTATGTACATCTAATTTAAATTGTATACGAATAACCTTATTTACTTCTTTTCTACGTTCATTTTCTGATAGCATTTATTATTTGTTAATTGCCATTCGTCGTTTGCCATCTTTCTGTTACACTTTCACATCGTTTTCCATTTATTTTCTTCACTCGCGTAACAAAGAGTCGTTCGCATTTAAATGAAATGAAATGAAATGGAATAAAAATTATTATTCACCCGGGGTTCCGAGAACTCGAAACATTTCGAGTTTCGAGAGGTTTCTAAGTTTCGATTCTACGAGTATACCACTCCTCCCTACTTTATTCCACGTTTCGTTTCTAAAATTAGTTGGAACATCGAAGCAGGTAAGTGTCTATAGATATTCTTAAATAATTCTTCGGCGAAATGTTCAGCAGCAAATAGAGAGAGGGTTGAGAGATACTCTTCAACTTTTCGTCATCCTTGACACGAATACGATGTTTAATACCCCGGCGGATTTATAAAAGCTTACATAAAGCTGCTTATAGTAAATAACTTATAACGGAGTTCGAAACCGGCTGAACTTCCCGTAAGTCCGATAATTTTGGCGCAACGAATTCCGGCGAAGTCCTTCGAAGTATCGGGGGCTGAGTTTTAAACAATAGTCATGCTCGAAAGTTGTTAATGGCAGTTTCAGATAAGCTATCGGTGCTCGCCGAGAGGAGTAACGATTTCAACGTCATTCAGCCTCGATAGTAGAACGGGCGACTCGCACTTTGACCATAAATCTGACGGCGAATTCGATGAAACTTCGTGTAATTCCTTCCAAGTTTCATTTTTCTTTCGCTGCACGGAGTTCGCTGAAACCTAATCGCTTCGCTCTTTCCTGAATCGCGCGTCCCTTTCCGTATTTCGATGCCTCTGTTCACATTTTCTTTTCTTTTTACGGCAAACGATAACATTGAGGATTGTGCAGCGAGAGAGATACAAGTTCATTTTTAACAACTTCGAGTGAATTAGATAATACTATTTACACTCGGGTGCAAAAGTCTACGTGCATACGTAAATTTCAACTGTTCAAAGATACAAGAGTTTCGATCATTTTACGTACATTCGTTTAATCATTAATTGAGCTGCTCATTTGTCAAATCGACTAACTCCGCAAAATTAAGAGTATATTTACATCCCTTTGCTAAAATTCCTTTTAAAATTTAAATTCAAATAAATACTATAGAACATATTATTAGAGACGAAGCTTTTATCTAACTACAGATAAAATGCATAGAATAATATATTACACTAGATTATGTGAATGGTACTTGCACCGAAGACCTCTGAAAGAAACCTCTACAAATCGAAATAAAACTTACCTCAACTCGAATTATTTACGCCAGATATTTGCATGTATTTTCATCTCTGTAACTCAAAGTTAGAATAACTTGGACTCTATAAGTTAAGCTTTTATCGTTGCCGCCTCAAAAACACAAGCTTAGAGCTACGTACGTCATACTTCGTCAAAGAAACGAACACTGCAAAATACAAGATGCCACTTATCGTGTCTGAACTTCCACTAAGTCGAACTTTCATAACTCGAACCTCTATTATTTGAAAACTTCGATAAGTCCTAACCACTGTAACTCGAAATTTTTAACCCTTTCCTTGAGATTCGACCATATTACACGTCGCAACCGACAAATTGTCGAGAATGGAGTTGCACCCTTTTCGCTGCGAGATCCTCGATTTTTTTTCCACAGCCGCGGACAAATCGACGCGTTCGCGGTTTGGAATACAAGAGGAGCTCTACGCGACATTTCGATAGGGAATATAATAAATATATGGTAACAAGGCGAGCGTACTAGCCGTATATAAGGATGAGAGAATTGGAAAGGCAAAGATACTCCGATAGTCGGCGCGAATCCACTCTGGAATAGAATTCAATTCCGCAGTTCGATTTGCCTGGACCCATTGTGATGATAGTGGCCTAGACCGATCTCCACGGCCGTAAGCGAGCATCAATCCGATTGCCCTCCGAATGAGTTTCGACTTAGCCTATCTATCGCTGTATCTTTACGCGTGATTCATACTTTAACTCCCAGAAGCTAACGTTGTAATTTAGATACGCGTAACGTGTTCTTAAAAATGTTTGTAAAATCTTTATTCCAGAATTCACGTTGTACGAATAGTACGGAATCACGCGTGAAGTAATTGCGATAAGAATGAAGCGTGTGGTATTTATATAGCTTATAATGAATGGGGAGTGGTTTAACAACGTTAATTATTCGGTATCGATTTTGAGACTGGACTAGCCGACCACAGGAAGGTAACCTAAATAAGTGATCTAACTTTGTGTAGTGATAAACAACCTAATGGTAAAGAAATAAATAACCTAAAGGTATAAAAGTAAATAACGTAAAGGTAAAAAAATAAATAACCTAACCCGGCCATCTCCAGCTTAAGGGAAAACTCACGCAAGTGTTTCGAGATGTTCAGAACAGATGCTCGTAAAGTTTAAGCTTGTATCGCATCGTTGATTCCAACGATAAACATCTTTAGACGTATCGTTAACATTACTGCGAAATAGTGGCCATGATACATTAGGATCCTGATTCGACATTTTTTCCAGTTACGCAGGGAGTAGATTGATATTACGTAACGAGAACTGATTTGACATACTTGTATATCTCAGATAAACCGCGAGAAGAGATCAATAATGTTCCTACGTGCTGCTTAATCTTATGCAAAAGTAGAAACAACAGTATAATGAAAAAATTTCAGGTAATTCGTAAAGGAAAATTTAAGAGTCGATGAAAATAGAAACGATGAAAATTGCAGTATATAGAAAACACAGTTTCGTACCACTTATCTAAATTGCGAATCTTTATATTATGCAAATTTATTCATCTATCACCATTGTACGCAAATTAGACGACATTTCAGGCTGCATAAAAGCAAGCATTTCATATGCAACGACCTAGTATAAGCAGAAATAAAGAAACGAAACAGGTATACAGACTGGTATTACCTTTTAACCCTTTGCAGACGAGGAAAAGTGATGCTTCATAAATTTGTACTCGGTTACGAGTTCGTTACGGACAGAATTACGAATTTTCGCCCAATTATTATTGAAAGCGTCTATTAGCGTCACTAATCCTGATTTCTTCCTGTGAAAGTCGACGTTTATCCAGGAAATCGAAAATGTTTGGACGGCTATTTGCCGACACTCGTCCGCAAAGGGTTAAACAGCGTAAGATTCGCTTTACACTGTTCACAGAGGAAGGATTAAACGGCACGTTAATTTCGACTTTCGACTTGCACCGGAATCAAATAGGGTAAATGAACCACGTAATGTCACTGTTCCTATAACTGCCACTTGAGTTCTTTTATTTAACAGCAAAGTAATGTATAAAGAATCGTAAGTAAACAAAATTTCATACTAAATTTCGACTTCGGTTTAAGTAGCAACATATAGACATTGTATATTCGTTTACACTGAATATTTATAAATAAATATTAGGAGGTAAGTGTGCTGTTGAACATTGAAACGTGACCAATATAGTTATAAAGTATGGAACGTGTCATAATTGAGTAAGGCGCGACGTTTACTATATATTTTATATCTGTTACACAAACTGACGTGTTAATGTATGTAAAAACGTGTTACTATTTGTTGAAGTAAAACAGCTCTTCTTAGAAAAACTCCCTATGCAAAAATAGTAGAGTGTCGCTTCTACAGGCGTAATAAAGTAATAGGAAAAAACCCAAGACTTCGGAGTTGCAGCGTCTGGTCTTGTCGAAGGTCAAGGGTACCTGAAAAGGTTGACCATTGTTCTGTAAAACTGTAAGTGTCGAAGGCTGTCGTTTTCTCGACAGTTCGACGCGAAGAGTCGGTGCGGACAGGACATTGAAAGTCCTGGTACATTACATTCTCACATATAATCAAATATATATCAGCTACCTTTTTTCCTAAACCCGTGTCTTTTTATTTAAAAACCGTAATAAGAAGAACCTGCTTCCATCAAAGAATAACCCCTTAACATTATTTAAATGAAAAGTTTTCAAGTGACAGTACGAAGGACCTTGGACTTTGCTGTACATTTTCAATTGCGTAGTAATGAATTTATTATATTGAACATACAAAAAACTGTTCATAAATAGAAGAGTTCTGGTGAACAATATTATGCTCCAAACTGAAACGATCTTTACGTCGACGACGTTCTAAAATAGTTAAATAAAGTTACGCGCGAATGTTAAAGCGGCAGTACGTGGTACATTTACCCTAGACTGTTATTCGTACGTAAAATCTCATCTTGGATTATCGGTGCCCCAAAATCCGGCCAGATGCGAATGCAATTTATCAAGGCGGTCGCATCAGGCACGCGACACCTCGAATGCGCTATTGTTGCATGAATGCAGCGCAATGTCATCCCGGCAATAACAATTTGGATCACGAAAGGGGTAGCTATGAAGCGGTTGCGTTCACCCCCCTCCGATTGATTCACTCGCTTTGATTCCCGCATACTGCAAGCGCGAATGCTAGATGGGAACACATACGCGTCTCGACTTAACGGCTAAAGGAGAAGGAGATTGATTGAGAAGCGGGTGGGGCGAAAGGGATATCTGAGGGATCGTAATCGGTATCGATCTGTGGTCATTAATGACCCACTGTGCAGCTCTGAGTCAATTAAGAGTGACTTGATCTGGCAACGTACTGGCTGGCATCAACGATTATTATGGGAAACCATCAATTTAACATTCGAGTGGTGAACGCCTTTTTAATATCATCAGTGGTGACGTGACGTCAATTTGACGTATATTCTACTTATATTATATTATATTAATGGAACTATCACTTGTAATAACGCGTAGACGTTTTATTGTCTTTGTAACAGTTTATGAAGGAACCCTATTTTTCGTTAATACGTATAAATCCTCACTATAAATTAATTATAGTGAGGAATTTAGTTCTACACGCTTATTAATAATACAGCGATAGATTTTGTACGTTAAATAATTATGCGAACTACTAATTGACAGAATGGTAATTAACTGATCGGTTCATACATTAAACATAATAGAAATTGATAATTGATCGAATAGAAATTAACTCGACTGTTGACACAGTAAATTGTGCAGATTTTTACCAGACAAATTACAATAGTTACGCGGAGTTAATTTGACGTACGTCACCATTAATGATAAAGAAATAATTTAACGTACATCAACATATAAAAGTTAATCCTTTCGCTGAGTTACATTTAACCCTTTAACTCGCAATGACGAGTTAACTCGTCCTACAAATTACTACGAATGTTTTATACGTAATACTTTGTTTTCTCAACGATTCCTTGCTTCCTAAAGCATCGTTATAAATATGTGTATCAAAAGTAATTTATTATTTACAAGCGCCTAAAGATACACCAATAGTGCAAAGTAATCGAGTTTAATTAGCAAGAAAGCATCAAGAGCACACTATAAGCGATTATCTGCGACTATAGGTCGGAGAAACGCAAGTGTCCAATAGAAACTAATTAAATTTAAACGAAGCAAAAGACGAACGGAATTCTATTATTTCTCGCAAAAAGCGTCCGCCTGTTTCAATGGAACAATTTCATTGCAACATCAAGAGACGCTTTCCTGATCAAAGCGCGTTCGCAACCGGGTATCTCACAATTAATTCCGCGGTGTCGGTGGAAAAAGGGGACGGAATTTTTTCCCCTCGTTGGACCCAGAAGCGTCAGAATACTAATCGGCGAAGAACGCGGTTCGGAATGTCGGATGAACGCGAATTCCTCTGCGTGCAAATGAGATTCGTCGCGGAGCAAGCGGGCGAATGTGTTATTGGAAAAGATTCTAACGATCGAAGGAATCCTATTGGAGGATCGACGGGCGAGTCAACACACAGGGAGGAACAGGAAAGAGAGAGAGAGAGAGAGAAGCGAAAGAACGACGAACGACAGGGGGTTGAAACGTTGGAAAAGGAACAGTCTGAGCCCGTAATGGTTGGGTAGAAGGAAGCGAATCTTTTAAGAGGAAGGTGGACACAAAAGGATACGTCGATTCGGTTTGGAGAATCGCCGCAGAGAGGATCGAAGCTAGGGGCGAAGGATGGAGATCGAGGCAAACGAAATCAACGCAACGTTAATTAGCCGAGACGAAGACTCGACAGGGACATTGAAACGCAAATGAAATTTGCCGGCAAGTCGATGGATCCGTAGAACTTCCGCCGGAATGAAATTGAACGCGTCGCTCGGCTGCGATGCTTTCCCGGAAAGATGAATCGGGCAAATCTGAAAATCAATCCCGCTGCTTCCCTAATGGAATCGCGTTATTAAGTGTTACTTCGTTTTCGCGCTGCTATCAATCGACGCTTAAAAGATTCCCCGGCGAAGAGATTTCCATCGAGATCGAAGGGACAAGTTTTCGCGTTGGCGAAGGGATCAAAATGGGGGAGGAAGAAGAATAATAAGCGGGCGAAAAGAAAACAAGCGAGGGAGAACGGCGACGAGGGTGTGGGCGACGAAGGATCGAAAGACTGACGTATCACGGGCGGCCAAGGATGTGGAATGTTTGCAAAGTAAATTTAGCCGAGCGCGAAAGAAGAGGACAACTCGATTTCGAGTTTTAATCCAATCCTTCGGTCCCTGGGGATCTCTAACCCGTCGTCGTCGTCGTCGTCGTCGGCTTCCTCGTCCCCGATCGTTCCATGTTGACACGCTACACCTTTTCTTATTCAGTCATCCTTTCCGCCTTCTCCATTTCCTGTCTCAACGCGCCCGCCAGGCATCTGTATTCCTGACTCGCCGGAAATATCCGCGCTGCGAAGAAAGCCACGCTCTTTCTCTTCTGCGACTATAACTCTTTTCGACCACGTTCGCCCATCTCGAACACGATTAGATTCTCTTCTCGATACGCGTACGAGTATTCTTTCGCGTGGCGATTATTCGTGAATCGTGTTTCGCGTCTGATGCTGTATTTAATTTTGTAGCTGACAATGAGTAATGCCGTGATTTGCTTTTCAATTAATAACACGGTATTATAGTAGAATAGAATAGAGTAGAATAGAATTTTATTGTTTCATACAGTTCAGACTTAAACTGCCTCGCACACTTACAATCCTCTTTATTCATTCCGACTATCATTCTTCATTGTACAATCACGTATACATTCTTTATACCTGCCGCACCGTCAAGTACGTTAACTAAAATTAACTTATCCGATAACCGTAACTATCCAATATAATAAACATAACTAATAGTAGAATAATACAACACGATGAAGTAGCATAAAGATAATTACTAACGTCACATACACTTTTGCAATAAACACAACTGCGAATAACACGTTATTATAATAATAATGCCGTATTTTTAGCCACGCGAAAATCACGATTTGAATGGTTTCGAAAGAGAAGAGTGCGGGATTTTCGAGAGAAGAGAGAATCGTGTGGTGGTCTGATCGTGGAACGTGTCGAAATATGAAATTGGATTCAGCTCGGAACGAAGCAGAAATAAAATGGTCGAGAGCGTAGAGGACGCGAATGAAAGAGGGAAGGAATCGTGGAGAAAGGAGAATTGAGATCGTACGAGATTATGATGAGCAAATCTTGCGATACAATAAGCAAGCGTATCATTAACGATATGAAAGAGAATAGAATGGGAGGGGATATAATATCGAGAAGCTTTGACGCTGAAAGAATAGCGGTCGGCACACCGACGATGTTTCGTATAATAGCGAACGAAACCCGAGTAACACGTAAGTCGCGACTCCGGCATTCATAAGGTCGTTCCCGAAAAAAAAAAGCGAGCTTTCATTAGTATAACCTACGTGTGGGGGAAATAAAAGAGCGGCCTTTGTTCGCCGGATCTTTGAACATGCAAGTCATAGAAAGCATTTAGAGAGGAATCCTTGGAAGTGAACCGCAGAGAGGAGTGGTCGGGCGGTTTACGCGCGATTGGGCGAAAGAAAGGAATTATTCATGACGGTTTGATGGGCTATTTCTGACGCATGGCCTCGTTAAAATGACGTATTTCGTTATCGACGCGACACAGTGCGTGGAGGTGTGAAAACGTACCGAGTGGAAAAGCGGATATTTATACCGGGCGAAATAAATGAACGGGTTGATCCGAAGTTTGATTACACTGCTCGTCCACGCGTATCTATAACTCTTACCCATTGATCGAACGCCTCCGCTAACGCGATAATTTTTCATTCAAGTATCCCGCTATATAATACGCCTTGAAATATCGCCCCGCGGAAGACGTTGTTTTTCATCCCCGGATTCTTCAATGAAACGGTTAACGCGAAATTAAAACGGCTACGCTCCGATGAAGATTAATTTACCACGGCCAGCGAGAGTATTACTTAATTTACCAAGGCAAGCTTTGCTGTGTTATTTGTTAAGGAGCAACTTAACATCCGCGCCAGGGATAATAAGTAACGCTGTTCAACAAGCAGACGCAATGTCAACGGGGGTAATTTAATTGGAATTGTATTCTCTCGTTTAACCGCGTGAAGGAGAATGCGACAGCGAACAACGCGCAACTTTTGCGTAACAATTATAACACCTGTAATGCACAAGTTTCGTATGTAATTGAATGAAAAGAGGCCGACGATGTTTGCTTGCTTTTGCGCGAATTCCGCGGTGAATGCACTCCCACTTCATGACTCTGTTATACACCGCTATCGAACGAGTTAGTTACGAGTACGATGTTTAATTAGTGTCAGTTTTAGGCCGAGTCTCCGAGGATTCGGCCTCTCATTACTATCACCGGTGTCGACGCGATATTAAACCTAGTAATTTTCATACTAACTCGCTGATTAACCGAATCACCGATACACGCGAAATACTGTATCTCTAATAAATGGTATATCGAAATTAGTCATGTTCGATTCTGTTTCGATTTTATTTCTATTCGATTCTTGTATGTCTGACTCTAAAACGAAACAATCTTTTGTGTACATACACATTTTACATTTTAAAGATTTACAAATTTTAGGAAATATTACGGAGTGATAATAGTAACGTGAAAATGTATAAAATATTAAATTAGAATGGAGAAAGATTTTTAGAAAATGTTTCGTAAAGGTAGCGTTATCGATTACACGAATAAATTTATTCCTAAAGGTGTTCTGTAAGATGTAACTTTATTTACATTACTATTTCTTGGCAATCTATCTAATTTTAATCGACACACAGTTACTATTATTGAAATGATCGAAGCTCTTGTATTCTTATAAATATTTGAAATTTAAAGGTGTATGTAGACTTTCGCGACTGACCGTAGAATACAAGAAATTGGGAAATATTCGCGGTGAAATATGTTTAATATCGAACAATCGCGAGATTTTCGCGAATTCTAATTATTCATCGGTGCCGAGTGGTTATCGCGTCACGCTTAATTCGATATTTCAACGTCGTAAACACAGAGAGAGAGAGAGAGTGTATAATTGATACGGATTTCCATCCATCACAATTTCCATTGGAAATGATGCAGATCTAATTACAGATTGCTCGAAGAAATCCGAGCCCGGGCGGAGGTTGCCGAGAGGCAACTTTACGATGTTGGCTCAGCGTTTCTCAGTTTCCCATAAAATTAAATCCATAGATTGTAGCCCCGACCTCTGGCTGCTTCCTGACCCTTATAATAAACTATGTATCGAATCGAATAATACCAACACGCTGAACGCTTCAACGTTCAACCAACGAAGGTCGTCCCTTCTTTTCGTGAATCGTAAAGAAATAGATTAAAGACAGCGGCCATTTCGACCTTCGTAATAAATGTTATCCTCGGTCAAAAGTCGCTGCTTCTACTACGGATTTTACGATACGTGTACGTTATTACGTTCGTTTCTTATTTGCAAGAGACACACCGCGCCGTGTATCCTTGTTTACGAAAACTTACGAATTACAGCGAAATCTCCGTATTTGCGGGTAATAACAGCGAACCTAATATCGATTCGCGTTAGGAAAGGCGACACAATTGACGAAGCATAGAATATATATTGTTATATAAAATCATTAGGAACTATCTGGCTCCTTTACCATTTTAATGTTACATGCGACATTGCTATAATAATTTAGAGTAGACGATGACAACAACGGAATTGTAATTAAATATTGCGATACACAATTGTTTTCGACATAAGTGATATCTAAAATTCGAATCTATAATAATGTATAGAGGTATATACTTGTAGACCAAATTATAAGACACCTTGAAAATTTCTAAGATCAAGGCTTAACTTTATATTTATATTAAAAGGCGTAGCATGTGAAATACAATTATTTATTGTTAACCGATAGCTTAACAATAAGTAAATTAAACAAATGTTACGACAAATATTCGCGTGAAATGAAACGAATATAAGTTCGCTTGGACGAACGTATAAGACGCTATCTTTGGTAATTAAACAAATAGATTGTTTGTGCAATTGGAAACACTTCAAAAGCCGAGAATACGGAGGTTTCATTGTATATCTATTAAGTTATGAATTGAGGAACTTTCTGGGAGAAGGATCTATAGATCTATACGCATTACCTTGGCAAATTGTGTTTAATTAAGCGCCACAATCCCGTAAAATTGCATTTTAATATTACAGCAATTAAATTTAGAACAGTATTTACTGTTGACTCGTGTAACTCGTGAATTTCCAACGCAATTTACTCTATTCACCATTTTGTTTTATAGGTCTCCTTTCCAGAAACCACTTCAATTAATACATTTGGTAATTATTAGTCTGCGCATGTTTATGCAATTATACGAAACTCGAATATGCAGAAAAGTACAGATTGCAAAACGTACAAAACTCCAAATTGCGATATATTTTGTATAATTTATAGACCGAAGCTAATACGAATTAATAAATTATTTCCATTAATAAATACATTGGTTAGCAATTATGGAAATTTGTCTTCTCAGTTTTATAATATGCCTAATCATTAATATTGGAGTCGCAAAATTAATGCGTTAAATGTTTCTGTCCGCAAATTCGGCCCTAATTAATCAGTATTTAAATATCTAAGCAAATACAGTGGTATGCAAATACTACTTGTAGCCACTGTTTACTCAACAAACTCTATATAATAATCTAAAATTGATTTTATGGTCAAAAACCGAAGTTGCAATTAGCCAATTATTAACTTCAAAAAGAGCACTAAATTTCTTTAAGGTTACATTATTCTTAGTTACAATTACATTACATTAATTATATTTTTTAAGGTAAGTTACCGAATGCCGAATTGAATCAGTATTTTATCAAAAATTATTAATGTATCAAACGGAATACTAAATTTGCATACACATACGCAGCCTAATAACCATATGATTGCGTATCGTTTAAAAATATTCAAAGATTTAACGCGGGATCTGACGCAATTCAAACTAATATGGCGTGCGTGGTAAACACCGAAACGACGCCGGAATATAACTACGAATTTATTACGTTCAAGACTCTTCCACTCACCGCACGAAGCAGGATTCGGAAGCAGGGCACCTCGGTCTTTAGCGTGGAACACCTTGTCATTCTTGAAACACTAATTGAAACGTAAAAATAACACGTGAATAATACGAGACACCGTTACGTTCCTCACTCTACACGCGAAACACGTAAAATGCCGCTGCGCACGTGCCATCGACCGGCGTATCGATCGCAGCGACCTTCCACATGGATTTGTGAAACTAAATCATTTACGAATTTACGACCAATCAGATGCCGTTTTGATCAATTATTCGTCACAAAAACAATGTTTATTCTCTCGATAATTCATTACTGCAATATGATCTTTTAATATATATATTAATGTATAATTTAGTTAAATTGCATCATCGTATCATATTGATATTATATTATATATAATTACATGTATACTTACAGCATTTTCATAATAACCAGCACAATTATTTATTTATTTACAATTAACGAGTAAATCTCTTTAGTATAATAATAAAATATGTATATATACGTACATATTTATATTTATATTTATATATGTATATTTATATATGTACATATATATATTTTATTATTATGTCAAGGAAATATACTCGTTAACAGCAATGTAACCTTTTATTGTTTTACAGTTCAAGTTGATTTATTCACAAGTAACTATTTTGCACGCATAAATAAATAGATATTTTTTATGGAAAGATTTGAACGTTAAAAGTGCAAAGATTGTATCTAATGCGTAATTTTGCAAAGTAATATGACTTTTGAGAATATGCACATTTTACACGAAGGAAAATTTTACTTTAATTACTAGATTGCGAATTTTTATGCAAATATATATCTTTATAAGTAAGATTGATCAAATACGAGATAAATTAAAGGTTATTTTGTCGTCTAAATATTATAATTTCTACTCCAGTTTGAATATTTTAGATAGCTTAACGTATTACCTCCATTTTCACATCACTTTTTACGCGCCAAACTGTTCCACGAAAGCGTAACAATCCGCAATCTTTTTAATCATGAATTATTATATATAAATCTTTTTACTCACCGCAAAAAATACGCACGGAAGATAACTGCTCGTTAAACTAACACTGAACGCTTCTTAATTGTTAAAATACTTAATTAAAATACTAAAAAATTACGCAGAGAAAATCTAATTCCTCTACGCGCTCTTCTTCGATCCACGCATCGATCGCAGCGACGAGCATCACACGTATTCGCAAAACTATCCTAACCTGTCCACTCAGATCTCTCGACCAATCAGAAGTCTCTAAACTACTGGTTATGCTTTTGTTCGTTTGCTAACGCAAGTTAATAGCCATTTTCGGGCGCGAAAAGGTACGGATATGCGACAGTGCGGATAAAAAAGTAGAAATTAATCGTGCAATCGCGTGAAATGGAGTTTAACGTTTCGCGAATATGTACATTCGTACGTACGTATTTAGAGTGATATGCGCATTATGACGGTAAACAGCCAACGGATCGATACGCAGCTGGAGTTTCGAACGAATTCGCGTAGTAATTGACTTTCAAGCAGCTCGTGTGTGCAATAAGCGTCGACAATATCCGGCGAAAATTACTTGGAACGTCTGCGTCCAAAACATCGAGCAACAGTCGGATCGATGGACGGTTCGTCGAAATCAGTGGGATATTCCCGGTGCCCTCGGTGATGGAACGCTATCCTGACAAATATTTTCGACGGAACAACACGCTGTCGAGTTCAACTTCGCTGGATGCCCTGCGGCAATTTGCTAGGTAGGAGGACATAACTGTGATCATTATTACAACCTCTGGCGAAATTGCTACGAAATTATTTAAAAATGCTTATCTATTTATTCGTTTACTAACCGTAAAACGAACCCGTTAGACCATTGCCACGCAAAACGATAAAAGAAAGGGGAAACGAGAAAAATATGTGCGAACGAAAAGTGGAAGTAATTCGTAGGATAGTGAGTCGATATATATATACGCTTTGAATAATTTGTATTGTAGTTTTGTGGAATGTAAAATGTTATCGTAATATTTCTGCAGTGGTATGGTTACCTCGTATTATAAACGTTCGTCCAGCGTTCGTCGAGCTGTGTTTACATTTTTTTTTGCGGACCTCGTCGTCGAACATTCGATGAGTAAAAACCTAATACGTCATTGCTGTTGCGGACAAAAACTTTTTTCCGCGTTCGATTTGACTTCTTCGCTGTTTTCTTCGTTGAAACTAAAGCGAGGTTTAAATTTTCTTCTTGTGTTTACTACGCATCAAAGCCATGTAATATTCTCGCACGTTTTATGTTAGTATCATAGTGTTTTACATTGCAAAACTGACAATATTTTTAGATAATTTCGTATTCTTGTTGCCAGGGAAAAAATTCGTTAATAGATTGTGGATTTTTATGCAAAATAGAAATGTATAAAATAGTCAAAATAATGCACATGTTATTATACTTAAAATATGATACTAATTTCTCTTTAAATTTCATTCTGCTAATGTTGCTTTTAAAAATAGGAATATGCATCAAAATCTGCAGCATAGCGATTATCTATGTTGTTTACTTGAAATATTTTTGTTATAATAATTAAGAAAAATGGCATGTCAACTGTTGTAGAATCAATAATATTTTTTTCACGATTTCACGAAAGTTTACGTACACGTGTTAAAGTATACGAAGCTTATTACTATAATTATATTAGATCTTCGTTAGATTTTCTGATGTATCTATAACATGTCCCATAATTTATTTACAATAAACAAAATTACATCTTGCATGATTTGGGAAGCAATTTTATCAATATTAATATTTTATCAATATTAATCAATGATAATTTATGGTATGACTTCTAGGAATTTTCTTCACTCGTTACTTTATATTTCATGAATTTTCACATTTATCATTTTTATTACTCCGAAATATGTAAATAGTAGATGTACAAATTAATCCTGAGCCCCCAGGCTTTCGCGAGATTTAACGTTTATTCGCCAAAAAGCAAATACAGCTTTAACTATGCGCGCTCCGTTATGAACAAACTAATTTTAATTTTCTCTGTAGTTTTATATTCATTTTCGCCCATTCAATTTTCACTTCTTTGGATGGAAACGAAATTGAAGGTAAATTTTCCCTTTTTTTACAATAGAGGTTCACAAAAGCGTGCTAAAATTAATGCAAGATCAAATTATTAAAGAAATTCGTAACGCATAGGGTTAATATTCAAATTTTCATCATTTCCATACTCGTGAAGTAAATTCATTAATTGAAAAAACAGGAAAGTCGTAGTTTCGTATTAACCCTTTACTTGCAAGCTATTTTTTTACTAACACAACTTGCAATCTGGGTTACTTCTGTTCGGACTTTATTTCTTTATAGTTTTAGTCTTATTAGATTTATTAAAAAATCTATACAAATTCTTAGATACTTTTCGAAGTCCCTGATCTAATGCACAGGTAATAATTAAGAATAAGAAAATTAAAATAAGTATAAAGAAAATTTCGGCTGGAAAGAACTCTTTCGTACCGAAACTAACGAACAGTGAAAATTACGTTTTAATAAAGACGCCAAGTGTTTAACTTTGTAACTTTATGGCACTGAACCAATTTGCACGCCTAATACAAATTTTTCAATTTAAAATGTGCACGTGCGTAGACTTTCGTGTCTGTAAGTGGAATATTAGGGCAAATATGATACCACGGGGTTGATCGTTAATACAGATAGACGCGGAGCTCTGTGATTTATCATAGATCAATATCTATTATCATAGACATATTTTATTTGCCGCAACGAAGATATTCCGAGCGCCAAAGGCAAACGTTACCGATAGTAGATCGCCGCTTATTGGATTATAATAAATTCCTCGCACGTGCTATCGCGAACGTTATTTAGTATCGCGTAGTTAAGGGAGAGCAACCTTCGATAAATATCACGGTGTATATATATATGTACATATATATATACCGTTCGTAAATTTGATGGAAACTGCGCGCAATCGCTACTAAAATAAACGCGACAGGGTTAACGGGTTATTCGATTGTCCAAAGCGCGCTATTAATCGCAATGCCGCCTCAATAAGTGCATCGTCGATTTAATCTGCCAAGTAGAACGATGCGCCACGGTAAATTCTAATGAGCGATGTTTCCTTATCCAAACCGTAATTCGATATCGCGTTATCCTTTAAATTAAATCGCCAAGCTTCGCCGATACTGGCAAAAGTATGTCCCGTTGTCTCAAAATTCGCTGCGCTGAAAACAGCGAACGTTTGCCACTCTCAAAATTAAATATCGACCTGTTAGTCGTCAAAGGACTACCAATTTAAGCTCCTTTGATTCCTGCAGCTTCTTAACCTTCCGAATCCATCGTTTCATTCGAAGGAACATCGAAAGCGTTTCAAAAATAGGGTATATATTCCAATTACTGCCAGCGTTCCTATAAGTGTTGCTTGAATTATTTTATTTAATAGCAAACGAATATACGAAGAATGGAGACTAACAAAAATCAATACTAAATTTGGACTTAATTTTTATGTAATAACACGTGGGCGTTGCACATATGTATTTGAAATAAATATTAGGAAGTAAATTATGTCGTTTGAGAATAAAAATGCCACTAAATGTATTGTAAGTGGAAAGTATGGAAATTTTTCTAGCGCAGTAAAAGCGATGATTGTTATGATTTACCTTCTATTTGTCATACAAAATGACGTGCTAATATATCTATGGATCATTTCAATTCAAGTGACAACTCATCGAATAACAGTACGAGGTACATTGGACTTTGTTATATATTTTCAATGAATTAGCACGTAATACATCACATTTAACATAAAAGAGAATCATCGTAAATAAAAAAGATGTTAGCTAATGTTGTGCTTCAAAACCGGAACGATTATTACTTTAAATAACTTCTGAAATAATTAAACGACAATTAAGCTTAAAGCGGCGGCAATTGGGACGTCCTCTCTAGAACCCCGATAAAAGTATCTCGTTCCGATCCGAACGAAAACTGACTTCGATTCCCCGATGAAACGGTGTTTCACGGATCCGGCGCGATTCAATTGCGCCCTTAATTGCACGAAACAGATCACCTTATACACAATTCACTCCGTGTTCCCTTTCCCGAGCAACGCCGGTTCATCTCCTAATCCATCCACTCAGGAATTCCAGTTTCATTTAAGAGGATAGCAGTTTCCGTCCATTCTTCGCCGATTACCAGCTCCACGGTTCCGCGCGGCGAGCGAGGACGATGAATTAATCTGGAAGGATGACGTTGGCGTGCAATGATATCTTGCTTCGCGATCGAATTACGCGGATTCGTCGTCGTTTCGCGATATCCATCCCTCGCATGATCTTATCGTTCTTTATGACTTCGAACATAACGTCTCTGGGGGCGGGCAATCTTCGTCGACGACTTCTTCGACCGATACATTAAAGGGATGTTTACGATCGGTGCAAGTTGCCGGCGAAGATTGATTGAAAAAGCCCCGAGTTCGTAACGGGTAGACGGAAGTAACTTGATTTCCGTAGCTATCCTCTCTATCTGGGTGTACTCAGGACCGTCGGATGAAAATCGGTCGGAAAATCAGCTTTTAATCGAGCCGTTTTATCGCGCGAACCCCTTTGCAAGCAGAATCGAGTAGTATGCAGTTAAACCCGACAGCGACTGATGAACGAGTCGAGGCTGGAACCGATTTCGGATAATCTTTGTAATGTTAACGATCTCTATAACCGTGTAAGAAGTCGGACGAAAAGCCCTGGCCAAGCTTCGATTTCAATCCGCTATTCCGCTTCCGCGTTCTTCGCGACCGGCTTATCGTTTATTCCTCATCTCGTCTCATTTTCTAGCTGCTGTATGCAGCGACAGGAACCGCTCCTTCTCGCGACGTTTCCCCTGATCCCATATCGCTGTTCTTAGATCCTCGCCAATGCTATTCTATTAACATAAAACATTCCGTAGCTGCGCGGATGAAAGCAGCCGATGTTCTTCGAGTGCACGGTGAACGCGTTCCACTCCCAAACTAGCTCGCCGTCTTACTGTTCGCCGAGACTTAGTTGATCGACGGATGCAATTTTTGAAAGTACATAAAGGGATAAAGGAAAGAAGGGGGGCCGAGTTAGTTGATAAGCTTTTCAGCATTTGCGCTTTAAATCTCCACCCTCGAGACTCTCCGGCATCCTTTCAAGGGACGAGGGTTCAAGCTCCAAGGAAATCACGATCGGCGCTTCGATAATTTATGGCCGAGGTCAGGTTTGATCAGTTAACCAGAAACGCGGAGGTCATTTCGCAAGTCCCGTTACATCGGACATTTCAACGAGATGCTACGAGAATTTCCCTTTTCTAGCCGATGCTTCGCGGTTTGTTTGAAAGGCGACACGATTAATAGCACTACAGGGAAAAGTTTTCTAACTAAGGAACTAAGAACAGTAATTTCTTTTTTGAGGTGCGAAACGCTGATCTACAAGTGTAAAAGATATGGGAAAATTAAATAAATCTTTAAATTAATTTGAAATAAATGAAATAATTTGAAAGGAAAGGAATAAAGATATTCGTTCGTTACTGAAAATACTACAACGAGGAAAGTAAATCTAGAAAAAGATACAAGATTCTAGGGGTTGAAACGGTTCCGAAAGTAACTGTTTGTAACTGTTATATATTAGTTCTGATTGATAAACAGTTAAGAGAATCAGATATGTTTCATAACTGTTATGCATATATTGGTTCTAGCTCATTTCGATTTCGGTTACGATTCTTCAGGTATTATATCGGTTTTGTAATTGTTATTTTGAGGTTTTGTATCGGTTCTATTTCGGTTCTATATACAATAGTATTAGCACACACGTATATTCTTATTTGAAGCGAGCGATTTCATTTGACAAAAACATTGTTATTACATACATTGGTTCATCTATCACAGTTGTACCATTTGTTTTCGGTTCTTGTAACTGTTTCAACAACCAAAACCGATATTATAACTGCTTTCAACCCTTACGACTACTTAATCCTTTCGCTACGATGGACGTACATATACGTTTTCAAAAATTGTGCAATCATTTGTTAAATGCGTACATATATCTTTTCTGTAACGCAATACAATTTCTATTATCATTCTTATACGTTGACTAAAGTTTAACAATACAGAGTATTTAAATATTTGGGCTCATACTAGAATCATACTAACGAAAAGCTAACTTCATTTAAGAATTAAGTTTTTAATTTCGAAGTCCCGTACCGGAAGGGTTAATATTTGTATTACTTAGTATTTTCTAATATTTCCATCGAAAAGTATAAATTCTTAAGCTAGCAAATACCTTCGAGCAACGAAAATTATTCAGATCTTAACGGACAGAGGGTTTTACGATTCATTATGCTCCCCTAATTAATAACGAAGAAGCGTAGAATTTATAAATCCTTTCGTTTAAATTTTACGCTGCATAGTGCCGTTTACAATTTCGATTCATCGTTATTTTACGGAACACCGAAATGGTTAATATATTGCCAATCTCGTCGCCCTTCGGACAGACTGTACAGAAATATATGATTGTGGTTTCACGCGCAAATCTTGCCCTCGATTGATCGATTTTCCCATGGCACTGTGCCTGCGGACTTAATGGAACATAAATCCAACGTTATTCGATCCTTCTTGCAATTTGTACAGAGATTCCACGTCTTCCTCCAATTGGAACATCGGTTTCGGAAGTGTTATTCGGGACTATTAATAGGTCGGGGAAGCCGAAATCCTTGGAATTAATCGTTCCTTGGTATCCCTGCCCCGTTTCGCCTTCTTCTTTCCATCATTTATAAAGAAGCTGAAAGTTTTTGCCGAGGCACAGTGGAGACTTTACCCGCAGAGTTTTATTTAAAATGAGAAACGAGGGTTCTTTCGGGTAGAGCCCGAGCTTTTTTTCGAGATAAATTGATTGGTCTGTTTTTCCATCGGTTCGAAGTCCTTCGAAGTGTTTCAAGACTGCTCTTCGTCTCCGTCTGAGTTCAAGGAAAAAACGAGGAAGGGAAGTTGGATGGACGAAATGTAAATTAGCACAGTCGAATACCTCGCATCTCTCTTATTTTTAATTTAAACTGGAACAAACTGGCTGGTTTGTCTCCGGCAGAACCTGACTAAATGGCCAAAGTTTATCACCCCTAAAAAGCTTCGGAACTTCGTCGGTTGTTCGCCTTCGCTGACTCGGGTCCCGGTCCCTTTATACCACTCGCCATAAACATATGCCAAAAAATTCTACACGGTAACTTGGAAATAATATCCTCGTTCGCGAATAAAACTCGACATTCCACGAAACGAGTATGTCGAACTAAAAACTTAAAAGCTGTGGTGTCGAACACGTGGCCCGCTTGATCCTAGAATGCGGCTGTTGTAACGAAACTCGATGGTGATTTTAACTATTTCACTACGGCGAAGTTTGCCGTCAAATTGATAAAATTGTACAAAATTCTGCCGCGAGTCTACAGTGTAACATTCACTTGCGAATTGTTAGTTTTTTAATCAACTGGTATTAAATAAATACTAAATTAACTATGAGCCTAGGAATGTCTAACTATATTATTGGATTTTGCAAGAATTCTTAACTAGTGCAGTATTTCAACGAACGACTATAGTCGCCTTTAGTATCGAAAGGGTTAATGAACGAAATTTAATAAGTTTGAACCGTTGCAAATTATAAAGGTGTATTATAAAGTAGCGTTTCTCGGTCTAATATTAAACCGTGACAAATTTTTAACAGACCGAGGAACGATAGGTGATAATATTGAATATTATCTTGTATTATTCATCCTGCTTTTTCCTGAACACTTTTTAAATCGCAGAAAATTCTACAAGAAAGAAACCATTCGACTATTAGCAAAATTTGTAATCAATCAAAATAGTACGTACTCGATTGATTAAACTTACTTGATGATTATGAATTTATAAATAAATTATTCTAAAAAATCTAATAAAGTAGCACGAATATAAGTTACAATCCAATAATTTATTTAAGTATAACTTAACCCCTATTTTAGTAAATTCCAATGACTTATTCTAATTCAATAACTACTTTAGTAAAAGTAGGATTCAAATTTATCTCAAACTATTTTAGTAATTTCGATCATTTCGAAGCAGCTTCTCTTCTTTAAAATCATTAGTCATTAATCATTAATCGGAGTATTTGTTGCAAATCGAAACTCGCCTAAATTGCTCTAAAATATATTAAATATTACTTTCCGCGTATAGAAATTACTGTTAAATATATGCATGCCATTTTCTTCGTCTATTTAATATGATTCCAAACAATTAGGTTCCAAAAATTCTTCTACATATTAGAAACATTTGGTTCACGGTATAATTCCAAACAATTATCTCAGATCACGCTGCATTAAGATTGAGAAACGCTATTACAAAAAACATTGTTTTATGTTCACCTATATATTGGCTATAATTCTTTTCCTGTACCTTTCTTCATCCGATTCCCCACAGATTCACCGAAACAATTTTCATACACGTGTTTGACACCGCAGGCTTGAAGCAAAGAAGGAAACGTTGCGCGCAGGCGGAATCCGCGAAACCTCTAAATTGCGCTTCGTGGCGATGGGTGTAAATCGGAGAAGCGTCTCGTCGTTTCTTCGAAATTAAGGCGACATTCTCGTCGACTCGCCATATGTTCGCTCGTCTTATTACACCGGCAGCGAAATACCGGGGGGAAACGCGATATCAACGCGAGTTTATTGCGCGAAAGAAGCCCCAAACTTGCGGCCTTTTGCCAGAGTTGCGCCCTCCGCTACATCGGGATTACGATGTTTTACGCTTCGCGGAACTGCTCCTATTCCGACTGTAGACGACGGAGTGGTGCTAGCCGGTCGTTGCGGCGTTTATTCGGGTCGTAGGAAAGCTTCTTAATGCGCCTTAGCTCGCGCTATGTCGACCAAGCTTTTAATAGAGAGACCGGGCCGAGTCCGTGGTTCGTTGCGTGTCCCAGACAGAACACCGCAGCTTTCGCCTCTTCGGCCGGTCACGTATAAAGCAGAAGGTCTAAAAAGCCCCCGGGGGGATGAAGGAGAATCCGAAACAGACGGTAGAACCCGATTACGTCTTCGCTCTGATATTCGCGGGCTTCTCGGTTGTCGGATTTGTGAAAGTTTCATTAAGGAAACCGTGGCTGCGTGAAAGAATATCGGGACACGGCCCCGTATTGTGCCCAGCATTGTTTCCGGTTTGCAAGGTGTCTCGATCGTGGAAAGAATACCCCGTATCTGTTCGCTGTAATCTGCGCCGACTAGGAGTCTCTAAATTGCTTTACTTTTGCCATCGGCGAAGCATTATTCTTCGTTTGCTTGAAATTATCGTGGTATTACTTTGCCCCTCTTCGAGACGAAAGGGAAGAATAGGAGGTTAATTCGGGACAGACTCTTTATACTTGTTTATTCTCCGACTCGGGGATATTCTTCGATACTTGGCAGACTCATTATTAACCTCTTAGGCACGGCTGAATTTTGCGCGGTGCTGTTACCCTGTACGGCAGAGTTCGACGCGAATTACGCGTAAACGATACAGCGCTGCAACAATTCATACCTGACACTAGCGTATCAAAAATAAAGGCTGTATATTGTTAACACTGTTATAAAACGTTGTGAAGGCAAAAAAAGCGTGAATCGAGACATATGGAAACGATCAGTTAATTCAAACGATGAGCGAGTGAGTCACTAGAGTGAGTCACTATAGTGGCGCGTCGTAATATAAGATGACATCCGCGAAAGCCACTATAGTGGCGCATCGTTCCTAAGAGGTTAAACTGCGGATTCTTATGTGCGAATTAAGTAACTTTAGGTATATAATTGGAGAAACGGTACCGCGATGGAAATTTGTCGCGGCTTCTGAATCAGTGTTTCCCAATTGTTTTTGAACCATGGTCCATTTGAACTGTAAAGAGATTTTCGTGTAACCCTCAACAGAAAAAAAACCTGGTAACATAAAAAGACGATGGCGATATTTTTATTGGGTTAGGTTAGGGTTATTTTGGACGAAAGTGTCGATATTAACTTTGTTTCTGTATATTGCAGGATTAGAAGGAAGATTATATTTAGATATTTGTAGGATTTAGATAAGATTATATAGTTTTATGAATTCTTATTAAATAGTGAAATCGTTGAATCGAACAAATATAATATCCGGTTGGCCACGTTAATTGCAACACTCGAAGAGAAACGTTAATAATAATCGGAAATTTAATACAATATTGGAACGGAAAATCTGTTCCGTAAAAGGTAAAATTTATTTCTTAGAAGCATGAAAATTTTCTAGGATTTGGGTCTACGAAGCTTCTTAATGTTGTGCATAACATTAACCCTTTGCAGACGAGGAAAAGTAATGCTTAATAAATTTGTACTCGGTTACGAGTTCGTTACGGACAGAATTACGAACTTTCGCCCAATTATTATTAAATGTGTCTAGTAGCGTCACTAATTCAGATTTCTTCCTTCGAAAATCGACGTTTATCCAGGAAATTGAAAATGTTTGGGCGGCTATTTGTCGACACTCGTCCGCAAAGGGTTAAACAATAATGTAATACTTATTGATTAGTTTTTAGATTAGTCCGAACGCTACCCTTATTTCTAATTTATGTATCAATTTAATTATCGTCTAAGTTTCTCTTCTAATCATCGGTCTTGTAGCATTCAGAATTGTCTGCATTTCATCTCGGTTCCGCTGAAATAAACGAAGACATATTCCAGAATCCATCGGAACTTTTACGTTTCTCCGATATTCCGTATTTCACGGGCATTGAAATTCCTGTAAATGCATAAAAATTCGCGATCTCCTCATTACTTTATACCCCGGCAACCGATCGTTCTTTCGTTCTTATAATTTCCACGTGAAAAATTCGCGTCGCTTGATGTACAGCGCGACAGCGAATGGCATAGAAATTGAACGCATTCAATCTTAACGCGCACCGTCATCGTATAATGCACAATTGTATAAAGTTACAAAAAAAAAAAAGATATTGGAAATTCGTTTCGCTGAACGAGGCAACGATGTATCCCATAATGGATACATAAATAGATGTAAAAAAAAAAAAAAAATCGATCGTGCTGGTTCGCGCTTTTTCCACCAAATGGAAATTCTCTGTACTTTTTTTTAACGCTGGCAGTTTTTGCATATCTGCCGCGTTTTCTTTCGCGTTATCCTTTGTACACAATCATCAATTTCCCCCGTGGAATTGATGGATACATCATTGACATCCTCTATAAAAGTTATCGGTTCAAAAAAACCCAGGAAGAATTATGGGTCCTTCAAGTTTTCTACTTTCAACACGTTGCTCGCGATACATTGTGCAGCAGATCGAATTTTAGTTCCGCTACAATTTTACGACACGTGTAGAACACGTACGCGACTATTTGCAAAACAAGTTGGCACGATTAAACTTGAATTTCAACTATATGATATTTTTTTGATCGAATATAAACTTGCAGCCTATTCAATTTTCGATTCTACTTATATACGCGTTAAGCTTGCATAAGTTATCGTATCGTCACAAATTGGAAAACTAATTAACTCTTTCAGGCACAAGATATTTCATTTTCAATTTTAAAACTTGTACAATGGCTTTGAAAAATTCTCTCGTGCAAGTTTGGTATAAAAATAAGATGAGACATTTTCCATACCGTTGTGATTCAAATATTTAAGCGGCCTATTATACGTGGCACAATTTGCTCAACGCATCGTGGATTAACTTCAAGCAGCCTTTCTCCTTTCGCGAAACTTTTTAGCGTATCACGTTGTTCCGCGAATTATAGCTACTTCTCAATTTTCGTCTGTCAGACGCAGACCCGGGCTCGTTCAATTACCCGGGCGCAATTTGATATGAACAAGTAACTTTCCGTCTCGGCAATACTCATTTCTTTCCCTCTCGGAGAACGGCGGAGAGCTTTATTGCTTAGTTTGACGTAATGCTACTCGTGGACAGATGGATGGATCGTTTTATTGGGCCACGCTACACCGGAGCTCGAAAAGACTCCCGATAAATGCAATTTTATAAAGAGATTATTTCACGTGATACAGACTTTAGTTGCACGCGAGCTTCTGTCCGTCCTCTCGATTTATCGCTTCCCTCCCCAAACACCCTTTCGCCCTTCCCTTTACTTCGAAACGATCACGTTCGGTCCGCATCCACTTCGCTGGCAATCTTGTTCTTCCGTGCAACAACGTGAAATTCGAGTCACGTGAAGAAACGTTCGCACGAGTGCCCTTATGCTTCGCGTGAAACATCCGCAGCATTGTAAATGTAATTTGCAATTAGCTAATTCTCCAACTTCGATCGAGCGAAACATTCGTCGAGAATTTGTAGTTTTTTTTTCTGCGTAATCGCTTAATCGAAAATTACACGGTTACTGTTGGTTCAAATAGTACAGGGTTTCGATCAGTTGGGTAATTTTGTCGATCTTTAATTGGTAATGATTGAGAGTAGCACTCGCATTGCTTTTGCATTTTAGACGCGTGTTATATTATTAAAATCTTTGAATTTCTGACGCTTGAAGTTGCGAAGGCGTTGAATTTCCAATGGTTTGAGTTTTCGACTATTTTCAATTCTCTACGCTTTGAATTGCTAAGGTTTACAAGTCCCAATGCTTTGAATTGCTAAGATTTACAAGTCCCAATGCTTTGAGTTCCCAAAGTTTAGGATGCCCAGTGTTTTGAATTTCTAGAGCATCGAATTCTCAACGCTTTAAGTTTTCAAAACCCCCAATTTTCAAGACTACGAAGTTCTAATGCTTCAAATTTCCAATGTATCGAATTCGTAACACTTTAAATTCACAATGCGCCTAATTTCCGATGCTATGAATTTCCAAACCTTTCAATTCTCAATGCTTTAAATTTCCAACGTATAGAATTCTCAATGCTATCAATTCCGAACGTATAGAATTCTCAATGCTTTAAATTCTCAAAGTTTATAATCCCCAATACTTGGAATTTCCATAGCTTCGAATTCCCAGCGTTTCAAATTCCTTAAAGCGCCGAATTATTAAGCCTACAAATTTCTGAAACTTTAACTATCCAATATTTTGAATTCCTAACGCTTTAAATAATCAAAAGACGCCAATTTTGCAATGCGTTGAATTTCCAAACCTTCCAATTCTCAATGCTTTGCATTCCCAAAGTTTCGAATTCCCAATGCTTTGAATTTCCAAAGCTTCAAATTCTCAATGCTTTGCATTCCCAAAGTTTCGAATTCCCAACGCTTTGAATTTCCAAAGCTTCAAATTCTCAATGCTTTGCATTCCCAAAGTTTCGAATTCCCAATGCTTTGAATTTCCGAAGCTTCAAATACTGAAACTTAAAAATCCGCAATGCTTAGAATTTCGAAAGTTTCGAATTCCCAATGCTCCGAATTTCCAAACACCATCCAATTCTCAATGTTTTGAATTCCCAAAGCTTCAAATTCTCAAACTTTAGAATCCGCAATGCTTAGAAATTCGATAGCTTCGAATTCCCAATGCTTCGAATTTCCAAACACCATCCAATTCTCAATGTTTTGAATTCCCAAAGCTTCAAATACTCAAACTTAAAAATCCGCAATGCTTAGAATTTCGAAAGCTTCGAATTCCCAATGCTTCGAATTTCCAAACACCATCCAATTCTCAATGCTTTGAATTCCCAAAGCTTCAAATTCTCAAACTTTAGAAGCCGCAATGCTTAGAAATTCGAAAGCTTCGAATTCCCAATGCTTTGAATTTCCAAAGCTTCAGATTCTTAATGCTTTGCATTCCCAAAGTTTCGAATTCCCAATGCTTTGAATTTCCAAAGCTTCAAATTCTCAAACTTTAGAATCCGCAATGCTTAGAAATTCGAAAGCTTCGAATTCCCAATGCTTCGAATTTCCAATTCCCAATGCTTTGAATTCCCAAAGCTTCAAATTTTCGTCGCCCTCTTCGCCCGTTAACAAAGAAACGCCTACCTTGCAAATATAGGTATATACAAACCCTTTGCCTTCGCCACTATAATTCAAACTGCGCATTGAACGCGTCCCCGACGTTTTATCCTTAACAATAACATTTAAATTGAATAAGCCGTATCTTAAATTTCTTCGAAACAACTACGTTCCTCGACTTGGACGTCTTGCAACTTTTATAAGCCCCGGCAGCGATAATTCAAAGGGGATTCATTTATCGCGACTAACAAAAGAGTCGCCAGGACGTAGTCCAACTTCGAAACTCTTTAATAAACGCGATTATGATGCCGGGCTATTCGATTGTTTCTCGTGCCTTAAAGCGATAAATAAAGTTCGGTTAACAAACTGCGTAAATCTCGTCGGTGGGAATGTTGCTTGAATGAGAACGCGAAGGGTGCAGCGAGGCCAGATGCTAAAGTTTTGCGTTGCTACATTCGCAACGAACGTACGTATGTATGTACGTCGACGTCCCCGTTGCCATTAAATAATTCTTTGTCAGACACGAGAGAAACTTCCTATGGGAGGGTTGGAATATTTCATCGCTATTCTCCTGTTGCCGAGCGGCAACTGAGATCTCGTAATTATAATCTCGAAACCTGGCCCTTACTTCAATATTACCGCGTGCAAGCTTTTCTTGAAATTCGTCACGAACGAGCTGAAACGAGGTACGCTAGGCCATGTGTGTACACGCTTTGTCACGGTGTTCACAATTAACGCGATACACGTGGCAAATCGTGTCGATCAAACTTTTCCCTGTATTCAGTAACGGTGGACATTTAGTTAGTTATTATTGGACGCTGGAAAAAGTTCGCGCGGCTTTCCTGTCGCAGGTAAGTTCAACTTCTTATTATTAGAATGCGGATGTTTGTGCGTATTTGTATTTTTAACCCCTTCGTTACGTTAAAGTTGAGAGCAACGCGAGTTTAAGCATTGTTACAGTGATCAATGAAATGTGAGGTATTTTGTGAATTGCTGATCTTTTCATCGATTGATTTCTAAACAAATATAAAGCGATAAGAGATAGTCTAGGAATATTAGAATGTATTTATTATTATTAGATTGTGGATTTTTATGCATTCGTGAAAGATTTAACTGTAGTAAAAGTTACGAGATGCGGGTAATGTGCAAAAACGTATAAAATATTGAAAATAAAGGATACATTATTGTATCTAAGACGCGATTCTAATTTCTATTTATATTTCATTTTATTAATTGTACTTTGAAAAGTATGAATTTGCATACAAATCCATGGTGTAATTATTGTGATCGAACAATGGCTTCATAATTAATGCGAAATTTCAATCAGTGACTATAGACAATTTTAACCCTGCTGCGATCCTTTTTTTAATCATTATTTCATACTCAAACGCGTTCCTATTCTTACAAGATATTTGGTAGCTTTAAGACAAACACAAGCGATTTGCTATTAGTATTCGTAAACGTAAATTTCCGTCTCTATATGGAAGTGTAGAGCTGTAGAGAGGGGATAGGATAGGAAAAAGGAAGGGTGTTGCGTTTCGTCCTGGGCCTGCTAGTGGACTCATCAGTAAGGCTACCTAGCAGGCCCTGCCTTAGACGTTGGGATATTCAAAGGAAAGTTAAAGGCGGTATATATATGGACGAGGTAGTTGGAGCGAGTACTTTCGAGAAAGCCTATTTCGTCTGTCCCTCTAGTGGTGGGTGCAGGAGAACCGCCACAGAAGTATTATTCTCCCACAATTCTAAAGCTTTACTTAAGAAAGAAGAATGCAATTGAATTGAATGGAATATTGAAGAATACAGCAGGGTTAATATACAATTCGCGATTATTAGTGGACGACTATAATCACCCTTAGTATCGAAAGGGTTAAAAAACATGTTAAGAGACAAGAGACATTTTAAGAGACCCAACATTTCAAGAGACGCAACAAAGCAGGACGAAAACGTTCAACGACTATGAACACGGGATGGAATATAATACGTGACTAGTTTTCACTTAAATGACGATAATAATAGCGCGGGTTCGGTGGAAACTTGCGGCCGCAATATGTTGCAAACCAAACTCGAACGTAGGAATAGTCCGCGTACATCGCGACTTGCCGCTTGGCGGAGAAAATTGTGCCAAGCTTGCAAGATTTATGTCTGCTTTGTTTGGCCCATTCAGGAAATGCATGCATTTAACTTAACTGCGTACACCTCCATTCGCGGGTATAAATTATGTTTTCAAGTGTGCCAGTAATAACGTTTATCATTGTGCTGCTTCTAAGGTACAAACATATTTCAGTTCATTTGTACGCACGACATGCGCGGCATATTGATGCATCGCGTACGTCTGCACAGCGCGAAAGAGGAGAGCGTTACGACATCGAATAGAGGGTGGAAATAGGAATTGGAGGAGGGGAGGGGTGGTTAACGTTGAACTTAACGAGCTGAATTCATGCTTGCGCTAATCGGTTTACGCGGAAATATTTAACTGCACGGTGTTTTAATCACTGTTCAAATATTCATCAAACGAACGCTTCTGGCTTTCCTGTACAGTAGATTTTTCCCTAAAAGGACGGTTTAGTATTTACGTTGTATTATCCGCGTCTTAAACTTCTTTTGGAATATCGCTCAGCGAACGTCAGCTTCTTTCGCCTGCTAAATTGTTGATGATCATTCGCTGAGAATCTATTCTCGTTGCACGCTACCGCGAATTTCTAAAAAAACCCCATACTAATAAGGACATCGGACTTTGTTGCACATTTTCAATTACGTAGTAACGAATTTATTATATTGAACGTATAAAAAAGGTGTTCGTAAATGAAAGAGCGATTGAACAATATTATACTCCAAACTGAAACGATCTTTACGTTAACGACGTTCTAAAATAGTTGAATAAAGTTACGCGCGAACCTTAAAGTGGCAGTACGCGGTACATCTAACTTATGTCATCTCGTTGATTCAATAAATAAATAATCACCGGAGGAGACCAGACTGGAAAATTCGGCACGATAACCTTAAAGATTGAAACATTTGGTAAACGAAGCGCACACGGCGAACGAAATCCTTGAACGAATTCACTGCGGGTGTCCCTTTCCGTTAAATCCAATTGCAAATCGCTTGCGCATAATGGCCCAGCTGGCAAATCCGATGTCGTGGCGGCGGTCTATCGATTAGCATCGGTTTACAGTCACCATTAGATTCGATTACGCAGTTCTACCGGCGAGTCGCGGCCATTGGCAACAGCAGTAGTTGGAAACGGTTCGTCGTCTCGTCGATATGTAGCCGTTCTGTCCTTCTAATTAGCCAACACCGCAGCGTCGACCATTCGATGTATGCTAATGTTCCCTCGGCCACGTGCGGCCCACTTTTCTCCTGCCCTATTTCGCGCCCTCGCAAATCTCCCTTCGCGCGTTCCGCCGCAAATGGCCTTTCGATACTCGCATCTGCTACTACTCCTGCTCCCTGGATTCCCATCCAACTGACGACTCGACCAACTCCGTGACTCTCTTTGCCGCGTCGAGTCGCGTTTTCTTCCCAATGATAAGGGTTCCGAAGGGTGCAATTGACTGTAGACGTGGATAAATAGGACGCATTGAAAGCGTAACTCCCTTTTAAAGTTGAATCGGTCGGTCGTCCTTTAGGAAATTCCACGGGATTCGGGTAACGGTGTTCGGGAAATGAGGGATGAAGAGCTTTTAAAAGGTTCCCCGTATTCTTTAATCTTTGGACGAGTACGAAGAAAAATTGTTATCTCCGCAGGAGTAACTCCGTAAATGTACTTACTGTAGACCGAAACTCGGTCGGGGGAGGCGAGGAAAATATAATTCAATTCGTTTAACGTTGCTTTATTCGTTCGACGGGCGATAGACGCAGACAGACCTTTCGTTGACCGGCGTACCATTTTATATTTTCCATATCCGAATGGCGGAGAAGAGTCCTGATGGAGAGAGCTAAGGGGTATGTTACCCCTTAGAATTTCCCACTTTCCCGTCAACGGTCATTTGGTCTTTCCCGTTACCTGCACGGAACTCGGCAGCCAGCAATAAAAACCAAGGATCGCCTCGACTTTGAAATCACACGCGGAAATAGCGAAATTACAACTATCCCAAATCTTGGGTTCACGTGCTGACCAGCTGAAAAATTAACAAGTACTGGTTCCTTGGGCTTTATTGTTGCTACGGCAGGCTCTCACCCTTTTACATTCGCTACGCGACCATGCAATTAAGCCTACGGGTCTACATTACTAAACGTCTTACGTTACGTAATTGGAGCTTTGCTTTTGCGCTCTATTCGTTTTTCTTTTTTTTTTATCATTTATTAATGCAACTACTACTAGCCTTTTGTAGGTTAACGAAATTTAAAGGAAGAAGGCAAGAACGCGATAAATATGAAAATCGGGGAAAAGTGGAGAAGTAAAATATCTGATAGTATTGTGGCGGCTCTCCTGCACCCACCACTAGAGGGACATATGAAATAGGCTTTCTCGAAAGTACTCGCTCCAACTACCTCGTCCATATATATACCGCCTTTAACCTTCCTTCCAATATCCCAACGTCTAAGGCAGGGCCTGCTAGGTAGCCGCACTGATGAGTCTACTAGCAGGCCCAGGACGAAACGCCAACACCCTTCCTTTGCCTATTCTATCCCCTCTCCACAGCACCACAGTATAAAGGTATACTATCACTGAACGCGTTTCACGAAATTATATTTAACCCCTTGCCCTATAATAACGAGTCGTGCTATGAATTAGGACACAGATTTAACTAAACCACATAATATCGACGCGAAAGTTTAAGTTGATCCTTAATTTTGGCTTTGTGTTATAAGATTGAAGATTGTTAAATAAATATTGCCTATAATATTCAAATGATTCGCACTTGACATAATATGAAGTCACTGATCGGTTAATTCTACCATACGTAGGTGATAAAATAATCGTAGGGCAATGGGTTAAATACTCTCCTAATAATGAAATTTGAATATCATTTGCCAATTTTTGGTTGCTGCGCCATTCATCTTCTCTGTCGCGTGAATAATTTGTTTACACCTGGAGCCTCGTTTCGTTAAACCGAATATAGCGTCTAGGAAGGTAGCATTTTATTTCTCAGCTTAAACTTAGATGGTTGCAATGGCTCCAATGGGACTCGTCGAATTCGCATTAAGCGACGATAGGCGAACGTCAAAGCGACAAGTTCTCCATAGCGAGCAGTATATCGCGTTGTCGTCCCGGATGAACGATACGCTACCCTGTGCCTTCTAAAACCTTCGACATCTGTCGACTGAGCCGCTCGTAAACAACTGGAGTCGAACGGGAGGATCGCGACCCAATAAAATAGAATCGATCCCGCAAAAAGGGAGACGTTGCTCCCTGAGTTATAGCGGAAGTTACTTACGATAATTAGATCCACCCCTCTGGGATAGTTAAAAACACGAGGAAATTCTCGTCTCTTTACTCGGTTACACTACTCGCCTATTTGATATCTACAAACAAGTATCGACATTTTATTGTTCTCTTTCCATTAACCCATTTGCAACCGATGACGTATTCAACGGAACAACAACAACAACAGTAAAACATATAAAATATCGATACTTTTTTGCAAGCATAAAATAGGTGTCAAACAAGTACCGATACGTCTTAATACCCACTCGATGCGAGATCGAAATTTATGGATTGCCCATCGACGCGATACGAATATTCTATCGCAAGCTGTAACGCACTCGCGAAAAGACGCGATTGGGTATATTCCCCGGGGCGAGTATCAACAAATTCGCGAACAGTGTGTCCCCATGTGCATCATAGCGAAGCGGGAACGTCCAGTATAGGGAACAACGTGTACCGTGTATATTTACAGAGCGCGATCGGTTTTGATTTATTCGGCGCCGGTTAAAAGCGACGCATCCCGCGCGACCCACTTTCCCCGCGGCCTATATCCAATTCCTCCAATTTCGCCATATGCGTTTCATCGCGAAAACCCCCGTCGAGATTCGTGTAACCGACGGTATCCACGATGTTCGGCCACGTTGACGGTGCAGGAAAACAGGAAGGTCGCCCCATCCTCCTAAAGGCGATCGATCGTCCGTTGTAGCGACGGCGGAGCGGTGCAAGAGACGAACGCGTCGAAAGGGCGAGTCGAGAGATATCAGGACGCAACCCTCGGGATCGGCTTTGGACGGTACACGTCGGCCAGCTTTTGTTCCCGTTGCCTATCGTTCCTTGATAAAACGCGAACGCGGCGAACGCCGCTGTTATTACCCGGGACAAAGAAACGAGCGACGCGTACTCTCCTGTATCAATTATTGTCACCCCCTTCGCGCTCAAGGTCGAGATCAAGAGCGATCGTGACACCCGCGATCGCCCTTTGAACGCGTAGATTAAACGCAGCTGCTGCGATGTAATTAATCGGGAAATTGTGCGAAGCACCTTCGGATGTAATTAATAAACTGGCGATGATCGTGCAGAGTTATTCGCAGGGAAATTGAGGAAGGAAAATGGGATGGAAATATTGGGGTTGGAAAAAGATTCGGTGGATTTCAAATGGCGTTGTATTCCGCTGAGATTGTTGGTTTATTATATATTACGTAGTAAGTACGACGTCGAGCGAAATAAAGACGAAGTTCAGTGTATAGCAGAGTGTATGAAATCAGCTGTCGAAGGATTTTGGAATGTTTGCTGCTGGAGTTTGGTTTATCGCGTTTGAAGGAGGATGAGAAGGCCGCGTTGTCTTAACTAAAAATAATATAGTACTAATGATCACGTTGCCATACAACACCTTCCGCCATAAGATTGTTAACAATTAAATTAAAATTAACAATTTTATGATATAAATTACGTTGGTATTCAACAATGACTGTTCAAAGTACTGGTAAGCTGTTGCGTAGGTATTTGTGTACTTAAGTATTTGCAATGAGATTGTAGATGTTTATGCAAATTTATATTTCTATGAACGCGTTTAAGGAAGTAGAACTTGAATAGAGATCTTTGTTTACCCTTTAACCCTTTGTAGATATTTGTCGTGAATAGCCGCTTAAACGTTTATGATCTTTTGAACACATGTCAATTTTTAGAATAGGAAATTCTTAGTAGACACTCTTGTGAATAGATGAACAAGAATATGTTAAGTCGTATTCTTAAAGGGTTAATAATTGGACGAAAATTGGGTAAATAATACTTTGTTTCGTTCGCAAAGAGTTAACTATTATGGTTTGCATTTTACTTTGGATATTTTGTATTCTGTACCTTTTTTGAAATCTAGATTTACCATAATTGTACAAAATATTCAAAATACAGTGGAAGTTATAATATCTATTTAGAAGCTGAGACTTCATTTCAGTTCCACTTCTTTAATATTCTTGATAGTAAATTGCAATTATAATTATATATTTTATATTTACATTGATATTGTTATAATTATATAAAATAATAATTTGCATAGAGTTTCATAGTCTCCTAATAACGCTGCAAAAAGATTTTACACAACACCCACATACACACATACATTATATTCACAGAAATTGCTTATAACAAGTGTCCAAATATTATTCTAAATTGCATCGCTATTATAAAAGTTTTTGCATATATTTCTACCTAATGTTATAATGTAAAGTTTTTGCATATATTTCGGATGCTACGAGCATCCGAACCTAATAATTATTATCGGCGCCATAAAGGGAGACTTAGAATTCGGTGGCATTTTCGTTAATTAAAAGCCAGCGGAAGATTAAAGGGCAAATAGAAGTTCGTGCAAGGATTTTTCTTTTCTTTTCGTGCTCTACTTGCGTTCTAGATTTATCCGAGCATCGGCATGCAATTAAGAGTCACTGTATATATTAGGCCGAGGAGCGGCGGCTATAATGGACGAAGTCGCGAGAGTTCATAGCAAAGTGCCGGCCGTAAATCTGGCAGCAAACAAGCGATGTGTAAAGTATGCAAATCCTTAATAGGAAGTGCTCGTGGCAGGCCGAGGGTTAAATAACATCCCGCCCCGGGGTAGAAAAACATTCTCCTTCATACGGCCGGACATTTGAATACATGGAACTGAATAATATCATTTTAATCCCGGAACCCTCCCAGATTCCCGCCTCTATTTTCTTTCCCTTTGAATTACACGGCTTGTAACGTTGGATAGATCGGGTCGGATATAACATTTAAATAAAAATTAACCGCGACGTACGGTTCGCTCGCGAGCTCCTCGCTAGAGTGGCAAAAACTTAGCAAAGATAATAATAATAAAGCGAAGTTCCCTCTATTCGTAGGTGTCGCGATTAAACTGCGGAGTTTTATGCAATTTAAACGGAATTTAAATAGGGGGACTTTAACCCTTCAAAAAGAATAATGTGCATTTTATTTTGCATATCTTGTATACTTATGCATATTATTGCGTTCTCTCTTTAATTTTGCGCATACTCAAACTCCCTATAAATGCGTAAAAATCTATAATCTACTCATGAGACTCGAAATTGTTTGCATTCCCGTGTAATCGCGATCAAATATCGTAGGTCGATTTGTAAACCGTGAGTCAGCTGTTAGAAATTGATGCTGTACACACTCTATATCGTCGATTAGGTATTGCTAGCGTAAAGGCCGAATCAGCGAAGCGTATTCTAAACGATGACAGAGTAGAACGCGATATAAACGTCTCGCAGTTCCTACGTTCCTAAAATACCCAGATACTCGGTATACGAATCAAAGATTCTCAAGTGCAAAGATGAATTATCGTTGCGACTGATTGCAGTCGTGCTATCGCGATTGATCTCGGGCAAACGAAACAGAAAGAGAGAAAGAGAGAGAGAGAGAGTAGCGTTATTAATCGACAGTTACATGCTTCACGGCAGAAGATACGTCCGTGGATAAAAGGTAAGTGTTTAAAAGCGCCCGCGAGTATCCCGTCGATTGAAATCGATCGTTAATTAATGCAGGTGCTCGGCGTTCGTCGCGATTCGAATTACTTCCACGCGAGGTAAATGTCCATAATTGAGAGGACGCTAAATATCCGGCTGCGAATACCGATTTAACTGGTGAACAAGGAACGACGCAGTGCTTTTCTAATTAAAAAATGTCACGTTTCTTGAATCGGCAACGGCAACATCATTAATTAACTTCCATCGACCTTACTTAACCCTTTCGCTTCGCCGGTTCGCTTGTTGATTGAAATTCCACGATTTTTGGGGGGGGGGGGGGGGAATCGAAACTCACAATTTCAACGAAGACAACGAAAGATATAGAGAAGGATTTAGGTGTTAGATGAGTCATACTTAATCTGTGGCTCTCCGAACTATTATGAACTACTCGAAACGTTCGTACTTAATATCTGGTAGATACTTTTTTAATTTAAGAGCAAACTTTAACATTAATTTAACACTGGGTTTATGGAAGCCGTCAATTTGTCAGACTTCAGATTTCACGCTTAATGTTGCAGAAATCGTAGATATTATTATGGAACGATTTATATTGATCCTGATTAATGTAATTTCACGGACCGCTAATAGTAGTTACGTAAGTTTCGATAGCTGTAACAGTTAAGGGTTAAGAGTAGAATATGGCAACTATAAACTCAACGAAACCAAATAAATCAATAAGCAGAACACACTTCCTGCGATAATTATTAACTTTTATTTTATTCCTGCGTTTCACGTTTCCTCGCCATAGACTGCAATGAATAGGTGAAATTGCATCAATTAAACCGAGTGTAAATTCCAAACCGCGAACTCTATTGGATCGTTAATTAAACAAATTCGTGTCGTAACAGTATTTGCTTTTCGTTTAATGGTGAGTTTAACGCCACATCAACACCTACGTTATTAGAGACCTTTGCAACTATTTGGTCGGTAAAGTTCCTATTTAGTTCCTTTAACGTACTCGAGGAAACCACGAATCTCGTTGATTTACGACGTTAACGTTCATCGTGGTTTCGATTTGGTATTTGTTACGATAGACATTGAGTTTAGGACAGGGCGGAATAGTGGTCAGGTAATTTTTAACCAAAGCCACTAATCATCCGTGGAAAGCCTGGCTAGGAGTTAGATAACCGGTGTTCGGATGCGTGGAGAAATTAATTGGTCGGATCTCGATTAGCGTTGGAACGGCTTCTGTAGATTAACAACGCGGCCCCGATTATGGCGAGCCTAACTTGGGCGGTGTCCTCTACATCACCGGATCCTCCTCTCTCTCCGAATTCGTACCTTTAAAACTTATGGCAGTTCCCGTCCGGCCCTGATGGTCTGAGAAAATTGCTGTCCCAAGTAATTCGGAGCCTTAACATCGCTCTGCTTTCAAATTCACAATCCCCCGACACTGTATTTGGCTGAATTCGAAACTTGAGATTATCAGAACAAAGCAGAAGCAGTAAGGTAAGATTCTCCCTTTTCGCGTTTGCATTTTAAGCCATTAAGGAACATCGTGTTTCGGCGTAGCGCGTTTCGCTTGCAATCTTCTTTCTTAGCAGTTTAACATCGTTGAATTCCGCTTCTTACAAATGTGTTTACGAAAAGGTATTCCTGGAATCTGTGTAATAATCTTTTCATTGCTATTCCGTCCTCCGCGGAGATTGTAGAATCTTATAGAGTTTCGTTATGCTGCGAGTAAAATGTTGCGTTAACGCAACGTTGCTCTTTAATGGGATAAAGTATATTAAAACGAGACGAATCTGATTTTTTTAACCATTCTGTAAAGCAGACGTAATTTTCAGCGAATTATTAACCCCTTGCCTTACAATTTTTAGACTACTGTAATTACGTAAACTTACGATCAACGCATCACAGTTCTCATATTTCTGCGAGATATTCAAATATTTCACATGATTAGTATCAAGTGATCCTTAATCTTCTCGAGTGAAACTAAAACTAGAATTAAAGTAATACTGTGTTGGAAATAGAGCTTGTCTTTAACGAATCTATCTATAATTCGTGCCACGAGTGTCACTCGTCATTGTAAGCCAAGGGGTTAATCAATTAAAGACGATGAATTTTTGTTCAATCATTAACTAAAGCGTTTACCAATTATATTAACTTAATGTCTTGCTTTGAAAATCGATATGCGTCCAAAAGAAAAGCATGAAACCTTAATTACTGTTAATGATCGCAAATTTAGTTGCTAATGTACAGTCAGCCATGAAAATCTTCGTACATTTTAATTTTGCAGGCTATGGAATATATGGATTTTTAGGTGTAGACCCGTAGGCTTAATTATATGGTCGCGTAGCGAGTGTTAGAGGGTGAGAGCCTGCCATAGCAACAATAAAGCCCACGGAACCAGTACTTGTTCATTTTTCAGCTGGTCAGCACGTGAACCCAAGATTTGGGATAGTTGTAATTTCGCTATTTCCGCGTGTGATTTCAAAGTCGAGGCGATCCTTGGTTTTTATTGCTGGCTGCCGAGTTCCGGGTAGGTAACGGGAAAGACCGAATGACCGTTGACGGGGAAGTAGGAAATTCTAGGGGTAACATACCCCTTAGTAGCTCTCTCCATCGGGACTCTTCCCCACCATTCGAATATAGAAAATATAAAATGGTATGCCGGTCAACGAAAGGCTGTCTGCGTCTATCGCTCGTCGAACGAATAAAGCAACGTAAAACGAATTGATTGTATTTTCCTCGCCTCCCCGAGTTTCGGTCTACATAGGTAAACTTATTGTATATTACTGTAATATATATATATAATACTGTATATATGTATACGATTCTCCTAATATCGTATATAATCGTATCGTATGCTAACTAAATTTAAGCGTTAAATAACGCTGAAAATAGTTAACCATAATTACGCGATACGCTTAAAGTGGCAGCAATTCGTACATTTGCTCTGCAACAAAAATTACAACCGCGTTGATTGTCAGTAGGACGACCATTACGCGGGCCGGGTTACAAAATTAGGTGAAAGTTCAGTGGACGTGACACCGGGTAACGTCCAGCACAAAAGGGCCGTGGAAAAAAATGGTTCCGTCGCGTGCCTTCCGGGGCTGCATTCTTCGTACGGGACATTTATATTTTTCGGTCAAAATTCCAACGTCGGAAAAATACCAGCGCCCCGGTACCTTGTCCATCCCGAACTCTCCGAGTCTACTGCATTTTCTGCGCGGGGGAATTATGACGGGAACGCATATGCGACCCTCTTTTTCATAGCCGGGAATAATTCACGGGGTTAAGAAGGAAGTGGAAATGTTTCGCGTGGAAATACCGGTAGTTTTCGCGGTTTCAATTACGCTCGTGTTTTTCATAACGCGGGTAATCCCGTCGACAAACTTCGCTCGAAAGGTTTCGTTGTGTTACAGCATAGTTCGCCATCGAAAAACGCCGGAATACCATCTCGAAAATGGTCCACGCGTATGTCCGAATTTATGCTACGCTGCACATTTTGTATATCCACGTGAACGTGACGTGTTTTCGTCTTTTTTTTTCCCCCTTCCCTCGCGTTCCCGGTCGCTGTTCGCCCTGTCGTTGCTGATATCTGCCTCGCATATATTTTTTTCCTTTATTTTTTGTTAACGCGCTACGCCATCGACGCAAGAGTCGTCTTTGGATAGCGTCCGTCAAATTGCAGTCCTTCGTTGCGGCATCTATAGAAGCGGTTGATCAGCTTGATTAATCCCAACGTTCCGTTTAAAGGATCGCATTAAATTTGCCGTTACCGGAATTACTTCAAAGCTGCTCCAGTTGCGCGCGCGTGTTCGTTTCCAGTTTTGCGAGCTCGCGTGTCGCCACGCCACTTTTTTAGTCCCATTCAGACGTGTGCGCATGTTTGCACGGTCGTGCGCGATCCGGAAGGAAATATTCGCAGTTATTTGAAACGAAAACGTTAGCGTTGTCGCGGCCACGTCGGACAAAAGCGTTGCAGAGTGCTGGTATTGGAATTAACGTTTTGGAAATTAGTTCGCAATGTTTGCAGGCATTGTGCGTTACTCAACGGGGCATTGAAAGTTTGCTTGTATTTCGTATCCCCTTTTACCCGTCCCCGTGAGTTCCGGATTATTATAATACATGACTGTTCAGTTTCGAGCACAATTATCAAGCGAACACTGGCTAAATGTATGTAAAGCCGAGCTACAAATTGCGGGAACAAAGGAAAAATTTCACCCCTCGAAAAGTATTAGCATTGACTAACGACAAGCACAGAATAGACCACATATTTATAGGAAACATATTAAATTATGTGCCTGGTTAGACTTGCACCGAACTTATGTAAAAAATGGTATTCAAAGGTATGCAAATATTTACCAAATAAAATGTGTGAAGAGTTGCAAAATATAGGGAGGTTTACTCGTTATTAACATTCGGAAAAAGGTGATACTTTTAACCCTTTGCGGACGAGTGTCGGCAGATAGCCGCCGAAACTCTCAATTTTTCTGGGTAAATGTTGATTTTCAAAACAAGAAATTTGTGACACTAATAGAAATGACATAATAAATATAAGAAACTAGTGACACTAATAAACACTTTTGATAATAATTGGGCGAAAATTGGTTAAGTGTTATTAAGCTCTGTCCGTGATTAATTTATAACTGAATGGAAATTTGTTAAGTGTTATTGTTTTCTCGCCTGCAAAGGGTTAATTAGTTGTGTATATTTCTTTAATTACCACGGATAGTATTTTATAAGTACCGAATAGCTTCAACGATATTTCATTGATATCATTGAACGCATCAAAGTATCAGTAACATTTCAATATTATCGATACTTATCGATTTCCGAATCAACAGTTCCATCTCTGTTTGCATAAAAATTACCCAGCTACGCGTGTTAATTTCTACAGAAACTTCGCAGCCAGCAACGCGTCGAGAATATCGTTATTCACCGTATCAAAAACGCTATCAAGCCAACTGAATTTCACCGCGAAAGATTTTCGTATAGCGCAACGCGAAGCACGCGTTAAAGCCGTGACAAAGCAAGCTTAACATTTGAACAAGTTTATTAGTACTTCTTTTCGAGTGTCCTCTGGTGGCGACGAAGTGTTTGCAGAGTTTAGAAAAATAGCTGCGAGGTGAAAGAGAACACGCAGGACGCGGGGACATTAATTAATTGCTCAATCGCGACACAAACGTCCTGCAACCTTGTGCAGCCTTGTGAAAGCTCCCTTGGGTAGGGAAGTGCAAATAACTCTTGCAATTTTACAAAGCCTTTTCTCTGGCCACGGACAGGAAAAAGGTACAAAGAGAGAAAGAGAAAGAGAAAGAGCGACGAGGGGAAAAAAAGGAGGAGGGAAACGAGCGTGGAATCGCGCGAAAAAGCGTACAGGCGTCCTGCACAGTTTGCTCGTTAAGGGACCCGGAGCCAAAGTGGATCCGGTAAAGCAACAAGCGAGGCACGTATCCTGGCCTCGTCGTTGTACACAGAGAAACACCGCCAATAAAATAATGAGAGAATGGCTAAATTCAATTCTCCGGAAGCCACTCGTTCCAATCCACTTCGCGTCCCCCGGATGCCTCCAATAACGTTTGCAACGACGATCCTTATATATTTCGCTCGATGGAAACGTGTATCGCATACGGCGGCGGCTCTGTGCCTCCTTTCGAAACAATTCCTTCGATTCGGGAATAAGGTAGCGAGGCAAGAAACGCTGCTTTCGTACCGGTTTTGAGTAACGCGCGATTCTGCATCGGAAAACGGAATCGTAGATACCTACTGCAACTCGTATGTGGCTGGTAAAAAATTGGTATGCATTAAAATGCAGTTTCCGGGAAGTTTGAGAAGTATACACGTGGAAGTAAGAAACTGGAATGGTTGCGGAATACGTAAACTGAGATTCGAGATGCAGGTAGTCGTATATGAAATTTTTTCTTTGACTTAATGTTTGGTAATCATTAATTAATTAAACAAAGTATTGGAAATGGGTTATGAAATAATGGAGCAGTTTATATCTATTAGTCTCACTTTATTAATACGGCTTTAAAAAACACGTCTGACTGTTTCTATTTCTCGAAAACGAATGGGACGAACACCAAAAAAGGTTAGAGTCAGCTTTTTATTGACGAGACTGTTTATGGCTTTGCCTGGCGACGAAGTCACTTGTCTTCGTATAATGAAAACCAGACACATCTTTCTATCGCCAAATTTAGTCTATCTAATAAAGGAACGTTGGGCATTATTGCTATTATCTAGCTTAGCATTAGTAATAATTCAACACAAAGTATTTGGAATTTGTTCGTGAAGTGTCTCCTATTGATGAGCATTGATGAATATTGGATTCAAGTCGAATTTTTGGTTCATTGTCGTCAATGTTTTATTTTAGGCAACTATAAGGTACATTCTCAAGGCTTATGTTTTCAGCGTAGAATTTGTCAACCTATCATTGAATTGTTCATACACAAATTATATTTCTTCGTACATAAAAGTATCTTCCATTACATAATCTCGAACAACTTCTTAAGAACATTCGAATTCGACTTTCATTCGTAGTTATTTTTATTTTTACTATTTGCCATTGCTTTCACAAACAATTGACGATGTATCAATAAATATGATTCGGTTAAAAATGATCCATAGATCAATTAGCAGGACTAACAATAAGTCAAGATTTTCATATCAATTTAACAACTAGGATTTAATAATTACTGTACGAATATTTGGTATTACAATACAATGACAAAAAAATAGAATACGGTATTAATAGTACACTAATATGCAAACGAAATAAAACTCAACAAATTTAACCCTTCGCACTCGACAGCTTTCAAAACTAGTTCATTTTCGGGACTCGAGTGCAGAGTTAGCATTAGTTACAAATTTTTAAACAAATAATTAGTCTTCGAATTGCAACAAAAACAGGAGCGTCGTTTAAAAATTCTATATCACTCGAGAGCTTTCAAAGCTAGTTCATTTCGGGGACTCAGAGTCTCCTCTCGAGGGGAATAGATTAAACACACGGTTACGTAACTTCGAAATTACACGGGCTAATGTGGGATGAATTGCTGGCTAACAAACTTTCATCCACGTAAAATCGCTCCTTTCATACGCAACAACGTAACGTACACTTTTCTTTAGAATTCTATTAAGCTCGTAGTTTCGAGTGACGTAGTCGCCCACGCGAATGCCGTGGGCGCAGCAATGAATGTCCTATTACTGAAACTTTACGGAGCTCGCCATGCACGTTTCGCCAACTATAACGATAAAGTTGAAAAAGTGGGCGAATCCATCCGAAGAATAATGAAACGAGAGGAACGAAAGCGATGCAAATGACGGAGGTGCATCGCGAGACCCTGCCTACAGCCTTGTATAACCCGATTCTCTTCCCTCCGCGTCATTTAGCCATGGTTGCGGAGGAGGTGGAGCCGCATAGCATCGGTTCTAAGCAGAAGAGAAACGTATCGAAGTGGAAACGAGCAGACGGTGCATAAATAAAAATCCCTTTCGCCAGAAGCGGCGGAGTAGAAGCACAGCAGAGATAAATAAGGAAAGCCCAAGGACGGAGGCGCGGAATTAGTCGAGTGAAAGATTGCCGGTCTGCCCTTTCGATGACACGATACGGCTGACCCTTTCCTTTGCTGCATCTCGATGATTCCACGGCAACGTTCGCTGCAACATATAGTCCCCCATCTCACCCACGGCCATCCACTCCGCAAAGCTGATTTATACGCGCGATAAATTAACCCGTGCCATTGAAATAAAAATTGGGACATTGGTAGCCGCGACGAGACAACTTGAGAACGCTAAGAAAGAATTGTTTCGAAGCATTGTTGTTGTTGTTATTTGTTAAGCTTAACGGGGAAAAGAACCCTTTGATATGTAGGAGTTTATTTATTTATTATTAGTATTATTTACGGGCGAAAAAAACTCGATGGTTTGCAATAACGGAGAGATTAGTAGGTGATTAGGATTTCGTACGAACAGCGTTTAGAAGAATGAAAAGATAAGAAGGAGTCGCGGATATGCAAAGTCATTTCTTTATGAACAGAAATGAAGAAGTGAAACCGAAATAGGTAATAGCTTTACCTTTCAGGTAATTAAACGTCTTCTTTAACTTTAATATTTGGCATATTTTTATACATTACGTACATTGTGTGCTTCTTTGCGTATTTAAATTTGTCATAAGTGCATAAGCATTCGCAGTCTAATGATTACTCGTTTATCTCATATTTTCCACGTTCAATTTCAACAACTGTACATTATACTATAATTGAAGATTATCCAGATTTCAGAGTGACAAGTTCGTAAATCGTACAAAAATTAAAACAGAAATGAACAAGTAATTATTATTAGCAGTCTTCCAGGTCGACAATAATAGTTCAAAGTTAACCAATCATTGCTTATAAACCGTAATGCATGCGATGAGTCCTTATTAAAAAATGAGCACGATATCTCAAGGAACTATGAGAAACGTGTAATCAAAGATTGCCAACGAAAATCACGCGATTTCGCCCTGGTATTACGCAACGCTAAGTCCCACAAGATAAGTCCACCATCTCCGCGAAACCAGCGGAATCGACCGCTTACAAATTCTATCAAGAGTACATAAATTTCCCAACATCCGCGCAGCTCGCCAGCCACTGGTAATCGGTACACTGATTGAATTAATTCGCCGAGGATATCCCGCGTCTCGCGAGCCCGCTATGCCAGGAACTGCGCGTAGCATCGTAATCGATATCATAGCACGAATTGCTTTTCTAACCGGTGCAGTCGCAGACGCTCCAACGTAGCTGCTTAATTTCACCGATTAACCACCATCCGCCCGGCGATTCAATTTGTTTGAACAACGCGCGATCGAATCCTAGGCTATCTCGGCGCGCTTGTGTTCCCCCTGTGTGTACTTACATGCACACGTACTTACACGCGAGGCAAAATTCGCCGTGGTTCTCCGGCGTTACGGGCACGCGGTTTTGCCCTCCGCGAACGTGATAACCCGGGGAGTTCGGTGTCCATAAAGCGCAGATAAACGAGGAGTCTCCGTTCCAGATTAGTCTTGATCTCGATTCGTTCAGGAAGGGCGTAGCGGGGACAGGGGCCAGCAGGTTATGAATCTCTAATCCGGCATACATTTGGTTTACGTAGGAAGCAACTGCATGCAATTTCGTACGATCCGCGCCTATACACACACACACACACACGCACAGACACAGAAAGTTACGCACAGGGAACAGGTGCACGGGACACAACGACGAATCGAGGGTTCGTACGAACAATTCTGCCACCGATGCCCCGAACAGCCGTCGACCTACGGTAAAGTTATCGTCCACCCGAGATGGGCCTACAGCGAGCGCCTGACATCGACTACGCCTCTTAGAAGGGCTAATGTCTCGTTGCGCCATTCGTCAGAGGCCAGGTCTGATTGCCGCTACAAGCTAGGATTACGAGTCCAGGGATCCGCTTTCCCTCGACGTTTCCCCCTCCCATCGGTTTCTTCCCTCTACGCCCGTGAAACGTAATTGGACGCGGAATATTCAGTGAATTCGGTTAGCCTCGTATTTGTTGATGCGGCCGATGTGTTGCGGAAACAGCACAGAGGGTTGCCCCGCACATATTAGACGGATAGAATGTATGTAGTACAAGCGGCTTCTTGTTTCAGGGCAGGGGAAGGCAAGAAACGATGGGGCTTGTTTTCTAGGGTAGCAACTTGCCGACCTCTAGCTATCTACTACCGGTTATCTTTGTTAATTCTGTTCACCTACTAGTTTCTAATGGATTGGCCAGGCATGCATTATTAGGGGAAGAAGTGTAATTTGCCAGAAACAGGGGAGGTTTTCCTGTACCAGCCACTCCGAGTACTTTTCTTATGCAGTTCTACGTCGAACTTATGCGTACTAATTAATTTCACGAGTTGCCTTGGAGCGCTTTCACATTGTCCGATTTGCGTCATTCGATTGAAAATCAATAATTTAACTTGAATTGAATTTAACGTTTATTAAAGAGTACAGGGTGTTTTTATTGTAATCACACCATAGTTTACACCACTAGTGAAACTCGTCATTACACGACCATGGGTTTAATTGATTACCAGACTCCGGATGTTTCGATTTCAGTATCTACAGTTTCAAAATACAAAACCGCGCGAACTTTTTTCGGTACCGAATAAACTCGAAGTCTAGGCGATCGCGTGCGAAAGACATCGCAGCAGGAATCAAGATCGCTTTCAGCCTGATAACGGTTGGACTGTGTTAACAGCGGTTGAGAATTCGCGCACGAAGGAGAAGATCCGATTGGAGTGTAAAACAGCGTCGTCAAAAGAGCGATAATTTCGCGCGATGGTCGAGAGACTAGAAGATTTGGTCGGTCTTGTTCGTTTTGCTCTCGGTTCCATTTTTCTCGAGACTGGCGTTACTCTTTCCACCGACGTCCACGGAAATTGCATTGGCTAACCGTTGAATCGGGCCTGCCGCACGCCACCTTTACCGCGATAAACCTCTCTCTCTCTCTCTCTCTCTCTCTCTCTCTGCACAGAAATACCAGCGGAGAGAGTTACAAGAACATCAGGAATCATGCTGACCTCCTCCTCTACCTCTTTTCGTCTTCAATTGTATTCCCCCGAGTGTCGGCGCGCCGCTTCGTTTCCTCGTCAGAGCTTGGATTTATTTTTAGAAAGCATAGCTCGTCTGCTGCAGATTCCATGAACCGTGATGCTTCCATCTTCGGTTCATCAATGGGGGAATCTTACAGAAGACGAGATAGATTTTGGGTAGAATTTTATGTTAAAGAAAATGATATATTGTAGTTGTGACTTGTAACATATACCCGTTTCATCCCTTTCTTTTGTTTCTGATGCGTTTAAATTCAGAAATAAGATTGAAGTGTAATGGGTGATGTTGCATAGTATTATTTACAATATTGTCAAATATATAAGCACAATAATAGCGCGAGGGGTAACGTTACCCCTGGCAAAAAGTTTTCGATCGAACACAATAGTACGGAATCAACTAAAAACAGTAAGTTAGACGCGAAATGCTACTTTATACATCAAAAGCAAATAGGAGAATTGAGTAAACCGAATATAAAGTAGGTGAGAAAAGAAAAAATGTAGAAAAGGAAAGAAGGAGGAAAGGATACTCGATCGATATAAACATTAGAAACGGTATTTGATAGCATAAATCTGCATAGAAATAAACGATGCTCCACTTAACCCTTTGCGGACGGAGCAAAATAATGTTTAACGAATTTTCGTTCGATTATTAACATTTTGATGACGTTATTAAACAAATACTTGTCCGCGTATTTACAGCGGCGTATAGTGATCATCTTAAGCTGAATTTCTTGTTTTAAAAATTAATATATATGTCCAAAACACCGAAGAACTTGGGCGATTATTTCCGACACTCGTCCGCAAAGGGTTAATATTTAGGGTAGATGTGCCAATTACTGCCACTTTAATGTTACCGCCACTTTAATGTTACCGCGTAACATTCTTCATTTACTATTCTTCGTACGATTTCTTTGCAGTCGAATAAAATAATTCAAGCGTCGTTTGTAGGAACACTGACTATTCGGGACATCTATCCTATTCTAGAGATTCAATTTTCGAGTATAGACGGCGGGTATTTGTCGACAAACGTGTCCACCGTCTATTTTATCGGCAAGGAGAACGCACACAGTGTTCTACGAATAACGTTCGATTAGCGTTTCGCTAGCCTGTGAATCGTGAATTACGATTGAGCGAGCGTACTTGTCGATTCAAGCCTGATGCGGAACAGCAGAAGGAAGCATTCTGCCGGCTCGTACGAGAACCTCCATCAGCTTATCGCGAGGGAACATTATACGTGATCACTCATTCGAGATGAACCGCAATTGCTGGTACTATTTACAAGATACAAGGCAGAATTTTATCCTGATAGGCATAGAGGCCGCGGGGAAATATTTCACGATGATTAATGATTTCTGCCGGCAACGCGCGCGCGCCCCTTTCCCCGTTCATCTTTCTTCATTACGTACGCGATACTTGAGAACAAGGAAATGGATGCAACGGGAGAATTCGCGTTTTCGAGCGATTCCGTTCCTACAGCGTCCTGGGAGCATCATGTTAATGAATCCGAATCGTCTACTTCCGCCATTGTTCCTCATATAGTCGATCTAACGACTTGAACGTTTGTGGCAGCTGTCGGGAGATATATAGGTCGACGACGACCACTGTAATTGTCTTTAGGGCGAAATCTCGTGTAACAATCTTGCCAAAAGTAAGTGACCCGTATGAATCGAAGCTGTTAATTCCAAAATGGCATTAGCTAAACGAATGGACAATCTTGTTGGGATAATAAAATATTTGGATAGGGAAACGTTCAGATATTAGACTATATTATTTGAATATCTGCTTTATTATAAGCAACCGATAAAAATCTAATTGAGGATCTTGCAGCGAGAAGAAGAATCTAGCTTGAAACAATCACATTTGAAGCGTGAACAATTATAATCCCACATTATTTGCCAAAATTACCACTTTAACTTTCGACGTATTAACACGTCGTCAGCGGTAATTAACAAATTTGATTTTTACATACCACTACGTCACTGACGGAAACGGACCCAGTATCAATTTGACGTATGAATAGGTCATCGATTGCGAATCGGTTAAGAAGCTCTGGTCTACCGTGTACTTCGTCTGTGGTCGACTGCTCGGCACTCTATTAGCCTATTGCAGTTGCTGAACGAGGGTGTTTTGCCTCGGAGGTGCTGCGAAACTCGCGCAAGTCGATATCGGTACCTATCGCCAGTTTGATAGGCGATAAAGACGGAAATTGCTGGCAGCGATCGCCGATAAAAGCTTGCCGTTGCCATTGCCTATGCCAGTTCAACTCTTCTGCCGTTATTTTTTTTTTTTCTCTCTCTTTTTCCTCCTTTGCACCTTCTTCAACGGAGCTCCTTTTGTGCGAAGCTTTCCCTCCTTTTCTACTCGCCGCTGTCGGCCTTTACCTCCGTTCCACCCTCTTTAATCCGTGCTCTCTATTTTTACCTCTTTTGCTCGCTGCACCGACTCCGACTCCTTTTCCTTACTTCATCCATCCATCTCTCGTTTTACGGTTTATCTATCTTTTAATCTTGCCCCTTTCCGCCTTTTTGCCCCGGTCGTACCCTTCAACGTAGTTCCTTCCTTTTATCGCGCTATTCGATTGCACGCTGCCGCGTACTCTACACCTTCCGCGATCCCAGACACCGTGAAATACTCATATTACGTAGCGGCCCGATTATACGCTGGGCATCCTGATGAACGATTCGTGAGCATTATCGCGCCGGCAACATCTTCTAGCCTTCCGCGTGTATTTTTGCAGATCCCGATAGGCCTGACAGCTTACTAACACTGCTATTATGCGCAAGCTTATTCATTACGCCGCGAGATATAATGGAACAATGATCGGGATCAAGATCGGGGTCTCTAATCCTCTGCCTAAACCGAACCATAAGCAGATTGATCGAGAAAAGCTTTTGTAAATTATAGTAACCCGTGATATTATGTCACGATAATTAAACGAATACACGTTCGCTTGGACGAACGTATGTATAAGACGCTATCTTTGGTAATTAAAAAAATATATATATATAACTAATCAGACGTAGGTTTCACTTTTTTCCGAATGTCAATAATGAGTATAAATCTTCTTTATTTTATACTACTTCACGCGTTGGATTCGATAAACTTTTGTATAATTCTTTTTATATAAATTTGATCTAAGCACGCACGTTACGGTGTTTCCTATAAGTGGATAGTCTATGCTGAAGTTAGTCAATGATCCCACTTTCTGTTCCGTTCTTTTATAATGCCTTCAATAGTCTATGTCGCACCCTTCTCAATAGAAAAACTTCTTTCTCCTAAATTTATGTTCCTCGGCCGTTTCTAAATTTGCTCCTTCGTGACTGTAGAGACGATTTCTATTCTCGAAGATCACGTTGATCATTGTCAGTCAATGTTTAAGTCACACCCCGTGCACATTTAGATATATCGATTGCACACGCGTCGCATTTAGGGCGCAGGGCATAAATTAATTTAGCCGTCGCGATCGAGGGCGATGTAATTGTCCTATCGATTCGAGCTTGGCCTAGGAATAATAAATTCCCCCGGGTGTTAGTCGGCGACATAACTTCCCAGCGGTCGCGAACTCTCTCGTTTTTCTTCGACGTAGCCGGGTCTCGAAACGCGGCACGTTTTCCAATAATTTAATTCTTCTAGAGACGCTACGCGCCTGGCGTACACGCGTACCAAGCTTCAGGCTCTCGGGAAAAGGATCGAGAAGGCTGTAACTTCTCGCGACTGTTCGCATAAATACGTCAATTCGTCGACTAACTACAGGATCGACCACTCATTTATTCGAAACTTGAATAAATTGCGCGCCTGGTCAGACTTGGACCAAAGTTATACGGGAAAAATTATACAAATGTCTGTCAAATCGAATGATTATAATAGTAAAAAATAAATGAGAACCTGTAAGAAATAAGTGATACTTTTGATTAGTTATGCGTATTTCTTTAATTACCAAAGATGGCGTCTTATAATTTTGTCCAATTGAAATTCATTTCAATCCAAGTGAAATTGTGCATTATTTTGATGTAAATTGGATACGCGTTTAATTTACCAAGGTATTGTGGTTAACACGATAAATGATTCTATATCACACGCGGTGAAATTTTATATAATATGAATGAGAGTTGGAAACATAAGAAAAGTGTTAGAATTAAATTCAGGTTGATGTAAAAGAATCAAAAAGAAAGTAACAACAACACGTGCTTGCTTGAACAGAATAAAAGAGTAAGATTAAATATATACATATGTATATAATATTAGTACATATATTATACTAGTATTATTATAGACATATAATAAAGGAATGTATACAAAGAAGGAAATTACAATTCCAACAAACAGCATAACAATTCATAATTTTTTTTATAAATTTCATATTTGTAGTATCTAATTACATACGTAAATTTCAAAATTATCCAAACCAAACTTAATAATCACCGTGAGTGTTTGAACTGTGCTTCTTGCAACCATTTTTTCCTATCACTTCTAATAATATATTGTCCCCATCCTATCTTCTTCTTACCTATTTTTACTTCAACGATACCCCATTGAAATCGGAAGAAACGCGATACCAGCGTTTCCGAATGTACGAATTTATTCCCCAAAAATTTACCCACTTTGTTCGTCAAACCGGAAGAAAGATTCGAGCTTTAAAGGGTTAATAAAGGCAACCGTATCGTTTTTTGCACTCGAGCAAGTCGACAACCCAGGAACGGTTCCCTATGTTCGCGAATTATACCTTTGGCGAAGAATTTGCGCGCAGCTTGCAAAAAGCAGCGAAGCGTGCACCGGGAGGTAGGGAGCAGTTCCATTGGCCGCGGCGAGCTTCTGGAGCGGTGCAAGTAAAAAGGGACCGAGGGAGGTGCGATTTTCTCCTTCCTCGCCCCTGTAGAAATTGCTCCGTCGATGAAGGATGATCGATTGGAAGTTCGGCAGCCGGCGATATAAGCCTTCGGAGGATTGTAATTCCGGGGGCTCCAGGCGCATCCGCGCTGCTTCAATTGCGATGGCACGAAGTTCGCGTGCTGCACCGACCATTTGCGAGATTGCCAGCGAGAATTCCTCTCTATCTTCCGGAATGCTCGCGGATAACTCTTCGGCGAGTTTTCTCTCGTGTACTTAGGCAAAAGGTTAGGGATGTGGCGCGGCCGACTGCGCGAACAATGGATTTTTCCAGCTGCATTATTCATTCTTCTCTCTTCTTCTAGCGAACGCGGCGCGCCGGGCCGACCCTCGTTCCGGTATAGCTGAATTCGTAGTAATTTAGAGTAAGCTTCGCCGTCGATTACGCTGCCTTTGTGCCGCCAAAGGGCGTTCTCGCACCCGTTGCGTTCCATTTTCCGTTTCAATACACACCGCGATTCGTATTTCGTTCAGCCTGCTGCAAATTCCTTCGACTTTTTACTCGCCCCCCCCCCCCTCTATCCCCCATTTGCCTCTAATTATTTGCTCCAATTTTGGACCGGTTTGGCAAACAACAATTCTCCGGGAAATTCGCAATTCGCCGATTTTATGAGTTTTATCGGGTTATTTAATCGTGAGCCATTTCCCAGCCCATAATACGCGTTTTATTTTTAACTCGTGCAGCTTTGCGAGCGGCGCAAGATTATTCGTTGGCGATAAAAAAAAAAAAGAAAACATGGATATTGAAAACGCGCGGCAGATTTTCGGTGATCGATATTCCCGCCTATTTTTTGCAAACAGAGAAAGGGCGCGTGCACAGGGTGTCCCAGGTTATTTTTTTATAAAACTTTTCGTCAGCGTATTCCATGAGTATAATTAAGAGAAAAATGTTGTGCAAATGTAGTTCGTTTGTTGCGTTATGAAAAAGTTGTAACAAAAATGTGAAATAAGAGGGGAAATATGGTAGAAAGCAAGACTAAATTGACGATAAATATAACGATTAGTAGACGATGGATTTTTATGGACAATAAATGTGCTAACGTGCACGAAAAATATGGTAATATGCGGGGGAAATATACGACATTAATTAACAAGAGAAACGATGAAAAGAATTTCGAATGCACCTTGGGTTAGATAAACACAGATAGGAACACATAATTTTTATTTTACCATACTGTAGGGGACATAGACGCGAATTCAAAACACGTGTTACACGATATATTTATTATCGTGTTACTTCATGTACAGTAGGGGTAAATAAGTAAATAAGTAAGTAACTAAGTATGTAAGTAAGTAAGTAAGTAAGTAAGTAAGTAAGTAAGTAAGTAAGTAAGTAAATAAGTAAGTAATTAAGTAAGAAAGTAAGTAATTAATTAAGTAAGTAAATAAGTAAGTAAACAGTAAATAAAATATTTAGCTTCTAACATTGAACATACAAAAGATGCACTTTATCTGATTACATAATTCACCTTTATTTAATTACAATATTCCGCTGTTTCAAAGAAATTTGAATGCGTAGCAGCAATTAGACTTGTTGAATTCGCAGTTCTGCACGCTAACACGATTACCTCTTGCAATTCTTCCGCTACTGTAAATAGAGTAACACGTTGATAAAAATATCGCGTAATATGCATTTCAAATTCACTTCAATGTCTTCTACAATACGGTTTCCAAAAAACCAGGCGCACTGTATATAAACATTCGAAATCACAATACATATTCTTATCATTGTTCCAATTAAAGTCAACGTAAACTACTGAAAAATAATATTTACGATTGTGTAAGTTTAACCATGAAATCTAAAATTCGTTGAATTGACGAGTTCCGTAAATCTCGCGTTAAAGATGAGCTTTAAAAATGAACGTCTCATACGTGGATAAAGTTTCGCGAAAAAAAGTCTACGACACCCTATGTGCGCGCGTTGCGAGCGATAACTGGCGAATGTGATTAAATCTGCATTCGCCCGTCGGTTATTGCGCGTTTACAACGGCGAACGCGTATTTCGTGGAGTTTCGGCGGGCCATTGCTCACCTCGAAACGTTGTTCGCGGCGAAACTGACGCGAGTTTAACAGCCAAGACAAGAAGCTCCGCGCGTCTTGTGAAACGTCTTCTTAAAACGGAACCGTGGATAAACGTCGAAGGCAAGTTTTCCCGCTTCTCGCGTAGAAGTTTAACCGCGAATGAAAATGCTACAAGAAAAATGCATTTTTCAAAGTACATTATTCACCCTTAAACCCATCCCGGCGTCGAAGTGTACGATGGCGACGGCACGCCTCTATCTTGACGCGAATTTTCGTTGAAAATTTCCTCGCCCGACCTGCCAGGCGAGGCGAGAAGAGGCTGAAGGGTCGAAAAATATTTGAGGAAAAGATGAAACGATCGGTTCATTGGTCGTACGCGCGGAGAAGACGATGGGGAATAAATTGAACCGTGAGAAAAGGGACAATCTTCGACTTGCCAGTGAAATCGAAAACGAGGAAGACGGGGAAGCGAAGGATGAGAGAATCTTCATGATTTCATTAAGCTCCTTAATGGTTTCTCTGGAAACTTTGTCCCGGTTTTCCAGCATCGAAACGATGTATAACTGGAACAATAACTCCCTCCTCCGTCGTTGGAACCGATGAAAAACGAACCTACAGTCCCTCTTCCCCGGGGAGGAGTAAAAAGCTTGCACCGCGAATGAAATTCCTTTTGAGCGTTCGTTTCCCTTTAATGCGGGGGGCAGTATTTATCCGGCTCGCGCCGCGTATCCAAGAATGAAGAAACTTTCGTGTTGTTATGTACGGGAAGAATTACGCAACTTAAGTGCGCCGTTTCAGCCGCAAACTCGCTCGAACTGGCCACGTAAAAGGGATCTACTCTCCCGCGGTTTATCTTTTTATTTGGTAATTGTTTCCTTGCTGTGACGAGGATATAGGGTAAACCACCCACGTATTGTCGCCGTTCCTTAGCGTGTACTAAGAACATGTAAATATTTAAAACTTTGAATACGTATGTAGATTTTAGACTTAGAACGCACAGTAAATTAAATTTATATACATAGATATATATATAATTAAATTTATATACATAGATATATATATAATTAAATTTATATACATAGATATATATATAATTAAATTTATATGCAGAGATATATATATATAATTAAATTTATATACATAGATATATATATAATTAAATTTATATATATATGTATAAATTTAATTTACTATACGCTCTAAGTCTAAAGTCTACATACGTATCCAAAGTTTTATATATCTGTAACTTCTCACATCGTTTTGAAATACTATTCTTAAATACCTGTATAGCTATATACATCCATATGTAAAGGGTTATCCAAAATAGACTATAGGAACACCTTCCTTCACTTTTTTTCTTTCCCTTTCTGCTTTACCCTTTACTAATCTGTTTTTTTATTTCTATTATCTTCGTTCGTTCTCGTTTTCAATTTTAATTATTTTCACCTCTACTTTAGTAACAAACATGACGTTTGACAGATATTCTCATTCAACATCCTAAAGTTACTTTTGGATAATCTTATGTGTCGACCACTTAACTCGACCTCGCATAAACTCATAAACATCTGCAATTTGATTATGATCCTTACCATTCATGGATTGTTCAAGGTATTCGATGGTATTTTACGACCTGGAAACGTTAAAGTTTAAGCGCAGGGAGCTGAGGTAAGGCTGCTAGGCGGGTTGATTTTAACGAGAACGTGTAATCGCGCCTTATGACAGCCCATTCGTTGGGATAGAAGTCCAGACAAGAGCAGCTTAATTACCGGGGCTCGCTTTATCGCCGTATCTTTAAACACCACCGACAGGTGCCAAGCGTAATATCTCGAGATTAAACCGAAATTTAAACGCAACATCGGCAAACGTTCGAGGTTGCCTTTAAGGGAGTCGTTTGCTTCCGTGATAGCCAGCTTCTAATTAACCGTTACTTACCTTTGCCAAGGAGCCTTATCTGTTACGTGAATTTCTATGAGATCTTGCGCGTAGCCTTTTCTTAAATTAATACTCGGAAATATTGTGTTGCTCGTCGGTTCTTGAAATGCGACCCAAATGATTTCTAGATTGCGGTTGTTGCATGCAAATTCGTATCGTTGCGAGCATAATTAGAGGAATGACGTCTAAAATAGAGATTAATTATAGCTTCTAAATACTGCAACCAGTGCCTTAGTTTGCATATTTGATTTGCATAAATGCATTAACGTCCGCAGTACAGTGATTACTTTAAGGAGGAAATCCAGAACGAGAATTAAAGAAAGTGCAATATTACAGTTACCTTCTTTATTTCTCAAATTGAAACTGTTTATAATATATCTTTAATGGCATGAGAATGTTCGTATATTAAGCTAATTTTGTCCAAAATATCGGGTAAAAATAATGACTATTGTAATATTAATAATTTATGGCCTAAAAGCACGGCAATTTTATGGGGTAAACATTTTTTCAACAGGTCAAAATCGAATATATCAAGGAGTTACAAAAAATTAAGCTACTATAATAATATCAATCAAACTAAATAATAAAAGGTGTCTCATTTAAAATAGACCACCTAATTGTTATCCTTCAGTTGTGATAGTGCAACAAATATGACGGAATAAATTCTCTATGAGAAGCACTTTTGTTCCAAGATCATTTTTTTAAGTTTTCGACTTAAGTAGTAGGTCCTTCGTATTGGCTAAGGATTCGCGATTGCGGACCATCACAAGTATCTTCTTCAAGATTTCCCCACATCCTCGCGAGAAAATAAACACAGTTAGATTTACGCGAATGCGATTCAGTTGTACTTCCACAAGTCGTTCTCTATCTAACTCTACCTCCTCGTGTTTTGTTTCGCGTTCTTTGTCACGCAGTAGACTTGTAATCGTAACCGATTTATCCAATGACGATTGTGGGCTGTAGAGAGGGGATAGAATAGGAAAAGGAAGGGTGTTGGCGTTTCGTCCTGGGCCTGCTAGTGGACTCATCAGTAAGGCTACCTAGCAGGCCCTGCCTTAGACTTTGGGATATTGGAAGGAAGGTTAAAGGCGGTATATATATGGACGAGGTAGTTGGAGCGAGTACTTTCGAGAAAGCCTATTTCGTATGTCCCTCTAGTGGTGGGTGCAGGAGAGCCGCCACAACGATAATACGCGAGACCGAAAGTGTCGCCAATATGCGACAGCTAATCGTTTTGCCTCGCCAACGAGTCATCTCTGCACAGTACATACTACGCGGGGGCAACTTTTAGGATGTGGCGTGTTGATGGAAGAGGGAATTCATAGGGAAAGTTTGGAACAAGGCTCGGAAGGTGTCCTGTTGTATATCGGATTATCGATCGTAGCAGCGCAGGTACCGACGCGATGCTTCCGCGGCGTCATTAGCAGTATCGACGTTACCAGTCATCTCCGATAATGTACAATGCCGGTGATATCTGCACTGACAACCGGAGCTTAGGATTATCTTCGTGTCACGATTAAACCTGTCTCTCGTTCTGGCCTTATCCTTTGATGGCTGCGACAGCCTGGCGCCGCGCATCGCGATACATTTCAATTTATCGGCAACGTTTCGCGAACTAATTACCAGTTAATTACGAATTCTGATTGGCTGCGAAACGAGTTACAAAGTAACGGCGTATCGTACAGCCTGTCCGGAGCAACTCGAAGAAGAGTTTTCTTTTTTCTTTTCTTTTTTTTGTTTTCGTTAGAAGTATGCAAGCGTAGCGTTCGATGGCAGGGATCGCGAAAGTATTTGCACGCTCTTTTCGATTATAGATATCGATGCGTTGGAAGCGACGTTGTAGTCACTATTCTCCCTTTGCGACGCGTTAAGGTTTGCCTTTTGCCTTTCGGGGGTAATGGACATTGGTCGAGTAAAAGGGAATACAGGCGTAAGTGTTTGCTGTTCTAATTAGCGATTGTAATACCGGGAAATTGGTTTATCGGTTCGATAGAAAATTTCGAAAACAGCGGCTGTATTTTATCGGTAATTAGACGAAGTAAATATAATAATGGAGCGCGCTTTATAATTTCGGCGTTTTAATTTTGGCGATAAGAATCTAGATTTCCACGTGGTTCCTTAATTTTAACGATAAAGATTGCGAACGTCGTCGCGTCTCTTTAATTTCGCGATATCGCAATGGCAAAGTTGAAGTTTCAACCAGAAACATAAGGAAGGTCGTTTACCTTTTCTTTTCCTTCCAATCGAAGCATTGCTATAAGTAATTTCGCAAGATTATAATCTCATCAAAAACAAAATTGCTCGCAATAATAAAATACCTTAAAAAATACCGATGAATCGGTTACGATCGAAAGTTTCATCGAATTACCGGTAAACAGAGGAAGTCGTTAAAATTACAAGCCTCAGCTTTAATCCGAGATATTGAAACCACGATGTCCGAAGCAGGACATTTTTTACGCGAACGATTTTTACGTAACCTTCCCCTATGCGAACTTTCACGTATGCATGCGTGCTCTTATGGGACACATGGCCACGTTAACCACGTAGGATTGGCGAAAAGGTCACTTGAGAATGATCCGTGTACCAGAAAACTGGAACCACTTGACCTGTAAGATCCATTCGCGTGGATAGTTCGTGGAAGCGATACAACGTGCTTGTGAAATCGCCAAAGCGTCAATGTACACACGTATTTCAAATGTCCGAGTAAGAAAATCTATCGCTGTATTCTTAATCGTCTTCGTAATTCTCTCGTCTTGCGACTTAAGGCAAATTAGCTTCCGGTTGTTTTGCACCATTTTTCTTATACCAAAATACTCGGAGTCGATGCATAGATAGAGGAAAACATTTAACCCTTTGCGGACGGAAAGTTTTAGTATATGTTTAATAAGTTTACTTGTAATACCGAAAAGGTATTACAAAATAATACCTAACGAATTTTCGTTGCATTGTTAATCATTCGAGGGCAAGACTTAATGAATTCTCGATTAACTTAACCGATTGTTAACTACGGTGTCTAGTAACGATATTAATGGGAATTTCTTGCTTTAAACGTCAAAGTATGTCCAAAACATCAGAAAAAATTGGGAAGCTATTTGCAACACCCGTTAATCTACTTAACCTAATATTTATACCTTTGCAGATGAGGAATAATAATACTTGAGAGAGTATTTTGGTTTTGAATTCCAAGCCTTTTTTTTCCAAGCTTCCAAATTTCAATCCACAAAGTTTCCAAAACTTTGAAGCGTTTCTTTTCTTCATTATTTATCATCTTTCTTTGTATTAACTCTAATCTTTATCACGAGTCTCCCTCATCATAGTAAAGCAAGGAATTAACCCTTTGCTCTCGGTTGACTTCGTTATAATAACAAATTTTCATTTCTGCAGATATTCCATACCCATTTCTACCAATCGATTATTCATTTCTTTCGAAAGGAGCAAAAATTGAAAGCAAACGAAGTAATAAACGATTAAAGTCTCACAGCGATGAGTAAAATTTGCATTCAATAGTAGAAATCAAGCTGCTAAAAATGTTCTCAGTGCAAATGTTTAAGAGCGAAAACAATGAATTCCCAAATTTCACCTACTATTTGACTCGTTGAAATGAAACAAAAAAAAAAGCACTGTTTAATCGCGACACTCTGGTGCATTTCCATCTCCGTTTTCGTGCGTGTACCAAGATTTAACTGGACGTATATAAAAAAAAACGACGTTACGATGGAACGCAACAGCGTGGACAACACTTGGCTAAGTAATCGTGCACTAAATTTTTTACACGCCGCGCCGGCGTGCAATTCGCCGTAAGCGGGGAGGGAAAATTAAAATAAGAGAGTCGTAAAGCGTTTAACGGCCGAGGATTTGTTCAGTCCCGTGTGTCCCGCTTGGATTAATGCGCGAGGATTAATTGGCCAGAAACGAAAACGGCGTAAAGTGAAAAGTTAAAACGGCCGATTTCTCAAGTTTATCGCGGTCAACGCGCGTGACGTGGACGACGTTAGGCGGGAACAAGAAGAAAGTAGAAACATTAATCCGACAACACGAGCCAAGTCTTGGAAAACTGGTACGCGGAGAAGAATATGTTCGAGCGTGCTTTCTTATCGAACTCCGGTTCGGTTATTGCATTCCGTGGCTCGGCCAGAGTTATGAAGGAATAATAAAATAATAACGCCCGCAGCTTTCGCGGCGAAAACCTCGGCGTGTTTTCGTTTCAATCGCATACGTGCAGCTTCCCACCGCGCGTCGCGTCGCTTTTCGTTTCGCTGTTATTTATCCGCCCATGTGTTTCGCTCGATATTTTTCCGAACTAAAAAGCAGAGATCTTCAAGGTTGAAACGAAGCGGAGAACAATGTTCTGCTTCTAAGCTTTGAAACCGTTTGCACTCGTAATACGGTATCAACGTTTATCGAGGCAATTCGGATTTGCTGTTTCCACCTGGTATATGAATATTTCCGCATTTTTACGTTGCGCGCAGTTTTACGGAGGCAACGCGAGTATTTCGAGAGATTTTAGTTGCAATGCTGTTTATTAGGTTGGTCGAAAGGTTTCGTAGTTATTTCACGATCGCTGTAATTATTTTAGTTGGCGAAAAGTCGTTTTGTTTTGTTACAGTGTAGCGCTTAAATTGCAATAATTATTAGATTGGCCAAAGAGTTCTGTTGTTTCGTTCGAATGTAGAGCTTAAATTGTTATAATTAATAGGTTGGCTAAAGAGTTCCGTTGTTTTGTTGCAATGGGGCGTTTGAATTGCAATAATTATTAGGTTGGCCAAAATGTCTTTTCGTTTTGTTACAACGTCAAGATTAAATTGCAATAATTAGTGGGTTGGCCAATAGTCATTTTGTTTTTTTACAATGCGGCTCTTGAATTGCAATACGTATAAGTAAACGTGGAAATAATTTTTTAAACACAAATACTGCTTTTATTATTTCGAAGCTTTTAATTCTGTGACTATTTTGTAATCTTCAGCGACTATCTAGTAAATGGTTTTATTTGTTAAAAGGTCGCGATTATTATTAATCGACAACCTGGTAACTAGATTGTGAATCTTTATGCAAATTCATATTTTTATATGCAGGAATAAAGAAGTGAAAGCTAAATGCAAATCAGTTTTATTTCTTAAATATTATAAACTGCAGTTTTAAGTGCTATGTATAAATGTAATTATAATTATATTAACAAAATAATTAATACAATACATTAATTATATTATTATATTAATTATTATATTTGGAGCATCCTACGTCTTCAAATACTTTTCTCAAATTAACTTGGAACTGTTGCATTCAAATTTATTAATCCCCAATCGATAAACGTTTAAAAACTATTGTAGCGTAAGTTTATAATATGATCTAATATACAGTAGCTATAAAAAGTTTCGAACCACTATATACATATTCCAAAGTATATAAGAATTCAAAAGGAAAAGAATTTAGAGATGCGTTACCTTACCAAAATTTGTAATAAAGAATCCGTAAAACGAACGTGACGAAAATCGCTATTATTAATTTTGAATCGATTATGGCGGCTCTCCTGCACCCATCACTAGAGGAACATACGAAATAGGCTTTCTCGAAAGTACTCGCTCCAACTACCTCGTCCATATATATACCGCCTTTAACCTTCCTTCCAATATCCCAACGTCTTGGCTCGTTTAAAATCTGAATAAGGCAGGGTCTGCTTAGGTAGCCTTACTTTACTGATGAGTCCACTAGCAGGCCCAGGACGAAACGCAACACCCTTCCTTTTTCCTATTCTATCCCCTCTCTACAGCTCCACACGATAAAAAGAATGATTAGAGAATTGCCTACGGATATAAATGAGAAAGCGATTCCAAATTTTTTCCATTTATAATTATATAATACGACTCTGATCGATCGGATTTCAAACATTTCTGCGTTGCGAACGTTTGGACCGCGATACGTGGTATCGCGCAAGGCGTGAAAGTTGAGAAACGCTGTTACAGCGAACTATAGGCGACCAATTTATATTTAATACAGCAATAAATTGAATTCACCGCGCGCGATACCCGTGTATTTTTAATAATAGCACTAATGAGCTGCCGGCGATGATGAACTGCCGCGACATTAAATGAATAACCGCAGCCGGGCTTGCTCTAAATGATGCACGAATTACAAAACCGCGTACGCGGCCGCCTGCTAGCATGTTTACACATAATTGTCCCCTAACCCCCCCAAATTTAATTAGTATTTCCGCGGAGGAAGATTCGAAGTTGCGCCGAGAACCGGTTCGTTCGCCGGACCCGTTAACGCGTTGCGTGTTTCCGCGGCAACGAAACTTTCGCAAAGGGATTTCCGGGGTTCGGCAAACCATCGAAATCTGATTAACAGCTCGGCCAGCGGTGAGAAGAAAGATCAGGCGAGGCAAGGGAAACAAAACACATTTAAGTTTCGCCGGAAGTTTAATTGGCCAAGCTGGTCTCTAAATAATTGCGTCCTATTTTCGAGCCCACTTTTGTGCCCCCTTTACACGTCCAATTCTATTGCAATTTATTTTTTTTCCTTTTTTTTATTGCCTTATCTGACGGAAGAAATTTTCGAACGCTTTAAACTCTACTGTGGTGTTCGAAATTTTATTTTTTTCTTTTCAATCGCAGCTTTTTTCTTTCGAGGTGTTTTGCAACTTTTACAAAAAGGAAAAGGTATTATCGATACGAAAGGTCGCGATTTTAAAAATACGCACAAAATACCATCGTATTCCTCGAAGCTTTCTCTGTAAAATAAGCTTTGGTTTAAACCCCCATAATTTCGCATAGACAGCAACGTATTGCAATTTAAACGAAATCCCAGACATCGAGGGAAAAAAGTGTTCGATTTGGCGTGGAATGACCCAACTATACTAAAACTGTTGGGAATATACTTCGAGAATATAGTTTTTATTGAAACGAAATAAAATAAACGTTTGATAAGAGTAAAACTAAATACAAAGCTGGTTGATGTTTCCTTGCTGAGGGAACGCAGTGGAGTAACGAAAATCGCCTGCATGAACGTGCGGCTCGTGTACAACAATGGCCAATGCCATAAATCGACGGTCAGGGAGGGAAAGCAAGAACCAAAAATGCACGTGTACTAATGTAGAAATTCAGCCTTCGCACGAAATGTGCAAAGGTCGGAAAGCATGCTGTCCCTCGGACACCCGGCTGCAGGTATGCCTATGCCTGCTAGTCTAAGAACGATCAAAATACCCAAACATAATTCAAAGTAAAATCAACAAAAACAACTAAACGCTAAAAGTCAACAGGAATTAACAGTAACGTCTGCTGGGTCGCGTTCCGTTTCTCAATCGGTTCGGAGCTCGCGACTTAGAGAGAAAGGTGGACTGTATTTTAATGTGTGTTCAAAGCACGAGCAGTGGTTACAATTAACTAATGATGTATGTGTTTCTGTATGACTATGTTGTGTGACTTCTTTCGTGTGACTATTCTAGACGACTATTTCTGTGTAACTGTTTTAGACGACTAACGAGACTGTCTCAGCCCCACTCTTGGAGTTTGCAATTTCCCACTGATTGGTTCCTTCCAATTTTTGGGCAGTTCCAATCAGCGGGCCTAGTTTGGAACGACACACCTTCCCTTATGCTCGCGGCGTGTTTCCCTGAGGAAGGGGTCGCGGATTTCTCCAAGGGGGGCGAAACGTTAGAATTTGACGGGGGTGGGCGACACATCTGGTCAACACCAGAGACGGTTTCCTTGCCCCTTGCATAGTCCGCGGAAACCGTTGGGTGACCGATGGTTCTCGAAGACTGCTCAGGCCGTAAAGGTTCACGACAGGGTAACAGCTATTGAGGCTAACGAAAAATATGCGAATGAAACTAAAGGCTATACAAATGCTATAACAAAAGAGTAAAAATCCGGGAATCGTACCATCTGGCGAGTGTCGTCCAGATGGCAGAAAAACTAAATTAATGAATCCTCAAAAATAGCGGTACTTCTAAACCTTGCCATAAACCTCCTACAAAATAGGCCCGAACAACGTCTGCGACGCTCCGCAATGTATTTTGCGACCCCGTTGGATCTCAATTAACCCTGTGCCGTTCGATCAGTTCTCGCAACGCACGGACTTCGCGCTGAAAGGGTTAAGAATGTATTTCGCATACGATATAGAGAAGTTGCAGATCGAAATCGCGTACTCCGGCCGGCGTCGTTGTTTCTGCGCGTAATTTATGTCCGCGGATGAACGCGTGATCTATGGGATGTATCCTAGTCTCACCGGTTGACAACTTCTATGATATATACGCGCGTCCGTGGAGCTTTATTATTATGTAAAATCGATTATTCAGTCGGTGGCGGCACTGGCGTTATAAATAATGGCCAGCGTTTATCTCCTTCGCGAGATTACGCCTGGTAATCCTTGTATCTCGATCATCGTTAAATCCCGTCGCTGCCGGCTTTTTTGTTTGTCTAATAAATTATCGAGCAGAGGTTAACGGACACCGGTTAGACAACACCCGTGTACTTTTTGCCACTTGCAAACTGCACGGTATAAAGGGTTGCCCAAAATAGATTATAGGAACACACCTACCTTCGCTTCTTTTCTTTCCCTTTCTGCTTTACCCTTTTATAATCTGTTCTTTATTTTTATTATCTTCGTTCGTTCTCGTTTTCAATTTTTACTTTGTTCACCTCTATTTAATTAATAAACATGGCGTTTCACAGATATTCTCATTCAACATCCTAGAGGTACTTTTGGATAATCTTGTACCTACAGTCGACCGAATAAGTATTCATCCGCTTGCCGCATTTTTGGCATAGCGGTGGTGATGGGATTTGAATCGCTTCGAATCGATTCGAATCTGTAAACTGACGAAGAACTCGAATCACTTCGAATCTGATTCAACACCTTAAAACTCTTGAAACTCTTGAAACTCTTGAAAGTCTTGGAAGTCTTGAAAGTCTTGAAAGTCTTGATCGTCTTGGAAGTCTTAAAAGTCTCGGAAGTCTTGAAAGACTTTACATTTTTTGCGTGTCAATAATATCGTTTAAAATAATCGAAATACTTACGAGTCGGTGAATGGAATAGATAGTAAATATAGAATAGACGTAAAAACGTGTTTCTATTTAAATGAAAAGTTTTCAAGTTGGACTTTGTCGTACTTCTTCAATTACGTAGCAATGAATTTCGTATATTGAACGTATGAAAAAAACGTTCGTAAATAAAAGAGCGATTGAACAATATTATGCTTGAAACTGGAACGATCTTTATGCTAATAACGTTCTAAAATAGTTAAATAAAGGTACTTAAATCGCGAACCTTAAAGTGGCAGGAAAATTGGTACATCTACCCTAGATCCTTCGTCTTTCCATAACTCTATCAATTCTATATAAAAATACGTATTCACGTAAACATCCGCAATCCAGTTGTTACATACTCCGAGTACAACAAGTAGACGAACACTTATGCGTGCTGTGTTCGCGTACGTTTTGTTTCGGATGAATTCTTTGCTCGTTACCGAGGTAAAATATCGCCTAATGAAAAGGATCGCATCAGCATCTCGCGCAGTAAACAATAATTAAAAGCGAATATTGGCCCGTTGTGTAAACGACGCGCGACTCGATTAACCGGCCACGCCGACGTGCATTTAATGGAGATAACAATTTCGTTTTCCGGCGAGTCGAATTCGTCGATGCGACGCGACGATTCGGCAATAATTTACAATCGTTTCCGCTACCCTCTCCTCTACAAAGCGACGATAAAAATTGCGGAAAAATACACACGCACACACACACACATACGCTTGTCGATACACCGAAAAGTGGATAAAGGGAAAAAAATGGAAAAAATGCGAGCGATCTGCATAGTTATTCCCCAACCAGATTGTCGACGGACTAGGAAATAAAATAAACGGATAAATTGGCCCAATAAAGGGTGCCGCGAGACTTCTACTTCTGAAGCGTCACGCTTCGTTTTTCTTCGTCCAACGAAACGACTGAGCGGCGGTCCGCTTTATGGAAAAACTTTTCCATGTAAGATTTCGAAGCTTAAGAAAGTTCAGTGTCGCGCAGATGCGCCGCGACGCTTACCGTACAACTTAAGAAGATTTAGGGAATCGAAGTCGAGCACCCTGTTCGCTTTGCTTGTCCCGTTTCTCGGGCCAACTTCCAATCCCCCTCGAACCTCGAGAGTGCATTCAATGACCCTACTTCTCCCCTTCCCTTCCTCTCTCGTGGTTTCCAACGGCTTCGAGCGTCTGTGGTCCTTCTGCTACCTTTCCGGATTCATGAGCTGCGACCGATGGGAAACGTTTTCGAAACGACTTCGGAATTTTCTGATTCAGACGGTCGAAAGTGGCTGGAAACCTTGGCGAATCTATAATCCTTTGGCTACGGCAGACTTTGACACACCCTGCGCTTAATCCGCGATGACCCACGCTACGAATGACGAAACTTTTCGTTAATATTGTAGACCGAAACTCGGGGAGGCGAGGAAAATATAATTCAATTCGTTTAACGTTGCTTTATTCGTTCGTCGGGCGATAGACGCAGTTCCTTTCGTTGATCGGCGTACCATTTAATATTTTCCATATCAGAATGGTGGGGAAGAGTCCCGATGGAGAGAGCTAAGGGGTATGTTACCCCTTAGAATTTCCCACTTCCCCGTCAACGGTCATTTCGTCTTTCCCGTTACCTACCCGGAACTCGGCAGCCAGCAATAAAAACCAAGGATCGCCTCGAGTTTGAAATCACATGCGAAAATAGCGAAATTACAACTATCCCAAATCTTGGGTTCGCGTGCTGACCAGCTGCAAAATTAACAAGTACTGGTTCCTTGGGCTTTATTGTTGCTACGGCAGGCTCTCACCTTCTAACACTCGCTACGCGACCATATAATTAAGCCTACGGGTCTACAATATGCACCTTTTTAAAAAGCGTACGTGGAAGTCGTCAACGCATCTCGAGTCGTAACTCGCTTACGTCTGATAGAAGCAAGGAGCTTCGCAATAATTCTGATAACGTTTGCTGAGCGTCCATTGACATTAAAAGCACAAAATCGAAATGATGAAAGGATGTTCTCTTTTCCGTTAACGTTGCTAATGTATCTTATTTAAGCGAACGAAGCGTCGCTATCTAGTAATATAGACAAGAAATAAGTTTGCTCTCGGTATGAATGGACCTTCCCCTAAAACAATTTTCAATCCCAGCTGGAAAGTTATCGTCGCAACGGTGGAATCGGTGGAAGGCTCGAAAGATCGGCGGGTAAAAGCGATCCTTAAAAGTGATAACAACGTCGCGTCGCGAGCCAGATAGCTTTGCCGTTGGACGACGCTTCGTTTGCCCGATAAAACATGCTGCCAAGGCTCGTAACGAGCCGCGCCGCGCTCATTAAAATTAATTGACCCCGGTGGAACGGTTTCTTGTCGGATAATTTTGCGATACTCCGTCGAACGATCTTCATTGTCGTCCAGATGGAAGAGTTTCAAAGAAGCTAGACGGAGCGTGACCCGGGCCAACCTGGCAAGAGGTGTTTCGGGTCGAAAACGAGTCCGCCAGGGGAAATCTGGCGGATTTACGGACCGTTTCGACGGCCGTGGGTCAAAAGGTTAATTAAGCGGTCGCCGCAAAACATATCACGCAATTAAACGTTTCCCTCATTAATATAACAGCTGCCCCTGGCCCTCCTACGTATCCAGTGGCGTGTAGCGAATCGGGCCAGCCGAATTTTCGAACGCCAGGGCCCCGAAAACGCGCGACCGTGGGAAACGGTGTCGCCGTTGAAATTTTCTCCGCGCGGATTTCAATTACCGCGAAGCGTGTCGGACTTTTCACGTCGCGCGCGCCAAAGAAAGGTTAATTAAGCGGTCAGCTTGACCGTATCATGATATTAAACATTTGCAACGTTCAGTGTCGGTAAAAACAAACGCTTATTGCAAGCGAGAATTCCTGACGTACAATACACCCGACGCGTTCATTAATTCCTTGCTTCGATTCAGGCTATATGCATTTTTCACACGTGTGGGATAAAATTTGAGGCTTCGAACTGTTTGATAGTTAGGATAATTGATCGGAGACGAAGTTGTAGCGGATAGTTAGGACTGATTTATTCGTAAAGAAAAATTGCGGGTTTTATAATACAGCGAAGTGGAGTAAGTAGAATAAGTCAACGCATAGTCAGGCATACGTATAATTTCCAATCTTTTGACAGAGATAAATAAAATTGAATTATTTCGTGGTATTAGATTGATATTGTATATGAAACGGATTACACGCGAGATTTCTTCGCGTGTTCTATGTGCGTAGAATAAAATTAATGGTGTTTAATCTTTTAATAGTTAGTATAATTAATCGGAGACGAAGTTGTAGTGGATAGTTAGGGCTGATCGATTTGTGAAGAAAAATTGCGGATTTTATAATAGAGCGAAGTGGAATAAGTAGAATAAGTCAACGCATGGTCAACCATCTATATAATTTCCAATCTTTTGACAGAGATAAATAAAATTGAATTATTTCGTGGTATTAGATTGATATTGTATATGAAACGAATTACACGCGAGAATTCTTCGCGTGTACTACGTGCATACAATAAAATTAAAGATGTTTAACCTTTTAATAGTTAGGATAATTGATCGGAGACGAAGTTGTAGCGGATAGTTAGGACTGATTTATTCGTAAAGAAAAATTGCGGGTTTTATAATAGAGCGAAGTGGAATAAGTAGAATAAGTCAACGCATAGTCAGGCATACGTATAATTTCCTATTCTTTTGACAGAGATAAATAAAATTGAATTATATCGTGGTATTAGATTGATATTGTATATGAAACGGATTACACGCGATAATTCTTCGCGTGTTCTACGTGCGTAGAATAAAATTAATGGTGTTTAACCTTTTAATAGTTAGGATAATTGATCGGAGACGAAGTTGTAGTGGATAGTTGCGACATATTTATTCTCAAAAGAAAAATTATGGGTTTCGTAATGCAGTCAAGTGGAGTAAGTAGAATAAGTCGACGCATGGTCAACCATCTATATAATTTCCAATCTTTTGACAGTGATAAATAAAATTGAATTGTTTTGTGGTATAAAGTTGTTGTTGCATACAAAACAGATTACACGTGGGAATTATTACGCGAGGGAATTCACGAGTGTAATATACTCGACGCGTTTAGTAATTCGTCGTTTCGATTCAAGCTCCATGAATTTTCTACGTATATGGAATAAGATTTAAGGTGTTCAACTTTTTAATAGTTAGTATAATTGATCGGAGACGAAGTTGTAGTGGATAGTTAGTACAGATTGATTCGTACAGAAAAATTGCGGGTTTTATAATACATCGAAGCGGAGTAAGTAGAATAAGTCAGCGCATAGTCAGACATACGTATAATTTCCTATTCCTTGGCAGAGATAAATAAAATTCAACTGTTTCGCGGTATTAGGTTATTGTTGCATATTAAACGGATGATTTTATATAGCTGGAACCTTTTAATAAGCTCATCGATGTTCAACGTGTAATAGTTCACGGTGACGATGATTTCTAATAGCCGTATCGAGTTGAAATTTTCCAGTAATCGTGATTTCTCGCACGGACAATCCTTGCTCTCCGTTGCCAATGAAATTCGCCAATTTCTCGAGACAAACGACTCGCGATGTGCACACAGTTGAACAAAAAAAAAGGCGAAACTTCGAACGTGCGCCTGGACAATAGCGTTACGTGGCCGCACGTACGGCCTCGTGCACACGGGGTGTGTAGTCGATATCCAATCTTCTCGCGAAGATGGAGAAACGATCGTACTTTTGGAATCGAGGAACCGTGGCGGACCGTTGTTGGGCTAGAGAAAGAAGAGGGCCGAGGAAAGGTCGAAAGCAAGGCGGGTGGCAATTTTGCCATTGGAATTTAAAATGTTTTCATGAATAAAAGTCGGGCAGCAGGGTTAGGGTAACCGAAGCGAAGGCTGCGAACGACGGATAAGAATCGTCGAAGCATACGGTATCGTCTCTTCGACGTGTAAATCCCACGCCAGTAACCGTCGGCTTTCCACGGTACAAATACACGCGTGTTCGACGCTCGAAACTCTATCGCGGTTATAGTTATTGGCTTCAGCTGCTCGTCTTAGTATTCGTGAAACGTTCCATTGCAAGTGTTTAATCTTCAGGTTACACGCATCAGATCACATTGCAAGTGATCTTCAGGGCTGTTAACCCTTTCGTTACGGCAAAGTCCGATTTTAAGCTACTTTAATCCGTGTATTTGTATGCATATTTTATAGTCAATATTTTTCCTTTTCATTTTTGCTTATCGAAATAGCTAACTTTTTAATACTATTAGCAGCAACGGATAGTGTGATACTAAAAATGTTTCAAGCAATAGCTGACCAACTTTCGCGTTAGTTAAGAAATTTCGCACTGGTATCTGGATTAATCTAATAGCGTAACTTGACATACCTAGGTTTGTAGTTAATTTCGTATTCGGTAAAAAACTAACGATTTGCAAGTGGATGTTACACGGTAAACTTGCGACTGAAAAAACCATGCACATCGACAGGCAATTTCGCCGTAACGAAATGGTTAAATTGTATCTTCACAAGTGTCAACAATCTCAAAGATTTAATGGATCTTTCTACTTCATTTGCACGCTTCATACACAACCTTATCATCCATTTTGCGTCATTGTGAGGTCTCTTATGTAAAGACGACTCATCTACCTATAAGTCAGCATAAACCAAACTCCGAAGCCAGCTGACAACTAAACAAAAGACCCCCTCCATAAGTCAAAAGAAAACATGTATAAGAACCACCTCTTCTCATAATAAAGTCAGTCTGCTGCTTCACCATCAAATATTAACGTTTATTAAAAATCCTTTCGTCGCTCTATCTACGGATCGCGATCTATTTGTAGAATTTAGAAGAGTAAAACGCTTTGTGCCGAGAAGCCTTACTTACTATTTTCTTTAGATACATTTGTTATTCTATCTAATTAATTACGAATCTGTAGGGAGACTAGGAAGAGGGAAATGTCAGGATCCGAAATTACTTCCAAGTCCTCCTCTTATGAATAGATATATATTTCTACGTGTATAATTGAACGAGGGTCAATGGTCGCACGGCTTGCTCGAGGGCCAGCCGTTCGCCTTCGTGCTTACGCTGTGACTGCCAGAAATCGCTCTGGCTTGCACCCCCTAAATTCAAGGGTGCCGGCCGTCGTCGCCTGGCCGCGAGTCCCGCTATTGTTTTGACTTGTCTACGACCGACGAGTGACAACCTACAGGCCCAAGCACATGGTCGGCTGGGTTTTCTCCGACCTCGTGCCTTCATGGGCTCCAAGTGTTTCAAAAGCCTACAAATCACGTATTCGTTAAGTAGCGTCATCCTCATTTCTGAGATCACGCAAATTTCCCGTGACACTTACGTGTAGTCTCGAGTTTTTCTTTATTGTACCAAGGGCTCACACCTGTTACTTAACCAATAAATTGAATTTTTATTTTATCCTTTCATTCGCGGGTTTGAATCCCAAAATTCTCGATAATATCATAGCGAAAAGGTTATCCTTTGTTCGTAAGAATATTATTATATCCAAGCAACACGGTTTCGTTGCTGGTCGATCAACTGTAACTAAACTTATGTTATAACAGCATCAAATTAAGTCGATTCGCGTCGAAAGGGTTCAAAGTGGCCCGAATCGTAAGAAATTTACCCGAACATGGCTCTTTTTGTCGATGAGAATGGAACACGATAGTAGAGAAGACGTACAGTCGCGTATACCTGATCTATAAGATTGCTTTCTTACTTGTTTCTTGCCTCTCGAAGTAATCTTACGATCGCGAGCCTCCCGAGAGCACCGACACGTCCAACCCTGGATCTCGCAGTGGGAAATCTAACTCGAATGAATTTTTTTCATCGATTAAATTGCCGCGGAAAGTTTGCAACACACGTAGTAGTTAGGGGAATGAAAAGGTATAGCTTGATCGAGGAAAAGGGAGAGGAAAAAGTTTTCGAGAGGAGTTAGGGTAATAAAGTGGTAGACGTAATTAATCGTCGATTAGGAGATTGCGATAAGGGGCTCCTGGGATCGTTGCTAATTATGATAATTAGGGGAGATTCAAGGGTTTGGTTGTTCGAACGTTTGGAACTTAGGGTCGAGAATCTTCACGATAAGATTTAGAAGATTTAATATTTGGAATAATTGAATAATACTTTGAAGGCTTAATATTCACTTAAAGAATTGGAAGATTCAATGTTTGACAATTTTAAAATTTGCAGGTTTGTAAAGTTTCGAAGTATGAAATTTCCAAAGCCTTAAAAGATTTTAAAGCTTACAAGTTTCAATATTTGAGGAGTCAGAAGCTTAAACGTTTCAAAGATTGAAATTTCAAAGGGTTGCGAATTTTCAAATTTGAAAGTTTGACAGATTCAAATCTCAAAGGGTTGCGAAATTTATAATTAAAAGTTCCAATGTTTAGAAGCTTCAGAGTTCGATATTTTAGAGTCTTAAAAATTCTAATACTTGCAAATTCCAATGTTTCAGAATTCCACTGCTTGAAAATACTAAACGTTTACAGATTCGAAAATTTGGAAGTTCTAGCGTTTATAAGTTTCGGAGTTTCGTACTTTACGGGCTTGAAAAATTCGAAATTTGCAAAACGTGAAATTATACTATTAGTGTCCGTAAATCTAACGTTAAAGGGATACGAATTTGCATAAACATCCGCGGTCCACTTATCACTGTTAATTAGAGACACCCGAATGCGTTCATTTATTAACGATAGCGCAACCCAACACCCATAAATAGAAATCATAATTAGCACGTAATCTAGTCGCATTGCAAAATCTTGCACGATGTTCACCGCATGGCGACGCGAATTCGCAATACGCGAAACAAATAGCCGCAGCGATTATTATCGTCGGGTAATTTATTCAACGCGGATGGTCTTCCTTTTTAATGCTCATGTGATATATGTCCAAATTACTACCATTTTAAGCTTATCGCTTTAAGCAACTTCATTTAATTATTTTAGAAGTTATTTAACCTACGAATCGTTCTGGTTTCGAACACAACATTAGTTAACATCTCTTTTATTTATGATGACTTTTTCGCGTGTTAAATACGATGTATTAATTACTGATTCATTGAAAATATATAACAAAGTCCAATGTCTCATTTACTGTCACTTGAAAAGTTATCACTTAAATGGAAATGATCCTTACTTACATATATTAGCACGTCAGTTTTTATAACAGATAGAAGATAAATCGTAAAACGCATCGCCTTTACTGCATCGTAAAAATTTGCGTACTTTCTACTTGTAGTACATTAGTCGCGTTTTTATGATCAAACGATATATTCACCTCCTAACATTTCGTTTCATATATTAAATGTAAACGCACGTGCAACGTCCATCTGTGTTGTTACATAAAAATGCAGACCTAATTAAGTATTGCAATTTCTTTAGCCTCGATTCCTAATACGTTCGTTCGCTATTAAACGAAATAATTAAAGTGACGATTGTAAGGAATATATATATATATATTTCATTGTTTGAAATATATGTACGTTTTAGTCTGTGTTCTTGTGTTTGTTTAATATGTTACAAGCTATGCTTTGTTCATTTTAAGATAAGGAAGCAGAGTATGATATATAACATTAATAAGATTATGTTGCGCGGTAATGAAGCGGAACACTTGTAATTCGAAAGGAAACCAACAAAGTATTGAAATTAAAGTGTCGATAATGGGGATAATGACTGTTAGAGTTTCATACAGACGAGGTTTACGACATGACGGAAGAAATTGGCCACTTTTGAATTCCATAGTTTATTATCCGTACCATCTGTATGCCAGCACTACGATGGTACGTGACATTTTAGTTTTAGCAAAGGCAGTTATGGCCATGCACTCGTTTATAGATTTTTTCGGCTTCAGCGGTACAAGCCATGTCATAAACCTCGAGGACTCGAAGGTCAAAGGACAACTTAGACCTGAAAAATAACGGTTTCGGCAGACCAGGAACCGCATCACGAGTTCTTGGGAAAACCCAACCTTTTCGAAGAAACGCCGTCCTCCCCCGTAGGAACTCCTGTTCCCCTTCGAGAAGAGTACCACGCCAAGGGCGCAATGGAAGGGAGAACAGAGGGTTTAAATATGACAAAAAAGGCCAAAAACGGGCAGAGCAAAGACAGAACAGCATTAGATAGTACAGAGTAATGTTACAAGAGACATAGTTCAAACACCATTGCTGAGTACTCAGACTCACAATCATAATTAGAATTTAGCACAACCGTTCACACACCCACACACACACGTACCTGCGACATCATACAATCAAATAAACTGTTTTATTCAGTCATCAGTGTTAATAAAACGTCTTTACGGCCCCAATCCGTGTAAATTTGGGTGGTCCTTCGACAGTATATTAGACGGCACGAAGTGCAATACTCAGGGTCTTGACCGTACCCTATCAATGACAGTACAATTACTTTGTGGCTTCCGCGGTAAGATTCTGAATAAGACTTGTCTGGCAACAAATCGTCATCCAACTCGGCTCCATCCCGGAAATAAAGTCTTATTCGGTACAATTACTGTCCTTGCAATTACTATTCCAATGGACATTTACGATAGTTTCGTTCCCCCGGCAACTTTCACTCGAATTCGTTCGTTGAGAACCGGCGGAGGGGCGAGTTTGCGCTTCATCGAAGTCTCGAATCGTTAAATCGCATGTGTTGATTATTTACCACGCCTTCCTCGCCCAATTTACGGAATAACGCGTTAAATCCGAAATAACGTTTGCAGGTAAACAGTGCGGCGCAGTTGGACGCAGCTGTGTCGGGTGCACTTGGGCCAAGCATTAAAGTCGTTTGTCTTTGAACGGCGAAATTTCGCTGGAAAACGAGGAAACGATTGCTGCAGCCAAGCAAAAAGAGATCATATCGATTCCACGTAGAAGCAGCTTTCCTGCTAAGGGTAAGTCGCTTTATGGCTTGCGGGTAATCTATATATTAACACAGCGGGGTTATCCTGTAACCAATTAATTCGTATCAGAATTTTTCGTTCCCTATAAGATAGCAATATACGTAAATCGTTCGCGGGCCAAACTGATTAACTACGCTTTTTGGAATTTTTTTTAAATACTTGAAGGGGTGACGGATCAAGCGTAAATAAATATTAAAAAATTCAAGGAAGTATACAAAATGAATCTATTAAAAATATAGATGAATAATTTTATAGATATTGAGTTTGAAATTTCAACGAGATTTGAATAGATACCAATATCTTTTATATTATTGATCTAACTTGAGGGGGTAAATAAAGCGTTAAAGATTGATTATTCGTCGAAAGTATTGACTTTTGAACCTACGTTGATTTCTTCTCTCGCTGAATACTATAAGTCTAGAATAGTAATAGTAAGTATAGAATAATAAGTATAGAACTACCTACGATTAAAGTATACTTATTTGTACCAGTAAGTGAGAAATAGTCATGCGAGATATTCGCAAAGCGCAAGTGATTGAAGTGCAATAAATCTCCATTAATATTTTGTATAGAAAGTCACGGAATATGCTAGAAAATGCACCATTTCAAGATTGTATAATTTTTATGGCAAATTCTAACTGGTTTGATAGTGTCAGTGTTAAAGTCCTGAAACACATGTTGCTCCAATGGAATCGAGTCTTAATAATTGTTAATGTTTCATTTTAAAAGTTAACAATTCCCGATTTCATTAGGAAAATCGTTCCTTATAGAATTCCTGCGTTGTACGATGATTCGTTGTAGGATATTCCTCTGTGTAGAGCAACATTAGACGGCAACGTTTATCTTGGTACTTTGCGTTCGAGGAATAAAGGTCTCGGCGTCGCGAGAACGTCATTTTGGTTTCGCGACACTCGCCGCAACGCACTCGACGTCTTTACGGCGTCTTTATCTTGCTGCTTTATGGCCGCATCTCGTATGCGCATCATTGTCGTAATATACGTCGCGATATGAAACTACCACCGCGGTAGAATTTTTGTTTTTGCGGCGGCAAAGAAGCGGCAAATTGTACAGGGGTTTGGGATAACGCGAGGTATAATAATTAACAGATAACAAGTATATATTTGTATGAAATAATAACAATGACTAATAACAAATAACAACTACTGCTAACTTAACTCTAACGCAAAAGAAAACCTGACTAAATGAATGGGGTGTATCTTGTTCGGCTGCTAACTAAGAACTGCCAGTTTTTACCAGCTTTCTCTGACCGTGGGGAAAAAGTCACGTGTCAAAGAAAGCCAGCCAAGCAGGGAATTCAAGGGCCTACCCCAAAACGCTTGAACAAGCCTGGCGCCTCAAGGTCCTTAAACCTTCCGAAATATTTATTTCTTTAACCGCTACAGGGTTATCCAAAATAGATTATAGCAACACCTACCTTTACTTTTTTTCCTTCCCTTTCTACTTTACCCTTTTCTAATCTGTTCTTTTATTTCTATTATCTTCGTTCGTTCTCGTATTCAATCTTTATTTCTTTCACCTCTATTTTAATAACAAACGCGGCGTATCACAGATATTCTGATTCAACATCCTAAAGGTAGTTTTGGATAACCCTTTACCTGCGACCATAAACGTGTGCGAGGGTTACCGGGAAATTAATTCGACAGCTCTACTGATTAATGCAAGCATAATACTGCATGTTTGGTAATTATTGATCTACTGGCAAATGCACGCGACTGTTCCCTGGCGAATAGAGTCGAATTAATTTTGGATAAAGTAGCTATAGCAATTTTTATTTCTCATTTCTGTCAAGGTGACACCATACGTGTCAAATTTTTCATAACAGTCCAGATTTATTTCGGGGAATAAGTAAGTAATTCCAGACGCCCATTTGTCCCCGATTATTTATTTACTTACTCGTCTGCTTAATCAATACATAAGCAGGATAAATCATTTAACGTAGACGAACAAAAAAGAATAATGCAGAAAAAAAACAAAGTAGAAAAGAAAATGTACTATGAAACACGTAAGATATAAGATTAATCTAAAGACGATAATGATTGAAGTATTACTTGACGCTTGAAAGTACAAAATGTGGGAAAGGTGTCTAATAAAATCCTAATAGTTCTACGTTACCTTTTTAATACGTAATTTTACATTAATTCAATTTTTCTTCAAGTTGAATCCAACAGAATAAAAGTAGTTATTCTTTGTTCTCTTTCCCTTATTCTTTACACTATATTGATTGACAACATTTTTATTTTTCTACATATTGAGAGGTGGGGGCATCCCAAATCTTATGCTACAAAGTATGGTCACCTAATTTATACGCAGTCATCGTCGTTTGCGTACGAAGATGTTATTACTTTCATACGAGTAGTCAGCAATATTTCGCAAAGTTCTACAGGATTTGCAGAAGTCCCAAAGCGGCTCTGCACGTTGTAAGAACGTTACGACAGTATTACGATACCCCGGAGCGCGTTTAAATTGTTTGCAACAATGTTGAAAACTATCCCACGGTGTCCACGAGAAACCGAAGGGACTCTTAATGCCGGCCAGGGTTGCACTAATGTTGCAAAAGCTTTAACAGCATTCGAAACTTTGCAACAATGTCGAAACTGTTCACTTGGCCCTCCTGAGTATCCGCGGTGCTTTTCATCACGCTAAGAAGGTTGCACTGCTAATTATTATCGTCTTAATGGAGCTTCCAAAATTTAAAACACTATTATCAAATGCCTAACGTCTTCTGCGAGCATCCCAGGTACTCTTTAACCTCGTTTCAAGGTTTTAACCATATTCCAATGCCGGTAATGGCGCATTCAAAATTGCTACGATGTGGCACAATATCGTGGAATATTCATTGCTCCCCGGGGAATGTTTAAGCGTTTCAATCGAGGTCGCAAAGTATTCGAGCATCGTGTAAAATTAGGAACATTATTTCACGCGGCTCTCTTCTTAATCCTGTTGCGGTCTTCGTGATTTCATTCAATTTTATCGCGTCCACCTCAAATTTTTAGACAATTAGGTTGATAAATCGATTGCGAATTTTTCACGGGAGTTTCTTATAATTACCCTGCGGGTTTTTACGCATTTGTAAAATGTTTAAATATGTAATAAAATATAGAATACGATTGGTATTCATTAGTACTGAAAATATTCAAAGCGAAATGCAAATTGTTGTATTTAGTGAGTGAAATAGCTTCTATTTAGATCTTGTTTCTTTAATATTATTCGCGAAAGTCTGAATTTGCATAAGGATCCGTAGTATACTTGTAATAGAAACTAGCTTTGCTAAAAATGTGATAAAAAATCTTAAATTTCGACGTTCGAGTAAGAATTACTTTAACCCTTTCACTGTTCACTCCGTTAGCGATACGGACACTATAAGTATAAATCATTAATTTAACGATGAAACATGAACAATAGGAACTCTTTACATCTTAAAAATCGAGTTACAAGAGTGTTTATGCTATTAATGAAACATAAAGTTATAACATAATGTTATAATTAAGACATAAAGTTATGCAAACGTATCTATAATGCAAACGTAAAGAATCTCAAAATTTTTACCTAACTTTTTACTACAGCTTAAAATAGTATGCAACTGTAACGTATCGTCATTATAATTAACAGCAAAAGGTTTAAAGATTGTTTACCGTACAAAGTTGTTTTATAACGTTTCCAATTATCTCCCCTTATATTCGTTCAAAATATCCTCTGTAAGAAACTCGGCATCATTTCAACACTTTTTCCCGCACCTAACGAACGCTCCACGATTCGCCGCGTCGCATTAAAGATTGCAACAGCATCGCAGAGTGCTGCGAAGCACATACTGTCTCGACGGCTTCCACTAAATCCAAATCTTCGAAACACGGCGCGAAGCAAGGGAATCCCGGTTGAAATGCAATCGTACAACAATGTTACAGAACAGTTCTGCCGGTAAACAGTGCCCGCATGCTGCTATACCCGGCCGCACGACAAAGTGTGAACACTGAAAGCCAGCAGCAGCTGAGCCACTTCTCGGTGGCTCGCAACGCGGCGCTCAAGTGTCGAAAATTGAACAATCTACGCGGTGGCTCCCGTTCACGTCGACCGCACTCCTCCGCTCGCATACATTACGTGCACACTCTCTGCTGCACATCAGAGGCGCAAGACCGTTTCCAGCTGCTCGTACAGTAGTCGCGACTGTGTATCGAACCTGAGAATCTGCCTCTATACCCGCCAAAGAGGCTTTTAGCGCTTTCCATACACGCCGTACTCCGTATATTCGCAACCCGAACATCCCCGCGGCTAGCGTGTTGCTCGCTCGGCTAGCTACTACTCGTAATCAATGTAATTCATCGGATTATTCCTACTGCTGTACAGGATGAGCCAACATTTTCGCTCCGCTACGAGTTTTAAGACACTAGATGGAGAATTAAACGAGCGGAACGATTTCATCCTTTCGCGGACGATTAAATAATATAGTTAACGAATTCGTGTTTAATTATTAATCAGCAGTGGGCGTTAATGATGCTAATCGTTCGCACTCGAAGCTATTTCGAGTGAAAGGTGAGCTTTTTTGTTGCACAGTTGTATAAATGGAACTTTCCTGAACAGATTTAGGTTGCAATTTGTTAAAGGATAAGTGAAGTCATTACGAGTTGCTTTTGTCCTTACGTTGTGAACTGGAAATTATTTGTATCGTCCCTCAAGTGCAAAGCTCTTCGAAGCACGGTGAGATGAAACGTGTTCCATCTTTTTAATGTCTGAACTTTCAAGGGGAGTTTTTGATATCACCTCATAATCGTTTGTTTATGTTAAATATGTTTAAATTAATAGAAGCACAGTAGTTTAAATTCCGTTCTGCGCTTTTCTGTACTTAAAAAACCGATCGACGAATGAAAAATCGAAACATAAAATACAGATCCTATTGTTTCACGTAAAATTCGAAGGGCAGACTCAAGACGTTTACTAAAAATATAAGTACATGTATTCCTTTTCTATAATACAATACTACTTCTACTCTAACTTATACTTGCCCTCTATCGTAATTAATTATAAAAAGTATTCAACTATTTATAGCCGTACTGCTTTCGAAGCAATACGAATAATCCCCATCCGTGCGTTGAGAATTCTTTTAATTTTACAATATTATAGCAAAAGTGTTAAAGTGCGTCGCTACGTTAAACAATTTGCAAAACACTGGTCTAAGATATAAGGTAGAAGTCTTGTGAAATCATCCATTGCTAACGATACATAAAAACAGTTTCCTGGACGATGACGTCGTTTAAGTAGTCGAGTGAAGGGAGAAGAAAATGTGATACTCGGTTATTCGAATCGATGGCCAGGCCAGCGATGCTTCCGCGTCGCCACGCTTTAAACAGCGTAACGCCGTTTGTTCGTTTAATTGGCGCTGCGGAAAAGGCAGCTTAATTTAATGGTAGAAGACGGAATGGCAATTGGGTGATAATGCATTCGCGGCTTCAATGAATTCTCGTTCAACGAGCCTCTTTATTTGCAAACTTTACCTACCTATTGTCCTCGATTCACGTGCACGCCTGCCGTGCTTGCCGGCAAAGTTGCAAATGATTCTCGTTTACGGAGAATTCACGTTTTACTTCTACTTCAGATGCAATATTAACCGGCGACCAATTGAAACCTTTGCAGCGAGAAGGAAGCAACTTTGTCAGCCTGATACTCGAAATTACGCGGAAATAAATGAAGCGGAAAATAGGTAATGAAATCAGTAGAAGCGAAGCATATGAAAGCACTTGATAAACAATCTCCAAGAGATTCGATACAATGTTTATAACAGTCGCATAATCATTTATAAGACGTTGGAAATTCCTCTGATTTATTCCCCGATAATAAATTCCTTGTAAAATTGCTCAGATTAATTGATACAAATGAAACATGCTGACTTCTCAATTTTGCTTTTGATTTTGAAATGAGAAAAAAGTCAGTTGAAGTTAGATTAATCTTTTTAATAAAGAATAGTTAAAAATATAACTTATGTAAAGGTTATAGAAGCACGTAAACACAGCGAAATGATTAACATAGTTTTCGATTCCTAATTTCAACTCCAAATTAATCCAATTACTCCAAATAAAATAAACAAAATTCTAGAATCACGCGCCTATTAACGAATAACGAACGCCAATTACAATTCTCTACAATACTCGACAACGAAGTAATTCCAAAATTCATTTTCTCGAACATCGCCGTACCAAAAACTATCCAACCATTTTCACCTCCGTGTTTCTTTTATTTCCCGGACACTCCGTTTGTATAAATTATGGAGCTGCTTCCTTTTCACCTCGAGGTCTTCAATTTCAGTTTATTAAACGCGCGCACGCACACACACACACGGACGGATGGTTGGTTTATTGGTGCAAAATGTGGAGAACGATAACAGCATGGATATTTTCGATTGGCAAGGAACGGAAACGCCCTAATAGCACGATACCGTTCGTGTCAGTCGAATAACACGAGATAGACGTACCGCGAAAGCTTTCGACAGCTTTCAACGGTGTGGCTTGTATAAATAACGTCGGCCTTCGCCTTTCCTATATCAAGAAATGTTTGGTCCGCGAATTTCCAGGCAATATGCCGGGCGCACGCAGCGCGAGTGTACGTTACTGCCTCTTATTTGTCAATGATATCGAGTTTCGCCTCACCCTCGAATGATACAACAATGATACGAACTAGCTGAAACAGTTTCTCCCCCCCCCCCCCTAGCAGCGCGCCATAAAGTTGAATGGCGTTTCGTAGTTGCCGGGCATGAATTGAAAACTTACACGGCCGCAGGTCTGTGGATTCTGGCTTTCCACGGTTCCACCGTGTTTCCGTATTGTTTTACAACGCTAGCATTTATCCATATACGCGTTACTTTGCGCGTTCGAATAATAAAATGATTGCCTACTACTCTTTTTATTATTCACGTTTCTCCCCTGTGTTTTTAATTTTTTCTTTTTTTTTTATTCTTTTTATTGGACAAGCAAACAACGGAATGTAACGATGTAATATGCGTGGGTTGCGAAGCGAACGGACGCAAATGGGATTTTTAAAAAATTGTAGCTTTCGCGTTAATAATAGAACTATTGTAGACTCGTAGGTTTAATTATATGGTCGCGTAGCGAGTGTTACAGGGTAAGAGCCTGCCGTAGCAACAATAAAGCCCAAGGAACCAGTACTTGTTAATTTTGCAGCTGGTCAGCACGTGAACCCAAGATTTGGGATAGTTGTAATTTCGTTATTTTCGCATGTGATTTCAAAGTCGAGGCGATCCTTGGTTTTTATTGCTGACTGCCGAGTTCCGGATAGGTAACGGGAAAGGCCGAGTGACCGTTGACGGGGAAGTAGGAAATTCTAAGGGGCAACATACCCCTTAGCTCTCTCCATAGGGACTCTTCCCCACCATTCGAATATTGAAAAATATAAAATGGTACGCCAGGCAACGAAAGGTCTGTCTGCGTCTATCGCTCGTCGAAAGAATAAAGTAACGTTAAACGAATTGAATTGTATCTTCCTCGCCTCCCCGAGTTCCGGTCTACACTATCGAAGTAATCACAGTGATCACTTGTAGCTTCTTGTAAAAATTGTATACAGTTGCGCGGATGCATTTTCGTGAAATTGCCACGATTTTTAATAAAATGAATAAGTAAACGTTTGTCAGGTGTAAACGTTAATTCGGTGCTTTTACATTGTTATTATTATTTATTTATTCGGAGGAATAATTACCTTTTAAATAACAGATACATAAAAGGAAGAATTAAATGATGGAAAATAATATACATACAGAAATAACGAGCACAGTTTTATAAATTACTTAACCCTTTAAATGTTTATTAAAACTACGAAAAGCGGTGAAAGGGATACCTATTTTTTCTTACGAAGAAAATCGCTTCTATCGTAAATGACACGAAAATATATATTTCATTTATTTCCTTTCTTTCTCTTTTAACTTTCCAAATCAATTCAGTGGGCGTTGGTATAATTACACGAAATACTACTTGATTCCGTCTTATCTCGTCGAATGTTTAATACTGATCCATTTCGCAATTTTTACGTACCACGCATTGAAAAAAATAACAACGAACTGTGAACTATATTTAGAAGTCCGAAGAAAGATTAAATTTCCCACGAATGCACAAGAGCTAGAGTTAAATAATTGCGCTTAAAATTCGAAAGAACAACGCTTGAAGCGAAAGAGATGCTATTTGGCGTGACGTTCGCTTCGCGACCGCGAATATATCGCTGGGGGAACAAAAGGTACCGCGGAAAACGCGAGCGTATAATAAATAACCAATTTGCGCGGGCGGAAGGCAATTTGTTTGCCGCCCTCCAGTCAACCAGCCAATTACGCAATTTGCACGTTTACGTCTTTGAGATGTCTGGCCTCGTTCGACGGCGAAACCATTCCCCATTAGCGACGAGACAAATTAAGAGGGAAGGACGCGGCCCGGTGCACGGCGAAATAATCAAGCTTACGACATTAAACTATTTAAAGGGGTTCGCGGCGCTTTTTGCCCTGGGAAAAGGGGTTCCTGCAAACAACCTGGCCCGAGATTTTAACCCTTTCGTTTTACTACCGGCGTCCATCAACGTTCAAAAGATTCACTCGCACCCGCGCTATTAATGTTTCCTGGCAATTAAATTTCGTTATCAAACATCGTGGGCTTCTTTAGGAATTTAAAGCGGTATTATTGGTAGCTGGAGGAATATTAATTCATCACGAGCTTCTCTTTAACCCATTTTCGGATTATGCGAGCAATAAAGGTTCCGGTTAAATTGAAATTAATTGTAAATACGCCTTAACGCATATTCGCCGCGAACGAGGCCATTTCGAATGACGGTGATTTCGTTTATTTCGCGTTTTATTCGTTAATATATATAGTCCGCGGGTGTTTAATAAAAAAAACGCCTCGTTTTATAGTTTTGAACACTGCTTAAAGATGTGTAAAAACGAGAAACGTTTATTTAATAATGAGCGCCTGTAAATTGAAAGAGAAAGAACGAACACTTAAGTGGAAAAACCCTCGACAGGATTAACATGAAATAAGGTACTATTAAACGACAAGAATAAATAAATGAAAGAAGACGTATTATTGATGAATTAGACGAAGGTTTTATAAAGGAAAATATACGGAGAAATAGAATGTTGCAGGAAATTTAGTGCAACAGTCAATTCGTATTGTTTGTTCTTCCAATTTTCCTTAAATTCGCTGTCCTTGCAAATGTCTCGCGTTGATCCGTAAAAATCTGAAACTCACTGTGGCTGTGGAGAGGGGATAGAATAGGAAAAGGAAGGGTGTTGCGTTTCGTCCTGGGCCTGCTAGTGGACTCATCAGTGCGGCTACCTAGCAGGCCCTGCCTTAGACTTGGGATATTGGAAGGAAGGTTAAAGGCGGTATATATATGGACGAGGTAGTTGGAGCGAGTACTTTCGAGAAAGCCTATTTCGTATGTCCCTCTAGTGGTGGGTGCAGGAGAGCCGCCACACTCACTCAAAGAAAATTGAACCAATTTTTTATTCCACGTTACTGGAATCTTTGTAATTTATTTATTTACTAATAAACGCGCCAAAGTTCTTAGAGTACATAGAGTTACAATAGCAGTTCGGAAACGACGCCAAAAAAAGAAAAGAAATAAACAAAGCACGCTTAAACAAAGTAAGATTAAAAAAATGTTTAAGTAGTCCGTTTATGGGGCGTTTAAAATCTGTCGAATCACGGGTGAAAAAGTGAACCCCTTCGACGTAGCAATTTGCTTAGGAAAGAATTCTATTGACGGGTTGCGTGTTAGCGAGTCTAGATAGAGTTTGGATCCAGATAATATTACGGTAATGCTTAATTCAGCGCGAAGGGAACACGTAAAATTCAACGAGTTTAACGCTTCCTCGCGGTGACTCCGCAGAAGCACTTTTCACCTTTGGGTGGCGGACTTTTGGGTGGCCGCCAGGCAACGCGCGGTTGCACCCAGGGACGCGTTGCCAGCACGCTGCCAAATTAACCGACCGGTAGACCAGCGAAATTGACCTCACGCGCTCGAATCCGCCCCGCTAGGATAATCTAGATTCTCTCGTCGGGGCCAATTAAGCGCCGCTTTCCAAGTAACTGCTCGTGTTTGCCTGCTTCTCACCCCGAGAAATTAGTAAACAGGCTGATCAGCCAAAAATTCAGCCGATCGCTAAAACCGGAAACTAGCTGTAGACGTTAAAAAATTGTTCGAGTTTCGCGTTCTACTCATTAACCATTTCTATACGGCGAACTAATATTTATTAACCACTTGTTATTAACCACAATTTGTTTATTATTGCACTTGTGTAAGCTATCGTTATCAGGTTACAGTTCTAACATTTGTTCAAACTGTTAAAATATTCTGCATAATTTATATTTAGTGATTCTTAATCTTCTGAAGGGAAAGTAAAATTAAAATAAACGGAACATCGTATCGCAAGCAGAATTTATATTAAATAAGTCTATTATTATAATTCGTGCCACGAGTGTGACTCGTCATTGTAAGCCAAGGGGTTAAGTAGACTGCGGATCTTTATGCGTTTACGATCAATTTTAATCCGCCAAAAGGAACAGGTTACGTGTACGAAATATTTCAAGTGAAGAATAATTTACAGCATTTAGAGGATCAACAGATCTCTGTTTATCACTTTTTTAGTTCGTATAAACATTAGCAGTCTTGTATTTATAGTATGCGCGTGATGCAAATTACAGGTTCGGATAATTAAACACAGGACTGCGATTATGTTTATTCCGTAAAAAAGTTTCGTGTAATTTATACGACGTTAGAAAGTATTAGATATAATATTTGGTGTATTAACCCTTTGCGGACGAGTGTCTGCAAATAATCGCCACTTTCCTCGTTTTTGTGGACGCACGTTTACTGTTAAAGCAGAAAGTTTCAATTAATATCGTTGATAAACGCTTGAGAATTTTGGGTATTTGTTGACCTGGAATTCGTAAGCTTAGAAATTCGTAAGGTTTGGAATTCAAAGTCAAAATACTCTTTTAAGTTTTATTATTCGTCGTCCGCAAGGGTTAATGAATAATCGACTTTTATTGTGAAATTTAATCTCTATTTTTAATAGGATCAAGTACCTATCTTGCTGTAAATATGATTGACGTTGTTCTTTAATATTTACGTATTATAAAATACACTCATTGATTCATATTTTTATCTAGGTAATATTTGGTTGGTTCGTATGAAATGTCGTTTTTCCAATGCTTCAAATGAACCGATGGTTACTATTGCTTTAATTTTATAAAATCGTCAATTGTAGTGAACCACGTTAAAGAAGAAATTAATGGCAATGAAGATATGTGTGTGCTATAATAAAATTATGAAAACCTTGGTGTTTGATGTCATGAACAATTGGAATGTTTAAACAATTCCATATGAATTTATAGAGTTATCCAAAATAGACTATAGGAACACCTATCTTCACTTTTTTTCTTTCCCTTTCTGCTTTACCCTTTTCTAATCTGTTTGTTTATTTCTATTATCTTTGTTCGTTCTCGTTTTCAATTTTTATTTTTTTCACCTCTATTTTACTAACAAACATGTCGTTTCACGGATATTCTCATTGAACATCCTAAAGGTACTTTTGGATAACCCTTTACAAGTATAGCAAACACACACCATGAAAATTATCCAAACTAAGAAACTATTTGAAGAAGATTATACAAATAGAGGAACAGTTCAACATTGATGTGCAAAATTTAATGTTAATAATTTTGTTACTGGGGAATGAGTCGAATGGAAGATCAGACAATTCTAAAACTGTTGATTTTTATAAACATGTAGCGTCTTGCATCGCAACGGAGTTTGTTTACTGGCGACCGTTGAGCGGCCTACGCGTTGCTAGGGAGTGGGTCGCCCGCGATTCGCCCGCGACTCGCCTGATCACAGTCAGGCGATGGATACGCGAAAGTATTTATCCGTTGCTAAGGAGCGATTCCCGCGCAATTCGCGGAATTGTGATCAGGCGATGGGTAAACAGCCATCGCGTTGCCAGGAAACGAGCGACCCTTAAATAGAGGCCGCAAACCCGAGACGGCCCTCACTTGTGAAAGTTCGACAGGACGATACGATACGAGTCCACTGGCGAACAACCAATAAAACACCACAAAAAGTATACCGCGTTGTGTCAATTAACCTTGCCCACAAACATATAATAATGAAACTACTTAATTGCCGGAGACAAGTGTGTATAGAATAATGTAAACATTATTTTAACTAAATACGTGCGTGTTTTTTTTTAAGAATTTAATTAAGTTTAACCTTTTTACTTCGAAGAAACGACATTTTATATGCATCAGCCTACTATATTACGAATTCAAACTGCACGTTGTAGTTACTACAAAATACATTGAATTACTCGTTGATACACCTAATATCGTAAGAATTGCGGGCAATAGTAAAATGTTAAATAACGCGCAATGCTAAAAGAATATCGCAGCACGTGGTTAGAAATTATTGCACGCTCGCTGTACTAATCGTAAATTAGGTACGATCGAAAGTACCGTTGATTTAGTGGCAACGAAATTTCACGCGCAACTGCGCAACCATGCTGCCGGTAAGCGTAACTTAATTTTATCGAAATTTAATGGAAGAGCATAATTCCTCGAGGGAGTTCTTTAAAATTGCCCATATAACCTTTCGTTCTCTGTTTTACGATATCGCCGTTCATTAATTTACAGTCTCGAATTAGAGTCGAACGAAACGCGGGGGATGCCCGCGGTGAATTCGACGCGAAACGTTGCTTGTAACAAATGATCAAGAAAATGCAGTAGATAGCAATCCGCGCGAAACGAACGTTGTATTAAAGATTCAAAGATAAACACGTCAACCGAAAGCGGAGAGGTGGTTGAAAAATAAAACTATCGACGACAGTTGTGATCGATGGATGTAAATAATGTGCGAAAAGCATCGAGAAACTCGATACGATGCTGTTGCAACAATTTTGCAAACGAGCTTTCAAACCATTCGCGTGTAACGGGATAGAGAGGAGGCGAGCGTGGAAAAGAGAAGAAAATGGCTGGGAAAAATGGGTATAATTATGCGTTCTCGCAACGTCTAATGTCGCCCCTCTACTTTTGTTATTCTTTCTCCGGCTGTTCTGGTAAGGCCAGCTCGTCGTCGACGTACTAAAACTTTGTTTCAACTGCCTCTCGGGTTGAGCACTCGCCCTAAAGTGGGTCGACTAATTAGTTGGATACTCGAGCCATTCGCGTGTTACATTTTGCGCGCAGGAAGCCCTGTCCTCCTTCGAAGACTGATGGCTACGATTTTTTTTTTTATTTTTTCACCTCCAGAATAAAAATCCAGACGCGACGCTAATAAAATTGACGCGCTAGAACTTGACGCATCCGAATTAGTAGGCAGACATGAATGTGCCTATTATGTGGTTATTATGAAAGCCGCATAAGTCACGAAACTAGAAAAATTTAGTTTTCCATCTACAGTGGCTTAGGAAAGCGTTCTACGAAAGTATATTGTGAAGAAATCTCATCAAATCTTCATCTATAAGTCTGATGTTAGTGAAAGTTCGCATGAGTGTGTATATGCGTAAAATATACTGACGATGAGTTGCATATGAAACAATTTTTTTCGTCATCAAGGAACGTTTTTGGGGCGATGAAGTCAAACCTAAAAAATTCGACATTGTTTATCTTTTTTAATACAATTTTCTCTGGATCATTTTTCGGAATAGAGCGATAGAGCAGTGAAAACTGAATTATGCTTCGTACACAAATTTTTACGTATATTTTTATACGTTTCTCGTAAATATTAATAGACGTTTAATGCGTACATATGAGCCTTTCACAGTTAAAGGGTTAACCCTTTGCGGACGAGTGTCGGCAGATAGCCGCCGAAACTCTCAATTTTCTGGGTAAATGTCGATTTTCAAAAGAAGAAATTTGTGACACTAATAGAAATGACATAATAAATATAAGAAACTAGTGATACTAATAAGCACTTTTGATAATAATTCGGCGAAAATTGGTTAAGTATTATTCAGTTCTGTCTGTGATTAATTCATAACTGAATGCAAATTTGTTAAGTGTTATTTTTTTCTCGTCCGCAAAGGGTTAATGATTTAGGTGTACCAATGAATAATCCACTTTTATCGTCGAATTCAATTTTTATTTCTAACACGATCAAGTGCCTATCCTGCCTTAACACTGTTCATACCACGCCCGGTTAAATGATCGGTTTTAAAATATTTGGTTTAAGATTCTACATTCATTGTTATCCCTTTCGTCTATTTAACTTTATGACAATTTCTTTTATTGTTTGCTTAATCAGTTTCACCCATTTTGTTTTCCTTTTTCCCTTTTTTTTTAGTTAGAATGATCTATTGAATAAACACGTGTAAAACGCCGGTTCGAATAGTGTTAAATACGCTTGGTATTGTTCTCTAATATTTACGTATTCTATACCGCTTTTCTCCATTTTTATCAAAATTGTGTTACACACCCCATCTTATTGTTCTTTCTTAACTTTATCTAAACAAGAAGAATGCACACATATTACATGCTACACAAAGAAGATTTAATTTTTCACGAATTACTTCAAATGCAACGTTGTCTTATGCAGTTTCAATATTCGTTTTCGCTCTGCTATAAATTTACAATACACGACTCAAGTCGATCTGCTTCTATGATACAGCGTTGCAAAATAAATTCACCAATTCATTCTCGTATCTTTGTAGCACATTTTCAATTTAATCCGCGCGTTGAACTTGCTACAGAAATACCGAATTACTCGTTGCCACGCCTAATAATTAACCACTAGAAAACCTCATCATTCCGCCGAGAATCGTCCGTTTCATACTCAACTAATAGTAACTAACCAACTAATAGTAACCTAGCAACTAATTTCTCAACGTCACCTAATTAAATCTCATCGTTCAAAGACGTTTCCTATTCCCGGTGCAACTGTTGCCTGTGAAATTTACATTCGTCAGAGGAAGCCTGCATGTTTGCCGGAGCAGTTTACAAGACAAACGTCGCCTCCGAAGCAACGAACAAACGTTTAGCGGGAAACAATCCACTCGTCGTTCTCTAAGGAATCTCGCGCGTCATTGTTCCGGATCCTCGCCGCGTCTTGTCGATAAATCGAGATTACCAAACGGTATACGCAGCATCGGTACCTGGCCGCGTACCCGTTAACGTTACAGTCGCGGAACGCAATTTCTATTCGTAGCACTTGGCTCTCAGCGCCGCGCTTTCTTAGACTTCGCCTCGCTGTTAAAAGCGAGCTCTGAAGTGCGCGGGCATTGTTTCGGTATCCGGCAACGGTATCCGCTAACAACTGGCGTTTCGTTGCGTCTGAGAGCTCTATTATAGTCCGCACGCCATCGAAGACGTCGCCGTGAGCAAAAACTACCCCTGTTTTTGTCCCACCTTGCCTCGCTATCAACTTTGTACCTTCATACTTCCGTCTGAAAACGATTACTTTCGCGCGACTGTTCTTCCAGCCGATATTTTCCTCCGTGCAATTTTCCGTCGCACAACGGGCGAAGCTATCGGAAATCGGGATTAATTTAACGGAATCCTTCGCCGTTTCGCTCCCTCCAACGATTTCCCTTCTAATATCGCGAGGAAAATCTTCCGCGGAGAGCATTAAACGACGCTCCAATATCATCATAGCAAACAGATTTCAATAAGGCGGTTTTAAATTTCTCTTCCAAGGTCTCCCGTAAATCGTTCGGGCTCTCGGCCAACGGGCCATCAATTTTTTTTTTTTTAGCGACCGTCCACGGTAAGACGAAGGAAACGCTGTCTCGCAAACGAGCTTCGGTTTCGCTGGAGTTAGTATAGCGCTAGGCTAGCAGTAGAAAGTCACCCTGTAGACTGGGAATAGAATAGGTCCACAGTAGTCCACCGCTTGTCGTACGAGGCTACTAAAGGGGAGCCGCTGAAAGATTCGCAGGTAGCCAAGGCTGGGGCAGGAGGCTACCATTGCACAGCGAGCCTAGGGAAGGGACGCCGCCGATCGCAACGTGACCGTGCGACGTCGTACTCATGCGTAGAGATTCAGGGGCGAAGATCTTCAATCCACGCCCCTGGGAAAGAAGCTTCGACAGTCCTCAACTGTCTTTGAGGCTACGAAAAGGGGGAACCGGAGCCATCTTAGAGTTCCCGGGGCTCCCAATAATTTTCGAGGGAGGGCGATCACCGTTCGGGTTTTAGTCGGTAAGAATCCGACACCCTCCTGGGTCAGGGCCCCACTGGCCCCGGATGTCTTTTGAAGATTTCCCCAACGTCAAAAAAAAAAAAAAAAAAAGGCTAGCAGTAGAATACGCGACATCCGTGTCAGCCGCGTCGAATAGGATCACGTCCGGTCAATAATTAGTACACGCTACGGGCGAGAAACTTGCAACCGCTGCAAGAAGTTTCGCGCTACAAAAGATATAGCATGGAAAGTTCTTGCGCTGTTCGGTCGAATATAATAAGCCGATGCATGGCCAGACACGCGAACGTCTACTTACCGATTGTAAATTTCAAGTATGTGGACGTTTTGAATAACAAAAGCGACGCGAAATATTCGTGGTATGTAAAATTTGAAGTGAAAAAGATTTCTTACAATTAGAAGATGTTTCACAAACGGCGAGCATTGAATATGCGAATAAACGTGATTAGAAAAGTGTAGAAGATGTTGGTTCTGCAATTTAAACCATCTGTTATATTTCGATTGTCAGTTAAATAATCTTAATTTCAAATGTTCAAGCGTGATCTCTTTTTATATCTATACATGTACGAAGTTCTCATTTGGGAACAGTCGTAAGATTCAGTAAATAACACTGTTTATCAATATTTTGCTACTCATTTCGATATTATATTAACATATAAATAGATCAGCAACCATATAATTCTACTTTTTTAACACGTCGAAAAAATTCGTGCAATAGAGGGTTAATATAGAAACATTGATTTTCTTGTAGTTGTGTACTCAGTTTACGCATATCGTTTCTTAAGTAAATGAAGAAAACGTCACCGTTATTTAATGATCCACGTGTATAAATAACGTAGCGTTTTTATTAACAGTTTCTACACAGTTCTACGATATAAACTTTCATTGCACTCTCGCCGAACTCTCAGTGAACAATTCGTCTTACTAAAATATTACATCTGTACTACTTACACTTGTTCGCGATAATAATTCTGGGCCAATGAAAAGTCCCCAAAAGATCCTCTTGGCGGCAAATCCTCTGGGCGCCCAAATCCTCTTGGAGGCCAATCCTCTGGGCGCCCATATTAACGAAAGGGTTAAAACTCACCTTATACTTGTCCAGAAAAGATCCTCCATTAAAGCACAGCTTTCCGGTGGGCGAGAAAACGTGAAAAGAAATGTAGGATGGGAAATTGATGGGCGATGTACGAGTCGGCGTATGAATTAAATAACATAATTATTGAATAACAAAAACAAAATGGTACAGTATTATAAAAGAGATCGTGATATCGCTACTACACTAAATTGAAGTTTCCACGCTATTTTCTACGCTACACTCTACGACCTGCCTTCTCGGCGTCTCACGATGCTCTCTCCATCTCCAAGCCCTTCTCTTTCGGTATGGCAATCCTTTGAGGTGGAGGATATCTACAATTAACCTCACACGCTCGGTTATTTGGTGCGGAAGATGACCGTTCAATTGCACAATGTCCGACAGTTAGGCGCTCGCGAACTTCGCTACTCTAGGTTTCGTACAGGACTCTCTTGTGGCACTCGTTTCGTGGGGTTATATACCCGGTGTCCTGTGACAAGGACAGCGAGCAAGCCACACCGATGAAAAAGCGCGGGCGAAAAAACGCGCGTAGAAAAGGGCGCCAAAAATAGTGAAAGTTTCCGCGTGGCCTGTAGGGAAACCCTGGCCTGTGCGAATCTGGCTGCCAGATGCGTGAACTGGCCGTAGCCAGGCTCGCACACACCTTTTTGAAGCGCAGGAAAATATTTTTCCGTCGCTACACCTTAAAACTCAACTTAAACCTATGGGGGTAAGGGAAAACTGTCCTGCACGGTCACATCGGGACGCGTCTGCACAGCGTCGGCTCAAGGGGTCCTGTCACAAATTGTAACGAACGAAAGTTTAAACTAAAACTACGTCCTTTCGTCCGTTCTCACTCCTACGGAAACTTTCGGACAATATGTACTCGCAGTAGCGACTACGAGAAGAATGAATTTAAACGATATGAATCTTCCCACTCCGGATTTGTAATTGTCACCCTTGAAAAATTCGAATTCCTCCGTTCCTTCGAACCACTTTCTAACAAAAGAATGTTCGTGAATATTGCCGGAGCACGCACAGCTCGACGTCCCCGGTTAAAAATCGTCTTCCCGCGGCGAGTTATTAAAAAGGGCTGGTTTACGAGATTCCGCGAACGTCTCGGCCACGGAAACGCGTCCGCCGGCGGTCGCTTTTGTCCCATTAAATTCATAAGGTTTAATTAAAAACTCGTTTCCGCTCGGCGCACAGGTAACGCGGCATTCCTGCGTGGTCCAATTCCGTCGTTGAAGAAAAGAAAAAAGCCTCGCCTTCCTAGAAGGGGGTGAAATGTACGGAGCGAAATAGGCGTCGAAAGACGCCGCGTGGAATTACTTATCGTCAGACCGACGATTTGGCAACCACGCCGGATTTTTAATTCTCACCGATCGCGAAAGCACCGTATTTCGCGAAAGCCAAAAATGTCGCCGTTCGATTATTGATTTATCGGACCGCCGAGCCGAGCCGCGCCGCGCCGGCGAGCGCGTCGTTATTGCATTAACGGTAATACGCGTTCGATCTCGTGCGTGGCTATTACACGGAATTTGTTGTATCGGATACTTGGCGCGGATTCCGAGCAACGACGTTGATAAATCGATCCGGCTTTCAGAATGTGTGCCCGCGTCCTCTGCGTGCTGGCGGCGATGCGCGGGAACGAGGCTTCATAGGAAAACCGCGAGGGAATTGATTCGTGATTAGTAGACTGCGGATCGCCACGCAAATTCGCAGTTTTATTCGCGTATTCGGGTTACAAGAAGTATCGATGCGTCGCTGTATATCGTAATAAGATCCAGGTTTCCTTTCTTATTTATAAACGCAATGTATTGTAGTTTTTCATTCGAATTTGTATATATTTTTTATACCGTAAACTTTTAACTTATTTTATTTCTTTTCACCTCATATTGTAAATAGGGATTGTATATTAAACTCGTTAATAGGGTTTTTTAATGGATGAAAGTCCCTCGAAAAAGTTGGCAAAAATTCTCTGCTAGCATCTTCGAATAGTCTAAATCGAGGAAGGGAAAGAAAGATTGAGATACAGTTTATGTAACCATATTATTCTTTCGCTTACTGAAGCGAGCAACGAAAAGTTGAACGAATGGTTTTGGATAAATATCGCTGGAGTAAAATTGTCACCAGTTTATAGTGTAAAAGTTAATATCGTTCTTTAATATTCATTTCTGATATTATTCTTTAATATCCCTTCATCGTAGCTACTTTATTCAGTAGCAAAGTGGCAATTAATCACGACAACAAAATTTCACTAACAAGTTTCAACGAGTTTTATCTCACGTGTCTATTAATAAAGCATAATTTAACAAAATTCAGCTAAAGAAAATTGCAATGGGTATCTCATATTCAATTAAAGTGTCTTTGATAAAAATTGAATGCAACCGCGTGTCAAGGATAAATCTGTATAGTTCACGGTATTAAATTAACAAAGGCCAATCCACCAGATATTCTATAAACTCAATATTCACGATATTAATCGGCCAAACGAGCGCTTCAATAATTTCTCGTACTCCTTTAATCGGATCTATGTAATATTATTCGTGAAGGGTGTTACAATACGTTAAGCTGGTGTTGTTGAACGTGTTTATTTATAATACAAATATTTAATAAGATTACAGGGGATCGATGCGGTGGACGATGAAAGTAATTATTCCTAATAACCACGGTAGGACGTTCCATCCAAAGCATCATTCCACGCGATTCCTCTTCAATTGAGCATTGGCACGCACTCGACACGTTTCGCGATTATCCCTCGTCGCGTCCAACAAATTTCCCCATAAATTCGAGCTGTACAACTGTGCACCGTTCGCCTTCCTTCAAACGTTGCTTACAGAGTTGGATTCAAGCTTTCGAAGCCCGGACTATTAATTTAGCCCGTCACGAAAGATCTCAGCGTAGAGAGAGAGGAGAGATTTAATAGGCGAACATTGAATTATCAATAACTGTTTCGTATACGACAAGATTATTAAAATTACGCAAAAATTTGGGTCGTGCTCAGGTGTTTACCACCTCTTCTGTTCTTCGTCCAAATCTACGGGCTCCAGTTTTATAGAAATATCTCTAAACGTGTACAAAAGACGATCTTTGATCGAACTGGAACGAAACAATTGCTGGATTCTGCAATACATAACAAAGAATGTCTTTCCAAAGATAGAGTTTGAAACATGGATTATTCGTTCGCGATAAATATTCAGCTTCCATTAGTTTATTTTGTTTTAAGAAAAAAGGAAAGACTGTTAACGCATCAATGCACGACTGCTTGCGTTTATCACCCGCAAAATTTCCTCCATCGAAGAACCCACCACGTCGTCGAATAAATATAATATAACACGAAAGAGTTGATTCGATGGCATCGGTTTGCGAAATGGTCGATTAGCGAGCACGAGTTAATCGGTTTCGTTGCTCGTCCAACAGCAACGACGCCTCCCCCATAATTTTCGCGCTTGTTCGAACCAAGAATAACAATTGGTATTCGTCGGTGACGGTTAGGGGAGCCCTTGTCCTCACCAGAGCGTGAAGAACATTCGCCCTTTCGAGATCCAGCCACCTTTGGAGGGTCACCTCCCTTTCCCGTGGTCCTCCAAGAGTCACGTCCGCGGGACCCCACAGAGAAAATTCCAGGACGGACTTCACCTACACAACCCGCAAAGTATTTTTATTCAGTTCCCTTTGTTAGAGTTCCGTATCCTCCTCGAATCACCCTTCAAATTCCTTCCCCGCAAAGGCTCGCCGAGATATATTCTTATGCAGAGTATCCCGTTTCAAACAGGCTTCCTAATTCGCAATTGGCGCAAAGAGTATCACAATTTTACGTCGAGAGTCGTAAAATGTAAAAATACGGCGAAAGATGATGATGGGAATTATCGTACGATTACCCCTCTTCAATGCCGTATTACCATTAAAATATTAACGTTGTTCAAGAGTAAATTTGCAATGTAAAATCTTCTACATTTTATCTCTTCGTAGCATCGCAATTTCTATGTTTGGCTTCGTTCTTTAAATCAATATTAACGAAATATATAATTCTTGTCTAAATAATTGTTATCTATATTTCATCGTTCAAATTACCGTTTAACTAAATATTGTATAGCAATTATTAATTCTTGCTCTTGAGACTGAATTGAAAATTGTAATCGATTACAATTTCTTTCGTTGTAAGAGTGAATAAAATTCGGGTTCTAGAGGGTTAATATTACGAAGTGTCTTATGTAATTTACATGGAACCATGCTAATTGGCAGTTACAGATCTTCGATTGCTCGCACGAATGTTATAAGAAATAAATAGGCGCGCAATCGGTGCTACGTAGAACAATCTAGATTTGTACTTTATCGAATCGCTGTTTCGGCGATGTTTCTCGTCTTCTTACCTGAGATAGGGTAACAGCCTTCTCCCTCATCAGCAACTCTTGAATCAAAGGCAGTCTGCCGGCCAAGTTGAGCTGTTGAAGCGCCACGAGGGCACACTGACACAACGAAACTCTCTCCTCCTCGCGTTCCTCGTTCGTCTCCACGTTCAATCTGTCAAACGTTATCGAGCAATGAGCAAACCAATTTGGAGCTGGCGTCGAGCAAACTTCACCGACGCGTTTACCGACCCTTGAAGAAGATAGAGCCTGTAATAGGCGTCCTTGTCTTCTCTGCAGAGAACAACGTTGTTCAAGCTCCTGGCGGATTCTTCGATTCCTCGCGCTTGAAGGCTTTTCAACGCGGTGACGAATTGAAGAAGCACGAACGAGGCTTCCCTGATCGTTCCCTCGTCGTGCAGATCCTTCGTAGTCGCGCCGAACAGTTGTACGGTGCTCACTTGCAGTCGCGGCAGAACCGAAATCGTTGCTAGAATCAAATTCGTTAAACGCCACGTGCAACGGTCCGAGTACTTAGAATCGATTAGGATCAGTTACAATTGGATTGCGGATCCATATAAAAAAATTTACTTTTTTGTATAAATAGAAATAGAGGAATGAGAGCTGAGTAGTTTCAGTTTCTATCGAAAATATTATCTTTTTTCTGGGTTCAATACTTTATATATATATGTAGGGATTATTTTAAAGTAAATCCCTCGTGTGTTGTTGTAAGGTGCGAGAAGGGAAAGAAAAACGAAACTCAGCCTTTGCAATAATTGCTAGTTTATTACTAATACTGTTAACGCACAATCTCACAGGAAAAAACTCTCGCTCTGCACTCGCAACGTCCTCTCGCATTCGACTCCCTCACCCACGCATTCTCTACCCTTGCACGCATTCATTCTTTCTCTTTATCTCTCTCTGCTTCTCTCACTCGTCTCAGACATTCGTAGAACCCAAACAGTCACGTTCACACGAAACCTAGCGCGACCACGCACTCTTCGACCACACGTCAACTCAATCGCTCTATCCCAAACACTTCTCATTCACGCCTCAGCCAATCTTACCCAAATACAACACCGTTCGCTCAGCAATCGCTCTGGTCCAAACATTCACACGACATTCTGTCTTCCACATATATATAGAATTCATTCCTCAAAATGTGACTTCACCGCAAGACGAACAAAGTTATTAATTCATCTACTATATATATATATATATATATATATAGTCGAATTGAATTAATAGTATTAAATAGTATTAAAAGTAGAAATGAATTAATAACTTCGTTCGTCTTGCGGTGAAGTCACATTCCGTGGAATATTATTAACCCTTAGCTACTACAAATGTTGGAACTAATGCAATTACCATAAGCGAGCTTTGAATATAGGGAATAAATGTCGGTCGGATATTAAACTGAAACGAGAAATGGAAAATAGGGATAGCGAGAAGATGGAAGAAATACCTTCGAGCTGCTTGTTCGCGGAGAAACACGGCTTGTCGGTAATTTCCTTCGGTGGGCTGTCTATAAACTCGATTATAGGTGCCAAATAAAATTCCTTCCGCGACACATGCGTGGCCAGATCGAAGGCGACGCACACGGTGACGTTCAACTCGTTCCACGTCGCCGAGCAAAATATTCTTCTGCCGACGGTGATCGACGTATTGGCGTCGATGCCGAAGTGGCTTATACGCGGATTCGTATTTTTCAACGCCCGCAAACCCGCCGGCACTTGGGGTGTTTGGTTCAGCTGCAACAGACGGATCGCAAAAATATATTTCTCATGCGTACTGTTCCCTCTCGTACTGTTCTAATGTCCGTCACGTCGGGATTCTAATCTTGCACGATGAGATTAATTAAACTCCTTACTTTGCGAATTCGTCACGTCAACTTTGTGTTGGATGCAAGATATTGCGATATTATAGGGTAGATGCAGTAACGAATGAACGTTTAACACATTTTGCATCGTAGCAGTAATTTTATCAATCGGAGACATTCGGTTTCTACTTACAAATTATGCGTAACAATTAAAACAAATGATAAAGTGATATACATATATGTACGGTAAATAAATCTAGGGTAGGTATTGTCGTGAACCCGAAAGGTGGCAATTATACACGAAAACCGAACTTGGTTGAAAAACTCTTTATTAGTCAGCAGCCTTTTCGAAGTTGAGTTGTCGAATGTCGGACTGAATCTGCTGTGTTTTCGAGGATCAGGGAAAACTGTGGGAAAAAGGTTTGGGTGGAGAAAACTGTAGAGAGAGAGGGGGTGTTATGGTTTTGTTGGTGGCTGGGAGGCTGGCGGAAGTGGCTAAGGGAAAGTTTGGGACCTAGGATGGGGGTGATTTATGGTTTGTAGGACCATGAGGCCCAAGAGTTGGTCTGTTCAATGTTTCGGAGAGGAAAGGTTTGGAAAAGGACTAGAGGATTAAATATGGTAGAGAACGTTAAGTGTTTTGGGAGTATCTGACAGTATTATACTTTTTATCAATTAGTATGATAATCTTTGATATGAATTTCAAGGATTAATAACATTAACGAGTATTGGGATGATTCATACGAAATTCTATAAGGTCTTTTGTATAAGACAGAAAGAACTTGAAAGAAAGAAGAAGTGTAGTGAGTAAATTAAGAATCCGAAATAATTGATTTCATCGGTGAGTGGAGAAAAATAAAATACAGCAAGATTTTTCTATTTGAAGTTCAATGTAAGAAATTTTACGTCACAATTCATATTCATATTCATATTCAAACTCATATTCATATCATAATTACATGCATATTTCTATTGCATTGCATCGAATATTAAAATATCGTTAATGACTCGTCTTGTAAGAAACATTAAACAAACGCTTATTCGTAGCTTCAATTTAATTCTAAGATTATTTTAGTACTACGATTCGTCGTGTGCAATTAGAAATCGTTCGATACGAAGTAAGGAATTAGTACAAATAAACATTTAAACGTTTGCTTCTTTCAACAATTTATTTTACTCATTTATAAATTTAACGTTCACTCATTGCTGTGCGTTCATTTATTGGTGCACCTACTCTACGTTTAAATAATAACGTTCTAATTTCTCTTACTTCACTTTTAGGCTACTCTTTCAAATAAAAAAAATCAATACGTCGCTTAATAGGCTCCTAGTAGACAAAGTGTTAATCTCTGACCAGTTTCTCTCGCCAACACCGTGTCATCGTTATCTTAATTTATATTCTTCACCGTATCCGTACGTGCGACGTACGAACTTAACAGCGAAAGGGTTAAAGCGACGTCGAATTAATCTTCGCGTCTCGCGTAATCCATATTAGACGTCGAAAGTTTAATTCCACGAGTTTAAGGACTTCGATGAATGCTCGAATGAGGAATCGGGATTATATTTTGAAAAGATTTAAGGTGGGAAAGTAAGTAAGTAAGTAAGTAAGTACTCTTTACCTGGTCGAGGAATTGGGCTAGAGCTTCGTGATTCGCGACGACCACGGCGCCGTAATTATCCTCCAGGCTCCGATGAACTATACTGCGACCTCTGCGTTGCCTCAATCGGCTTATCCTTAATTCGTCGTCCTTATTCTTCCAGTCTTGATCCTCCTCGGGGCCCTGCATTTTAAAAATTCCATTATAAATTCCGCGCGGTCGCTACCGATAAAACTATCTCGAAAGTAAAATTGTTTCCCCGGCGCTTTATTAAATAAGAAAAGTCCAGGTCGGGCCGCGAAACTTCGCCGACGAGTAATAAAGTTGCGCAAATATCGGCGGATCGGGTCGCATGATAATAAAATTGCCGGGCCCAGTGAAGCAGCTATCGAATCGATCTTTCGAACGCGTCACGCGCGAACTTTTCGCCGGCGAAAGGCTGCACACGCGATTATTAAAAACTTTTTATGCAACATAATTATGTTTGAAGTTTTAGCCTGTGCTCGTAAGCAACGTGAAATTTAATCAGATCTTTACGTACAACAATGTGCAAAAGTCTTGGGCCAGCTATCGAAACTAAGTTTTTTATTTTACAAATGCATTTAAGCTACATTTACAAATGCTAATGTTATTTTGATTATTTCGTATTTTTGAAGAAGAATTTAGTAATACATGAATCAATGGTTGCGATAAGGAAGATTGATTAATTTGGAACAATTATTATTTTGCACAATCCCACTTTGCTTTTTGTACAGCAAAAATTGTTCTTTTGAAAAAAGTACTGAATGTATTTTTAGTATATTTGCTTGGTACTTTTTCCTATTCTCTTTTCGTTAATTCCAGGAATCAATTTTCTCTTTTTGACCCCTTTTCCTTTCCTGATCCATTCTACCTAATCCAATACGGATTTCATAGTATTGAAGCTAGGATTCTGTTCATTGTAAAATTTTTAGAAAATACTTTAATCGAACAAAAACATGTAATAACATGTGTGTAAATACAATAACACGTATTGTACAGTAACACAATGATAATCAAAAATTAATTATCTTATCACAACTTTAATATATCATTACCAAACCACAAATTTTTATACAAATTCGTTTCTGTATGACCAAAATTAACGTAAAAAAATGAAATCTAAGCCAGTGGTTTTTGTTTTACCCTGCGAATAAAATAATATCCATTTCACTCAGCGTACGCGTAAAAACTCGCAGTCTACTAATAATCGAAGCCACAATCTCACTTTTTCTCGGTTCAATATCGTTTCCTCTTAACGATCCGCACAATTCTGATACCGATCGTAGGTTGTTTGCGAGCGTGGCTCGCGTGTAAGCGGATATTTCGCGTAACGGTGCACGTAGACAGGTGCAACTGGAGAAATATCTGGAAAGGGATCCGTACCTCGTCGCCGGTGTAAAAACCATACGGGGCATACAGCTCGCTCTCGGTTTCGCTGCCGCAATATGGAAGCGAGGTCGATCTGACGAATGTCTGATGATGAAATTTGAATTCCGCAGCGGGCTCCATCGCGCTGCTGTCGGATTTCCTCTTGCAGCTGAGATGAGATCCACCGCCGTGCCGGAGCTCGAGATTCGAGTCGCACTCCGGCGAACTAGAAAGGCACTCGTAAACATGACTGTCGTTAGACGTCTGCAAAAGTCGTGGAAAACAGTCTGAAATTAGTAACTCCCCCCAAAAATATCATCTCGTAAAAACAGGTTGCTAAACAAATTTATAGATTGTTCGAACAAAAAATGATTCAAGAAGTGCAAATACGTAAGTTTCTTTAGTTTCGAGTCTTCACTGTTTGGTAAAATTATCAAGCGTTTACGAATTTGCGGACCTTTATACAGTTTTTTTTTCTTTTTTTACGAACTGCTGAATTTTACGTTTCTTAGTTGTTTCACTGTAATTTCAACCTAACTCATCTAATTAAACTAGTAATAACGACCAACCGCTCATCTAATTAAACTAATGCTTGTGTATTAGTTTCTTCATCTCATCCCGCTTATTTTATCAACAAATATAAACTCTATATTTGGCAAGGTTTTAAAATAAAACGTTCCTTCGCGCAAACATTTATCTTAATCATTTGAAGGACCACGGAATAAGATCCAACTTCTACTATCCGTTCATCCACGTTTCGTATCCACCAAAACACGTTCGATAAATGTACGAATATCTTTCTTCTTTTCATCAACTGCATTCGATCTTTACTCGTCGCTATCCGAAATGAAACAGTGAACCAGCATAAACAAGCGTAATCTTTCGCTACGATTTCCACTCCTCTACTATTTTCCAGCTAGTAAAAATAGATACGCGTTTGCGGCGTTGTTAAATTCTCGATACACCTGTTTCGCGCGGCTTGTAAACTTCCGGCGGGTGGCCGTAAAAATTGTTAAAAGCCCATTAATAGTAGGATTACCAGAGAATCGGACGTGGGTTGGGCGGTAACCGCGACTGCGTCGTAGTCTTGATTAAGGGCTGGACTGGAGGAGCCGTGTTTCTTGAGGATCGGCTGTGAGGTTGCTTGGTCCCTCATGCTGGCGGTTCTTTGCGGTTTCGAGGGTGCCAACGAGCTGCGCACCTCACCTGTAACATCCTCCGCTGCTGCAGGCACGTCCGCCATCGTCAAGCGCCACGGGTTAGTACCACAAGACACAAGGCATGTCACAAAACAGGCTAGCTACCGTACTAGCGTGCTAGGAGAACGGAACTTCCGCCTAAAATACTAGATTCTCGCGCTAGCACGTTTACGCGCGGCGGACCTTTTGCGAGAGGACGAGGGTGAAGCATATAATAACCAATCGATCGCGAATCGATTGTACTCGATAGATCGCTCTCCACTCGTCGATGTCTCTTTTTAGTATTCTTTCGTACGGATAAAACTCTTGTGCGTGTGATGATTGCAGTGTAATTACTATCCTGTTCGGAAAGTTCCACGGGCACAAATTGTTCCTTCGTAAGAAATTGGCAAACTGTTACGTCAATTTTCTTAATTATTTAGAGCAATTTCTTTCGTTGGTCGTTTTTTTTTTGTTTGGTTAAATTCGTTGTACCTTAACACTGGAATTACTAAGTCAATTGAAATAACTGGTTATCGATTTATCGTAAAACGTGTATTAATTTGTAATTGCCTTTTTTGTATATTCCGTGATTTTTTGTACAAAATTGCATTTTAGTTACGTGTACGTTGCGAGTGTCTATCATTTTTATCTTTCTCTTGGTACACGTAAGTGAACTTGAGTCGTCGATAGTTCATTCGTAGAAAGTTATTCTGGAAATTGAGTTCAATGTATCGCAAGTAACGAGGATCAATTTGAACGTGACTAACGAAAAATTGAATATTTTGGTTTTTGTGTCAACTTGTCGTGGAACTTTTTGAATAGGGTAGCAAATCAACAGTTCCCAACTTGAGCATCGCGGAACCTGAGAATCGTGTCTATAAATTTGGATATTCGCATAATAAAATCAATTTTCGTGATCTATTTAGCAGTTCAAAAAAATCTTCAGGAAATTCTTACTTCGCTTATAATTAATAGACTGTGGATTTTGATACAAATTCGTATTGTTTTTATGTAAACTGAAGACTTTTATGCAAATTGCACATAATATGCAAAGTTATAGAAAATATCCGTAGTAAAGTGCACGTTGTAACATTTAGATGGTGAAACCGATCGCTATTGAATTAATTTCTTTAACTGTGCATGCAAAACACGAATTTACATAAAAAAAACTCGCAGCTTATCGATAAGTAAAACTGAAAGAAGCAGGTTTAAATAAGGGTAGTTTCACTCTCCAAATACTATAATATAATTTGTATTCCACTGTCAACTCTTTCTATATCTTTGAACATTATTAGGTGTACCAATAAATGATCCACTATTTTAAGCATGTCGTTGAATTTATTGACTCGAAAGAATAAGATTCCTTTCAAGCAGAAGTCTATAGCTTGCATCAAAAATAATGTTAAACATTACAGAATAAAAGGAATAACGTTTAAGACAAGATAACTATTTAATATTGTTAAAAATAAACGTAGAATTTAACAAAAATAATGGATTATTCATTTGTACGCCCAATATTTGCATCGCGCATCTTTTTACATATTTAAATTTCCCATAAATACATCCCTAAAATCGGCCACTTATTTATCAAAATAAAAAAGGGTTCTGCGATTGAAATAAGTTGGAAACTGCTGGTATCATAATGATGTAACAGTGACCTAACCATACACATTATTATTATTATTATATAAAACCAAAACAGGGCGTTCCATTAAACCCTTTAACCTTTTCTCCAAACAAAGACCTCTATCAACCCTTTAACACTAGATTTACGGACATTAATTGCATAATTCGACAGTCTTTTGGAAAAATAAGTATAACGCATACACCTATTCGAAATTAGAAGCATAAAGAAGAAGGAAGTCAATTAGAACACGTATTCCTACCATTGCATTAATTAAAATCAACAATAAACCACTGAAAAACAATATCTATGGCCCTTGTAACTTTTAAGTATGAAATCTGAAATTCCTGAAATTATCGAGTTCCGTAAATCCAGCGTTAACAATCTCCCTTCTAAATCCTCCATTCAAATCCAGCGTTACTGCGCGATTTTTCGTACCCGAACATCACTTGCTCGTTCGCGTCTAGCATTATTGGAATCTGTCCCAAATGCAATAGCCTTGTTTGCAACGAGAGTACCGCCCAGTATCCTAATCCTGTCGGAAAGTACAGACGTGGTTAAAGGGTTCAATAGAGTTCTAGAAATTCCGGGGCGAAACACGTTGAATTAAGTGGCGTTCGGAGTTCCTGCGCAATCATCGGGAATCCTGGAATTGGCAGGCATTCGTTATCAAGGTTCCGAGTAAAGGGGGAACACGATGCTAATATGCAATCAATACATGCGGCGTTAGTTGCACCCAGGGGCGGTTAAGGATACCTTGCGCAACAATCCTATCCCGCCCCACCCCACCGTTCGACGCGTCACCGTAGACGTGTTCACTATTTACAGCGGTCCAGAAATTAGAACAGCACCTCCTCTACCCTCTAATCCAAAGGTCGGCAAACTACAGACCCGCCATTTGTTTCCGCGTCCCCCGTAAATAATTGGGAATAACTTTTGCGAAACAGAACGATTCCAGTCGTTTCGCTGACGCTTTGCTGATCGACAGTATTCGAACTAGGATTATTCTGGAGCATTTAGCGCCGCCTATATTTTCGAGGTTTTGTCATTTTTAAGAACACCTTTGTGAAACGAAGCGAATGAAGAAAACCTTTTAAATTTGTTTGCACGTAGGTAGATGCAATTATTGACACTTTAAGCTCGTCGCGTAACTTCGTTTCATTATTTTAAAAGTTACGCGGGTTAATAATCGTTCCAGCTTCGAGCATAACGCATTAGTTAGCATCTCTTTCATTTACGAAGGTTTTTATATTAATTACTAATTGTCCTCTTATGCTGAACATCGAATTGTTGGCAATTAATTTAGCAATTCGCCAAAGAGTTGCTCAGATATTTCCGAAGAATGCAAACTTAAAAATACGGATGGTGTTATATTTATCCTCCAAAATTATCTCGTGCAACCGGATACTTTCCGCAATCGAATATAAAATAAAGGTAGCCCAGTAAACTTCAATATACTTTAGTTGCTAGAGGAACCTTTGTTCCCCCCAATTGCTACTTTTTATAAAACTCGATGAATAAGGATACAATTTAGAACACTCGTATAAAGCACTGTATTGTTTTCAGGCTTAAAAATTGCATAAATTATTGTAAGTTCAAAGTTAACTCGTGACTCATCAGCAATGTTTAGACAGGAAAATACGAGTTCGCTTTTGACCGATCAGCAAAGCGTTAATAGGAATAATATTACAAATAGTTGCACTTGTAATTGTACAAGATCTGATAGAAGTAACTAAGCAATTTAATTCTTTAGTTTGAAGTTTTAGGAAAATGATTAACGTATTGGTGAAGTGCAATATCAATTAAATGGCCTCCATTAGGTGCCAGTCAAATTTCAGCTCCTTTTGTGCGTGCACTGTACCTGCCTATATAATAATTTCAATCTTAGTTCTTGGCCTGCAAAAAAAAATTAGTTTGCCGACCCCTGCACTAACCTAACCTTTTAACCAAAGCAAAGTCCGTTGACCAAAATGGAATGCATCGAATCGAATAGTTGATCTTCTTGCAAATGGAATGAATGCAAAGGGTAGAATAAAATAAGAGAATGTGCGATAAATGAAATAGCGGATGAGAAAAATATAACAGAGATTGAAAAGAGTATTCATACACTGCAAACACTTGTCGTTTATCAATCCTATCACTGTTGAGTTCTAAATTTGCCGCGGCAATAACATGATTCGCAGACGAAAATATTCCAAGGTACGAGTTCAAATATTTTGATTCACCGACGATAAGAAAATCTTCGATTTGTTCCTTCGCTTACAATTAATAGACTGCGAATGTTCGTGCAAATTTATATTTTTGTACGCATGTTTACACAAATATAGGAGAATATGGAATGTAAACGGAGATCCATTTTATTCTCTAAACATTGCAACGCATTTTTCACTTTGGATATTTTGTATGCGTTTGCAGAGTGTCCGACATTGTGCATTTTTTTTCGCGCACTTAAATTTCCCATTATTGCACGAACATCCGATGTCTAATAATAATAAACTAAACGAAATGAAAAATATTATAACATCGTCGTTCAGTGTTATAACTTCTAACATTTGCGTAGCTAACATTTTTCGTTCAAAATTAGCTCCCAAGAGCGTGTTAACAAAGTTCACCGATTTCAATTTCCACCACCTTGTACTAGGATTCTGGTCTTTCGATGAAAGTATACTAAAAACTAGCGCGAAGCTTTTTATTTATCGTTGCACTGGGAAATGGTACTATCGATAGTGATTAGAAGTGGACGGTGTATGAATGTTTCTTTCGTTCACTGTATTCGAGGGGATTCGGAGCAGTCTTTGATCGGTGCATGCGGTTAACGATGGAAAACAGCCCGAAATCGAGCCGCGCAAACGTCAAACGGAATCCAATAACAATTATATCAAAGGAATCGATCGTGGTTCCTTTTTTCGCTTCCGTCGTTTCTCGTCGAGGCCTCCGTTCGTTCGTCATGAAAAATAGAGAATTACGGACAGAGAGATATACTATTACCGAAAAACGATCGCGACGAGGGTGCAACGAACGTACGTTTAAAACAAAACAAAAAAAAAAATAACAAAAGAACAGAAAAGTGATTTCACGTGACGAAGAAAAATAAAGATGGTTGGTTGTTTTTTTTTTCAGGCAACAAACGTTTATTTCAGACACAGAAATTCGAGGTTACAGAATCATCGTACTCCATTCGTTTACTATTTACAAACGGTGCGTATCATCGATTCATACAACTGGGTGTTTCGCAATTTTATTCGTTTCTATTCTTTTCGTTCTTTGCAATTTCGTTCAGCCAGCCATTCTCAAACTTCTGATCGTTCGCAACTATTTTCGTGGTTCGTTCGATGGAGAAATTTCTGTATCGAAAGAGCGGCGAATCGCGGCGAATCGTGTTACACAAAAAAGAAACCGCGAGCGTCGTCGAAACAAAGATTGATAAAAAAAAAAAAGAAAAAGAAAAAGAAAATTAATGAAAATGAAGATACCGCGTCATCCCCGTGAGATGACGTGAACAAAAAGAAATAGAGAGAGTGAGAGAAATAAAAAGAAGTAATAGAAGTACAAAGTAAAACGCACACATGGTAAATAAGATATATCACAGAGAATCGTGAATCGTTCGTACAATATCTCTAATGAAAGAGTTAGTCGAGAAAGTACACGAGTAGCATAAGAACATCGTAATAATTATTATAGTCTTTCCAAGAAGGATTAGTCGTGGAGTATAAAAACAAAAAACAAAAAAAAACAAAACGCGTATGGCATATAGCAAAGGTTTCAAAAGAGAACGCAATTCGAGAATCACTATTATATATCCTGACTAATTCGCAAACTCCCGAAAAAGGATCCCGCGCGATTCTTCGTCTTCATCGATCATCCAAATCTTCGCTGTCAAGCGCGCGGAACAAAATGCTACGCTGTCTAAATCTAGAAGAGGGGGATGAGGGAAAGAGAGAGAGAGAGAGAGAGAGAAAGAGAAAGAAAGGAAGACGCGTCAAAAAATTTCACGACGACCGTACGTCGACCCGGCGAAACGAGGAACGAAGAAGAAAAAAAACCGAGAAAGGGAGGTGAGAGTTAACCACCGTTATCCAGCGTTACAGGATTATTCCCAATCGGACGTACTTCGGAGTAAGTAAATTCGTCGAGGAAAGCAGCTGGCGCGAGGATTCGTGTGAGTATGGCTGTTACAACATCGAGACTTGCCGTGGATAATCATTAGTTACATTGTATGGGCCTGAACTTACCCAGATTCGCGTAAATCGAGTCTGAGGTGGTCGCGGCCGCCGGCTGCCAGGAAGACGACGACGAGGACGAAGAAGACGACGAAGAGGAGGAAGATGACGACGACGACGACGATTTCGAGGATGACTTGTTCTCGCTTCTTGGCGGCAGTTTCGTTTCGACGCGTGGCGGTGGTGGTCTGACCGGTTTGCTCGTCGCATCCAGTCGAGACTGGGACCAATCCTCCAGGGACTGGTTCCTCGGCGGTGGTGGTGGTTTTCCGGGTCTCACTGTAACATCGTTACGAATATTGTATACACCGTTGACGAAGCATAGACCAGACTATCCATTGTTGTATAGAATCGTTAGGCGACTACACCTGGCCTCCTTTACAATTTTAGCGTCGCACGCAACATTGCTAGAATAATTTAGAGTAGACGAGGACAACAACGAAATTGTAACGAAATATTGCGATACGCAACTGTTTTCGATTTACGTACATACGTGATCTTTAGAATTCAAATATATAATAATGTATATAGTTGTGGAGAAAAATTATAAGACACTTTGAACATTTCTGGGATCGGGGCAGAATTTTGTATTTATATTAAAGAACGTGACATGTGAAGTAAAACTGTTCGCAACGAATATGCAAATATTGCAACGAATATCCGCGTGAAATGAAAGGAATACGCGTTCGCTTGGACGAACGTATGAGACGCTATCTTTGGTAATTAAAGAAATGTATATAACTAATCAGAAGCAGGTTTCACTTCTTTCCGAATGTTAATAATGAGCAAATCCCCATTTTATTTTATACTACTTCACGCATTGGATTTAGTTAACTTTTGCACAAATTTTTTCTACAAATTTTGGTCATAGTCTGGCCAGGCACTCACGTTACGATGTTTCCTATGAATGGATAGTCTATCCTATAGTTAGTCAACGATTGCACGTAGACCAGGACTTCGTTGTAATTTTAACGTTACGTTGGCGGAGAATTTGAACGGTCTAGAAACCACGGGGGGACCTTTATTTCAATTTCCATTAGTGGGGTCGAATATTAATCGCCTTCTTTAGAGATTGTGGTGGTGATTTAGTGGCGTAATATCTACGATTGTAATATGGAGTATATACAGTTAGACGAATTCATATTCGGACACCACTTGTACCGAAATTTATCAAACACGTAATCGTCTGATTTCAATGAAAGAGTATAATGGACTGTACAATGGAGCAATTCTTTTGTCGGTAGAAAATCTAAAAAAACTTCAACGCGTTTTCTTTTTAAGTACAACATCGCCTGGGACTTTTTTTTGCACCATTACAAAGATACATAGAAAATAATAGAATCCCGGTACGTATAACGCGTTTAATCCTTTCGCTACGAATGACGTATATACACGTCTTTAAATCCAGAGCCACCGTTTATTAAAACACTACTATACTTCGCTTTACATAGCTATAATACCATCCTTATTATTCGTATTATTTTATAATTCAATTAACAATACGAAGTATCTGAATATTTATCCTTACACTGTTCCTAAATTAATAACAATTATCCTTCTCTGAGCATTTTGGAAACACTTTCGCATTTTACGCTGCTGCAGATAACGAGTTAATTATTTTATTCAGCGTGATGCTTATACCTGCCTTCCCTATCCTCTTAAAGATTTCGACGCACCAGCTAGAAACTAGGTCTACGTAAGGTGATCGAATGTCAAAGGGCGAACTCACCAGCAGCATGCGATCCGGCGGACAACGGCGATCGAGTTGCTCTTCCAGGATCGTTTCTCGGTCCACAGGAATCGGGTTGATCTTCGCTTATCCTGCTGATACGATCGTTGCCAACCACTTCAACAGCGGCGCCGTCCAACTCCAACGGATGAATAATCTCCAAACGCGGCTTAGGTTGCGGCGTCGATGGAATCTCGTCGATCCTCGAGTTGGACGCGTGGCCGCTAACCATGTCCACGTCCTTCCTCGAGCCCATCCTCAAGAATCTTTTCAAAGAAAACCGCGGCCTTCCCCTCTTCTTCTCTTCCCTAACCTCTGGGCCACTCGTCAGGCTATCCTGTGACAAGGATATCGTCCTCCTCGACGCAGGATCCGAGGTTTGGTTGCTGGTAGGGTCCGGCAGGTCCGAAACAGCCTTTCGAAACTTCGGGCTACACGAGGACGCTCTTTCTCTCTTCTCTTTCTCTCGGACCACCGGGGAATCCGATTTGAAATTCGCCCCGGGATTTCTGGCGAATAAACTGGAACTGGGAGTCAGTTCTTCCATGGATTCGGCGGCAGGTGGCTTTGGCGCCATTCTCCTTTTGTTCGGCGAACGTATTGACTCCGCTATCGAGCACTGCGCGTCTGAAATCTCGTCCTCGACATCTGGACTATCGATATCACCCGCATCCGCCGGCTGATTTCTAATCGAACTCGAAAGTGGAACCTTTGACTTGGTTCCCGGCGAAGTCTTCGGTGCTACGGTTTCAGATGTAGCCGACTTTGGCTCGACCACTTGACTGGAACACTTCGAGATGTTTGGAGCTCGAGGATTTTGCGCCTCGCGCGTTTCGGAGTCTTTGATAGGATTTTCAGTTGACACGCCGCGATTTTGATCGATCGGCGGATCGAGGGGAGATTGGTTCTCCGGTTTTTGGTGGTCGTTGGTCCTCGGGTCTTTGGTGGTCGCGGATTGGACGCGAGTCACCTGCTCCGGAGCGATGCTCGCACCTGAGAATCAGTCGCAAGTGCGAATGTGGTTAATCGAAGCCGTACGTGTCGTACGACTAGCGATTACGAGGGTAATGACAGAGATAACTTCGCAGTCTCGTGATCTTGAGAGTTAATTGTAGTATCGACGCGTTTGTGATCCAGCTGTTACATTATTATCGCGTTAACCCATTGCCTTATAACGTGTTAGTCTCGTGGTGTAATTATTCATTTCTTTATTAACCCTTTGCCGTAAACAGCCTCAGAATTGGAAAATTAATACTTGGATACACTTCGATCGAGAGTTAGATCGTTGTAAGTTATTACGCGATAAACAGGTATTTACTTAATGTTGCTTTGTAAAATATGTCGTCAATAGAAGCCAAAGATTCACAAGTGTAACGATACTTTTTTTAGTGACCGTACATTTAGGCGGCACGAAAGCGCGAGTAAAACGAAAACGTCTCTGTGGGAAATAGAAATTAAGCGAATCTAGTGGAGCTTGGTAACTAATAGCTCTTCTAATTAAATTAAATAGAAATAACTTATCCGCAAGCGTGTAAGTTAAGTTGGTTTAAAATCGGGCTACAATTGCGATCAGATACGGAGAATTATAATAAAAACTTGCTGTAATTATTAATAAACTTTAATTCGTCTAATATCAATTTGTGAGATTAGAAGATTCAGAACTATTGAGGACAAATTGTAGTAAAGTAGAAAATAGGCTACGTTTCATTGAATAATCGTCGAAAAATTCTAGTAAAGCACAGGGTTAATAGTTTCGTTAAAAACCAGCAATAGCAAAAAGTAGAATTAATTGATCGAGTTAATGTTTTTGCGACGAACTCGTAATCGTTCATTTATTGGTTTAGAAAAGGAGACGTAAAAAAAGTCGTACTAACTAAGATATACAGTGACGCGCATAGTTCAATGATTTTGTACAGAAAAACAATTAATTCGTAATAATTTATACTTCACACTTCGGCTAGTATGCAGCTAGCAATTAGACTGAGGATTGTCACGTATTTATGGGAAATTTAAATTCGTAAAACATGCGGAATGCATACAATTAATGCATAAATGCATGCAACTTTGTTTACAATTAAATGATGCAAAGAATCAAAATAAAATGTAAGTTACAATGTTTCCAGGATAAAATAGATTTTTATTAAAGTCTCAATTTTTTTTTAATTGCACACGTAAAAATATGAATTTGCATAAAAATCCACAATTTAATACTAATGAATAAGAAGTAACTGGAAATTCACGTTTGATAAATCGCAGATCTTTATGCATGTATGCAAAGATATGTAGAATGCGTGCAATTTGCAAAAGCATATGAAATATTTAAAGTAAAATAATAATTGCAGTTTTTAAGTATTTTTATTGCAATTTTAATAGAAATTTACTATAATGCTAATTCCACGAAAATTTCAGACACAATAGATCAATTAAAATTCGAATAAGTATCCATTAAAATTCTACTAAATTTCTACCAAAATCTTCTTCAATTTTGAACTGAAACAAAACATCACCAAACATTCGATCTGTTACATCTTTCAAGTCTCTGCTTTCGTTTAATGTCTCGTCTAAACTTTGGACAACCAAATAACGATAAACAACATACTAAAAATACGAATGCAATGTTTCACCTGTATTTTGAGCAGGTCTGCTCGCATTCTGAACGGAAGGCGGAGGCAACACGTAACTCTTTTTCCCATTCGCTTCGGGAGCCGCGTTGGAACCTTTGGCCAAGAAATTAGTGGGCTTTTGAGGCACCGCAGGTTTCACTTTCGAATCCGAATGAACTGCTCCGTGAAGAAACGACGGTCTCGGTTCCGTAGCAATAATCGTCTTATTCGCGTCACCGTGAAGAGGAGATCTAGCCTCGATAGGTGGCGGACTCTTCGGAAGCGCCGGCGGTTCAGCAACTTCCTCTTCGTCAGCTTTTCCATCCGGTTCCCCGGCGAACTCTCGACTTTCCTCGAAGCTAAACTTCTCACCGTCCACTTTGCCCGCTTCGTGCACAGTCAAATCCTCGTTAGCCATTTTTCTGCCCTCCGTTTTAGCCGAGTCTTTCGCTCGAATTAGCATGGATCCGTCGCTCTCGGCTTCTTCGGCATCGCATTTGAGAGGCGTTAAAGTCAACTCGATACCTTTTTCCGATCCAATCAATTCCGCTCCCTTGTCGATCTCGATTCTAGATAATTCGGCAGCCTTTTTCATAATTTTCCCCGTGAAATCGTACTCGATCTTGGCGCCGTTCTGCGAGGATAAGGGGATTTTCGGCTTCTCGGTGTCCGCCTTCTTGATCGCTTGAGCGCGAGAAATATTGGCGCCCTTCTTGTCCGATTTACCGGTCTCTTGATTTCGCTCCGTGTTCGATTCGCACGATTTATCCTTTGGCTCCTCAGGATCCGCGTCGCTCCGCTGGATGACAGAGATTAAATTGCTGGACGTGATCAGGGGCATGTCCACGATCTTCTCCATGCCTGATGAATACTTCTGATCCTTCCTCTCATCCTTCTTTGAATCCTCGGATTTCTTCGCGCTTTTCGTCTGCGAAAATATCGGGAAACGCTAGTTACCAGAAATTGTACATTTAGCGATTCTACTGAGGATTTTTAGGCAGATTTAGGGTTATCCAAAATATGGTTATCCAATATAGGAACACCTACTTTCACTTTTTAACATGAATATGTTTTAGGGATGGGGGGTCGCCAGGTGAAAAAGTGAAATGCGTTACGAAATTTGACTGAGGACATTTTTCTTCTGTGCCGCTGGGATGATGTCATTATTTCTTATCTATATAAGGTTAATCCGACGCTGAGCGCTCAGTATCGATTTGACTCTTGAGTGAGAACAATGGATGAAATTAATCATAAATATGTTTTAGGGATGGGGGGTCTCCAGGTGAAAAAGTGAAATGCGTTACGAAATTTGACTGAGGACATTTTGAAAGAGAAGAAAACATATTCATGTACTTCTTATTTGAGAGCAGAGCTCATCAGATCAGTTTTTTCTTCCCCTTTCTGCTTTACCATTTTCTAATCTGTTTTTTGTTTCTATTATCTTTGTTCGTTCTCGTTTTCAATTTTTATTTTTTTCACTCCTATACTTTACTAACAAACATGACGTTTGAAAGATATTCTCATTCAACATGCTAAAGGTGATTTTGGATAACCCTACGTTTAAAAATGCGATATTAGGAAGATATTTGAATTTCATATTTACATTATTGGAAATTAAATGTAAATAGTTTCAAAATTGTAGCTGTACCAAATCATCCTTTGATATTCGTATCAGCGCAAAATTAATATTGCAAATATTAATACTAATCTTGTTTAGTTTCGTTAGTTGGATTTTCGATTGAAGAATTTTCGAACGCAACTCGATGTTAAATTCTACTTTCGTCTTAATTTCTAAAATTCTTCAAATGCACGAAGTGATTTCACGACTATTGTCCAATAGTGTACATTGGTTTCAGTCTAAAAAGAAAAATAATAATGTTTGCTTCACTTTGGATATTTTGTATACTTTTATGCATTATTTGAATCCTGCACTTTTCATGATAATCTATTTACTTTTTCCGTAAACGTATAAAGATCCGCAGTCTATTAATTGTCAAGACTATTTATAGAAGTGCATGCAACCGGTGACGCGTAAGCGACGACAAGAAGATTCTTCGTGCAAAAATGAATAAAAAAAATGCAGAATAATGTTTATTCGTTTGAAGCCTCGATTCGGGAGAAAATTAAGTTTAAAGTGTGGAAAATTTTCACGTTAATTCGACGAATTATAATTTGGCAGCTTGCAAATTGATTGAGCAAATTATTCAATGAGCACAGCATTGAATATTACTCTGTGTATTCGGGATTATCAAATAATGTAAACGCGATAATATATTGAAGTCCAATTTAGTCAAATAAAAGCGCAGTCCGAATTATTTTGATAAATTCTCAAGCTGCATTTTCCCTAAAAAAAAGAGTTTCAAATGAAACAACTTTGTTCTATATTTTTCGTATATTTTTGCATGTCGAATCATCCTCCTCTTACTGTTTGTATTGCATAACTTTCTCTATATACAAACGGTAAAGCTTCTCGTATCCAAACTAATAAAAAGACGAAAGTGTTCGCGTAAAGGAATTTTCGAACACTAAAACGAGATCACTTCTCTGCTACCTACTAAATGTTGCATTTCTTTAACCTCTCAACAACGACATGATTTCCTGTTCCACTCTCAACAAATTTATCGTATTTGATTACAATTTGGTTAAATATTTAAAGCATAGATTCTAACCACGTGTTATGAAAATCACCAATAATCAGTTCTTTTTGTTTTAAACTTTTAACGATCGTCTCCTGTGGAAAGAAATTAGTCGTTGAAGGGTTAAATAAATACAGAATACAATTGCAGTCGATTGCATTATTGCAAAATTGCGTACATTTTTTTTGGTATAAATAACTATTATTTTTCAGACACGGTATTCGAGTAACGAATGTTTTACCACAAATGAAATATAGACGATAGATGTTTTACCACAGATGAGATAATTATTACAATACAAATAACCTCTATGTCTTATTTAACAATAGCAAGTCCTGTTAAAAAGTGCAGTTTAAAAAGACGAATCTTCAATAATAAGATATCTGTTTCCTAAGAGCGTAGAATCGATTAAAATCGACTCCAAACTGGTTAACCAATACTGTAGAAATTTCATGGCCTGCGTAAATTTCTATAAATGAGTTGATTAGTTAAAAAATGGCCGAACAATTGTCTTACGATCCGAACCCGTACATAGAAGCCATACTCTTCTAATTTAATTGATAATCGTGCAATTATTACGCAATGCAATTGAAAGACTGCTCCTTCGCCAAATACAAATATTAAAATAGTCTTTCGTCGAAATATTGCTTCGCGATTGAAACGTAGATCGACTGAAAGTCATAATTGAGTGTTGCATTATAGAATGCTTGTCTTTGCATTACGTCTGTCTTCCTTTGTTTTTGTAACACACATCCATGCAACTGCAATGAAGCTCAGCTCTAGAGTAAACGTACCGCGTACTGCCACTTTAAGGCTTGCGCTTTAAGTAACTTTATTTAACTATTTTAGAACGTCGTTGACATAAAGATCGTTCCAATTTGGAGCATAATTTTCTTCAACCGCTCTTTCATTTACGAATATTTGTTTCTATATGTTCAATATAATAAATTCATTGCTACGTAATTGAAAATGTACAACAAAGTCCAATGTCCTTATTACCGTACTGTATTATAAAAATAAATATCAAGTGTAAATGAATGCACAATGTTTATGCGTTGTTACGTAAACCGAAGTCCAAGTACGAAAATTTCTTTACTCACGACTCTTTATACATTACTTTGCTATTAAACAAACGAATTCGAGGGGCGGTTATAAGAACAGTGACAGAACGTGGGTCCATTTACTCTAGTTCGTATAATAAGAGTTCAGCTAAGAGTTCACCGAATTGGGCATTGACAAAAATTTCGTTTACAATTGTAAATGAAGTTCTACTCTGTTTATCGAACGATTCTCGTACAAATATCGAATACAAACCTCGGATTTCTCATTGTTCTCCACGGTCTTGCACTTGTTACTCGTAAAGTTCGTAAACCCGTTTACGAACCCGTTCACTTTCTTATCGCTTGGCCTCTTCGCTGTTGGTAAAGCTTCGTCGCCCCCAAACGGAGTAACAGATACCAGTAAAGTAGTCTTCTTGCCCTCGGAATCCTTCTGTATCCTTCCCAACATCAACGACGCGAACGATCTCGTGGTCGACGACGATTTCGTCTCGTTCGCCGGAACGATCTCCGTCAGATTGGCCGTGATCGTGTTGAAGTTGGTATTGGCACGCGTCAAGTTGCCCAAAGCTCTTTCCTCTTCGCTGTCTGGCAACGCGTCATCGTCACCGTTGAACGACTCCACGAAGTCCTGCTCGTCGTCTTCTTCTCCGTCGGAGAAGAAGTCATCGCCGCCGTAGCCGATTATCTCCGTCAAACACTCCGTGAACGCGACGCTCTTCTTCTTCTGGTCCTTCGAGACCTTGCCGCGCAGGATACTCTGTAAAATGGAGACGTTTAGCGATTGGAAATTCCCGAGTTTCCGGATAATAATGGTTCCATGCGAACTGAAATATTGAGACGTATCAAAGGTCGTGTATTCTTTTTTTTTTAGAGGAAAAATTCGTAGATTAACTCCTTCGCTGCGAACAGTTGGAAATTGAATTGTGCATTCGCGATGCACGGGTGAAGACAATTTTTATCAATATGGAAATGTTTCAATGCTGTGCACCAATATAATTGTAGTGCAATAGATAGGAAAGGTGATAGAAAAGATATAAAGCTACGCTTTTAGAAAATGATAGCACAATTTATGAGAGCGTATATATATAAAAATTCGTCCGCAAAAAAAAAGAGAATTGAACACGCCAATGAAACAAAATAGGAACGTAAATTGTGAAACTAAAAACCGGAAATCCGAGGAACGGTTAAATAAATCTGTGAAACGAAATATCGTACTCCTACTCGGAAGAGCGATCGGATCCGTCGAATTCGCCGCTTTCGCGGGCGAATCGTCCATGTTCTCGACGTGACAGGCATGAATTGAAATCTTCTACTTCGTCAGGCTTCGACCGAGTGTCTAAGAGTTTCCCCCGGGGCAATATCCAGATTTCGCCGATCGCCAACGCTCCTCGCGGAATTAAATATTATTGTTGGACAAGAGCGCGAGCTCGACAAATGGCGGAGCGATTGCTACTCGCTTTAAGCGAGTTATAATCGTTCTCGCCACTCTATCCCCTGGTAATCCGGCTGATAATTCGCCCGGACTGCGAAGAAATTCTATTCGGGATCTCTGGTTAAAGGATCTCTCTCTCTCTCTCTCTTCGCGCACTCGAACGCCTTATCACTGTCTGCCAGGAAATGAAAGTTCGCCTCGTCGAAGGTTGGATCGCCGACGCCGTTGCAGCCGGCGCGCAAAAAGGGTATTTTTCCTCGTCCTTCGAAACTTGCCGACGGTCAGCTGGCGTTAATGAAAGCTTCGATGAATAATTCAGCGGCGATCGGAGAGGTGCTCGCGAATTTTCGCCCAGACGGGATTCCCTCGGAATTTTCGGCTGTTTCTGAAATGTTCAAGCGTTCACCGCACGACGTCGAACCGTCGACTAGAATATTCGTCGCGGATTAGCCGACTTTGTTCGCTTTTCATAACACGAGTCAGCGAATAGAAAACGGCGGGCGGAGAGTGAATCGAATGACGCCGCGAATTCTTTGCGAAACGGCGACTCGACGAAAGATTCGGCGAGCTTCTTCCGCTTAGGAATCGTTAGTCTGCCGATTTTTCGTTTACCGGTAATTCAGCGAAACTTTCAATCGTAGCTGGTTCTCCGGTATTCTTCAAGGCATCGAAAATATAAGTATAAATGTTGCGAAGCAGATTTGTTCGACGTGATCGCGACGTTGCAAGATTGCGAATCACAATGTTTTAATTGGAAGGGAAAAGGCAAGATAAACGATCCTCCTCGTTGTTCTAAATAAAAGTATGCGTCGATAATAATTACGGAAGAATTAGAGACAAGTCGAAGCGTAATGTTTAAATTAATGAAACTTGGATTTGAATTTCGTCAGCCCTCGAAACTTTCGATACCCTGAATCCTTCTTTCGTTCCTTTTCGTCCCTGGAAAGAAAACACAATCGATGCTCTATCGCTGTTTCCCCGTTTCCATCTTCTACGTCATAGGTAGTTTCGTTTACCGCCATCGCGATACTTTGCTCTTCTCTTCGGAACGATTTCACCCATTTTCTTCTTTCCGAGGGTTCCTTTTGCCGGATCCTATCAACTCTAACGAGAGACATCGCTTTCGCGCGATTTTCCATCCTACCGGATACCAAAAAGACTCCCAGAAGAATATTGGCCACGGGAGAAAGTGATCGGACGCGCATAGATCTCTCTCCTTATTCCATTTTTTTTTTCCCCCCATTTCATTTCCTGTACGCGTGCAACGGACGCGCAGGGAAGTTTGAAAAACGTTACACGAGTGGGCGAACGATTCGTTGAAAAGAAGTCGCCCACGTGCGCGTTAAACCCTAGTAGAATAACGCCTACCCTCTCGAGGAGAGACACGCGTGTCGTACGATTAAGCGTTCACCCTTGTCATCGGCTGACGTGCACGTATGCATCATGTAAATTTAGAATTCCCCGACAACGAGGGCGTCTAGCAGCGATTCATCCGCTTCACTCTATGGGAACACAGTCTACGAGTGTTCAGACACTTGGCGCGGTCTGATTAACCCTTTCGATACCACGGGCAATTAACCCTTTGCGGACGAGCGTCGACAAATAGCCGCCGAAACTTTTTCGATTCTATGGATAAATGTGGCGGGAGTAACTATGACTCTCTTAAGTGGCGATCGTTTGAGGTGTCGGGCCGGCTTGCCGGTACTAGTATCCGAGATCAGCCCTTATGTAGATCTAGTTAGCAAGTGGACACCTCTTCATTGGTTCCCGCCACAAGTACCTTCTTCGGAAGAGAAACTAAGATCCACCGCTGCGGCTGCTAAGACAGCATTGCCACGAGTCGGCGTCGTTGACCAAATGGCTCTTATGTGGCAAACCCCATTGAGGCATCGCGGGACAGTGCGCATTAGCGTACTGGTGCTCAAAATGGACGGCCCAGCGGCGAAAGCTTCTGATGCCAAACTCGTACGTGGCGACACGTATGCCCGCTAGAGACTGAGTCTTGTACTGGCAACCTTACCTCCACGTGGTCCCCGCTGGGCAACGGTGCACATGTGTAACTGGCTTGCTGGTTACACAGGTGTAGCGGCTAAAAGGTTCGCTTCCCGAAAGGGACAGTTTACCCTTCTGATGATCCTTCAGCGGTGGAGGAGGGGTTTTCCCAAGCCCGCCGTCCAGAACATCTACGGACGTGACCCTTGAAAGTGGTGATACGCACCCTTCCATCGCTGGTATAGGCTAAAGCCTCGGAACAGCAAAGCTTTGGGGCCTTGTGCCGCAATTAGAAGCTTAAGAAGACAATAATTCTATGGATAAATGTCGGTTTTCAGAGCAACAAATTTGGATTAGTGACACTAATATGCACTCTCGATAATAATTCAGCGGAAATTCGTTTAGCGTTATTAAATATGTCCGTGATAGATTTGTAATTGAGTGGAAATTTGTTGCGTATTATTTTTTCTCGTCCGCAAAGGGTTAAATAGCCGCTCGAAAATTAGGCAATCGTTTGTTAAACTCGTACCAAGATGAATTTTAGCAACGCTTTAGCTTTCATATCTCTTTATAACGAATAGCTGATATTCGAGGGAAATTGTTGAACTTACACGTTTTAACCATTAATTTGACATCATTGAATTGAGTTCAACCCTTTGAATTCTAAGTGATTTAAGGAGATTGATAGGTTTTTAAATTGATCTCCACGGGTGGCGTGAACACGTGATCTTTGATATAGCTTCTGTCATTTTTGTTAATCGTTACTGGACTACGGATCCTTATCCAAATTTATATTTTCATGAACAAAATTAAGGAACGTGATCCTAGGGCTTCACACGCCAAATACAATGATTCAACTAATTTTAAGTTGCATTACATAGTAAAAATTTGACCAACAAATGCGTTGTCTTACGAATTCTTTAAGAATTATCTATCGAGACATTAGCTACTTGCAACTTTAGTATCGTATCTAATGCGAGCACTAAAATATCATACGCTGCGTTTAATACAACATATTTAATCTTAATATTACAATTTATGGTTCTTCGATCTTCAATCGTACAAATTGACCTTACAAGTAAAATGAAATGAACTTAAAATGAAAATTTAGTGGAAGGTACGTTGCGCTTTATTTGTATGCAACTTGTCCATAATTTGCACGGCGAGTTTAATTCGACGTTATAAAGCAAAAGGTTAATTTTAATTGCACTTGGGATCATAGCTTGTACGAAACCAGCTGGATTTCGTTCCGTGCTTCTTTATTCGTACCAATCGACGTCGAATATTATCTCATTCTTCGCCGTTAACTTTATAGGATCGCAGTAAATTAGACCGCAGTAAACGCGGTAAATTTGAAAAGTATTACTTCGAACAAATCTTTCGCGTAGTTTCAATAACGCGAGAGTGTCCAAATACTTATGGACGATAGCGTAAACGAAGACGGAAGCAGAGAAGAGCTTCTCGCAGCTACTTCTCTCAATCCCTCAAAGGAAGCAGCAAAGTAACAAGTATTCAATCGTTGAAAAGTTCACTTAATTGAAGTCGGCGATCTATAGTCGAGTACTCGCCGGCGTTTCTTACCAGTCGAGAAGATTTTCCCTCCATCGCCTGATGTTTGAACATCTTACAACGCTTCCCTTTAATCAAACTTCTTTTACTTTATTACCTTCTCGCGCAAGACCCGAAGAATTTCGTGTGTTTTATAGAAAAGTTCTTAGACCTTGCTAATAATCCACTGGTTACATCTTGTATTAACTTTAATGCCCCTTCTAGATTCGCTACTTTTACGTGCATACATCTGCTAATTATATTTTGTGCAAAATATTAACTTCTTTCCTCGGAATATTCGTGTATTTAAGTCTGAACTTTATCGTTTTTTTTTATGTTTAACTTCTCTTTATGTTATCTTTGTTTATGTGAAATGGGTTTTTGCCCGTAGAAACAAATAGAAATAAAAATAAAAGGAGAAAGAGAAACGCGAAAGTCGGCGATGTAAAAGTTTGCAAAAATTATTTTATATTCATATCGTAAAAGTAAATGAAATTCAGATTGGCGAAGATTAAATGATCCAAGTTCCATCTGAAGAGATATAGTTCTATGCACGTTATTATAAATCTACCTATTATATAGGGTTATCCAAAAGTACCTTTAGGATGTTGAATGAGAATATCCGTGAAACGACATATTTGTTAATAAAATAGAGGTGAAAAAAATAAAAATTGAAAACGAGAACGAGCGAAGATAATAGAAATAAAGAAACAGATTAGAAAAGGATAAAGCGGAAAGGGAAAGAAAAAAAGTGAAGGTAGATGTGTTCCTATAGTCTATTTTGAATAACCCTTTATATATCAAACGATTCGCGCGGTATTTATTTACAATTCCTATCGTTTTAAACTCGCTGTTCTTTTATTTCACTAATTTAGTAAAGGGTTCACGTAGCCTCCTGATGATTTCGTATAAGAATGAATAGCGTGTTCCACGTTTCGTCAATGGTGTTACGCATAAATTCGTTCTTCTCGCTGTGACAGAATGAACAGCAATTGGCTACGAACGAGCGCGTGTGTACCGGTCCTTTGCTCCAACGACCCAGTTTTATAAACTTGATACCACGGCCATAACATCGCGCGATTCGCGGCCGGAACTTGATAACAATTTCCCAGAGTGGAACAGACGGTTAACTCGCCTCGCAATCAGTCGATCGCGACACCTTAACCCTCGTCGTTTACGCTTGTGTAAACGTGTGGCTCAGTGGGATACACTCGCGCGCCGCTTGCGTATCAATTTCGATTTCTTTGCTTTATTGGTTTGCTTATACTACGTGGCCAACTTGGAAAAGCTGCGTCTTTTATTCGAGCTGCTAGAAATAAGGTACATATACCGAAACGAATCGAATAGTAGAGCGAATCGGATTGAAATAAAAATTTAGTTGGTGAAACAATTGACGGGCTATTGGGTTAAGTGCATGAAAGAGGGATGAAGTAATATGAATGAATAATTATTTAGCTATGTATAATAAGAAATAATAAGAAGTCGAAGAATAATAATATACATTACTATGTATGTTAACTTATTAATTATGATTACCACTGTTCACTCGAAATGATAAATAGAGATTAAATAATTTCTTTCTAAAATGTACGATGCATATCAAATTTGTGGATTTTTTCGGGATTATTTGAAGAACATGTCCCGTATTTAAAAGCACTTTTTTAAATATTAACCCTTTGCGGACGAGACGTGGTAACACCTATGGGAGTACTTTAGTTTTGAATTCTACGTCTTTAAATTTTCAGGCTTACGAGTTCCAAACCATATAATTACTAACGATTTCAAATGTTTATTATTGTGTTAAGTATTCATTACGTTAAGTTTTCTGCTTTAAAAGTCGACATGGGTTCAGAAAGCCGAAACAATGATTAGGCGACTATTTGTCGACACTCGTCCGCAAAGGGTTAAATTAGGGGTGGAAAATGTTTGTTATTTTAGTATTAATCCCAATGATTTCAATGTAATATTTATTCGAAAAGTATTTATATAGAAGGGTTGAAATACTCGTTTCTAAAATGATGTAACGAATACGAACTGGATTTTTATTTTCATCCGATTCCCCTCAGTTTTTTGTAATACTTGTCTAGTCGATAAACGTATTTACTTCACACTAAACGAACCTTAATATAACTATAAAATTAAACGCTCATCCTAGTAACGTTTAGCTTTGTCCATCGTTGTAAGAAAAATGTGATAGAGTAAAATTAGACGATATTAAATGATGCACAGTCTCAATAGAATCTTGTATACTTTTATGCATCGGTGCATGAAAAAATGCAACTTCATCCTTTGTTTAACTAGAACTGTACAATTTCGATTGCAGCTTTCAAATTTTATAAAAATTGTTAAAAACTTTCAAACAGTATTTTAACCCTTACAAAATGTATCAAGGTACTTGGCACGCCTTAACTTGTTATTTTATTTAACGGTTAAAAGTTGCCTCCTCTAAAAGTGTGAAATTGTATTGCGCGTCTGTTTTTCTCACTGAGCCTCTCAACATAATAACTAAGCCTGTTAGGCCAGTTACCCCGCGTTCATTTCGTCGTTTCTTCGACGATAACCGGCCCGCATAAATGCTAATTCGAACCCCGTCCCTTGATCTTGCTCGTGTCTCGAGAAACCCAATTTCGCGGCTCGCGATTACTACCGTTTCCAAGCTGGTTTTTCCACGCGTTCTAAAGATCATTACCAATTAGCGGTCCCATTGCCGGCGATTCGATTAGAGTCCTGGAATGTCGCCGCGAAACGACCGCCAAGTTTTTTTTTCCCCTTCTCGAGTTGCCCCCGATTGCGGGCAGAAAATTAGCTGCGCTTTTAGGCGATCGGTACTCGCTTCGCGTAACTTCGTTACACCTCGGATCTTTATGCAAATTTATATTTTTAGGGAAATCGATCGACACGGTAATTTGTTTCTGTGCTATTAGTGTTTCTCGATCGAACACCACGTTCATATTTATTGTTAAAAATACCATTAACATTACATATATATAACTATAGTTTATATAACTTATAGTTTATATATAACTATAGTTTATATAACTTATAGTTTATATATAACTATAGTTATATACTGTTGTATGCCAACGTAATCATTAGTACTATATTATTTTTAGTTAAGACAACGCGGCCTTCTCATCCTCCTTCAAACACGATAAACCAAACCCCAGCAGCAAACATTCCAAAATCCTTCGATAGCTGATGATTTCATCCTAGTTAGCCACCTCCGAACCTCGATCCTGCTACCTCATCCCTTACTGACCATCGAATCCCAAGATAACCCCTACCTCTCTATTTTCCGAGTCTCCAAAATCACAGTTTTTCCCTTGACACGCCAGAACAGTCCGGACCGTCTTAGGACGCGCAACTACACTCGTAAAACGCGAATACACTCTGGTATACGTTAAACTTCGTCTTTATTTCGCTCGACGTTGTAACTTATTATATATAATAAACTGACAACCTCAGCGGAATACAACAATACATATAACTATATGTTATTTAATTGATTTATCGATATTATTTTCTCATCAACTCTATATAACCAAAATCAATGCTACTGGAATTGTTGTATTTACCAAGCAAACTCAGATACCATTGTAGCCCAAAGTTACCTGTTTCTTAATATTATCAGTCTTGGCATGGTTCAGGGCCCTGACGATGTTCACCCTGAAGCTCTCTTCAGACAAAGTGTGCTCCTCTCTCGGTTTGAAGCAGTTCGAACAGAGTTCCTTCTTCCAGGCGTTCTGCACGAAGCGATTGCATTGTGCGGACATCGTTGCTTCACTGCAGCGACAGCGAAAGTCCCGTTACATCATCACCCTGAAAGGAAAGAAGCGAAATAGTAATCGTCCAATTCTTAACCCGCCGCGGCGCGGCGGTGAACGGTGGAGTTTCGTGGCGCACGTGTACAACATCGCGCATGAGAGAACCCGCTCCTCCTACACGACTCCGCACGTTCTACGTACTCCGGAGAGGCATTACTCCAAATATACACGGTGTTCCTACTAGAATACTCACCGAACGCTAACCTAAGCTAGGCTTCCACGAGCTAAAGATACCTGAACTTGCCCCATTCGCTTTAATTAGCGAATTACCCTCGCCATGGCGTTGCAAAAGTGCATAGTTTGCCATGAGATTTCGCTTGGGACCGCGTTCAATTGCACCTTGGATTCTCTGGTCGTTTAATTTTCGCGCAATCGTGATTTCGTACATTCGTTCTGTATTTTTAATTAGGATTCGCGCGCGATAATGGGAACGGTTTTGCGTTTATTATAAGAAACGATCTGTTATATTGTAATAGTACGTTATTATACTCAATATATATATATCGTAATATAAATATACAATATTGTATATACAATATATATTATAATATATGTGTACAATATTATTATACAATATACATTATAATATATAGCTACAATACATATTATGATATGTATATATTCAATATCATAGATACATTATATATTATAATATATATATAGAATATTGTATATACAATATACATTATAATATATATATACAATATTCTCTATGCAATATACATTATAATATATATATGCAATATTCTCTATGCAATATATATTATAATATACATACAATATTCTCTATGCAATGTATATTATAATATACATACAATATTCTCTATGCAATATATATTATAATATATGTATAATATTCCTTATGCAATATATATTATAATATATGTATACAATATTCTATATATTATAATATATGTATACAATATTCTATATATAAAGTATATATTCTACCATATATACAATATTATATGTACAATATACATTGTAATATATATACAATATTGTATATACAATATATATTATAATATATATATATACAGTATTGTCTATACAATATACATTATAATATATATACAATTTTGTATATACAATATACATTACATTATAATATATATATACAATATTCTTTATGCAATATATATTATAATATACATACAATATTCTCTATGCAATATATATTATAATATATGTATACAATATTCTATATATAAAGTATATATTCTACCATATATACAATATTGTATGTAGAATATACATTGTAATATATATACAATATTGTATATACAATATATATTATAATATATATACAATTTTGTATATACAATATACGTTACATTATAATATATATATACAATATTCCTTATGCAATATATATTATAATATATGTATACAATATTCTATATATAAAGTATATATTCTACCATATATACAATATTGTATGTACAATATACATTGTAATATATATACAATATTGTATATACAATATACATTATAATATATATACAATTTTGTATATACAATATTGTATATACAATATACATTATAATATATATATGCAATATTCTCTATGCAATATATATTATAATATACATACAATATTCTCTGTGCAATATATATTATAATATATGTATACAATATTCTATATATAAAACGTATATTCTACCATACATACAATATTGTATATACAATATACGTTACATTATAATATATATATACAATATTCTCTATGCAATATATATTATAATATATGTATACAATATTCTCTATGCAATATATATTATAATATATGTATACAATATTCTATATATAAAATATATATAATCTACCATATATACAATATTTTATATACAATATGCATTATAATATATACACAATTTTGTATATATAATATACAATATAATATATATACAATTTTGTATGTACAATATGCATTATAATATATATATACAATATTCTCTATGCTGTATATATTATAATATATATACAATATTCCTTATGCAATATATATTATAATATACGTACACAATATTCTATATATCAAACATATATTCCACCATATATATTCAATATTGTATATACAACATATATTATAACGTATATATACAATATTGTATATACAACATATATTATAACATCTATATACAACATTGTATATACAACATATATTATAACACATATATACAATATTGTATATACAACATATATTATAACCCATATATATACAACATTGTATATACAACATATATTACAACATATGTATGCATAAGTGCTAAGATACGTATTTCATTTTTACCATACGACATTGACGAACCGTCTTTATAAATAGTACAGCGAATTCAATGCACAGATTAGAATATTAAAATGTCACCGGTTAGAGGGCAGTGATACGGCAAAGTGTAGTAAAGGCAGTAACTTTTCGAGGGCACAGTTGAAACGCAATCTCGCGATGCACCTCGAGGGTGGGATAAAAAGATAATTAAACGGCGGGTTCTTTTTGCCGCATACACTTACGGTAGAGGAAAAATGTTGGCGATGTTCGGTGAAGTTTAATGAAGAACGCGGCTATAAATTGCCCGCCGTAGCGATGCTTTATTGTTAACGTCGCTTCATTGCAACAAAGTTTGATCAGAGAATGAGTTGAATAAATTATCCGGTCCTCGGAAGCGGAACGAGTTTAATCGTGAATATTCCACGAGCTTCTTACACGCGATGCTTCATTTTGCGAAAGATATAAGTTATCCTCGCCCTTCGTTAACCACCCTCTCGAGCTTTCTTTTTATTCCCATCGTCCCTGCTTTCGTGTTTCTTCCTCGCCAACATTCAAGATTGAAACGCGACAAATTCCCCTTCCTTTCGTAAGGCAAAACTATTCGAGTCGCGAGCTTTTTGCTTCGGGATAGTGCTAATATAATTTTATTTCGGAATGTAGAAGATGGATAAAATCTTCTAATTGCACCGCCATTGTTGTAGCAGTCTGGTTTAAATTATATAATAATTCGATTCGAATACATTTCCGAATGCAAAATCAGATAATTTATATTGAAGAATTTATCGAGAGATTTTAGTTACCTTTAGATGTAATTTTATTTTACAATATAACGAATGAAACAGTAAAACTTTTTAACGATATTACGATTGTTATAATGACTCTGCGATGTTCAGAAATAATTGCATTTTTACATATTATTAGTAGGAAAATGACACAATTTGTATTACAAAATTTAAGCGGATTAAACTCCTTTCAAATATTGATATTTTTATTTAAAAGTGCAAAGGTGTAAAAGACAGATCAAATTTTCCGACATCGGTATCGTTATAGTAGCTTCGTTAATTGCTACGAAATAGAAAAGTAACGATTTCGACTTGACAAAGACGCCAAGAGTTCAAAGATAAAGGCTCCGAATTCATTTTCGAATGCTACGAGTTTTCCAACTATTCGCAATCTCACGATCAGTCGAAATAAAATCTACCGACTTCGTTATTGTCAGCCCGGATAAAGGCAGCCGTCGCCCAGCGTCGAGAAACGCCGAGAAACGGAAACGAAAAGGTGCAAAGTAGTTGGGAAATTTCGCAGTTGAGAAATTGTAAAAAGAAGCGCCAACTATTGGCGCGACGAGTTTTCGAAAATTTTCCGTACGCGATGGTCACGTTCGACCAGCCTTCCAAAGGAGCTTGAAATTCACGAGATCCGGCAAACTTCTTCCTCGCGATTTTTATTCTCTCGCGTGAACTTCGCCCTCGAAACTTTCTCAACCGGAACTTCGTTCCTCGCGGGAGATCATAGGAAAAATGAGACCGCCATAGGCGAACGAATAGTGCAACTCTCGTTTGATAAACGTTAACTCTTTCGATTCCACGGGAACTTCTGTTAACCCTTTTCACTCGGCAGCATTTTCGAGAACGTTGAATTCCACCGACGCGACTTGTGGCGATTAAAAAGCGAATTTTCGATATCGAAAAATACAATTACTTACTTGCTATGGATACGAAACGTTAGATTATTATTTATACATTGATATATTAATGTATGATGTACATTTTGTAAGGTTTTAACGTGCGATTGAGATTACACGGAAACGTTTATAATCCAATAGAAGTAAATTTCTATTCATTCCATCGATAGAGGATCGTATGAAATTTGCACGAATGCAACCGCGTAAATGTATACAATTTTCGTGAATAATTATGAACAGAAAACCTTTTTTAAAGCACTTGGGTAGTTTTAACGTTAAGAATAATAGATTACTGATACGCCTAACCATTGCAAATGGTAGAGACGATTAAATGCTAGGATGATAATCGATAATAAATGCTAGGAAATTAGAACGTTAGTCGTATTAATCATGATCGACGCTGTATAGAATCCCTCGCACATTATAGCAAAGGTATAGCATTGATAACGATAATGAATTACTTATCGGTTCGCCTAACATAATTGCAAACGCTAGAAACGATTGAATGCTACGATTAAGATATTAGCTGCATTAATTATGAGAGACGCTGTATACAATCCCTCGCAATACTATAGCGAAACTATAGCACGTACAGCAATAATGAATTACTTATCGGTTCACCTAGTAATCGCAAAATGCTTTGAAACGATCGAATGCTACGATTAGGATATCATTCGTATTAATTATGATTATGCAGCGAATTTTTGTGCAACTGAAACGTATTCAAATATTTGAATTAATATATAATACTATAAGAAATACGTAATTTTATATACGATATATTTAAAATTATGCGGAGTATATGCACGCATTACATACACATTATATTTATATCTACAAAAATTCAATATTTGTAATGCAAGTAGGTGCAAAAATATTTGGCCACTTTAAGTATTCGATAAACTTTATAACGCGTAACGTGTAAACTTTATAACGTGTAATTGTATTACGTTTGCGAAGAAAAGGATAATCCAAAATTTATTTTCAAAATCTATGAAGGTGCTACTTTAACCCTTTGCACTCGAAACTTCTCGAATAATATGCGATCTTTTATTAAATTCAACGCGCTTTAGCGTGAATTTATTTGCCTTCACATTTTCGGGAGAAATGAGAATGAAATTGGTTAAAATGGATGCAAAACCTTTGAGATACGTTACGTATGTTGCTATATAACAAAGCCAACGGTGTACAAGAAGTTAATAAGAGTACGAAATATTACTTTGAAATGCACGTTAGAAAATAAAGAAACAACGAGTGAATGAAAAGATTCTTAACACTAAGTTAACTAATTAATTTTATTCTTAAAGTTACTCAAATCACAAGTTTGATTGATGCAACAATATAAATGCATATTAAAATTCATTCAACCTTTCTTCGTCTTTTTAATTACGTGTATTTACGTATAATACTGTTATACTTTATGGAACTAGTAAAATTACACTGTTAATATCCACAAATCTAACATTAAACACGTCCAAGTAACCAAATACTTTCGTAACAAAACGAATACGTAATACGAAAACTGTGTACTCGCATAAAATTTCGCAGTCTAATTATGTTCGACATTATTTAATTTATTTCACGTTTCAACGGAATAAATCCTTTGTTACAAAAACAAAAAAAAAACGGTACACGAGTAAGGTAACAAGAAAAAGTTATATAAAAAATTAATATACTTAATATACTATGAGGAGGAGTTACGCACCGCGATAATTGCAGAGTCTTTAAATGAAGAAATAGAGTTATCGAAATTAGATTATACTGTATAAAGGGTTATCCAAAAGTACCTTTAGGATGTATGAATGAGAATATCTGCGAAACGCCATTTGTTTGTTAGTAAAATAGAGGTGAAAAGAATACAAATTGAAACGAGAACGAACGAAGATAATAGAAATAAAAAAGCAGTTAGAAAAAAGTAAAGCAGGAAGGGAAAGAAAAAAGAAGTGAAAGTAGATGTGTTCCTATAGTCTATTTTGGATAACCCTTAACAATCCCACGCACGCTATACTTAGCGAAGCTATGGCATGGACGAAAATAGCAGTGAATTACTTATCAGTGCCCCTATTAATCGTAAATGGTAGAAACGATTGAATGCTACGATTACGATATTAGTCGCATTAATTATGAGCGACGTTGTGTGCAATCCGTTGCATGGCACAGCGAAACTATAGCATCGACAAGGTTAATCCGAGCGAGAGTATGCTTTCCTGTCGACAGCGGCCACCGTGAACGCAATCAGGACAATTGACCCGAGCTGGCCGCTCGACTGAATAATTGCCCCGCTTCCGGTCCCGCTTTTATCCGCCGGTATTGGTCGACCCTCGACATTAGCCAACGATACCTCACCGCTATCGTCATCGTGACGCCCCATCGCCTGGGAAGATGTTCTCCAAAGATCCCTCGTCGTTCGAAGGCAACCCACGAATCATGCAAACGAAACCGAAACATGCTCGTGCTTATGCAAACTTTGCTTCCGCGATGCAAATCAGTAGAAGGTTTCACAGTGCCGATCAAAACTAGGGACGAACGATTCCGATTGTGAGTCGATTATCGATTTTTTTGAATCGATTCTTGGATATTGGATTTCGTTAGATGTGAATTGATCTTCGATTCAAAGTCGCCATAATGTTTACATAATTTAACCTTTTCAAATTTATTGGGAATTGTTCCATATCGAGTGTCCACTTAAAATCGTCAAGAAATTGGTGAAGAAAGGCAATGTCTTTTCGCGAGGCAAACTTATCAATGAACACGTATGGAAAATTGATGAACCTTGACTGGAATATTATATCTGATGTTGGATTTCATCTTGGATTATATTTGATGTTCTTTATTACTACTATTGCTAGTCCTACTATTACTTATTATAGTTTCCAAAATGAATTTACCAATGATCATGAATGGAACAGAAAAATTCCTAAGAAGATTGATTTTATGGAACGAGAGATTATAAAGTTACCTAATAGATAGTAAAACATTGTCAGAAACAATACAAAACGCGCGACATTATTCAATAAAGTGGCAATTATACCAAAGTACCTAATACATAAACTGCTCAGTACTGGAAAACCTTTTACACGCGTTCCCGTTTAAAAATAACAAAACGATTCGAACGATGAAACGAAATATTAACCAGAGAAATTTCTACGGAACCTATTTATTCGTTAGTTAAACGAAAGTTTCTGCATTATTCTCCTGGTCGCGGCGTACGACAAACGACCACGCGACTCGCGACCAAACGTAAACATTGATTAAGTTCCATCCTTCCCCTTTTTTTCGCCGCATCGCGACGAACAAACGATTCTCGAACGCTGATCAATCGTTTCGTTTTCTCCCTCGACGATAATTCGGAACGGATATTTAAACCACACTCAAGCTCCGGTGGTAACCTTGAACACTCGTTCGAACGTTCGTTTCGCTTGCAAAAGTGGACGTCGATCAATCCGGAAACAGCTTACCGCTACTCTAATAGCTGCTGCTGCTACTGCTGCTGCTGCTGCTGCAGGGACGGCGGAGAAAAAGAGAAATCAAGGTCGGCTTCTATGACTGGCCGGTTATGTCACGGGTTCCACTGGAATCGCGTGTTACGCTGGACGAGTTCCCCGCCGCGGAATTCAACGAGGATTCCGCAAACTGGTTCCCACGACCAGTCTTCTAATCCCGAAGGATGAACGACGACGACGACGGGCAAATGCGCGGACGAGATACGTCAAGGACAAAGAACCGTAGTGACACCGCGGCGTATTAACATGCACGAGAGCTGCAAGCAACCTGGCCAGGAATAAAGTACCGTTTCCAATCTCGATGATCCGTTACATCCCCTGCGTTCCACGCGCCGTGGAATCCCGTCCGCGAGCAATTCATTGCGTGACCACTTTCGTGTCCACCGATAGCTTTCGTTGGAAATTGCTTCCGGACCATCTTTCCACCGATATCTGTATCTATTTTAACCGGGCTCGTTTAGAAACGTAGCATGCAAATCGGAAAGGCGAGACTAAACGCGGTTCTGAAAAGATAAGGGTGGAATAATAATGGAAGATATCGCGGAAGACGCGGTATGCAGATTAAGTTGGTTGAATAATACGTGGATACAATTTTGTTCAACTGAGATTTGAAAACTTTAATGTTGTTGGTTATTGGTATAAAGATTAATATGATCGCAGAAGTTATTGGCGGATAAGTGATCAATATTATTAGATTCTTTGAAAATAAGTTTTGGTTAGGTTCCGGTAAATATGTTGGGGTTTGGATTAGGTTTGGTTTGTAGTTTAGTACTTAGAGCTTTGTGTACTCTAAATATTTAACCCTTTGCGGACAAGCGTCGACAAATAGCCGCCGAAACTTTTTCGATTCTATGGATAAATGTCGGTTTTCAAAGCAGCAAATTTTGATTAGTGACACTAATATGCACTTTCGATAATAATTCAGCGAAAATTCGTTTAACGTTATTAAATATGTCCGTGATAGATTTATAATCGAGTGGAAATTTGTTACGTATTATTTTTTCTCGTCCGGAAAGGGTTAATTTGCGTTTGTCATGCAGCATATCATTTTAAAGCATAAATGCTGTATTATAATTCAATGGTAATGCTTTTGTTTATTCTACAAAGATGAACATAATAGCAAAAGCAGTAAACTTTTTTATTTATTTATAGTAGCAAAAGTAGTAAACTTTTTCTTTGCATGTATTTAAAGTGGAAAAAACAGCCATTACTAATTGCCATTAAATATGATAGAATGAAAAGATTCGTCGAAAATTATCCGGATACAGTAGTTCGAATACTTGCACACAAGTTAAGCGTAAGTAAAACAGTTAGTCACCAATTATCTAACAAAAGAAAAATTGAGAAAGTAAAGAAACCGTAAGAGCTGCAATTTACTTCCGGACAACGTAACATATTACTAAAAGTAGAGTATTAATAAAAGAAAGATCAGGTATACAATACTTGACTTGCCTAACTCTCCAGAAAATGTTAAGATCCCTATTTTAAACACTAAATCTTCGAGAAATCCTCAACATCCGGAAAAGTACGGTTATACCAGTAGATACTTCATAAGACAATCAAATCATCAATCCTTAAATTGCTCTCACTCCAATCGCGTTCCCAATTTTCCAAAACATTTCCAACCTCCGAAACAAGTACAAAAGAACGATATATCCAAATATTTATAAATTTAAGTTTCAATTCCCAGCGAAACATTTAAAAGCTACTTTCCAGCAACGCTGAGAACTTTTCCAAAAGAACAAAGCGTATGATTCAACCAAATGGAATCTGGAAGACCTCAGCGGAGTTAAAAGTGGAACAAAAGAGTCGTTATCTATCGAAGAATAGAACGATACGTAGCTTCCCTAGATCGGCCGAAAATATTTGCAATCGCAAAAAGTATAATCGTTTAAACCGTCCCCGATAAGTTATCCGCGACTGAGACATAGGGTGTAGCGTTCGTAAAATCGTAACAGCCTCGTTTAATCGGTTTCAAGGAAATTTTTGCCCCGTCACCGTTTATTCCGTCCGATGGAGGCTGCTGCATTTGCCGTCGGGGGGTTGGAAGAAAAATTGAAGATGACGGGGACAGGTTACGCGTTCCTGGCTTGAAAAGACTTGGATTATTTTCCCGCTGAACGATCAGCTAGGTTCCGTTGCAGCCTGTCAATTGCAGCGAATTAATGACGCGTGCAGGAGGCTGCGTTTCGAGCGCCTGTTCCTCTCAAGATCACGTTCAAGATCGAGTTCCAACGGTGTTCACGGATGTTCGCTTAACTATCACGTGGACAGTTGAACATGCCGCTGCCATCATCTTTTCTACTTTGGGAAATAAGAGGGATCCTAATGGTATCCAACATCACAGGAGCCTTATAGGTCCCCGAGGTTACTGCGGTCTTCCGTAATTCTCGAATCCCGAACGAAATTGAATTTCGCACGGCTTGCCAGCCGACTCGAATAGAGGTAACCCGTCGGCGTTATTTATTAACGTTGTTAACGTGATTAATATTCGATTCGGCGAGTCAGGGGTCAGGGAACCAGCGGAAAGTAATATGGCACGTGCAATTTTGTCCGGATTTATTTCGCGAGGTAAGAATTAGAATCGATAGATGGCAACTTTGATTATGGTAGAGGCTGGTACTTGCTGAGGTACTTTCTTTTATCTATTAACAAATTATTTACCGGGAGCCAATGAATAGGCTTTTCCTATAAATAGTATAAATCCCTATAAATCGTCCTTTTGCTCTCTGTATTATCAATAATAATTCAACCAGTAGACAAAATGATGCTTTAAATCTTTATTTTACATCATATGTAGCTACAAAATTAAAACCATACGGTATTACCTAATTCTAAGCTTAAATTGACCAGTCTTTTATCTATCTTAATTTCTAATCGGTAGATAATGTTGTGGCGGCTCTCCTGCACCCACCACTAGAGGGACATACGAAATAGGCTTTATCGAAAGTACTCGCTCCAACTACCTCGTCCATATATATACTGCCTTTAACCTTCCTTCCAATAACCCAAGTATAAGGCAGGGCCTGCTAGGTAGCCTTACTGATGAGTCCACTAGCAGGCCCAGGACGAAACGCAACACCCTTCCTTTTTCCTAGCCTATCCCCTGTCCACAGCTCAACAATGTGTTAATTTATATTTCAAGAGACAAGAAGGTACTCAAAATACAAAGGGAAAACTTGAACAAAATGGGGTGGATTGACAAAACGACATAGATTTGCTTTTACTTTTTAACAGAAATGTCGTACCGTTTTTAATCGTTCACTGTATGCTCGTGTTACGTACACAAAATATTTCTACTGTTACCAATAAAACGTCAACCCATGTGAAAGCTATAAAATTTGCAAGTAGGATTAAAATTAAAGTTTATTAAAAAGTACAGGCTATTTTTATCGTAAGTATATTACGGGTTAATAAAAACGAACCTCGTCTATGATCATCGAGAATTCCTTCAATGTAAAGAATCCATAGCGAAAGGGTTAATTGCACGAGAACGTTAAAATCGAATGGAACGCCGGAGGAGAATGATCTTTCTATGTAAATAATTTTACGCGTCGTATATCTTCTGGAATGGCCTGTAATTCGTAAGAGGATGACGAATAAGAGAAAGTAGAAGAGAACGATGTTGGTTTTCGGATGGAGGAATCCGAAGGAACTTTTTTACGGGTCCCATATAACGAGGCCTCTCTGGCGTGGCCCGTAAACAGGTTCGTGAATCGATCTCCACACGAACTCTATCCTCGCCATGGACGGGGTCGTCGACCCTCTCGAGTCAAAATCATTTCAAATTCTTGGCGCGCTACTTGCGCCTGGATGAAACACGGTCTCGTTCATTGCCACGCTGCCAACTATAGAACCAAGACGCACCAAGAGCCGAGCTCGAATTTGCAAACAAAACCTGTATACTCATCCGTCGCGCCTATTATGCATGAGGGATAACGCATTCCTTCCATCCTCCGATCGTGATGGATTCCTCGCAAAAAAGGGCTCTCAATTGTCGAAGAGAAGAATAAGCGACGAATAATTCTTCTTAACCATTTCGCTACTGACGCATTGGAACCGAAGGCTAAAAGCGTATGCGATGATAACGATTATTCATATGAAAATGACATAGGTATAAATGTTGTACCCTACCGTAATATTGACGTACGAACGATTCCAGAAATTCCAATGCGTTGTAGAAAAAAAATATACGTATGTTTTTTAACAGATGTCAGTCCAAATTGTTGGAAACGTATATATACGTCGATTTTGACGAAAGAGTTAAAGGGAGATGCAAAGGTGTAGCAAGATTATGGTAGGATTAAATCATTGACTAACTAAAGGATAAGAAATTCATAGGAAACATCATAAATTACAAACTAAAATTCTGATTGTGTAAAAAAGTAGAAGTTTTTTTACGCCCCTTGCGATGTAGAATGGTTATTTTAAGAGTTACATTCAATCCGACTGTCAAAATTGATAAAGTTAACCCTCTATCCATGTATTTAAATGTGTTGAATTTTATCTCATTAGCATACCATCGTATAATTCCCATTTCCTAGAACCCGTACGAACCTATACGAGAGCTGATGCAAGAGCTTCAACTTAAACGAACATAGTTCCACTTTTAGGTTCTTCGTAACCAGTTGTTCGGAATAAAAGTTCTTCGTAACAGTTTCGACCGCAACTTTTACATCTATAACGGTTTTTAGATAGTTAATTTCACCCTGGCCTGAAGTAACCAGTTACAGATTAAACCCAAAGCATCGAGTTCTCCGATGAAACAGAAGAATTACGTACTCGGGAGTAGATGTAGGAAATCCCTATGAAAATTCGCGCTGAACACGTTACACTGTGTATCTGGATGCTATTCAGGGAAATCGCGGAAAGAATCGCCGAGAGGGTGGAATATGGTAAACACGCTTCTGGATCGCTGTTGGTTGCACGTGAATACGCAGATACAGCTATCTCTCGTTTGTAAAACTTCACGCTTCCGTACTTTGACCGGAGCATGATTTACGGAGCAGTCTTTCTCTTTGATGTCGAGAGACGCGACGCGACGCGTTTGGCCCCTTCTACTATGTACTACCAGGCCTCTCCTTTTCTTCGTCTCGGGCACAAAGTCAGAAAGGCAGACCTTGCCGAGGCATTCCATAAAGGTGACGCGGCCCAGAGCCAAGCCAAGGAAACGAACTCGATCGACGTCGTTGCTGCTGTTGTATTGTTCCCAGCCACCGTCCCCTTTACACTGTCGACTCCATTCAAAAATAATCGCCGATGTGGTAATTTCACAGAAACAGAATAAAACGCAGAAGGACGTAAACAGAGTTTTCTATGTTCTCGTGTGCGCGGGAAAAAATGGCCTCTGACTTTCTGTCCAGTGGGTGAACTTTGCGACAAGCGGAGTAGATAATATCTGGTTGCTCTGAAAGTTCTTTTAACGATAAAATCCGCTCCTTGTCCTACGATTATTTTATCGTCGATGTATGCCAACGATTTCATATCATGTCGAGTATAATTTATTTGTATATTATGGACAATATGTGTTTAGTAATCTTCAGTCTTGTGACACAGAGCCAGAATTGGAATTCAAGTTATGTTTCGCCCTTACTACTATGCATTTTGTTGAATGCGAGCCCTCATTCGTGGCACGAATACGATTCGTTGTTTCATGTCAAAGGGTTAAAAAGTCTAGAGTCATTCTGTTCGTAACACTTTGCTCCGTTTTTCCAAACACTTTCAACGATATTTTTTTCAAAGTCTCTCGATGTCATTTTGCCTATCAAAGTAACACATGTAGAAAGGAACTTTTGAGACAACCTAATAAATATAATAATAGAATTATTAAAATAGAATAATTACACTATTATTATATGCAATAATAGAATTCAAATAATGATGGTCATTTTACGAGAAAAGACAAATCGCAAATGCGCAAAGGCTTAGACAAAGTTTCTATGTTTGGAAGGAGGCAAAAATGGCTGCTAATTTTGTTTCCACAGAAGAAGAACAACAATAGAAGCAAAATAATTTTTGTTGGTTGTATTAGCACGTTTTATTATCGATTTGACGCGGTGCGAGTTTGCAAATGGTGGATATTTATGCGTGCGTTGTAAGCCTGATTTATGGCGACCTTCGCGAGGAACGTAAAAACGTGCGGCTGCAAAATTCGAGTAAAATGCGGCAGTGGAGAGGCGTTGCGTGGTTGGGCGATCAATTTTACGTAGTCAAGTTTCGTGAGAGTTACACCCAAACAGTGTTTCCCTTCTCACGGCAATAAGAGATGGCAGCGCGTCGAGACAAAACAAATTGTTGTTTGCCTCCCTGCATTCGCGTACCCTTTGCTGACGGTACAGAAGATCCGTTAAACAAGTCTCCTAACCTTTAACCCTTTCGCTACCAACACCTTAGAACCGAAAACTAAAAGCGTATTAGATTGAGGTAACATTTGTTAATATAGAAACAAAGTGGGTATAAACATTTCGATACTTTGCGCGACTAATTGTATCGTGATATTGATACCAGAAATTTTATCGTGTTATAGAGAAAAAACATATAAAAAACATAGTTTTTAACAAATCGTGTTCAAGACGTTTATATACGTCCATAGTAGTGAAAGGGTTAACTATTGGCTCTGAATCTGAGAAACTACGCGTGATACGTTTACACGTATTACAAACACACGTTGTTCTTTTCTTTTTTTCATCGTAATAGATTGTTGCATACAAAACAGCCAATTTTATGCAGTTCGAAGTCTTTTAGTCGTCAGTTGATTAAAAATTGTATTAAATGATACTTATTTTACACAAATATAAAACTCGAAGCTCGCTGAATTTAATATTCATGATAAATAGTCTGTTGTTTAGAAAAGAAATGGCAAATAATAAGAATAAAACAAACCACGAGTAAAAGCATACTTGAACAGCTAAATTAAAACGTACCGATCACTAGTCACCATTTATAAAATTAAGGATAATTAATATAGTATAAGTGATAGTAAAGCAAGTAAAAAAAAGTATAGTATAATTAATATATTGCGGCAGGAACGTATCGAATGACCTAACAGATTCGAAGCCAGCAGCTGTCTATTACTATATTACCGCAAAAACTGCGCGAACTGTTACACACAATTGTATAATATTTGTTAAACGTTCCACGATGGTCGGAGGTACAGTTATCCGCAAGCAATCATTAGCTACACGCCACGAAAGGGATCGAGTGTTAACGTTCCATTAATTACGAGCCGCTTTGGAAAGAAACCAGCGAGTTAATACGTGCCTGAAAATCTTCCCCGTAATTATTACCAGCCTGTCGGTTATCATCATTAAACTCGTTCGTACTTAACTCTTCATACGCGCGCGCGCGCTCGAATCTTTAGCCAAACAAGAACGAAATTTTTCAACCTCTTTCGTCCCGTCCAAAGAAGCGTTCAAATGTCGTGCGGTAAAAAGACGAAGGAAGAAAAAAAACTTGCACGAGTCTAATGTTAATTGCTCCCCACCATCGATCAGCCAACATTCACAGTCATTCTCGTGCCTTGCGTTACTCAAACCGATGACTCATTAATTGCCAAGCGTGCCGGAGACCAACTTTTCCGAGCCTCCGCGCGAGAGATTCTCGGAGTGCCGTTAGCCGGCGAACAAAAAAATCTCCTGCCGGAATCGAAAATTTCCACGCCGCGGCGTCCAAAATTCGACGAATGGAATTACATTCGCGGCTCTTTTTCTAGCGCGCGACGATCATCGTTTAAATTAGTTCGCCTCGGCGAATTAAAATGGCCCGATGAATAACGGCACCGACGTCTGAGAATTCGCGAACAGAGCGCGTCGAGGCAACAGGAAACTCGTGGAAAGAAGAGATCCCTGGCGGAGAGGAACGACGCGAGGTGATTTAAAAAAGAAGATAACAGGATTCCCGTGAAAGAGTCCCTGCTGGAAGCTTATTAGCCATTTCAGATTCACGGCTGTTCCACGAGATCGGTGATCTTGCATCTGGGACGGATTTATCGCTCGGCTGTGGCGCCGCTCCTGCGGGAATAAGGAGCGACGAAGATTTATTCGGTTTTGTGGAGGCAGAAAAAAAAAAAATTACGGTCCGGGCGTTATTCCACGAATCGAGAGAGAGAGCCTCTTGCGGAGCACGTCGAACGATACAATTGAGCGGTTCCTAACAAAAGCAACCCTTGTCAAAGCTTAGAATTTTAGTCGCGTGATCCGCAATTTCGTGATTTAGGAGAAGATTTTAGCGTAGCAGGTTCAAAGAATTGGTTTCTCGTTTTTTTTTGCATAAATAAATCAATAGTACAGTGCGTCGAAAATGTAGCTGTACATTTTTTAATCATATCTTTGTGCGATTTATTCGTTAACGAAAACATAACATTATTCAAGGATGAAATGTTGAAACTGTTTAATGTAGCAGAAAAATGTCGGGAAAAGTAAACGACGCATTGTTTAACCCTTTGAGTGCGATACTCTTTAGATCTATAGATACCTCGCTATGAGATATTAATCAAATCTTGTCTATTGTCGTAACTAATTACAGGAACACGTTAAGTATACGGTCCCATTTTAAACCCTGACAATTTTTACGTTTCATTCAGAACTATGAACCGAATATAAATTGTTTAGCTGGATGCATACATGCATCAATAGCACTCGAAGTGTTAATAAGATTTCCCTTCTATATGTCTTCGAAGTGCGATGAAACTTTTTGGCCAACCTAATAAAATACGCTAAAAATACATCCATCGAATAAAAATAAAACAGTCCACGATATTATTTCGCTTTTCCGTGAAGAAATAAAATTTGACCAAAGTTGTTCTCGTTACGGAACCCTTCGATTCTGCTCGATCAAGGATAACCCGCGATCTTTTGTTGTCTCGTGAATGAAACCGCGAAGCCTTGGCACACTTGAATGGTCAATTAATCGGTGGAATTAAACGTGATTGTGTGTTTCATCGTGATGCATTTAGATCGATAAAAGAGCGAAGGAGGGGGGAGGAGGGAATAGGAATAAGTGTGTCGGAATTGTGGACAACTATCGAACACAATCGGACACAAAAGGTTCGCTTGTCTCTGACATTTTTCAATCACGAATCGCCCAAAATTTCTACAAACGACTATCACAATGGATGCCGGGGGAAAAGTGGGAGAGGTTCCGTATGCAAACGGGGAAATTATATGGACGATCAATTGCTTTCCGTCTATTGAAACTCGTTTCCGATGAAATTAAAATAGAAACGCGCGGGGAACTTTCGCCCCCGACTCGATTGATTGCTCGCGATTAATTACCGATACTCGCGCGGCGACGAGTTTTTAGTTAAAATATACGCGCGATGAGAACGGAGAAGCGGATCAACGCACGCTGCGAACAGAGGGAATTATCTTTCATCGTAACCAATTAACCAGACGGATTCTCTTATCGAGCTGTCAAACGCTTCGACGTGGGAACAAAGAGTCTCCTAGTGCTTTCGTTTTATACTTACGATGCACGCTATGCTTAGAAATTCCACTGGATATAATAATTCACTTTTCGCGTCATGTTGCTGGCGATGCGAGTGAAAGAATGGCTTCGAGTGCAAAGGATGCCGATTTTTTTCTTTAACGTGGTTTATCGCGATTAACCGTCGTGCAAAATCGAAAGGATAATATCCGTGCGTCGATCCGAAATATCGAGGAAAAAGGACATTTTATATGCGTCAGCCTGACGCTAATAGCAGAGGAAATAAACGGCGACTCGAAACGCTGGGACGCGACGATCCTCGTTTGCTTCGAAACGAAGGAACAAAACGGGCCGCAGGCAACGGTTGCGTTCGGCAGGATCGAAAGTGGCCTTTGTGTTGGCTTTCAGACTTTCAGCGATCCGTGAACGCAAGCGTACGGCACGAGATCGTTCCTGCAGCTGGCTGGTTTCAAGGAAAACGCGGCACCGGAGCAGCATCGCGATACAGGATCCTAAAAGCAGATAAGTAGTCGCACGCGCGTAAGAGGATTCGCCCGTGTGGAATTCGCTGCTCCGAGTCGCGTTTGCTACGTTTGACTTTCGTTAGTTACCGTCTGCAACGTCGACCGAATAACCTCTTTATCCTTAACCATTTGCCCTACAACGACGAGCTGTCGCACTCGGTGCTATAAATCACGGCACACGTTCGACGAAAATGCGAAGCATCGAGGGTAAAATTGAACTCGAACTCTTATTTTAACTTTGCGCTGATAAGATTGAAGGTTATTAAACTGACATCGTTATGAAATTAATTCAGTAATTAAGTAATACTAGCGTACGTGCATAATATGCTAATGGTTGGACAAGGAGTTAACCCTTTGCACTCGAAGGCTTTTTTACTGTGGGACACTTTAACAGCTGCAGGTAGATTTATTAGGAAATTGATAATTTTATAAACGAACATACGTATATCAATGAATATGATTGTTGCATTTCGATGTCTAATGTATTTCGCATCCAACAAAATGTAACACTGAATTTCAAGTCTCGCAATCTTCCACGATAGCATCGTAATCAATTTCACTTTTACTTTCTATCGTTATAATTTTTTGCCCTTTTCAATCGATCATTTGATCACCGTCTCCATTACTGTTGCCTGTTTCACTACACTCAAGTACATTATTTGGAATGTCTTCAACTTTGTTTCTAAGCAAACTTTTCTCCACCGTTATCGGAAAAACTATGTTATCGTGTAGAAGTTTCGCCAAATGCAACTGCTTCTAAAGTCTGTCTACGAAGCTTCGTATTCGACCAAACGTATCGTTTAATTCTTGAATAATCTCGATTATGCAAAGGGTTGAAATATAATCCACGCTTCGTTGCGAACTTCCGGATGAAAAATACGTTTCAACCCCGTAGCGCAGAAATTTGCGAAACGCAGCGACGTAATTGCACCACGCGTGCTACTTGAAACGCTCGAGGGTGTAATTTTTCACGGCGTCCCGCAAACACGGCGCGGCCCCCGCCGATTATGGTCGATATTGTCATTGGTAATTGGCTGGACGCGACGCAACGCGATTGCGAGCCGTGGGTTTGCCGATCGCGGAATCATGTACACCCCTAATTCGAAATAACAATTAAGCAATAACGCGCGGCGATTCGCAATTTGTTAGCGTCCATTCGGTGGCAATTTATTCCGCGGCCTCGGGCAGTGTAATCGGTCCTCGGTGTTTCCCCCGCGAGGCTCGTCAACCGTGCACCGCGGAACGATTTCGCGCGTTCCCTTTGCAATCGTCGGCGATGGCTAACGACGGTTGCTTTCTAATTGCCGCTTTTCGGGGATAAAGGACGCCCTGAGACGGAACGGACACTGGATGTGTTATTACGCAATCGGTTAAACCGCTGACACGATTAAAACTGCGTGTTTGCATTAGGCAACTTTTCCATCGAAATTCTCCGTCTAATCGCGGCATTTCTTTTATTCGCGTTAAACGCGTGCGACCGAGCACGTGGCATTCACATTTTAAGGACGCAATAAACAGCACGGGATTTTTTTAAGGGTCTAAATTCGGTTTTCTGGCTAAGATTCGCACAGCAAGATTCTTTCGCTGCATTAAAGGTGACTTTTTTAAAGGATGAAATCTCCGTTTTTAGACTAAAATTTGTCGAATGGATACGCAGTTTAACCTCTCAAATTTTGTAGCGATTTTTTCGATGAAATAGACGTGGATTTTTTTTTAGAAGTGAACTCGGTTTTCAGACTATTTGTCTAATGAATATGCAGTTTAACTCATCAAATTTTGTATATATTTTCTCGATGAAATAAACGTGGATTTTTTTTAAGAAGTGAACTCGGTTTTCAGACTAAAATTTGTCTAATGAATATACAGTTTAACCTCTCAAATTTTGTATCGATTTTTTCGATGAAAAAACGTGGATTCTTTTTAAAGGATAAACTCGAAGAGTTTTCCGACTAAACTTCGTATAATAATGTAAATTTAGTATATTTTCATCAAATTTCGTGTCAATTTAATGGGCAAAGTGACTAAGTTTTATAGCACGAATTGTAATACATAATTTCAATCATGTACCACGAAAAATGGGGGAAACTAAAAAGAAGATGCGACAGAAATGCAAACAATTAATAATAATAGGGTACAATTGCACGAAGAAGTATAAATTTGTATCAGGTGTACCAATGAATAATCTACTTCCGTTGTTAAATTCGGTATTTATTTTTAATAGAGTAAAATACTTGTCTTAAGAATTTCTACTAAAATGGAGGCTCGGTTATTTGACACAATAAATTCATTAAATTTAACATATGCTAGCCAGTTCTGAAAATTGGTTAAACTAAGTATATTAAAAAAAATATTGGCTTAAAAAAGTATTTTGCTGGAAACAATTAGGGGATTATAATTCTGAACAATTCTCATACTTCTACCGATTTCATGAAATGATAAAGTTCTTCGTTGCCGGAAAATCAATAGTGTGACTTTCATCCCTGTTAAAAGTAATCGAGAAAAACTGCTATACTGTCGCGACAGTGTACTACCACGTGAAAACGAGTGTTAATTGTTTCGAACAGCGCGATTTGAGAACAAAGAGCTACCTAACCGTAACCAGCGTAGGAACATTTGCGGACGAAAATCCATTTGCAGGATTAAGTTCGGCCATTTGATTCAAAATTCATTGACTATAAGTGGCTGTATAGTAGGTGAAGCAATTTTAACGAGGTCGTGAAAGTTGTAAAGGGCCAAAGTGCAAATGTTTCGAGGTAATCGAGGAAATTTTAGGCGAAATAAAGGTTTCAACCCCCGCATCAGAACTATATGATGTGAACTCGGTTGGTTTTTCCTTTAGCGGAATGCGTTAGAATTAAAATGACTGTGTTTTACGTGGAAAATGAGTTTCTTTTAGAGCTCCTTTAGTGCAACGCGGCTATCCAAGTGCTTGCGGCCCTGGCCGCGCCTCTTAAGTGGCACTTAGCTAGTTGAGAGCACATTTGACGGCCTCCCTAAAATTGTTCCACCAATTATACACGCATATTCGAATGGCCATAATTAGCTGTTTGTGATTTCTCTAATTACAAGTCGTTTTCTAAACTCATCGGAATCGCCCGATACAAATTTAACGATTATAGCTACTACTTTGAAGTCTTTTAAACTTCATGCGTGTAAGAATTAATTCCTTAATATTAAACGAATGTAAGTGATTATATAGACCGCGGATTCTTATGCATTTATGGAGAATTTAGTGTTACGATATTTAGAGGGAGAAATGGATCCCTATTCAACTCCTATTCTCTTAACCCTTTCGCTACGGCACGTTAAAATTGAAACGCGTTTCGGATACGCGAATTGGGGAATTCTAAATTTTTATTAATTTAGAAACGGCATGTGTGAAAATATTTAGATATTTGGTATTGTTAATTAAAGTGTATTATGTGATAATAATAATGATAGAAATTCAACCGTGACTAAAAAAAAGTGGCAGCTATTTTAATATACGATTATTCTAATTTTCAGGACGTATATATACGTCCTTCATAGCGAAAGGGTTAATTGTGTTTGTAAAAATAAGAGTTTGCGTTAAAATCCACAGTCAAGTGATTATATTCGGTGTAAACAAAAGTTTAGCCTTTATTTTTAACTTTCTTTTATCGCTTTGCGTTCAATATCATCTCTTCTATTTATAAACATTTTTTTATATGTTGAATGTAACGAATTAATTACTAATCCATTAAAAATGTACAACAAAGTCCAATACCCTTATTACTGTCACTTGAAAAGCTCTCATTTAAACAAAAACAATTTTTACGTATATTACCAATTCGATTTGCGTAACGAATAAAAGACGTATAATAAATATATCGCCTTTACCAAATTATAACACGTGCCATACTTTACAATTACATTGGTCACGTTTTAATGTTCAACAGCACATTTACCTCCCACTATTTCGTTTTAAATATCAAGCATAATCGAATATACAATGCCTATGCGTTGTCGCGTAAATCATAATCCAAATTTAGTATCAACATTTGTTTATTTAACCACCATTCTTCGTGCATTACTTTGCTATTGAACAAAATAATTCAAGCGTTCTTTACAGGGACACGGTAATTGGAACGTTTATCCTAATTCCGACCGAATTCTGTAACTGATAACATTTTTTGCCACATGGAAACTGACCAATCTCGTAGCCGGCTGCAAGGGCGCCAAGCGCAAGCTGCAGCTGCACACTTTGCATCGCAGACGGACGAGGGGGTTTGTCGCGGCCTGCGACCGGCTAAATTCCTTCGTGACGCTTCAAGGTGACGCGTTTAGTATGCCGGCATGGTTACCGATGCTTTTATTTAAAAAGCATTTAGCAAGCGAACGGCGACGACGTTCCAGCGCACGTTCGGCCGTTGCACAAAACGGAATGCCTGCAACCGCGGACGATGCAAGAATATTTGTCGGCAATTCGTGGTACGAGATTTCGTTGGGTTTAATGTTATACTAGGTCGCATTTTGCACACAATCAACGCGATTACCGCCGCCAGGATTATGGCGCAATTGTACGTACACGCGTCCTTGCCCGAGAATTCGTTATTAGTAGACCGCGGATGTTTCCATGCAAATTCGCAGTTTTGTCGGCGTAATTAAAGAATTGGGGCTTGATAATGTTCTGCTGTATATCTCGGATATTTTTGCGTACTCTACGTATACTGTAATTTGTTGCAGATTTAAGTTTCCTATAATTGGGTAGAAATCCCCAGTTTTCATTTACATATGTGTACAATTTCTTTTAGAGGATTTGTTCGTTGACAGAGATGAAAAGTCTCATGGAACTGAATAATGAGATTGCTTAATATGGCGAAAGGTTGCTGAAACAAATTTGTAATACATCGTCTAACAAAGTTTTACATTTTATACGATAAAATTCTAACTTAACACGTTAGCGAATTACTGATTTCATATCGTGTCACGTACAAATCATTCGAATATTGCAAGCGATATTTATCGAGTAATCTCCAATTTTAAATCGTTTTCTCGCTTGAAGGAACATTTTGTTGATGTTTCATGTTCCTCAAAAAATTCGTCACTTGTTGCCGAACGTTCCTATGAACTTCGCGTTTTGTTATCAATAACAAATGTTGCTCTCCGTGGACCAAATGTTTTCGTCAATTGCTGTTCATTTTAAACGTTTCGGAACATTTAGCAACGAGAAGCAATGAAACGTTCATCGTCGTTGCTTCATCGAAAAAACAGCTTTGAATTTCATTCTCAATGCTGTGCATTTTTGTTGAACCTGTGCCATAATTCGCGATACTAGCGTAACGCGTTATTGTAGACTAAATAAAGAAAGGGTTAATAATCGTTTGACAGAGAAAAATACCGGATTAATTGCGGAATGACCCAATGTTATTTAATAAATAAAAGGTCAATAATCGTTCGATGGAAAAAAATACTAGATTAATTACAGAATGATGCAACGTTACAATCCACGGCAGAAACCTAGCAAAAGAACTTTAAATCCATCCCTAAGCAAAAGCTTTTCATATCGTCGTACAAAATGCGACGCGTTACATAAATATTCGCCGTGATTTTTTAGCGGACGATATAAATTACTTATACTCGCCTCGTAAACGATATTTATCGAGATCTAGAATACGATACGCGGCAGTGTCGATATAACTTTATAGCGTGCAAAAATCGCGGGTATGAAAAATTGTGCGCATTCATCACGAATATTACGCTTCGCAAACAGGGAGGCGGCGCGCGATAATTTTATCCATTTCCTTTTCGAAAACAGTTCGACGCCAGTCACCGGAATGAATCGCGATATTTATCAAGCGTTACGGTTTACGAGATTCACGTTCGACCCGGGAAATTTAAATAATAAGGGGCACCCTTCTCGACGCTGCTTTTTGCTACGTCGTTTTTCTTTTTCTTCCTTTTTTTTTGTCACGGGTAATTGTTGGAAGTCTCGCGGTTTTCCCGATGCCTAACAGTAATCCAAGCGTTGGAAACCGTTGTTAAATCGTCGTTTACAGTTTTTCGTCCCCGCCAATTTCAGTCACGTTCCTCGCGAACCGTTTAACATAAATCCCAGGCAACAAAATGCCAATCGCCTGAATGGCAACGAATGATTACCTCATTCCCAAACACAATAATTCTCCTTAAACTCTTTCCCCGAGTCGCGTAACTTTTAACTCATTCCTTTGTGATTTTGTACGACAGGCTACGATGTATGCGATAACAAAAACAATCTGGGCTTCGACTCATTTGCATATACAGCGCGCGCAATTTTCCCGCTAATTATCACCGGTGTGTGTGCATTTTCATTGGGAGCGAATAATCATTTCAAATATTATCGTACATGCGCACGATAATCGGTATAAATTGCTTTCAATGTTATCAACTTGTACAATGAGTCAGACAATTATTGACACGTAAGCAAAAAGGCTACGGAAGTGTGAAAGATAGAGAAATAGTAATGAAACTTTCACCGTTGTGTTGTTCCATTGCGAAACGAATGAATTAAATGGCTCGGAAAGTTTACAGCGATATTCGAGGAACATTCAAAAGCGATACAGAATATGTAAATTCATAATTATAAATGGCATTCGTCAGAATTAAGAACTCGCTATGAATAATCCTCCTCCAATTTCACGATACGTAAAACAATTTAATATTGATACCGTCGAAAATGGCACAAACTTTCCGAAGAGTCCAATACATTAACCCTTTCACTAAAGCTAAATTGGGCGTGATACGAGCCTCTGAATTGCTGTCGCAAACGTGTAATTAATAATCGCGACGTCTGCTATTTTATAAGTTACTGATTTTCTCACGTCTTAATAATTTTATTAACTTTTTGCCTGTGCCAATAACATTATGACTCTCTGTATACTTGTGTTGCAACGTATTATATTTCTTCTCTATTATTAATGTCTTTAACATCAATTATATATACATATATATATAAGTTCAAAAGTAAATTCAATTAATTACGGCTGCACAATATTGATCATCGATCCGCTTTCCATTTTCCTCCAGCTAACTGTTCCGTTTGCATTTAGACCACCTTTCCGCTCTGCCGTCTATAATCTACGATCGTAAAGCAAAGGGTTAATTTTAGGAGAAAGCACTCGTCAATCGCCGGCAGAAGTTCGCGGCAATGCCTCCCCGCAAAGGAATCGAAGCAGAATTTCCTGCTATGCAAATGAATCCCTGGAACCGCTTGAAATGTCAGTCAATCACGCATCGAAGGTCGCCACGTTCCAGGCAAGGTGGCATGAATGAAAGCGCGCGTTCCTTTTTCCATCCTCCATAGCGCAGGTTGCCTCTTCCGCGAGCTTTCTTCGATTGCATCGTTCACGATCGTTCGATTAAACTCCGCACGTGCCCGTTTTGAGTTTTTCGAATGCGTCGACGCGACGCGACGGTTCTCTTTCCCATTGCTTACAGCGGAGAAAAGGCGTATACGTATGTATGCATTTTCTAAGGCCGGAGAACTCGTCGAGAGACGGCCAGTCGATTTGTGGTCGTACGTGCGTCAGCCTGTGTGTTCGTGTTATGCCTTTACCGGTCCTAAACGAGGTCGACCAGCTCCGACCATAACCACACCTCCTTTTACTAGTGCCTCGACTGGCCGCCGCGACGTGTATTTTACCTCGCGGTGTTCAACGAGAGATTCGACGGCAGATACAAAAGTTTCCTAAACTCCAGCCACCAGGAATACTTCTTTGTTTCCGTTGGGCAAGTTTCCTTCGAAAAGGAAAGATCCAACCACTTTAGGATGCCTTGACGCTATAGTGGCTACAAAAAGTATGCCGTATCAGCCTTTTTGTTTTTTGTTTTTTTACCATACCCGTGTATTGATTTACGATGCTCGAGTAGACACGCTGGTAACTTTATAATTGTAAATGAGATCCGAATGTAAACATTTCAATCAATTTGTTTTTGCGAATACGTCTGGGAAAGATTGGCTGTATTTATTATAGTTAATGTAGTCTTGCTAATGTAACATTATCGAGGGAAGAACGGTGTAATTAGTATATTATTTAACGTTGAAAGATTTACCCCTTTTTAGACCCTTATAAAATTATTTTAATCTTGTACGATGCTGTGTGACTTAATGGTTACGCTGCCATTTATCTAAACCCTTTGCATTTTAGTACATCTTTAATAACTATAATAATCGGCAAGAATTTAAAGTATTTTACGTATTTCGAAAAGGGGAAAATTATCCAAAATTCGCTTTGTTTTGAAAGAAACGAAAATTGCATCCTAAAAGTACTTAACACTCAAATGGGTTAATAAAGTTTTGTTTTTCGTACGCCTTTAAAACACGATGAAACTTGGCCAACCTAATAATACTCATAGCTTTCAAAATTGGCCAACCTAATAATACTTACAGCTTTCAAAATTGGCCAACCTAATAATACTTACAGCTTTCAAAATTGGCCAACCTTAATAATACTCATAGCCTTCAACTTCTAATTTACTTTATCAAGATATCTTTCAATCAACTTCTACAATGATGGTAAAAAAGTTGCACCCCTTCTTAACCCTCCGTATTAATAAAATTTAATATTGATAAAATAAATCAGTGACGCGTCAATACTTTTTACAGCCACTGCGTAGATTTTTTCTGTCCTTCCACCATTTTCGATTCCGCGTTACAACCGATTCATTCATTTGCATAACACGACGAGCTGCTTCGCTAAATGTACTCCTGGATTGAGGATGGAATTGCAAATGGTTGTTGGCGAGTTTAGTCGAATCCGTTTCTAAGGCAAGGGTGAACGTCGCGAAGAATTGATGCCTCCAGTTCGAAATGCCACGCGGTGAGATCACCTGGGTGAAAGCGTCCAATCGTGAGCTGCTCTCGTAAGCTATAGTCCCTAGTGTGCTCTAAGCATTCCCATTTTTCATTGCATTTAAAATAGCAAACTGTAGGCATCGATTTAGCACACCGCAACGTACGAGCTGTTCACAAACCAAACTGACCAACCACTTAAAATGAATTCAATTCATTTTTGGAAAGATCAACATTAATTACGTAACTAGATAATGAAATTTAGATACGTGGAGAAAATGGAGTCGATCAGTTTGGCTGCTAAGAGGCTCCTATAGTAATCAGCAATTGAAATTCATTAAAAGGAAATCGTTGAATTTTCCGTACGCGTAGGCAAATAAATTCTTGAGGAATTATTCTTTAGATCTACTTTAGACTACGATTGCATTTGAATCGTACTTTCGATTCTGATCGCGAACAAAGCTATTGTTGTTCGAGTAGAATACGCATTCTTCCATGAAGGTTGACAAGGGTGCAGCCAGTCTTTTCTACAGCACTGGACAGATAATGCGGATTATTTAATTATCCGGATAATCCAAGTATTCGAGTATTCAGAATAGTAACAAAATAGTTGAAAATATTCGGATAATTCGACTAATTTGAATAATTCAGATAATAAATAGAACATGGAAGAATAAAATAAAGAGAAGATTGGCTCAACTTTAAATTTGTCGCTTTAGATAATGAAGTAAATTATCTTCTTGTATTAATCTAAGATAAGTTACAATATAGCTATGACCTAAGTATAGCTGTGATATATAGCTGTGAACGTAGTGTACCTAATTATGCAACTAATATAATAAGTAATCTCAGAGACTTCTTCCCGGATTAAGACTTAAAGTATGTTATCATAAGAGTAGGCAAGATTTTGAACAACTTTTTCCTGCACACACTATCGTTCACAAGTATTCCAACACATGAATATGATTATACTTACAATCGTATCAGAAATATGCAAATGTCCATCTATGTTTGAATGGGAGTGTAAATATAATAGGCTATTAGTCTTTTTATCTTTTTTCTTTTTTCAATTATATCAGTATCCAAATTGAATTTCAATTCAATTGTTCGCAGAGGCCGAACCAAGTTTTTGCTGCCTTAATTATGGAAATGGAATCTTAAACACAGCTTTGTTCCATCCCTTAAAAATTATAACGTCTACAGTACTCTCGAATATTTAATACACAACGTTGCATATTGAGGATATTCTGCAATCTTTTATCGGTTTAAATTTCCCAATGATGATAAATTTGAAAATTAATTAAAATCGTATAATTTTGTACTAAAATCGCTGCTCTATAAAAATTGATACCCTAAACTATATTCTACTTCTTAGTCTTTATTTAAATCCGTCTCCGATTGTTTGTGAAAAACCACAAACTTTATTTTGTGGGGTTGTAGAGAGGGGATAGGATAGGAAAAAGAAAAAGTGTTGCGTTTCGTCCTGGGCCTTCTAGTGGACTCATCGGTAAGGCTACCTAGCAGGCCCTGCCTTAGACACTGGGATAATGGAAGGAAGATTTTTTTTTATGTCCAGATACTATTGAGGAGGGGGGATGTACCGTGCCTGGTAGTTAATTCCACCTTACCGGAGGAACGTGATGGGTTGGGTTGGAATTACCTGCGTGAAGTGTGAATCGCTTGGCAGTAGTGCAGTTAATCTAGGATAAAATTTGCAGAAATCCTAGAACATGAGTCGGCTGGGATATTGAAAGGAAGGTTAAAGACGGACGAGGTTATATATGGACGAGGTGATTAGAGCGAGTGCTTTCGAGATAGTCCTATTTCGTATGTCCCTCTAATGGTGGGTGCAGAAGAGCCGCCACAATTTGTTTCGATATTTGGATCTGTTTTTTTTTGGGGAAGGGGGGTAAAGTTCCAATATCCGAAATCCGAATCTCTGCGAATATCACGCGACGTCATTATCCGGATATTCGTTTAATCCGAGTGCTCTGCTTTTCAACGGCGTGAAAACGAAACACGATCCGAGGGACGCGAGTTATAAAATCGTGAATCAACCGCAAATCGGCCGCTTTTTACACCCCTCGGCGCATCGGTGTGAAAGGAGCGTGGCAATTTTTATTATTCACAGCCTCGGACCGATGGTATCGAAATGAAAACGGTTCCGCGGTTCACTCGTAGATCCGCGATACGAACTACGCTCGATTGCCCTCGACTCGCCCGTTCTGCCAGCAGGAATTACATAATTTCGCGGCGATGTTGTGACCGTTCCTCCCCCCCACTCTAACTCTGTACCTCGTAATCGAACGACAAAATCGCTAGCACCGGTTGCTCAAGTTTCTCTCCAAGTAGAACCCACCCACCGTTAAGCTTTGCAGAACTTGCTACGTAGCGGACAAATAATAATATTGTGTGCGTGCGCGCGGTGCGCGTTGCATTTTGTTTTAACGACTTTACGTAACGGCCAACGCTGCGTGATGGATTTCTATTCTTTGGTTAGGGAAGCGGCGATCGCGTGTGCATGCCTGGACAGCAGTCGTAAAATCATGGAAGCACAGCAGAGGGAGAGAGAGAGAGAGTAGAATGACGATGATAACCGGATAACTGTGCATCGTAAAACCCCGTGGAATGACTGCTACGCGAGCCGTTTCTGGGATGAAGTGTCGAACTTTAGGGACGCGTTACACGCATCATAGCGTGTCCCTTCGTATCGTAAATATACAGCTGCGGATGAGCTTCCTCGGAGGAAGGGAAAATACGGTGGATGGAAAGGTGCAAAGGGTGCAGAGGGTTCGGAAGATTTTCGGTGGGGTTGTTTTATGAAACACTTGGGTAGACAAAAATTACTCGGACAGTGGTGTTAACACGAGATACGAGAATAGATGAAGCAGTGAAGACTACAGATTTGAGGAAGCTGATTGCTTTATCTTGGGGGTTATCTTGGGAAACAGGTGGAAAGATTTAATTAAGGGCTGGGATCAATCGAGTATCGATTGAGATATAATCATTAACCTTTTATAACGTTGTATAAGTTGGAAGTTATAGTGAGTGGATCACCTAATTTAACACCTTTAATTAGTTTTGGTACTGGTAAACGTTTTGCTATCATGCAAAGTTCTCTTATGTGAACGCGTGTAGTTTTTAGCACACGAAAGCTTTTAAAGCTGGTTCATTTTGCGACATGAATCTCGACTGCAAAGAGTTAATATTAGTTATGAATTTTTGGTGAAATAATCAGTCTCCGAATTATAGCAAAAATAGGAGCATTATTTAAAAATTCAATATCACTCCACAGTATTAAAAGTTAGTTAATTTTGGCTCGCTTCTCAAATGCAAAGGGTTAAAACAAGGTCCTGTAATTTACATTATTCGTAGATTAAATATATAAGTATGCATATAGTACATTTATATATACGTGTATATTTCTATGTACGTATGTATATAATATATATATTTAATCCATGAATAATCTAAATTGTAATATAGTACAATTATATTACCAACATATAATTATAATATTTAATATATGTATATAGGTACCATTTTTCCATTCATTTCATTTTCTTGAAATAATATATATATACGTCATAAAATTCCCGATGCTACATTCTCAATTTTCAAATGTAACAAATATACTCGCGTCTGCCTTTCGTTTCGCCCTTCCATTTCTCTTACGATCTTAAATATTTGTCCTATGCTACTTTATGTGTAACCACGGTTCCGCGATGTCCTAAGAGTTTCGAGCGTCTGCACAAGCAACAGAGAGATTTCGCGAAATATACGGCCGATGCAAACGGCCCCGAAGAGAAATGTACTCCGGGCTTTAAGTTTATTTGAACAGAGAGGAAGTACTACTCCCCGGTATAGCGCGGTTTTCATTCTTGAAAAACTTCCTACCCAAGTTATCGCATTAATTCCGGAGTTGAAGAAAACGCTCGGACTCGCCCCGGTTTGCCGGCCGCGCGGTTAACAAGAAAAATTCGTAATAAGAAACGGGGAATTTCAGGACCATCGCGCGCATTCCACCGGGATACGACTTCGGCTGAACTTTTAATGTACAGCTCGCATATTTCATTTGATACCACCCCCCCATCGGGATTGGTACGTTTGATTGATTTAAAGCCCGGTTATCCCGATACCTGCCTACGGATCTTCCAATTCAACCGTTTAACTTTGCGCTCCGCTGTTCCGTGTTCCTCGATCGTCTATGTAATCCATAATTATTATTCATTTATTTAATTCGTACCGCTACGTTGCATCGAAATACTCGGAGTGACAACGATACACATTTATAAATACGTAACATGTGTCCCAATTTTTTATTTCCTTTTTTTATTTTAAAATTCAAGGTTGGCTTCCGTGACGAAGGCTGTTATATTTCTCAATGTCTTCTTTTTACGCGAATTGATCGAACTTGTAGCGTTCTTTCCGACTTCGTATAGCTTTCTTGTTTAGTATACGATAGTGGATACAGTGGAACTTTTGCTAACTATGCTATAGTATAGTTTATGTTATATAATAGAGCGATAGGTTAGATTAAGTTACTATTAAGTATTAGTAAGTAGTGAAAAATGTAAATATATAAAGGAACAAAAGCTACTTGTTATCCCTTGTGAAAACAATAAATATCAATCTAGAACTTCTGTTAACTAATGAAAAATTAACTAAAGGGGGGGACAAAAGTGTTCACATAAGAAAACATTCATATGGTATTAGATTAATACGAAATATTCGTGCCTTTTTCATATTTTAAATAACATAATTTACCATTTTTCTATATAATTCTTAATTATCGTTAAATTACACTATTTGACCGGCAATTTTGGTTTCTTTTAATGAACTCATCAAGGAGATCGTGAATCTTATTGATCTCCGTGTTAACTTTAATTGTGGTTCCAATTTTGTATTTGTTACGCAAAAGATATTGTCCGATGTTTCTTCTCTTCAACTCGAAATTAAAGAACGATTCACGTGCGGCGTTCGCTCGTCCGCAGCTTTTAACGTCGACTTCTTTCACTTTGAGAGTCAGAATGCGCGAAGGCAACACGTAGGTGATGCGTGCCAGGGACTTTCCCTCGTAACCCTGCGATCTTACGTGTCTGGTCCCGTTCCACGGCATGACTGCCATTAGAACGCGATCAACGCCAGAAAACGAACGAATTAACGCTTTTCCCCGCAACAAGAACTGCTCGGGATGGGGCAAAATTATGCAGAACGAAAGGAGATCGGGTTGCGAGATAAAAAGCGAAACGATAAGCGGATCTTGAACGGATCCTACTAGCGGGCAAATGAATTATTGATGCGTGTACCAGGTGAATGTTTAACCGACTGCGCGTGGGCAAATCGAGGTGTGTCACCTGATTCGATCATTATTCGCGGTCATCGTTTTATTTTTCGGTATTTCTACGCATCGTTTCACACTTGGATGGGCGTTCATATCATTCAATTATTTGTTCAATGTTAACCCGTTGCTCTACGAATTTTTCAGAGACTATATCTTGTAACGTTAACCGGGTTTCACTATAATATTGTGTTAAATATAGGACATTGAAATATTAGATTTATTTTGGACTCGATAATCCACTGCCTTGCATATTGTAACGGAAATTGCGATTGAAACAAAATTGTATTATAGATAAAGTGTGTCTTCGTTCTGTTTAAGTTACAGTAATCATCACCAGTGTATCTCGTCATTGTATAGCAAAGGGTTAACCCAAATTTGCATCGTAACTCTAATCACGTAACTTCATAAATCGAGAGACTCTCAAGTAACATTCGGACCATAGTACTGCGCATCGACAAATATTCTCACTTTCGGTTTTACTTCGAATTCGTATTAGGAATGCCGGATTAAATTTATATTAGAAATATTGCATAGTTTTGTTTATTATTTATATTGTTTTGTTATAATATTGTTTCTAGAATTGACAGTAACGGAAACGGTTTAATATTGTAGATATGGTGTTCGTATAGATAACACTAACAATGAGTATAGGTACAAAGTTAAGTGATTAGTCACCGTATGACGAATCATCGCTCTGTTGGATCCCGGGTAAAGGAATCGAGTACAACTATTAGCCGCGAAGAAGTTTATTCGAGATTTTACAATGGTTTCGTTGATGTTGGACAAAGTGTCGTGGCGACGGTTTTTCACTCGAATGTCGTTGCTAACTAAACTGATTTTGTGGGCTGCTCAGGAAATATGTGTAAGGTTGGAGTATTTGTAAGGGAGCCGGAGAAGGGATAGCGTGGAAATAGGTGAAGAGTCTATGGGTCGTAGGACGATGCGTAGGATGACTAAGGGTCGTAGGATGATGCATAGGATGACTGACGGTATTTTTCATGGGACATTGCGCTAGGTGATATCTGGTTATCAACGGTACATATTTTCTTAATAAGACATTCTATATTTTTAAGACATTATATATAAGGTGAGTATCCAACAGTTGCTCAAAGTGTTTGGATTATTACTGTTATTGTAATCGTATTAATATTCATGAGATGTTAACATAGAGGTGCTAACAGTTATTAAATGAATCACTTCGGCCTTCAATTCTCCTTCAAATAAAATGTTTTTAACCGTTTTATAAAAGGATCCGACTTAAATTAGCTCCAACTGAAAGAATAAAAAAAAAAGATCGAGAAAATCATTTCTTTATCAAGTTGGAATCGGAATTTTTACCATCGTTCGAGGAATTCTAGTTCTAGATTAATTTTGGTAATTAAAATCAGTTATTGACGTCTTAAAACGCTTGAAATTCTTTCTTATCTGAGAGATAGGAAGGAATCCGAAGAAGGATTTTAGGATTTAACGCGAAGCAATTCGATAGTAGGACGATTAAAACCCGATCTTCAATGTTTCACGATTAATATTCGTCGCAGTGAAAAAGTTCGCCACCGCGCTACGTTTAGACGCGCGAAGCTTTCGAGATCTATCGCGGTCATCGTTCTCTTCCTGTCCACGACTGTGTCTACCTAGAAAACTTTGACGTCATTCGGTTGCCTTGATATCCGCTGTACACGCTGCAACGACCAAATTCCGCTGAGAACTTCATCTTCGGAATTGTTTACCGCAATGATACAACTCCGTGAAATCGCGATGGAGTCGATTCTCGACAACGATCCTCCTAAGCCATCTTCAACCTCCATCAACTGGCAAGAAGCCGGAGGATCAACGCTGATGCACTTCGCGGCAAAAACGAGCTTCGCGGACGAGATAAATTCCGTGAAACCGAAACGGTTTCTTGGTTGAATTCCCGTCTAAGAAGTGTCCCTTCTAAACCCTTTCACACTCGAGCAACCTCGCATACGCGCAACATTGTATCTGGTGTCGGTAAAAGTAAACGATTTTAGTTTGCAAAACTCGTTGCAAATTCGAGTGTTGAATATTCTTTAAACGGAGGAGAATGTAAATTATTTCAAATTCAAAGTTCGTTTCACCATGAACTAGGAATGGGCGATTATTGCAAAAGAAAGAAAATTGAACCTTGAAAAATCGATCGAAATATAATAGTATTTATATCCATATGCATACTGAAATTCAGTGCTTCAATTCTTATGGCACTTTATAAGATCAAGTTCTTCAATGAAAAGAAAAATTGATCGATACTAAATGTATAACATTTGTAACATTATCGAGATGCCAATAGTATCTCATGATGATATACTGCATAGAACTCATTAAATTAGATTTGTATATATATATATATATATTTATTTATTTAGGACTTGAGAAAGGAAGAATTAACGATAGTTCAAGTACATAAACGTTAATCACTGTTTATTAAAGACAATGAACTTAAAAAAAGTAAACGATGTAAATGATTCGGCGATGCACATTACGGCGACTTTGAGAAACTCTAAAAATGATGACGAATCTTTAGCCGAACACAAGCAAACGTATCCAATGTATTCTTTAAAAAGTGCGCGTCGCGGTAAAATCACAAGAAGCAATTATTCGTCGTAGATAAAGCAAATGGTCGAAATCGGGCGACGAGCGATTAATTCTAATCGACGCCAACTTTCGCCCATGATGATTTACTTAAAATATTCCACGTTCCACGCGCGCGAAGTTTGCGCTACAAACGGCTTATTAATCGCTCTGATTGCGCGCCACCATAAACTTCTTCTGGCTCGCGAGAAGAAATGAAAATGAGAACGCCGAACTATAAAAGAAGCGAAACCAAATGGCCGCGTGTTCGACGTCCATTTTGGTGAACGCGCGGCCAGATATTTGCGTTGCTGTTAAGAAACCATAAGAGAGAGAGAGAGAGAGAAAGAGGTTGCTTGAGTTCCACTTAAGAGTGGCTGCTTTAAAAGATCACTCGAGGCATCCGGGATGCTCACGGTTTCAGACGCAAGAAACTCGCGCTTCTTCACTGCCGTTTCTGCGATTGGGCCGCGACACGATGCCACGGGAAAGGAAATAAAAATCCATTGTGCGCGTCTGCCCGCATCTCTATTGTCTCCGGACGCGTCGGCCGCTTTGTTTCGCGGCCATTCTCATCTTTATTCCCCGCGAATCCCGCTTTCCCGGAATCGTTGAGCCAAAAATCGACGGACCGAGGCTGAAAATTCTCTGCAATAGCTTTTCCTTTTCTTTGTTGTTGTCGTTGTTCTTGTCCTATTTCAAAGTATTAAGCCGTCCAAAAAGTTTCTTTCCGCGCTTTCTAAAGCTAAAGGCTTTGCTAGGCAAAACGGTGTTGCGAGGCTGCAAAAAAAGAAGAAGAATCGAGGCCATTCCGAAAGATGGAAGAATGATTTTCGCGCTCTTTAATAAATTGCATGGTGCAACGAATTTTCTGCGATTAATATTTAGTAAGAAAACGAAAGGAACTCTTTTGGGACAACCTAATATCTTCTTAGAGGAGACGAGCGTTTGAAATTCATTCTTATTTTAGATTTTTGGGTTCCATTTCTTCTATTTTCATTAGACTACTTTCTCTCTTACTTATTGTCCATCGTATTTGTACTCTTTTTCGTATCGATTGTATATTATTCATCTTTAACCTGCATATGTTTTCTTCCTTCAAAAAATGGAAAATCCGAGGCTAAAAATTCTGTGCAATATTTTTTTCTTTTTTTTATTGTCGTTGTCCTCTTTAAAAATATCTTCTTGGAGAGACGAAAGTTTGAAACTCATTCTTACTTAGATTTTTGCGTTCCATTTCTTCTATTTTCATTAGACTACTTTCTCTCTTACTTATTGTCAATCGTATTTGTACTCTTTTTCGTATGGATTATATATTATTCATCTTTAGCCTGCATATGTTTTCTTCCTTCAAAAAATGGAAAATCCGAGACTAAAAATTCTGTGCAATATTTTTTTCTTTTTTTTATTGTCGTTGTCCTCTTTAAAAATATCTTCTTGGAGAGACGAAAGTTTGAAACTCATTATTACTTAGATATTTAGTTTTATTTGTTCTGTTCGTTATACTTCCATTAGACTACATTCTTTTCTACTTATTGTCACAATTATATTTATACTCTTTTCATAGCGATCCGTGTTAGTTATCTGTAACCTACATATGTTCCCTTCTTTCGAACTTTCATTACACTTCTTTTTCTTGTACCACGAGAGTAGCTTTTATTTAAAATACTTTTATTAGTAAGAAATAGTGGACGAGTTATTTGACGTGATCGAGTTAAGACAAGAGTATCTTATTAAACTGCTCGCGAAGAGAATGCGATTAAAGTGTAACTTAAATTGAGACGGAATCATAGCTTGATCGGGAACTTGTGGCAGCCACTGTACATCATTCTTGCTCTATATTGACTTTGGTCATGATGGATGTGTACGACGCAACAGCTTAACCCTTTAATACAAGAGTCCATAAATCGTGAACTCGCCGGGACTGCGTTTCATCGTATAATTGTGCACCATTATTATTAATAATTCTCGTTTCTGACTAGTCTTCCTCTTAGCGCCCTCTATTTCGATAGTACGCCATTAAAGTTAGAGAAAGTATGATATAATACATTGAAATTACGATTATATGCCATAAAATGCAGTGGGAATTAACCAAAATAATCTCACATACTCAGCAAAAGATCAACCAAAAATTACTCTAAATATACTTATCGGCAAAAGTTAAGAAACACAGTAATCATTTGCAAATTGCTGTATGCTATTTATCTTTTAAGGTACGTAGCTTAGAATTAAAACTAGCATGGAAATACGACACTACATACATCAATGCACAACAAGTTATCCTGTTTTTAATTCCAACCCGTGTATCTTAGAAGATAAAGAATATATAAGAAATTGTAGATTACTTTGTTTCGTAATTCCTATCAGCAAGTGTGTATCCGTATTAAGAATCATTAGAATGATTTTTCCGTCGTTTCTTAAGAAATCTGGCAACATTTCGTATGTCTATTTCTCCACAAAGAAAAGAATAGTATTACATTCACCCAAAAATTAATTAAAAATCCCTCTAAACTTTTTTGCAATAATTTCTCCGTCATTCCTCGAGTTTAGCGAAATTTCGTATTCTTATTTCTCTAAAAAGAAAAAAAGAATAATCTTACATTGACCCAGTAGCCAATTAAAAATATACCCATCTTAAGAACAATTTATCTCCAATGATTTCTCCGTCATTTGCCAAGAATCTTGGTGAAATTTCGTCTTTTTATTTCCCTATAAAGAACAGCATAGTCTTAAATTTACCGAGAAATTAACTAGAAATCCCTCTAAATTTGTCTACAATAATTCCTTCGGAATTCTCCAACAAATTCAGCGAACCTTTCTATTTTAATTCCCCCGAAAAGAAGAAAACAATCTTACACTCACCCAGTGACCAATTAAAAATCCCCCTAAATATATCCATCTTAACAACCATTTATCTACTATGATTTCTCTGTCATTTGCCAAGAATCTTGGCGAAATTTCGTATTTTTATTTCCCCATAAACAACAGCAATAGTCTTAAATTCACCGAGAAATTAATTAAAAATTCACCTAAATCTGTCTTGAATAATTTCTCCGTAATTCCCCGAGATGTTCGGCGAAATTTCGTATTTTTATTCGCTCGAAAGGAATCGTTGCGCGAAACGGAGACGCCGCGTCGCGCCGGAGGCGCAGAAATTCTAAAAATCCGCGTTCGTGGAAGCGCGAGCGATTTCTAATTGCCCGAAGACAATCCGTCGTGACGTTGTCCTCGATATCGCGGCAACAGTGGGCCTTATAGATGCCCTGGCAACCGGAACAAGTCGCCTTGTCCGCTTATACGGCGATCCCGGAAATGGCGCGGTTCCAGGAGAGGCTCTCGCGGTTCGCCACGCCAGTTCCGCGGCCTACGACCAGGTTTCGTGAGAGTCGCGAAAAAACTGGACCCGGTTACTGTGTCATCCGCTTCTGCAATCGTCCCGATCCGCTTTCTGATATTCTATCCGGTTCCTCTTAGACCAACGGTGGGCCACGTTATTATACAAACATTTCCCAAACGCGTGCGTGCCGCGCCATATTTGAAGGAATGATCTTTATTCCGCAATGAATCATGCGATGGATGAAAAAGGACTGTTTCCAGTTTCTAGAATTTATCGCAGCTCCGCTGCGGATAGATTAGGGCGCTTTTACCTTAAAACGTGATTCATAGACTGAGATTCGTTTATTTTATTCAGTCGCAGAAGTCAATAGCAGAACTTTTTCAGATTTCCTTTTTCAAACGTAGAAGCTATTTTTAAATGGGTTAAATGTTCGATCTTTTTCTTTTTTTTTTTTGTTGAAACTTTTAAGCGACCACGTTTGCATTTTTATAGGTAGTTTTGTAGTTTAAGCGAATGCAATTTTGGAGTATTTTATCGCCTCGAAGTTTTGATTTTTCTTGACTGAAGTTAAAATGTTGCAATAAGATTCAGTGATTTACTCGTTTATTTATTTATCTACCATTATTAATAATTATTATTTTTAGTAGTTTCGGACTCCAATGTTAAACGCGCAAAAGGGGCACAAACTGCACGTAACGATAAAAAAAATACACAAAGCAAAGCACAAATTATTCCACTTATTCAAAAACAAAACAACCCTCCATTTAACTCCCGCTTCTTTACCTTTCTCGATAAACGTACCAATTTACCCAAAAATTCGCTACCAAAAACCTCAAATTAGAATCTCTCACCAATCCATCGGATCACGAATTTATACGAAGACTCGTCAGCTAACGTCTCTTCGTCTCTGCCCACTAAAACCAAACAATCTCGTAAAACAACAATGGGTTAAGAGGTTAACGCGTGCTCTTATCTATCGGAAGCAGCGACTCGTCCGGAGCGGAAGAAACGAGAAACGAGTAATCGAAAGAAAACGACGACAAACAACCAGACAAGGTTAATGCGCGAAGAAGAGAAAAAAAAGAAACTAGGCCTGGCCGGCGGTGTCAGGGTTTCTAGGATCGTCGAAACTCTCTCTGAATGCTGTGGAAGCACGTGATGCCGGTGTTCCGGAGTCGATCCGCGCCGTGGCAATGAGCACAAGGTCTCTGGACCCGGTTTCCTCCTTTTTTTCTCTCTCTCTTTCTCTCTTTTACAACAGAGTGTGTTTCTCCCGGCTATCAAGCTGACGTCGTCGTCGTCGTCGTCGTCGTCGTCGTTCCCTAAGCCCGGACTGGAAACACCTCGACCCGTTCTGGGACGACCTAACGAGGCGCGATACAATTAATGCGAAGCCCTACTTCGCGACCGATGCACCCGCGGGCTGCAGTTTTTCCTTTCCTTCACGCGTTTAATTACCTGCTAGAAGAAACGGCCGCCTAATGAGGTCGTTCTCAATTCTGCGTTGCTGCGCGGCCAACTAATTCCGATATCCGCCAAATACCCGGCAACTTTTCCCCCCGGCTTCCGGCCGGTCGCGTTAATTATCCCAAGAACTTCCAACGCTTCGCCACTTTTCGTCCTGTATTTTTTTTTATTTTTTTTTTTAGTTTTGGACGAGAGGGCGAGGATGGTGAAAGGCTTGCGCGATTATATCGACGTTCGTCGCCAGGTTCTAACTTTGTTTTCGGCTAGGACAACGTTCAAATCAAATAATTCGTTGTAATGCGTGGAAAATTACGCATCCTAAAATATTGGAAGAAACTGGTTCTTTCGCAGCTGAGTCATGCGAGATAGAATATTTTAACTTAGGACGACACTATAACTGTCAGATTAAGGGGAACAAAAGTTAAGATTGTGTGGAGCTGTAGAAAGGGGATAGGATAGGGAAAAGGAAGGGTGTTGCGTTTCGTCCTGGGCCTGCTAGTGGACTCATCAGTAAAGTAAGGCTACCTAAGCAGACCCTGCCTTATTCAGATTTTAAACGAGCCAAGACGTTGGGATATTGGAAGGAAGGTTAAAGGCGGTATATATATGGACGAGGTAGTTGGAGCGAGTACTTTCGAGAAAGCCTATTTCGTATGTCCCTCTAGTGGTGGGTGCAGGAGAGCCGCCACAATTGTATTAAAAAAAATAGTATTTATTTAGCTGCTCGTGGATAACCAATAACCACGTTTCTTCCTTACTGTGAATCGTTCAATTAAAAAATTAGACAATCGCAACTATGAATTATTGCCACTAATTCAAGGATTTCTAAGGCAAATAGAAGGAAAGAAGCGATACAGGCTTGATAAATCGATTTCTTCTTCCGGTCGTTTGTATTATTCGCGCGAATATTGGCAAGATTTATATCAGAGGAACGTGGGAAGGTATTCCCGAGTGGAGAAAGTGTCTAGTAATCGCTAGCTTAATAACTAGAAACTGGTTGCACGAATCGCACGGGGCGCCTGGTAGTTCTCGATTAAAACGTTTCGAGGAACCCCTAAAGTTCGTTCCCGCTGGCTCGTAAAAAGTTCTATTGAAATAATTAGCGGTAATAGGTTCTGCGGATTGCAATTCCGACGGCGATGACGAAAGAAAACGATCCGAAAGGTTACAGTATCCCTGACCAACGTTAACGGCGTCTTGGCTCTTTCCGTGCGCGCGCGAAATCTTCGTGTAACCTTTCCCGCCTCGAACTTTCAAGGCGATTCAGCAGCCATTGCGTTGCACAAAGCAGCGATCGCTCGATATGGAACGCCGGGGCAAAAACCGATTCGTGGAAAATAAATTATCACACCCGGAAACGTTCCCTTTCGTAGACGTTTGCTTGGATTCAAATCAAAAGCTTAAATATTTCGCGCTTTTCTCCGACAGAACTCTAATCAAAGACCATTCTTTCAATTTTATTTAAAAGATAGAAATTCGTATAAATATTCTCAGTCTATTAAAATATTACCGTGGGAGCGTAATAATATTAGATGAATTTTTGTCCAATTGTTAACAGAAGTGTTTATTAATGATACTAATTTATATTTCTTGTTTCAGGTATCGATGTGCACCCAGAAAACCAACAAATATTGTGCTGTTACTTTTGTCGACGTCAGTCTATAAAGGGTTAATAAGGTACATTATTTACAGTTCCATTAAAGTCACAAATATAAATAAAATTCCATTTTCAACATTAAAAGAATAAGCTAATTTTATTCTTTGAACGAGCGACATTAGATAATTAAAATGTGGACACTTGAAGTAGTTTGGAATAAAATAGACTAATAGGTGTCATTATTGATCAGGTGAATCACCATAGAATTCTATTAAATTCCAAGTATTTCACTTTAAAAGATACAAAACGTAATGGTTCCATTTTTCTAGAATTTTGTAAATAGCTAATATTATATAATGAAAAATTTGGCTGCCTAAACTACCCTTGAATAAAAAAACAAATAGGTGCTATACATAATAAGGATGCATCGGCATAGGATTCTATTAAAATTCCAAATATTTCACTTCGAAGATTGCAGAAGTACAATAGCTTCATTTTTATGCAACTTCGTAAATCCTTAACATTATATCGTTAAAAAATTGGGCGCCTAAACTATCCTTGAATAAAAATACACATAGGTGCTATCCATAATAAGGATGCATCACCATAAGATTCTATTAAAATTCCATATATTTCACTTCGAAGATTGCAAAAGTACAGTAGCTTCATTTTTATGCAACTTCGTAAATCCTTAACATTATATCATTAAAAAAATAGGCGCCTAAACTATCCTTGAATAAAAATACACATAGGTGCTATACATAATAAGAATGCATCACCATAGGATTCTATTAAAATTCCAAACATTTCACTTCAAAGAATAAACGAAACGATGTCTAATTAATCAATGCTATATAATTAAAAATTTATTCACCCAAACTACCCCTAAATAAAAAGACATGGATACCATCTGTTATATAAGTGCACAGGCATAGAATTCTATTCAAATTCCAAACATTTCACTTCAAAGAATAAACGAAACGATGTCTAATTAATCAGTGCTATATAATTAAAAATTTATTCACTCAAACTACCCCTAAATAAAAAGACTTCTGGGTCCCATCTGTAATATAAGCGCAGAGCCATAGAATTCTATTAAAATTCCAAACATTTCACTTCAAAGAATAAGCGAAATGATGTCTAATTAATCAGTGCTATATAATTAAAAATTTATTCACTCAAACTACCCCTAAATAAAAAGACTTCTGGGTCCCATCTGTAATATAAGCGCAGAGCCATAGAATTCTATTCAAATTCCAAACATTTCACTTCAAAGAATAAACAAAGTGGTATATAATTAACCAATGCTACATAATTAAAAATTGATACACCCAAACTACCTCTAAATAAAAAGACTTCTGGGTCCCATCTGTAATATAAGCGCACATCCATAGAATTCTATTAAAATTCCAAACATTTCACTTCAAAGAATAAACAAAGTGGTATATAATTAACCAATGCTACATAATTAAAAATTTATTCACTCAAACTACCCCTAAATAAAAAGACTTCTGGGTCCCATCTGTAATATAAGCGCACATCCATAGAATTCTATTAAAATTCCAAACATTTCACTTCAAAGAATAAACAAAGTGGTATATAATTAACCAATGCTACATAATTAAAAATTGATTCGCTCAGTCCACCTCCTAAATAAAAAAACTCATCAGTACAATCCTTAACAAAAGTGCACCACCGTAGAATTCTATCCAAATTCCAAACAATCTTTACCGAACTCTCCCGCGATATCCGCGCAATTAACGCCAGGCGAGAAACTGAAAAGTATGCAAAGTAAGGAAAGTTTTCGATTCTCCATCGACGCGTCGCGGGGAACGCGGCATTTGCACGCGTGGCGTGTCACCGGTTGCACACGCGTGCAGAGTGGCCAAAGAGGTCAATGCCTCGGCTCGTTCTCGTTCATTCGCGTACACGCAGTCGAGACCAGGTTGGCGTTGCCAGCGTTTCCTCTTCGCATTCAGAGGTTTCCGCACTTCCCCTGCCCGTTCGGGTCCTCGCCGCGCAAACCAAACAGAATCTCTCTCTCCACTCGGATTTATATTCTCATCCGAGACACCTTCGCCTGGTTCCCGCGCGGGACCGATATACCGTAAACTCACCTACACGCGCCGCGCTCGCCTACCTTTCTACGCGCCAAGCTTTGTGCGCCGATTGTACTGGGTGATCGCTTCGAACCGCGACCTGGGCTAATGAGAATTTTCTTCCACTCTATGGGACATTGTGCTCGGTGCGAAGTATATTACAAGGTAAAGACGCGCGGCCGTTTATCGGGTAATCGTGGAGCTCCACTTTCGGTTGGAATCGGGTCGAACAGGTCGCGGAATACTCGAAGCGCGTTTGCGAAAATATGGATTCGGAATTTCCGGGGGTAAGCGGAAATAGGCAAAAGGAAAGTGTTACTAGTAGAGCTTTACGCGTTAAAATTAATCGGGAGACAAAAGGATTCTGATAAAGGGATTGTTTTTAATAATATCGTAGAATTTCTTTGGGATTGTTTTTGTGACACTAATTGGTTTCGGTTGTTTAAATAGAGGGGAAAAGATTAGTAGGTTGTTTGAATATGAATGCATTCGGTACTGTTTTTAGTAGATACGAAATTACGTAGATTTTTCGATATAAATAATTTCTATTAAGAGAGATTCTGTTTGGATAACAGAGGTTTTGGTATATTTGTTATATTAGGTTGATGCATATGAAAAATTGTGTTTTCAATGTGAAAAGGTTAAGCATAAGCAAACTCTTCGAAACACTCCGCAAATATGTTTAGGTAAAACAATTTTTACATTATTCTATCCACCTTTCTCCGGCAATTAATTAGTTCCATTGTTACGCGTATATTTATAGAAGTCACGAATCCCAAGATTGACCAAATTTCAAAATCCTCGAAGCATTTATCAACGACGTCGATCGAAGTATTTCGCTTTCTAAAAATCTACACGCTTGGCGTGGAAACCCGAAAACGATTAGCCAGCAATTCGCCAACTATACCCGTTCTCAAAGGGTTCAACCTCTCGTTTCTAATTCGTAGTCTAGAAGCGCGTTGAATGCGACGCACGTATGCTGGAAACGAGTGAGAGTGCGCGAGCCTCGCGAAAAGCCAAAGTCAGCTGGAAGACGGTAAACGCGTGAAAATTGACCTGAAAGGTGCGGTCGTGGGACTCGTGAGAATCGGAGAAACTCCTAACGACGTCTTTCACAATAACGCTCGCTTCTCGCTCGCGCCGCAAATTCTATTTATTAACCATTCGCTGGAAACTATCGCCGACAACCGTCTCCATCGAAGGCAACCGCTCGATTCTCTTCGCAACTTCGATCGAATCAAAACATCCCAGCGAATTCGAATGCCCATCTTTCCGCGAATCCTTTCACCGTTCTTGATAACGATTTGTCCACGCTGCGCTGGTGTTTCATTTAATTTCCACGGGGTTTTGGAAGAGAACGCCAGACACCGGAGACGAGGATTCCCCTTGCAACGGAGACCACGTCCAGGGCAAAGTTCCGCTACGTGCCAACACGTTCTCAATCGCTTGCCGAAGGAACGCATAACTCTTGCGAGAACCTATATAAACCACGCGAAACGCTCCATTCGTTTCGATAAAACTCGGCTGGGTTGAAAACGCGCCAGTGCCCGTTCGCAATTGCACTTTTCGGATCGTCGTCACGGGGATTTTAACGCGAGCCAATAGTGGGAATATTCGTTGGAAACGATGGTCGCTGGTTTCAACGTCATACGATATGTCGTCTCGATGCGCGTTGCTCCTGTTGACATTCAGTAGATATACCAGTTTCACCGGAATGGGGTTGGAATTTTATGGTTAATCAGACTGTGTGGCTGGTTATTTTTTCAGCGGACGATTGTGGGACATCGATACGAGGAGCAAAGTAAGTATCTTTCGGTGAATACTCATTTGAGATATGTTAAAAGCGGCGGTATCGGTTTCAGGGGAATAAGATTGGAATTTTATGATTTGTCAGACGCGTGGCTGTTCATTTTTTAAGTAGAATACTGTAGGACAGCGAGCAGACTACGAATCCGTGCAAATACTTATCGAGACACGTAAAAGGCGTCGAAGGTGTTGACACGTAGCTGATATCAATTTCATTGGAATGGAATTAAAATTTTACGGTTAACCCTTTGACTGCGGCGGCGATATTAAAACGATCGTCGCTGCTGCAGAGAAATGCTATAATTTACGTCTACGATGTAGCTAAGGTGAAGCGTAAAATAATAAAGTGTTACATTGTTGCTAAAATAAACCATCGAATATTATTACGCAACGGTGAATTAAGAAATTAATTCACGCTGTATTACATAAAATCTGTTTTCTTTCGCAGTCAAAGGGTTAACAAAAACTACGGATTTCGACGCATTTATCAAGTCCTTTTTCGCAAAGCTACGCGATACAAATAAGTCATCGTTTATTCTTTTAACGCAAAATGGCGACGAATTTCCAAAAATCTATTCGCGTATCTAAATTTGTACGATGTACAATATTTATGAGAAATTATGCATCGAGTCGTTTTCACGATTTGGATAATTATTTTATCGTTCAAAGAAAGAAATTTCCATCGAGCAGCAACGGCATAATTGCTCGAAATTCGTAGGTACATTAAAACAGAGGCGATTGTGGCCGGAGAATGAAGCAAACGGTAGAAGGGAAATGTAACAGGTAGTTTATTCGTTAATAAATTCTTGAGGGGAGGGGGGATAGGCTTTACAGCTCTATAATGCGCGTATCGCGGTCAACTCCCCTTATTCGAAGGAACAATGCTGGAAATTAAAGCGATCCGCTTCTACTTAACCGCGCCGCCGGTTGGAATCCGTGGAAGTTGCACGGACGGCGAAATAAATATTAATGCCGCGGCTCACTCTGTTCCCCGCTAGATTCGCCAATAGAAGTTAACGAACACGAAGCGGAGTACCGTTTGCCGGACGGCTAGTCGGGGAATCTGTGCCGAACGCTCCACGCTCTCCTAACTTCCGTTTCGTCGAACTTTCCTTGGAAACCGGCGTATCCTTCTTAGCTAGCTGCCTGCCTCTACCAGCGTTAATTACGCCTAATTAACGATCAAATAACGTCACGGTCTTTAGTGGTACAAAATTTAGAAAATTCGCCGGTACCCGTGTGTCCGTAATCGATTATTATTAGAATTTCCGAGCATAGATAGGAAGATTGTAACTTGGAAGGTTATCGTTAGGCGTAAAATTGACAAAGAGGTTCGGGGAAATTTAAAGTGGAGCGTGGTAAAGGCTATGTTCGATGGAAATTCGTTCTTCCTCCTCGTTTATGCGTAGCAGTGAAATAGAATACTGAGTAAATGATCCGACTACTGTCACTGTTTCTCTAACTGCAACTACTAATAATAATCAATGGTAAAGTTAGTATTAAAAATAAAGTGGCAATTTTAATTCGTTTATTTAATCCTTTACCCTACGATAACGAGTTACGCTCGTGGTAGAAATTATGCTCTGGTTGCGATAAAGATAGTATATCGTATCCTTTGATAAATTTCAATTCTAATTCTATCTGTAATTTTGTTACTTCAATTGGTAAAGTTCAGTGTTGTAAGCATAAATGTGTCCATAATTATGAAAGTGGTTTAAGTTAAAATTAAAAAAGAAATGAGTTCATCAGTTACATATTTCACATCATATTTGTGGAGCTGTAGAGAGGGGATAGAATAGGAAAAAGAAGGGTGTTGCGTTTCGTGCTGGGCCTGCTAGTGGACTCATCAGTGCGGCTACCTAGCAGGCCCTGCCTTAGACGTTGGGATATTGGAAGGAAAGTTAAAGGCGGTATATATATATGGACGAGGTAGTTAGAGCGAGCACTTTCAAGAAAGCCTATTTCGTATGTCCCTCTAGTGGTGGGTGCAGGAGAGCCGCCACAATACTATTTTAAAGTAAATTAATTCAATGTAATTTTCACGATATTGTCAAAAATGAACCGTTAGATAGTGTTCGTTCGTTCAACATTATATGGAATTCATTTAGCGTTAATTATGAAAGTGGTCTACATCTCGAAACAAGAAATATATCATTTAGACCACTTTCATAATTATGGGCACAAATTGCGTACAATGTTTCAGTGTATCGCATTCGGCGCGCTATTAAAATAATAAATAATAGCTAACGTTACTGTGAATATTCGTTGAAACATTCGTACGGCAAGAGCTTAATAGCAAAGTAGCGTGTAAAGAATCGCATGTAAAGAAATTACCATACTAAATTTCCACTTCGATTTACGTAACAACGTGTAAACATTGTACATACGTTTACGCTTAATATTTACGAATAAATATTAGGAGGTAAACGTGCCGTTGAACATTAGAACGTGACCAATGTAATTATAAAGTATGGAACGTGACATAATTCAGTAAAGCGCGACGTTTACTATATATCTTGTATCTGTTACACAGAACCGACGTGTTAATATACGCGAAAACGTGTTTCTATTTAAATGAAAAGTTTCCAAGTGACAGTACGAAGGATCGTGGACTTTGTTTCGTACATTTTCAATTACGTAGCAACGAATTTATTATATCGAACGTATAAAAAAAATGTTCATAAATAAAAATATTATGCTCCAAACTGGAATGATCTTTGTGTTAAATAATATCTGAAATAGTTATATAAAATTACGCGATAACAAAGTAGCAGTAATTGGTACGTCTACCCTATTGTTATTGACTTGTTATTTGACTTTAAAAGTAAACGGATATTCTTATTAATTTGAGAACTTGGAAATACTAGCGCTTGGAAATTCAAAGTTGTCAACTCGAATGGGCAGAAAGTCCAAATCTTCAAACTCCAAGGTCTTGAAAATAATCCTAAAACGTAGTTTAACCCTTTCGCTACGGCGAATTTTGTCGTGAATGTGCTAAGGTTGTACAAATTAATTCAACCTCGAGTTTACAACGAAACATCTACTTGCTAAGTTGTTACTCTTTCAACCAATTTGATGATCCTTAACTGGTGAAGGAGGGGTTTTTCCAAACCTGCCGCATATAACATCTAAATGCGTGACCCTTCGCAGTGGATTAACGCCCCCCAACACCTGCCGTGATGGGCACTAGCCTGGGTACGGCAGAGCCAGCATAAAGCTCCAAAGGCTCAGGTACACACTCACTCTTTCAACCAATTAATAATCAATGAATATTAAATTAACCACAAGTCTGTGAATGTGAAATTACACTACTAGATTTAGCCAAATTTCTTAACCAGTGCAAAATTTCAACAGGCGACTATAATCGCCTTTAGTATCGAAAGGGTTAAATTGAATAAAACTCGAAGCCTATTCTCGTAGCCCGTATAAAGCCGCGAATTAATAATAAATATAAATTCCCGTCAACTATGCAAGTTCCGCCAACTATCGCGTCGCGGTTAATTAAAACGAAACTTCGAAAAACGTCGCGCAAAGTAAAGAAAGGATATATGAGGTAAAAGAGTGAATTTCGCAAGTTTTGCAATCTCACCGCGACAAGTTTCGCAAGTGGAAGGACCGAAACTAGGTTCCTGCGTCAATATTGTCATTAAGATCGCGGCGGGGAGCAAGCGAAGCTAATCACCGTCGGTAATTCGAGTCGTGTACACCTTAATTACCAACGCGGGAGGGGAAGAAGAAGAAGAAAAAAGAAGAAGTAGGCACGGCTACGAGAATTCGCCCGTAATAAGTGAAAGTCCCGAGTCCGTCTTTTGTGATAGAGGCAAGGTCCCGGTTTTGCGCACACGGCATTGGCAATGGCGGTCGGCCAATCGCGTATCCGCCCGCGAAATGGATTATTCGCTCGCGTGCCGATCCGTTATCATCCGTAGAATCGCCAGCCTTATCGGAGGCTACCGAGAAAGAACTGCTTTCACCGACTCTCCCCACGATTGCTTCTCCTATTTTGAGTAACTTTCCAGAATTTACGAGCCGATCGCTTCACCCCGTTGCTCCACTCGAGGGAACTTTAGGATTTTTTTTTTTTTAAGGCGAAGATTCTTAGTATTCTTTAACTGCTGAACGGAATTAATATAGTCGAATACGTGTATTAAAAAGGTGACACTTTTTTTTTGTTAATGTTTGCATGAGATAATTGTTCAGAATCTAGTAAAACTTCATTCGCATATTTTCAAAGAGGATATCAATTTTGGAGTTCTTAAGCTGAACTGAAATTCTCGATTAATATTAAGTTTACGAACGTTACGCGCATAATTTGACAGGCTTCCGGAAAAATACGTATACTGCATATTAATATTCGAAAGTAGAAGGTTGAGGATGAAGAGAATGAATTGGAATACATATTCATACCATTGTATTAATTGAAATTAACATGAAGTACTGAAAAATAGTATTTATGGTCTGTATAATGTTAGGTGTGAAATCTGAACGGCGTCAACGTGACGAGTTCCGTAAACCTAGTGTTAAATGAAGAGTTTTATATTAAATTAAGTATATATTCAACTTTGAAAAGATTCTGATTTTCTTCGTCTGCAAAAAAGGATTAATTTACTTATGTTGCGGATTGAGGGTCAAGGTCACTACTTTAAAAATCTAAAAAAAATAGTATCGTATTCCTTGAAGTTTTCTCTATAATATATAACTAATATAATAATATAATACTGACTAATATAATATATAATATATAATATAATATATAATATATAATATAATATATAATATATAATATAATATATAATATATAATATAATATATAATATATAATATAATATATAATATATAATATAATATATAATATAATATATAATATAATATATAATATATAATATATAATATATAATATAATATATAATATATAATATAATATATAATATATAATATAATATATAATATAATATAATACGACTATCTAATAACGTATAATACAATAATTCGAATATCCATCATTTGGATTTCAAGAAATACAACAATATTCCTTTCGGATATTCAAAATCCTGACCTTGACCCTCAATTCGCGACACGATAATTCGTTTATAATTCGCGGTATTAAAAAACCAAGCTTTTTCAACTTGAGAAAAATTCGTCCCAATATGCGGTACCTTTGCGATTAAAACAATCGTTTAAAGCGTCGTTAATTGGTACGTCCACCTTAGCAATCAAGCCTCGCCCAAAACCCCTTCCAGTAACATCTCCGAACGAGACCGGATTCAATATATATATACATATATATATATATATGTATCGCGCCGGTGAAAACGCTTAATTCAGGACGAGTGACGGAAGATGATGATGATGATGATGGTGGTGGTGGACGAAGACTTTCTTACGGAGACGGTTGTATTTCCTTTTGCGTTCGCCCCACCGCGTTTCCGCGCTGCGAACCGCATACCGTTTTTCCTAGCTTTCCTCGTCGACGCGCCTCGATTTCAAACACCCTACGCGTCTTATGTTAATTCGCCGCGCGACACCCACTTTCGAGGTGGCATCGAGGCGCGCGTGGAAAGTGCGATCGTGCTCGCGGGAGAATCTCGCGGATTCCGCGATCCTTTCACGCGGTTGCTCGTCATTGCTCGCCGCTACTATGTACATTTACTACGCTCGGTCTACACACTTTCTAGCCCCGTCCATTTGCCCAAGGTTAAAGCGTGAACGCGAGGGGACACATATTGCGCCGGCTTCTGAATCGAGAATGATATCGGTGAAATGGTATTCGATCGAGGATTCCAGTGGAAATAGGCACTTCCACGCGTTCATAGTTGCTTGTAAATGTATTCGATTACAGATTAATACGACCGCAATTCAACTGTGTGGCGGCTCCCCTGCACCCACCACTAGAGGGACATACGAAATAGGACTTTCTCGAAAGCACTCGCTTCAACTACCTCGTCCATATATATACCGCCTTTAACCCTTTGCGGACGAGCGTCGACAAATAGTCGCCTGATCATTTTTTGGCTTTCCGAACCCATGTCGACTATTAAAGCACGAAACTTAATGCAATGAATACTTAACGTAATAATAAACATTTGAAATAGTTGGAAATTAAATGGTTTGGAACTGAAAAGCGTGAAAACTCCAAGTCGTGGAATTAAAAGCTAAAGTACTCTGACAAGTGTTACTACTTCTCGTTCGCAAAGGGTTAACTTTCCTTCCAATATCCCAACGTCTAAGGCAGGGCCTGGTAGATAACCTTACCGATGAGTCCACTTAGCAGGCCCAGGACGAAACGCAACACCCTTCCTTTTTCCTATCATATCCCCTCTCTACAGCTCCACAAACTGTTTTGTAATTGGAGTGCGAATCTTTGTGTGATTATTGATAATTTAAATAGGCACGCGAAAGTGTGGAAAATATTGCACGAAATAGGAGATTTAACGTAATTAGGTTGCGAACATTTGAGCGCGTATTTATGGGTTTAAATATTTGAGAAGGAGTGGAAAGTTGGCGCGTGCCATATTTATGGTTGCTTGCAAATGTATTCGATTAGAAATGAATAATACGATTGCAACTCACTCGTTTTGTAATTAGAGTGCGAATCTTTATGCAATTATTGCTGATTTAAATGCGCGAAAGTGTGTAAAATGTTAGTGGAAATTGGAGATTTATCGTAATCAGGTCGCGGATTTTTACGTGGATATTTATGGGAAATTTAGATTTGTAAATGGCTTGCAAAAATATAGAGGATGCTTGAAATACAGGAGAAACTATTGGCAATATTTAAAAGGTAAAACAAAGTTTCTATGATTATTTTATAGGATTATATTTATTCTAGGATTATTTTAATTAGAATTGCGGATTTTTGTACGAATATTTATGGGTAATTTCGATTTACAGGAAAGCACAGAATACACGTAGTATGTAAAAATGTACAGAATAATAAAAATGAAGGATTTATTATAATTAGCATGCAGATTTTGATGGGAAATTTAGACTTTTAAAAAGGTTGCAAGAATATAGAAAATGTTTGCAATATTGGAGACATTGTAAAATTTAGAAGGTGAAGCAAAATATTCGAAGTGACGATTGTGAATATTTATATGAATATTTATGGGATATTTAAATTTGCAGGAAAGTGCAGAATATGCATAGTTGGCAAAAATATTCAAAGTATTTGGAATACAGGAGAAACCATAATGTTTTGAAGGTGAGGCAAAATATTAGAAACGAAGGATTTATTGTAATTGAACTGCGGACTTTTATGTGAATATTTACAGGCTATTTAAATTTGCAGAAAAGTGCGGAATGTTTATAGTGTGCAATAATATGCAAAATATTTGAAACACAGGAAAAATCATAAAGTTCAGATGTAACGTTTGCTTATTTAGGCCCCGTTCTTTAAAAGAGTACAAATTTGCGCAAAAAACTTTAGTCTAATTATATCTAATACTTCTGCGATGAAATGGCAAAACGCGATACGTGGAATTTTTCTAAAATGCAATTTACTCAAAAGATAACACGAGGAAGTGAATTAACAACTTTTTACACCCGCTATCACGATGAATTATATTTGTAAAAATAATACGATTTACACAGCTGAACAAACTTTAAAATACGCGTCCACGTATCACGTTTTGCCGTCTCACCACAAATTTAGAGGGTAGAACAAGATTATACTAACTTCCCATTCTATTAATTGTGTTTCTTCAAAGGAATACGAATTTAGATTGAACTAAAATAATGCATAAATTAAAAAATATTCGTGTTTAACCTTTTAAGAACAAATGTTGCCTTGCTGCAACTTTTCATTTGCAATTATTTTAGTCCTCGTAAAATTGTAGAATTTAACTAGAAGACGAAAAAATTGTCAAGTGAATTTCTGAAATACTTTTAACGGTCATTAGGTGTACCAATAAATAATCTATCTTTCTCTTGTTAAACTTGGCATTTATTTGTAACAGAATCAAATATAAATGCTTCTGTTTTGTTAATGCATTAAGGCATCTTTTATGTAAGCCACAAATTTTGATCAAATAAAAGATTTCCTTCTGATACAAAGTAAAATAGATTTACAAATATATAGATAATTTAATTTGTAAGGGAATAAAGTTTAAATGTTTCTGATAATGTATTAAGGTAACTTTTATGTAAGCTATAAATTTTGATCAAATAAAAGATTTCCATCTGATACAAAGTAAAATAGATTTACAAATATATAGATAATTTAATTTCTAAGGGAATAAAGTGTAATTGTTTCTGTTAATGCATTAAGGTAACTTTTATGTAAGTTATAAATTTTTATCGAACAAAGGTTCGTTCTTCTGATACAAAGTAAAATAAATTTACAAATATTATATATAATTTAATATATACATATATATAATTTAAATTAATATAAGGTGCGTAAAAAATTAAGTAGCTTAGGACGCTACAGGGCAAGACATAGTTGCCCACGTGGGTGTAATGTAATTATATACAATTTAATTTACAAATGGTACATTACTCATTTGTACACCTGATAGATTAATTTAATTTACGAATACTGCATTATTTATTGGTACACATAATAGATTAATATAATTTACTAATGGTGCATTATTTATCGGTACACCTAATAGATTATTAACCCTTTGCGGACGAGTGTCTGCAAATAATCGCCACTTTCCTCGTTTTTGTGGACGCACGTTTACTGTTAAAGCAGAAAGTTTCAATTAATATCGTTGATAAACACTTGAGAATTTTGGGTATTTGTTGACCTGGAATTCGTAAGCTTAGAAATTCGTAACGTTTGGAATTCAAAGTCAGAATTACTCTTTTGAGTTTTATTATTCGTCGTCCGGAAAGGGTTAAAACACTGATATTCACGCGTACAAATCGGCAGAATAAGAATGCAAATGAAATATTGCGTTAAATAATTTGAATCGTTAAAGGGTTAACCGAAATCCGAAGAATCCGAAATGTCAAGATAAATTGAACAATATTCTCGCGTAACACGACATCCAAGAAATCCCCGTTGCCGAAATAAATTTCCCCAGTGGCACCGCCGACATTCCCACGATAAACTGTTAAAAATGCATAAAGCATAATAAACGCATAATGCATAAGCAGACTTTCCGTAAGATGGATCTGGTTTGCTTAAAATAGTTCCCAGGATAAAGGCAACGGAGGGATAGAATCAATTTCGCGTGAAATTCTACAGCATGCAGATGTTCTACTCGTTCTACAACGATATTCCCATTCTTGCATTTCACGGGAACGTACAGTTCGCACATACATACAGTTACTCGCAAAATTCAGCGTACACCTTGAAACTCAATGAAAAAGATGGCTAAAAAATGGTTAATCTTCGGTGTACTCAAACTATTAACCTGATCGAAGATATCTTGGAAAAATTGAAATCCAAAATGATAAATTACACTTTTACGTATAGGGAAGATTTCAAAATGAAATTAAAAGAAGAATAGAACAATATTTCACCTTCTTTATGGAAAATTAATTAATTCTATGCCATGAATATTAAAGGTGATTAAAAAAAATAGTAATCTACACGTATCGTATGTATAATAACAATTTTGTGTCAGCAAAAAAGTTATACTTTTACGTTTCTTATTAAGTACTAATAAGAATATTTTATACTAATATTAAGTATAATTTTATCTCAAGAATTTTTTACGTACTGTCTGTCAGAATATGCGAAATATATTAAGTTTCTACTTTTCAACACGCGTGTGTATATATATTTACTTTTTAGTTATTTTTCATCGGCAACATAGGTGTACGCTCAATTTTGTGAGCAACTGTACACGAATACTGCGTGTTTTCAGCGTTGCTAGATTCGCGCCGGGTTACCCGTTTCAATCCCGTGACATATTTAGTTTCCATCGGATAAAGATTGCCCGGATCGCGAGATTTCCCGGTCTCCGCTGAGTTCGCAGTCTCGCGGAACGGTATTACTTCCGAAGCAATCGAGTCCGAAAGTCTCAAAGCGGTCCCAGGAAACTGTGAATAATCGTTTAGAAGAAATACGCACTCTGCAGGGACTTTTGCCACGCGTTGACGTTGAATCTTACGGCTGCGGTTTTTTTATTACGATAATAATAGCGGAACTCGGTTCTCTTTATTGCTGCATTTGGAGATTTTTAAACCCTTTTGCCATTCGATGCGTAGATGTGAAAAGTGTACGAATATAGTAAATATAAGGTTATCCAAAATAGACTATAGGAACACCTATCCTCACTCTTTTTCATTCCCTTTCTAATCTGTTCTTTATTTCTATTATCTTCGTTCGTTCTCGTTTTCAATCTTTATTCTTTTCACCTCTATTTTACTAACACACATGGCGTTTGACAGATATTCTCATTCAACATCCTAAATTTACTTTTGGATAAACCTTTACTTACGATTAGATACTCCGTGTAATTGGAAAACCGTGGATTTGTATGCGTTTAATGGGAAATAAAATGGATAAAAAGATACGAGATTCATTAACCGCGCTGATTGAGATCTACCCATATTACGCGCAGCTCTGAACTTGAAACTTAGAAGAGACTTTTTCACGGTTAAGATTTCTACCCGTCAGCCTGTAAATTCGTAGCACGGCGGACGTTTACAGCCCGTAGATCTTGCCGGTTCGTGGAAGACATCGATTTTCGTAGAACGAAGGGCAAGAACGTTTCTCGGGGGCTTTCGGTGGAAAGGTCGATCAATCTGCGGGCCCGTGGACGTGTACTCCGATTCGATTTCTCCGATCGTACGTCACGAGACGTCCGCCGCAGTTCCTCCGCGGCTCCCTCTTCTTCTTAGGGTTCAAATGTCAGCCGGCTCAAAGGTCACGTCGATCGACCGACATTCGCTCTGGCCATTGTCTCGCCGCTGATCAGAGTCCCGACGGAAGCTTTGCGAGCTTCATCCGTGCAACGTATACTTCTGCCACGAGGAATACGCGAAGTGTGTACGACGAAAGAAAAGAAACAAAGGGTAATCTATGCGTTGGAATGCAACGATGATGCCAAATGTGTCAAGCATCGACGGCCTATGGTTCCCATCTTTCGGGCATCTTAAGCCGTGCCTTGTGGAGGGGGTGTCCGTGGCGCGGACAAGAGTTTTGGTTTTTCGCCCTTGTGTGTTTAGTTAATAGCCGAGAGTCGAATGACACACTTGTCACTGTCGTTGTGTGCAAGGCAGAAAGTTTAAAGTATCTTATAGCTCTTCACTTATTCTTATTTCATTATAGACTGTATACGCGAATCCATTGTTATTTAATACGTTTGTGGAGCTGTAGAGAGGGGATAGAATAGGAAAAGGAAGGGTGTTGCGTTTCGTCCTGGGCCTGCTAGTGGACTCATCAGTAAGGCTACCTAGACTGGGGATATTGGAAGGAAGGTTAAAGGCGGTATATATATGGACGAGGTAGTTGGAGCGAGTACTTTCGAGAAAGCCTATTTCGTATGTCCCTCTAGTGGCGGGTGCAGGAGAGCCGCCACAACGTTAATGTGTTATATAATAAACTGATTTTACAACACTATGGCCCTGTCCAAATTGGCAAACGCATACCGTGCAATAACGTCGCATTTGTTTACCAGATTGGTTGAAACGAAAGGCCCGATTGTCGCGTCGATCGGTTGCTCGGATTTGTCGCTATACGATATGCAATTAGGGCACAGCCTTGGAAACAACGACGCGATTCATTAGAAATCGGCAACGGTTACGAATATGTTAGTGTATGGATAGGGGACGAAATTACTTAGACAGTTCGGGAAAACAGAAGTTCCATAACTCAAAATAATTCAGTCTTGTACGAGTAAGAATAACGTAAAAATTGGCATAACTTGAAAAAAAGGATTTAGAGAGCTAAGAGTAAAAAATGTAGGAAATAACTTTTAAGGCTTGTTCGTATGATATTCTAAGTCCTTTATTTGACATCCTAAGCTTAGTAAATAATTATTTATTTCATATTCTTCTATTTTCAAGTTCTACTTCTTTATTTGATATTCCAAGTTTAGTAAATAATTTGTTCATAAGCTCGCCAACCACTTTCTAGCTTCCCCTGAAAAATATACATTCTTGAGTTGTGTCACTTTTGTAGCTCACGCGCAATACGTATTTTAATCCTTTACTGATTCCATTGCTGTCCGATAAAGTAACTCAAACGTATCCATGTATCCATGGGCGCGTTTTCCAGAAACGTCCTCAATTCTTCTTTTCGCCGTGCGTTATTCGCGAAACGCTTAGAAGCAACGATATCTTCTTCGAACTCGAGAGACGTTCCTCCGAATTCTCTCTTCCCTTGCGCGGTTTTGCGAACAGAATCCGGGGAATAGGTTCGACTGGTTTAATTGAAAACGCAAGGTTGCAAGCTCGGTAATTTGCCCGAAGTAATTCTTCGTCCCACCACGCGCGCAAAGTTTAATTGCAACCGTAGCGATCTCATCGACGCGCGATAGACGCGGCCGCGACGCTTCGCGCAACTTCCTTAACGTCTAAACTTCCCCGCGCGAAACGAAGGCAATCAAATCCCGGGGAACTAAGTTCCCCGGGAACACAGTCAACGCGTTGTTGCCGCGTAACGAAGTTACACGGGGAAACCTTTGAATACCGCAGGCGCGAGATATTTCTTAACATCGCCGTCTTCTCTAAGTTGCTCTTCTACTAAGGCTCTCTCAGACTGTGGAGTAATTCTACGACGCGCAGAGTGGAGAAGGGGGGAAAGGGGAGCAACAAAGGGCAAAAAGTTAGGTGTTAACCCGCTCGAAATTCCACGAAGGTAGGTGGTTCGGTGTCACGAGGTGACTTTCTTTGGTCGGGATACGCCGGATCCAGTTTCGACGGCGAGCTCTCGTTACGGTCGGCGCTTTGACGCGCGAACGAGTCGCGTCAAACGTGGCCTCGACTTTACGAGACCCGGAGAAAGCTTCGTGGCGACCTTTCAGCCCCGTCGTCGTTAAACCTACTTCCCTACCTTCCTGCAGAAATTCTTTCACAACTGTAGCCGAACTCGTGGTTCTTGTTTAACCCGTTGTCAATATTTCTGGTTTCTTCCGGGTGGAATGATACCCCACTTATATTCTCGAAACATTCCGTGAATCCTTGTCGCTGTTAATTCATTTACTCGGTATCATACTCGATGAGAAATTTCCTCGAGAATAAGAACGTATGTTATTAACCCTTTCGCTAGGAAAGGTTAAAATTGTGCGATCATCTATCAGAAATATACGTACATATGTTTTCTTTATAGTATAGTAGGGTTTGTTTCTCAATTCATGCAACAATGTTACAGAGCATAGAAACGCTTAGATTTTTACTATTCTCGTATTATTAAAATTGTCTTCGTTTACGCTTCGAGTTTCCAACTGTAAGACGCCGTAGCGAAAGGATTAAGTTGCATTCCTTAACGTAATCATCGAATATGTTGAATGTTTATTTACGTATTACTAAGTAGCGTGATACTCATATAGCGTAGCCACACCTAATCGCATTTTTTCCTTGCTGTCATTTGCTGTTTACGATATAAATTAATCAACAGCAATGATTAAATAATTTGATATGAATCCATAAAATTATAACTATAATGCTACGAAACAATATTTATGAAATGGATACCTATATTATTTTATTACACTGTCTCATGCATAAATTCCTATGTCCCATTCGGTATAGACAATTTATGAATGGGCCAAACGGTGCTTCATTAAAGAATCAAGAATAAAAGTCAGCAAATATTAACCCTTTGCGGACGAGTGTCGACAAATAGTCGCCTAATCATTTTTTGCCTTTCTGAACCTATATCGACTTTTAAGGCAGAAAACTAAACGCAATGAATACTTAACGCAATAATAAACATTTGAAATCGTTAGGAATGATATGGTTTGGAACTCGAAAGCCTGAAAATTCAAAGACGTAGAATTCAAAACTAAAGTACTCCCATAGGTGTTATTACTTCTCGTCCGCAAAGGGTTAAGTAGCACTCATTGCTGCCGTACATTTTAACAGTAAAAGAACTGATCTTTCAAATGCTCCGAACTAAAATTAGATTAATTTCTAGCTTGATTATTCTGCTATTTCGTCTTAAATAAACCTATAACCCATTGTTTCCCAACCATTGTTGTGCCATGCCCCACGTAAGCCTTTCTAAAATTCTTATGCCCGTATGTAACATATACACACGTTCTTAATTTCCAAAAATTGAATTGTTCACCGAAGAAACTTAAATGATAGGTTTTATGAAAAAGTTGTTGGAATAATATTACTTAGCAGATGCAAAAATGTATCTTTACGTTGAGAAGCACTGCTTATTAAACAACAGGTCTAGCTCAGTCACTGAAACCGATGGTCCTTTAGCCATACCAGACCAAAGGGTCTGGTGCAATAAACATATGGAAGGCCCGGGGCCGTCTTTTCTAAATATCGGCACCAGTTTTCCACGCGTACTTTCAAGAGCGTTCGAAGCGTTCATTCCTTGCTCTAGCACAGCGGAGTAAAGACGTATTCCTCTAGCCTTTGAAATAAAATAAAATCACTCCATTAAAATTAACATCGGAGCATTCTTATTCAACACACAACCCCAATATTCTATCAAAAGTCACTAAGAAATTATTGAGGAAACACACGTCTATTATCTATAATCCAACGTTTATCCAGCTCGAGTAACGACTGAGAGTCGCCATACGGTTAACTTAAACTCTGTACGAGTCCATTTTCGAATTTCCCCCCTTAACAATCAACGCGCGTAGTCCCCACGTTAGGAAACACTGCTACAACCAAAACTACGTCTACCAATGAACGTTCCCTTAACATAAACTCCAAAATCTGCGCTCGTAACCCTCTCCACGCATCCGCCTTCGTTCCCTTCGCCTTAACCCCGAAATCCAACGAACTCGGAATTATTCCCACCGAGGCGAAACCCTGCGGCTCGATACTCGAATCGAATTGGCCAGATCGCTTGAATTTAAACAAACTCGGCAAAACGGCGTCGATAGACGTAAACGGTTAGCCTAGCATCTGGCCGTGAAAGCGACCGCGAGTGATACGAGCGAAGAAGCAGACGGAGGGCCCCGACGATTTCCCCGTGAGCTAATACAAAGTTATCGCGCGGCAGGCGAGCTCGCTCGTTAATCCCGTTCGTTGTGGATTCACGTCCGGGGGTTATTTCGAGCGGAAGTGCATCGGGGCTTAGCAGAAGCGCGTTAAGCTCCTCCTCGTCGCGCCATCCCCTCGCGCATCAATCCACAGAGTCTTCTTCCGAAAGAAGATGCACGCCGCTAAATTTAGATTTACAACGCCGGCCGTCTGCTTGCTCTCGGTTAGGCCGCGGCGCGTTTAAACAAAACAACGGTAAAGCACTCGAAAGCGGACGGCCCGGTCTTAATGGAGACGCATCGCGCGTCGAAGGACGCGATCGGCACGCGACGTCGGCGTAAATTTAGACAGCGGCATTCTCGAAAGCCACCGGCTTTATTTCTCGCATCGAGGTTATTTACGATTTCACGCGTTTTCTACCTTTTGCCGCCGCGAAATGGGCGCGGCCTGAAATTAGGCAGCTTGCGGTGAAATAAGACAGATGCTCTATAGGAGATTTTAGGATGAGTTGCGGTAGCTTGCGAGTGTTTTTGGAGTTTTCGATTATTGGCGATAAGGTAAAGTGTTGAAGCGATTCGTGAAAAAAAAAGAAACTCCACATCCACGGCGGTATTTTTCAATTGCTTCTATGTTCTTTGATTCAAACTCTTACGTTAGATAAAGCTCGTATTAACGCTATACGGTACTAACAATGGTCTCAACTTCATTCTAAAGAATGTTAACACGTATTGTAAATCCGTCCACTTCTTCTCCGCTCCCGCTAGCATTAAATCTCAACTGTTACGTTGTTTAAACTCTTACGATTAATCTGTAATTTTTCTTCGCACTGTAAACTAATTCAATGTTAAAGCACGCAATCGAAATACAAAGTTATAATCGAGTCATTGAACAAGTGAAGTAAAGTATTTCGAGATATTCAAGGTAAATATGAATGTTTAAGCTTGCCGAATAATTGACGCGAATTAATACGAAGCGCCGCTTTTTTCATTCTGGAATTTGGAGAGTTAGCGTATAACAAATTTAGCTAATTGCCAGGTGGAAATTTCATTAACCGTTCCAGTTTCATAGCTCGCGTGGAGAACATTCTTACGCGATATATTCCAGCCTCGACCAATTGATTCCTGTTGCAATATTTAACAATAGACTGAACGGGCTTTAATTACACGGGTGAAAATCATTTTCTCGGCGCACCGACATGTTACGCCCTCGATGCTCCTTCAACTATTAAATTCCAAAGGAAATAAAAGCGGTACTCGTGCCTGCTACCATCGCATCGCCCGGTTGTTCTAAATCATCGGCATATTGGATCATACGATGAGTAACGCGCGATTTTCCTTCGAAACGCGCGCAATAAACTAGTCGCCGCACTAGTAACGATTTATCTTGCCCGTTATATAAAGCCCGTGACGAATACTCGTCGATCGTTCCACCATTTTGCGTGAAAAATCGCCGATCGTAAAGGCTCGCAATAAGATCGCTTGTACGAAGTGAATTCGATCCGTGTACAACGTATTATGGAATTTTATCATTAGAGCTGCCGGAAATTAATGTGTACCCATTTGTACCGAGATAATCGAATATGATAGCTACCCGCTGAAACGCGTATGTAATCCAGCCAGGAATAAATAAATGTTCATTTCCCACTGTTTACAGATGGTATTTGTAAATACTTACGTTTCGTAAACACTCGTTTTTTTAATCGAGTTCTAGGTTTTATTATCGGAATTATGTTAATAATAATACGAAGAAATCAACGCTGAATTCTTATAGTCGCACAAGAGTGTTGTTAAATTATAGGAAATTCAATGTAGTTGGATTTAATTAATTAATACCTAAATATCGAAATAAATATGACGGTGTGCAAATACTTTTTGTGGCCATTGCATAAAGTTCGAAAAATTCCCTTGCGGTTAATTTGCAGTAGCTACAACATGTGCTTGTATACATTTTCATATTTTAACAAATGCGTTAATTATTTGTTATATTATAAATTGCATCAATAATTGAATCCACTATTTAAGACACAGAAGTTAGCCACGAATTCCCATAATCATCCGTAAACAATAAACCTTTCCGTCTCAAATAATGAATCAATTCTCGTAAGAAAGTTAGGATCCTTAATCCCTCGTCTCTTAACTTTAAAACGATTACGCTGAAAATGAGTCCCTTTTTTAAATACAGCAACGGTTACGAATTACGGATAAAGAGCCGCAGTACAGATTACGCAAAGCGTTTCGCGTCTGAAAGTCAACCGGATGACGGTTTTTAACTGACCAAGTGAAGCAATCTAGGAACCATGCGTTCTAATTCTTAAACGAAACCCAATTTCCTAGGTTCGCGAAACCGCGACGACGCGATGCAAAAGGAATTAAAGTTGCACGCTATCTCGTTTTACCAGCGGAGCCATAAATCATACACTCTCGCGTTTTGCCAGCGAAAGATGCGTTGCCCCGTTCACTTGCGAAACATCGGATGCTTCACGGTTCGTTGAGTCGCCTGGACTTAAACCGAGCCCGGCCGATCGCGAAGACGTACACCCGGATTTCGACACGATCCACCGGTGAGCCAATTCGACGGAAAACGGCCGCGAAACACGAGGAAGAAACTTCTATTCCGGCTTTTCACGTGTCCAGTTTGACGCCAATTACGCCTCTTCCTAGCTTTCACAATTCAACCGTTCTTGCGGCAAGTAACGCACACGCTAAAACGTGAATCTTTTCAGGACTAAGGTAAAAATGATTCGACTTGTAATCGTTGCCAATTTTTGTTTAGTTTTATCCACAATTAACGCTGAATCTGCAAAGAGGTTAAAATGACTTGCTTCGTTGGTTCTTATAATCAGTAGAAATTATTTCTTAACATTGTTCGCGACTTTTATCGAAATATAATTCTTGATTAATATTAAGGGACTTGCTATGAACGCGTTTGTGGCAAATGCGTTGCTACAATGCAGTTAACCATTTGAGCGCGAGGCTGTTTTGATTTAAAAGTAATACTTTTATATTAAAATGCTATTTACTTATTTAATTGAAGTCATTATTATACTTATTTATGTGCGTATCAATAGATAAAACATTTGTACTACTCCGAAACTTGTGTTTATTTCAGTTGATTGATCATTTTTATTCATATCGCGTTTATAAAATAGAAATATTCGCTGACGCATATATTCGTCCATAGCATTCGAAGGTTTAACGTACCTAAAATTTCTATTCGATTATATTTCCACGATTATTATCCTTGTACTGTTATTATTACTATTAAGCCTATTCTCAATTTTCGTTAAATGAAACAGGGAAAAGTAAAAAAGTGCACGTTTACTATTAAACAAATTGTTTTCTCACGAACGCCATCAATCTATAATAGTTTAAAACTGCACTCGAATTACACACCACAATTTTCCCATTTGGCGCGCAATAGAAGATTTTCCCCTGAGAATAGGAAAATTTCAATTTTCGACGCTTACGCTACTTTCCACGCGAACGTTTCGATCGATCCGAGAAACCGTGAAAGCCAACCGGGCGCGCTTCTCGCTCGGCGATAAGTTCATTTGAAAAGCTAATCGAGGCGAGGTGAAACAAAAAAAAAATGGCCGAAGGCACGCGTGGCCGTCTACGCGTGGCGGTACGTATCGCGTTAATATATCTCTCGTACCCGTGCACCAGGATACCGATCGACGTTCCGACTGTTTATGCTCCGTTTCGCCTAATTGCGCCTGCGAAACCGGAATACCGTTACCGTACACACACGTAAGCGGGATCGCAGGAGAGCGCAGGGAAAAATGTAACAGCTCCACCGCACGCGAAGGACACCCAGTGCGCGTGATTTTCCGCTCCCTGGCCCATGAGAAATCGTCCACCGATAAAATTCCTCCAAGGATTCAATTCGTTTCGGTATTCGCGGTTGAAATATTCGCCTTCGATAACGGAATTGCATCCTTCGGCGAAAGTTGTAGCTTCATTTCGACGCTGGGGCTTCGGATGCTTCGTGTCCTGCGTGCTACGATAGAATTTAACCCTTTCGTTGCCAGGTACGCGTCCGCGAATCAACTTTTGCCATGGTTTACAGTCGTGGCGAAATATATTTGCAACGCAATGTTGATCTTCGTGTAACGCGGCACTTTTGCAACGCGATTTGAGAATTGTGGAAATTAATATTGTAACTAGGTGTTTTTGCGATGCGAATTTATTCGAAAACGGTTAAACAATTGAGGAAGGGAAAATTATTGAGAGAGGCATATATAGTGGTTGTCTTTTAACCCCTTGATTTACAATAACCAGTTACTAGCTGCTAATATTTCAAATACTCCACTAATTATTTGAATAGCTTCTGCTACTTCGTATGCCAATTTAAATTGTTACGACGAAATTACTCGAATCTGATTAGAATCTCTTTTTTTATTCGAAGTGTATTTAAGTAACTCGAATGTAACTTTTACAGTGAAGTACAAGTAAATACAATAATATAATATGAATACAATATAATATATACAAATACAATATGTATTTGCAAATATAATATGTATTTGCAAATATAATATACAGTGTAATAGAAATACAATACAGTAAATAAAAGACTTCAATATAAAGCTTCGTTTCGTTTGCAATGACCTATTATTCACTTAATACTTCTGCATATTATATAATTACTTTCCTTGAATTTTTCTATTAAAATTCAACAATCTTGAAAGCTTCAATGGTGTTATATTTCTGCTCCACAATGTGTTAAGCATTTAGAAACGATGCTGTTTATCGATACATCCGACTCTTCGTGACATCACGTATATTACCATGTACTTAACCCATCTTTTTAACCCTTTTAATTACCTTTTTAATTAAGGGTCAACGTTTCATTTACAATTCCGTCGAACTTTATAAAGCTGTAGAAGCGAACAAGTGAAACAACGAGCAGCGGCGAGAAAATGGTATTACGCAAACCTGTGGAATGCTCTTTCATAATCGTAGTATTAAAAAAAAGAAAAACAGCAGAATTCAGTTAATGTAAATCGACTGAAAGAAATTGCAAACGAAACGTTGCGCCAAACAACGCTTGGGATTTAATGGATGAATCTAATTCAATTCCATATTCGTAACATTCGATTATATAAGACTCCGTAAGCCACGTTTGTGCAATCATTTTGGACTTGAGGCACTACCATGAATGAATTCCCCGTCTCCCGATGAGTTAACCATATCAGCATCGTTATCTTATCTTTAGCAAATAGTACAAAAAATTCGATTCAAATTTATGTACGTGTAAACTTCTTCCGGTGTGCGATAACTTATTATTAGACTGAGGATACTTATGCAATTGTAGGGAATTTAAAATCACCGAAAGGAAGATGACGGAAGATAGAGGAATAAAATTTTCAAAAGAGTATAAAATAATACCGGGTTAATTTTATATAAATTCTTTTCGTTATGTAATAGGTATATTATATCAGTGATACTTTTCTCTATTGTTACGTAACTTCTACCTTGTGCGCTTCTTTATATAATATTTACGTAGAAATGGATTCTTACCCGTAAATGTGAATTAAATGAAATTATTCAAAGCCATCGGGAATCCGAATATTCGCAGCGTATTTTAAAATATTTAGGGGATGAAACCGATCTACAATTAGCTTCTGCAAATCTTTATATAAGTATACGAAATTCAGACGCGAGAATAGGTGAAAAATAGATAAACTTTGCAAAGGAATACAAATTATATTTTGCAAACGAGGCAAATCGTAAAATATTTAAAGGATGAAACCAATCTGCAACGAGATTCTGCAAATCTATATCGTAAATGCAATTATGGTAAACGTAAACGCGCAAACATGTAGAAAATGAGTACAATTTGCAAAAGTATACAAAATATCCAAAGAAAACTACCCAAAACTTAAGGGATGAAATCAATTTCCATTTAACTAACTCCCTTCCTGACCAAATTTACTCGCGTTAAAAAAACGATAAACCATAAATTTTCCTAAAGATATCACGATCGATTAATCGCTTATCGTTAGCGACTAAAATTCTCCACGACCAGGTTCGTCTAAAAAAAAATCCCAAGCAACGCGTCCTTAGGTTCTAAACATCTCGGCGAAGAGATTCCACGAGCAACTTGACCAAGACGTTCACCACCGGTTGGTCGTGTTTAAACGCCGCCAATCAGGTGCACTGGGACGGTCCGGTTGGCGTAGCACCGTTCTCCGTGCCGTTATCGGGGTGCACGGAATAAACGCAGCGAAAACGAGAGGATAGCGGGCATCTCGCGGCCGACGATCGCGGCGTTTAGAGCCGAGTCGTAAAGTTTTACGAGGCCTCCTCTGCCTCTCTCTCATTCTTAGCCGCAAAGCAGCACGGCCTTTGGTACCGTGTGCACGTCGGGCAGGCTCTCTTCTCTTCGCTCTTGAAATAGCGATCGTGGAAAATGAACGCGTACGTACACGCCAGACGGACGGCGTTGCTTCCTTCCCCGCAGATCCGTCCTTCCGACCGGATGTCGTGTCGTACACCGCCCATTCATTCGTATTGTACGAATGAACCGTTTCCCCGCGGTTATGCACGCGCCTATGACTCCGTCACGCGTCTCGCATACGTATGACTTCGTAATCGTTCCACCAGCAGCGCATCCTGATCGCTTCTACGTCGAACTGACCTTCCGCTGCGTGCCGCATCCTTTGGCTAAATATGGTTTTCGCGCGGAAGAACGGGCGCTGTTGCTTCACGGGCGAAGGCAACGGTAATGTTTATATTCATAATACTGTTACCGAGACGTGAGAACAAAATTTCTAGAAATTTTAGTTTATTGGAACTATGGTAGATACTTTTTAATATAATAACACGCAGGTCGCAAAAATGATCATTTAACGTTAGAACTACCGACTACTGAAGCCGTATTTATTCGTACGAAAGGAATAGAAATGGCAGACTTTTGCAAAACTCGCGCGATTGAAGCACGATAAATGTTCGATTATATCTTGTAATGGAAAAACACGCGATATCCTAAGAAATGTGGCAAATTTTTATACGTGTTACGGTAAACTTGTAACCAGTTACTTTGATTGCCTTGGTAGTTCTAGTGTTAAGAACGACGTACAAGTGCAATTATATTTATTTCGTATTAAGCGGAAAGTAATCACTCACAAAGAATGTATAAATATATGTTTCGAATGGAACTTTCATTAAGTAATATAAGAAAATATGTATGCTGTAGCGTAAATGTTGATCGTCGCTGATGTATGTTATTATTTGTGGTTAATCGGTGCCTTGAATTTGACGCTGTCCGACGTTAATTATGTTGAGGCACAAAATACACAGTTGAGAAAGAATACAAATTAATATAAATATTCTTCCGCTTCTGTTTGTACTCTTGACATGCATCTCTGTTGCTCTCGATTATTCGTACTGAACGTACATACATATTTCGAACATTAACAGTCACGTATAATTCCCTCAGTTCACTTTAAATAGGTCTAACACTGTCGTTACTTTTGTTGTGTTCTCTCATTGGTACTTACGCTTAATCTACGCAATTATTCTAGGAACCACAATATTTATATTTGACTTGGTTCACATCTTAACTTGTTTCATTTTATATCTATGAAAAACCAATCCGCAGTTTATTGGATTTCCTTGAGCAACGTATCTAAAATTGTTTAACTCTTCTTCGGGTTATTGGAGGCCATAATTAAGTAACCCCATATTCGAGTTATCGGTGTCAATAATTGCATGGTATTTAATATAATGATCGTCTTATTATAACACGTCTTATTATAATTTAGAAATTCGAAACGTTGAGATATATTTCCGGCTTACACCCGGAAGCCTTAATTAGCAATAATCGTCTAGAACCAGGCCGTGAAAGCTTGAAATCGTTAATTATAACGTGCGGATTATTGAAATTAATTATTCGAGTAGACTTTTTTAGAGAAACATCGAGCTGATCTTTCGCTTAATCCTGCTTCGTTTAATCGAATGCGTGGTTGGATGAGGGACAATGAAAAGGCGTTGGATTGTTGGGTCCAAAAGTTATCTTTCGGGTGACGCGTTAGGTGTGGGTTTCAGGAAACGAATGATTCGAACGGAATTTTAAAGAACTCGATGGTTTATTCAACGCTTGACGTAATGACACTTGACAGAGTGAATCACGTGAATTGATGTTCGGAAATTAAATCTCTCTCTCGGAGCGGAAAATTTTCCAACGAATATATATTTTATAAGATCTTCGTCGTCTTTAACTGACACGCTTTTTTGTACGGTCTTGTAGTGTTAAACTGTTCTTTTTGTAACAATTCTATAATAGGGGAAACCCTTTAATAGTAATAACTAAATAAAGATTCGGATAAAACAAAAATGACAGGAATATTCAACAATACTTATCAATGTCAATTTTATTAATAGTCAACCGTATAATACACAACTGTACGAATTTTATTAACAGTCAATTGTAGTCAATAATCGAGCTACTTAAGGAATAGTCAAAACGAACTTGTTCTTAGTTGCGAATCAAAGATTTACAAATAATAGCATATATCCTTCATTTTAGGTGTTCGAAATGAATCTCAACTTAGCATCCCTTGTAAACTTAATAATCTTGAATCCTCGGATCCTTGAATCCGTAGAATTTGCCCTCGAATGCAAATAGAATAATCCTTGCAACGAAAGAAACATTTCTCTCGCATAATTACCATACAGAGTTTGCCCAGAAAAAAGAAAAACACAAAAAAAAACAATGCTTTAGTTATTCGCGAAACGATCTGTTTAATTCTGAAAGCGACTCGGATAGAAGAGAACGCGTTCAGAGAAAGTCTAGCCTTTAGACGTTGATCTCGACCGATGTTGGATCGTGTTACGAGGACATTACCTACTCTAAAAACCGCGAGGTTACACGTCAGCCTATTCGTTTTGCGACGTTACCTACTTAAGCAGATAATACTGCAGTGGTACTACCAGTTTACGATCCAACTGTAATGTATCATTCGTTGAATCGTGCTCCTCCGTTGTCGCTTTTAAATCACCGATAAAACGTTCGTCCGAATCTTTTCGATCTTAGATCGCAACGCCAAGTAAGTTTGCAGCGGATAGTAATGGGACAAATTCAAAGGCACGCTATCAGTGACTCGAGTTTTGTACAATTTTAGCTAACCTTTGATGATTCTAATCTTAACATCTTTTTTTCCAACGAAATTTATAGCGCTTCGAAAGCTTGGTTAGTCCAATATACAATGGCTATTTTAAGAATCTTGTAAAATGCATTGCAAATAAATAGCAACCATACAAAATTGAACAATAGGAAAGGTACAATTATTTTTGTGACTCGTTGTATGAATATAACGACGCGTTAATTCCTGAATACCCTGATATCAGTATCAAAATAATTTATACTTGGTATTGGTAAAATATGTTTGATATCGTCTTATGAAGTATCGATCCAAAACAATTATATGTTATTCATGGAGATTTAAATAAGACAAAGGAAAGTGTATGTCGGTGATGATTAGCGTTGGGACGAATTCAGAGACATACTTATAAATACCGATACGTATCGATTCCTAATATGGTATTCATGCTATTCACGGTGATACGAATAAGACAAAGGAATTTGTGACACGCGAGTCGCGTATGACTTGCTGTAATTGTTTAACTAATTTCAATAGATAAAATAATATCATTTTCTCGTTCACAGCAAAACACGAATCTATGAATTAATTTACGTCGAAAATATCAGCGAACTTTAGTGTAAATAATAAGTATAATGGAAACGATACAATCGATAGTAGAGGGACTTGCTATGAACGCGTTTGTGGCAAATGCGTTGCTACAATGCAGTTAACCATTTGAACGCGGAACTGTTTTGATTTAAAAGTAATACTTTTATATTAAAATGCTGTTTACTTATTTAATTGAAGTTATTCTTATACTTATTTATGTGCGCAGCAATAGATAAAACATTTGTACTACTCCGAAACACGTGTTTATTTCAAATACTGATCATTTTTATTCATGTCGCGTTTATAAAATAGAAACATTGGTTGACGCATATATTCGTCCATCACATTCGAAGGTTTAACGTAACTAAAATTTCTATTCGATTATATTTCCACGATTATTATCTTTATACTGTTATTATTACTACTATTAAGCCTATTCTCAATTTTCGTTAAATGAAACAGGGAAAAGTAAAAAAGTGCACGTTTACTATTAAACAAATTGTTTTCTTACAAACGCCATCAATCTATAATAGTTTAAAGTAGAGGATAAAAGGTTGATCATCGTTGGCTTATATTATTACGCGTATCACCGTACAGATTTCGTTTAAATCGTATCCCCGGGTCTTCGTAATTACATTCGAATAGTTATCAAACGTGATACACGTGCGACATCGTATCGATACGATGATTACGTGTTCCAATGCACCTCGAATCGTTCGAACACGTATCGTACGTGAATATTGATACGCGAATATCCTACAAAATTCTACAATATTCTAAACATAAACGTCCGAAAAGTATCGAACGTGTCTCAACGCCATCGCTGGGCAGCAAATATTTCTCGCGATCGCGCGATGCAAAACGTTGCCGATCCGATTGCAAAGGCCGCAAGAACGGGGAAATCGCGGTGCACGGGTTCGAATTTGAATATTTTAATACTAGATATCGCGGCTGAATCAAGGCCTCTACTTTCTCGACGATAAATACATCACGCGGCGGGAGAGAGAGAGAGAGAGATTTACAACGGTAGATAAGAACAATCGGATCGAAGAAGCCTCGCCTCGAAAGCGGAAGATCCCCGCGTGTCATTCAACGTGTAACAGAGAAACGTTGCGCCCAGCCGATCTTCTTCTCTGTATCGCGGACAATGCAATCGCGGAATGCCTTCTCTTTTTCGAGTAGAGCCACGCTTTGAGCGCCTCTCTAATTCCAGCACGCTTCCGATCTCCCTTCCCGACAGCCAGCGATATTATTTAATCTGTAGGATCTGGCAATTAAGAAGTGAAAAGCCGCGGAGGCAGGAAGCGAGGCACGATTCGAGGCGGAGCGGCGCGGGTCGCGACCGGAAATGTCTGCGCTGAGAACTCTTCCGCTCATCGGAAGAGTTCCTCTTTTCCGTTCCCCTCGTTGACAGATCGTGCAGGGAATTAAGATCGTTCGTAATCAGACGCATCCGCGACGCGCAGTGGACCACGTCGACGATTTCTCGTCGTATAAATTTCGGATGTTATCATTAGAATTTTCAGAACACAAAAGCACCATTTCTCGTCCTATTCCTGTTCTCATTTGACCGTCGTATATTATACGGACGATTTTATGTAGCTTGAAATGTCTCGGTTATTAATTCATTTGAGAAATGTATATAATAATCACGAGTTTTGTATAAATCATTGTTTATTGCTAAGAACGTAAAAGAATATTAAAAAAGAAGTATTGTAGTTAATGTTATCACAGTTAAAAGTAACGTGAGAAATTTGTTTTAACCCTTTGCGGACGAGTGTCTACAAATAGCCGCCTGATCATTTTTTTTTAGGTTCAGTGGACGCACGTTGATGTTGAAGCAGAAAATTTAAATTAATATCGTTAATAAACGTTTCATAGTTTTGGGAATGGAACGGTCTGGAATTCAAAAGCTTGGAAAGTTTAAAGGCTTGGAATTGAAAATCAAAATACTCTCTTAAGTGTTACTATTCGACGTCCGCAAAGGGTTAATAGTTAATGTCTTCTTATTTGGTTTTGCGCCACGTACAATACTTGGCGATATTTCGATTAAAGTTGATATTTGAAACGAAATATTAGATAAATATTGAAACGTGACCAATGTAATTATAAGGTATGGAAATGATCATAATTCAGTAAAGGCGTTCAGTACGTTTACTATACACCTGATATATGTAAAAAGTGTTTCTATTTAAATGAGAACTTTTCAAGTGACAATAACAAGGACATTCGACTTTGTTCTACATTTTCAATTAATCAGTAGCTAATTCATTATATTTGTTGAAAGGTTATATTAAATAATCGACTGGTGTGGAATAGAGTTGGTAAATAATTATATTCAATACGGTGGAAGAAGTATCGGTGATGTTTACAAGACATCAAATGCCTACAAAACGTGGCGACACTTTGTACATTCATACCTGGCGTGTTCGCAGACATCCCCAAACCCTAATTAACCGACGTTCCATGGTCAAGCTCTAACAGAACTCGCTTCTGCCAATATTTCGAGATGTGGAGTTTTCTACGCATTACAGCGAAATGTTTGACTTCAACAATATTGAACATATAAAAAAATGTTCATAAATAAAGGAGACGTTGAACTATTATATATTGTTCTCTAAACTGGAGCGATGTTTAGGTTAAATACGTTTTAAAATAGTTAAACGAAGTTACGCGCGAACCTTAAATTGGCAATAATAGGTACATCTACCCTGCATTGTGTTCAGAGACGGATACGGCAATCTACCAGCAGTTTCGTAAAATAGTCGATCGAGAAAATTGAGGTTTTGTCCCGCTAGATCGACGAGTCGGACCACTGTGCGCGGCGTTTAGATATCTTTTATCTTTCTACAACGATACACTATTTCTGCCCTATCCCTTCTGTTTTTTTTCTTTTTTTTTTTGTATTATTCCCGGTTGCTCTGTTTCTCTCTCTCGGTTACCGTTGAAATTCGTAGCCTCGCGGTGGTCGTTATTGCGATAAAACTGCGACTCGGTGACGGTTTTTATTTCAACAATAGCGGACGTGCGTCCGCGTGAAAATACTGCCGCGTTCTTAATTACTTTTATCCCGAATTCGTACGCGAAAAGAAGGGAAATTCGGATGGAAATTCTCCGTTCGGGGTCACCGTTCCCCTATTCGCCGGAGTCGGAGAGAAAGAACAAGGCGAACAATATTCTACCGCTTTTTATTTTCCACGTGGCGTACGGAAAAAGCGCTAAGGGAATAAAATTTCTGCTAACGATAAAACTCGATCAAAAGGCGCGTTAAACTCGCGCAACGAGAGTCTCTGGCTCTCACGGGTGAATTTTGCATTTCGCGAGGAACCAGAAGTACGAAACTCCCCGACCATCTTTCTCCCCTTTCGTTTTTATTTTGTCAACGTGTTATTAAGCTATTATTGCCCTCCACGAACCGTAAAACTTCACCGTTCTCGGCGAGAACCCTTGAAACTCCCCCGTGCGCTGTAACCCCCGGAACTACGGCGCGAAACGCTCTTGAAATTTCTCCCTTTTCCACACTCTCTTTTTTCCTTCTCTTTTTTTTAACTCCGCTGCGCTGGTGGGAAAACTGCATTTCCCGCTAACGGCGTTACTGTTCCCGTGTTGGAGTGAAACGTACCGCAAACGCAACATAAATAATCGATCTTTAAACTGGGATAGATGCTTGTAATAAATAGACTCGTAAGGCGGTGAAACGGGAGCGTAAAAATGCGCCGTAAAAAGAAACACAATCAGAAGTTGCGGACTTTCTACGTTCCAACGATTTCAAAGATTTAAAGGGAACGGAGATGGAGGAGCTACAGAAATCGATTCAAGATTTAAGGATTTTCAAGACTCAGAGGTTTAATATACGATACGAAAAATCTTCAGATCCATTTTTCAAAAGGTTTTTAAAGGTTATAAAAATTCAGATTCCAGAGATTCGAAGAGTTTCAGAGATTTAATGGTTGCAAAGTTCTACTTTCTGCAAAATTCACACGTTCCAAAGATCCAAATACTCAAAGGTCTCAGAAATACACTTTTCCAAAGGTTTAACGCTTACAAAGAATTGCCTTCTAAAAATGAAAAAATTCCAAAGATCCAAAGCTTCCAATGATCCATTTACCAAGAAATTCAAGAATTCTAAAGATGCAAACATATTTGCAACGACCGTGTGTTGTCGCGTAGAAATGAAGTCCAAATTTAGCATCGAAATATTTCTTTTCATTTAACTTTTTAAAGTTGCATCAACCCATATGTTTAAGAAAAATTAGAATTTAATCATCAAACACTTCATTCCAATGTACTCGTGTAAAGAACAGTGTGGCGGCTCTCCTGCACCCACCACTAGAGGGACATACGAAATAGGCTTTCTCGAAAGTACTCGCTCCAACTACCTCGTCCATATATATACCGCCTTTAACCTTCCTTCCAATATCCCAAGTCTAAGGCAGGGCCTGCTAGGTAGCCTTACTGATGAGTCCACTAGCAGGCCCAGGACGAAACGCAACACCCTTCCTTTTCCTATTCTATCCCCTCTCTACAGCTCCGCAACAGCATTATCCGTCACACATTGCAGTGCCGTATCATTTACGCGTAATTCGCGTTGAAATCTGCGATACAGAGAAGCAGCCCCGCGCAAAATTCAGCCGTGCCTAAGAGGTTAAAGTGACGATTATAGGGACACCGACATTTACCCTGTAGGTGGTTTCCGGCGATTATCCATCGCGATTCAAACGAAAAGCGGCGAGATATGGTACCGGCGGGTTTAGAAACTCCTCTTCCTGTTAGTAACCAGATAAATCGAAAAGATATCCTTGAAAAACGCGTAAACATAAATACGTAGCGTGCACGCAAGCTGGTATTATCTTGATGCGCGTTAACGTGGTCGTTGCGGTGGCTTTCATCGCGGTTAATGTTCTCCCATTAAACAACAAATTCACCGAACTTCGCGCCATTCAATTTATTACTTTCCAGCGACTTTCACGTCGTCGTTAGTCGTCGTCAGTCGTCGTCGTCTAGGTTGGAAACATCGCGTATACGCGACGATACGCGAACCATGAGAATTTAACTTCTTCACCGCGCTTCTTCGTTATCAAACGCCTCTGATAACGATTTCAGTTTCAGCAGGGGGGAAGAGAAAACGCAGGGGGAAGAGAGTCTGTTTCAAGAAATTATCAGTTCTTTACCGCGTTTCGCGCCTCATGCATAAGGAACACGAGTTTGCATCTCATTGCCGGCGAATTTCTCGCTGAAATTCGCCCGCGGAGGAAGAACATTCGTTCGCTTAATTGCGATATACGCGCGAAATATAACTCCAAACGCCCCGCCGCACGGTGCGGTAGAGTTAAGGGTAATCGAGGGGCAAAAATCTCGGAAAGCTTTAGAAATTCGGAAGTATAGCTGTGACCGTAGTTTTAGTTACAGTTTTAAGCGTATTTTTGAAAGGAACTTTTAACGCAAAGTCGAACCTAACGGAAAAAGGGCCATAAAAAAGAAAGCGAAGGTTTGCAGTGACGAAACACAGGCTGATGAGAATCGGATAAGGGAAAGAAATGTCCTCTGTCTTTTGCCAGAAGAAAGACAGAACAATTTTGGACCTGGATGAGTAGAGTTGAACGAGTTGTCGAGAGAATCGTACGAATTGTTATAGTTGAGCTTTAGTTGTAATATTAATCGTATTTTAACGAGTGCTACTTGTTGTACGTAAATCCTTATTCACCCACATTAATTAATAAAAGAGAAAGTAGAATAATTTTTACTCAGAAATTCGAAGTTACCATTATTCTTGGAAATCTTCTTTCGGTTTTGTAGGAAAAGTGGTAGATACAGAAGTCACATATGTTCTCTTTGCTTTGTTCGTTCGTCTATCGTCTAGGTACAGTCCCTGGCCATCGAATTAGGACCACGTACGAAAATGTCACTTTTATGCCTATAACGGTATGTTATATATGGAAAATTGTCTTAGGTCATTCAAATTATTACAAACGACGTTGATAATAATGTACATATAACAATTGATTTGTTACTATCGTGGTAATAATGAAATTGTGTGGGTGATGAGCGATTGAGGGCCGCACCAGTGTTTACGTTAGGCACAAGTGTCGATAGCGCGTGAGGTGAGATTTGGAGATTGCAAGATTTCTTTGTACATACACGATGAGAATGTGTTGCACATATGCAGGCGAGATCTTTAAAAGTTCAAATGATGAAGAAGGGAATCAGTTGTGACTGAATCGTTAAAGCGTTCATAAGAAGTCTGCGTTAAAAGTTTGGAAGTGCATTTTATGAAATATGGGAAAACGACAAGACATAACTTGCGAGAAATGAGCCTATATATGTGGTCTTCTGAAAAGTGGCAACTTTTCGCAGCGACAAATCGCGAAAAATACGAATGTTTCGCGTCAAACAGTGATGAGAATCGCGAAATGTATGAAGGAGAATGTTCCGCAGATTTGTAGTGGTCCCAATTCGATGGCCAGGGACTGTATAATTTCTCTACTCTTTCGCGTATCAAAGGGTTCGACCCTTAAAATAAATAAACGAATACACTTATATCGCTGCGTATTTCACCGCGTCGGAAACGTCCTCGTATATAGCCGCGGAACCCTCGGATGGAAAGTTGTTGGACACCCACCCGATTATCTTACTGTAAATATGTACAAGTTGACAACTAGATATCATTCAGCGCAATGTCCCTTCTCAGATACCCTTACTCATCCTATGCATCATCCTACGACCCTTAGTCATCCAGTGTATCATCCTACGAACCTCAGACCCTTAGACTCTTACCTAGTTCCACTCTATCCCTTCCCCGGCTCCCTTGCAAAATACTCCTGCTTTATATATATTTCCGGAGCAGGCCACAAAAGTTCAGTTTTTAAGCAACCACGCGTAACTGTAAACCGTCTCGAGGACACTCTGTCCAGCGATCATATACCTCGAATAAACCTCTTCGCGGCTCATAGTTGAACTCGATTCATTTACACGGAATCCAACATAAAAAGTACACTCTGTCCAGCGATCATATACCTCGAATAAACCTCTTCGCGGCTAATAGTTGAACTCGATTCATTTACACGGAATCCAACAAAGTATCCCGAGGCTTTTCTACGACCGATCAGCCGGAATTAGCGGTGCATTGTGGACGCTGCAACGAATCGCGCGTGTTTCCGTGCGCCTTAATTTAATTACTGGCCTCCGCTGCAATTACGAAGGCTGTTCCCAGAACGGTGCAACCGGGACCGACCTAAAATTAAAACGGCGACGAAGCTGTTTGCAAGCGCAAATAGGTGAATTTCGGCGCGATTCGCGACTATCCGAATGATACGGTTTTACACCGATGTTAAAGAGAATAGGAATTAAGGGTTGCGGAGAAAAGTTGGTTTTTGCGGGTAACGTGTAATTTATTATCACTAATTTGCGAATTTTTGTGTGTTTATTGGAGAGTTACTACTATTTTTATATATATATATTTTAGTATATATATTATCTTATTATATATATTATATTATTATATATATTATATTATTATATATATATTATATTATATAATATATATTTATATATTAGGACTTGGTTAATGGCGGTGAGGTGTGAAGGATGAGAGTGTGTGATTGCGATAAAGATTTGAAGGAAATAAGCGAAATAGGGCAGTGTAAGGAGCAGGGGATAGTGGAAGAAATAGGTTTAGTTAAGTCGTAGAAAACTAGATAATAGTAACCGTTAGAATATATTTATATATTATATATATTTAATACATTATCTATATATATATATATATATATATATATATATATATATAGATTGAAATAATTAATAAGATAGCATAAATAGATTAAATTGTATTAGGAATTATGATATTTGGAGGACGAAGCATCGCTCTATTTTCTCAAACTTGTTCGTAAACATATGAATTTGCATAAAAATCCACAGCCTTCCTATTACCTTGAATCAGTCAGTGAATAAGAAAATAAAATTGGCCATTTGCATGTGCAACGACCTAATAAAGTTCAAGAGCATCGGAGAAAAAGTGTTGTACGATACTTTTCTCGCTATGGATTTCAGAGTTTCCAAATAGAAGGCGCAGATTCATATAAAAACGGGCTTCGATGGAAGAGAATTAGAATTCGGACGTTTCATTCGATATATCAGACCGGTCAAGCCCCAACCTCCACCGCCCCTAAGTTTAATATTCGAAAATGGCGTGCGGCATTCGTATTGAAAGTCTTTTTGCTATCCCGATATTCGATTTTTCCGCGCTCTCTTTGAAGAAGCGGGTTTACTTTGCCAAGATTAAGCGCAATATACGGAATGCCCGATTTTAATCAGTGCAAATTTCCGCGAGCCGTCGATCGCGATTAACTTTTCCCGCCCATAAAGTTTTTACAAGGCAAAAGAGGAAAAAGATGTTAAAGTACCGATATTAATAGAAGAAGACGAGGATCCCTCGAGGCAACGCCAAGTATTTCCTTTCTTCAAAGGGGTTACGAATTTATCCCTTTTGTTAGTACAGCGGAAGCCGGTTACTGTAATCACGGATAATCTTATCACACGGTAGTCGTTATCATAAACAGCCGCTCCCAAAACGCTGTGCGTATAAACGTGGCTAAAAATAATCCGCGTATTATAATCGAACTTCTATCACACGTATCACGCGTGACGATTATAATTGAGGAGAAACGAGCAGAATTTTTAAGAGATTCGTGTTAGGGTAGTTGTCCCAATTACTGCTACTTTAATAGGATTTTACTTTGTAGTTGTTATATACTTATGTATTGGATTGATATGTAATAATAATAATAATAACGATTTATATTTGAAGCGGCGAGTAGCCTTTTCTATATACAAAAGAGTATACAGAAATTTTCACGTTGGGTACAAACGAGTGAATTGGATAAGTATTTACAAAAGTTTCACTATCTCTGCTGCACAAAATATACTTTATATAGAATATAAACTTCAAGGAATATATTGTTATTATGCGTACAATGCTATTGAACCACCAGAAAATGACTCGCTTATAATAATTATTGTTTCCTAGTTTGCAGATAATAAATAAATAAATAAACGATTTCCTTATAATTGAATGAAACTCGAATTGCAGAGGGTTAAAGATGAGTTTCGAAAGAAAGTGTCCATCTAGGGTAGACGTCTCAATTACTGTCAGTGTCCCTACAATTGTCACTCGAATTATTTTATTCAATAGCAAACGAATGAATGAAGAATCGAGACTAACGAAATTTCAATACCAAATTTCCTCGTGATATTCGTGTAACAACACATGGCTTATATTTAATATTTACAAATAAATATTAGGCGGTGAATGCGTCGTTCGAGCATAAAAATGCGACTAACGTATTGCAAGTAGAAAGTATGGGAATTTTTATAATACAATAAAGGCGATGATTTTACTATCTCACGTGCTAATATATGTAACGATCATTTCCTATTAAAGTGACAACTTTTCAAACGACAGTACGAGGGACATTGAACTTTATTGTACATTTTCAACGAATTAGCATTCGATACATCATATTTAAACGTACAAAACAGATTATCACGAATAAAAAAGATGTTAACCGATGTTGTGCTGCAAAAATTGATTGTAGCATGGGATCTATGCTAGTGCACGTTTCTTACGCGCGACACCTAGCTCCATAAGTAGCCTGTATACTCACAAGGGGAAGTTAAACGTAATTGGATTCATCCCTCGAATCAATTAATCAAGTTTCGCCGCCTCCTTGCGCCGATATCGGAGGAGACTTCTAACCTTTGATAATTGAACAGGAGGGGAAAGTCACCGTCCCTGGCTGCATTAACTATGCATAGAACGTTTGCCGGATCGTTGCTCTTTGAACGGTGAATAACTACGTAAATAATACGCTTTACTTCGTACGTACGTACGTACGTACACGTTACGTTCGTTTCCTTTTACGGGACCACCGCAAGTCGTGCAATCGTGACTCCGCTAGCCTGCCCTTTCATTTTTATCCTATCATTCTAGCGTATACCTTACACAGCTGAAAACAAAGCCTGTCTTGTCTCTCTTTCTGCCCGGTAAAAAATAGAACAGACAGTCTTTTAAGTCCGCCAGTAAAAGAGTTCGCTTCTACGCCGACTACAAAGACTCGTTTATACTGTGTTTTATTTAATTCGTTACTTAGGTAGGTATGAATTAATAGACTGCGGGTTTTCGTGCGAATTCATATACGCTTTTTCTTTCTTCTCGAACGTAATTGAACACGGGTGTGTGTAACGTTCAGTTTTTAATAGGATGGAATAGTAACCCTTTCGTTAGGTTCTTTATTTGGCTCCGAAGAGATATTTACACGGAGTAACTCGTTTTTATGGTAGACTGTCTCCGATGTGCTCGGCTTCTGAGTTCTCTAAATATTAAATAGGGTAGATACCCCAATTACTGCCACTTTAAGCTTATCGCTTTAAGCAGCTTCATTTAATTATTTTAGAAGTTGTTTAACATACGAATCGTTTCGGTTTGGAGCGCAACATTAATTAACATCTCTTTTATTTATGATGATTTTCTTGTACGTTAGATACGATGTATTAATTACTAATTCATTGAAAATACATAACAAAGTCCAATGTCCCTCGTACTATCATTCGAAAAGTTGTCACTTAAATGGAATTGATCCTTACATACATTAACACGTCGGTTTGTGTAACAGATAGAAGTTAAATCGTAAACGCATCGCCTTTACTGCATCGCAAAAATTTCCATACATTCTACTTGCAATACATTAATCGTTTTTCTATGCTCAAACGACACAATTCATCTCCTGATATTTATTTTTAAATATAAAATATAAACATATATGCGATGTTCATGTGTTGTCACACAAAAACGAAGTCCAACGTTAGTATTAAAATTCTTCGATCTCGATTCTTCATAAATTCGTTCGCTATTAAATGAAATAATTAAAGTGTCAATTATAGGGACACGGACAGTAATAAGGACATCTACCTTATACCCGAATACGCAATGTCTATTATCGTTTCGTAGAATCAAAGTGCGAACATGGTACAAAATTTTTTTCATTCGCAATTCTGAATACATTAACGGTGGCTATTAAATGGAATAATTAAAATTGCGGCTATTGGCACAGGCATCCTACGCGATTCTCGCAAACATCGCTCGCCATTAGCTGGTTTTATGCCCGATTCGCACGGCGAATCAAAGCTCGGTTCACGGACTCTGTCCTCTCACCGCTTTATGGCCCGTTTACGGCTATGCAAACATTGTTACTGCCAATAATGTTCGCGTTATGTCGAGTTCACAGCGAGATACCGATGACCAGAGGCCCGGCATTCGGTTCGCTATCGATTACCTTCAGTCCACAGTTACTCAAACATTGTTCGCTAATTATTCGATAACATTATGCTCGATGCACATCGCCGAGTACATAACTCCACGGTTGCATTACAGTTCGCCAACGTTGCGCTTACGCAAACACGCCCGCCGCGTTCTCGAAACCATCCCCGCTGACGTTGGATTCTTTCCCGTGCCGTGAGTCAGGCATTACGCGCCACTTACTCGAACGTGGAGAGAAATTTCGCCGCGTGAAATATCCGATTGTTACAACGATCGCGACGCCGCTGCGCGAGGCGTCGATTTTCCGAGGACCTGTGCGCGCTGGCATCGTTCAAGGTGAATCTTATTAATCAACTGCGTCGGGGAACGCAAGCAACGATACACAAAGGGGAACTTCGACGAGTTGGCCGAGAGGCATCGGATTTCGTGCACAGAAATACAAGATTTTCTGTACGCCGCGCTGGTCGCTAGTATACGTAACAGGAGATTTCACATCCTGCTTTCGTGGACGAGTCCCCGCGTTCCAAGACTCGATACTCCGGATCGAAGAATTCTTTCCGGTTCACTCCGTCTCCTCTGAGTCGTAAAATTCTGCAGGAATCTTAATAAACTGTGTCACCTAATCGCTTCTTCGAAGACGCGTCGAACCAACGCTCGCTCATTCGAGCGATAATCTCGACGTGATCGTTTCGACGAATGAGTATCTCGTCTTCTAAAAACTCAAAGTTCGACAAAACGGAGCTGTTTCGCGAAATGGAATAGCGAACGGTGGATACAAATTTTATGCACGTGTCTTTGTGTTTACTTTGTAGTGGAAATCAGAGAGCACGCATTCTGTAATTTATCGTACATTTAAATTTCTCATAAATGCACAAAAATCCGCAATCTAACGATACCTATTCGTAAAAAAATGATGTTTACGATTTCCGTACCTTTAAACGTGAAATCTGAGATCCGTCAAATTGAGGCGTTCCACAAACCTTAATTACTAAGCGTTAATTACTCTTGAATCCATGAGTGAACCAATGAGTACGTTAGTTCGAATCACGACCATGCTCCATTTTGTCAAAACTACCCCATTTTATTCAACCTTTTGCTATGCCAATTAGAGGATCGATCGATTAACAATGCGTGAAAACGCGCGGAGTAAGTGTCTAATAGAGTGGTCCGAAAAGTCGTGGGACAATTGGCGTGAAAAATCGATGGGGGAGGGGGGGGGGGGGGGAGAATTTCACACGTGACCAATTGATACGCGAGTAATTGCCGTGGTCTCGATCGCAAAATCCTCGTTATGACGGCGCCCCCAATTGCCGGTGTAACAGAGATATCGAGCCGGAAACTGGAACGAAACCGAGCGACGCGAAAGAATAAACCGAGCCAGGGGCTTTTTCACGGGCCCGCGCCTCGTGCAAGAAACGACACGCGTACACGCCGGGAGTTCAGCGAGCCACACGCGTGCAAAAACACAGATTAAACCTGTGCCTGTTGCGTTCCAATTAGCGATGGGACCGAGGCACGTTTGACACCATTCATACGTTTACGTTTAGAATTGATATTTGCGTACGAATCTCATGTACGATACGTTTGCAAACGATTTGAGACGCGTTGAAACACGTGACCATCGTATCGATACGTCGCACGTGTAATTACGTTTCGTACCTAGTCGAATATAATTACGAACACCCGGATACGAATCGAATAAAATCTGACGTAACGCGAAACGTGTAATAATATAAGCCAGTTGCGATCAACCTTTTATCCTCTACCGTCGATTATATCGTTTTTTTCTTTTTTTCGTACTTATTATTTATACTGAAATTCGCCGATCGTTTTGGAAATGAATTCGTAGATTCATATGTGGACGTGAATTGGAAAATTATTTTATTTTGCCTACTGAAATTAGTTAAACAATGGCAGCAAGTGATATGCGACTATTTTTTTTTCTGCCTCCTCGAATCTTTTCACGCTGACCGACGCGATGCGCCGCGAAGCGAGGTAATTTGTCTTTTTAATAGCTGTTAGGTCACAGAAGTAACCTAATCTGAGATTTACTGCGGCGCGTTCATTGTGAATCGGTTGATCAGAATGATATAACGCGGCCGTAAAACTGGTCAGATGGAAAATAATCTTATTCCGAGCGTTGAAGATGAAGCATCGAAAGACGTAACGAGTGATAAATTGATTGCGGATTTACGCGATCTTTAATTGTTCGCGGTCGCAATAGTTTTGGTACAAGTTTCGCAATTATCAAAATTGCATTCGATTAAATAGAGGTTTAATATAGGCTAATAAAATAGAGGATTAAATATAGGCTACCGATTATTACTTAACAAAAATTATAAATTGTACTTGTATGAATTCATTCCACTTGCAGTGAGTCAAAGTAAAACTCGGATACCTCTACTATAATTGCATAAAGATCCTCTGTCTACTTGCTGCGTATTCTTTTACTAAAAATCATCTGCGTTTGGTTAATGCTTAATTTCCAATCGCTTTGTGACATAATCAAGAATTCGATTTTTTCCTAGCGGATTATCGAAACGGATAATGTCCCCCAATAAAAGTAATCGATAATTCCACCGTAATGCAAAACGTCGTAGAATTAGTCCACTACTTTTCGCCAACGCTCGAAGGACTATCGTTACGTAAAGAATTATTAAAAATGTAATATAAAAACTCGCCGACTTCCTGTTTGCGTTGTTGCACGCTCAATAAAGCCACTAATATGCGTAATTCGGTGTTTCTCTCGGTTGTAAAAATAGAATGGAACCGTCGTTGTTCGGATGTTATCCGGTTGCGTGAAAACGGTCGCACGTGTTATCGCTGTTATTATTCGTCGCAATTTAGACAGCCGGGCAATGATGCGGAATTCGCAGACATCACGAGGAAGGGATCGACGTTAACGAACTCGTCAAATAATTAGAAGCAATTAACGCGCGTTCGGTTTGTTTTGGCAGACGGCCACAGAACGAGTGGAACGGTATACCGTTACCGTTAGAATTAGATTATATCCTCTCCTCGATTTCGCAAGCGTACTTTCACGTGTCAGGCCTTTTTCTCCTTTAAATCGCGCGCACGCTTGCGTTCCCCCGCGAGGGTACGCGTCAGGTGAAACCTTGCTAGCCTCTTGTTACGCGCGCTTCAACCAACGTTGCTTCCAACGGAGTTTTTAAATATGTTAGGAAATTATAAGTACGCCAGCCGTTCGATTTACGAGGTTTCTTTTTTTTTACTCGCAAGAAAACGGCGTAAAAATAGTTTAGCAACGTGGTAAAAATAAAGAAAATGTCAATATTTTACATTTGATTGATGCAACTTAAGGAAATGACGGATCAAACTTATATAAATATTGATAAATATAAGGAATTGTACCAAATGAAAGTAATAAAAGTATACGCAAATAATTGTTAACAAGGAGCACGGAAATGAAGTATATTTTATGTATTCTCATAAAGAAATCCTAATCGAAATTCATAGTAATCGTGATAATGTATATTCGCTGGTATTTGAACGATAATTTAAAACCGTCAAACTTATTTTTTTAAGTGACACAAAGTCGCTATCTTCATCGCTTGAATAATTCCTATTTTTCTATCTGCAAGTATTACTTCGGTTTCATTATTTAGGATTTTATTGTTTCTTGCGAGTTATTATTATCGAAAATGAAAGAGAAAGAGAGAACCGCATAGAATAACCGCACATAATTTTGATGCACGCAAATAACACTAGAAATACCTACGATTAGGTTATACTTCTTTGTATTACGCACGTGCAAAAGTTTTGTTAGATTCGATCATAAACGATTGCATTACTGTATTCGAAATAATTTATTTAATCGATCGCAGAGAATCGTTGTTATTTTCAACAACTTTTGCCACCGATTCTAATAGGAATCGTGTTTTATCGTAATAGAAAAATATCATTCTTAGACGAAGCCTCGTTTTAATTGCCTGTACCATAATAACGAGTGTAACTCGCGATGCAAATGATAGTCTAAATACGGCGAACACGCGATAAATACGCGACATAGATTGTATTTTTAATTCTAATTGCATTATCAAGCCTGAAGCAAGATCGTCGTTTATCAGTGATACAAATTGCGTGTACATCATCCGAACGTTTTGTATCCGTCACGAAGATAAGCGTTAATTAGCCAATTCAAGTTTCCCAGCGATCAGAAAATTAACAAGACGACGAGTTAACCATTTTAAAATCACTCCAGTACTCGGAGTTAAAATATTAGGTTCTCGCGTAACAAATGTCGCTTTTACGCGATAAATTTGTAACGTATACATATATTGCTTCCCGGCGATTGTAAAGTTAACGCGAGGCAAAAGGTTCGGGTTAGATTTAAAACCACGTAACGTCGAATAGCAGACAACGACATAATGGAAAATGACCGCAATGCGCGAACGATAAAAAGGCACCGCTGTATAACATCAAAGATAGTCCAATTATAGTCACTCGAGTTGGACTTTGGTTTGTTTATGATCTTCGTCGGTTCAACGACACGTACGAAGCCGTTGCACGCGTTAAACGTGAAACGTGCACCTTCCACGAGCCTCTAAAAGTGCTTCTGCGCAACTTTCGCACGATGATCGAGGGTTAAGCTGGATCATTAGGAAGGATCGATGCGTCGGAGCGCACCCGCCGTCACGACGCCGCGCCGCGCCGTTCGTACCACTAAAAATAGCTTCAGACCGACGAGTCACCGATGATCACGAGTTTGGTCGCACGCTCTGGAGACACGCCTCCGTGTATCGAGCCGTTGCCTACGCGATTACACGATTTGAAAAGGAGGGAAAAAAAAAAAGAAGGAAAATATGGAGTGTTTCGGCCGATAACGCCGACGTCCCGACGAACGGTGTGCTTTGTCCGGTTAATTGCATCGATCCCACCGGAACACAGCCGCATAAACCGATTGTATCGGAGTGTACACAAAGGAGTGTACGCGGACAGCCACTTTAGGGCTGTGCGTATCGCGATTATCGCGTCCGCGGATCCCGCGACGAGTAACGACACTTGGAAATCGAGCAACGTGCATTATCTCCCGTGTTTGCGTTCCGCGAAGGAGCGACGTTCCTATGGGCTCGTTAGCGGCAGAGGAAAAGGAAATGACACGTGTCGAGAGATGCCACGCAGAAACCCAGCGCGTATAACCGCGATCGTTCGAGAACTGCGGTGTTTGCGATCGAAGGGACGCGGATTCGAGGGACCCTTAAAAGAGGATTCGAGAGATTCTCAACTAACCAACTACGGTACGTCACTGGCGCGGATAGTTTTGCCGAAAGTCATCTTCTTGTCGTTTATAGCGGCTCACTTGTTTATCTTGTTGTTTGAAACTTTGTACTCGGTGTTGGGCGAATATTGAATCGACTATTAACGATTATGCAATCGCGGTTAACGATTAATTTCCTACTTTAGTGGATGCGTATGTGCACGCTGTTGCTACAAATAATATTCGTACATCACTGTATAGTACTGCTTACGTTAGTCTGATTTAATCGGGGTAAATGTTCTATTATTTAATAGTACCTTATGCGACCACGTTTACGTTCAATAATAAGAAAAACTTGGTATAGTTAAATGTAACTAAAAGTGGTACTTAAATGTGGTACTTACTACAGCGATGTACGAATACTTTTTCCAGCCATCGCATCGAATTTTATATAACAGTAAAGTGGAAAGTATCGAACTCCAATTTCGGTTCTAATGCGGGTTTTTTTTTTGCCCAGCTCGCTTTTAGTCTATCCGTGGTTAAGCGTTTAAAAAGACGACTGGAGGAGTCCTTAAAAGGACAATTCGAGCGACCCTTAATCCGCCGTATAAGGTGGATAAATAAAGCAAACAAAGCGGTCAGCATCGGGAAACGCAGTGTACACGGGTTTCTGAAATTCGACGGTTTTTGCTCAGCCGGCTTGCGGTTTCGCGCGTTATCGCGTTCACTCGCGATCCGATCGAAACACACAGAAACCAGTCGACTTTCCCGTGGTTGTGCTCGGTGTGACATCACACCCGCCACTCGTCCACGGATTTAACCGAGAGGATTTGCCAGTATCGCTGAACATCAGCGAATTTTACCGGGCTACCATCGATCCGTCGATCGTTGACGCCTAACGGGACATGAAAATAATTCAACCTATCGGTACTCGGGACGCGCGTGAACGTGATTGCGAAGCAAGCGCAGGATTCCTCTTCTACCTACACTATTACTGTGTCATTTGCACCGTAAACAGACACAATATTCGCCCTTTGTCGCATGTTCCTCAAATAATTCCCAACGCATATACAGTGGCCACAGAAAGTATTCTGTACTTGCATTATTCAATTGGGCAACTTTCAAATTGGATCTATAGAATCTATATAAATATAGATTTGACGAATCCTGTGACGAGTAATTTTTATAGTCACATAGGACTACTGTTAAATGATAAGGAATTTCATTTACTTGGACCTAATTAATCGATACTAAATGATAAAATAAATACGACGGTGTAGAAATACTTTTTGTAGCCACTGTAAGTTTCTTTATCATTGAAACCCGAATTGTCTCTTTAATGGTTTAACTACGAGCGTCGTCAATAGACGACAAAGCGAAACTTTCGTGAAACAACAGTATCGTGAATAAGCGATTTTAAGATTTTAGTAAAGTTTACTTTTCTCCATAGGAATAATTATAGTGTTGTTATATTTATATATGAGTATGTATATTTATGTTTGTAAGTTCGCAAGAATTTATATTTTCATTTGTCGACGTATATTAGTTTTATCATGTTTCATGTTTAAGGAACACGAGTTCTCAAAATATACTCGTGATTAAATAGTTACATTTAACCCCTCGCACTCAAAGATTCCGTTTTAATAAGATGATATAACAACAACTGTACGATACGCAATATACACTTTCCTGATTCTTGTCAGAACTTAGTTAACATTGTTACGTATTTCGAAAAGGAGAAACAAACGATAATTGAATTGGCGAAAAAAGAGATATTTAAACCATAACTTTCGATCAGATTTGCGCATGTCTCCACAGATGAACCAACCGAGTGCAAAGGGTTCATCCTTTGACTGCTGGACAGTGCCCTAGACAGTGTCCTGTTCTATATTCACCTACCGTTTAATTACGCAACGTGCAATTAACTAACTATTTACTTTCATTATTCAACTTACTACTTAATATATTCCTATAATTTATTAAGCTACTCCTTTTCCCGTGCTCCTCTCGACCACTCACAATTATCATTTATGTCTCGTGTATGATGTAATCCCATATTCATAGTCGACGCCAGTACTTTTCTTCGAACGCGTGCATACGCGTATCCAAAGCAGTCGAACGGTTCGAATTCCATAAAATTGAACAGCGATTACTAAAACTTACCTGATTAATGCACAATTGCGGCCGTTGGCTGGTAAATTTCGACAGACTTCGGTAATCCGACGAGGCACACTAACACAGGGGGCCCCCCCGATGGCGGGCGATTTCGAAACGCAGGAAAATCGAGGCGGAAAAACTGGGCCGAAGAACAGGTCGGCGCGGCGGCGCGCTAGCCACGGAAACGGAAGCAAACAGTGTTTCAGAGTCGTGTACACAGCAGAAAGACATACACACGGTGTGCGTGCGTACGTGTCCACGGGGAATGAAGAAAAATCCACGCGATCGTGCGTCGCGGCCGGTGCCGAGCCGACTGACTGACTGACTGACTGACTCCGCCAGTCAGCACGTACAGTCACCGCACTTGTATCACACACACCGGCTGGCATCCACTTCCCCCGCAGCCTCTCGTTTCCAGCTCCATTCCAACGGCCACGATGCTCGTGCCTTATGTTGCATCGGGGCCCTGCATCTTTGTGGCCCGCACTCCAGCTGCGTGCGTTCCTTCGCCGCTGCCACGTTTCTTTGCTCCTTTCGAACAACCTCTTCTCTTACGCGAAAGCGTTGCAACTCCGAATATCAGTTCTTTCTTTAGAAGCTTCTTTTGGGATTTTATAAAATTGGCCCTTCGAAGTGTAGCGTTTTGTGCGATTGGTAGGATTCGAAGGAATGTTATGTTAGGTGTTAGGTGTTAGGTGAACAACTTGCAAGTATTAGGCAAGTATTAGGTTGTTGCATATGAAATGGTTAAGTTATTCGATCACTTGTCGACCCTTTCGTTACCGGTGAAATTGAAATTGAAGATTAGAAGCGTAGGTAATGACGACGTTTATTAATATAAAAATGATATAGGTATAAAAGATATTGACAGCACAGATGTGACAAGAGCTTGGTAATGCGTAAGTTGAGATGAGTCAAACCACAATTATGTCTGATCGTTTGCATGTTGTGAGAAAGATTCTAAGAAAAGTTGACAAGAAAAACTAGTTAACCAAGAAGTGTCGTTTGAATGCTTATTTCGCGTAAAATAAGAAGAGTTTTAAGAAGCAATTCGTAACAGGGAACGGGAAATGTACATTTTACAGTCATTTTAAATGGAATAAATCGTAAACACGTCAGTACGATGGATTTTCAGAAGAATTTTTTTTATCTTAAACACAATAAAAGTACACCGTGTTTGCAATAAACTTCGGAATGAATAAAAATAAAGATTTATTTTCATTGCATCGTATGTATTTCTTCAAGTATTTATAATTTCGATGACTTTGGTACAAATAAGTACAAATAAGACATTAATTGTCGATAGTCCTAATGTTAAATCATCAAGCGCAATTATTTTCTGAGTTAAAATTGGATAATTAACATCCTATGAAAATGTTTTATAAAAAAAAAAAGTACAGACTAGAATTTTGTGGACATTTTGCAAACCATCCTTGAATTCTACAATTCTAGTTCTAAAATTAAAGAACAGCGCCTAGATAATTGATTAAAAGAAAAGATAAGATTCCTTTATAAGACAATGCCACGATTCACAAGATTGAATAAAACGGCAGCAAAATTTTTTAGACGTTGCTTATTTATCTTAATTATCGCGTCTTATCATCGTTCATTGTTGTAATATTTGCATAACTTTATTGATGACCAGAAACTGAATACTTTAGAAGCCTGGAAAAATAACTAAAAATAATTCATTTCTGCGAAAGATGAAAACCTTCTCGGAGAATTTTGGGATTATGAAACACATTGCTTTTGAATATTCTTTAAACTCTTTCACGGTTTAATACGAGAAAGACTCGGATAAATTGTCTCGTGTTTCAATATTAAATATAATATTTTAAATTCTATTACACGTAATATTACCATTAAAAAAGTGTACAATATATATAAATAGTTGAAATCGTGTATTCTCCGCACCTGGCGATCAAAATATAGAAAATGTTGCAACGAGTGAAAGAAATATTTTTTGCATTGCCTTTTAATCATTATTCGTTAATTTATTGCACTGTGAAAGGATTATATATATCGCCCTTGCATAATAGATAAATTTTTGGAGGAATTTCAAGAGTATAGTAGATGCCTAATTTCGCGTATTATTCGTTTTGGCCGAGGGGAATCACCTAGCAAGAATTTACTCCGAGATTCCGTCGATAATAATAATAGCTTCGCGAGTGGAGTTGTCGGAAGATTAAATTCCGCTGATACTGATAAAAGTTCTGTATTCAAAGCGACTGTGTGCTACAAAGTAATATTTACAAATGAATCATCAAGGCCTCGAAATACCTGCGATTATTTGTAAATGCTTGAATGAAATTAGCTATTCCGGCTCCGGTTTATCGTAATGAACCATAACTGGAGAACGAGGCCGCATGGGGCATATTGCGATACACGATGCATGCAAGAAGCTGAATACCAAAGATTCCTGGAATCACTGCACCTGGGCGATAAAGCGTTTACACCTGAATCGATTAGCATCTTTCATTAAAATTAATGGAGAATCGATACTAATCCTCCTACGATCGCGCGCTCGTGCTGCGCGCATACGAGGGCACTAATTAACCGAACTGCGTCTGACCGAGATGTATCGCTTTGATTTTGCCAGCCTTTCGAATGTTCAATATATCCCATCGACCATTATTGCGCTTGTAAACACACCTGTCGCGCAGCTGCGACAGAAACCACTTCACGCGAGCCTGTTTTACCTTTTGAGGCTTATCTTGGGAAGAATTTACCTACGTCGAGCAAGATTACGACTTTATTAAAGGTTCAAAATAAAGAAACACGACGTACAATTGATTATTTAGTATTCACAACGCATCAGCTAATATGAAAGGAAAGTTTGAAAAATGCGCCATTATTGTTGCGAGACTTCGAGAGTCCTTCGAGATCACGATCGATGCATCGAGTTCCTTCAATCGAAGTTAGAATTGAAAAATATAATATACAGTTAACCATTTAACATTCGTAATTGAATAAATGCAAATGAATCCTCTTTCGATTAAGTAAGCATGCTATGAAACAGAACATTGAAAAGCGCGCCAATCTTTTTCAAGAGTTCGAGAGTAATCCTTCGAGATCACTTTCGTTACATCGATAACCCCACCCAATTGTAATTAGAGTTAAATAGAATACAATATAATATACAATTAACAATTTAGCACGAATCTTTCATCAACTAAGCATGTTATGAGATAAAACTGTCAAAAGCGCGCCAATATTTTCCGAGACCAAATAGTCGTCCGATATAACTTTCGATATATCGATAGTCGCTTCCACGGCGCCATTTAATTTTTTGAACGTGTTGCGTGCGTGCACGAGCTCCGTTAGAACGTGCTTAAAAAGTAACTGAAAGAAGAGTTTGTTGGGTGTATTTTAAACTTTAACTATAATAATGTGAACAATTAAGATGTGCGTACTTCGATTCCACTGAAATTTGCAACGCCAACGCATCCCACGAGTCCTTTTCCGTGAGTATAGTAACCCAATTTCCTTCTACGCAGTCCGAAGCCGATAACCACGTTCTGCTTCCTGCATATGTCCAATAATTTCCCGATTTGATCGTCTAATCCGTCTAAAATGCAAAACAAAATTGACAATATTATTTATTTTATTTAATTATAAGCGAGAAAGCATTAGTATAACATAACAGCTAGATATAGAAACAAAGCGTGTAACAGAGTACGAATTTGGTTTCGGCATACGACAATAGAGACGCCAAGAAAATCAATTATGGCGCGTAATGATTTGCTCAGTGACGATATTTATAATTAGACTGCGAATTTTTATACATTTACGGGAAATTTAAGCGTGCAAAAAGACATGGAATGCTTCTAATATTATTATTATTTATTCATTAAACGGGATAAATCGCTGTTAAACCATTAGTGTACAGAAGAGAATAGAAATACAATATAAGGTATACAGAAACATACGAAATAAAATTAAGAATAGAACGAGAAAAAAAATATACAAATATACGCAAAAGATTCAAAGTAAAGTGTAAATTATTATTTATATACTTCGACGCTGAAGCAATTCGCCATTTAGCCTCCATTTGCTTAATTTTGTTAACAAAAATATCTCCAGTGTATTTATAACATTTTTTTAACTTTGTCGAACTTACCGTCGAGTTCGACTTTCTCGATATCAGGAGCGATAATCACGAATTTGAGTTTCCGCAATTCGGCCTGCTTGCATACTTCTTTCAAACCCGAATAATATCGGCGTTTGTATTTCGATTTGTTCGGGTTTTTCTCGTAACACCTCTTTTGTAGCCGCGTGATTTCCTGTAGGAATTTCTCGAGACTCTCGTTCAACCCTTTCGTTAACATATTCGTGCAATATCTGCAAGTTTTTTCAATTTTTTACGATATCAGTATAATACAAGAATTGTAATCAGAGAAGAGGAAACGGGGACGGGTTGCGTAATTTCGATAAACATTTTAGTAATGCAATTCGTATCATTTATTATGCATGTATAAATAAAAGTTGGAGACTTTAGCGTACAAATATATATTAAAATGCCATACAACAATATTTGGCTGTTATACAAAATAAAGAATATTTCTCTGTACATCCGTTAAAGTACTTACTCTCTAAAATTGCGAGAGAATCTTATAACACTCTTATTATCTACTTCCGAGCTATCGTCAGCTTCCCTTTTAATTTCTTCGATCTGAAGAGAAAGAGTCTGATTAATGATATCGCTTTCGACCGCATCTCTGTCGAAGTGCGAAAATTCTAATCTGTTAGTGCCTCCGATTAATCTGTTCGTTAATTGCATTCCTTGAATTTTAAGATTGCTTATTTTCTCGATCACATCCGGTCTAAAGGACACCGTATTATCGGAAATATCCACTTCGTTCATATTTCTGTAGTCTTTGTCGTACAAAGTCATCGTGCACATGTTCCTCACGTAATCCACGTCTATTTCCGGGTCCGCCGTGATTTTTAAAGCGTTAAAATTAATCGCGTCTACGTCTCTACAGATAGCCTCCATCTTTTTGCACTCGAACATCTCCCGTTTTTCTATATTGGTCTGCGGTTTAATGGTGCGGTTGAATAAAATTATCCTCTTCAATTTGGAGGGCTTCTTATCTTTTGATATGCATATCCTGACTTTTCTCAGGTCGGAATTTTTGTTCCTGTTCGATGTATTTGTCACTGAGATACCCACACTACTGATTCTTAGTTTGGGAGTCTCTTTGTTCGATTTATTTATACATCTAGTACTCTGCAACATTAATTCGATGTATTTGTATATTAAATGATTGACAATTGTTTAGCAGACAATTTAATAATTAGACCGTAGATGTTTATTTATTATACTTGTATATACATATAGTTATTTACGAAAAACTTAGAAGTGCAAAAATATATATGAAATATTCAAAGTCAGAGGGAAATTGCAATGATTAAATTCTCCTTTTTTCACCTTTAATTTAATTTTGCAAAACATTACGGAATGCACGTAATATGAATAAATATAAATAAACAAAAAATGGAAAATAAAATAGATATGTAAAAATACATAAAAGATGCAAAGTAAACCGCGTATTGTTATTTGTTATTTATTATTATTTTACTCATAGGGAAAGAGGCCCATTTAGCATAGAATATACAATGTAATTGTACAAAAATTAAAACTTACGTATTTAATTCTTCTAAGGGAAAATGAGACAAGATAATAAATACTAGTAAACGAAATAACAATACTAGATTGAAATTAGCATTATGGCACAATCATAACAGCCATGTATATACAGTTACTTGCAAAACAAATTTCTCCTAAAGTAATACTTCTTTAATAGCGCTTATAAAAACATGAATTTGCATAGAAATGCACAGTATATTAGTAGCTGATATTTACTTGCAAGGCTTCTTCAAGATTGATACAAATTTTATCCGATCTCTTGTACCTCTTCAAAGACTTTGACTTCTTCGGTTCCATATCAGACTGCATTGGTACTATAATCTGTACGCTGGAACTTGCCGGGCAATCTTCTTTTGGTTTAATGGAACTTTTACTTTTAAGAGTAACACCGAGTTCAGGATACTCTATATTATCCAAACTTACTACTCTGGTATTCTCCGTGAGGTTTATGGGATCCTTTTTACGCGCCGAGTGCTTGACCTCGTTTTTTGGGCAAAGTTCTGGCCATTGGTTACTGGAATTCGCACTTCCATTTGTACTGCAAAATTGACGGAAATATATGTTATTTAACATTTAGGTTTCTTGGTTGCAATTCGTTGGATTTATAATAATAACGATTGAGGCGCAATACTAACTGAAATGACCACGTCAGATTATCAATTTGTGATCTCCACATTCTATCTTAGTTGGATTCGATTGTCGTGGCTTTCTAAGCCGCGTGATCTACTAATAGTTGAACGAGGCTGCCATTTGTATTTGAAATACTATTCATAATTCCTACGATTGCCCTTCACTAATCAATACGTAAAATATACGTCACTTGCAGAATGTAAACAAAAATACGTAACACGTATAATATATAGTGATTTGTCACCAGATTGACAAAAAACCCTAGCTTCTCAGTCAGTAAATCTGACGGTATTTTACTCAATATATTTCATAAATCATCAATGTTTTATTCAGTAATTCATTCATTCGTTCCAAATTCAGAAATTCGTCAGTCGCGTAAGAAATTCGAATGAATAAATAGCAAGTAAAAGTTGAATCTAGGGAAAAACCTGCTTAGTAAACGTTGGCAGCCCTGATGACCCATTTATGAATGAAATAGTAAAACGAGTATTTGGCAGAGGCTATCAATGCGATTGTTTTATCGCTAAATTGTGTATCGTTACGCAAATTCATATTTATATAAACAGAATTGTAGGATTAAGATATAAGTAGACATTTAAATATTCTGTCGCAGTGTTTTTAATCTATTGATAATAATAATGTAAAAATTTTACTTAAAACTCATACTCATTAATTTGTTCGAACTATTATACAACAATTATACGTACATTTCTTCGTTAATTGGTAACCAAAACGTTTTAAGCTACATAAAATCGGCCATTTCATATGCAACAATCGATTAATAAAGTAATTTATATCTTTGGCGTTTGGTCTTCGAGGAATATTCACAGTGACTAATTTGGCTTTTCAGTTTTCACGCTGACTATTCCATTAATCAAAGAGAGGATCGTGAATTTTACGTAGCAGCTAATCCAAATCTCCTACGAATTTCGCGGCACGAGTTGCGCAGACGCAGAGTCTCCCCACTCCTGAAATTCGGCGTGCGTGGTGGCATCAGTGCTACGATGGCCGCCGTTCGAAAAGGACGTAAGTATCTTTCGTTTACGGTGCGAATATTTTACTTCTTACGTACAATTCCCACGGCGATTCGAATAAGTTTAATTAACAACATCTTGTTCATGAATTAATCGATATCCCGACTATTAACTCAGAAGTATCCATCATTTCCTTTCCTTTGTTTTATTTGGTCAACTTCGTCCCCTTTTTTACTTGTATCCTAGTAAGTTTGTTTTAATATTTTGGTGTTTTCTTTTGTTACAGGTGCCTACGTAATTCTTTGCGGACGATTTTCGACAAATAGTTGCTCAGTATTTTTAATTTTTTAGACACATGTTGATTTTCGAAGTATGCAATTTGAATTAGTATCATTGCTAAAATACTTTTGTTAACAATTCGTTGAGATTCATCTATAAGGGGTTAACAATTGGGCAAAAATTCGTTATTTGTTATTAATTGTTATTATGTCTCATCCGCAAAGAATTAATAATTGGGAAGATACACACACAAGAGGAAGAAGAGGCTACGGAGCTAAAAAAAGGACTGCATGGACCAAAGATGGATGGCAATATTCAACTTCCAATTACAGGGGTAATATACATACACATGCACATTTATTAATCTTTTGTTTCTTCTTAAATCGCACTACTTTTATCGCGTTTCATTTCAATGTCGTAACGGAGACAAATACAGACGAATCACACTTTTAACGAAAAATTAATAACGCAAGGAGTTAAAAAAGTAGTTCAGTTAGAGTCACATATTTCTGTATTACGATCGCGAGGTTCATCGTGTAGGGTCACTAAACGTGTTCAAAACATATTCGCAATTCTCGGAAAACCGAAAATTTCTCGAGTTGTAAACACTTAGAAAAACTGGCGGCGGAAGTGCGCGTGGCCTTACTCACCCCACTTTTCGCGTTGTGTTTACAAACTTTAGTCCGCGCAGGCATATCGAATAATCTTAGGAGTGGGGACATGTTTACGTTTAGGAAACGCGTGTTAATGTATTTCGGAATCCCAATCGAGGATTTATACGGAACTTGTAACGCGTGAATAATATTCTGGAGCTCTAGTATACTAGAAATTTATTTTATTTTAAGATATTCGTAGTATTTTACAAATTCGAAACAATAGTATTTCTAATTAGATACACGAGAGGAATAATAATAAGAATATTATAGTAATATTAGCAACTAATTTCTTTTTTTATTTCTCCTTTCAGAGAATTTTTGTGACCGAGCGCAATGCGGTCGTAGAGTCGGTGTTTGCTTCGAAAAAAGTAGCTGCCTTTTTTTGAGAGCACAGCTGCTCTAAGTAGATTCAATTGTAATAATTGCTCGCGCGATTAGAGTCAGTGTTTGCTCGCTAAATATTTAATTAAACGATAACGTAGTCTTTTATTTTTACATTTCTTTTATTTTTTTTCAAATATTCATACTCGCGATTAGAGTCACGCTTCGGCTGTTGGCAGATGATCTCGCTGGGCTCCCGAAGCTCGCAATGTAAGTATCTTTGCAATCTATTTTCATTTTCAATAATTAATCAATTAACAAATGTAGTAGAAGCTACTTAAATAATTGTAGAGCTACGATTTATTGTCCATCTGAAATGCAAAAGTAGAAGCATTTGAACGTATAACATTTATTTAGCGTTGAATTTTCCTAACTTCAAAATTAACAAATATTCAATGAACATTCGTAAACTTGAGAATAAATAATAATCCCCTTTTTCTCTTTTCTGTTACAGATCTTCCACAGATCTTCTTGTTCTTGGGACCACAGGACATGGCATCACAGCTTCACGGCTTCACGGCTACAGAGTTCATGGTGTGGCTTCAAGGCTTCGCGACTTCACGACATCACGGCTTCGCTTGATGACGATGACAGCAGGTTTTCATCCGTCTGGCTGCAGCAGATGACAGCGTAGTCGTCTAATGGTGAGTCGCATGCATTTTGAATCCCTCCGGTCACTCACGCATGTCGTAGGACGAAAAGGTCCGAATCGGCACGGGTGACTGGTTGTATCCGTAGATTTTGCTTAACGAACACAGTGACCACGGGTATACGTTATACTCGTGACGATTTCATGTGTATTTTATTTATTATATCAGGCTAGGTCTTCTTGCACTCGCGTTTGTAAATGTTGTAATGCTATAATGAAAATTTCAAGTAGAGTTCTTTGCAATTCATAGGGGTAGCATACAAAGATTCGTAATGAATAAAAATATGATCATAAATGTTTAAATTCGTGGTTGATACGAGTAATATGTTTGATATGAATATTTATTAAAGTCTAATAACCATACGAATAAATGGATAATGATTTTGAGTAGATTTTAGTGGAGAAGTCGGATATCCTCCGACTTCGTTTCTTTTTTTGATAGGTATTTGATTTGATTATTACTATAATATTAAATAATATGTATATGTATATACATATTAATAATATACGATAGAAATAAATGATTCAATTTATAATTCATGAAAGTATTAAATGACTTAGTGTCTCAATTTAGATAGTATTTGAATATAAAGTTTTGTGTTAAATGTTCATACTTTCGTATAAAAGTTATGCTAAAAAAATATGTGCAAGAAGACACCTCGCGACGGGTAGATTTCGAAGTCATTGCACAAATCTGGAGTACCATACTTGTGTTTTAGAGAATGTGTTTTGATAACGGAGTCGCCCGAGGATATTTCAATTGCAATTTAATGTAGAGTCCAATTTCTTTCATTGAATCCAGTTCTTTTGTATTCGATTCAGTTTAGAATTTAATTATTTTTATTCAATTCAATTTAAAATCAAATTATTTCTATTTAATTCGGTTCAGAACTCAGCTCGTTCCATTCATTCAATTTTAGAGTTCAATTCTTTTGATTCAGTTCAATTTAGAGTGCAATGCTTTATATTTAATTCAATTCAAAATTCAATTCTTTCCATGTAGTCAAATTTAAAATTCCAGTAATTCAGTTAGATTTGTAGATTCGTTTTTCTTTCATATAAATTAAAAGATAGAATCAAAAAGTCTTAGACCGTTAGAGATACAAGGCTACTCTTTTAAGTCAGGATTTTCAGGAATTCTTTCCGTGTCCATTGCCAGGACTCCACTCACGTGCTCAGGTGCTACTTGAGTGGAAGAAAGGCAATGAGCACGATGATCATGTTTCGTAATTTTTCGACGGCTGACAATGACTTAGTGTATCGAGCACGACGTATTTTCCACATTGTGTGTGTGTGTGGTTAGGCTGTGGAATTGCGTCGCTTCAAATCTCAATAGTTCATATCATTTATATAATTTATTCTTTGCTACAATGGTACCAAGATCTATTACAAATCATAAAATATAATGGTACCAAATCTACTACTAATTGCAATAATGGAGTCAAATCATTTATCTCTATTCACTTAATTCTATCTACTTCTTCAGTTCATACTTTCCAATAAATATTTCAAATATATTTCCATAAACTTTGATCATACTACCCAATTAGAATAGCGGTCGTAAGTCATTATAAAATAGTTCTGTTGCACATATTTCCTCCTAAATGTTTCAAATATATTTCAATGTATTATCCACTTGTTACATCACGAAATACGCAATGGTCGCTATGCATTGTCAGCCGATCTCAGTGAAATGGTACGTAAACTTAGAGCGTGAAAGTTGTTTGCCAAACTCGGTTGTCGGAGACGTCCCGGGATGTTCTCTCTAGTGCAGGCCCATTGCAGCCGGGTCCTATGCGTGAGAACCGTGGAGTGTATGTGTTGGTGTGCCTGTTTGCCATTTTTTAAATATAGGTTTCCCTAGGATAGGTAGTATACCTTCTGTGTGCCTGTTAGATGTAAGTAGGTAGGGCCGGGCAGGTTGACACAGTCTCTTTTCGCGTTGCACTTTTCGCGTGTTCAACCTGTTTCAGGAAATCTGATTTGAATCATCGAAGGTAAAGCTGATTTGAACGGAGAATGCCGTTCACTTTTGCCTTTACCACGTCGATTTTCGAATCCGGCGATCTAGAATCATCATCGCGGTCGTGGTCGCGATATTGGGTTCGAAACGAACGTATGTATAGCTCGAGGTTCAGCACGCTTGCACGAGCAACGATCTTTGTAATCGTTGCTCGTCTGCGTGTATTAATCCTTAGCGGTCGAAGTAAAGGGGTGACTTATCAGTGGTGGTTTATATTAAGGAATTGCATCTCATTGCACTAGACTTCTTTTAGTTGTCCTTTATGCAACGACTCTTTCAATCTTCGAAAGACCGTTTCAGTTGCTTTGGACGATTTCCTCAGCAATCGAAGCATTACAGTTTTCTGTATGTTTCTGTGTTGGATTGCATTCTCTATTCATCTTTTTGTAGCAGTCATGGCACTGCCACCATATCATTATCTTCGATAGGTTTAGAGAACTCTTGTATAGCTTTTTCAGCTATTCTGTTCTCTCTTCCATTCTTTTTCCACGTTTGTCATAGTTGGTGTTGTTATACATTTGCTGATCAAACTTGTACGAATTTCAAAGGTTGCACTTCTAGTCTGCATTCGTTTATTCGTTAGCTATTGTTTTATTCAGGATTCTTTTGTACTTCGGTCCGCTAAGGGTTAAGCTTCCGCGATTTGTATTTTTACTTTGCGATTAGAGAACCTCGAGCTTATTGTTAGACTTAAGTTTCAACGGGGCATTGCGCCCGAAGAAAAGAAGAGGCCCGACAAACTGTCACGAAGAGGGCTGCAACGAATGGCCGTTTATTTTTTTTTTATTTAAGAAAGAATGGACGGTCATTGCTATTACGAAATCGTCACTGTGTTCGTAGTTAGTTTTGCATGCTGTAGAAATTTCAGGTCTTCGGTTCCATTGGGCAAATCGCGGTTTTGCAATTAGCGTTGCGAGAAATTAATTACGGCTCGAATTAGTGCTGCGGGGAAGGGAAATCGCGAGTTTGACTTTAGAGTTGCGAATGAATTTCACGGTTTTCTTATTAGCGTTGCGAAGAAATGCTTTCCGCGTTTGATTTAGCGTTGCGAATTGTAAATAATCGCGATTGTTCGTACTATCCTTTAATACTAATTGCCATACTTTGCTTGTGAGTAATGTTACAATATATTTCCTGGTAGCGTTGCGATGATTGCCGCGATTTCTTCCTTTAGAATAATATTTCAATTATAAATATAATTAATTTGTAATCGTGTAGCTTTCTAGCGTTGCGTTTTCTAAATATCGCGATTGTTTAAATTACCTTCTCGCGTATAAAAATAGCTGTTCCTATTGAATTGATTAACAGTTAGCGTTGCGACATCCTCCCACCGCGATTGCTTAGTTTCCCCAGTTAGCGTTGCGTTAATAAAAGATCGCATTTTTTTCAAGTAGCGTTGCGATTATGACAAAACGCCCAATGATCTTCCACTAAGATAGTGGAATCCAGTTCCTGATGGATCATCGATAGCAGCTGAGTAGCTGCACTTCCGAAATTAGCGTTGCGTACAGAAAAACCTGTGGTGCCTTGATCAGTATTTATTAGCGTTGCGTTAAAGAATCAATAAAGTGTCCACTATGGATGCTTTCGGAAATTTGCCATTTTCTTCTCTTGTCTATTTAAAGTTAAATTAAATAAATTAATATTTCTAGTATAACGAAGCACCCTTCGCGATTGTGATTTGTATAATTTTCTATTTGATAAATAAATCCAGTAAATTAGTGTTGCGAAAGAGAAATAATGATCCACTCACGGGTTTTGATCGGTTTTATAACGAGTGGATGAATATGGATGTTGGGTGGCCTTTTTGGCATCCTTCTGATTTTTTTGCTGCCCTCGTGGCTGCTCTATTTTTATATATTTTTTTATTGTCTACGTTATTTAACGTCGAGCGTCCATTATTAAGATTACGCGTTTATTACTCAGGTTATTACTGCACAGTTCGTTGTCGAACTTTTGGATTTATTCCAGTTCATATTTGGTTGTTCATGGTTGCTTTTGTTCTTCATTAGAACTATTTTTCTTTCTTTAATATTCGCGGTTGTATTAATCAAAAATTGATCATAGTGAGATATTATAGTTCTCGCATGATCAACGCACATTATAATTGAAGTAATTCTTCGAGTTAATGGGTGAACTGTGAATCTTTATGTATTTATGGGAAATTGTGCAAAGAAATGTAAATATAGAAGAATACGTAAAATATTAACTCTTTCGTTGGAATATTCGTGGTACTAGAGACACCTGTTTCATCGACAAGGTGGTTGACTTTACCAACCTGAATGCTTCACTTCGAAGTAGCTAAGTTTTCCGCTTTAAATCACAGATGGCACAAAAAACACGGGGATTTTTTTTAAGTCGGTATTTCAGAACATTGGAACACAAATTCTCATAAGACAAAAGATTTATTCTTTACCCAGGCCATGGTTTCATTGACTTTTCGATGAAATTACGAGAAGGAATTTTCCACGAGGAATACATTGTAAAAACTTACGGCTGGCTCTATCCGCAATTTCGTATACTTTATCGCTTGCAAAAGATTGCACTGCCAGCCGCGTAAATTTCACTTTACGAGGATTAAACTCCGTAGCAAGTTTTAATTAAGCTGCATCTACATGCTCTGAATTTTACAGGGGGTTACTCACCCCATGAATTCCTTCTTTGAAAAATGATTTCATCGAGCTGCCCTATCTAAAATGCGACGCGCGTTAGCCGAGAGAAATTTTATGCGTCCCTCAGCTTCCTGTAAGTATATGAAAGGGGGTAAATTCTACGTGTTGAATGAACGTAACGAAGACGTTTCATCATTCACTTTAGCTTCTCTCGGTTCTTCCTGTATTTTCTATACAAGTGTTTATTGTTTCCTACGAAATTCATTCTTTGCGTAACATTCATTCTTTTTATTTCAACCCTTTGTATTCGAGAGGCAATTTTCTATCGTCAAAGTGAACTAGTTTTGGAAATTTTTGGATGCAGAGGATTTCTCGGGTTATCCCATAGATATAATAACCAATCTCGGGGATCAATCGTGCTCTTATTTTTCTAAAACATTTCCTAGTTTTGAGGGAAATATAAAAGGTTTGCTATTAGATGGGTAGATAGATAGATAATCTTTATTTTTGGCTCCACAGCCAAGAAAAGTGGAGGACTCGACTTACATTTTTTTGCTTAACCCCTCACTCACTTCGTTTTTCTTATTCTCGCTTCCTCACCCTCTGCTCTTTTGTACCTTTTACTTTTTGTATTTTTTGAACGTGTGACTTACGTCGTTTTGCCTTACAACCACAGATTTGTCTTTGCCCTTTTTTATAAAATCCTTTTTTTATTTTCCATCCGTTTAAAATGGTTCAATTTGTGCCTTTAAAAGTACCACTCCCATACGTTCCTTTTTTCACATTTCACTTAAACGGTAATTGTCTTCGCTTCGCTATTTCCTGCAAAGCTCACTTTTTACGCCTCATTCATTTTTATTCTTCAAAAAAGCTTCAATCCATAAAGCCACCCTCTCCACGTTTCATATTTGATTCCCCGTTTACATCACCATTCGGTAACTTCCTCTCAACATAGCTTTCCATAAATCCCATGTAAAGTGGGTACGAAAAGTATTCGCACGTTGCTACATTAATTTTGATACAGGCAGTAATAATGCATATATTGAAAGTGGACTTAAAAATTGAAGTCAAGGGATCGCATGTAGATCTCAACCCTTTCGCTACGACACTCTAACATTAAAAACATTCCCAATGCACAGATAGGAATTTTTCTTTTTTTTATTACGTAAACAATATGGCTACAAATATTTACATATTTTGCACAATTAATTATGGTAGAATAAATATGAATTATAGTAAAAATAGCATCGTGTTACAGAGGTGGAATACTCAATGATTCTCGCTTTATAAAACGTCTCCAAAAGATATTTCTTACTTGCAATTTTATATTTTTAGAATTTCCACTTCATCTTTATTCTCCCATAACATCGCGTTACAGAGAAGGAATACTCAATGATCCTCTTTTCGTGAAACTTGTTCCAAAAATATTTCTTACATGGAATTTTATATTTTACGAATTTTCGTTTCATTCTTATTCTCCCAGCATATGTAAATATTTGAAATTTATAATATACCTACATGGTAGAATAAGTATAAATAGTAAGTAAAAAAGCTAGTATCCTGTTACGGTAGAGAAATAATCAATGATCCTCCCTTCATGAAGCGTCTTAAAAATATATTCTTAATTTGCAATTATATTACTTTCAATTATATTACATTATAATTGCAAGTATATCGTAATTATATTTCACGAATCTGCACTTCGTTCTTATTCTCCCAAAACGTGTCCCAAAATATGTAAATATTCGTGAAATTTACCACGCGTATGTTTTATAATCGCCTGTAAATCTCGATACAAAATCAAATCCAAATTCCCCTTCCATTTTCTCCGTCGAATCTCGCAATCAACCGCCAGAAGAAACCGCTGGCGCAATTACCCACCCTAAAAAATCGCGATTCGCCCTTTTATATGCCCCATAAAATCGCCCGTCGGAACGTCGTAGAACCCCGGAAAAGGGCCCCAACGGGGGCGAGAAGAGCGGCTACTTTCTTAAAAAAGTACTATTTTTCGCTGGTGGGATCGGCGTTGGTGCTCGTGCGCCGTCCGGCAAGGACCTGCGCACGTGCACCGGCCCGGTGGAGCGATGGAAATCAATAATTTCCAGGGTATAAAAGATCCTGTTTCCGTAACGTGGCCACCTCTTTGAGTTCCGGTGATCGGTGGTGTCGCGCACCTCCGCCTTCTTCGAACGTGTTAGTGGCTTCTTCTTCGTTTCCGATTTTCTCTCAGTTCATCGAAGGGGTATAACAAGCAGGTAGTCGATTAAGTGGATTAGCGTTTAAGGCACCCATGCACCGGCGTTCAGCCGGTGTTTAGCGATAAGTTTTCTCACCCCCGTCACACGGACGATCTCGGTGGCACCTTTCGCGTGGCTCTATCGAGGCGTCGTACCATACTACGAGTGTACAATACATTATTAAACTCCTGTACAATAGCAGAAGTGCATAACATACACATCGTTGAGCAATATTACGCGTGCAATAGCATTACTATTATATCATTATCGATAACAATTTCTTTTTTTTTATTCATTTCCTTTTTGTCGTATTTGAGAAATATCTTTGCGTGCCGAACGAAACCTCGAAGAGCGCAGCGTCATCGTGGCCCCCTCGAATACCGATACAATCGATCGATGCAAAGAGCGTGCCGATTGAGCGATTCGATCCGTTTAATCGGCCCATTCGGATATTCGGACGGTGAAGCGGCGATAGAAAGTGCACAGAGCTTGCACGTGGCACGTAAAATGCGTCGTTTACGACTCGTTAGCGTTTGGCGAAAATACTTTCACCGTGTAGAGAGACGGGCGAGCTGTTTCGTTGCCCCGCGATCGGTATTCGTCGGACATTGTTCACCAAAATCGTCCGCGCGACCATAAATTCTTTGAGACTTCGACGAATCAGAAAGATGAACTTCTTACGAGATTTGCATACATCCACGAGACTGATGGCTTAAGGATTACAAATATTGTTACACTTTCTCTATTTATATATGATATTGTATATATATGTATTTTTCTTTTTCTTTTTCTAATATCTCATTCGGGTACCGTATCTGGTTTTTTTTATTTTTTTTTTTATTTCGTTTGATTTCCACACGGAATATCGTGTGGCATGGTGTAGGCCTCCTGGGGATCCCCGCCATGTAAAAAAACGGGAACGCGTTCCGGCACAGTACCCCTTTGGGTGACGAGGAAAGCTGTGCCATTTTATTTTTCACGTTAAGTTGTTCAACCCAGCTTTCCTTGTTTTTCACCCTTTCTTTTTCTTTCTCTCTCTCTCTCTCTCTCTCTTTCAGCAGTTTACCGATGCTAATTTACGAAGCACTCTCCTTTCCCTCGATCCCGTAAATTCCGCAGACGAGAGCAGCAGCTCTACCGTAAATAGACAAAGTGGTTAAAGTATTGTTTCAAGGCTCGAGAACTTTGAGCTGCTCTCGTCTCAAGTAAACTGCTTTCATACTGTGCCACGTCGCTTCAAGTTCCCTTCAACTTTCGCCATTCTACTCGACGCGACCCTTCTTAAGCTTCCACAGGCCGATCCTTTTCTTTGCCAATTAATTCTTTACACGCTACCTTCGCAAATAATGTCCTAATACGTGTATAAACCTATTTCGGTATCGCGAAACATGTAACGCAACGCTTAGACGCGCGAATAATACGTGATACTATTAACCCTTTCGGTCGAGCTTAAGAAATTCGCGCGTAGGGAGCTATCGATGCATTTCGGGGGTTAATTTGGTATTTAACACTTTCCATTTTTACGCGGAGCGTAGTTTTCGCGAAAAGATATGGCAATTTTTGTTCAATGACGAGTGAAGAAAATTTACGTTACGGGGAAGAAAAATTCGCGTGTTTGCTATTAGGTAAAACACAAGAAGAAACGTATATTCATAATTTGAACACGTTTTGGATTAATAACGAGTTGAACATTAGTATAAGTATACTTTTAATTTCAAATATTGTTCCGTGTATGAAGCAGTTAGATTCTAAATTCTGCAAATAATATTAATGAATCTTTAAACAGCAGGAAAGATTTGTCCATGCTGTTATAGTTTATTTCAATTTTATATCAAGCTCGTTTACCATGCTTTCGTCGAGTATATTCGTCGTCGTTTAAAAGTAATCAAGCTCTCACAGTTGCTTTCAAAATTAAGCGAAACAGTTAAAGGGTTGAAACCACTATTCGCGCTCTAGAAAAACTAGAAATTCTTTTCCTACCCAAAAGGAACGCAATGCGATTCAGTGTTTTCGTGACTGCTGCACATTTTTTGTTTTTTTTTTCGTATTAAAATCCTTCACAGCGAAAGGGTTAAAAGAGGAATGCGTATCGCTTCTGTGTGTGTGTGTGTGTGTGTGTGTCTTCTGTTTGTAAGCTCCTGGCAGCCTGGAATTTCACTTTAATGGGAGAAATTTGTACCTGTTAACCATGAAACCGTTCGCGGCCCATTTCGTCTCTAGCCGAACACGTTCGTTCTTAACGCGATAACCATCGAATTCGCTGGAAAGTTTGATTAAAAGGCTTTACGGCTTTGCGGGGAATGATTCATTGTTCGTGGAACGGGCGCATCGTTCCTCGAACAGGTGATACCGGGAAAAGTCACGCCGGAAACCAGGTGAAACGTTCCATTGTCCGAATATTTCGTTTCATTCCTCCGGTTGTTTGGGTGAACGTAAAAGTTTCGGACGAATTTTGCCGCCTTTCAACCTTTTCGCATTACATAGGTTAAATAACCCAATTTACTGTCACCGTTCCTATAACTGTCACTCGAATTCGTTTATTTAATATCAAAGTAACGTATAAAGAATCGTAAGTAAAGAAATTTTCATACGAAATTTGAAGTTCGGTTTACGTAACAAAACGCATAGATATTGTATATTCGTTTACACTTAATATTTATAAAGAAATATTGGGAGGTAAATGTGCCGTTGAACATTGAAACGTGACCGATATAATTATAAAGTATGGAACGTGTGATAATTCAGTAAACCGCGACGTTTACTATATATCTTATATCTGTTACGCAAACTGACGTGTTAATGTATGTAAAACGTGTTTCTACTTGAATGAAAAGTTTTCAAGTGACAGTACGAACGACATTGGACTTTGTTTTACATCTTCAGTTACGTAGTAATAAATTTATTACATTGAACGTATAATAATTTGTGAGATTGAAAACTACCAAGTACAAATTACGTACGTATAATATTTTAACGTTTTGCTTTCGACTACAGTGTTAAAATAAAAAATATACCCAACGTCTCAATGAATAGGGTTCGAAAAATGTTCAAGTTAAAGTAGGTTTTTCGTAGTTGCTTGCAACGCGTTGTGTTCGTAAGTAAAATTATAATTCGTGGTCTTAAAAACGCGTGGGACTCGCGCGGTCCTCTTAATTCGAAGAAGGGTGAAATCTGTCGCAGCGAAAGGGTTAAAGCATTGAATTCTCTTCTTGTCCAAGTAATATCCTTTCGTTTGCACTGGCAGTTAGGCACTAGAGGAGGATCGATACACCCTCCTCCTTTAATCCCTTAGCTTGCACTTTGGATATTGGATTCCCGTTTGTTTGGCCTCTTAATGGAAACTCGATGCAGTGTTTACGAGTACCTATTCCGTGTAAAGTGTATAATGTTACGAATCGAGGGAAATTGGCTGCAGTTTCGAGTCGTTACCCGTAAATAGATTGGCGTTGAAGTTTTATTAATACAACGTCGTATCATCGGCGCGGCGCGGCGCGGGGAAATCGTTCACGATTTATGGGATCGTTGGGCTGTAAACTTGGCAATCTAGAAACGAAATGATTAAGAAAGACATTGGGTCACGGTTCGATCTGTCGATTGCCGGTATAATTCAATCTGGGTAGCATAAAATTCCATTCGCGTAGCCAATTTGTAAGGTTCGCGAGGCGTGAGAAGGCGAAACCGCAGCGGCGCGCATTAGCCCAAGCAAAAAAACCTATTGATTATTATAAAACGACCAGGCAATATCTCCGGCCTGCCTACTTACCTACTTTACGGATTCCCAGCGCTTCCCCGCTGAGTTTGCACGAAAACAACGAAAAGAAAAAAAAAAAAAAGAACGGTAATACGAAACACCCTTCGCGGTTCGTAAGTATCGCGTGTTCCAAACGCGTTGCACCGTCATTGTCCCATTTCGTTAGCGCGTTAATCATCGGCCGTGCGCCATGATTACAGCCGCACGAATCACCTGCCAACATTCTAGCGCGAGATTTTCGTGGAAAGTGGAAGTGGAATGGCCGTGTACGCGAGATACAAAAGGAATTCGGTTCTAACGAGCTGCATGTGTCGGGAAAGTAGAGGAAAGTATATCGGGTTGAACGGTTGAATATCCGTGCTGCTTCTTTTGGTCCAATTGAATGATGATTCTCTTTATTTAGACGCGGGGAAAGTTGGACGAAATGGGGTAGGATAGATATTAGCTAGCGTTATTAGGTTGCTGCATATGAAGTGGCCGATTTTATCTAGCCTAAAATGGTCTACTCGTTAATTAATTGAAAGGTGCGTTTCTAATTTCTCTGTACAATGGTTCGAAAATATCGATGGATATCAGAGTCAAGCGAAATGTTTAGTTTACCATTGTCACGCGTTCCTTTTACGCGACTATAAGATATGCTTTCAAGGTTTATATTTTTAGTACAAAATTTTTTAGCAAACTAACGTTGAATTATTCATTCGCAAGTTGTATTTGTCCATTCATAAATAATAATAATAATACTAAAGGAATTTCCACTGTCCTGTAACTTAATTTCAACCTTAAATACCATTTTAAGGACATTCCAATTTGATTTGTACGCATAGTTCATTTCATTTCATTATTTGCTATTCATTTTTAAAAAAATTAAGCATCTATCAATAGTGTTAAATTCAACAAGCTTCGAGCTTTATATTTGTGTACGGTAAATGTCATTTAATGTTACTTTTAATTAGTTAATCGCTACGAAACTTTGAGCTACATGAAATCGGCCATTTCATATACAACAACCTAATAGATAATCGAATATCTAGATAGTGACGTCACGCATTATTCGTAATACAGATTTGTAATATTCGAACTTTTTCCCTGGATATTCGAATATCGGTTAGATTTACATAATTACGCCTATAAGCATATGATTGTGTAGATGCTATTCAAGAATAGTATATTCCTCAATATTTGTTAAATCAGATACGTTAATTACATAATTAATTATCCTATGCTATTTATATCGTATTATAATAGCTATAGGCTTATTTTATTGTATTACTCTCTGAAGCGTAATAATGCAACAGATTTGCGGATTTTATTTCTTTCCTTGCTATCATCCGAACTATCCTAATTATCCAGATATCGTAACTATCCGGATTATGTTATTTCTACTCCAGAGTACTCGAATAGAACACTCTTCAAGTGTCTCTCATTTTTATTTCTTTGATACGTACAAGTATCCTTCACTCGTCGATACTTTTAGCATTAATTCATTCGTCAAGCTCTTCATCGATATACACATCTTGACTCGCCAATTAATTTATCGAGTGCACAATTTTCAACTTCCTCGTCTTCCTCGCTTTTTCCCCAATTTCCCGCAACCGGAGTTCGGAACTAAGCTCGCTCCGGTAGAAATATAAAAAAAAAGAAAACTCGAGAGTCTTATCCAGAGCCCGGAAAGTCTCTTGCCGATCGCGATGAAGACTCGATAGCGGAAGGAGCCAAAGGTTAATCGAATCAAGTTCGCAGTTGTTAACTTGGCAACTCGCCGATGTTTAACTCGTTAGACGCCAGTCTATCGACTCTATCTCTCGACCCACTAATTAATTTACGGGTTACACGATTTTGGAGTAGGCATCGAGAGAGAAGAGAAGATCGCAAGCCGGGTATATGGGACAAGTCGGAAACTAGCTCTTGAACCTCGCAAACACGAGGTTCGCGAGGAGGACGCACGCGACACACGCTTTGCCCTTTAATCTGCAACGTCGATCACCTATTATTAGCGAAATGCATTGTCTCCGACGGTCGCGTGGCCGTTTAATCGTGTCGTCCGTTGTTAATGGAACTCTACGGAACGCCCACGGAAATCGAATCCATCGAGAGCACGGTGCGGAGTTTCCACGCAAACGGAGAAGACGTAAAGCGTCCTCCTCCTCCTCCTCCACCGTTGAGCGCATCATCGTAATTGATTGTTTGTCGAGCGAAACGCGTCGTCACGCGATGCTTGCGCCGGAACTGGAACGCGTTATAGAACGGGCATGGAAGAAGGACGCGTGAAGAGTGTATGTACGTATCGAGTGCATCGAGCGGATTGAACATGCTAATAATCTCGTAGGAGGAACCTTGGCCTTCGTCCCTTTTGTACCATTGCATTGTGAAGAGAGGCTCTTTCCTCTCGGCACGTTGAAACGTAACCAGAACCAGTTCGAATGCTCTTGCGGGAAGGATTCGAGTGTGGGATGCTTCAGAGGAGTACTTTTTTAAGAGACGGATAATTGAATCGCGTGGGAGGAGATTGTACAATACGTCTCTTGAGGTATTACTTCCAGGAGAAGGGAATATGTTTGACCCACATTATATCGCGGGGGATCAAATTGGTATTGGCGGCACTCGAACGTTAACGCTTCTTTGAATTTTGAATCGATGCACTTTAGATGAAAGTCGATTTCATTGCGAAAAATATTGCCATGCTTTCGGTGATTAACGATAAGTTTTTAGCGTGACAAGGGTTTTACAGCTTCTGTAAATTACTTGAAAGTTTGTAGGAATATACTTAAAATTTTGAAATTAACCATGTGACTGCGAAAGGCATACGTTAAGTACGAAAGGTATACGTTTCAAATGTCCAGGAATATCTAGAAAAGGCCGAGTAGTCTTTGGATAATAGAAATATATCCGCCGAGTAGTCTTTGGATAATACAACAGGCATGTATTTTCTACGTTACCGTGGTGTAGAAACATTTGAAGGTTTATTCGTACAACGGTATAGCAAAGTATAACGAAGAAGATTGCGACTACGAAATCACCCGGTTAACTGATTAAAGTGTTAAACAGTCGGGAAAGATAATTTCATCCCCAAGTATTCCACCTTCGTATTTCTGCCGCCCATGCGACCAAGCGGAAAACTTTACTTCGATCACGGAAGAAGATTCTACACGCTCGCAGCGAAGTCAAGCTACGTCTATTCCGAAAATTAATCATCCCGATATAAATGAGTTGCTCGGGAAATATCGATCGACCTTCTTCTTTACTTCTACTTCTACTTCTACTTCGTGCTCGAAGCAGAGGTGGGATATAATTTTTTACCGGATGATCTCAGTGGAATTACTTTGTAAATAAGTGGACGCGAGTAATCGTAAAATAAATGCATACAATGGGCACCGAAATTTACCGCGATGTGCGGTTGGGAATATTTTTTCTCTTGTACGCAAGGTTCGCGGAATATACGAGAGGCGGTCTTAGGAGGCATGTGCGGCGTGGCAAGTCGCGCGGAACGCATTATTTTCCTTTGGCAGCCTTAAAATATGTTGCTACTTGGGAACGTAGAAACGTGGTGAAAGAGAGAAAGAGAGAGGAAGCTTAACATTTCGAACCTTGCGTACCACGAAAGCAGCGCGGAAATGAGGACGCTCGATGAAGCACGGAACAACGAGACTTCACTGTCGAACACGCCTTGAAATTAGCCAACGCGAACCATTCTATGTCAAGATGCTATCGCCTCGAGAACTATTCTCACTTCCAATTTTTGTCTGACCTCGGCGACTTGGATTTTCACCAGTCACCTCGTAGAATTTTACCTTTTCACCAGTCGTCGATACTGCAATTTTAAGCTTTCTCGAGTTTCTTTCGGACTTTTACACTTTTGCGAATCAATTCTGGGATTTTCGACTTTCGTGAGTCGGTTCTAGAATGTGTTCGGACTTTTTGAATTCGGTTTTGCAATTTTAGGCTTTCGAGAGACGGTTTTGGGAATATTATGCTTTTACGAGACAATTCTGGAATTTTAAGCTTTTACGGGTAGAGATTTTCGATTCTAAATCGATTTTCTATAAAATTGGTTCTTTGCAATGATTTTTCGATTTCGTGGAATGAATTTTTGGACGTTCGATTCCGGTACGAACCAATTATTTTTAGTCATCGATCAATATTCGATTCAACTAGTGTCTCGAATTTATTCAGTCATTAATTAACCGCGATCAGTCATATTTTTTTTGAATTTAGGTTTTCACGATTCGATTGTGGAATTTTAATAAGTTTCTGCGAGTTCGTATGAAACTGTTGGATGCATCGCGACCCGAAACAAACTTGCAATTACTCATCGCGGCACGCGATATCCAAACGTGTCGTTATTCCGAGTAATTGCTTTCTTAATGGTGGCCGATTTCGAGGCCGTGCAAACTTTCTCGACCGGCAGCCGTAAAGTCAATTTGACGACAGTTAAGTAAATTTGGGTTTCTTGGACAACCTTGAGGTAAAGATGTAATTCGTGTCAAGCGATTTGACCGTGCATCTCCTGATCCCATGCGAAATTTGCGCTCTCGAATCGGCAAACCGTCGAACGGTTACCAATCCAAGTATAAACAATGCAACACTTTAATCGCAGACGAGGCAAATAATAGACCTATCGTCTCTTATGGGACTTCGTGTCACACGTTTGAAATAGCGACATCTACCGAAGAATATCTTCCTTTTTATTACATGGAAAGGAATACGAATGTTGAAGTTGAACGGTTTCGAAATCCAAAGAATTGGGAATCCAAAAGTATGTACATTCAAACGCTTGGTAATCCAAAAGCTTGGTAATCCAAAAGCTTGGTAATCCAAAAGCTTGGTAATCCAAAAGCTTGGTAATCCAAAAGCTTGGTAATCCAAAAGCTTGGTAATCCAAAAGCTTGGTAATCCAAAAGCTTGGTAATCCAAAAGCTTGGTAATCCAAAAGCTTGGTAATCCAAAAGCTTGGAAATTGAAACGCCTGAAAATTCTAAATCTTGGACCTTCGAATGCTTCGAATTCTAAAGTCTTGGAAATTCGAACGCTTTGAAAGCTTGGAAATTCTAATGCATCGAAATTCAAGCGCTTATCAATCCCAAGCATGAAAACGTAACTCTGTCCGAGTATTATTTTGAGCCGCTGCAGTCGGCGACGAAGAAAGCAAACAAGAAGAGCAACGGAGTTAAACAAACTCCGGAACCCGGCCATAAAGTTAAATTCTCTCGCCGGCGAAAAGAGTTGACGATATTTACGAAGAGCCCTTCCTAACTCATCGGGCGAATTCGTTCATTCGCCCCGTTGCGAATGAAACGAAGAATGAATTCACGGATTTACGACGACCCGGACACGAATCGCGAGAAGTTACCGAGCTAATTAACCAGCGTGGAGAGTATCAATCGAGAATTGGCGATAACGAGCGACAGGGTGGTCGAACAATGTCCTCCTCGCAAGCCTGTACCGTTATTTTTTTATATTTATAACACCGCTGGAGGGCCTGTTACGCAACTTTCGTAACTGTATATCGTGGACCGTGTCACGGGATCAACGGGAGAAATATATCTGGCTTGGAGGGCGAGCTTTCGGCGAGAAGTTACGAGCTTCCCGGATGCGTGGCGTGCACCGGCACACACCGGCACACACGGGAGTCCTCCTCAGGGGCCGATAAATCGCCGCTTCGATACGCGCGACCTCGTGAAATACGCGATGACGCGCTTCAGCTGCAACCGGTGACTCCACACGGATTCTGTTATCTGAAATTCCGCTATTGCATTCCGCGGACCGCCATAAAATATATCAGCATTTATATATTTTATCACCCGTTCGGCAAACTTGCGCGCGCAGATATTGCCAAGTTCGACGACGACGCAATTAGCGGTTTCTTCGTCATTTGTTTGTTGGATTTCGGTTGTTAAATTAGTTGGTATTGGGATATGGGGTTAATTTAAATTAGAACTCGATATATATATATCCTTGATCTATGATTTTATTTTCGCAACGAGGAAGGACGTCTTAACGTTGCAAGCATCGAACTAAAAGTGAGGGCTTTTCCAAAGTAGATAGAAAATCTGGCGCCCACTCCAGAAAGAAAACCAACGGCCTGGGTCTGCAATATGTTTGTCACACAGGCCCTTTAGACACTTATACGGCCAGAGGCCCATGACTCTGGTAACAGAGTTAAGGCTTTCCTTTATTATAGACCCAGTGTCTCTCAACACAAAATTTATTTTTGCTTTTAATTAAAATGATAATTCAACAGTTGGAACCTTAAGAACTTGCTCTGGTACGACGTATTATAAACGTCGATTATTTATTATCAGATCTAATGAAAATTGCGAACGTTCGCAAATTAATAAATATGCAGTAAATTAAGAATCGTCACGAGTACGTATTATGTATTAACTCGTAACAATCGATCCGAGAATTTTATAGAAATAATTTCAAGTGTCGAATCGCTGCAAATTCATACAGATGCTCGATAAGTAATTGCCAGCGCAGGTAGTTAAAGTAGGTAAAATATTGTTGTAGAATTTCATCGAGTGCATATGTTCCGAAATTTGTAGCAATTAGTAGCTTCTTCGTCATTTGTTTATTGGATTTGGGTTATTAACCCCTTGCCTTAGTAATTTTCCAATTGTTGACAAGTTTAAGTTGAACATTTACCGCTTTAAAAATTATATTTATGTTTTAAAACATTGATATGTTACACGTAATTTGCATTTCATAAACATTAATCTTATAGTTTCATAATACATTTAGAAGTGATATTAGAATTTATTAGAAGTGCAGTATGCATTTGTTGTATTTAGACCAAAATCTGCTTCACGAGTTACTCTCGTCGTTATAAGGCAAAGGGTTAAATTAGTTGGGGCTTAAATTGGGTGAAATTTTATTCTAGAATTTCATCGAGTGCAAATATTCCGAAATTTGTAGCAATTAGTAGCTTCTTTGTTATTTGTTTATTGGATTCGGATTGTTAAATAAGTTGTGCCTTAAACTAGATGCAATTTTATCTTAGAATTTCATCGAGCGCAAATATTTCGAAATTTGAGGTAGTGAATAGTTTCTTTTTCATTTGTTTGTTGGATTTGAGTTGTTAAATAAGTTGGGCCTTCAACTAGATGCAATTTTATCCTAGAATTTCATCGAGTGCAAGTATTTCGAAATTTTTTGGTAGTGAATAGTTTCTTTTTCATTTGTTTGTTAGATTTGATTTGTTAATTAAGTTGTGCCTTAAACTAGATGCAATTTTATCGTAGAATTTCATCGAGCGCAAATATTTCGAAATTTGAGGTAGTGAATAGTTTCTTTTTCATTTGTTTGTTAGATTTGAGTTGTTAAATAAGTTGTGCCTTAAACTAGATGCAATTTTATCGTAGAATTTCATCGAGCGCAAATATTTCGAAATTTGACGTAATTAATAATTTCTTTGTCATTTGTTTATTGAATTTCGATTGTTAAATTAGTTGGGCTTTAAACTAGATGCAATTTTATCCTAGAATTTTATCTAATGTTAGTGGTTGGACTAGATAAAGCCTACCCTAAAGTTAGAGAAGCATTCTGGATAAATAGAAGCTCCCGAATAAGATACAATCAGTTTTACGAAGCAAAATTCCACCCCAATTGGATTCAATAACTTTGCATAATTCGATACTCGTCTTACTTAATTTATGTGCTTTCCCTTTGCTTATTTACGTTCTTACCTTTGCATCGGATTTGAATGGAAAGTTGTTACGTTTCCTAAAAGATAATTCTGTAACATCCTGTTGCATAATTCACTAGCAGTTATCTTTATATTTTTACATTTCCGTTTGGTAACCAAAAAATAATGGACATTAATAGATATTAATGTGGGATTTTACTTTAGATGGTGGAGAGAAACGATTCGGGGTTCGATTGAATTAGTGAATGTTGCAGTAAAAACTATATTTAATATAATGGATACTTCAGCTACAACGACGAGGCTACGACAAAACAAAAACGACAACTTTTTCCGATCGACGACGTACAACGACTGACTTCGCTCGGGTCTCCCTCACCCCTCTCGCCTTCCTCGCCTTCGTCGCCTTCTCCTCTTTTCCGGGCTTTTCTCAAGAGGACTTTTCGTCGCTGGGCCCGAGAGGGGAAGCGCGTTACAACTTTCGCTTCGCTAGGCCTGCAGGCCCTTGACGCATCGCCGTGACCCTACCCTAAAGCACCTCATCCTAACTGCACACACACACACACAACCATACATACCACTGTTTTCACTATTCTACACTCTGCCGCCCTGCAACGACAGTTGACCTCAACTGTCTTGGCTTTCTTCATCGCTTGAATTTTCGACCAGATCCTCAACCCAAGGCTTCATATGGTCCGCTGCTGTTGTTGTTTGTTGAGGACCCTCGTGATCCCCAACTTTGCGAACCACGTAACGGTCATTTCGAAGTATCTTTGTTACTTCGTACGGGCCTACGTATTTCGAAGAAAACTTCGAACCAGGGCCGAGTTGCGTCCGCTTAATGGCCACTAAATCGTTGTCCTGATATTTCTTAGCTTCAACTCGACGTTTGTTAAAGTCCTTCCGGTTCTGCTGCTGGACCCGTAGGATATTTTCCTTCGCTTGGCACCGCATTTCGTCTCGCTCGTTTTGAAACGCTTCCGCTAGCTCGCCTTCGACCAGTTCCTTCATTCGCGGATCGTCTTTCAATCGCACGCGTACGCCGAACAATAGCGTCGAGGGTGCAAATCCGGTACTTCGACTAGGTATCGCGTTTAAATATTGCTGTGCTAGCTCCAGGTATTTGAACCATTCGTTCGGTTTCGGCGACGTTAACTTGGTTAACAGCGGTATCAATGACCTGTTAATCCTCTCTACCTGCCCGTTTGCTCGCGGTACCCCGGTGGTGATGAGAACGTGCTCAATACCCTGCTCTCTGCAATATTCTTTAAATTCGCCCGACGTGAAAGCTGTTCCTCGATCGGAGATAATTCGTCGAGGGTTACCGAAATTTACCGCCTGTTTTTCCAACCGCCGAATTACCTCGAGTGTACTCGTACTTTTAGTGGAATATAGCCACACGAATTTGCTAAACGCATCTACTACCACGAATATATGTTTGTAATTTTTCCTCGTGGACGGGAGTGGTCCCACGTGATCCACGTGGTACGAATCTAGCGGTACATCTCCCTTTTCTACGCTGTGAAGCAACCCGTCTTGTTTGCCTTGCTTCCGTTCTGCTAAAATACAATCGACGCAATTTCGTACGACTCTCTCAACTACACGACGCATATTGGAGAACCAATAATCTTTTTTTAATAGCAATTCGGTTTTTCCGATCGAAAAATGTCCTCTTTCGTGGGCGCGCTTCACTAAATACATCTGCATGGCCTTAGGGGCTACTATCTTTACGTCATCGCTAACATTCTTAAATAAAATTCCGCCGCGGGTAGTGTATCCGTCTACTGGTTGACTCTCTAAAAGTTCGACAATTTTTCGCAGGTCTGTATCGTCACGCTGTGCTTTCTTTAACCTAGCAACTAACCCTTCTTCGCTTTCGTCGATGACAAAAATTTGTGGGAGGGGATTCCGACTGAGCGCGTCGACGTGACTCATGTTTTTACCTGGTCGGTGTTCTATCGTATAATTAAACTCCTCCAAAAGTAATGCCCATCTGGCCACTCTTACGCACAAGTCTTTTTTGTTCATGGTCAACGTGAACGCGCGACAATCAGTGACAATTTTGAAAGCTGTTCCTAGCAGGTATACCCTAAACTTCTTTAATGATTTTACTACTGCTAGCACTTCTAGCTCGTAGCTCGCGTATTTCTCTTCCGCGCTCGTCGTTTTCCCGCTTGCGTAATATACCGGGTGGAGCGCTTGATCCTCGCTATCGCGCTGCAGCAAGATGGCACCGTACCCATGCATGGATGCATCGGTGTGAAGTTCTGTCTCGCGGCCTACTTTATACAAACGTAACACCGGACTATCACTCAATATATTTTTTAGTCTGTTGAACGCGATTTTTTCTTCTTCCTCAAATCGAAATTTAATATCCGCTTTTAACAAATTCGTCAAGGGGCGCGCGATTAAGGAATACCCTGCAATAAACTTCCTGAAATAACTAGTCAGGCCAACGAAACTTTGTACCTGCCTCACACTCTTCGGTTCTGGGAATCGCATAACGGCATCGGTTTTACGCTCGGACGGCCGAATATGCCCATTTTCGACAATATGGCCCAAATACTCTACACGACTTTGAAGGAAACAGCACTTTTTCCAATTTACGACTAATCCAAGCTCGGACGCGGTTTCTAATACTACTTTTAACCGCTTCAAACCGCTCTCGCAATCCTCCGAGGGTATAATTAAGTCATCGATGTACGCTAACACTATCTTATCCTCTATTAATTTTCGAAATCCTGCGCGTATAAATCTTTGGAAGACGGCCGGAGAATTGCAAAGGCCAAACGGTACCCTTAAAAATTCATATTGACCGTCGGGTACAATAAAGGAAGTGTATTTACGACTTTGCTCGTCTACTGCTACGTGGAAAAAACCGTTTTTGAGGTCAAGTGTACTGAAAATTTTGGCGTTCTGCAACATGTCTAGTTGATCCTCTATTAAAGGCAAGGGGTATCGATCCTTTACAATTTTGTTATTCAATTGCCTGAAATCTACACACAACCGCATTGTACCGTCCCTTTTCTTAACTAAAACTACTGGGCTGGCGTATTCCGAACACGATGGTTGCACAATACCGTCGCGTAGCCATTCTTCAATGACCGCGTTTACCTGCTCCCTTTCCGAAGAGGATAACCGTCTCGCTCTTTGGTAAACAGGTTGATCGTCCTTAAGAATTATCGTCATCGTAATACCTAATCCGCGACTTTTGGTGGGTTCATACGTTTCGATTATCTGCTCGATTTTTTCGCGGTGCTTTGCATCGGCTACGTGTGATACCTCGACTCCGTTTACTTCGCAATCGTAATCAACGCTCAAAACATTGGCTATATCATAATCGACCGGCGCAGTTTTATTTACTTTGACGATTTGAATTTTTCCATCTTTAATTTTCAATTCTACCGTATCTAAAAAATCCGTCCCTAACAGTAATTCATGCCGCATTAAACTATCGGATATTACCCTAACAACTATTGGATACGTGTCGTTATCTACTACTAGCGACGTTGAAAATTCACCTAATGTCGTATTTTCGTCCGATCCTACTCCTCGAAAGCGAATTTCTCTACGCCGCAGTTGTGGTGCGCCTAATAGAATATATTTATCCGCGCGCATCAAACAGATATCGCTTCCCGTATCGACCAATGCTGTCATTTTCTGACCGTTGATCGTCACTTCTTTATAATATTTACCATGAGATGGTCGCGTAACGCTGCAGATACCTTTCGCAGATTGTTTTTTCGGGCACTTCGCTGCAATATGTCCGTGGCCCTTGCACTCGAAACACATCACGCCTTTCTCCCTCGTCGGACAAGCAGCAGCCAGATGATCGCCTCCGCCGCATAAATGACACCTTCGCTGGACCACATCTTCTCGCCTCTCGTTGACGTGACCCCTTTCCGTTGCGCCGACGGGTGTCCTCCGATCGCTGCCCTTGATGATGATGCTTTCTGCTCTTCCCTTCAGTGTCACCTTTTCGAAAGCTTCGAGAAGAGACGTAGCGGTGTCGAACCTCTGGATTCGTGCCTGGTCTCGGAGCGACATATCCGAAATTCCGTCTATTAGATAGTCCACTATCTCCTCGTGGTCGATAGGGACTCGATTCGCCAAAATCATTTTTTCGTGAAAGTATTCACTGAACGCTTCTCCTCTTCTCCACGATCGTTCTTCGAATTTTCTGCGACACACCAACTTACTCTGTCGGTGGAAAAACATGCTCCTCATTTGCAACAAGAACGCCTCAACTGGCATATCAATAAGTTCCGGCTTTGAATGAAACCATTCACTAGCTTTTCCCTTCAGCCTTGAGCCCATCAAGATCTTCGTCTGGCTGTCCTCGAGATGATACGTAGCCTTCAATAGTTTCACCTGCCTTTCCCATCTTTCGTACCGTTCGCCATTTCCATCGAAATAGTCCAAAAGGTCCGCGATCGCTGTGATTTGTATTTTTGGACCCACTACACGACTTGTCAGCTGATCGTCTTCGAGCCGACTTCTCCGCTGGTTTTCTTGCAGCATCTCGATCTCTCGACGCGCCAATGCAAGCTCCCTTTCCATCAGTTCGGCTTGTTTCTTCATAATCTCCATTTCACGCGGGTCATACTGCACCTGTGCAGTCCGTCCGCTTGTACCCGGCGCGTTGCTCTCCATATTCAACGCTTGCGAGTCACTTCTCTCAATTCCGTCACCTCCGGATTGCGCAAAATTGCCAGTAGGATCCGTCATCATGATTCTACTGATAAGCTCCGCTTTTGTACCACTGGTTTTCAAACCCAACGCACTCAACCTGTCTTTCAAATCAGAAATCTTCAACTTGTTCAACTTTCCTCTAACGTCACTCATGAGAATTCACCGTTCGCACTAATGCACTATCAACGACACCAACTTCACCAACGAGTCTAATTTAATCGAACGCGTTTCCTTGGCTAATCCCGGACGAGCCCCCAGTTTGTGGGATTTTACTTTAGATGGTGGAGAGAAACGATTCGGGGTTCGATTGAATTAGTGAATGTTGCAGTAAAAACTATATTTAATATAATGGATACTTCAGCTACAACGACGAGGCTACGACAAAACAAAAACGACAACTTTTTCCGATCGACGACGTACAACGACTGACTTCGCTCGGGTCTCCCTCACCCCTCTCGCCTTCCTCGCCTTCGTCGCCTTCTCCTCTTTTCCGGGCTTTTCTCAAGAGGACTTTTCGTCGCTGGGCCCGAGAGGGGAAGCGCGTTACAACTTTCGCTTCGCTAGGCCTGCAGGCCCTTGACGCATCGCCGTGACCCTACCCTAAAGCACCTCATCCTAACTGCACACACACACACACAACCATACATACCACTGTTTTCACTATTCTACATTAATTTTTGCAAACAGTTTCTGAAAAAACAACGTACATTAGTTCACCTTCTCTATCGTTTCTAAAATCATATATTTATTATTATATTTCGTTACACTTCAATATATCACGTTTACTTATTTCTAAATTCTGAAAGAGGTGTTTAATTAATGATCTACGTGTCATTTTAATCAACGATCATCGATCTTTCTGGTTACTTAAGAATCCTTCTCTCGTAGAATTCTTAAAATTTGAAAGACGCCGTAAGAAAATGAAACGAATGTATGCTACAACTCAACCGCTAAACGTAATGAAAATAAAAACGCGCGAACTTTTCATTCAACCCGATATTCGCATTTCCACCCATTAATTTACGTTTTCGATGTTGTATTACAAATTACCACGCAACGCGGAACGTATTGAGCACGCTGCAATGATTGTAGCTCCATAAAGGAGAGGTTGGCGAAATTTCGTTTGTCAAAGCAGAGAATTGTCATTCTACGAATGAGATTTTATCGGACCGCAGCAAATGGGTCTACTCGAATGTGAGAAGCGAGCTCTCGACGATGTACATACACGCGGTGGTAGAAGGGCGTCGAGTCTCCCTGCAGCCTGATTAGATACAGCTGTTCGGCTGCTCCAGAATTCGCTTTGCCCGCCGATACTTTGCATAGAAATTGCCTCGACCCAATTCACAAAGCGACCAGAAGCTCGCGCGAAGATTCCCAAGGAACTCTTCAACCCTAATTCTCTGAGTCCATGCAAATGCAGCCATTATTGGCAGGCGGGCTTTCTCGCCTGCGAAGCGTTCCTACGTGGATTGATTGAATTTTACTGAAAACCTCGCAACGTTCGCGTAAAGTGCTGTTAAGCCTTCCTACTAGGCTTTCGCAATTTAACTCTAGGGTCTTAGGCTTTTACAATTTAGTTTTAGAGTCTTAGACTTTTACGATTTGGTTCTAGGAGTATTTTGTAGTTTTCGCGATTCAGTTTCAGAAGATTTCTTTATAAAAGCTTGAACAATTTTAATATTGTTAAGAGGCGATATTGTTCTTCCACCAATTCAATATATGGTGGATTGAGAATCATAGTGGTGTAAGTCTGTTCCCTTGTTATTTTTGATAAAATGATATGTTGCATTTACTAATATATGAATATCAATATGTTTTTCGAAGTTACAAATAGGCTGCGAATTTTTACGTATTCAGAAGAAATTTAAGTGACGTATATTACGTATTCAGAAGAAATTTAACAAGACAGAATCCACATCGAATGCAAAAATATTTCAAGATATAAAATACTCAAAAGAAAAAGTATTCAAACTATTCAATTTTTGGGGTGAAGCAACTCTTCATTTAGATCCCGTTTTCCTGATTTCGTTAATGAAGATACAACTTCGCGACAGAGATACAAAATCTCGAAAAATCAATGCCTCAATTGACTATGAAATCCAATAAACGTTTGCCAATCTTAAGGATTGAGAAACACGATTAACTCGAATTTTCAACTAAATTCCAACTAACGCTACTACGATTCTCACAATCCTTTCGCATAGACGCGAGTAATCTATCTATCTTCGCTTCGCTATTAAACGAATTAAAAGCTAAAACTTCGAAGCGGTTACAAAGCGGTGGCTTGAAATATTCAGGGAAGATTCTTACCGTTGGCTGCCAGGTGTTTCAAGGAAACTCGCATTACGTTTACAACGATACCCTTTGTGTTCGCGAAATCCAGACCTGGCAACGTTCCCTCGGTAGAATCGCAATGCACTTACTTAGAGGAGACGTCGGATGATTTTTGTTCTCAACGCGCATCCCCGAGACGAATGCCTTTGCATCTCATCTGCGTGCAAACTTTCACCAGTACGCATACATATATACGCATTGTGTCCCCATCGTTATGCCGGCTAACACGCGCCGGTTGCAGCAGACGCACACACGACAGGCTTTCGTTTCGCCAGTGACAGTCTGTTCATTCAGAAACGCGAAACCGATCCTCGTGCGCGATTTCTTTCGCCGCTTGCAACGCTTCGAATTAGCGATCGCCACTCTCAGACTCGCTTCGATATACTTTTACTTTGATACTCGGATGACTATTATTAATCAGTGTCCCTATAACCGACACTTGAACTACTCTACTTAATAGCAAAGTGATGTAGGAAGAATCGTAAGTAATGAAATTTTTATACTAAATTTGTACTTCCAGTTTACGTAACGACGCATAGACGTTGTGTATTCGTTTGCATTTGATATTTAAAAATAAATGCTAGGAGGTAAACGTGCTCTGTTGAACGTTGAAGCGTGACCGATTTAATTATGAAGTATAGGACTAGTATACGACAACTTTAATTGTAGAAATTAAATAATATCGGTAATATTAGGTTGATAAACCTCGAAATTACTTAGACAGGTAGTTAATGTTAGGATTCGTAAATGTATGGTCAGTATAAGACACTGATCTCGGCGTGAAAGGGTTAAATGCTGTTATCGATACACGGAAAGGTGAAGACGTAAAGATAAAACAAAATGAAGGCAAGGAAAATAATTATATCGAATGGTTTTGACTACTGCTAAATCTTAAATAGAAATTACGAGATTATTATTAGCAGTGGCTGATAGGTTACGTAAATATGGAATGAAAAACGTTGCAATATGAAAAGAACATTCGTTTTGGGTAAAATGTTTCCTATTAACTAATTACTAATACTTTATTAACCAACCCTTTAAGGGTTAAATTATGCGAATCGTGGTAAAATAGAAAATTGTCGTGTCGAAGGAATTAAATTAAAAGGGACACGCTTTTCCAATACTAAACATTAAAAATATAAAAAAAAATAGAAGAAGTTTCATTTATAACTTTCATTAACAGAATAATGTCTAATTGTGTTCTAAATCAGTTTTCCGTTTCTCCTGGGAAAAGCATACCTTTCGAAGTTCGCGTCGCTCGTTAAATGAAATTAGAGGAATGATATTTATTACTCTAATAAGACGCTCGAGAATGAATTGACGCTTGATATTAATGGGCACGTCATTGAATTAGTCGCGTAACTACCTGGAATCGATGAAGTAGCGTGACTATCGTCAACTCGTCGCGTGCAATAGAAACGTTTCCAAGCGATAGAGAAACCAGTGGGGACCGATGATTTCTTCTGTGCCTGTGCAGGCTCGAAACGTTCGAGCGCGCGCGCGCGTGTGTGTATGTGTGTGTGTGTGTTTCGACGCGTTTGAGGATATTATTATTTGAAGCTTCGTCATAGAGTCGTTTAACAAGTGCCATTTAGTTTCCAAGTAAACGCGCGGATTGTCGGCAATTTTGCATTTCGAATTTCTAAAGAAACGGGCGACGAGGATGAGAGAGAGTCGTCGTCCGGCGTTCGACTTCACGTTTGACTTGCTTCCAACCTCGTTTCTCACACGTAAATGGGGGGGGGGGAACGATTTGCGAGAGAATGGCTAACCGTTTACCTCGGGGCCAGAATCTTTTTCTCCACTCGAAGCCACTTGTCGCTGTCATTCCCCAAATTGCATTGTTGCACGCGAACAGAGAGACACTTCATTTCACAAATCATCGGTCTCTCCGCTCGCTTCTTAGACGACGCCGTTTCAATAATTGTGTATTCGATTCGTATACATTTTTATGAATGCGCTCTGCCTTCTTCAAGCCTGGCCGTCATTAATCGTATACACAATGGATACAAAAAGTATCTGCTACAAAAAGTGTATTATACGTGTCTATATTTCTTTTTTTTTTTTCGTTGACCGCTTTTTAATACCGCAATATGTTTGCAGGCGAGAAATAACGGCACTTAAGGGAGCATTTTGCTTTCGAATTCCAAGCTTTAATCGTTGTCCGATCGATTGGTAGTTAAATGACAAAATAAATACACCGATGCGCGAAGAGTTTTTGTGGCGAGCGAGAGTTAGGTTCGGGATAGGTTGAATACTTTTAATGAATTGTAAATATAGATGGGAAAAGAAGGGTAAGAGGTGGAAGTAAGAGACCTCGATTATGGTGAGTTCAGCTGCGCGATAACGAAAAACTCTGGACGCCGCTTTATAGGCACTAAATCATCGTGTAAAAACAACATTTTGTCGTTGAAGGTTCGCTGGTATCTTTTAACAATGCGGCACAGGATTATTCGAAGCTATTGAGGCCAATGCGAGGTCGAAGTCATAGAAATTTTAACAGCACAGAACAAATGTACCCACTAATTATACGTATTCGCTTAGAAGCTTCGGGTTAGATTAGATTCTATTCTTACGTTTACGGGGGCTTCGTTATTGGATGCTAATTAAACTGTGGATCCTTATGCATTTATGAATAAAATGAATTTAAATACACACACGCAAGAAGCTGCAGAATGCACAGGATATGCAAAATATCTCGAGTAAAGCTTATCTTATTCCATTGGAAGGGTAAACTGATCTTTTATTTTGATTCTACCCTTAATTACTACGCCTATTAAAATGTACGAAACTACTATTAGCAGTCTGCGAGACCGGGTGCATTATCATTGAAATAAAAATGGCGAACAGAGAATCAAAATTAATCGTTTTTCCTTTGGACGTCGCTAATGAAAGACTTTGATTTCGAAAAGAAAATAGAGATGAATGAATAATTATTAACAGCCTCGCAGACCGACAATAGTAGCCAAGGGTTACTAAAACTATGAATTCGCATAAAGATTCACAATCTAGCGATAGTTATACTATTAAAACGTTCCCAATTTTTAATTGAAGCTAAAAGATCACGGGCTGATTTTACGCAAAGTTAACTTCTATAAAAATAGTGGCTACTGTTGTATTAAAAGCAGCTGTAAGTCTTTCGACCGAAGGCTGTAACACGATAAGGGTGCATTTTTACTTTAGACCGTGTTTCCATTAAAACGATAAAATCCTGGCCGATTAAATTTTATGGAGACGTTCGACTAAAAGGGCGGAAAAAAAAGCAGGGGATGCTTTTACACCAAGTCGAATCTTATTAAAATAATGCCTATTATTCTATTAAGAACAGCCCCAAGACTTTTGTGCGATGGCTGTGATACGACGAGGGTGCATTGCGTTACTCGATTACCGTGTTTCCATTGAAAGGATAAAGGTCCTGGTCGATTAAATTTTATCGAGACGTTCGATTAAAGGATCGTAAGAAAAGAGCAGAGGATGGTCGGATCTCTGGTATTTTTCCGTGGTCGGTGAAAGGGCGGCTTTAAGTCGAAGCCTCGATTATCGGGGTCCATTGAGGGCGAGGCGATCCAGGGCGAAATCTCTTGGTCGAAGAATAAAGCGGAACTTGGGCCAATCGGCTTCCAATCGCGACAAACTTTCTCCGGTATTTTTCCGAGATGAAACCTACCTCCTCTCGATATCATCCGCTTTTACGGTTCAAAGCTGCTACCTTCGAAGTTGATCTTCTGGCTGAGGAAATATCGAACCCTCTGGGATATCAGATTGGCTCGCCATCAGCTATCCTCCTATAGTTAAGCGGTTTCATCTACACAAATGTAGATAGAAAAATTTACTACACGCCACTGGGAATTATTTTAAAATGAAGAAAATGCTCGATTTAACACTAGGTTTACGGACGTTACGCGCGTAATTTGACAAGTTTCCGGATAAATAAGTATACTGCATATAAATATTCGAACGTAGAAGCGTGAGAATGAAGAGAATCAATTGGAATACATATTCGTACCATTGTATTAATTAAAGTTGACATAGAGTACTAAAAGATAATATTTATGATCTCTATTATTTTAGGTATGAAATCTGAAATGCGTCAACGTGACGAGTTCCATAAACTTAGTGTTAATTAACCCTTAACTACTACACCTATTAAAACTTACGTCCGTAAGACCGCTGATACGTACTCATTTATCTCTATTTTCTAGGTTCGATTTCAGTACGTGAATATTGTGCTATAATTGAGAAGTATCTCATTTGAGAGTGACAAGCTTGCAAATCGTGCAGGAAGTAAAATAGAGATGAATAAGTAATTGTTATTAACTGTCTCACAGACTACCAATAGTAGTTAAAGGTTAAATGGCATCTTTGCCTTTTGTATTTTATGGTGTCCATACCTGCTTCCAGACATCGTATTTTTCGTATCAGGAGACACATTCTACAGTTTACGAACGATTCAATTCTATCAACCGGAATTATTGTAACTGCAAATATTTGGTCGATATTTTCGTTCCATACGTCTTCGAAAACGAACTACTTCGCTTTCTGCGAAAGCCTAAGCTAATCTTTCTGCTGCTGTTTTATTTTCTGTGTCTTTCCATAGAATTTAACCCATCGAAGAAATAACTAAACGGATAAGTAAACAAATGTTCTACAACATCAATTGAGTAACCCATTTCTAGGTCAGTGGATTTAAGCCAGGTTCGAAGTTTGCTTCTCTTAAACAACAAAAAAAAATAGAAAGCGAAAGAAACGAATTAAAGAAGACACTGGAAGGGCGGAAATCATTATACGAACTTCTTGAACCATTTTCTCGTCAAGGTTTCGCGTAGGCTGCGGAACAAGGCCACGATTATTTGTAACCACCACGACGATTGTTTTATCGTTCCGCGAAGCGAGCACGCGCGCGTGTACGCGCTTATGCACGTCGGCAAAGCGTCAAGATAGTTGCTCGTGACAAACAATAGACCGGCTCGTTTCCATCCCGCAACTTCCATCTGCTTTTTCCTTTTTTTTCTTTTTTTTTTCAACGGCTTCCTCTTCTCATTCAGCGCCATTACGAAACCCCACGTGTCTCGCCAACCGCCACTTTCATCCTTACCATTCTTTGCCCCCCTTTTTTTCCCCGCGATTTCTTTATCACGGCATCTCGTGATTCCTGAAATTACACGCATTGCGTAATATTAGCCACGGCAACGATTACACGAAACGGGAAAGTCTACGCGACAAAATGATAATTCGTCGAGGCGTAAACTATTGCTTTTCTTAACCCCCTCGACGCGTAATTTTTGTACTCGATACGAATAGTTGGATTAGCTGTTTATCGCTTTAGTATCGTGTGAGATACTATAATTAGTAAACTGTGGATTTCTATGCAGATTCAGATTTCTAACACTAGAACTAACTTTTAACGCTAGAATTAACTTTTAAAACTAAAACTAGTGTTATATAAATTAGCAGCAGTGCATTTTTAAGGATACTCCATGATTTCCTGTACAAAATACAAACGAAACTTTTGTTATATTTCAATCACACGCGGTTTGCAAACCATTGCTCTACCATTTTTATTTCTTTGGTTTAAGTCAATTCAATAAAGTAATCTGTAGTTCTAGTGTTTAATAATGATACTGTGGCGGCTCTCCTGCACCCACCACTAAAGGGACATACGAAATAGGCTTTCTCGAAAGTACTCGCTCCAACTACCTCGTCCATATATATACCGCCTTTAACCTTCCTTCCAAGATCCCTTACTGATGAGTCCACTACCAGGACGAAACGCAACACCCTTCCTTTTCCTATTCTATCCCCTCTCTACAGCTCCACAATAATAATTGCCATTTTTCGCTTGAAAGTTCGACAACTGTATCGAATACTTAAGAAAATCAGCACGTCTAAAATAAATAAAGAAGAAGAATCCCTTTTGAAGTAATCACATTCCAAGTGTGAACAATTGTAGTCTTGCGTTATTAGGCAGAAGGATCAGTGTAACTTTTAACGTGTTAATACTGATTAATTTAGTTTTTACGTATCAATACGTCATCGGTAGAAATGGATCAGTAGCAATTTAACGTAGCAGCACGTTATCGGTCGCGAATCGGTTAATAGAAGAAGAATACCGTCGTACCACGTCCAAATCACGCGTGACGTGTTTCAGAGGAAGATCGAGGCGATTCCGCGAATATATCGACGTATTTATCACGGACAAGTCTTGCAGCCGGCTGCGGGAACAAGATAAATCGAGAGATTGGAGTGCGCCGAAGCCGGGTAGAGACAGTGCACGGAACGAATTGCGATTTTGCAGCCGAATGTTGCCGCGGAGATCCTTACTGGGCCAATGCGGCTTTACAGAACGGAACGGACGTTCTCTCGTTTCCCACTTTTTAATTGGCCTCGGCGATGATAAATCCGACTGCGCTCGCTTTAATTCCGCCTTGCACTCCGTGCGCTGCCACCGATCGATTCGATCCCCCATGAAATATTCGACGATGCTAAATTTCCTTAATTATACGCGCCAATTCGATCCCATTCGATTCCTGTGAAAACTTCGCCCCGCCAAGCTTCATAATCGGAATCGGAATCGAGATCAGGAAACTGCTGCAATATTTTGCTCCGTCTGATTTTTTTTTATAGTGCAGTTTTTCGTTTGTTTTTTTTTAATTTGGTCAGGATTAGACGAAAAGCAATGCTGGAATTTTTGTTGAATAAAGGATTCGCTAATGTAGAGAAGGATACTATTTGTAATTGGAATTGGTATAAAGAGCAGGAAACTGCTGCAATATTTTGCTTCGTCTGATTTTTTTATAGTGCAGTTTTTCGTTTTTTTTTTTTTAATTTGGTCAGGATTAGACGAAAAGCAATGCTGGAATTTTTGTTGAATAAAGGATTCGCTAATGTAGAGAAGGATACTATTTGTAATTGGAATTGGATTCGAGAGCAGGAAACTGCTGCAATATTTTGCTCCGTCTGTTTTTTTTTTTTAAATTTGACCAGCATTAGACGAAAAGCAATGCTGGAATTTTTGTTGAATAAAGGATTCGCTAATGTAGAGAAGGATACTATTTGTAATTGGAATTGGTATAAAGAGCAGGAAACTGCTGCAATATTTTGCTTCGTCTGATTTTTTTATAGTGCAGTTTTTCGTTTTTTTTTTTTAATTTGGTCAGGATTAGACGAAAAGCAATGCTGGAATTTTTGTTGAATAAAGGATTCGCTAATGTAGAGAAGGATACTATTTGTAATTGGAATTGGATTCGAGAGCAGGAAACTGCTGCAATATTTTGCTCCGTCTGTTTTTTTTTTTAAATTTGACCAGCATTAGACGAAAAGCAATGCTGGAATTTTTGTTGAATAAAGGATTCGCTAATGTAGAGAAGGATATTATTTGTAATTGGAATTGGAATAAAGAGCAGGAAACTGCTGCAATATTTTGCTCCGTTTGCTATTTTTTTAGAGTGCAGTTTTTGGTTTTTTTTTTTTTAAATTGGTCAGGATTAGACGAAGAACGATGCTGGAATTTTTGTTGAATAAAGGATTCGCTAATGTAGAGAAGGATACTATTTGTAATTAGAATTGGAATAAAGAGCAGGAAACTGCTGCAATATTTTGCTCCGTCTGTTTTTTTTAGAGTGCAGTTTATCGATTTCTTTTAAATTTGGCCGGCATTAGACAAAAAGCAACGCTGGAATTTTTTTCAGTACGAGATTTGCAAATGTAGAAAAGGATAACGTTTTTTTAAAGTGTTCATTGTGAATTCATCATTCGTCATTCGTAGTGTTCTTGGTTTTGAAAATTAAATTTGCATCGTTTGCTATGAAAATGAACCAGTATCTTTTCCCTAACAATAATGTTTCGTTGGAAATCGAGGGATTTAGGAGACCAAATTATAAGAACTTTAGTGATGCAATTAGCTCACAATCAGTTTAATTAGAGTACACTCTAAATTTTCTCTGTTCGTCGACAAATATTGCATTTGCCTCAAAATTGCTTCTCTCTTCTTCTCTTCGTAGTTCAAAGGAACTACTTTCTTCTTCAGAAATGGAATATTTCTACTCTCACAGCAACATCCTTGCACGATTTCTCTCTTCCTTTTCTTCCAGTGAATCGCAAAATTATTGGCACAGGATAACAGGATACGAATACCAACGTTATTAAATGAATAAATAAATAGGTCAAGATTTCTTCACAGTTTCCCTCTTTTTCTTCTTCTTCTTCTTCTTCTCTATCTTCTACTGAAATACAAAGATCTGAGAAATACTAAGATCTTCGACGTCAGTACATCGGCCGATTCGCGTTTGATCGATGAACAAAACCATAGCTTTAATATCGCGTTCCCCCTTTCCGTGTCCTGATGCCAGACGGAACAAATTAATATCTCCGTTGGGAAATGTTTCTCGTGTCGTATTTATTACCATTCCGGTGTTCTTCTCCGCGATAGACGAAGGCGGCGAGAGGGGCCAGAAAATGCCGCTAGAAAATGTGTATTGCGACCCAGTGACACGACGAAGATCCCGGCAACCGTTATCGCGTGCTGCCGCAGCTTTTTCTCCGCGTCTCTGCGACACGTTTCAGGAATGCGTGGACGTTATCGATGCTGGGATAGTGGTTCTTGATCCTGACTCCTTAACTTATCACCTCTTCGCATGCTAAGGGGGGAAAAATTGCCTCCAAAGTTGCGAGATCTTCGTGCATTTCCTCGTTCGGTTAAACTTAACCCTCTGTTATCGGAATTTTATCTATTTCCGGGGTGAAATTATAATTGGCGACGATTAGACGATCTTTATTACAAAGACGAGGCAATTCCGGTTTCAATCCTTTACCAAAAGTTGTTACAAATAATTATTTTCTGGACGCGCGTCGATTTTTAAAAGAAGAGATTTAAATTAATATGATTAATAAATAGTTAATAGTTAATAATAGAAGGAGAATTTGTTGAGTCCTATTCTCAAAGGTTTAATAATTCTGGGCAAAGTTTCACACTTATCAAAATTGCCTTTCCTTACATATCGAAATTTGTAGGCTATCAATTATTACTCGAAAAATTTATAGGTAAATATACTCAAATGAATTCATTCGGCTTACATGGATTATCGTGTTATTGTAAAAGGTAATATCTTTCCTGGCCTACGACAAGAATAGCAACATTGTTTAGTAATATTGCCAAATGAGTTAAAATGAATGTTTGGCACAATTTTTGCGTGTCACGTGCATCGTACTCCTTTTCCCTTTATTCATTTCTACTGTTCGCATTTCATTTTTATTCTCGAAGACAAATATAATTCCGAGTAGAGAGGGCGAAACCTTTGCTGCGGCAAAGTGTTTGCAATCGCAAGTCGGGGCAAACATTCCCAGAAACACTCGAAACCAATCCACGCTAATTGCAGATAACAGAATTTAGAGGCAACTTTGAAGGCGAATCAATATCCGCTCCCAGAGGAACTTCAGAACTGAGACGCTTCGTCTAAACATTTGCCTATCTTCGCCTCCGTTTCCTGTTTCCCTTAATTACAAGCCTGATCGTGGGAAAGTATAACCAACAGAAGTATCGTAAAACTAATAGGGTAGACGTCAACTTCGCTTAACTGTTTTGCAAGTTATTTAACCTACGAATCGTTCCGGTTTGAAACGCAACATTAGTTAACGTCTCTTTCCTTTATGATCATTTTTCTTTTTGTATGTTAAATATGACGTATCAATTACTAATTCATCGAAAATGTATAACAAAGTTTTTCGTTAAAAGTAAAGTAATTTAATTTTAAAAGCAAGTATTCAAAGAAAATGTATGTATAACAAAGTCCAATGTTTTTATCACTGTCGCTTGAAAACTTGTCATTTGAATAGAAACAGTTTTCACATAAATTAACCATTCGGTTTATTCAACAGAAAGAAGATAAATCGTAACAATGATCGCCATTTATTGCATTATAAAAATTTCCATACTTTCTACTTACTATATATTACTCGCGTTTTTATGCTCAAACTACGTATTCACCTCCTAATATTTATCGTTAAATATTAAACGTAAACACACGTGCAACGTCCATCCGTGTGTTGTTACGTATAAATCAATTCGAAATATTAGTATTGAATTTTCGTTAGCCTCGATTCGTTCGCTATTAAACGAACTAATCAAAGTGATAATTATAGAGACACAGGCGGGTAATTTGGACATCTACCCTAACGCGAGAAAAATAAACTATTTCGCTCTTCTCCCCGTCGAATTGTCACGCGTGTAATGCGTTCCTAATTGACACGATCGAACGATGGCGAGCTTTACGACGGCTCGAAGAGGAATTTCCATACAGCGGCGAAATTCTCGAGTTTATTGGCCGAGGCGCAGTTAAAAGGTTCCCTTTACGGAACTGGCCACGATTCCGATCTACCGGCGAAACGTCATTCTTCCCTTTCCCTTCGCGAGCACGCTCCTCTTTGTCGCGTTTTCGTCCTACCCTGCGATCCGAGAGCTGCTCGGGTCCTCTTCCTCTTGGAAGAAAGTGGGTCACTTGGACCACGGCCGACCGCAACGCGGAGACAACTCGTCGGTGAATTGGATTTATTCGCGCAACTCCGTGCATCGTGGATAATTGAGTCCGATATCGATCGAATCTTCCGCGTCTGCTGTTCTCTTCCCAAGCTTTGGTTACGGCCTTCTAACGGCATTCCGATTCGTCTTCTTTTCACTTCGCGGAAGAATTTTAATCCATTCGCGGCGGACGACGTGCTGGTGCGTCAAAGAGGCTTGCTAGTTTTTCAGGGATGACGTACCGGTACGTCAAACCTTTGAGAATCTTTCGCATACCTCTTTGCGACGTTTTTAAATGGAAAACGTAAACGTTCGTCATGTTTGCGATCTGGAAAATTCTATGGGTTACATTGTAATGCGGTTTATCGTACAAATTTTTGTAATATCAACACATAGAGTGTTAAAGTAAATACATTGTTTTTTGTTTTAAATAGAGTTTAAAGTCGCATCAACGTCAGTTGTTAGCGATATACAGGTTCGGTTTTTTTATTTATATTTTGTCGAAGAGTTCGGGAAAACATAGAAATACATTTTTTGTTTCTTTTCACGAGTACAGAATTTTGCTTTGCGATATGAAAATATTTAATATTGATTACGCGTGTTGGTGTAGAAGATAGGAAATCATAATAAAAATAGGGACGGAAAATTGTAAAAGCCGCTTCCATAACATAACATAACACATCTTTATTGGTTTCCGTAGAGGATTACAATGGAGTTCCGTTTCTTACATCTCCCCCTCCTAATCTTACAAATACAACTAAATACTAAATCTTAAATAACAATCAATAAACAAAAACAAAGCAGTAGCAAAAACAAAACTGCACCACAATGACATATCTAACCTACTAAACTCTATATTTTCATGAAAAAGCCGCTTCCATTGAATAGAGCACAAAAATATAGCTCTAGTTAGGTAACGTAAACCATAAATGTACAGAGTTACTCCTTTGGAGCCAACAATTTTTTATCGTACTCGTCAAAGGGTTAAGTATCAAACACTCTAAAAGATATCGTCGTCTCGCGTTCTCTTACTGTCCGGTGTTTGAGTCCAGCCAGTCTTTCGTTCGTTGCCGTTACGAATGAGTTAATAGAGGGTTGAAGGGGTTGAAGATTGCTACTCCTATCCTTTGATCTTTTTATTAGTTCCGTTTATTGCCCTTGGCTGGTGGGTTTCCCCGTTTTATAATGCAAAGAGGACTCTCAGGTCCTTCCTGTACTCGATGGAAATAAGTGGGTCGCTTGTACGAAGAGACAACGGCTCATTTCGATAACGAATTGAATATATTTGTAACAGGGGAACGACAGGCTCTATGTGTGTGTGTGTGTGTGTTTGTGTAATGCCCCTTTTACACTGAGACAAGATTGAACCACTCAGAGGACAAACTAATCAACTTGGGTCGATCTGAAAGCTTTTACGCGTTTGGAAGATATCCAAAATCCTTTTCAGCAGCGTTTTAACCCGAACTTTAGAAGAATAAAGTACGCGGAACATATCGGGGTTGATTTTTAGTAAAGATGTTGGATTGCAGATGAATTATGATGTTTTAAAATCGTGGAAGCTTTTAGGATGAACCCGATAGATTTTTCAGCTCGATTTTTGGTGGTCTTAATTGTCACTCAACTTGTTAGAAATCAACTCGATTCATTTTAAGATTGAAATACTTTGTTTCAGAACCAAAGTTCTCGTTTGGTCCTCTTAACCTTGCCACGGTCTTCCAAATTTGGAGAATTCCAAATATCCTCTTGCTTCTTTGAAATAGTTTCCTAATTTTGGGAAAAGCAAGTGTTTAATATAAAATTGGAGCTAGAAATTACGCATATTAACTCTTAGACTCCTGGAAAGCCAATATATCTCTGAAATACCTCACATTCGAATGTATCTATTAATTTTTAGAATAGAAGTACTAGTAGCTAATATTGATTAGACATAAATATTTGCGTATCTAAAAAATATGTATTTCGTAATCCGCCGGTTCTCCAAGGGTTAACCCTTTGCTCTACGATAACGAGTTACACTCGTTCTATAAATTACTGCGCAGGTTAAAGAAAACTGCTTATTACCAAGGATAGAATTTAGTTCGAACTCTAATTTTAATTTTCCATTACAAGATAGAAGGTTATGAAAGAAAAATTGCCTACAGTATTCAAACGATTCGTGATACGAAAATAGTAATCAACTAAATGCTAGTCTAAGCATGTAATAAAATAATCGTAGGGCAAAGGGTTAATAGCCATTTATCAATATTTCTCTTGCGAACTAAGTAATGTTTGAAAATAAAGACAAAACACGGTTAAGTAAAAAAAGACCCAAAGACCGTGGCAAGGTTAACACTAGATCTACGGAACCCGTCAATTTGACGGATTTCAGAGGTTATGCTCAAAGATGCAGAGACCATAAATATTATTTCTCAATAATCTATGTTGACTTTAATTAACATAACGATTTGAACGCGTATTCTACTTCCCATCCCTCCCCTTCAATTGACTAATTTCGAATATTTATATATACGGTGTGCCTATTTTCCGAATATAAATCCCTGTCGAATTGTACAATCCTTGCCCGCTAAACCTAGTGTTAAACAATTCCCCTACTTATGCTCGACGCTGTATAATAAAATCGCAAGGATCGTCGAACATCGAGCAGACAAAGATAGATAGAGAGAGAGAGAGAGAAAGATTATCTCGGATTTACGCGTCGTTCGTAACACTTCCGCAAACCAGGTACAATAAAATCCGCGAAACGGTGTCATTGACAGCAACCGATCCATTCAATGCTCGCCATTATAATCCCCTCGAATCGAATGACCGAACTATGTTATCCAATAACGGCATTATTTCAGAAGCCTGTTAGAAAAAGCTTCTGAGCGTTAGGTAACACGCGATTCGTTTCGGTGTGACGAGGGCATAATACGAGAAGAGATAGTCGTGGCTGCTGTTGCAGGGTCGACTCTCTCTTCTTAATTATCGACCGCGCGTCGCCAACAGTATTCTCGGTTCTCCTCGTCGTGCGGCCCCTTCACGGGGAACGCACTTGCGTTTAATTGCTTTCCAAGGACAGAGAAACGACGGAAGTGGAGGAGCAAACGGGCGATCGATCTGGAGAACCAACCGGCGAATCCTTTCCTTGGCCTCTCTTTTTTTTATCCTTTCGTCCCCTTTCCCAGTCGCTTTATCTTTTTTAGTCACGAGAAATTCGACGGAGGGTTAATGATTGAATTAAAAGTTCCGTTTATTTCTCTCTAATTGCCTGGACATCTGTCGAACCCTTTCCCGTTCTTCAAGATTTACTTCTTCTTCTTCTTCTTCTTATTACGTTCATAAGTGTGGTAGATTGGTATTAGGACAGCTCTGGCAGTCGTACGTTATAGTTTTGTGTGTTACAGTTTAGTATTGGATTCTTAACTTCTTGCTGTGTGATTTTTGTAGTTAATAGGAATGGTTGGATTAAGCGTGCGTTGTTTTTAACATCGTATACAATATGAAGTACACTGTAATGTTATAGTTAAGTAATATTATAGTTAAGCAATATTATAGTTAACTGTAATATTATAGTTAAGCAATATTATAGTTAACTGTAATATTATAGTTAACTGTAATATTATAGTTAAGCAATATTATAGTTAACTGTAATATTATAGTTAAGCAATATTATAGTTAACTGTAATATTACAATTCAGTTGAAATTAAGCTCAATTGCAAATACGGTGACTTCTTGTTCTATTAGGCTATAAATTCATCGCAAGTGAAATTCTTTTCATAAGACAAGTTGTTAATGCTATCTCTAACACAACATTATCCGCTTGAATCACTGAGAAATCAAACGATTCGAAATATAACAGTTGGCAAAAACTTTCATCGAGTAAACGAAAATATGCCAATGAAATATTTAGTAAGAAAATAGTTTTATGACGTCATGATTTAAGTCACCTGTTGTAGTAAATCCATGTGTGAAGTTTAAAACTTGATTGACAAAAGTTAGGGTGAATTAGCTTCCCGTTCGAAAAGTGCAACGTTGCGTAGTAGGCGTTATAAAGGGTTAACCCAGTGGAATTCAATATCCCCGTATGGGAGGCTCTACTGTACACAGTTGTTAAAAAAAATAATTCCAAGACCCACATTGCTGCGGTACTCGGAGCTTCGCCTTGACTCGCCTAAAACCCTCATGAATCTCATAGCCCTCGTGAATCTCGTATCATCGGCGAGGGAGCCCCCACACGCGCAATTAGCAAGCCCTTACACGAGCTCGAAAGAGGGCCGAGCTAATTAAAATTTCACCTAACACGCAACGTTACAAGGCAACAAGCCGGGCCAAGAGAACGGGCCACTTGGTACATTTTTCTCCACCAAATACCATGGGACCACCCCTGTGGCCAAGACTCATCGAACTTTCGAACACGCGTGTCGTTGTAGATGCAACAACAGAGAGTGCAGCATTCTTCTTCTTTCCCTTTTTTTTTTCTCTCCTACTCTCTTTCTTTCTCTCTCTCTCTCTCTCTCTCTCTCTCTCTCTCTCTCTCTCTCTCTCTCTCTCTCTCTCTCTCTCTCTCTCTCGTTGTTTTCTACTCTTATAACGAGGCGCAATTAACGAGGGCAGGCCGAGGCAGCAATTTCGGACATTCGTGTAACGTGGTAGGAGGTGGAGAAGAGAAGGGAGATAAATAGAGAGAGAGATAGAGTGAAGGGTTTCTAAGTCATCTCATCCGGTGGCGTGGTAAATTCCGGTTCGGCTAATCGGGCTGCGTGCTGCATCCTCGGGCGCATTCCAAATGAGCTGGTCCCCCGCAGAGGGTCCCCTATGTATTTTAAACGTATGCAAAGCCCATGCGAGATTGCCTCCGCGATTTATGCTTTAATATTAAGGCCGGATTTCGCGTGATACAATTACCGTTTCGACCATATCGCCACTTGCAACGGGCGACAACGGTGCAACGGAATCTTGAATGAAAATTAGGGTACGCAGCAGATTAATCTTGTACGAGTCTTTGCGTTACGGTGTTGTCGTTGCAAATTGAGTCCTCTGTAGAATTTACGCGTGCGATGTGCGCGGTACTTGTTACGGGTGCAAGGGAAATTTTGGATGCGAATTAGGGTAAACAGTAGATTAATCTTTGGAGTATTATACGTGTCTCTTTGTGTTACTGCGTCGTCGTAGAAAATTGGAGATCTCTGTTGAATTTACGTGTGCGATGGGCGCAAGAGAATTTTGGATGCAAATTAGAGTGGATGGCAAATTAAGTGTACAATTTTATACATAACTATATGTCGTGGGCTCGTTAGCGTAAATAGAGTTCTTAGTAGAAGTTACGTGTGTAACGGGTGCAAGAGAATTTTAGACGAAAATTAGAGTCGATGGAAGATTAATTTTGCAATGTTACAAATTTCTCAGTATCATGGTTTTGTTGTTAAAAATTCAGTTATGTAAGAGGCGTGTATGCAATGGGTGTTACGGGTGCAAGAGAATCCAGGTCAAAAATTAGAATAGATAAGAGATTCATCTTAGAATATTATATATATCTTTAGGTGAAGATTTTGTAACCGTAAATTGAGTTGAGTAGATGTCGTATGCGTAACGGTTTAAGAAAATGTCTGACGAAAATTATGGTAGATAGGAGATTCATCTTGGAACACTATACATTGGCTTCGTGTAAAGATTTTGTCACCGTAAATTGAGTTCAGTAAAAGTCACGTATGTAGTGGGCGCAACGAATTCAAGGGAATCGTGATAAAAAATTAATATACACAAGAGATTCGTGTTAAAATATTGTACATATCTTTGTGTCAAGATTTCGTCGTTGAAAATTGAGTTCAAGTAAAAGTCGTGTGAACAATGGCTGCAATAAATGCAGAAATAGTTTAGGCAATCAATAGAATATGTACCTAGAAGGAAACTTTTGTCAGATGTTTGGTATAAAAAGATGTCTTCGGTAGAAGTGGTCCTAGTACCCCAAGGTTTTCAATTGCTGTAAGTGCAATGGGTGCTGGAATACTTGCTCGGAAATGAGAACCGGCGCAATGTGCCTCGCGATAGAGACTTGTTACCAAAAATTGGCCACAATAGGTCACGTGCATTCATCTCGAAGAGGTATTATTCGTGGTTTATATAAAGTTCGCTACGCTCGTAGTCGCGGAGGACTGTTAGTTTCCTGGCACCGGTCCCCGCCGTTCCTGGAACTCATCCTTTACTAAAACTACCTACGTGACCAAACGCATACACCGTTTTTCCGTACGTGCAACCGGAATGTTTCCCAAACTTTAGCCTCGTTCCGTCAGAACTTCCTCGAAACTGTATTAAAAATCCAACTTCTCTCCACACACGTGTGTATATACCCTGCTCGATTAACCCTTCGTCGTATAACGAGTTGCACGTTCGTGGTGCGAACTATAAAATGCACCGTAATTTTTAATAAAACTGTCAAACAAAAATTGCGTAGTAGGATATTTTAGTGGTTTGGATATTCGACGCAACGTTTAAAGTAAAAACAAACCAGCAAGTGTCCCAATTTCTCCCGTCAAAAATCCCAACTTCAAAAGTCTTCCGACAAATTCGTACAACAAGGGGTGAAATTACGTAACGCTATAATACACGGAGAAATCAAGATAAAAAGAATCGGCGCGTGTAATCCTATACACGCACACACACACACACGCGCATAGTTGACGGGTTCGTTTACCTTACATAGGTTGAAAAAGAAAAATGAATCAATTTATCAGTCTACTACGCCGTGTAATCCCCGATCCTCGAAGAAGAGAGGCTAATCTGACAAATGCAGCTCAGCTCGGTAACTTTACTACGAAACCCCATGCGAAGCTGTGCGCAACATGCGCGTACAAACGTGATGCATCTCTGCGGCATCGATCGCGTGTGAGCCGCAGCTTTGGACGACGGGCGACGGGTGAAAAAAAAAAGAAAAAGAAAAAGAAAAAGAAAAAGAAAAAGAAAAAAAAATAAAGAAAGCGATCGTCGGAGGAGAAATTCCTTTTTCAAACGGAGTCCTGTCTCGGGCCTTCGCTGTCCGACTGGAAACAATGGAATCAACGGCGGCCGCGATGTACGGCGACGCAAGTGTACCGTGAAAAGAAAACGCATCTCGGCCGCGTTTGTGTCTCGATCTCCTCGAGCTTTACGACGCGTCTTCCCATTAGGAGCAGGATACGCTTGGATTTCGCAGCACTCGCCTAATCCCATCGGAAATTACCAAAACGGGAATTATAGCGCAAGCAAAGGGTGGTTAAATGTTCGACGAAATGATTTTAGGTTTGGTAATAGTGGATACAGTTTCGGTTAGTTTCTTTTGTACGAGATGTACAATACAATTATGATAAATGGTAGTAATATTGGGTTGAAAAGAATGTGTTCTTTACCTTAATTTTTTTTAGATAAAATTTAATGGCACAATTCATGTAATTGTAGCTAATTTTGTTCTACCGTTTATTTGTCATCTTACTGGTAATACTTTTGGGTATCTATTTGGTGATTTAAACATTTCATCCTTCCAATACCAAAATTTGCATCTCTTTTGCATCTGAGTTTTTGCAAGCTATTATATTCTTTTATTATTAAACAGTCAGTAATGCTACGAAATTTCTTTCCAGCTCAATGCAATATCTCGGTCGTATTATTACACTATGAAAGGGTTAAATAAAAAAAGGGGTAGTTTAAATCACCGATGACCGACGCAATCATAAACGTTGCATCACTACGAAACGTAAAAAAGACATTGTTTCGTTGTTAATTAGAACGGTAAAGTTCTGAAGAGAAATATGTAGATAGAAATTATTTGTTAATAACACGAATGATTACAGTGCAATAGTATAATAGTGTAAATTCATTGATACTAATATTGGATTGTAAATAGTTCCAAAACGCGTCTCGTTTAAATCATTTCATGCAAAATTGTCCAACTTTCTAACTTTCGACCATTGTTCCTTTTTCCTTTTATAGTTTCAGTGATTCATTCTTCGATGCTTGGACGAAGTTAGACGAAGAGCGAACTTCAACCCTAGATATTACAATTCCGATGAATATTAGCATTCGATCGCTTTGAGTTTTTATTATAGTCGTATAATAATGGAAAATTACAAGTGAAACTTGGCGGAAAGGTCGAGGTAGTCGCGGCGACGCGGAACAGCGAAGAGCTTAGCACGGAAAAGGGGTTAATTAATTGTGTCAATTACCCATTTACCACCTGAAGGAAAAAAATCTCGGTTTCATTAGGCGTTTACCTGGGCATTTCCACTCTGAATCGTCGGACTTTTATACGCGCCAGGGCGCCATGCTTCCTTCTCTCTCTTTCTCTATTTCGTATCTGGCTCATCGCAATACGTCTTGGCTCACGCGTTCGTAATTAGTGGACGCGTTTAATCTCAAGCAGCGGCTTAATTAACACTGCAATTTTCACGTTAGATTATCAGCCAACAAAGGTATCAAATAATACACATTTTCCGCAAGATATAATCTTTGTACTCAAGCTTTGACCAAATCCACGAATTAATGCATTATTATCCACTGCATTCATTACGCGCCTTTTTTTTTTTGTACATTCAACTATATGCACGCGTAAATTTTCTTAGAAGTTCAAGCTTAGGTTTTTCTTTTTTCGTTCATTTGCATCGATTAAATTTTCATCTCGCCGAAAGTCAGCGACCGTATTGTCGTGAAAGTATTAACAATTTTTTGTAATTGTCGACGGCATTATTTTTATTTTGAGGCACTAATTACTTTAGAACACCGGATAATGAATAGGCTTACTATAAAATTTGTTCTTTTTTATTTTATGCTCCGGTGTCTTTCATTTACAATTTCACCCGAACAACTCGCGCAGTACGTAGCGTTGCGGTTCTAATCATTTTAAAGTAATGGAGAGAAGAGCTTTAATAAACAACGAAGTTTTACTGTGACCCCAAATTGTTAAATTCGCCTCCAAAAATTTACTCTACTTATTTACAGTCACGCAAACACTTTTTTTTACTGTTTCTGTTCCTTTTCAAATAATAGGAAGTCATTCGAATTATCTAAAAGTGTGTTCGAGTGACTGAAAGAATTCCCATAAATGCATAAGAATTCGCAATCTATTTATTAACAATCGTTTTGCAATTTTCTTCGCTAACAAACGATTAATAAATAATTCGATAGACAATTAATACGCGAATTTTTATGCATTTACGAGAAACTTAAATGTGCAAAAGGGGCACCAAATGCATAAAATTAGCAAAAAGGAGAAAAAATACAAAATGTCCAAAGCATAGTGCATTCCACAGCATTAATTGAATGAAACCATTGTAAGTTTTGGTTTCGTTCCTTTATCCATATCTACAAAAATATGGTTTTGCATAAGGTACGATAGTTTACCTGTATTTACCAATTATTAATCGCAACAATTACAGTCGTACATGTTAACTGCGCGCAAATGAAGTAGCAGTAATAACTACCCAATAAAAACCACGAACTATTCACACAATAGCTGCTAAGTAGCTTCATCGCTACTCCACAATCATTGGAACGATTACAGAAGCCACTTAATCATTGCCGCGATAATTTATGTACAAGATACGCATTACACAATGATTGCACTTAATCGTGAATGAAAAACAGCCTCGATTATGCCAATGAAGAATAATCAGGGATAATAATAATACAGGAAATAGTACGCCTTTTAAAGTACAATCAAAGCGAACCATAAAATTCTATCATTCGAATAATCACCAGCCTCTTCTCTATATTTGTATTCGTCTCTGTGTCTGCGTTTTGTGTGTGTGTGTGTGTGTATGTGTAATATGACGAAGAAGAATGCTTGTTAATTTTTCTCAGCTAATTGGAAGAGTCTTTTGTCGGCAATTATCTACACATCGGCTACGTTAATCCTCTCCGTTGTACTGTTGTGTTATATCGAAACTAAAAAGTTTCTCCTGTGCCAGAAAAGCAGCGAGGAAGCTTTGTGTAACAATGTGGTGAACGCGTATGCAGAATTGGCCATTATTTCCGCGGCGTACGCACCAGTTACGAGCCGAGAAAGGAAATGCATTTCGCGTTGGAGAGCGTCCGGCTGCGCTCGATACACACGATGCGTTTATCTGCCCCGCGAACGTGTCTTTAACGCCACATCTGTCGCTCTATCGTGAAAGCGAAGCTCCTTCATTGTCCAATTCCATTACTCGTCAACTATCACGCCGGCAATTCTCGTCAAAACGTCATTCCCTTTTCACTTCGTTTTCTCCACTTTGTCAGGCCGCGCAACAGCCAGAACTCGACTTTTTAATCATATTCATCGATTAACGTGATTGGCTACCATTATTCGGCTCACGGAAGCGACGCAGCCGAGAATTTTTCGCGTCCCACTATTCGGGGTGATCGCGTGGTGTATAATTTGCGCGTTATTTGTCATTGAAACGAATGGTTGGCATAAAAGTTACATCGTATCTTGGTATCGCGTTATAGTAGAGAAAAAACTGACAAACGTGAAATTCGACAATTCGGAAAAGAGATAGGGTAAATGACCCGCGTACTGTCACCGTTTCTACAACTGCCCACTTGAATTCGTTTATTTAATAGGAAAGTAACGTGCAACGAATCGTAAGTAAAGAAATTTTCATACGAAATTTGAACGAGGGTTTACGTAACAACGCGTAATACTCTTTATCGAAATATTTAACTATTTCATTAACTATAATAATAATATAACATTTAACTATTTGTGGAAAACATCGTGGAAGAGAAAAACATTTGTGTAGACCCGTAGGCTTAATTATATGGTCGCGTAGCGAGTGTTAGAGGGTAAGAGCCTGCCGTAGCAACAATAAAGCCCAAGGAACCAGTACTTGTTAATTTAGCAGCTGGTCAGCACGTGAATCCAAGATTTGGGATAGTTGTAATTTCGTTATTTTCGCATGTGATTTCAAAGTCGAGGCGATCCTTGGTTTTTATTGCGGGCTGCCGAGTTCCGGGTAGGTAACGAGAAAGACCGAGTGACCGTTGACGGGGAAGTAGGAAATTCTAAGGGGCAACATACCCCTTAGCTCTCTCCATAGGGACTCTTCCCCACCATTCGAATATTGAAAAATATAAAATGGTACGCCAGGCAACGAAAGGTCTGTCTGCCTCTATCGCTCGTCGAAAGAATAAAGTAACGTTAAACGAATTGATTGTATCTTCCTCGCCTCCCCGAGTTCCGGTCTACATTTGTATTTTTTTTTAATAGTGAATGTTTCACTGACGCTCAGTTATCAGTATGATCAATTATCGTTCATGAGCAACACATGTACACGGTTGTCAGTACAATTTGCTATTTAATTACCGAGAGTTTACAACGTTTCATATTACCTGCAATTTACCCTACGCGTAGAACATTGTATGCAGGAATACGCGACGCGAATGAAAATAAATCCTCGTCGTCGAAAAAGGGACGAAGTCTTCTTGCGCGCGGAAGTTTGACTCTACAATTTCATTCACGAGTTAGTTATCACAAGGAATCGTCTCGTTCGCGATTCCACTGCAATTACCTTTGAAGCACCCTTTATTATACCGTTCAGAGGTTCGCAAGAAAAGCTTTGGAGGATGCAAATGGAGAAGCATCGTCGGTCGCAAAAGAAAACTCGAGCATTTTCCTTGCAACGTGTTGTCCAACGAATAAGTAGCGATACCGCGGAGCCGGGGAATAATTACGTCGCTCGAGTTGAACGAGTAATTTCGGGGGAAAGTAAATATTCAAATGCTGTTATCTCGAAACCGCAGACCAACCGTTGGCCACCGCTACAATCTTGTATTCTCGGGTACGAGCGAATGCAAGCTCCATTTTGCATTTCGCGAGACGTACCATTTGCACCATTTATTTTGTTTCGACGCTAAACACGTCTAGTAGTCTTCGGTTCCTTTTAAGTGGGAAGATTTGTACTACGGATGGGCGGAAAGTTAATTTTCAGATTCGCGAAATTCGAATCCGAATCTTTGCGAGGCCTCTAAACCCTCCAAACTTTAGAAACCCTGAATTTCTACGTTTTTCCTTTTATTTTGTAAGGAGTGTCATCAATTAAGATTCTAATAAAAGCCGTTTAGAAAATCAAATCACCTGAACGAAACTTGAGTATAGTTACAATTTAAACGAATCAATAAGCGGAAAAACTTGGCGAGATATTAATTATTAATTTCTATTTTTAAACGCAAAGTCTATTAGATTATCAGTTAAATATTATACTTCGTTACATTTAACATTCTTGTATAATTGTATCACATTTCTTTACTAATGCGTTTTTCATCCCGCGAACAAATAAACTAATAATAATAATAAACTCGTATCATGGTAATACTTTTCTTACTTATCCAAGCTATTATTTACCCAAGTTTCGAGAGCTTCGAATCACGAATAGTGGCGCAAAGTTTCGTGTTTCGGGAAGTGGAAACTTTTCGACGTTTCGAGTGCCGTCCAATCCGTAATTTATAAATGGTTGAAAGAAGGAATCGTTCGGTCGATGGGGGAGCAATTAAACGGAGACATGGTTGCGCAGGGCGTAGCAAATTTTTCTTGCCGCTTCGCAGAAGACGGTACTCGTTAGGCGGACGAATTAGAGCGAAAACTTCAAAAACTGGTGAGAGTGGCGTCGGGAAGCATAACCCCGCGCGTTTCGGCTTGTCTGCGGCGATATTACAATTCGAAACCTCCGCATAGAAATCAGCTGATGCACGAATATTAATGACCCATTGCTGCGAACAGCCACGGTTTCGTTTTCCTATCCTTTCTTCTTCTTCTCCGCCAAGCATCCTCTCGTTTCGATGCTTCATGCTCCTCTTGGCTCACTCGATTTCACGGTGCAGATCTCAGCCATGGCCCATAGTGTCCACGGTTTCTGCAATCAAATCGAAGACACTTGAATCAATTATTACGCTCGCGTCGAATTTTGTACCAAAAAAGGTACAGCTAAGTAAGCATAGTAAAAGTAGGTACAGTTTAACTCGAATTGAATTTGGCGTATAAAGAAAACACTTTTCGTCAAACTTTAACCTTGTATCTTTGTTATTATGGTAGTTTTAGAGCAAAACTTGATGTACATACAGTTTCGGTTAAATTTCTTTTATTCTATCGCTTAAAATGTTAAGGAAAATATTGGAGATATTTTAATCAGTGGAATACATGTCTGCAAACTTTTCCAGACATTTTCTTACTATGACGCGATATTTGCATAATTCGATAATAAAAAAGCCACGAATAATTCACGCGTGCAAAACGGTTACTTGCGAATAAATAAATCTCACGATTAAAGTAACGAGATGTTGAATCGTTAACGTGTAACTTAAATCTCCGAATATTGTCATGAAAAACGAATCTACGTACAAAATTGAATGTATTATACAAAGTCTATCGGGTTAGGTACGGTGTTTAGCAGCGAAAGGGTTAAACGAGGAAGCTTGGATCGATTATGATTGCCTGCATCCGAGCAAACAAAATTCCGTTAATAGAGGGTTAAGTAACAGCGTAAGGGAGGGTTCCATCAAAATAGATAGCATCGAATTCCATTGTGATTAACTCGATCTGGCTGGTAGCAGGATGTCCGAGGGGCTTCTGTAGGAAAGGCAATCGATGGGACGATGGCTCGAAGCGATGTCCACAGAGGGAGGAGACGCAGGACTAGACTTGGGACGAGGCAGGTAACGCGAGAGGAGGCCGTCGGCCTCGACTGTTCTCCAAGAGGTCGACCCACTTCGCCCAAAGGCGAGAGGGACCGTACTGTACTGGTAGGCAGTTACGTACGTATACGTGCACCTTACATACGTAAATATATCTACGATCTCCTCTTTGCGCCGTATAACGGCCCCCTCTAACCCTTTCTCTTCCTCTCTCTTCTTACACTCCCATTCTTCTTTGTCTCTCGATACACACACCGTCCCGAAAGGTATTTCGAAGCCCGTGTGTAACACGTTACCATGGGACCGCCGCCGCGCCATTGGATCCTCTTATCGTGTCATAGCCAATAATTGAAACGGGATAAAACCGTAAGAAGCGCGAGTCTCTCGCGTCCGGCGCAATGGATTTTCCTTTCGAATCGAAAGTTTCGATCGCTCGCTATCAGCTGTTTGATAGATGGATTTACGGTCGAGGTATCGTTCGCCGGGTTTATGGAAAAATAGGGTAGACGGGACGATTAGCGTCGTTTGAATTGCGGGAAGAATCGTGAGCGAAAAAATGTCAATACTATAGTTGAACTTCATTTTTACGTAACGGTAAATATGGACATTGCATGTCTGTTTGTTTTCGACGTTTAAAAGTAAGTATTAGGAGGTGACGTTAAACCGGTTGAGCAGTAAACACGCGACTAATATAAGTAGAAAGTACGGAGATTTTTGTAATGCGATACAGGCGATACGTTTAATATTCATTCTTTCGATGTTGCACAAACCGATTCGATGATACATGTAAAAATCATTTTTATTCGAGTGACGGTAATTGAGGCGTTGGACTTTGTTGTATATTTTCGATTAATTAGTAATTATGATACGTCATATTCAACGTACAAAAAGATGTTCATAAATAAAAGGAGACGTTGAATAATATTATGCTCTAAACTGGAACTTCTAAAATAATGAAATGAAGTTGCGCGATCAGCTTAAAGATACGTATAATTACCAAAACTTTTAGCTTTGGCCCTGTCTAATGTAACAGAAAAATGATCGACAGATTATACGTATTGGTTACTTATATGATTGGTTACTTCGTTCATCGTAGAATTGGTGACGGTCTTAATAGTTCTCATCGTTAACCCTTTGACCGCGAAAGGCGTACATATACATTCCATATATTTTAAATGAAAATTTCTTTTACTTACGATTCTTTGTACGTTACTCTGCTATTAAATAAACGAATTCAATTGGGGAGTTGTAAATAGGAACGGTGACAGTACGTGGGTCATTTATTACCCTAGTTCATGGAACAGTAACAACCGAAAATCCGCGAGGAATGATATACATATTGGTCGGCGTGAAATGATCGTATTCCTGGCGGGAGACGGCACGTGGTTTCTGCGGGCGTCTCCCTACTCTCCTCCCCGAGTTCCTCGTCCACGCTGGACGCAATCAGCCGATCCTCAAAGCGCGACCGGTAGTCGAACCGCGTGCACGTGGAGCCCGACGTGGCCTCTGCCTCCGTGGATCGCGATCAACCGATCACCGGGCCCCGATATCGTCAAACGATACCCATTCAGCCGGAGGATCTAGCCGTGAACGTGACTCCGATCGTGGATCATCGACCAACTTCGATCGGATCAAATCCTAATTGAACGTCGCGTCGTCGCGCGTCGGCCTATGGTAGCATCCGGTAGTCGAAAGTCTCGTCGTAGTAGTGGTTCTCTTCTTCTCGCCCCGAATCCGCGGCGCATTTGAATCACAGTCGGTGAATCGATTTTCGTGGAAGAACAGCGTTAACCGTGGTGAATCATAGCCGGAGGGAGTCCACAGTCACATTTTAGGCTGGCGTCGAATCCGATTTGTCGAGTAGACGAGGAAGGGACAATCGCCGCGTAGGGTGGGGTTCCCTCGAGTAAGTTCAGTGGTACATGTGATTCGTGATCGAAAGAGATCTAGTGTCTGGATCTCGCGTGGGACCGGAGGGATTTTTGGTTAGGAGGATCGATCCTGGATCCTGAGCTATGGGCGCGCAAGAATGAAGAAAGGGTGAATCGGGCCGCGTGTGCAACGTGAGAGCTGCTTTTTAAATCAGTGAGTCGACTTTTTCGTTTTCATCACTCCTGGGGTGTGGTTTTATTATTACTTTAGTAGGACGTTACGGTAAAATTATCATTCGAATGTTTCTATTGTTTCTCTGTTCTGCCGTTTCATGTAACTAGATCGCGGATTTCACGCGTTTATGGGGAATGTAAAGATGCAAAGGGAGTGTCAACGTATGATAGAAATTATGATAATTAGAAGATAAAATAATCTCCTATTTACGTATCCCCTTTTTTCATTTTCAATTTTGAAAATATGAATTGGTATAAAGAATCGCAGTCTACTAATCGCTATATTACGTTGCTATTATGTATTAATGATATTACGTACGCTATATTATGTTACATTCAATTATTATATTTAAGTTAGGTATTGTTATAGAATATTTCTTAGGATTTACATTTTCGTATGATTTCATGAAATTAGGATACATTTCAATCATCTCTTCTACATCTTGACCCAATATAATTGCATAAAAATCCGCAATTCGCATACGAATAAACGATACCCATGTCTCTAGAAAATTGTAGGGTTACTTGCACTTAAAGTCTTGAATAGTATGATCGACTATCCTGAGCTTTCATCCTGTTTCAACTTACGCAAGTATCGTACCGTTCAAGCTTGTTATTGCTAGAGAAACATGGTACACTTTATGGATGTTATAACTGGTCCGCGAATTTTTATGCAAAATCAGATTTTCATAAATAAATCTACAAAAATGGAATCGAGACGAGGGGTTGTTTCACCCTCTAAACGTCATAATTTGCGCTGTGTTTCGAATATTTTGTATACATTTCGAATACGATGCGCCTTCTGTACATTTTCACGCTTTGAAATTTCCCACAAGTGCACAAAAGTCCGCAATCCAGTTACAATTGTACGACGCGTGTCCTAATCGATGTATTATGTAAATAAGTGCAACAGGAGTGTTTCACTTTTTCACTCCTTTTAACAACTTCAGGCCTAAATATTATTAGCTTCCTAACTGACAATATAATCATACATTAAGAGTATTCTTACCAATTAACGAAAATTATATAAAGTAATATAAAGTATATAAAGTAATAAACGAAAGAGTAAACAAATAAATAGAATAAAAAGCGATAGTCGAAAGAAAGGGGGGGGGGGAGAAAAAATCGGCTGATCGTTTGCCTCGTTAATTTCCCGGAATTTGTGCATTTTTATACCGGATTGCATTTCGAGTCCCGTTTCGATGCAACCGTTTAGATTCTAGCGTACTGTAATCCAGGTTAGAAGGTTTTTCGTTTGCTTCGGTTGGAACATCTGTCGATTTGCCGCCGCCGCCGCCGCGGCGCAGTGGTTTCGCACTTTCTTGAACGGGCAAAAACTTTCCGCGAAAACGTAATAACTCTCGGAGACATCGGTGCGCGAGTGTCGCGAACTAGGTTACCAATTTTTTTGCCACGGAAAATTTGCCACGCTTTGCAAACGGTGCGTCCAGTTAACTTTCCATGCTCATCCAATCCATAAATCGTGAAAAACTCGCTAATACGTTTATCGATTGCAAATAGGATCCGTTTGCTATTGCAGATATGATTACGAGCCACCGTCGCGGCGTTCGATATATTCCTCCTCGACTTCGAGCAGAAATGGCACAAAAAATAGCCGGGCAAACGAGAAACGCGAAGCTCGTAAATTTTTTCTCGCAAGATGCATTAACGGTGGCACAATTAGAACGTTTATTAGTGGCGCTATTAGGAGATCATTTCAAAAGTAGATATTCGACCTACTTGACTTCCGAATCGCTAGAGAAACGAATATTTTATATACACATATATATATATATATATATCTTTTGAGTTTAGAAACGAGTATCACGCAACCGGTTCGCCATTGTTAATTTTTACCGCGTTCTTCGCGTGAATTATGGTTAATCTCAGACACGCTATTCGTAAGACACTTAATAAATGCAAAGTTAGTATTCCGTAACAATACGCGGTTAAAATTCATTAACTTATATTAGTCGATACCAATTTAACCCTTTGTTAATATATAGAATATATTTTCTTAACGTATAGAATATATTTATTATATATATATAATCTGTTATTTTGTTATATATATCTGTTTATTTTGAATAAAAAGACATTGGTTTCCAGAATTACTTAATTTGCAAAAGGATGAATTCGATGTACTTACACAAAGTTGCATTTAATTTGTAGAAGGGTGAATTTGAGTTGCAAACAGGTAAACGTGATTCGCAAACATGTTTAAATTTAGAGTTTAATTTTGAAAGGGTTGATTAAATTTTAAAGGGTTAAATTTGCAACGCGAAAGCTGTAAAGTTTTGGGTGCAAGATGAGAAATAAAATGTTAACAATAATATTGCAACGCAGTGAAACAAAATTTGTAAACACGTGCGTTTAATCGTGGATAACATTCGCGTGTTCCGCATTTAATAAAGTCTCGAATCTATGCGTACGTTACGTCGTTCAATTAAAAAGGGCGCCAAAAATTTGATAATAATAAAAATTCCCGTAACTATGAATCGTTAGCGTTTATTTCTCGTTTGCCGTTTCACGGTCGTTAAATCGCGTCGCGAAATACTCGCGCCGCGCAGAAGGGGATCATTTAATCAGGATTGTTATAACATAAATTATTTCACTCGTTAGTATTCCATCGGAGTAGGTCGAAACGAAAGTGCCTTAATTTCTGTGAATCGGCCTCGCCTCTTGAATAATAAAAAATGAAGTCTCGTATAATGGAAATCGGAACGGTTGTGCATAATTATCTCGTGCGTTTAGTCTCGCCTTCTCAAATACAGAAGCTTTGGCTTAACCCTTTCAGTACTGAGCAATTTCAGCAGATCGAATGCGTTTCTACATTTATTTTCACGGCTCACGCGTATGCATGATATTTAACACATGAATATTGTAATCTTTATTAACCCTTTCGCTGCGGCACCTTAAAATTTAAAGGCCTTTCGGATACACAAATTAGAGTAGTTTTATATGAATTTAGGAACAGTACGCGTGCAAATGTTTAGATATTTGATATTGTTAATTGAAGTTTATTATATGCTGATAGTATTAGAGATACTGTTGCGATTAAAAGAAAAAGTATTGGCATATTTTGACAAGTGATTGTTAATGATTTCACGACGTATATGTACGTCATTTGTAGCGAAAGGGTTAATCATCACGATGCTTCTAAATTCATGTTTGGTGAACGTTTTACACTAGTTAGTCATTGTGTTGAACGAATCGAATTTGTAAACGCTGTGTAATAGTATATTTAATATATTAATATGTATTTAATAGATTAATATATATTTAATATATTAATATGTATTTAATATATTAATATATATTTAATATATTAATATATATTTAATACATATTTAAGATATTAATATATATTGAATATATAGGTACTTAAAATATTAATAAATGTACATTTAAAATTGGCCTCCGTAGCGCTCAAAGGGTTAAATTATTTTATTGATTTCGGTAGCATTTTCGCCTTTAACCCCTTGCCATACAATTATTTTATTACCTACACAGTTAGCGTAAGTTAATCACTGCTTTTATATGCTGTGAAGTAGAAAGTCGTGGGAATATTGAAAGGCAAATTTTATTTTACAGCCTCGAAGCTTCTAAAGCAAAGCTAAGATTAACCCTTTCGCTATTAAAGAAAAATTTGGTAATCGTTTGATAATATAAGTATTCGTTCTCTGCAACACGATACTATTTTTACTATTTTTATATTTACTCTACCGTAATAAATTTATAATCCTACTGTTTCTGTAATAACGAAACTAAGTCCCGTCTGTGCATTGAGAATGTTTTTAATTTTAGAGCGTCGTAGCGAAAGGGTTAAAGTTCTAAATTAAATTGTACCCTCGGTAATATTTCTTTTCATCGAATCTGCGCTACAAATCGTAAAACGAGTGCGACTCTTTATCGTACGCCAAGGGGGCTAATTCCTGTTATCTAGGATCAGATTTTATAAATTTAACGTATTCCTATCGAGTTGTGTAAAGATTTATGTTAAAAATAAAGTCGTTGATTCAATCGGATGGATTTATATATGTATATATTTTCTATAAATCCGAATTAAGCGGCCACGCTGCATTCTTGTTGCGTATTGTTGGACAAACCGGTTTCGACGTTGTATCGGAAACGTAAATACATTTATCTCGATAAAATCGAGACCCGTAATCAACGCAACCTCGTTGACTACCGTCGATCCTTGGAATGTATCACCGGAAGTCATCAGGAGTTCATAAAGCGACGCGTCCTCCGTAGACGCGCGTCTTAACCGAGCGAAAGAGAAGCTTTTGCCTGAGGTTAAAGCTGAAAAGTGACGAAAAGAGGATTTTTTAACGTTTCGTAGTCGAAAGACCCGAATACTAAAATGTAGAAATTTCGAGTGTTGGGGAATTTCAAGATTGGGAAGTTTCTCGGAGCTTAGAATTTCAAATGCATGCAAATTGCGAAATTTGGAAGTTTCAACGTGCTCGAGAATCGTAAATTTTGGAAATTTCAATGCTTGGGAATTAAAGAAACTTGGAATTTTTCGATACTTGCAAATTCAAAAGTTAGGGAGTTTTAATGCTTGACGATTTAAAAATGTGGAGGTTTCCAATTGAGGTTTCGTGTATTGAAAATTTTAGTAGTTCCCTTATTTGTGAATTCAAAAGTTAGGAAGTTCTAATGCTTGGCGATTTAAAAATTTGAAGGTTTCCAATTGAGGTTTCGTGGATTGAAAATTTTAGTAGTTCCCTTATTTGTGAATTCAAAAGTTAGGAAGTTCCAATGCTTGGCGATTTAAAAATTTTGAGGTTTCCAACTGATGATTCGTGGATTGAAAATTTTAGTAATTCCCTTATTTGTGAATTTAAAAGTTAAGAAGTTCTAATGCTTGGCGATTTAAAAATGTGGAGGTTTCCAACTGATGTTTCGTGGATTGAAAATTTTAGTAGTTCCCTTATTTGTGATTTCAAAAGTTAGGAAGTTCCAATGCTTGGCGATTAAAAAATTGTTAAATTTCAATAGTTAGAAATCGAAAAATTTAGAAGCTTCAATGCTTGCAAACTATAAAACTTCGAACGTTTCAATGCTTCGAAATTCTAATATTTACGAATTCCAAATCTTCCAAATTTCAATGCTAGCAGCTTTAAAAATCTCCCCAAATTTGCATACAAACGAAACATTTCTAAACTAGCCTCTATTTTTCACCATTAATATTAATGTCAAATAGGTAGATACTTAAAAATTTATAACAAAAATTCCTATTACTTTTGTACCATCAAAGAAAAAAGCAATTCTTAAATAAATAAATAAACAAATAATATATATATATATTCCACGAGTATAATTCACGATTAAAGGACAAGGGATTAAAGAAGACCCTAGCATGGAATCATAAAAATTCCAAACGGGAGTTCCTAAAATAGCGAAACTGCTCGAAAATGATTTCCTGCATCATCGCCCGTTGCAAGCATCGAAATCTCCGGCTCTCAACCAGCCAAGCGCGCCTACACCCTTCTAATAAACCACACTTCGGCTACCGATTCAAAGAACAATAAAATTGTCGTTCTCAGTAAATAAACTTATTATCTCCCATGCTGTACATCGTTGAAATTACAACCACGGACGCTTGGTATTCCCCGCGCGAGGGAACAATGATGGAAAACGTCAGAAGACGTTCAAAAGTGTCGTGGGTACAAGGTAATAAATCGTAAGAGATGTTGTGCGTCGTTCTAACGCGCACGATGAATATCTATTGTCCCTTTTACTTTCTCCGAGTGGGGAAACAAAACGCGTCTCTCTCGGTGGCCGCGAGCAGAAGCCACGCGTAGCGTGCATACACGCGTGGAACACCTGTTTTCAGTCGCACGTTTCAATACCGACGACAACGACGATGCGACGGGACGCGGTGGTTGAAACGCAATAAAATTCGAATGCGCCACGCACCAAGGTCACTTCTCTGAATTATGTTTAGGATACTCGGGTATCTTCGTATTAGGAATAGTAACGGGGTTTCGGAAAATCGTAACACATTCGGCTTCGTGTTTCAAATAATGAAGACTGCTTTTGTCACAGACGAGAGGTACAGGATAGACCGATCATCTTATGGGACTTCGTGTCACGTGCTGTGAAATACCGATAACCTAAAAATTCAGACTTCTCGGAAGGATATCTTTCGTTTCGTTATCCGACAAAGAATGTAAACACTTTTAAAGTATTTTGATATACAAAATGTTAGAGCAAACGCAAAGGTTATAGATTTTAGACAATTGTAAAGGTAAAAAAAACTGATCTGATGAGCTCTGCTCTCAAATAAGAAGTACATGAATATGTTTTCTTCTCTTTCAAAATGTCCTCAGTCAAATTTCGTAACGCATTTCACTTTTTCACCTGGCGACCCCCCATCCCTATAACATATTCATGATTAATTTCATCCATTGTTCTCACTCAAGAGTCAAATCGATACTGAGCGCTCAGCGTCGGATTAACCTTATATAGATAAGAAATAATGACATCATCCCAGCAGCACAGAAGAAAAATGTTCTCAGTCAAATTTCGTAACGCATTTCACTTTTTCACCTGGCGACCCCCCATCCCTAAAACATATTCATGTTAAAATGGCTCATGAGCCCCAAATCCGGGTGACAAAGGAAAGCATTGGATAAGTGGTCTATCCTGTCCTTACAATTAGTAGTCAATGCTTTTATTATGGTAGATCCATGGTATTTGTATAGGATCAATACTTTGCTGGGGTTTATCGGTTGAGTGAAAGATGCGAGGAAGACGTCAAACGTGTTGTGAATCGTCCGCTTCGCAACGACGTTTGATTCGAATGACAGCAGCGTAGAGTAACGTCGCGTCCGCGTCGTTAGAAAATCAAACACGATTCGCCGTTTCGTTCGATCGAAGTCTCGAAGATATCGAAGCTCCCGTGGTTAGAAATCGCGCGCTGGCAAAAGATGCATTCGAGTACCGCGATTCGACACGAAAGGATGCGCGTCGAAATTGTTGCTCGTCGTTAGAAAGCAATTTGTGTGTGTGTGTGTGTGTGTGTGTTGAGCTCTGGCGAAGAAAGGAGTGAAATTGAGAGAACTCGCCCCGCGGCAAATGATCGGGTGCGTGTTGATGAAATTTTTCCGAATAGGCGGCGCATTTTTCTCGCGGCACAAAGAAATAGCGTTTCTTCGATCGATTTTCAATCGAATAATCACCAGTTGATACTTAATAGTTTTGAAATACTTAGATAATTATACTGGTATAGTTAATTATACCGATGGATATAGGACTTATTTGTACGGAAATACTTACTTAATAGTTTAGCTGAATTATAATTATTCCCGTAGCCGGTGGAGATTCGTTTAGTGTAAAAAAAAGCTAAACTAATTGCTACTTTAAAAGGACATATTGGTGCGTAATTATGGTTATCGGCTGTACTTGGTTATCGATGGTTGATGGCTATTTTAATGTTGGCGATTCGCATCATTTATTCGAAAGCAGTTGCAAATTTTGCGCTTCGTCGTTATACTCTGTAGCAATTATAATGTTCTTCTTGTTAGGGAATACTTCATAATTTTCGAAAGAAGAAGATTCTACAAAGTAAATGGAAACTTGGAAAATTCGACGACCTGTTCTTGGAATTTGTGGCATTTTTATTTAACTAAATTTGGCATTTTTGCTTTCCTTTATTTTTTAATTTCTTCCGATGAGTTTTCAATTGATCGTGTAAAGAATTAGGCGTCTTAATTTTTTTTATATCGTGATTAGAATGGCCACAAAAATTAGAAAATGGTTACAAAGTGATATGTTTACAAAATGTGTCTACGAAAATGATTAAAAACAGTAGCGATCATCTGATTCATCAACTAAATTATTTTCAACAAAACAATTCAGTCATTTACGCTTAAACCCATCAAAATTTTGCCACGCATCCAATATTATGTTTCTCAAATTTCCCTTCTGAGAATTCTGCGTTTAAAGCAGTTCATTATTTATTTCATTACTACTTTAAAGACTAAAGTAGACTTTTCGAATGCAAATTCGTATTTTTATTAACAAAATTAAAGAAACAAAATTCAAATAGGAAGTTGTTGCACCGAAAAAAACACAATAATTTGTATTTTACATATTTTTGCATATTACGTGAATTCTATCCCTTTTCACGCGTTTAAATTCCCCTTATACACGCGCGCGCGTAAAAATTCGCAGTCTACTTAGAAGGAAGCAGCTTTCGAAAGACTTTGGAAGACGGGGAGGAGAGTTGCGAACTCGGCTGGAAGCTTCTAAGCTCCGTTTTGACGGAAGTTTGTTGGGAAGTTATAAAATGGAAGCAGGATTTCCTTATCTCTTGTTCTCCGCCTCCTCGGTGAAAATCGATTTTGTAAACGGCGTACGAGCGTTGTGTTCTTGCAAATTAACCAACGGGACTTTAAAAAGAGATCGAATAAAAAGTCGTTACGCGTTGCGCTCTGTTCCTTTCGAGGCGGTAATTTTCAATATTTCTCTCCTCTTCGTTGTTTGATATCTCTATTATAGCGTGGCTAATTTAAACAGAGGAGGCATGGAGTTTCTTAAATCAACCTAGACACGAGAAGAACTCGTCTAGACTAGTTTTTCGGATCGTTCAGCCGTTTCGAACACTTGAGACCACGTAATAAAGCATCTGCAGAGGGGCAACAAAGAAACGCGCAAGCGTCAAAAACCGGCAGCCTATTATCTTTCAAACGAACTGTTACTCAAGCCACGTTTCTAATCTATAATTCAAACCCCATTTCCACTTCCAATATCTTCTTCAACACCTGTTGAATTCCTAGTTAGAGAGTCTGCATTTTTCTTTTTTTTTTTTTTTTTTTTTCTTTAGACGGATGTTTCTTTTTTTCCCCCCCCTTCGCACGGAAATAAAGGAGAGATTAAAAATGGATTTTAATCTAAATCGGTTTTTCATTCTTCGGGTGAACGCGAACGCGACGAATAGACCGCTAGTTTTTAGTATAATTATTAAGAGTAATGAAATGCGATACGCCAAAAAATATGAAAACATTCAAAATTAAGGTAAACGATTAATTTGTAAAATTATAGCATAGGTATTCTTTCTCTCTTATCTTCGGTTTCCTTTCTAATAACAACAGTTTTGAATAAATTTTCAGATAAACAAAATTCGAATATAGAATATCTGTGCGTTGTTACGTAAACCGAGGTCCAAATTTGGTATAAAAATTTCTTTATCCACGATCCCTCGTACGTTACGTTGCTGTTAAATAAAATAATTCGCGTGTCGGTTATAAGGACACTGACATCTATCCTACCGTAGAATCGTGTTCTGTTGGCGGTGGGAAAGTGTCTATCGATACGATTAACTGTAAAAGCGTGGTTGCATCGGTCAGATGGCGAAGGATGCGCCTGAACACAGTAGCGCAAGAGCTAATCAGTGAAAGTGCCACACGAGCAAGTGGTCGCGCTCCTTCTGAAAATCGAATCGACCCACTTGCAGCTGCACTTGCCACTGCATGCATATCTAATATACCTTTCCTCGGCAATAATCGCCGCATAATGGCCAACACACGCCTAATCGCTGCGTAGAACAACCGTACTACCAGAGCCTGAAGTTTACGCGCGCCTTGACGACGTTTTTCGTTCGTTTATTCGTTCGTCACCGTTCCGTTTAAGTGGGTTACAAGTCTTTCGTCTCGTTCCAGTCGCCTACTTGTTGTTCAACGTTCGTTCACGTGTTCAACGTTTCATTGCCTATGATGACTTTGCTCCTTGAAACCGAGTGCAGTTCCGAATGAGAACGATTGTATCTAGCAGGGGAGATTTGTATCAGCTCGTAACGAATTTCTTTGCCGGTAGAGATTTAACGGATAGCCTATTTTCTAATTGCCCTAATGTAGCAGCGGGCCGTTGGCCGAGTTTCCACGAAGCTTACACTTTCACTTCTACGAGATTCTATTATAACGATTCACGGTTAGCAACGGTGAATAGGTGTGGAAACAGTTTTTAATCGTGGGTCAGAGGACGGTTTTAGGTAACAGGTGTACGTATACTCGCGCGCGTATGTTGTAGGATTAGCAGAGAAGCGTAAAGTCACGTAGAGTTATGAGATTTCCAAGCTAATATAGATATCGATCAATCCTGCTCGCTACGTTTCACCGAGAAATCCTTTTGTTCCACTGATGGCAGAAGGAGAACGCAGCTTCGAAAGCATACAACATAGCAACAGCGAAGTGAAAATGAAACGATCCGCGTTTCTCTCATTACCCCCTTGCACATTCCGCGAAATGCACAATTGCTTAGCGCAGTTAGGATTCCGGTAGAGACAATCGAAAACTTTCGTGAATTCATACATTTTTTTTAGCTTCCAAGCAGGATATCTGTGGTTGCGTGGTTTCACCGACCATTGCAAAGTCCTTTTGCCATGCATGAATAAAAGAAGGAACTTAGAAGTGATTACGAGTCGAACCTAACTTAAACATAGTCCAAATGAACTTTAAAGTAAATCTAAATCTAAGCAGAGACTAATGCAAATCTATTCTAAACCTAATCTGAACCTAACCAGAATCTTATCCAAATCTACCCTGAATCTAGTGTGAATCTAACTTGGAACCTAATTCAAATTCAAATCGAGCATAATTCGAGTCTAACGCGAGTCTAATTTGAACTTTATCAGAACCTGAACTAAATCGGTTTTAATTCTAATCCGAACCTAACTAGAATTTGGCTCAAATTTAATTTGAACCTAATGAGAACCTAATTTATATTTGCCGCGAAATTAATCTGAATCTAACCAGAACCTAATTCAAATTTAAGTTTGATCTCATTCGAACCTAATCCAAATCCAATTTGAATCCAATCACAGCCTATGTCAAATCTATAAGTCAAGTCTTATATGAATCTAGTCAGAAATTAATCAAAATTCAATTTGAACCTGATTTGGAGATAGCTACAATCTAATCTAAATCTACCGCGAACTTAATTTGAATCTAAGCAGAGCCTAATTCAAACCTAACCCAAATATCATTCGAATCCTATCAGAATTTTATCCAAACCTAATCTAAGCTTAATCAGAAACGAATTCAAATCTACTCCTAACCTAATTCTAACTTTATCAAAATTTGATTCAAATGTAATCTAAACCTAATCGGAATTTGATCTGAAGCTAATTCAAATCTAACCCGAAGCTAATCCAAACCTAATTCAAATCTAACCCAAGCATAATTCGAATCCTATCAGAATCTTATCCAAACCTAATCTAAGCTTAATCAGAACTTAATTCAAATCTACTCCTAACCTAATTCTAACTTTATCAAAATTTAATCAAAGTGTAATCTAAATATAATCCGAACTTGATGAAAACCTAATTCGAATCTACTTCGAACCAAATCCGAGCTTGATCAGAATCCAATCTAAATGTAATGTAAATCTAAACGGAACTTGATCAGAAGCTAATTCAAATCTAACCCGAAGCTAATCCAAACCTCATTAAAATCTAACCCAAACATAATTCGAATCCTATCAGAATCTTATCCAAACCTAATCTGAGTTTCATCAGAACCTAATTCAAATCTACTCGAAATCAAATCCAAGCTTGATCAAAATCTAATCCAAATGTAATCTAAACTTAATCGGAACTTGATCAAAAACCTAATTCGAATCTACTTCGAACCAAATCCGAGCTTGATCAGAATCCAATCTAAATGTAATGTAAATCTAAACGGAACTTGATCAGAAGCTAATTCAAATCTAACCCGAAGCTAATCCAAACCTCATTAAAATCTAACCCAAACATAATTCGAATCCTATCAGAATCTTATCCAAACCTAATCTGAGTTTCATCAGAACCTAATTCAAATCTACTCGGAATCAAATCCAAGCTTGATCAAAATCTAATCCAAATGTAATCTAAACTTAATCGGAACTTGATCAAAAACCTAATTCGAATCTACTTCGAACCAAATCTGAGCTTGATCAGAATCCAATCTAAATGTAATGTAAATCTAAACGGAACTTGATCAGAAGCTAATTCAAATCTAACCCGAAGCTAATCCAAACCTCATTAAAATCTAACCCAAACATTATTCGAATCCTATCAGAATCTTATCCAAACCTAATCTGAGTTTCATCAGAACCTAATTCAAATCTACTCGAAATCAAATCCAAGCTTGATCAAAATCTAATCCAAATGTAATCTAAACTTAATCGGAACTTGATCAAAAACCTAATTCGAATCTAACCCGAAGCTAGCCCAAATCTAATTAAAATCTAACCCAAACATAATTCGAATCCTATCAGAATCTTATCCAAACCTAATCTGAGCTTAATCAGAACCTAATTCTAACATTATCAAAATTTAATCAAAGTGTAATCTATATCTAATCCGAACTTGATCAAAACCTAATTCGAATCAACTCCGAACCAAATCCGAGCTTGATCAAAATCTAATCCAAATGTAATCTAAACTTAATCGGAACTTGATCAGAAGCTAATCCAAATCTAACCCGAAGCCGACTGAAATTTAACTCTAACCTAATCGATAGCATCGTATGGTAAGATACGATGTCGATGGATGCGAAAACGAACGGATGATGTAGATCCAGGTGTCCCGATTAAATCGCCCGGCTTGTTACAGATATCTCGCTCGAGCGATCCGAGTTCCCTCTCATCGAAAGTCGCAGGTGTTAATTTCATCTTGAAGCAGTAGGCAGATCGACCACAATACGGTCAATCTCTGTTCTCGAATCGAGTGCTACCGGTTAGCGGAGCATCACCATTCCGCTCCAGTTTCAAATTTCCTTCTCTGACAGATTTGGAGCAAATTAGCACGCGACTATAAAAATTATTCCATATTTCGTTGCCTTTTTCGTATATTTTCTCTCCATCTTTTATCTCAATTATAATTATACACCTTTTAAACGTTCCAATTTCAGCACGCTCGGCAATCTTTCAGCAAAATAGAATAGCCGAATAAAATGTCGATTTACTATCCACAAATCGCAAAGTATAGTTTCGAATTAGGTTTGTATCTTTTGCAAAAGTTTAACATTTTTGTTTAGCAGTCAATCGTGAATAAATTCTCGAATATTGCCCAGTTTTAAATGTTAGGACGGTGCGAATTAAACCACGTTTCTTTTTACGGAATATTCGTTAATACAATCGTAATTTCAATTTTAACATACTTGTATCACTATACAAATATTAATACTATATTATACTACATTATACTATAAATACTTAACCGGTGTTATTTTAGTGTACACGTATAAACGCAAAACAATTAGAACATTTTATTCGATCGTATCTAATTGGCCGAGGTAACTAATTAATTAAAAATGTAAAAGTAAATTCCATTTATCGTACTATCAATGCTACAAGTCAAAGTAATCATCCGTGGACGTAGAAATGTTAAAGAATATTAGGTAAAATATCGTTTTATTATTAAGTAGGTTTATTTTCCTCCTGCTGTTTTCTTTTTCGCATTAAACAACAATTATCTTTATTCTTCTCTTTTTCCCATTATATTTCATATCATATTTATGTAATCTTCTTCGTAGAGCAGCATTTCGCAGGCCAAAAAAATGTTCTTAAAACTTTCGAGCGGTAGTGTAAACGATCGCGTAGCCGAAGGTAGTTGGTTTTGTTCACAACAGATTCGCAACAGATTATCCAGTGTTTGCACGCCTCTATCGGCCCCTTTCTCTCCTCAATTTACTTCTTTCCGCCGCGGTTGGATGCCATTAGACCGTTCCATCGTCACGGTCCCCGGACCACAAAAGATTTGTCCTCTATATCTTCGGGTAACACTTAGGATTTGACCCAAAATCGGCCCGGCAGATCAGTCACGAATTCGCGAAACACTTGCTAATTCGCACGCGCGCGCGCTTTCTCGCGTCTCGATTAGCGTCCGGCCGTTAATGCAACTCGGACCAATTAGCCTTCGCGAGGGGGAACGAGCGACAGCGCGTGAAAAATGCCTGCAATTGTATCGAACAGCATGATAAACCGCTTGTTGCGCACCGGAGAACGCTTCTCCGAATGCTCGGCTCATTGTTGTGTTTTACAACACCTGGAGGAGTCTATACATTTTAGAATCGCGAGCTTTCGATATTTTCACACGGCAACAATTTTGAACCCCGGAAAATTTAATACTCGACGAAAAGGGAAGAATGATAGCGTTGATGAAAGGCAAGTTAAGAATTAACGTGTTGGTATGTTAAATGATATTGCTGAATAAAAGGAGTGCGCAGTGAAATATCGAAGACACACCTTTTTGCAAATTTTATGGGTTAACTATTCTTCTTTTTAATCCCTTAATACACGAACTCGTGAATTAAAAGATGTAAGTAATAAAATATTAAAGCTACTACTTTTTACAAATTTTGTAGGTTAAATATTCCTCTTTTTAATCCCTTGACGCACAGACCAGTGAATTTCAGTATGTTTACTTGTATAATTGTGCATTATTATTATTAATACTTTGTACTTCTGCCGCATCTTCTTCTTGGCGATCTCTATTAACACTAGATTTACGGATATACTGATTGTACAATAGTAAGAAGATATAGTATATGTATATAATTTTACATACATTTCTGCTTTTTATCACTATCTCATATTTAATGTACATATTTATTTTATACCGCTATTAATATATCTACTATCCGTATCCCTAGATATTTTTTACAAACCTATATGCCTATTTAATTATACAAACTTGAATAACGCTAATATCCTTATCTCTAAATGTATTTTAGATGGGTATAGTATATTAAACAGATTCCCGGAAAAATACACATCAAAATGTCGGAATAGAGAGGATGTTGAATTAGGATAGCTATTCATATCGCTACGCCAACTAAGGTCCCTATGAATTGCTTTAAAATAATATTTATAATTCCTCTTATCTGAAGCATGAAATTCAAATTCCGTCAAATTAATGTGTTCGATAAATCTAGCGTTAAAATCGCAAGGATCATAATACAGTGTTCTTCAATAATAAATTTATACCATACAAATTGCTCACTTTAGTCTATAAATTGCAGAAACGTTTGAGCGTTAAGCGGTTAAAAAGTATTCGAAAATAAATGGCGACGCTAGAATGTAACACAGAGTCAAATATAGCCGTCGCAAATGAATAATTTACTCAGCTTCATTATTCGCCTAATAAAATTAGAAACGAAAAGAGTTTCCACGATTTTTTCCAACAGGGTTTCGCGGTTAGCGGGAAAGTAGGCGACTCACGGTGACGCCGCGGTTAATTGATAATACCCCGGCCGCGCGAAGCCGCATTGTCGAGGACTGTGCAAAAGGTAGCGATTAACTTATCACGAAGATAAACAAGTTTAAAGCGCGCGCGCGCGCGACGGAGATGGGGAATCGCGGGAACAAGAGGAGAAGTACCGTCAGCAGCGTATGGTTGGAATTCTCGTGGGACGCATAGTGGCACGGTCGTCAATTACGACAAACAGCGAAACGATCCGCGGGGAATCGAGTGAAATTACAGGCGGCGGTGATTCGATTGCCCGATCGGAAATGACGGGGATACGGGTTCTTGTGGAAACATCCGGCCAGAGATTGAGATCGCTGTTGCGAACTGTGACGGAAGCTCGCATTCCGTTCTTCGTTTCCGTGTTCCATTTAACTCTTTCCTCGTAGGCCGTGCCAGTAGTACGATTCTACTTAGGGTTCTACCTCGAATTCCGACGGGGAAAAATTATGTTGCATGCCTGAATGAATATAGCTTTTTTATATATATACACTGTCAAAGTCAAATACGACGAAAAGCTAAATATTTCACATTTCCACTTGTGTAAATCAAGTAATATGATAATAAAATTATCATGTAATACGTGTTTTGAATTTGTCTCGATGTCCTCTAAATATGGAAGACAAGAAAAATATATGGTCCTATTTGTAAAACCCAAGGTGACCTCGACTTCGCCATAAAAACAAACTGTTTCCCAATTTTTTTCTTTACTGATATGTATTGTGCACTTCATATCCTGCAACTCTTGTTCTAAACTTTTTTTTGTCAGATGGCTGCAAGTGGGTGAAAAATCGTGAGTAACGTTACAGGTAACACCCTGTGTATATATATTTATTTCTTTATATTTGCAAATGACCACATGAGTCATTTATCGAATGAGAAGAATGTGGATTTAACGTGCGAGAATATCTCGCCCATTAGCGCGCCTTCATATTAGTATTATTAATGTAAATTGTCACTCGATGCACAAGTCTATGAGTTTAATTCTTTCCAGTCTTCGGATCCCTGCTGAGTCTTCAGACTGAGGATTCATTCGGATATAAATAGAATTTTGCGATCCATTCTATTTCCTATCCGCTGTTATATTCCGCTCGCGATCCGCTTTCAAAGACGCCGAAATAAATTCTCGCGTACGAAACGAAGCTGCGTGCTGTAATACGGAATCCCGTCACGTGTAAGAAGGTGGATCTGGATGCAAATTGCGAGGCACGAGGCACCGCGATCGGCTGATTATTATCAGAGGCACGGAGCGCATCGGGAAATTTCGAGTTGAAATACGCTAATTAGAACGCGTAGACGAGAGCTGCGGTCGTTCGCTCGTGGCCGCGGCGGCGGCGGCTCCTCCCTTAAATCCGTATTCCAGTCACGGATATCGACTTTTCTGTCAACATCGAATTGGAATAAGCGATCTCCGATACGGCCATTAGCGATCGTGACCCTATTTCCCGTGGCAATTGGAGGCCGTGTTGAAATTTATCGAACCGTTCGCTTTGCAAAACCAGCGCCTCGGCAGAGTGCCTCGACGTTCATGATAAATGGCATCGGGGATGATATTGTCGGAACCGATTCGAATGCCTCGCTGCGGCCACGTCCTCCCATTCGCGTTCTACTCGTAAAATATGAAAAATTACGCTCCATAGAGATACGTACGCTCCAAGTGAACTCGTGTACTTTTTCCCCTTCTTTTCAAGAGAACACAGCGATACCGGGAATTCGCGGATGGATACGAATTTGCAGAAATTGATGGATAAATTATTTCCACGCGATATTGGAGACGGATCGCAGCGGGTGATACGGATTATCATGAATATTTCGAAATTATCGCTTCCCTGAAGTTTCGAACTAGTACGCTTAACCCTTTCAATGCTACAGATGCGCACAATTATCGACAAAAGTTACGAAACAAAGTAACCGGGCACTTCTTAGAATAATTGAGCGAGAATTCGTTAAGTGTTATTAAATTCTGCCCGTAATTAACTCGTACGTGGCTAGAAATTTCTCAAGCGTTATTTCCTCTCGTCCTCGAATGGTTTCAATACGTTGTCGTCCGAGAATTGTTTCAACGGAATATCGACGTATCCAACGCGTTATCAATGGGCGAATCAGTCAATCTTGCCAAGCTGACGTCGTCACCTTTTCTCTTCTCGCGTGCAACGTTAATAACGCGTGCGATTAATTAACGACGATTGGTAGGCGTTTCGAGTGAATCCAATTAGCGTAAACGACTCACGAAAGGATCCCACCGCGAACGGTACCCGCGAAACGGGCGCTTTTAAAAGATACAACAAGCGACGGAAACGAAGGCGCGCGCGCGTGCACGATGCGCACGGCAAAGTAGCATACGACTTTAGTAACCCTGTTTTACGGTACACGCGGCAACCAGCCACTGGACTGGCTTTTATTTACAGTGCAACCAACCGGTGGCCTGGCAAGGGACCGCAAAGGGTCAATGGTTGCAGCCCGTTAAAACCCGCCGTGGTAATAAATTCAGCCCGCGGATTTCGCTGCGTTCTCCTCCCCCTTTATCCCCCCCCCCCCTCCCCTTTAAATCCCCGAGCGATTTCAGTCCACCGGGACCAACGTACCACGTAACACGTTTCATTGATGTCCAATTTTCACGGAACATCCAATTTCAATTATTCGCAATGAAAGAAAAAGTACAACCACTTAAAGAGGTTGCGAGATAATAAGGAAGAGAGACGATGGAATTATTTTTGGGTTCCGTGAATTCGTGGGCTTATTTCGCGTTCGTTCGATGGTTTCCGGGGGATAATTTGGCGAAGGAAGAAGAGTCACAGTTTTTAATGTGTAAACTTTTACCGTGAAATGCAACGGAATTGTTAAAGTTATGCAAGGAGTCGTCGTATTTTTAAGAAGTTGCAGGAAAGTAAGGAAATAAGGAAGGCAGAAGATGGGATTAAATGTTTACTTTTTTCCACCGGATGGATCGCGGGATAATTTTGGAGAAAGAAGGAGAATTGAAGATGCGATACGAGACTTTTTATTGCGAAATACAGCAGAACTGTAAAAGTTCTACGAAGGATGCCACATTTAAGAAGATTTCGAGAAAATAACAGTATAAAGGAGACAGAATTATTAGTCAGTTTTGGGAGTTTTACGAATCAAGGTTGTATTCGTCTTCCACTCGATAGATCTTAGGATAATTTGGAGAAAGAAGAAAAATTGTTGCCGCGATACTCGATCTTTTATTGCGAAATACAGCAGAACTGTAAAAGTTCTACGGAGGATGCCACATTTAAGAAGATTTCGAGAAAATAACAGTATAAAGGAGACAGAATTATTGTCAGATTTGGGAGTTTTACGAATCAAGGCTGTATTCGTCTTCCACTCGATGGATCGCAGGATAATTTGGAGGAAGAAGAAAAATTGTAGACGCGATACTCGATCTTTTATTGCGAAATACAGCAGAACTGTAAAAGTTCTACGGAGGATGCCACATTTAAGAAGATTTCGAGAAAATAACAGTATAAAGGAGACAGAATTATTGTCAGATTTGGGAGTTTTACGAATCAAGGCTGTATTCGTCTTCCACTCGATGGATCTCAGGATAATTTGGAGAAAGAAGAAAAATTGTTGCCGCGATACTCCATCTTTTATTGCGAAATACAGCAGAACTGTAAAACTTGCGCAAGGGACGCTGGATTCAAGGAGATTTCAAGGAAACAACGAAGAAGCAAAGCGGATTCGAAGCTTCCACGAATTAAGGGTTTACTTTTCTTCCATTCGATGGATCGCAGGATAATTTGAAGAAAGAAAAAGAATTGCAGCTTTATTATCAAACCTTCTACTATAAAATGAAGAATACAAATTGCAGGATGTAAAAGAATGATAAGAATTATGCAAGGCTCGCCGCGTTTAAGAAGATTCCAAGATAATAGAGAAGAAAGAAAACGGAATTCGTGGCGGATTCGAAGCTTCCACGAATTAAAGGTTTATTTCTCTTCCGCTCGACGGATCGCAATATAATTTGAAGGAGGAAGAAGAATTGCAGCTTAGATACCACCCACCCTTCGACTATAAAATAAAGAATACAAACTGGCAAGATATAACAGAATTGTGAAACCGATGCAAAGGGCGCAGCATTTAAGAAGATTTCAAGATGATAAAGAAGAAAGAAGGCGGAATTATTATACTGATTCGAAGCTTCCATGAATTAAGGATTTATTTTTCTACCACTTGGTGGATCGCAGGATAATTTGTAGAAAGAAGAAGAATAGCAGCTACAAGATTCAATCTTCTACTGCAAAATAAAGAATACAACCTGTAAAATATAACAGAATTACAAAATGGATTTTGTCTATTTATTTTAACTCGATTGAAGAAAAACGACGAAAATCAACCCGCTGTTGGCACTTGCAACGAGAAAAGTAAAATTCCGGCGTGGCACTCGACGTGTTAATAGAGTCTAAATACGGTTGCTAATGACCTAAGGATCGACGCGCTCTTAAAAGTTAAATAAGAAGAAAAAAAAACACTAGAAGAAAAGAAGAAAAATTGGTTCTCTCACACACGTTAAGATGAAAGAAGGATAAACCCATATGCGCTAATTATAATACGTATCATCGCGTCATGCAGGGAATACCAACGCGAAAGAAACTTCTATCAAATAAATGAACGCCTTAAAAAAAGAACAAAAGCCGTCAAAAATGAAGTGTCACGGTTTAACGTATTAAACTTGTTCAATCATATCAATTTACCAAATTGTATCGAACAATTTTCTAATCTATACAAACGTAAATAATAACTGTGGTCGCTAATGAGCTTTCGAGATTCAAGTAACCTTAAAAATCCAATAAATTCGCTGGAAACAAGAGCCATGAATATTGAAAATATTAACCCTTTGCACTCGAGGGGCGACTCTAAGTCCCCAAAATGAATTAACTTTCAATGCTCTCGAGTGCAAAGGGTTAATAAACACGCGCGCTTATTGCTCGAACGAAAAATGTAATTATCCCGATTTATTATAATGCACGAACGAGCACCGTAAGTAACGCGTGTCTCTCCACTCACGCGTTATCGCATCGTGACGTCATTCTATCGTCACTCTCGCATTATCCCCTTATGTATCCGCCGCCATACTTCCCCAAAAATATTTGCAATATTTACAAAAATACAGGAGAAGAAATGGACGTGACGCGTTGCACGTTGGCGACCGCGAGACTCGAAAAGAGTGGAGTGCGAGGAAATGGGTCGTTTCCCATGGAACGGATATAGCGCGTAGTCCTAGGCCCGGAGGCCGATTGCGCTGCGGGGCTAATAACACATGCATCATCGTGAATAATTAACGTCTCGTCTTGCTAGACTGCCACGGAGCCGTTGGCTGTGCCAAGTGAAATGGGAGACATCGCGCTCGTGGGAAGGCACGGCTCGAAACGAGCCTAGCATTTTCACCCGCTCTCTCTCTACTACGCGAGCGAGTCCCTTCGCGATCGTGAATCGAACTCGAATCGCTCGTGATCGTTGATCGACCATTGATTGGCATTTCCGCGAAACCTGGCATCAACTGTCGCGCTCGTAGCCGCGCCTCCTTGAATTCTTACGGCAAACACTTTCCAATATCCTTTTCCTAGACGCGGCGTTTCTTAGATTCCTCGTCGCGGGAAATCGCGAAGCGGAGCTTCGATACGTTTATCAATTTAACGCTAACCGATACCGCGAACAGTCGAATCGAACGGTTTTGGCTTAAGATTCCACGTTCGTTGTTACTTCTTTCGTCGTGCGATTAACTTTGCGACGATTCTTTTATTATTACGAGATCGAACAGTTTCTCATATTTGGTTATTTTCTCGTTGGTTCTTTTACCGTATTACGTATTTTCGTTAACGAGATCGAACGCATTGAACATAAACAAGATGGTTACTTCACCCTTTTAATAACACGCGTATTTCGCTTACGGTATTTTACATATTTCTGCATACCACGCGCAGCATTTCACATTCTCCTGCAAACTTAAATTACCCCTCGTATAAACGCATAAATACCGGCAATCGACTAATAATCACACTCGGGTTAAAAATATATCCGCCATTAACCTAGCATAACGATAACGTAACAGAAATAAATAACGCGCGACCATTATCCTAACAGCGAGTTATCGCGTCGGAGGTTCTAAATTTGTAAGATAAATCGAAAAGATACGAAACTATTCTTTTTTTAATCCTCGCATCGAAGTACGGAATGTCTTCCGCGCGGCAAACGGGAAGATTGCGCGCACGCGGGACAACAGAAAAGCGTAAAACGCCGGCGCCAGCTCGGAGTCCGGTTAATTAGATTAAGAGCGAGCGAGCACGCGAAAAGGGAGCAAGAAAAAAAAGAAAGAATCGATTCCGACGAACAACCGGTTGAATCCTTTTGGATCCGATCGCCGCGGCTACAGCGACGACGAATGTGTGCCAACAATTGTACGCGGCGCGCAGCCTCCGGTTAAAGCGGTTTCGAGGTGGTCCGCAAGACGGGGCCGTTCCACCTACCGAAAATCGTACGCGATAAAGCAAATACCATTGAAATATCGGAGGAGGGGTTAAAACGATTATCGGTGGTCGACGAGAAAAATGCAATACCTTCGCCTGTTAATTGCCGCGTCGCTGGTGTGTAAAATATCGGCAATTAATCGGTAACGGCGCGGAATTTTTCGCGAACGGTTCTTTTTTTTAATCTTGGAGAAGGCATCGCGAGATCGCGGATCGAAGCGAGATTCTTCGGCCAGATAAGATTTCACGGCCACCAAATGGACGATCTTTTAAGGGGTCATTCTCATGTGAGACCACAAAAAAGCGATTTCTTTTTTTTTTTTTTTTTATTTCACTTTCTGGAAGTAGGTATAAATATATATATATATATATATTTAAGAATGCGCTGTTAAATTTCGAGTGATAAATTTCAATGTATTGTGAATTGTAGATACTTGCCACAACCAAAATCATATGATTTGTACCGAGTTTATTACTGTTTCTTTTTTTTAAATAAAAGCAGTAACTTTAGTGGTCGATAATGATTTATAAAACTCGTGGCTATCCTGGTCTACAAGAATGGAACAAATAACGTATCGCAATATACTATTTTTTCTCGTAACAAGATGTTTCACGTATCACAAATTTCCACCTCGCCTTTTCTTTTTAAATACGTCATAATGAGATGTCGTCTCTTGCATATTAATGTTGATCCCATTTAGATACATGTCTGAAAATAGGATAAAATACTCAGTCATCGACACATTCTATGATTCTTAATTATACTAAATCAGTCCTCAACATTTTCTGCAATTTTTAATGCTACTAAATCAGTCATTGCTACTTTCTATAATTTTTAATTTAATAAATCAGTCATCAACACTTTCTACGATTCTTAATTTTACTGAATTAGTCCTCAACATTTTCTGTAATTTTTAATGATACTAAGTCAGTCATCAACACCTTCTGTAATTTTTAATTTCACTAAATCAGTCATCGACACATTCTGTAATTTTTAATTTCACTAAATCAGTCATCATCGAAACATTCTATAATTTTTAAGTTTACCGAATCAGTAGTCGATTAAAGTTCCAGCTTAAAATTAACGTTTCTTTCTCGTAAACTGCAACAGATCATGCGTTACCCGATATCAGCCATAACAACAACGTAGTTTAACAAATCGAATCATAAAAAGTGTCGATTGCTGGGTACTTTATCCTATATACCTTAACTTTTATGAAACGGTGCGATATATCGAGTTTTGCCGTGCGAGCGAAGATTTAACCGGGCAGAGGATAAGTTTCGCGGTGGACATTTCGCAGAAAACAATTAGCAAACGTGGCCGAGGTGAATTGGAAGACTCGGTTGCGCGAACCGGCGAACAGGCGAATGTGTGTCAATCGAAAGCCGGTTTCTAGGTGGCGTCGAGCATCAACGGCCGACGATTTTCAACGTGGAATTAATGGGGATCATTAATATCGCGGTGTAATTACGTGTTTTACGCAGAGGCTTGCTGGGTATCGTCTGTTAATGCTCGTTATTAATACAACCGCGTAATAACGGTGCGCCGTGTGCGCTTGGGCTATTGATTCATTCGAACGTTCGCCGATCTTAGTCGCTCGTAATGTCGGTGAAAATCACGGTTACCGGCGGGGTTAAATTAATATTTACACTGTGGCAAATCGCGCAAGACGAATCGCGGCGACATCGTCGTAAATAATCGCTCGAATACCTTCGATGATTCCTCTGATGTACGCGGCTGCATGCTTCTACTTTATCCTTTGCGTCGCGAGCATTCGTACGGAATTCGAACGTTCATCAATTATCCGCGTAGATCATTTCTTCATTTTGCGGCTGAAGTAAAACGCGAACGTTAGAAAAGGTGAATCGTTTGTTTAAGGAAGAGGAGATAAACGTTTCTAAATTTGAACTAGTTTGCCGAATTATAGTGCAGCGATTTATTTAATGAAATGGCGAGTATATGAATAAATACTTGAAGATAATTTCTTGACTCTTTTAGAGCTGATGTTGCATATATGCAGCATTGTATCTTGTTTCTGTAATAGGAAACGATAAATCTTCTATTCAGAGAAACTGGTTGCAAAATTGAGTATTGAATTTTCTTTAACGAAACAAGGAAATGCATTTTATTTATTTCAGGTTTATAGTTTCGTTTAAAATGTGATAAATAGTATACAGCATATATATGATAAAAGTGACACAACGTAAAAAACGTAAGTTTTGAATTATCATTATAAAAATGTTGCAGAAATGTTTCTTTATTAATTGTAAAAATTTTATTCATATAACTTCGTAACGTGTTTCATAATTTTCGTTGACAATATAAAACGCCTAATAACGTTAAAAAGTAGTCTCCTACTAATTCTAAAAAATACACTTACTTCAGTTCTGTCACATTTATCGTACATAAGCAATATTTTGCCATCTAACCACAGAATTCTTTCTTTCTTCTTTTTATTACAATTTATTTCATGTCAACCTTGTCGAGGATTTTTCGACTTTTCGTATTAGACGTTTGTTGTTCCTCTTTTAATTTATAGGTGTCTATTATTACGTGAACGTTTCTCGTTTCGTCTGACATACATAGATCGATATTCATTTCCTTACTTCTATTACGCAACACGACGCTTCGATCCGTCTAAACCCCCGAACAAACGGTAAACAAAATTTAGCGCATTTTAACGTTTCGTTAATTCGCAAGAGTCAAATTCTTCGACTTTCAAGCGACGCATTGCAATGGAAGAAAATAGAAAAACATAATCGAGAATGGTATAATCAGTTGAATTTACGAGCGAACGTTTGCCTATTTATACGGCCGCCATAGGAGGAGAAGAAAAAAAATTGCTACGAAGTCGTTTCGAGCAAACATGCAAGTGATTCCGTTCACGGATTTACGCAAGAACTTTCGAGCGTGTATCACCCTGTAAAAATGGTTGTTATGCGCGCATGCTGGCACGCCGCTCTCGTGCACGAACCGAAGTGGGTCACTTTTACCCCCTGTAGCAAGCTGGATCGCGATCACGATCGAAGATCGGCCTGTATGATGCGAGCGATCGCGATGTTGCGTGGCATTGATCGTGTACCGCCTCGACGCGAGCGTTGCCACGTGCGAATACAGGTCGCTTCAAAAAGATTTTTACACCTGTCCACTCGTTAGCAAACACGAATTTGCCAGCTTCTTCTTTTCTTTAACGTTTATGTGTAAAAGTGCAGCGCGATAGATTTTAACGCTAGAATTACCGAAAACTAAAGTAAGCTTATCTATAGCAAAGAAATAAAGATGATAGACGTTCGCAGAAATCGTTTGATTGTACAGAAAAATTCGGAACATTTTAGAAAATGCACCGTTGCAAATTGACGTAATTTTTATGGTTTTGTAGCCGGTCATTTTTACTATCTTGGTAGATCTAGTGTTCGTTTCTAAGTTTTTTTGTGGGTTTAGAAATTAATTGGTGGAATTTTTTAGCCGGCAGAAATTCGTCGTAGGGATCTGTTGAAGAGGTAGAGAGATTTATAGCGATGCTCCGAGATAACGCCAATTATTATCACCGCGCTACTTCATAAATTTACTATCCCACGAGCCTTGCATTTGTCGCGATCGAAGATCCAACCACGAGATTCCGTGGCGTATCACTTATATTGTCGTGAAACTTGTTCCTCGATCGAGATATTCAATTAAACGGCCATCGAAACATTCGAACCGAGGATTCTAAGCATTCTGCTTTACTAGCAAAGGGAATTTTGTAAAATATAGTTCGGAAAATAATAGACAAATGAATTAGGAAATACTGGAATGTTGAATGTTCTTCGAAAAATTGTATCTTTGTTTTCGAACAATATTTACCAATTCTGACGAATATATAAGCATAAGAAGGTTTCCAAAATGTGTGATTAAATTTTGGTTACAATGTTTCTTACGATTTCTGAGAAAAAAGTATTCAAAGTTGCTTAATTTAACCTTACTGCGGATCTTCACTCATTTTTTACTCAATCTTGTTTTCAACTGTCTAAAACATTTCCTAGTTTTGATTTTCTAAGTGATTTTGAAATACTTATTAATGAATTAGTAGAATGGTGATAAGTTTGGCATTGCACCAGTGTTTCCCAATCTTTTATAGCTCCAGTGGTACTGTTTCGCTTCAAGGTGATTAGAGCCAGTGAAAATATAGTAAATAATTGTATTTATTTGCAAGCACAATTTGTGTTTATATGTCAAAGATCACTTGTACTGTACGGTTAGGAATGTTCGTTCGCGTACGTACAAGTTCGAAAGTTCTACTAGAGGTTCTTGCGCCGTTCTTTCAAGTTCTGATATAAAAAGAGTCTCTTTTCAAGTCCCAGTGCGTGTCATATATATATAGACGTCTGTCCGTCTCGAGGTGTGTCCTAGTCCGAGTTCGTAAGGGTGGAAAAATTGTCACGTCTTATCAGGGAGAAGTTGTCAGTTCGAGGGCGTGTTTACGAATTTGTTTAAACACTCCCTCGGAGGAGTAGTCCGTCACGGTTGTTAGCAAAATGTCCTAGTGTCCACGTGTTGGTCGGGGGACGTTGGATCACGGTACTGTCCCCAGGTGCTGTCCAGATGTGTCGTCCTAGTCCTTAGTCTACGGATTAAGATTATGACACGTCATTGCTGTCGAGCGAAAAAGGTCGAAATCCCAAAGTGCGATTAGGATTTCGACGCTTTCCTGGCTGTAAACTAAATTACGCGCCAAAAGGTGCAGATGTTGGAATCCTAAAAAAATAGCAGTAATATTCGTCCGTGTCGTAAACTTTACAAGTTCTTAAAGTCCTAAAAGGTCACTTTTGGATCATGGTATCCCTACCCTTCTTTTCGTACGTATTCGTTTCGTAATTTCAAGAATCGTAACCTTTAACCTGAACTCGCTACACTTTTCACCGATTACAATTCTTCTATATTCGTTCGAGAGTTAAACACGCGTTCTCGCGAAGTTCGAAACACAGTTGGATAAAAGCCAACCCAAGGATCGCTTAACTCGATTAACAAAACCAAAGTAAACTCCATCGATGTACGAATACTTTCCGTATCCACTGTACTGTGCGGTTGTTGCGTCAAATGAGCGATCAGTCAGAATAAATTTATCCGTCTCTCTACGCGTGTTATTGCACGGAGGGGGAGAAAGTATCTAACCGTAAAGCAACGAGCATAATATTGCATAATATTTCGCTATTTATTTTCTGTTTATCCGTAATATCTGTCGGAGTAACACTCCGTCGACTAGAAACGCGTTGGAATTGTAGTAGAGTTTCTCCAGCCTATTCGTACACGTTAGCCGGGGTCTCCGCGGTTTAATAGAATACCGGCAGCAATTTCTATTCGAGAAAACCGTAGAAACGCATCTCTGCCCGTTTAGCCTGCGAGAATCCAGAGAGAGAAAGAGAGAGAGATTAATTCGATAGAATAGAAAAGACTCGTCCGGGTGACGAACGAATCAGTCCAAGCAAGTGTTCAACGTTTGCACGAGAAAACGTGTTGCGCGCGGTGGCCACTTATACATCTCCGTGGCGCAACAACCGGCCTTGTCGCCATTAAAATGCATCGTCCGTCGCGGAAACACACCCTTTCTAACAGTTATAGACCGCCCGCCATAAATATTACCGGAGCAGCCTGCTCTAAATGGCGACGGGAGATTTCTACCGGGACAAAACGGTCTCCTCTTAGGATCTAACCTTGCCAATCATCGATTCAAATCCGAATATCTCTTCGCTTCGATTCGATCGCGCTCCCGTTTCACATAGCCTGGCAAATCCACCTACGTGATCGCTACTAGAGACGTCTAGGAGGGATATTTTTAAACAGAGTTGATCGATTCTCCGTTCCTTCTTCGCCCTTCTTTCCGAGTCTCTCCGTATCGTTCGGTACTTTTTTTTCTCCTTTTCTTCCTCGCACTGCAACGCAACACGCCCAATGGCGTTCACCCGGCGACCTTCTTAAGAGAAATCCGACGACTTTTGCGTCCATCGCCCTCGATCTTCGACTCTAAACGACTTCTAAAGGAATCGGGTGCATCGCGGAGCCACGCGAAAGCAAAAAGCTGCGCGATACCTGGCGCTTTGATCTCGCGATAATCGATCGGACGATTGTTCTGCTCTTCGCGTAGAATTCTTTTCGAGCTTTTCGGGGAAAGGGTCCGTAAGACACGGATAGTGCACAGAATGAATTAGATGGAAGTTTGGAAATTTGACGACGGACGCTGAGAGGCTAAAATTCAACGTAAAGATTAAATTCTATGATTAATGAAAGAATGGCAATTTAATTCCTTAATAGTATAAACGAAAGAGTATGTAAAATATTTTAGTGGCACAATTTTAAACCGTTAAGCCAGGAAATTAATTAGGCAAGTAATTTATGCTATTGATCGGTACGAGGTACTGAAGTCGTCAAAGGGTTAACTTTTTCGCAACAAAATTCAAGAAACAGAATCTAAGTACAGAGTCGTATCACCCTACAAATACAATGATACGTGCTTTACTTTAGACATCCAGCATATTCTTGCATATTATTTGCGTTCCCCGATTATTTGAGTATCTAAATTTCTCATGAACGCATAAAAATCCTCAGTCTTTTAATGATATTCAAAAATACGTAGTTCTTAAATTGCTACACTTTTATCGCACACGTGCAACATTTCAAACTAGTAGCTCGTCTCTTGAAACCTCGTCGCGTTTAATAAATTATCCACCTATTTCGTTTTCTCCTAGTATCAAAATTATCCCAAACGAAATATCAATAGGATATTTTTTCCGCCAAAAGCAAATTCACCTCGTGTTCACTCGTATTTCCGTGCATCGTTACACGTGCAACATTTCAAACTAGTAGCTCGTCTCTTGAAACCTTGACGCGTTCAATGAATCATCCACCTATTTCGCCTTCTCCTGGTATCAAAATTATCCGAAACAAAATATCGACGAGATATTTCTTCCGCCAAAAGCAAGTTCACCTCTTATTCGCTCGTATTTCCGTGCATTCTCCACCTGTGCCTGAAATCCCGATTACGAGGATCAGCCTACGCCAATCTGTGTTGGAATACGTTGCGCCGCGTGTATATGTAAGTACCGAGAGAACGATTTCTCTCGGCTAATCAACGGTAATTATCTTTGGAAGCATAAGAAGAGAGGGCGTGCGTGCAAAAGCGCTGCGAGGGAAAACAAGAAGGAAGCAAAAGACGAGATAGAACGAGCGATTCGCGATAAATGTCCACTGTTGGGTAGGCTCGTGTGTAGGGGAAGGTCATAGGTGATGATCGAGGAGTTATCTGCGGAGTCTCGGAGCTGGAAACGGGAGTGGCGTTTATACTCGGAACCACGGAGTAGGATTTCCTTTTTCCCTTATAAGCTTCTCCGTATCGAGGCGATCCATAAAAAGAGGCGATTCCTCGACCGCCATTGCTCTCTAGCGCGAGCGTTTTCACCCGACCGTTTCCGCTTTTGCGAAACGTTTCACGGTTTCAACTTGGTCGTTGAAATTTTCATCGCTCAGCCTATTTTCTCCGGACGAATTCGCCTTCTTCTCGTTCCCCAGCCCGATTCGTCCCTCTTATTCTTTCTATCCTCTCGTTTGGCATCCGCCTCCTTCTCTCCTTACGCGGCGTGACGAATTAATACATTATTAATAAATAACGAGCATTATCGCGGTTTCTCATCGCGTCTAAACATCGCGGGCATACCGTGCATGCGAAATATCATCGGGCTAAGTGGAAAAATTGTTGCCGGTGCAGGCACGCGAGCTTTCACGCGGCCACGGAACAAAATCGTTCGGTGCCCGGTGCGGTGCAGCGCGGTGGCGGCCAGAAGAGCGCATCGTGGAAAAGGAGAAATCGCCCGGCCGGCCGTTCGACGGGCTGACTACTAAAATTAAAGTAAAACATATATATCCCATCCCCCCTCTCTCTCTCTCCCCACGACATTTGCATAATGATCATCGGCAAGCGAATCGGCTAGTTATCGCGATAGATGCCACCAACCGTCGTGTTGCATCGTTAAAGAAACTAAACGAGCCGACATCCAGACGATACTTTGCGATAAAGTGCCTTCTTCTTCGCGCAATAGACGGATAAGACGAGTTTTTTTTGTTTGTGGGGTGAATTAACGTTATCGGGTTCTGCAAGCAAAAATGTCGCAATGGGTTTTGTAGTATTAGAAAATTTCGAGTAATCGGGATGTTCCTTGAAACGTAATTTCGTTCGGAGCGCTGCAAAACGAACGGAGAACTTTCTAATGCTTATCCGTAATTGGTAGGTTATTCGAAGGAAACGCAGGTGAAAAATTGTATTTGGAGTTTTATGTTGCTTTTGAATGGGAAATCATCGATATAGTAAAATAACAACGTAACATTATATTTAACTTGGAAATGAATCCTTTGACCGTTGAAATAATAAAAGTAGAAACTGTTATTTGCTATAATGTTACGATTTTATTATCGATTAAAAAATAGCATCCGATTAAATTATTTAACGGGTACATTTTATCACTGTGCAACTTAAATCGAAACATTGTAAAAATAGGCGAGCTTTAATCGATTGTAATTCTTTTCACTCGATCAAATCAAAGTTTGCGTTACAGAGGATTAAAGTTTTAAAAATTCGCAAGACAGATACTCGTAAAGTATTATACTTTAACACCTTGCATCTGGCACAAAGTTAAATCAGTGAATCGTTTTCGGTAGCGTATGTAGCTACAAACAAAATATTCTTAAAGTAAGGGGTTAAAGTTTTACAGCCTTTTCACATTATCCATATTTTATCGTTTTTTTTTTAAATATTTTATGGCATTATTAAATATTACGATGCTCGTTCTTTCAATCAAAAAACAACGAAAGCAAGAGTCACGTTTCAATGTAGCGAACTTTTCGAGGCATATTAATTTACTAAACTGGTATTTAACGATTTCGTAATCTACATAAACGTATGTAATAGTAACTGTGGTTGCTAATGATCTCTCGAGCTCGAAGCAGTCTTAAAAAAAACACACACACACACACACCGAAACGAAAAAGGAAGAAAAGGCACGTCGTAACGTTTCGGTTTATTTTCGAAAACCGGATAACGTGAAAAGTCTCTCTTACTTTAACGAGCCCCACGCGTGTTACACGCATCGGTTTTAATAGAAAGAATCCGGAAATTCTCGATCGGGATTACGAAGGCCCGAATTAGCATACGGAATAAGATATGGTCGAAACTGATGTAATGGCGATGTCGCGCCGGAAATGGCGATACTTTCACTTAGGCCAAGAGCACACCTGAGCCGCAGCGGTGATACACGCGTGAACGCGCTTCTTGGAGGCGCCCACGCGTGGGCGGAAGTTACATATTAAAGTTACGTCGAAGCGGGACGGACAGGTGCACCGGTACACGCATTCTCTTTGCATTGTTCGTCGCGACCCGGTGCATCTCACCAACGGCATCCTCGCGAACCTGGAACCAGTATGCCCACGCTTTATGCAAATCCAAGGACCGTGTACCGATCCTTGCCCGCGGATCCATTTGTGCGTACAGTCTGTCTGTTGCCAATGGACGAGCCGTGTCCTTCCAAGGCATGTAAAACGAGACGCAGAGTCCGTGGAAAGGCGAATAGTTTGGAATATCGTGAAACAACGAGCGCAATTTTAGTCGGCTTTTCCGTAGATGGGTTTGGTAATAAGAAGTTTCAGCAGAATTATAATTGAAATTTTGATAAGAATTTATTAGGACTTTTGGTATAGGTTTATTACCCATTGTTTCAGTAGAAATATAACAGAATTTTAGTAGAGCTTTTGATAAGAATTTATCAGAATTTGGTACGTGATATTTTATTAGAAATGTAATAGGATTTTGTTGGAGATTATAGTAGAATTGTAGTGGAAATTTAGCAGAATTATAATAGAAATTCGATAAGAATTTATTGTGATTTTGGTATAGGTTTATTACCTACAATTTTAGTAGAAATATAATGGAATTTTGGTAGAAGTTTAATAAGAATTTATTGTAATTTTAGTGGGAATTTAGTACGTGCTATTTTATTAGAAATACAATAGAATTTTGTTAGAGATTACAGATTTAAATATAGTAGAATTGTAGTGGAAATTTAGCAGATTCATAATAGAAATTAGATAAGAATTTATTAGGATTCTGGTATCAGTCTATTACCTACAATTTTAGTAGAAATATAATGGAATTTTGGTAGAAGTTTAATAAGAATTTATTGTAATTTTAGTGGGAATTTAGTACGTGCTATTTTATTAGAAATATAATAGAATTTTGTTAGAGATTACAGATTTAAATATAGTAGAATTGTAGTGGAAATTTAGCAGATTCATAATAGAAATTAGATAAGAATTTATTAGGATTCTGGTATCAGTCTATTACCTACAATTTTAGTAGAAATATAATGGAATTTTGGTAGAGGTTTAATAAGAATTTATTATAATTTTTAGTAGGAATTTAGTACGCGCTATTTTATTAGAAATATAATAGAATTTTGTTAGAGATTACAGATTTAAATATAGTAGAATTGTAGTGGAAATTTAGCAGATTCATAATAGAAAATCGATAAGAATTTATTAGGATTCTTATATAAGTCTATTACCTATAATTCTAGTAGAAATATAATGGAATTTTGGTAGAGGTTTAATATAAATTTATTACAATTTTCGTGGGGATTTAGTATCTACAATTTTATTAGAAACATAGTAGAATTTTAGTAGAGATTTAATAGAAATTTAATACAATCTTAGTTGAAATGTAATAGAATTTTAGTAGGAATTAAGTAGAGTTTAAATAGAAATTTAATACAATTTTAATAGAAACGCAACGCAAATTGGCTGTAATTTTAGTAGAGAGTTAATGCAACTTTAGTACAAATGTAATTAAAGGAAATTTAGTATGAATTAGGTAAGTAGAATTTTATTAGGGACTTAACAGAAATATAGTACAGATGTAATGTAACAGAATAATGTTAGGAACTTAATTGAAATTTAATAGAATTTTAAAGTAGTATTAAATTTCTGCTGCACTTCTGCTCAAAGTCTACTAAAATTCTATTAAATCTCTATTAAATTCCAGCTAAAGTTCCATTACATTTCTATGAAATACTAACTAATGTTCCATTAAATCTCCATTAAATTCCTACTAAAATCTTACCGTACTAAATTGCAACCTATTTCTATTAAAATTCCACTATATTCCTACTAAAATTCTATTAAGCACATTTCAACTAAAATTGCATTAAATCTCTACTAAACATCCGCTAAAAATCAACCAAAGCTCTATTAAATCTCCACTAAATTTCTGCTAAAATTCTACAACGCTAATTTCCACTCAAATCGTCCTAAATTTCTCCCAAATTACTACAATAAAATGTCAATTACTATCGTCCAAATCGAACTACCAATTCTTTCTTTCTTTCCAACAAAATATTCGCGCGAAATCGTGTTTCAACTAATTGTACGATTGCATTGAACCACTCCTACTAAACATCAATTATTATCGCCGAAATCGAGCCACCGATTCTTCGTTTCCCTGCGCCGAAATATTCGCGCAAAAGCACAGGCAACGGTAACGTTGAAATACGGCGCGAATAAACGTAGCAGCGTCGGGCTCGTGATGCGTTAATTCGCGCGAGCGGTGGGTATTTCAGGAAGGAATCGGCAAACAGCCATAACCGAGGTCGTGGTCGTTATCGTCCCTCTCGTTTACCGGTCGAGGCTTTCCAGCCGGATTAAAATTATTAATCTTTTGCACGGCGCCTAATTGTTTGGCCGACGAATTTATCACGGCACGGCGGGTAGCCGAGGCAGATTTAATTGCACCTACCTCTCGGAGGACTAATTAAAGAAAAGGCAACGAGAGAGAGAGAGAAAGAGAGAGAGAGAGAGAGAGAGAGAGAGAGAGAGAGAGAGAGAGAGAGAGAGAGAGAGAGGCAAGCCTTCTTCTGGCTTCTCTTCGTTTAAGTGTTGTGTTGTGTATACGTGTGTATGTGTGTTTGTGTGTGTACACTTGCACGATAGCATCGTCTAAACGGAACTAACGAGCGAGTTGCTCTTAATACTCGCGGCAACGAAGCAACTCTCTTGCCGTTTCGACGTTAAAAGAGTGGGATAATAATCCACGGGGAGAGATCCCACCGCGTGGAACAGGCGCCTTTTGTGTCGGCTCACGATCGCGAGTTGTACATTCAGCGTCGATAATCGCTGTTATGCTTGCAACTTTCTCCAAATTAGCGGTGGAACGCCGTTTGCCGCCGACATCCTCGCATTAGATAGGGTTGCTTCTCCACTCTGTGTGTTTCCCTTTTACTTTCGTGCCTATTGTTGGATGCGAGCATCATCATCATCGTCTTTCGGGGGGGGGGGGGGGGAGAAATCGTGGCTCGCGTGTCTGCTAGAGTTGCCGGGGGAAAATTGCCGCGGAAAATTGTGCGTTTGTTGAATGCACTTTTCACGGGTGCAACGGAGTTCGTTGAAGGTATTCGTGATGATTACGAATTCCTGAGCTCTACCCGTAATAAAATGTTTCACTGACTATTTAAAGTACTTAACAATCTTTGGAGAAAGATTTCGGGCAAACGCGATACGAATTTATTGTTCTGTGCATTAATTGTAGCAGTCGGAAAATAATCTGGGTAGAGATTGAAATTGCAATAATAAAAATATAGAATTTGATTAAGCGCTAAGGTTTTTGTGATGCGATGTGTTGTTATATTAATATGAAACTTATTAGTTAACCCCTTGCCCTACGATTATTTTATTAGTTAGTTAGGTCAGCGTTAGTTGACCACTATTTTTATATCATGTCACGTAGAAATCATTTGAATATCATAGGTAATCCTTATTTAATAACTTCCAAGCTTATAATACAAAACTAAAATTAGAGTTTAAAGTAAATTTCATTCGGAATAATGGACGGTTTTGTTAAATCTGTGGTACAATTCATAGAACGAGTGTGACTCGTTATTGTAGGCCATGGGGTTAAAAGAGTTTATAGATTACATGGAGTAAAATTAGTTAACGAAAATGTGGCTTAAAATGGAAGACGAGCTTCGAGAAATGGAAAAATTGTCGCGGAAAGAAATTAAAGTTAAAGATTACGGAAATTTTACAACGCATTAAAGTAATCATACGTGGAAAAATAGTAGAAAATATTAGATAATATAAATATTAAGTGGAGTATTATTTGCCTCTTTGCAGATTGATGTTATCGAATATTTTTTCCAATATCTATGTCGACCAAATACAAATATCCTTCCCTCCTTGTTTTTTCTTCTATTCTATTTTTTTTCACTGATTTTATATTAAATTTATTTAATTTTCCCATATGTTTTTAGTTTATAAAACAAATGCATTTGGCATATCATTAATGTTAGCGTTTTTAGTTGGTTCCATATTATCGTGTTCGACCGAAAACTTTTTGCCATGGGTAGCATTACGTGTACCAATAAACAATGCACTACTCTTTAAATACATCAGTATTATAACATTAATAATTGCCCATAATATTCCAACAATATGTACACGACACAATATAAAAGCAGTGATCAGCTAACGCTAGCATACGTACCAAAATAATCGAGTATCGCAAGGGATGAAAGATACCAAAAAAAAAAACAAAAATCTATCGTCGTTCAAAGTCTCGCGAGCAAATAGAAACTCGAATGTCTTAGATTCGTCTTACACCTCTTCTCTTCTCTACCGAGTCGTTAACGAGTCTCCTCGGTTTCAATCTACCCTGAAAGGGTTGCCTTTGGAGCCTCGAATGCTTTTACGCGTAGATGGGTGCGCGTGTAAATACAAAACTGCACCGTTTTCACGCTCAGAATCGGGACGAAAGTACCGCGTACGTATCCGTAGTCGCAGCTAACGACTCGTATCCAAATAATCAACGCGAAGGCAGAGAAAACCTACGGAGATTTCACGGAAGTCGCGTTTCTCCTGGCAAGCTTTTAATTAGGACCGTGGCGGTGGCGTTCACGGCCCTTTTCCCTCGATACGATTATCGCTCGAGAACTCGAGACGGCTCTCGAGACTGCGGCGACGCTCTCGGACGAGATGTTATTACGGCAAACGGCAAAGGGAACACGCGCACGATTGCTCGTCCCAAATTCGTCGACACGGCGCGGCGCTTCTTCGACAATTACGATGCTTTACGGCCGAAAAACGTTCCACATGCGGTGGCGAGAGTTCGGCAAAAGTATCTTGGCCGCGTCCTTTGCGGTGAAATGATTTCGTGGGGGCCCGCGTGTTCATGACCGACTTCGACAGTTGATGGGGCTTACAAGCCACGAAATTACGCGTAATAACACGGTCGTGATGCCATTAAGCGGAAGCTCCATGGGCGGCCACGCGATGCGAAATGCGTTTGGCACGTTCTTGCACACCACGCGGGATTTATTTCTACGCATTTATCTTTGATGGTACGCGCGCGCGTGTATTTCGGTGTCCGCCGTCCAACGCGTGTGGTATTTCGGACAAGCGAGCGTAAAAGTGAGCACAAATTGACGTTGGCCCGGACAACTCGACGAATCGTGGCACGTCTTAACCCCTTTCGCTGCGAAGGATGTGCAGTTCCGTTCATAAATCACACCGGATGCTTGTTAATTTTTAGCAAAATATGTTTGCTGTTTCTAGAATTGAACTTTCCAGTGGCATTTTTCTCTTTAATTCAAATGCGAGGGTATTCGCAATCGATCTGCTTCTGGCAGATTATAAGCAAATGTTCCGTGCGTTCAGGCTTTCGACGAGTAACCTTAAAATGGCAGTAATCAGTACATTTACCCTATCATCCGATCACTTTCGTCTCCCAATTAATTCGCATACGAAAGTCTCCGCTGTATTTTCATATCCCTTCTATCCTTCGTTTCGATGATTATCACCTAACCGTTTCCCCTTTTCATCTTATCTACCGCAAACTCCGAGAACGTGTCGCGTCCTCGAATTTACACCCTTGAAAAGCGATCCACGCGATAGGAGGGGGAGTGAAAAGCAGAGTAGGATGAGACGCTGGTGAAAAGCAATTATCGATCTGCCCTATGCAGAGAGAGAGAGAAAGATAGGCTAAGCCTCTTAAACCGTGAGTTATTAACTGGATGGCAAAGGACGGGGCTACGGTAATTGCGCGTTCACCGGAGAATGTTTATCTACTTCTTGGTTCGCCGCTGCGGAGACTTTCGTTGCGGATTAGTAAGAGTAAAACGTAACGCTCGGAGACATCGATTAACGGTAACGGTAAACGACTTACTCCTCTGGTATTCCTGCGCTCTCTGCACGCGTGCACACACCACGCTTTCGAAGGCCTGCCTGCCTCGGGTATCGATTTTCAGCGACGCGCCCCGGACGAATACCCGCGATTAATTATCGAAACGCGCCGGCATTCAACGTCCGATTAATTAAAATCCAGCCGCGGGAGCTCGAAAGATACTGCAGAGGAATTTATGCGAGAGTTTCCTTTTCTTTTTTTCTTTTTTCGTTAGAAAATAGAAGAATCGCCGCTGATACGTATATTCGTTGTATTTCTTATTGTCGATAACGTTAATGCGATAGGAAACCTACCGTTGACATGCTGGTTCTTTTTCAAATTATTAATAACGTTGTATTATAGATAGCTCTCGCCCTTATTTGGTCTCGACAATTTCAATGCTGGCAAGTCGCGCAACAGTTAGTCAGAATTGTAGGATTAACTTTTGTAGCTGTGTTAACGTGGAAGCTTAAAGATTGATAAATCGTAGGTTTCACTGATCAATCGTAAGCATCTTTAATTGCAAGGTGGTAAAAGTGTGAAAATAATTTGGAAACCATTTCATTTTGGAATTTTACCGAGCCATTCTTCTAAGACAGGATAGCTACTACTCCTGGTAAACTGTTTTCGATACAATACGATAATACAGAACCAACTAAACATATTAACCCTTTGCGGACGAGTGTCTGCAAATAGCCGCCTAATCATTTTTTGGGTTTGCGGACGCAAGTCTATTGTTAAAGCAAGAAATTTAAATTAATATCGTTAATAAATGCTTCAAAGTTTTGGAAATTGGACGGTCTGGAATTCGAAAGCTTGGAAATTTCGAGTCTTGGAATTCAAAACCAAAGTACTCTTTTAAGTGATATTATTCATCGTCCGCAAAGGGTTAAGAAATGCTACTTTACAAATAAAAAAACATATGAGAAAATTGAATAAATTTAATATGAAGTAAGTGAAAGAAGAAACAGAATAGAAAAAGATATAGGGTGAAAATGGTATTTGCTATGAATACTTGTGGAGTTTATAAATCCTGTATTACAATTTTTATATTACTAGAACCGTCTCCAATTGCAGTGCATTGTCAGTTTAATGAGCATTGAAAGGGTTAAAACGTATTCCTATGCCTTTCACTTTGCTTACTTCAATCATTGTACAATTCTTTGCTTGTTTCTATTTCATTTTTATATTTTTGCCGACTGTAAACATGTTTAAATTGTAAGCGCTTACACGATACACAGCATTTGAATAATAAACGTATATATAGAAAATGTTTGCTTCTGTAGTAGGTGGACTAGGTTAGAAGTTGAATGAAATATACGTGGAAGTGAAACGCGAGTAGAAGAATGAATAACGGAGACGGATGCTCGAAAGGAGCAAACAAACATGAAAGTAAGAGTGAGAAAAGAATGAAATCCATCAGCAGAGAAATCACTCGGCAGGATTAACGCAATGATTCAATGAGAAAGTCTTGCTTAAGCTCATGTAAACGAAGAGAGTGTAATAAATCGACCTTTTGCAAGAATCCTCCACTTTCTACTAGGTTGATACACAAGTAGTATCGTTTTTTTTTCTTTTCCAAGTAAAGGGGTTAAACATAAGTAAATTCTTCAGAACGGTACACATTTATATATATATATACGCAAAATCATATCCTTCGCGAAATGAAAGTATCAAGAAAATTCGACCATAAAATTGTCAATCTTTGAACGACTGTAACTTCGGTAGGAAAAATCGTAGAATATTCTACTTAGGCTCCTTTTAAAGGGCAAAGCCTCTACTTTTATATACTCGGACAGAATTTTGCATAAGATGCTTTTATATTCGAATGCAGAGAGAGAAAATTGAAGATAGTTGCTTTTCCATTTCCCCAAAAAACTTTGCATATTCAAACGACTCCGTGGAGTTTAATAAATTTTTTTGGCTATTCGTTTTGCAGCGTGGTTAAAGTGGAAATTCTTCTCTTTATAACGAGTTACCAACAATTCATGTACGATTTTCCTTTTGCCTAGAGTTAACTCTTTGAGTGAATGCATATGAACGCATATGCGTATTTTATTTAAGATATTCGAAGTCTTTTAAAAATTCGAATCTTTTAAAGCAAAGAATAATTAGTAACAAATGTTCATTAAGTATGAATTTAGAAGCATCCTTCCACCAAAAATTGTTCTCTGTCTTCGTGTTTTATACACCTATTGCAACATAATTTTATCTTCTCTTTCTATTTGCAAATTTCGACTATTTACTTTTACTCTTCGCGTTTATTAATTTCGTATAAAATTGGCTAATTCTTTCTCCGTCCAATAAATAAATGAATGAATAAAACGAACCACTTTCGATAGCTCTCGAGTGCAAAGGGTAAATAAAGTTGACGATATCGATATCAAAAATCGCGCGCGTACATATAATCCGCGAAACTAAATCCAGATACGCGCCGGCGATCCCCTAAAATTGCATAGCACTGAGAGGGTTAAAAATTCGTCGACGCTGATGTCCGCGAAAAGTTTACGCCCAGTTGCCCGGCGCGCGGAATTCCAATTTTAATCCTCTGGAACCCCGATAGCGATCGTTGCGGCGCGGGTTTCGAGCACGGCTTAAATGTAGATCGCGCGACGATATATCATAGAAACGGTGATAAAAGCCGCAGTGCGCCTCTGCACAGCGTGTATCACTTGTTCTGCAATTAAAGCTGCCAGCCACCGGCTCGATGCAGCCGCTGATAACGCGTCGATACAAATTAAACGTTTTCTATCCGCCGCGGCTAGCAATCGTTTGCCCATCGCGTGAATTTTCCCACGAAACTTATCACCGCCAACTTCTTGCGTCTCTGTTCCCTTTATCGTCGCTACAACGTTCGATCTAATCGAAGAATTTCCTTGGAACCTTAATGGAATTGGATAAAGTTGTACGAGGAATTTTCAAGCCTTGATGAAATCGTCTTCATCCGAAATCTTCATTCGTTAGCTACGAAATGAGCCACGATTATTTTACTACTTACGTATGCTAAGGATTAGCTAATCGCTGTTTTCGTGTATCATGGTACCGTGGACAAATTAATCGATAACTGTGCACGACTTTTATTTAACCCTTTTATTAACCTTACAATAACGAGTCACACTCGTTCTATGAATTATGCCACAGATGCAACGACAACGTCTACTATTAAAGAGTACATTTAATTTAAACTCTAATTTTAGCTTTGTATTATAATACGAGATTGTTGAAACAAAATTTACTGTAACAATGTAATGATTTGCACGTGACACGATATAAAGATAGTGATCAACTAACGCTAGGCTAAATAGCTAATAAAATAATTGTAGGGCAAGGGGTTAATAACATTCGTTATCGTAACGCGTAGCTCAAGTTAAAAGCAATTCAACATTTTGTTATTTGAAACTTCAAATCGATTTATTCACAAGTAACTATTTTACACGTGTAGACTGTTAGCCTAATTTTGATTATCGAATCTTGTAAATATCGTACGTCAAAGGGTTAATAGGTTAATAAAATATATTATAGAAGGTGCATACGTGTAAACTATGCGTCTAATTTTCATTATCGAATCGTGTAAATATCGTACGTCAAAGGGTTAATATTTAATAAAATATATTATAGAAGGTGCATACGTGTAAACTATGCGTCTAATTTTCATTATCGAATCGTGTAAATATCGTACGTCAAAGGGTTAATATTTAATAAAATATATTATAGAAGGTGCATACATGTAAACTATGCGCCTAATTTTCATTATCGAATATTATAAATGTCATACGTCAAAGGTTTAATAGGTTAATAAAATATATTATAGAAGGTGCATACGTGTAAACTATGCGCCTAATTTTAATTATCAAATCTTATAAATGTCATACGTCAAAGGTTTAATAGGTTAATAAAATATATTATAGAAGATGCATACGTGTAAACTATGCGCTTAATTTTCATTATCGAATCGTGTAAATATCGTACGTCGAAGGGTTAATATTTAATAAAGAGTATTATAGAAGGTGCGTACAAGTTTTAATCTAATTTTTGTTTGAATAGTTTCGGGTGAATTTGAACAAAATTACGAAACATTGCAAATTGACGATTTTTTTGTTCGCATTCAAAACGATGCAACAAATTTTTCCAATAACGTATTCAATGCGTTGCGCGTACAACTCGAGAGGCAGACGCGATAGAACGGAATTTGAAGTGCAAACCGCGTTATATAAAAGGCGAAGCCGGTTTCGGTTCAGCAATCTCGCGTTCACGATGAAGCAAGCTGGCTGCATTCCGTCAAATCGAGTCCGACAGATTTACCGAGGAATCATGCAAATCATGCGTCTGCCCGCCACTATCATCATTTCAGGTATTTCCCCGTCGGACCGCTCCGCATCGCGCAGCTACTCTGATCCGCATCGCGCGGTCACCGGTTCCGAAAAAGTTAATCGAAAACTAATTTTCGGCTCGCTCTCGTTACTCGCCGCTTTCATTCGACTAGATTGCCGTTTGAAAAAAAAAAAAAAATCCATACAGAACGCGTCGAGACGTGGATGGACGTGCCACCACCACCACTGGCGACGACTGGCTTTGCGAGGAAAGACAAGCTCACGAAGAAACGGGGTCCCACCCTTTATAAGCCGTTTGAGAATAAGATTTAATTCACGATAGGGCCGGGCCTTTCGCTACCAGCACCATAATCACTCGGACACGTTGATGTATCGTGAGCCCTCCGGGGACCCAAGCTCGCGTACGCTGCTTTAATTACGGGCCTCGCAGAGGCCAGACTGCCTATATCAACTCATTGAAATTTGGCCCGGATACCCCCTTTTTGCGACGTGCCTTCGGATACTCCTCGCGACGTGCCTCGACGCCGCGCGCTGTCCGAAAGTCAAATTCACGTTTCTTCCTTTTTTCGAAACTACGGTGGTGGATCCTTTCTTATGCATTTAGAGCAGAAAGGAAGAGTGCCAATTTACCCTGTGACGGCTCTCCTGCACTTACCACTAGAGGGACATATGAAAAAAAAACAAGGCTTTCTCGAAAATACTCATTCCAAGTACCTAGCCCATATGTACACTGCCTTTAACCCTTTGCGGACGAGCGTCGACAAATAGCCGCCGAAACTTTTTCGATTCTATGGATAAATGTCAGTTTTCAAAACAGCAAATTTGGATTAGTGACACTAATATGCACTTTCGATAATAATTCAGCGAAAATTCGTTTAGCGTTATTAAATATGTCCGTGATAGATTTGTAATTGAGTGGAAATTTGTTGCGTATTATTTTTTCTCGTCCGCAAAGGGTTAACCTTGCTTCCAATATTCCAACGTCTAAGACAGGGCTTGCTAGGTAGCTTTACCGATGAGTACATTAGAAACGCACACCCTTCCTTTTTCCCATCTTCCCCCCTCTCCGTGGCTCCGCATACCCGAAGAAAAATACCAAAAATACTCGCAAATTTTAACGAGACGTGTTCTCCAATCTTTCCAAAGGAAATTCCTAAAATATCTCATGGTTCAGAATTTTCCCCCAAAGGCGATCTTTAAACTTCGCAGCCGGCAAGCTCGCTAAATCGTGGAAGTCTTGAGGCAAGCAGGGGGAGACAGAGAGTGTATCTTTAACCGTTCGTGGCTAAATAAAAGGCAGGCTTGCGAGGTCAAAACTTTTGCGCCTATTAATCGCAGATTTTGGGAACGAAGAGTCACGCATGTAGACGTACGCGGCGGTGATTGGAAAAACCAATCCTTCACCTCTTAAGGATCATCAGGAGAACAAGAAAGGAGAGGGATTTTTTTTCTTTTTTTTTATTTGGTTACCAATTAATTTTTGCAACTATTGAGCTTCTGCTCATTGCTGCCTTGCAGTTCCCATTAAGCGAATAATTAGTAAATTTGGACTGTTTGATGTAGTTATTAAGATATAGGGAAACATCGTATAAAATTATTGTTACAGATCCTATTTACCTAGGCTCTAATTTTCGCAATGCTCGGGAGACTAAATTCGAATGATAATTCTGCTTGAAACGTGCAGCCTAGGTACTTACATGCTGCTAGCGAAATTTAAGATAAGAGGGAGAGAGAGAGATCCACGGAGAATTGTCAGTGGTGAATCGATCCGTTCGCTTTGATATAAATTGAATATATCGACGGAGGGACTCGCGGCCAAGTAACCTCGAAATTCGATGCTGTATCGGCTCTGGGCGAGTCGAATATTCGCATCGGATGTCCGACGGGTAACAGATACGCGCTTTCAGACGCAGAATGTAAGCCGGCCGGTTAACCTAGAATATCTCTTGTTAAGGCAATGACTAAGCGATTCTAGCAATTAGTCGTGAATCTTAACGATGCTCTCGGTACATCAACCACGCCTAGGTCTCGGCTAGCAGATTCTAAAGCAAGATCTCCGTAGCTATCGTCCTCGATAGAGATCCATTTTAATTTATCCGGTATCGCGTAGCGTAGTCAGATAGCTAATGCTAGATTATAATCGGCGATCCTTGTCTTCGTATCTCTAGTCGATAGTTAGCCTCGAATTGCGAGGAAAGAAGAAAACGAGAAGAAGTAGAAGAAGAAGAAGAAAGTCACGTCCCTCTTCTCTCCCTCTACGCTTGTCTTCTTGGTACTTATTATTATCAGCCGCGCGTAGTCGATTTAAACTCGCGAGCGAACTTCTATTAAATGCCTAATCGATTATTAATATTGGGTTACCGCGGTAGCATGGAAAAGACGCGTCGGGTTCGATTCTTGAAGACGACTCGTTGCTTTTAACTTCGCTTAGAAGTAGGCCGCGGACTTTCTTGCATTTAGGGGAAAATAGAATTTGAGGAAAGATATAGAATTTACGTAGTACACAGAAATACACAAAATAACGAAAGCAAAGTAATGGAATAACAGTAATAGCAACATTTAAGCTTTGTTATATATTTTCAATGAATTAGCATACAAAAATATCATCGTAAGTAGAAGAGATGTTGTGTAATGTTGTGTTCAATAACTTCTAAAATAATTCAATGAAGTTGCGCGATAAACTTAACCCTTTTGCGAACGATGAATAATAACACTTAAGAGTTTCGCAAATCCAAGCCTTTAAATTTCCAAGCTATCAAATTCCCAAACACCTTTAAGCGTTTATTAACGATATCAATTTAAACGTTTTCCTTTATCAATCGACGCGCGGTGCACAAGACCCCAAAAAAATGATTAGCCGGTTCGCAGACAAAGGGTTAAAGTGACATTAATCGATACCATCCATCGCGACGCGCGATTCCACGAGAATCAAAAAAAACCGTCCGTGCTTTCTTCGCCGGTATTGGACAGAGAAAACACGGAAGGTGGAGTCGAAAGATCACGGATCGAGGTCTCGAAAACGATCGGGACAAGATAGAGAAGGCTCGAACGGGGAGGATACGATCGTCGGAAGCTGCAGACGAGTTAACGGAGACGCGAGAAGGCGGAAAGATGGACGGTGCCGTGTCATTAGAGAGTGCTGGGTACGCGCCGGTCGATATAGAGAGGGGGGGGGATAACATTCCTGCTTCTGTCGATAGATCGATCATCGTATCGTCCTGGCCTTTCTCGTTCTCCTCCGCCTTTCTTTCTCTCTCTTTTCCGGCTACTTTTTTTTTTTGCTTCATCGCCAGCTCATCTCTCGCGCGTTTCGCAGTATTTCTCCGGAGTAACGGCTAGGCTGGCCGCTGCAAGCCACTCGTCACTCGGATCCGTTCAATCGGCCTCCGTTCCATCTCCGCGCTTTTTTCGCATCGCCACATCGATTGTTCTATCCACCGATGATCGATCGCCGGCCAGGCTCCGCTGCACGCAGAAACGATCGCTAATCGGCTGCGTAAAGAGGAACTTTAGAGGAAATGACACGGTTCTTGTTGCTTTCTGGCGAATTCTTTTACCGATGCTTCGGGACAAATTATTGTCTACGGTGTTACGACGACGTGGCTTTTGACTGACAATGAGCTTCGCGTTTTCGGGAGATTGGTTTCGAGTTTGATACAACGGAGCATCTTTGTGCGAATTGGTAATTTTCTGAACACAACATTAGCAGAGATTTTCTTCTTTCTTCTTTGCATTGAATTTTTTAGGTTGCTTCAACTTTGTAAAGTCATTAGCAGTCACAGTTACTATTTGCATTTGTATAGAATTGTATTTAACAAAATTGTTAAATACAGTTTAGTAAATTAATATGCTTTTAAAAAATTATACAAAATATCCGACGTAGGACGCATTTTATAATATTCGGAAGGTAAAACCAATCTGTAGTCTTGTGTTCCGTTTCTTTATTTATACTTATACAAATATCGACGATTGGATTGGCAGAGTGGTTACGGGATCAGATTGTGAAACCCATAAAAGTGTGAACTTACATAAATATATCTATCTATGATTAGATAATTATGGCATTCGACCACAAATGGTTGACCCTTTCGCTACGAAGGACGTACGCATACGTCCTCAAAAACTGGACCATCGTTTATTACAACACGACTATACTTTCGTTTACACCGCAATAACGTTTAAATTATTATTCCTATTATTTCGCAATTCAATCAATAAACACTATCCTTAAATTAATCAAACGTACCTTCGTCGGTGCGCTAGAAACACTTTCGAATTTTAAGCCGCCGTAAGGACTTGAATCGTCCATAAAAATATGCCGTTCGAATAAATTGGACAAACGAAGTATCCAAAGCTTCGCGTTACGCAACGACTCGTTGCAATTTGCGAACCGCGATGCTTTACATCGAAGTCGCGATAAACGAAGCGCCGCGTTGCGCAAGGATTACCCACACCGGAAATGACGAAACGTTTTTTTTTAAAAGATCCACGGGGTATAAGCCGGGTAGTTTATTCCCGGTTTTAATTAAAGCGAAATGAAAACAGCCGAAACTGGCGTTGCGTATAACTGGAGACCACCCACGTGCTCGCGTTGGAATAAACGCGTCCTCGGTGCAACGAAAGGCGGTTGTCCACGCACCGGGTACGAACGATCGAGCGACAAACGGATTCTCCAAGCTTTTCCCGCCCGTTTTCGTCTTCTGCTCTTCCGATTGCTCCATTTTGATCGCGGCGTTTCGCCGTCACGCGTCGGTGCGCATCGAATTAATTAATATAGCCTGGCTATCGTTGGAGCGGCAAGAAACGAAATAGCCTCTTTTTTCCGCAAAAAGGAAACAGCCAAGATCGGTCCACTCGGGTACTCTCATTATGCGAGTCGTCTTACGATAACTTTCTCGATAGTCGCCTTCTACCTGCTCCTATCTCCTTTTTTTTTCTCTCGTTCTTCCACCTTCTACGCTAAGTTTGTCCTTTCCTTTGTTTTCTTTTTTTCTTTTTTCCCCCCTCTCTCTCTCTCTTCGTCCTTTTTTCGGCGTCCTCCTCGTGGTCGGTGTCTCTTTTTCTCGCGCATGAAAGGATTGATACGGAGCGGCGGGCTTGCAAAGGGAGACTTTAACCGCGCGCCAAGCTGGCCTTTATTTCAATGGGCCACCGGACTCTTCCGCCGCGGGAGAGTTACCGCTAATCTCCATTCGCGCTCAGCTGGTGTTGCAGCCGCCGCGCCGCGTTTACACGAACTTGTGCGTAGAGCCGCGCCGTGAACCGTAAATTAATTTCTACCGCTCCATGTGCGCCGCCATTTTCATTGCAACTCATTTTGCACGGCAAACACTCGTGCAACGTTGTAGCGAAGATTGCAACGCAGTAGAAGTGTCGCGTTTTAATGCATAAATATACGCGAAAGCTCGAATAACGTGGAATAGGTTTTATAATATTTAATCCGTGGAGTTAATATCTGATGTCTGTTCACGTGGATTTGCATAAACATCCGCAGTATACTTGTTGCTTGTGCCAACTAGTAGATGCGTTATTTATCGATTTCCAGTTTTGGATTACAAAGGAATCGCTACAGTGCAATTAAATTTTTAACGCTAAAACTACCAAACCGATTAGTAATTTATCGTGCATTTTTGAGAATACTCCGCGCAAAATGTTTGTTTTTCTTCGGTTTTCTGTGCAAAATGTAAATAAAGATTTACTTCACTTGCAGCGTATATTTCTTTCGAGTACATATCATCGTTATTTCTTTGGTACAAATAGTCGTTGGTAGTTTTAGCGTTAATACATTATTACGTTAATTACACGTCTCGCCGTTTTCTCCCTAAATCTATTTTAATTTAATACCTCGTATTCCTAATTGAACCCGTGGAATGCGAAGTTATTTATGTCTAATTTATCCTACCAACCCTACAGCTATACTAATCGCATTCCTCCATAGTGCAACAGACCCAGGACTTAAACTATAAGCTATACTAACTAGTAGCTATATTTATTTCGATCTCGTAACCAAGAAATTGTACTTTGAAGCTTTGACTTGCAATGATTATTTCATTCGTTCATTCCACTAACCATTGATTCTCATACAACTAGAACACGCGATTGAACTATGTGCTAGGGACCAAATATGCAAAAACGATTAGGTATCTTTATTGAGAACAGATTATATTTTGAATTTTGAATTTTGAATTTTTCCATTGCGAGTTTCTCTGCTTGACGTAGGCCATCAAAGCCATGGGTACGCTGACCATTCGGCGACGCCTAGTATATAACAAATGGTTTTCCGCGTTTCATTGTCAGTCAGTCATGCGACAACCCTGAATCGAGTAACATTTTTCACTCCAGTTTTCGTCTGCGTGCCTTTGTATTTCATTTTCACCGATAAACGGTTTTTTCTCTGCAGTCGATTGAGTCAATCTTTATTCGCTAATTAAGGATCCTCGATAATCTTCACCAGGTTAGACAATAAACGCTACAATAAAAGTGGTAGCCCACTTCCCTTACTACTTTATTCCATCGTTCGTACAAATGATTCTTCACTTAAGTTCCAAGAGTTTCGAATCATAAAAATACGCAGCACAGAGTCTCGACTTCTGAATCTCTATTGTAGAGTTTCGAGCGTTCCATGCCGAAATATTCGCCCTTTCCTCCGCTTCCATTCGAAAGCTCTCGAACAAGCAGCTCGCGTAGCAAAGGTTGCCCACTTGGGTGCCGATTGGCCAGATACCAGCCAACATCGGTTTCGTAGCAAAAAATTCGCATCGGTGTACGGTTGGCGAAACGTTGCTGGCTCGTAGAGGAAGGGCCGGTTGCCGGGACGTCGGCGTACGCGAGCTTGCCTCGCAATTAGTGGAAATAATTTCGTCGTTAATTGCGTCACGGGCTGGCGGCCCCGTGTTTTCTCCGTTGCGCCGCGCCGCGCGTTTCGTTTCTTCCCAGTTGGCCTGAGCGTTCGTTCCGTGTCCCAACAATCCGGCTTTCTTGCTTTCTTGAACGCGTTTTCATACCACCGCGAACCAACCTCTCTTGCCCGGTTTCACGTGGGACACTGCTGAGACTTGGCCTCGTTATCGCTGTTCGATCCACCGCGAGCCTGGCTGACACGCGTCCGACGTGATTTTGATAGATGACGACGCGAATAATTCACGCGCGCAGGATATGCAAACGCGATTCTCGCTCCCCTGAGAGAAGGAGATGCACATCGGGCACAATGAGAAGCGTTCGGCCTAGTTCTCCATGCCTGCTACGAGTCTAAAGCCTATTGCTTCATTCCATAGTATATTTACAACTCGGCTCGTTTGTGGATACACACGAGCGTCGACACGCGGCGGTTTCACGAGTACGCGCGTGCTCCGTTTTTCGAGGCACGCGCGGAATTCGTGCGCGCACGAAGCGACCGCTTCGATACCGCGTCACGCCGAAGGATCTCGGTCCCCTGGTGAGCGCAAGCGACGACGCGTTTATCCGCTGAAACATCTGTTGAATTTCTACGCTTGCCTTTTTGCTTAGACCGCGACATCGCTCTGCAGTTTGCGCGCATGTAACGTGCTGATACTTGCAGATATATTCTGGCTTTCGGAACTTCGTTTTTCCTTGTGTTTCCTTTGAGAAGATGGAAATTCTCTTTTCCGGAGCTGGCAAATTTATCGCGCGCTTTTTTCTACTTACTTCAGTTTGGCTAGTTTGTTTCCTTAATCAAGCGTAAGCTACAGCTTTTACATTTTCTGTGTTAAAAGAATAGTGTGGATCATTCGTAGGAGCAGCTATAATAATTATTAAGCGTTCAGCTCCTTCGCCTGTTCCCTATTTCAATGAAAATTTTATTACTGGGGTTAGGAAAATTTAAGTAGAAATTTTGGACGTTACTATGTTTCGAAGTTTATGCAGATTCATTCCACTTATAAATTCTCAAGTTTATCGCACTTCCGATTTCTTCGCGTGTTTGCAATTTTATACAGTTACGCGGAATTCTACATGGAAGTTACAAAGGCTATCATACCTCTAGTTTCTTCACATGTTTGCAATTTTGTACAGTTATGTAGAATTCTACTTGGAAGTTAAATCTATCAAATCTCGAGGTTCTTGGGATAGGTCTTCTTATAAGCAGAATTCTATTTCAAAGCTACCAAATATGTTACACCACCAGTTTCTTCAGATATTTTACCAATTTCACGAAATATTCCACTTACGATTAGGAGGTACTGAAACTATCAACCCTAACTCCAATTTTGATTAGAATTCCACTTGTTTTTCGATGCTCCCAATTTATAATAGACTTCCCTTTCGAAGCTATCAAGTCTGCTATTTTCCTATTCTCAAATTTAACCGGAATATCAAGTCTTCGCTCATTCCCAATTTTAGACCGAATTTCTCTAAAAAAATTAGCTAATCGCATCTGCATCTCCTAAATTGCCACTTCTAACTACCCCTACTTCATTCATCACCTGAATTTCATCCAGGATCCACCAAATTTCCGCCTACTCCCAGTTTTATCTCCAATTCCCCCTAAAAAGTTTGTATTCACACGTGCATCCCCAACTTTCCCACTTTTAGTTGCCCCTATTCCATCCCTCACCCGAATTTCCCTTAAAACTTACTAAATTTCCACTTGTTTCCAATTGTAATCGTAATTCACCCAAAAATCTACCTAATTACACCTACGCTTGCAATCTTCCTGCTTTTAATCACCTTTACAACATTTCTAAGCCGAATTTCACTTAAAACTTACTAAATGTCCACTTGTTTCCAATTGTAATCCTAATTCGCCCTAAAATCTATCTAATTACACCTACGCTTGCAATCTTACTGCTTTTAATCACCTTTACAACATTTCTAAGCCGAATTTCACTTAAAGCTACTGAATCTCCACACTCATTCCAAACGTTAACCCCAGTTCCATCTAAAAAATACCTAATCACACTTACATATCCAACTTTCTTACTTCTAACTACATTTACTCCATTCCTAATCCTAATTTTCCCCATAACAAACCAAATTTCCAATTGTTCCCAATTTGAATCCTAATTTCCCCAAAAGACAACCTAATCGCATTTGCATCTGCAACCTTCCCACTTCTAACTACCCTAATTCCACCCCTAACCCAAATTTCAACCTACCCCAAATTTTAACCCAAATCTCCCCAGAAACTACCTAATCGTATTTGCATCTCCGACCTACCCACTTCTAATTACCCTAATTACATTCCTAACCCAAATTTCACCTAAATTCTACCAAATTTCCAATTGTTCCCAACTTTAATCCTAATTTCCCCCAAAAACAACCTAATCACATCTGCATCTCCAACCTTCCCACTTCTAACTACCCTAATTCCATACCTAACCCAAATTTCATGCAAATTCTACCAAATCTCCAATTGTTCCCAACTTTAATCCTAATTTCCCCAAAGAACAACTTAATCACATCTGCATTTGCAACCTTCCCACTTCTAACTACCCTAATTCCATTCCTAACCCAAATTTCACCTAAATTCTACCAAATTTCCAATTGTTCCCAACTTTAATCCTAATTTCCCCCAAAAACAACCTAATCACATCTGCATCTCCAGCCTTCCTCCTCCTAACTACCCTAATTCCATCCCTAACCCAAATTTCACTCAAATTCTACCAAATCTCTAATTGTTCCCAACTTTAATCCTAATTTCCCCCAAAAACAACCTAATCGTATTTGCATCTCTAACCTTCCCACTTCTAACTACCCTGATTCCATCCCAAACCCAAATTTCACTCAAATTCTACCAAATCTCCAATTGTTCCCAACTTTAATCCTAATTTCCCCCAAAAACAACCTAATCACATCTGCATCTCCAGCCTTCCTTCTCCTAACTACCCTAATTCCATCCCTAACCCAAATTTCACTCAAATTCTACCAAATCTCTAATTGTTCCCAACTTTAATTCTAATTTCCCCCAAAAACAACCTAATCACATCTGCATCTGCAACCTTCCCACTTCTAACTACCCTAATTCCATCCCTAACCCAAATTTCCCCCCGAAACTCAACCAAATTTCCACCTACCCCCGATTGTAACCGAAACCTAACTCCACCCAACTCTCTAACACCGAAACCAACCGGCAGCAAGCTTTCCAAAAGCAAAAGAAGAAGAAGAAGAAGAAGAAAGAAAAAAAAAAGAAAGAGTCGTATGCACCGTTGTGTTGGTGGCGGTTCACGAAAGTGTATCGAGTCCAGGTGGAACGGGAGCGCGTGCCGGGTCGATTTTGACATATTTCCGCGGATGACCTTGAATAGCCGAAGACGCCGCGGCGCGGCCGTGTAGGTTCCGCGCTGGAAGAAGGACGAGTGACGGTGGCGATAGTAGTTAGCAAGCGGTGTAGAGTAGAAAAGAAGAGGGTGAACGATGAAGAGGGAGAAGGAGGAGGAGAAAAGGGGGCCCCGTGTACGGAAGAGAGAGGATCAGCAGCGAAGAGGAACGAGACGAGGAGGGCCGATGATCGCTGCGATGGTGATGGTCAGTGGTTGTATACCGGTTAAGCCGTTCAGTGCCAGGCCGGCGTCCGTCACGGTTAAACCTCGACCATTCGGTCCTTCGATTCCGCCGGCGACTCACCGAATCCTCCAGGATATCGTCCTTTCACCTGTCCACCTGCAACGTTCCCATTTAATGCGGCCCAGTTGCATTAACGTGCCACAGTTGTCCTCCGAAACGCGGCCCGCCAGCAGCCTTCTTCCGGCCGTATATTAATCGCACATCGAACGAGTGATACAATACTTTTGATCGGTGATCGGTTGAGTGGAAAGAGAGGACCGTATATTCTATTAAGAGGTAGTTCGTTGATCGCCGGAGACCGATCTAGCCTGGCGATCTAACGGAGATCGAAAGCACAGGAGAGAACCCCCCGGAAATTAGATACAACGGTTCATCGGCGATCTCGAATTCTATTCGCCTGATTCATACGCCTTGATTCCTCTTCACGAGGAGGAAACGATCCTCCTTGCCGCATCAATCAGACCCGTACACCTGGACCAGCCTCTCTACGTCATCAGTGATTCACTGATTCCAGAAGGAGAAGAAGAAGATTGTGTAAATTACGAACGCACGAATTTTCACCTGTGAATCTTTGGCTAATTCGATCAACGGAGGAAGAGTATCCGGTTTAAGATGAAAGAGTGATATTCGAGTAGGAAGGAAAGGAAGGACTTGGCGTATCAGTAGGGGAATTAGGGCAGAATGGCGAGTGACACGCGATCGACGGGTCGTCGGGAAGCGGGAATCGAAGCAAACAGCAAGCAGGATACCAGGATTCGGAGCGAGCGCGGATGAAGTAATTACGAGGACTGACCAGTCACGGACCAGTCTGATCCCACGGGAGATCCAGGTACTTCTTCCGCGTGTCTCTCATTCTTCCGCGCTTTCTTTAGAAAATCGTGTGTTCCCTTCGCTACTGATCGCCGCTCGATACTCTCGCGAAGCGAAGCGAACCGATCGTTTGCGGTTCTCGCCTGGCTACAACTTCATCCGCGCCGGAGACACGCGCTCCATCGGACGGAATTCGATGAATCGGCCGCGATACTACTTCGACACTGTTGCCTTTTTTAGGTGTCGTTAACCTTTTACACCTTTTACCGTAATCCTCTGCTTTTCGTTGCACTTGGGAAACGGTGGCGTAATTTATGCAATAGGGGTTATGTTGGGATTACTTCGACGGGTGATTAGGTAATCTTTTTAGGGCGCATTTAGGGACTTTGGTAAAGGAGGAGGGGGAAACGAGATACGTTGAATAGAGATTATCAGAGTTGGAGAGTTAGAAAAGGGTTAGAACGCATATGACAATGTTTGTGTGTATCATATATACGTATCTCTGTAGGTTTAAGCTTGTGAGCTTCTGAGCTTCCAAATTTTCGAGATTTTTAGGATATTCAAATTTTAGGATTTGCAAGCTTCAGAATTTGCTGGTTTCAAGCTTCGAGCCTTTAAATTTGCAAGCTTTCGTATTTTCAAGTCTTCGACTGTAAAAACCATCGAGTTTGCCTTTAAGCTTTCAAGTTTGCGAATTTGCAAGTTTTGGAATAATCGAATCTTCGGATTTGAAGGCTTTTAACTTTACAAACCATCGAGGCTCAAAGCTTTCGAGTTCCCAAGTTTGTGAATTGCAAGCCTTTGAATTTCCACAAGCTTCCAAATTTCAATAGCCATCGAATTAACCAACTTTTAGATTCCGAAGCCTTTGAATTTGCAAGCATTTCGCAGCAAACCAACTACATTACCCCAATCTAACTATACTACTAATTATAAATATCGAATATTAAAATATCAAACAATGGTCCCCCAAAAAAATTCATCAAACAAGGAATTAATCTTTCCCGTATCTCGATGAAGTAACGAAGTTTCCTCTGACCGTTTCCATAAATTATCACCGCTGTCTAATATCGCCGAAACCCCCCTAAATATTCAGCCAGAAAAGCGGCAATGAAACTAGCGGACAAGCTTCTTCCCGGTCCGGAGTTAATAAGACGAAAGAGTGACGAAGTGTCTCGTAAAAGTAAAAGCGGAATGGGACACCGTAGCGCGCGTTCAGGGATAGGCTAGACGTTTCGCGTCCTTTACGACGCAATCTTCTTGGCGGAGGCTGACGAGTCCCACTGGAGAAACGGAGAACAACCGACAGGATAAAAGAGAGAGAGAAAGAGGGAAAGGGAAAGAGAGATAGAGAGATTTTATCCACGGAAGCAATCGCGCGGCGTGCAGGCGCGATAAAGCTCGGCAATTCTGCTACCAGTTACGAGTCCTTGATGGCCGATGCTACGATTTCCAAGTTAACCGTGGCCACTCGAATACCGTAACGACGCCGAACGTGACTCCGATCGAAAAGCCACCGCGATACGTCCCCTGCCGTTCACGCTCGTTTCCAGTTATCTATTACCGTTGTCATACTTCCGTAATACTTCTTCATTGGCCGTTAATCGCGCCTCCTTATGCCCGGTCCACACTCGCCTTTAGTAGAACGCTTCGGAAACTTATTACCAAATTTATTAAAGCGTTCGCGGACGTGAATGTTAGGGTAAATGCAGTACCGCGTACTGCCACTTTAAGGTTCGCGCTTTCAGTAACTTTATTTAATTATAATTATTTTAGAACTAGGTTAGCGTAAAGATCGTTTCAGTTCGGAGGATAATATTGTTCAACGATCCCTTTTATTTATGAACTTATTAATTTTTCTTATACGTTCAATGTAATAAATTCATTACCACGTAATTGAAAATGTACGAGAAAGTCCGATGTCCTTCTTGAACTGTCACTTGAAAACTTTTCGTTTAAATGGAAACACGTTTTACATACATATATTGACACGTTCGTGTAACAGATATAAGATGTATAGTAAACGTATCGCCTTACTGAATCATGACGCGTTCCATACTTTATAACTATTTAGTCACGTTTCAATACCTCATATTATTTATTTATAAATATAACACATTTCCCTCCTAATATTTATTTATAAATATTAAGCGTAAACGAATATAAAATGTCTGTGCGTTGTTACGTAAATCGAAGTTCAAATTTGGTATGCAAATTAGTTCACTTACGATTCTTTGTACGTCACTTTGCTATTAAATAAACGAATTCTTCCAATGTAAGTAAAAACGTAATACAATGTATGATAAAAATTATTGGTACCATATAATAATTCGTCCGAGCTCTTTTAAAGGAGTGACGGCTAAATTAGGGGTTACTTCACTTTCTAAGTAGTATAATTTCTACTGTACCCTGAACATTTCGTACAATCTTGCTACATTTTCACCGCTGCATTCAAAATCGATTATCGAGCTGCAGAAAATTTGCAAACAAGTCAAGCGAATCTCCATTGGAGATCGGCGTTTAATTATGCAACGATTTAATAGCAAGACTGGTTTTTGTCAGCGCGAAAGGGACACTAGGCTGAGAAGAGAATGCAAACGCCCGTGTGTGTATGTGTGCATGTTTATAGATAATGCGGTTGCACGGTAAATTTGCCTCTGTCTCTCGAAGCAAACTATCAGTTTCAATTGGCGTGTCGTATCGTGACCTGGGATTTCTCCGGTTCGTTCCAGTAGCCGAGGATTGTTATTATCGGCCCGTTCGATGTACCGTAGCATTGTTACACCGAATAAAATCTGTGCTATTAGTTTAATTGCGTGTATTAAATCGGTGATTCGTTGCTGACCACTGCATTAGATCGACCAGGAGCGTGACACACTGCGATATTTTGTATTCAAAGTCCCGCTTGTCGTGTTCCACTATAATACACCAAGAAACTGTTAGGCATATCAATTAATTCCTATGCTTCTTTCACGTGATTCAACGGTTCGAGTTTATTTACTGCAACAAAATTGCATCCTCTGTAATATTCGCATCCTTCAATATTCTCTATTTCGATACTTGCACTGTGCAAAAATTTGAAAGACACCAAAAGCCTCCAAAATTACACAAAATCCTTTGCCAGCAATGCGAAAATTGACAGAATATGTTCGCAAAAATTATCTACACCATTTACACTTTAAATTGCATCGTCTGCAATATTCGTACCCCTAAAAATTTCTTATTTTAATAGTTTCTTCGCGCAAAAATCTGAAAGCCACTAAATGTCCTCGAAATTAGAGGAAATCTACGTCATCGATTTATGAATATATAGAGTAACTTCGCAAAAATTGTTTTTACATCCTTTACACACTAAATTGCATCCTTTGCCAATACTTACACTCCCCAAAATTTCTTACCTTAATATTTGCACCGCGTAAAACTCTAAGTCACCGTAGTCCTGTAAATTGGACTAAATCCATCGTCGTGTATAGAATAACTTCGCAAAAAATATCTTTGCATCTATTACACTTCAAATTACACCCTCTGCGATATTCACAGCCCCTAAAATTCGTTGTCTTAATACCTTCGCTATACAAGTATTCGAGAGGCACTGAAAAATCCACAAAAATTACACAAAATCCTTCGTCACCGATTCATACGATATCTAGAATAGAACCCCGCAATATTCCCACGCCCAAAATTCCCCATCTTACTCATTCTCGCCGCAAAAATCCTCGAGCCGCCAAATCCCGTCCGGAGAAGCACAAGCAAAAAAGAAATTGAGGATCATGTTGGCCCATCGAAGCGAAAGCTGGCGATCATTCGCTAATATCCTCGTAGACAGGTCGATCCTGGTTTTCGCGGGCCGTCGTGTTCGATCATTTCCTTCGTCCCTCGCCTTCGTTCCGCGATGCAGAGGCTCCGCGTCATCGATCGCGCGTCGTAGCGGCGTTATAGGAAGTCGCCAGGGCGTTATCTCGCGGCGAACTCGCCGCCGCGCCGCCGCATTCTTCCTTTTTCCGTTGCGCGCGTGCAACGGGATCCCGATGGCTTGATTTCGCGCCTATCGCGGCAAAAACGTCCAGCTATCGAGCCTGCCATCGTTCCACCCGCAGAGGGGGCCCCGCCTAACCGAGATCCTTGCGTTACCTTGCTGGTTTACTTTGCCTTCTATCAGCCGCAACAATTTATTGCCCAATAAAACGTCTTATTTTTTAATGAGATACGCTGATGAGCGTCGTCCTAGTCCGTTCTAATATTCCTCGACGATGCTATGCCGGTCCTCTCGGTGATCCCCGAGGGCCTGTTATAAACAGAAAGACTGTGTTCCTTCCACGGGTTGCTGCTTTTTTTTTTTTTTTTTTTATTTTATTATTATTGCTTTGGTAACTGGTTCTTTGAGGTAATTGTATTAGTGTGTTGGCAACGGGAACCGAAGGCCCTCGCGAAAGTATTTATTTCTTAATATTCTTCTTTGTAAAGGAAGCTTGTGTAAATGGTACAGGGTTGGGTTAGGTTAACATGAAGACAGCGAGGAGGATAAATGTACAAAGAGACAAACGATACTTTTGTTACTTAATATTCGTTACTCAACATTTTATTTACTTTGCTTTAATATTTCTAATTACTCTTTTCACTGAATATTTTGTAATGTAATCTACGTCCACTTATAATTGCGTTGCTGCATTGTAGCATTAATACTCCTAGATTATCCGCAATATACATATATAGAATTTCTTCTCGTAACAATTCTATTACTTCTCGAAGCTGTTTTTCACTTTTTCACCGTATCTCGCATTGAAGAAAAAACTCTCCGATTTCCCAGTCGCCCCAATTATCCCTTCCTCCTTATTAGCCTACTGTATTCACAATTAAATATCTAACAAACCAAATAAAAACAAAAAAATCCCACGATAAGGGCCTACGTTTCTTTTTCTCGAAACGATGCAAATGGGTTAACGGCGAGGAAGAACGAGCAACCGCCGCTGAGATCTCGAAACAGTTTATTAGTGGTGCTATCTGATATCATGCATATACTCCGTCGGAGCATTAATGCTCGCGTGGCTGGTTTGTGCGCGCGTACAGATCGGTCCGCGGAGCGTGTACGGGAAACTGGTCGCCGCGGTTCTCTATGAATAGAATTAATGGACGGTGATTGTGCGCTTAATCGATGCCAAAGAGAGGACTTCGCGTGGACCGTGAATGACGAGCCGAGATGTTCGATATCGTTGGGCCGCAAGAATTTTAATTGTTGCCGGCAACCGGAGCCGTGTCTTTCCACCTTGAATCGAATTAGCGGTGGTCGCAAGAAGCGGCTCTCTTCCACCGCCGATAATACACGATTTATCGTTCGATTGGCCGTCGATCGTTTCGGTGTCTCTTCTTCGTCGTCGTCGTCGTCGTCTTTGTACGCGCGCTAAGATAACACGTTTATAGTGTCCGCTGTTATAGAGGAACGCACAGTGGCAGAGGAGCGCCGCGCCGCGTGTCGATTCCTCTTCTTCGCGTTGCCTGAAAGACCCGCTGGCTGCCTTTCCACGATTGAGTAACTGTACATCATCGACAACACGTCTCCACGTTTATGCTCGCGTCCCGAAACGAAGCGGGGCAAAAAGCGGTCTCGCGAGCGGCCTCGGGAATAACATGGTGGATTATGAATAAGCGAGGAAGTTTATTAAGAGACATAAATCGTGCAAAAACCGCCGGCGAATTACGATCCGCTCCAGTTCACCCGGAGTTCGCACCCTACGAGCCAATTAACAGCGGGTTGCAAGGATCTCTTTCTATTTCCTCTTTGAAACGCGCGTGGAATATTCTACGCTTCTATCATGTTACAAACGCACAATTTATGAGTAAAGGTACACTCCCCTGTTTGACTGAAATGCTGTTCATTTTTAGTTGCTGCGATTTCGTGATAAATAGCCTATAGCAATCATTTTTCTACGGTTATTTCTACAATTGAACCTTTTACTTTCGTATGCTTATGTTTAATTTCCTCGGAAATACCTTTTTGTTTTCACAGTAAGAAAGAAGTAGAAAAATGAAGTCGTGGTCTTTTACGAGAAAATTGAACAAACTCAAATTGCTCTCCAAATGTTTAAACAATTTTGTACGGGACCAAAATTACCATGAATTTGAAGATTAACACATCCTCTTTGCAACGACATTTCAAAAATTGACGTGAAATTTTTTCTGTTACCATTTGAGAGAACTCTCGAGAGCAACTATCGCGAGAAACTCTCAAGTGTAAATGTACGGTAGCCCACTAAGGGCCAACGCCTTTTCGTGCAGAATTTCGTTTCCAATTTTCTCTCGCCAACTTACATTGCTGAATTCCATTTTTCATTAACGTGTCTTCGAAAAGGCCTACCAGGGATATGTGTGATAATTTTTGCGTCACTATTTCTCCTTCCACATAGCTGGTACAATTTCATAAAGTTCAAAAAAGCAAGTTACAATATTTGTAATTACTATAACGAACACAAATACTGTATAATATTATAATATTTCGTATATACCATGGTATTGAAGTAGATAATAGTCTTTGCTATCACGTGCAGCTCCTGAAAAATTCGAAAGCAAGGGGTTAAGACGAAATAGTCTTTACTTTTTGTTTATTTACTCTCACATCTCCCGTTATGGTACTAGTGGCCACAATTGCGACTAACAATCATCTTGTACATGGTTATATGATTCATATATATTATACGAATGTAATACGGAATACTGCTAATAAATCTGGACAACGAAGAAACCCGTTGACAACTTCGTAAACAAATATTACCGCGTAGTGTAAAATATTAACGGAAAGAAATTATATTTTAACATATTCTATGGTAATAATACCTATGAAATTGTCTCGTGAAATTTACTATACAGCGAGCATTCAACGCTGAACAATTACAATTGTCCTTAGTGTCGAAAGGGTTAATGTATTAACGCACGATTTTAATGGAAAATTCTGTGTTGTAACGATGGTAGAAATTTTTATCCGAATTAATAAGTAGAGTCGGTTTATTTCAATTATGAAAGAGGGGGGGGGGGGGGGGATTTCTACGGATCAGCGTGAGAATGGACGATAGAAGGGATAATAATGAGAAATCGTTAGTCGCGAAACACACTCGAAAGCGAACAGTCTTTCCCATGGCAGAGCGGTAGCAACCAAATTCCAGGCTGACGAACTCGACTCTTCTTCTGCTCCCCCTTAATCATCCTTCATTTCCTGCAAAGCTTTGCTACGCCCGCTTGTTAAAACGGCGCGAATGCTCGCCGCTCGGCAACTGGAGCCAGGAAAGACATAAATTAAATTACCGCGGAATCAAGCGGCCTCCTGCGGCTGGAATCATTCGCCAACTCGGAAACCGATGATTTCAACGAACCATCGCGAAAGAACGAAACACTCCGGCAACGATACGAAACGGGTAAACCGGGGATTAATGTCGAGCTTCGGATGAATTAATCGGCGCAACGTAAGGGAAATTTAGATTTATTTACGTAGCGAAAGAATATTCTATATATATAGGAAATTTGAAAAAATCCTTATTTCGTTCTTTAAATATTGGAACATTATAGAATGCTTCATTTCGAATGTTTTGTATATTTTTGCAACTTGTCTACATTTTGTATCTCCTGTTACACATTTAATCCTTTCGCTGCTGCGGATTTTAATCAAAGGGTATGGAAAAGTAGCTAAAATATTAAATCACGATTCATCGAATTCATTTTCTTCTTTCGATTCTTTTCTATTCTTCAGATGGCAAAGGATTTCAATTGTTTCAAAATGCCAATAGTTTTAACATTAATTTTAATTTTGCTTCATCAACAAACATAAGTCCTTCGAAATCTACAAGAGCGAAGAAAAACAAAAGAAATAATAAACATGAAAAGTCTACATTATAATAGCGTTTTTGATAGCTGAAATTAATCGCCGGGAAACGTTAATAATGTCTGTAATCTCTGATAACAGTGGATGGATTAAATGTCTCGTAAATCCATCAACGAGCATCTTTTTCTCGACTCAAGCCAACAGATATGGTAATTATATCGTAACATTTGCATATCTCAATGGAGGTAAAGGAATTTTTCGACAAATTCTCACAAGAATTGAGATGTTTGCCGAGCAATTGTGACACGCGGTGTTGACCGTGTATGATTTCATTGCGATCTGTTGGCGGAATAGTGGGTTGTCGTAAAATCGACTGCTCAATAAGTGGTAATTAATTTGACGACCGTGTCACGGCACACGTACGAAGCGACGGCGACGTCAGGCATCGCTAATTGCAGTCCATCACGGATTATTAGTCGACGCATAATGACGATGCACGGGGCGCCAGGACAACTTCTCCAACGGCAATTTCATTCCCCGTCTTCGTATTGCGATTTATGCACCAATTATCAACCGTCCTTTTTTCTTCCGTGCGCGGTCACTCTTTATCAAATTCTACAGGTTGCCTCCACGTAACTTAATAAGAAGTTTTCGCGTGGGACGCGCGAGTTATATTGGCGAAAGGTGTTTCGAAGAACTATTTCAGAGGTATCCAAAGCACTTAAAAAAAATACTTTATGGGAAGTTCGAACGTTGGGAAATGGTACGCTATGGGGATACGAAGTGTTAGGAAAAGATAGTTCGTAACAATAATTTAAAATATTAAGAAATAGTAGTTTATAGAGTTGGAAAGTATTACGGAAAGATATTTTATGGGAATTTACGATATCAGGGAAAAGTGATGTGGAGGTATAAATATTCTGTATACTTTTCGATACTATGTGTACCTTGCGCTGCGCGGTACATTTTAAATTCCCCAGAAACGCATAAGAATCCGTAGCTTACCGATGTTGAAATAAAACAGCGCTACGAGACTACTGTGTGATTCTACAATTTTAAGAATTCGAAGGAACCTCGGTCCCATTTTACCGACCATTCGTGTTCCGAAAAAAAGTCCATTAAAACCGACCTGGGCCCTGATGCACCGACAATGTCCCCGTTAGGTCGAGGGGCCAGTTAATTGGTCGGTTAGTAGGTTAATTGACGCGTTCTTTTCTCTTAATCAGCGGAGTATCACCGCGAGAGGATAACGAGGTTAAATTGTGGCGTTGTCTCTCCGTCTTGAAATCTGACCTCGCGCTGTGCACGCTGCAAACACAATGGCACAGCAAAGTTTGACCCCTCGCGTGTTGACACCGAAGAAAAGAGCTTTCCGTTCCCTTCGGTGAATCTACGATTCGCGTAGAAAATATTTCGCGGTCGGACGATTAAGCTTGAAACGGGAACGAGTAGCTATGATAACCGCTACTCGTTACGGAACATTTCTTTGCGGGGTGACGCGCGCCGACAACGCGGTTATCGTGCAGGATCTTGCGTGGAAATTAGAAGTAACGAATTATCGTAGCCGGATCATGGGACCGGCAACGTTTAAACGTTGTTTCCCTTGACGAACGTTCGCGATTGCCGTCGTTTAGATGAGAGGCGAGAGATAAGTTTTGACGAGTTGAAATTATTGCAAGTGGCAACAAATTTAAGACTTTCTTGCTAGCCTTGATGAAAGAAGGTATAAGTTTGGATAAGGATAAAAGAGGATAGGATAACTGGAACGCATAATTTTAGTAGATTACCATTAAATAATTAACAGTCTTCTTTTATTTCCCACGAGTTGTTGCTTTATATTGGAGATTCTTGGCAAATTTTAGCAAATAGTGGAGACAAAATTTTGGTGCGGTTTCTTTTTCAGATAAATTGAAATCGAATTCAATGAATGTTAAACCATTGGCTTATAACGACGAGTATAGCTCGTGAAGTAGATCATGGCATAAGTACAATTAATGCACGCTGCATTTCTAATGAATTATAATTTTAATTCTATAGGTATTATGTGAAACTATAAAATTAATGTTTTTGGAAGTCAAATTACGTGCAATATGTCAATGTTTTATATTCGATTCGGTGTTAGTGCAGTAAATATCCAAATTAAATTTCTCCGCAATTTAAAAATGAATAGGCCAAGGAGTTGTTAGGTTATTCGTAAGTTATTAACAATTAGTAGGTCATTCATTGTACTTATTATTAATTAATAGGTTATTCATTGTACCTATTATTAATTAATATGTTATCAATAATTAATAGGTTATTCATTGTACCTATTATTAATTAATAGGTTATCAATAATTAATAGGTTATTCATTGTATATTAATTAATAGGTTATCAATAATTAATAGGTTAATTACTGTACCATTATTAGTTAATAGGTTATTAATAATTAATAGATTAATCACTGTACCTATTATTAATTAGTAGGTTATTAATAATTAATAGGTTACTCGTTGTACCTATTATTAATTAATAGGTTATTAATAATTGATAGATTAATCACTGTACCTATTATTAATTAATAGGTTATCAATAATTAACAGGTTATTCATTGTACCTATTATTAATTAATAGGTTATTAATAATTAATAGGTTATTCGTTGTACCTATTATTAATGAATAGGTTATTAATCATTAATAGATTAATCACTGTACTTATTATTAATTAATAGGTTGTTAATAATTAATAGGTTACTCGTTGTACCTATTATTAATTAATAGGTTATTAATAATTGATAGATTAATCACTGTACCTATTATTAATTAATAGGTTATCAATAATTAACAGGTTATTCATTGTACCTATTATTAATTAATAGGTTATTAATAATTAATAGGTTATTCGTTGTACCTATTATTAATTAATAGGTTATCAATAATTAATAGGTTATTCATTGTACCTATTATTAATTAATAGGTTATTGATAATTAATAGATTATTCGTTGTACCTATTATTAATTAATAGGTTATTAATCATTAATAGATTAATCACTGTACCTATTATTAATTAATAGGTTATTCGTTGTACCTATTATTAATTAATAGGTTATCAATAATTAATAGGTTATCCATTGGTATACTCAACATCGAAACGAGATCATATTTAGACAAAGTTCACTCAGATCACTCGAATTTCGTATCGTAAATCCGCCTGAATACATTATTTACCATTTCAACCGGACACAATTGTAGATTCGATAAAAAGTGCTACGTTTGCTTGGGTTTCGATTGAGGACCGTTTTCTGCTATAAAATGAACAACTGCATATCCCGGCAAGACAGTACAATGGGGTGTGGGCTGTGGTACAAGTTTTGTGGCATAGAAGATACATGACTTGCAGAGTTTCTAGCGTTGCTCTGCAACGCAATATTATAGAATCCGTCGGTGATGTCTCCGTGTTTGCAACATGCTTGCACCGAGTGACACGAAAGCTGGGCAACCGTCATTTTTATTTATCCGTTTAGTCGTTTAAGCACTAAATAACATTTAACTCGCACTATTAATCCTGCAACGAACCTTGGATCATTTTTGACTCAATTATGTTTTTACTTTCGTAAAATGTTTCCCAACTTTGAAACGAATACAAAGAAATTCTAGTTAGTATATTATTATAATCTAGTTAGTATATTTTTAGTGTAATCTTAACTTTCAATATTTATAGCGAAGGATCTTTTATACTATAGTATCATTAACGAACTGTTGCATTCGTTTTTTACATTCGAGTTAAATTTTCGGGTCAAAAATTTCCTTATTTATTTATTTATTTATTTATTTATTTATTATTAACGGGTTTCCCCTTATATACAATTGCTACTATAGAATTGTTACAATAATGTTTAATTCCAAAGCTCAATACTTAACATTAAAATTGTTGTCAATTATTCTTCAACCATTCGTGAAAGAATTTAGCATAAAATTGCTTAGTTATCGAAATTCCAAGATAAAACAATCCCCTAATCGATTCTTAACTCCTGTATTTTATAAATAGTTCGTTTTATAATTTTATAAATAGTTCGCAAATATTTAAGAACTATACTCCAACCATTTTTCGAGCCACCACACGATTGCACCAGGATTAAAATGGAACCGTTTAATATCCGGCATCTCCTAAATTTCGACAGCAATTTTGAGCAGATCGCGTGGGAATCAGAATCGCGGAACCGTTTAAAAGGATATTGGTTGCCGGGAATCGTTGCATCGAGGCGTTGGATGCATTTTGCGCTTCTGTTTATACTTTCTGCAACGGCGACGGTAAACGTCGCCGCGGCTAAGCGACCATTAACATTCATAGTTCGCGACGAGGTTTCATAATGCTCTGATGGCTCTCTAGCGACTTCCTAAACACGTGCCGGGATCTATACGTGACGCGTTTTCGTGAACACTCCCCGGGGAAGACCCAACGCGTCCCATTAAAATTTATGCTCGCGCGCGTTTTCGGACTCCGCCGGGCGCGAATAAACATAAACAGATGGCAATCGCCGTATCCTCGATCGCAAATGTCACGGATTAATATTAAACGCCTATCGCCCGATTGAATATCTGCTTTTCAGTGGGAAATTCTGTGAACCGACCGCATGCATATTGTGCGATTTACTAAATTTTTATACAGTGTATTTCAACGAATCTCAATGTTTTCTTTTTTTTAATCTGTTTCACCTGTGGGGCTGTAGAGAGGGGGTAGGATAGGGAAAAGGAAGGGTGTTGCGTTTCGTCCTGGGCCTGCTAGGTAGCCTTACTGATGAGTCCACTAGCATTTTACGTTTTACGTTTAAAAATCGTTTATTTAGGGCTTTTACATAAATATTACCGGATAACTTAACTTTAAATAAACAAATAGTAATATATGGTTACAGATTGTAATTTTAGACTTATACGGTTAAGGCACCCAAATCAGTCTTATTCGGGACGGGTTTCATTTTACGAGGAGTGACTCTGATTCGCCCTTCGTTTGTACTTATTTTTTTTTTTTTTTTTAGGTACGTTGCTAATACAAGTATACAGAAACTTACTTATTTTAATAATGCTCCCTAAAATGCCCTCATTAAAAAAGGGAACTAGCATATGTATTTGTAGCTTATAAAATACGAGTGAAGAAGGAGGGAGTGATAGAAATGGTGAGGTATATACAATGGTAAGGAGGAAGGGAGTGAGAGAGAGGGAAATAACTTACATCTATCTTATGATACTATGGTTACATTTTTAACAAAGAATTACTAAATCTATGTGGAGACTATTTACAAAATTTACAATCATTTTGTTTGGTTCATATTTGCTTAAGCTATATTTGAGTCCACTAGCAGGCCCTGCCTTAGACTTTTTTTTTTTTTTTTTTTGTAACATACGTTTATTAGCCATAAAATATACATAACAGATTAACAGTTCCTTAAACGTACAAATAGGATCTAAAACTATATTAACAGAAAATCTTATAGACTAATGACTCTACGGGAGAGTACGCGTAGCCTAAATAATGTACAGTAATAATATTTATTTACACTTATCGGTAGGAGGGGTTTGTTTTTCTTTTTACATAGATATATATATATATATATAGGTATAATTATAGTGGTAGCTTTAAGAGTATAGAAAGGCTTAAAAACTATACTTAACTTGACTATAAGGGGGGGATGGGAGTGTGAGGAAGTAGAATTTTTAATACTTGTACAGTGGACTGCTATGGTGTTATGTGCAGGATTGCAGTTTTATAGTTTTGTATTAATGCTACGGTTCTGATTGTACGTCTCCTACTCGAGCCACCAATATTTGTCTGTGTTTTTCGTGAAGTTGCTTTTGGTGTCGTGGAGTGTGAGTTTGTGTAGAAATTTGAGGTTGTTGTTGTTTAGATTTATGTCTGGATTGTAAAGTAGTTTTGTGTCGTCAGATTTTCTGTTGTAATGGTATATTAGTGGGGTGTGTTCTGTGTTTTGGATAATGCCTATTGAATCTAAGTAGGTAAATGCTTCGGGTGGAATGTATCCTGTGGATCTGGCTTTTTCAAAGTAGAGTTGTTGTGGGTATACTGTGTGAGTGATTAGAGTGTTTGTAGAGTTTTTATGGATTGTGAACCATGCGTTTCTGATTTGTTTAAGTATAAAAATGTCTATGCGTGTTATCTTTGCCATGTTGTAAAGTTTATATGTGCTGATGTATTTAGTGTAGTTTGTCTCTGGCGATCTATATCTGTTTAAGCAGACTCGAATGCATTTTCTCTCGAGTAGGCGTATTTTTTCCATAACCGTAGCACTAATATTGAACCATGTTTGGCATCCGTACGTGATGATGGGTCTTATTAATAATTTGTAGCACAATATTTTTACCTCCGCTGTTAGGTCTTTGGAGTAAAAAATTTTTTTATGGGCCAGAAATGCTTTGCGGGCTTTGATGATTTGAATGTTTACGTGATCCTTAAATGTTAGCTTAAAATCTATGTTTACGCCTAAGTACTTCACTACGTTTTTGTTGGGTATGTTATTATTTGCATTATATACATTATTGGTGGGGAGTATTTTGAAATTTTTGCTGTGCGCTCTTACATCTGAATTTGCTGTTGATCTTATCGATATATAGGGCCTGAACAGGATAGTTTCGCATTTACTTTCGTTTATTTTTAATTTCCAGGTGGTACAGTAGTCGTGTACCTGGTTGTATATTGTTTGAAGTTCTTTTTTTATAACGGATGGTTTATTGCCGTTTATGTATACTATGAGGTCGTCTGCGAAGGCGATGGCTTTTTTGTTGCTGTCGTTATTTAGGTTGAATAAGTTTAATATGTCACTTATGTATATGTTAAACAGGATGGGGGAGTTCACAGTTCCTTGTTGAAGTCCGTTCTTAATTGAAAAGTATTCTGATGATTTTGTGTTATTTTCGTATACATAGAATTTTCTGCCGCTTAGCATGTTCCATAATATTTTGAGTAGATGTTTTGGAATCTTTTTCTTTATTAGTTTATAGAAGAGACCTTCGATCCATACCGTATCGAAGGCCTTTTCCAAGTCAATGAGGCAGGCCCCTGTGCAGTTGTCTGCGTTTCTAGCCCAGCACACATCTGAGAGGAATTTTGTGATCGCGTGTGTTGTTGAGTGTTTGTGTTTGAATCCGAATTGGTGTTCTGGTATGATGTTGTTTGTGATGCAGTGTGAGTTAATGGCTGAGTTGATTACTGCTTCAAATACTTTGCTTATGTTTGGCAATAAGCTAATCGGTCTATAGTTGGATGGTACGCTGCTATCTTTTCCTTTTTTTTTTATTGCTATTAATTTTGCTGCCTTCCATTTTATTGGAAAGTAGGTTGAGTTTAGACAGTTATTAAATAGTATTGTGTAGAAGTGGATGTACTGTGTTGGGAGGTTTTTGAGGACTATGTTTGGTATATTGTCGAGGCCAAAAGATTTTTTGTTATTTAGTTTTTTGAATATGTCTTTGAGTTTGTGTAGGTTTGTGAAGTAATTTGGTGGCGTTTGGTTTTCATTTGGTTGGTCAGATGTGTTTAGATGTGTGAACGTGCAGACTGTGTTTTTGTTTTTTGTGTCAGTGGATATCTCCTGTTTTAGCTCTTCGATTTTCGTATTTATTATGTTGCTTAACTGTTGTTTGCCCATGTGGGTGTTTTGAATGTGAACTGCTTGGAGGTGAGCGCCTAGGAGGTTTAGCTTGTCCATTTGGTTGTCTATGGTGTAATTTCCGTCTTTGTCTGTGTTTAGCGAGGATGTGTTGATGTTTGCATCTTGCAGTAGGTTTGAGTTTGTCGGTATTTTCAGAGTTTCTATGGATGCGTGTCGTTTGGGTCTGAACAGGTTATTTAGCTTCGGGAACATGTCCTTGGGATTTTTTATTGATATATTTGTCATTTTCTGTCTCCAGTACTTGTTGACTGATTTTTGGAATTCTAGTTTTATTTGATGTCTAGTGTTTTTGAGTATTTTTTTTAGGTGTTTCACGAGTTCTGTGTTTATTTCGGAGTTGGTTTTGTGTCTCGTGTGGTTGTTTAGTAATGTGAGGATTTTGCTTTTCTGTTTTCTGAGCCTTTTTATTTCTGTGTTTATGAATTTTTCTGTGGAGTTTTCGGATGTGTTGTACCTGGGAACTGCGTGTTCTATTGCTGTGATTATGTTTTGGTTGATGTTGTCAATGTATGTGTCTATCTCGTTTGTGGGTATGTTTCGGTCGTTTGGAATTTCTATGCGTGAATGATTTAGAAGGTGTTTTTTAAACTTTGTCCATTTTGCTCTGTTGAAGTTGAGTTTTCCCGTTAGATCGTTCGTTTCGAAGTCTAGTAGGGGTGTTTTGTCTATCTTGATTATCATGTTTAGTGCTCTATGGTCGCTGTCGTATCTTAGGCTATTTAGTTTATTGTTTGTTAGGTTTGTAATTTGTATTCTGTTGTCGGAGATGCATAAGTCTATGTAAGAGTTTCCTTTCGGGTAGGACGGTGTGAGTGAACTTCTCATCTCTAATTTGTATTGAATTTGGTTATCTATTGTCCATCTGTGTAGTGTGATGCCTCTGTTATTGTTTGTGTTATTCCCCCAGGATGTGTGCTTGGCGTTTAGATCCCCTGCTAGGAGATAGTAGTTTTCTATTTTATCTAAATGGAGTTTTTGGAATATGTGTTCTAGTGTGGGAATAAATTCTTTTTTACCGGTGCTTGTTGCATAAGCTGCTATAAAGAAAAGTTTTCTGTTTCTGGATAGTGTCGTTTGGATTATTGTGAGTTCTATGGTTTTGTCGAGATTTTTTGGGTCAATTTTGATTTCGTTATATCTAATGTCCTTTCTAATTAGGATTGCGGTTCCCCCACCCTGTTTGGAGTTTGGCCTATCGGTTCGTATGAGGTTGTGATTTTTAAAGTACATTTGGTGGTTTGGGTTTAGCTTTGTTTCGCAAAGCAGTACAATGTCTGGTTTTTTTTTGTCTACAAAGTCTTGTAGTGTTGCTCTGCGTTCGTTTGTGATAATAGAATTTACATTTATGGATACAATTTTTAGATTTTCGGTAGTTACTTTATTGCTTCGCGGGCTATTGAATTTGAATGTCGTGGTTTAGGTCGAGGAATTCATATATTGTCATTATTTTGTTGGTGTTATCTTGTATTTGTGTGGAGAGGTGGTTTATCTGGGTGTTGATTGTGTTTATTATTGTGTTTTTGATTTCGTCGATAAGGTTTGTGTTTGTGAGTTTATCGTTGTTTGTGATATCTATTTGATGTGGTGTTTGGATGTTGGTGGTTGTGGGTGTTTTAATTTTTTTAGTGAGTACGTCGCTGAAAGTTATACCCGGGTTTATGAAAGTGTTCAGACTCTTTAGTTTTCTATTTTTTTCCGCGAGGAGTAGTTCTTTTTTTAACAATATTTTTTGTTTGTTTTCAAGAAGTTTTGGGCAGCCTCTGTACGAGGCGGGATGCCCGTACCTGCCTTAGACTTGGGATATTGGAAGGAAGGTTAAAGGCGGTATATATATGGACGAGGTAGTTGGAGCGAGTACTTTCGAGAAAGTCCTATTTCATATGTCCCTCTAGTGGTGGGTGCAGGAGAGCCGCCACACACCGTATTTTAGTAAAACATTCAAGATACTGGAATATTTTCTGGGCACTTTTGAAGGAGACAAAAGAAAAGGGCAAGAATGGCTTTTGTTTCAACGTTTTAGTTAATGGTAATTTCTTGTAAAATTGGAGGGAAAGTAATTTGAAAGAAATGTCAAGATTGGTATTAACCCTTTGCGGACGAGAAGTAATAACACCTATGGGAGTACTTTAGTTTTGAATTCTACGTTTTTTTGAATTTTCAAGCTTTCGAGTTCCAAACCATATAATTCCTAACGATTTCAAATGTTTATTATTGCGTTAAGTATTCATTACGTTCAGGTTTCTGCTTTAAAAGTCGACATAGGTTCAGAAAGCCAAAAAATGATTAGGCGACTATTCGTCGACACTCGTCCGCAAAGGGTTAATTAGAATTTTGATATCGAACACTGAGCGATCTTTTTATCGCTATATTTAATTCCAAAGTAGTTCTATGTTAACCCTTTGCGGACGAGCGTCGACAAATAGTCGCCTAATCATTTTTTGGCTTTCCGAACCCATGTCGACTATTAAAGTACGAAACTTAATGCAACGAATACTTAACGTAATAATAAACATCTGAAATCGTTGGAAATTAAATAGTTTGGAACTTAAAAGCGTGAAAACTCAAAGTCGTGGAATTCAAAACTAAAGTACTCTCACAAGTGTTACTACTTCTCGTCCGCAAAGGGTTAATTTCTGCCAAAAAATAGGGTAGAATGATTTATAGAGATCATAAAATTATCATAGAAATGTTTTACTTTTAAATTTTGATTACGAAGTAATTTTTTTGCTAATTCTTCCAAAAAAATAGCGGAGGAATAATACGTAGAAATGATAAAAGTGGTGCAGGTCTTCGGTGCGAAGCGTTAGACGTACTTCCTATCCTGAAATTTGATCCCAAGGAAATTTTACGCCAAGTAGCGCGACAAATTATCAAAGAATAGTTAATAGACTGTGAATCTTTATACAAATTGGTATTTTTTATAGAAGAAGAATAAATAAACGAGGCTTAAATGCAAATTAATTATATCTATAATAAAATATGCACGTAAAGGATATTTTAATTACCTTTCTTAATTACCGTAGTTCATTGTAATACGTTTGCACGAAGATTCGCAGTCCAATAATTACAAAAATTAATCTCAAATATTTACGCGATAATAGCGTCGAGGATTAGATGGCAAATATACGTATAATAATAATAATAATAAGAACTTTAAACAAATTGCAATGAATTAAATAGATCCGATGGATCAGTAGATTATAATACTTCATTGCGGTGTATATAACATAAAGATTCGCAATGCAATAATTATGTAATGTAGTCTAAAACAATCCCAAATTTGTAAGACGATTTTTATCCCATTAAAGAATTAATTCCCATGCAAAATGCTACTTCAAATCCCTCCCAAATTAGCAAGAGATTGATTCAAGAAATTAATCTAAAATGTTTAAGCAATTACAGCGTCGGGAATTAAATAACAACTGACGAAACAATATAATTTAAACAAATAGCAATGGATAAGACAAAGATAATGAATCAGTGAACCATAATACTTCATTGCAGTAAATTTGCATATAGATCCGCACTACAATAATGATTACAAAACGTAGTGTAAAACATACCAAATTTATAACACCCTTTTTACCTCATTCAAAAATAAATTCCCTTACATATAATAAGTATCTTAAGTCTTCTACAAATAGGCAAAACAATGATCACAAAAGTTAACTCAATGTTTCTACGCAATAACAGAGCCAGGGATTAGGTGACAAGTGACTCAGAAAAATACTTTAAGCGGATAACAATGGACTAATTAAATCCTTCATTACAGTATATTTTCATTTAGATACACAATCCAATAATAATTAAAAAGTATAGTCCAAAACATACCAAACTTATAGGATCCTTTTCACCGCTTTAAAAAATTAATTCCCACGGGAAAAATTCCACCTCAAATTCGCCCAAAATTAACAAAAGAATCATCACAAAAATTTGTCTGAAGTTCCTGCTCTCTAGCAATACTAGAGATACAATTTAGAATACCTTAACGCAATGATAGCGTAATAGGTTGGATAACAGATGGTTAAACAAATGAATTTAAACAAATAGCAGCGCCGTGGATAGATCCGGTGGATCAGTAGGTCACGTATTGCGCGTGTGCTTTTTGCCGGACGGTTTCTCGCGGTGTCTGGTCAGCCAGGAAACACCAGTCAGCGACAGTTTTATACTCTTTGCTTCTTGACCTTGCCCCAGAGAGGCCACCGATCGGAACACTATTCGAAGCATGTAGGGTAGAGCAGTAGTTTCTTTCCTCACCGCTGGACGCTTAACGGTCTCGGTCCAGGCCGATCGAATCGCCTCTCCCCGTATCCTTGAAGTATCTCCCGTTGACCACGGTACAATCAACCTGCTCGGCCAATCACATCTTTAACCACTGTCAAACAAATCTATAAATTATACAATTCATTAGAAAATTCCTCAAATGTCCACCCCATTTTTTTTTCTTGTAGTTTGACTTTTAATTCTTCGGATTATATCGAGATTATTATTAACGGATTGCGGATGTTTGCGTAGATATTCATATTTTTTACAACCGTAATTAAAAGAATCGGACCAGAGTCGAGATTAAACACGGTCGTACCTTCAAACTTGCGTATCAGTTCGGTTCGACGTAGCTGGCGTAAGTAGAAACAGACGTAAGTAGAGAAAGACTTTGCGTAGATGGACTTTGCGCCGCGTTTTTCGCCAAATCTGCTTTTCTACTAACGTTAATTAAATTAGTTCTTAAACCATTGTTAAAAAGCTTTACCGCGTATTTAATTCTATTTACAATATTAAATTAACAATATTTATTTCTTATCTTACAGCAGTGGTCTTTTTACCTAATGATTGCAAATTTCCACGCAAGTTCATAGTCCTATTAACAAAATTAGAGAAATGGGATCAGAGTAGAAGTCCACTGCATACTTTCCTTCTTAAAATCTGTCACTTTAATATTTTTATATCAAACACGGTGTTACGTAACTCGAGGTCAAATATACCGACAACATAATAACAACGATTTGACATGAAAGAGTAGACACTTACGACGAATAATATTAATTCGAATATGTGAAAATCCAGAACGGAACGAATTATTATCCGTATCAGTCAATCGACGATAAATTAATATACCAAAGCTAAAGATACGCAACGCGTCGATGTAAACTGATTTACGCGAAGTGCTCTAGCCAATTTTGTTTCGCATTACACCGAATTACGGGCCCTAAAAGTTTTAACCTCGCTCGTCTATCGGTTAATCCGATCCTGCGTTCCTCTGTCGGCAAGAATTTAGATCACGGATCGATATTGCGGAGTCGATCGGTTTGCGCCTTTTAATCGGCTGAAATGCGGGAATATTGCGGCGAGGAGGATATCGAGATCGAGGGAATCGGTCGTGAAAATCGTCAGCCGGATATGTTCCGCGTGCCCGCGGTCAGCCGAGTTCTCGTTGCCCTGAAATATGTGTCACTTTTTGCGGACGCTCATGCGCCATGCGGGAGACGGGTAACACGAGACCACGGCCCAGTTCCTCTGCAACCGCCAGGGACACACACGCACTCTATTCCTTGCGTGCTCTTCTTCCTCGTAACCTCCTCGTTTTGCTTTCCTCTTCCCGCATCGATTCGTTCCGTTCTGGATTTCCCCGTATTTGGAATCGTACGTACGTTAAAATTCCATTGCCACGATCTCGTCGAAGTTCACACTACGAGAAGGAGACGGATTATAGTCAAATATCGTTCAGCTTGCACCACCTATACTTCGTCACGCATCATTATAGTCATCGATTGACTGATCAGCCAATAATTCGTTCCGTTCTGAATTTCCATGTATTTGGAATCGTACGTACGTTAAAATTCCATTGCTACGATCTCGTCGAAGTTCACACTACGAGAAGGAGACGGATTATAGTCAAATATCGTTCAGCTTGCACCACCTATACTCCGTCACGCATCATTATAGTCATCGATTGACTGATCAGCCAATAATTCGTTCCGCTCTGGATTTTCATGTATTTGGAATCCTACGTACATTAACATTAAAAGTACCAAACCAGTGAAAATGATTGGTTAGAAAATTGCCATGAAAATTATATAGATTTGCAACGATGAATTTTGTGGAATATCTTGTGATTTTATGTAGAAAATATAAATGAAGATTTATTGTACTTCAATCACATGCGATTTGCAAATATCTGTCATGTCTGTTTCTTTGGTAGAAATAAGTATACTTTAATCGTTGGTAGTTCTAGTGTTAACTCTTTGCCCTACAATAAAGAGTTACACTCGTGGTAGAAATTTATATTAATAAGTAATTAATAGTATGATAAAGTAAGTATAATGTGTAATAAGTAATTAGTAGTATTTTTTTAATAAATTTTAGTTCTAATTCTGTCAGTAATTTCAATTTGTATAGTTGAGTATTACAAGCATAAATTGCGTAGGATACTTTAGCGTTTCACATTTCTAGCATTGTTAAAGTAATAAACAGCTAACGTTATCGTGAATATTCTTTGAAGAATTAATCTGCTATGCATTCAAGTGGATATTTATGGTTGCCCAGCAAAATTATTGGAGGCAATTTTGTATAAAAATTTGTATAAAGATTATGGATTAATCGAGCTCTAGAATAAGAAATTTGTAGTATTGGTAAAAAATTCACAAGCACTGAAATTTGTTAAGATATTGTATTGCGTTTTTAGTACACAAATTGGGGGGAAATATAGATTGCATACAAATATTATTTAGGTGTTATACGTTTCATGGGATTAGCAATTATTAAGCCTACAATTATTTAACACTTATTAGAGTGTTATGCAGGGAATACCGCTGCAAATTTATATAATTTTTACGATAAATTTGTAACCAGTCATTTTGACTGGTTTGTTGATAGTTCTAGTGTTGAGATTGTGGCGCTGTAGAGAGGGGATAGGATAGGAAAAGGAAGGGTGTTGGCGTTTCGTCCTGGGCCTGCTAGTGGACTCATCAGTAAGGCTACCTAGCAGGCCCTGCCTTAGACTTGGGATATTGGAAGGAAGGTTAAAGGCGGTATATATATGGACGAGGTAGTTGGAGCGAGTACTTTCGAGAAAGCCTATTTCGTATATCCCTCTAGTGGTGGGTGCAGGAGAGCCGCCACAAGATTACAAATTTCTGCACCGTAAATTTTCTCGCAACTCTGAATCTCAACAAATCCCAAATACCGCGATTTTTCTCCTCGAAGGAATATTTCCAGAAGAAATTGCACCACCTGCACTCCCGTACACGTGTATCTTATGAAAGCAAGCTTCGTTTGCATCCACACGACGCCGCCGCGTAGTTCTCATAAAAATTTAAATTTCGCCCCATATCGGTAGCAGCAGGTTGTGTAAGATGGTTCCAAAGCCAGTTTCGCCGAGCGGGAAACTTTCATTTTCGGTTGATAAGCGAGCCGCGAGGAAAAATAGAAATCGAAATTGCGATCGTCCCTTGACAGTGGGGATAGAAAAGAAGATTCTACGGTAGACACGGGTGAAAGGGAAGGGAAACTATATATAAGAGATATATACGTTCAAAGGTTAACACGGCGGAGTTGGGGTGGTGGCTTCGGGAAACGGGAACACAATATCCCGCGAACTCGATATCATCTTTCTTTTCCCCCTTTTTTTTGCTCTTTCGAGATCGTTCGCTTGTTATCGAAACTTTCTATCCGAGGATGCATATTCTCTTCGTAAGTGTTGATCCTCCGTAAAGTTTTCTTATCTCGCAACCGTAGGTAGGGTATATATACATATATACTTGGAAAATATCCCATCCCGCAACTTCCTTTTTCCGCTACCTTCGCAGCAGCTCGCTTTTCTTCCTTTTCTGATCGAACTAACAGACAATCTTTTTATTCGCGTCTGCCCGTGGAAGCAAAGAAGTATTCCGCTCTTTATGATTGTCCGACTACGATGTTTTAATAGGTTTCTACCGAGTAAGGTGGGGCACGGTTAAACGCGAACGAGGAAAGTTTCGTTATGGTTTCAGAATGATTTAGTAACTGCCTTATGACTGTTTTATTGCCTACTTAGGCTGGGCATTAGTTGATCGTTATTTTTGTTCATTTATTTTGTTGTTTATCAATAAGCTGGCTAAGGAGTACGTAGAGTTATAAACGAAGAATCACAGTAACAGTTTGACAGCAACGATACGTTCATCGATTTTTTTTTTACGATTAATTTGTTTAATCGATCGCTAATAATTAATTCCATCGATCGATTCAATCGTCCGTCGATTCTTCGACGATTAACCTTTTTAATCGGAAGCAGTAACGATTCAATCGGATCAAAAATTGTATCCAATTAATTATTACTTGCATTCTATATAATTCTTCACGTATCTCAATTTCCTATAAACGCATAAACATTCGCAGTCTATTAACGATACTTAAAACTGTCCCGATGAAACTCAATGGAACTTGTTACTCGACCTACCAAAATTTCCCGTATCGATTTTTCCCTATTTACACTCCACTTTCGCGGTGTTCTTTTTCCTTTTCCCGTTTACATCCCTCGTTTATTTACATCCACGTTTGTTTGCTCGTTTACGTTCGCTTGCAACGGAGCAACTAAAATCCGATTAAAATGGAAATTAGTCAGAGGAATGGGTAGGATTTCAGTGCCAGGCGATTTGCCGCAATGGCAGAGCAGCGACGGTTCGCAAAGCGATTCGCGCGGAGTTGGAAATCCTGTTAAATCAATACCCTAATTGACCAACGCGGCTCGTGTGTAAACGCGCGCGCGAATGCGTACGGTACGCCGCGGTGCCGCGCCGTTTTGCGCGATATCCAAGCAACGAGGGAACTTCGCCGTGAAACGTGGCCAGCTGGCGAGCGATCTCGCGGTTTTACTGCCACGCCGTTTCGTTTATTTGCATAATAGTCGCTGATGACCAGTCGTAAAGACGCGATTCCAGCGCATCGACCTCTCGCCTCCCCTAGACCACCATTTCCGATGGGAATATCGACTTTTTAACCCTCTCGCTGTTGACTAACGAGTCCCAGGAGTCGTTTGAAAAAAGCACTGTCGAAAAATTCCGAATGTCTTAATCCTTCGCTCTACAATAACGAGTCACAATTGTTCTATAAACTCTGTTGTAGATTCGACAAGAAATTGATATCATCGAGGGTACAATTGAATTTGAACTCCAATTTTGGCATTGTCTTAAAATATCAAGAGCTATTAGGTAGAAATTTCTTATAATATACAAATGATAGTATACTTATAATATACTAATGCTAGCAGCCGCAAGTAATCAAATAATCGTAGGGCAAAGGGTTAATCGAGTGCGAAAAGAGCCAAGCGGCGCGATAGAAAGTAACAAAGAAATGCAAAATGTGTTCACTTGTATTGGTTACGTTAAAGAAGCAACGATGCGACGTTAATGCGTTAGTAAAGTTGAGTGCGATATTTCGACGGATTCTGAGTGCACCGTCAGTTGTCCGTAGAGTTCAAATGTAGTCTAAATCTTAACTAATCTCAGTCTAACTCAAGCCGTTCCCCTTATTGCAAAATGTTTCTTCCTTCATTGCAATATTCTTCGATCTAAAACAATTCGAAGTATTCATCGAGATCTCAGAAAAAACTACCTTTGCATTACATCATTAACACAACCTGAACCTAACCCAAGAATCTCCTATTATTATAAAATGTTTCTCTTTTCATTGCAACATTCTTCGATCTGAAAAGAATTCGAAGCATTTATCAAGATCTCAGAAAAAACTACCTTTGCATTACATCATTAACACAACCTGAACCTAACCCAAGAATCTCCTATTATTATAAAATGTTTCTTTTTTCATTGCAATATTCTTCGATCTGAAAACAATTCGAAGTATTCATCGAGATCTGAGAAAAAGCTACCCTTGCATTACATCATTAACACAACCTGAACCTAACCCAAGAATCTCCTATTATTATAAAATGTTTCTTTTTTAATTGCAATATTCTTCGATCTGAAAAGAATTCGAAGTATTCATCGAGATCTCAGAAAAAACTACCTTTGCATTACATCATTAACACAACCTGAACCTAACCCAAGAATCTCCTATTATTATAAAATGTTTCTTTTTTCATTGCAACATTCTTCGATCTGAAAAGAATTCGAAGCATTTATCAAGATCTGAGAAAAAACTACCTTTGCATTACATCATTAACACAACCTGAACCTAACCCAAGAATCTCCTATTATTATAAAATGTTTCTTTTTTCATTGCAACATTCTTCGATCTGAAAAGAATTCGAAGCATTTATCAAGATCTGAGAAAAAACTACCTTTGCATTACATCATTAACACAACCTGAACCTAACCCAAGAATCTCCTATTATTATAAAATGTTTCTTTTTTCATTGCAATATTCTTCGATCTAAAACAATTCGAAGTATTCATCGAGATCTGAGAAAAAGCTACCCTTGCATTAAATCATTAACACTAGGTTTACGGAACTCGTCACGTTGACGCATTTCAGATTCCATACCTAAAATTATACAGACCATAAATATTATTTTTCAATACTTTACGTTAACTCTAATTAATACAATGGTATGAATATGTATTCCACGTTATTCTCTTCATCCTCACGCTTCTACGTTCGAATATTTATATGCGGTATACGTATTTTTCCCAAAATTTGTCAAATTATGCACTTAACGTTCGCAAACCTAGCGTTAACACAACCTGAACCTAATCCAAAAATCTTCCCCTATCATTGCAAAGTACTTCTTTCTTTAATATCCTTCAACCGATACTTTCTAAACCGAAAGAACTTCTCCAATACATTTCTCCAATCTTAGGAAATCTCCAAATGATGGAATACCCTGGCGTATAATAATTCTTTTCGAAATTCCATTCGCCTGTTTCGTCGGGTCCAACAAACGATCGCAAACAAAGTATCCGTCGGACATAAGCAGCGCAAAACCTGCGAAAGCGCAGGTATACCAAAAGGTAATTGAATCAGTAGCAGGTGCAGTCTCGTCGATAGCAGAAAAACGCGGTGATTGCGGGTAGAGCGAAGAGCGAGAGAGAGGGGAGAGGTGTTAGGGCTGCAGGCGGCTTGTTACCGAATTCTGGTTTCGCATACCGGGTCATCCGGCTGACTTTCGGGCCTTTCTCGGTCGTTTTTTTTTCAGCCAATTTGTCTCGTTGACACCGATTCTTCAGCCAACAGCCTCCGACCACGGTTCCCCCGGTGCTTTTTTTTTGTTTTGTTCGATTCGGACGGATGTGGTTTTATCGGGCCTCGTATTTCAGCCGGGACACACGCCAATGTGGACGTGGTTCGCGACCCAATCGTGCAAAAATCGATATCCGATAGAAGAAAGCCTATTGGCGATGCGAACGCCTTTTTTTTAATCTCCTCGCCGATTTTTCCGCCTCTCTCTCTCTCTCTCTTGGGAGTTCCATATAAAGGATAACCATTGACGCGTTGACGGACCGGAAACGTCGAAAGCCGCCTTTGCTTTTTGACACGCTGGCAGACGTCGAAATGTCGTTTTCCGTTGTTACAACGTCCGTTCGTTTTAAAGCATAGCAAAGTAACGAAAGAAAATATTCCCAACGGGGTTTAAGTCGAGAATGATCCTCGCGAATGATTCGAAACTTTTCAGTAGTCTAAATCAGGGTTTCTTAGGGCCGTGGAAAAAAACGGAAAAATTGAGCAGCCACGCTTATTTCGTTTAATTAATTCTATTTTATAGTTGCAGAAAGTTAATTGTAGATATAGTAATGATAATATACATTATCCTAATGCTTGACAAAGAAAGTAACAGCAATCATTCGAATAGTGTGAAAATGTCGGATATAAAAGGAAAGGAAGAATTCCGTGGACCAAAATGGCGCCATAAGCTGAAAAAGATTAAAGAAAGCCTAGTTTAAATTCGCGTTCCTCTTCGTTAATGAACAAACCCCCCCGAAAGGGTTAAAATTGTAGAACACGACCAGGCGTTCTCTGGAATAACACGAAATTGGATATGACCGCATAGGCGAGAGCGGTTAAATGTAAATAGGACTCCGCTCGAATGGCCGCAAGTGTCCATCGAGGTGATATTCGCCGGCGTGGTGGTGTTTCTCATTATCATTTTAAGCGAATCACGCAGCAGGCGATCGCGGGGCAAAAGAAAAAAAAAAAAAAGAACCGGGTGGAAAACGGTCTCGCCCGCGGCGGATCGTTTAGTCTCAAAACATTGATTCGCATTCACGGGCGTCGCGCGAACGTACGTCAACACATTTCACGCCACATAAATCAACCGGCGCTGCGGTGCTCGACTCTCCGCGCGTTGGCCACGCTTTCAAAGAAAGCTCGCGCATCTGGGTCGATTCCTGTTGATTTACGCCGCCGTTTTACGCGATCATCACCATCCCGAAGGCTTCCTTTACGTGGATCGCGATCATCTCTCGCCGCGCGTACGCGTTTCGTTTGCGCGACACGCGCGAAAAAACGTCCATCCACGCGCGTCAAGATTTATGATACCCGCCACTTACAGTACATACACACCTTCTGCTTGCATATCTCGTTTTACCGACTAATGGAATTTCCGGGCCGAAGTTATTATGTATATATATATATATGTGTATGCGTTTCCTAAAAATAAAATTCATCGTAATTAATTGGAAATAGTTCTTGCGTGGAACTATAACCATGGCGGAGTTGCGACGCTTTCTAAAATAATAAATAGGGTAAATGTACCAGTAACCGTAACCAATAGTTTAATTGTTTCAATTAATTCCTTGGCTTACGAATTTTTCAAAGCGTATCCATCGAAATATTGACTATTTGTTAGTATAACACTACGTCGAATGCGAAACACTGAAATATTATACGCAATTCTTACATATGTAGTAATCCTCAATCTCGCGATCTTACAAATTGAAATAAGGTAAATTCAAATTTATTACGAAATGCTGCATGTTTTAATTGTATGGTCCATAGTGGTCCATTGACTAAACCACGAGTGTAGCTCGTTGCTATAAGCCAAAGGGTTAATGGCAAAGTTATGTATGAAGAATCGTATGAAAAAGAATTTTCATACTAAATTTGGACTTCTTAAGGAACAACACATAGAGATTGTATATTAAGTTACTCTTAATATTTGGAAATAAATAGTGAGAGGTAAATGTGCTGGTTGGATATTAAAACGTGACCAATGTAATTATAAAGTATATGGAACGTGTCATAATTCAGTAAAAGCGATACGTTTACTAGACATCTTATATCTGTTACACAAACCGACGCATAGTGCGTCGATTAGGGACAAAAATAATAATAAAAAAGTCAACTTGCATTATCGTTACCAATGCAATTCATAAGACAGCATTGCACGCGATGTAATATTGCGATACTAGTACACGCGATACAGTATTTTTGACGAATTCAAATTGCCAACGCTTGACATTCTCAAAGCTTAGAATTGCCAATACTTTGAGTTTCCAAAGCTTAGAATTCCCAATACTTTGAGTTTCCAAAGCTTAGAATTTCCAATACTTTGAGTTTCCAAAGCTTACAATTTCCAATACTTTAAGTTTCCAAAGCTTAGAATTCCCAATATTTTGAGTTTCCAAAGCTTAGAATTCCCAATACTTTGAGTTTCCAAAGCTTAGAATTCCCAATACTTTGAGTTTCCAAAGCTTAGAATTCCCAATACTTTGAGTTTCCAAAGCTTAGAATTCCCAATACTTTGAGTTTCCAAAGCTTAGAATTCCCAATACTTTGAGTTTCCAAAGCTTAGAATTCCCAATACTTTGAGTTTCCAAAGCTTAGAATTCCCAATACTTTGAGTTTCCAAAGCTTAGAATTTCCAATACTTTGAGTTTCCAAAGCTTAGAATTCCCAATACTTTGAGTTTCCAAAGCTTAGAATTCCCAATACTTTGAGTTTCGAAAGCTTAGAATTCCCAATACTTTGAGTTTCCAAAGCTTAAAATTCCCAATACTTTGAGTTTCCAAAGCTTACAATTTCCAATACTTTAAGTTTCCAAAGCTTAGAATTTCCAATACTTTGAGTTTCCAAAGCTTAGAATTCCCAATACTTTGAGTTTCCAAAGCTTAGAATTCCCAATACTTTGAATTTCCAAAGCTTAGAATTCCCAATACTTTGAGTTTCCAAAGCTTAAAATTCCCAATACTTTGAGTTTCCAAAGCTTAGAATTCCCAATACTTTGAGTTTCCAAAGCTTAGAATTCCCAATACTTTGAGTTCCCAAAGCTTAGAATTCCCAATACTTTGAGTTTCCAAAGCTTAGAATTCCCAATACTTTGAGTTCCTAAAGCTTAGAATTCCCAATACTTTGAGTTTCTAAAGCTTAGAATTCCCAATATTTTGATTTTCCAAAGCTTAGAATTCCCAATACTTTGAGTTTCCAAAGCTTAGAATTCCCAATACTTTGAGTTTCCAAAGCTTAGAATTCCCAATACTTTGAGTTTCCAAAGCTTAGAATTCCCAATACTTTGAGTTTCCAAAGCTTAGAATTCCCAATACTTTGAGTTTCCAAAGCTTAGAATTCCCAATACGTTGAGTTTCCAAAGCTTAGAATTCCCAATACTTTGAGTTTCCAAAGCTTAGAATTTCCTATATTTTTGAGTTTCCAAAGCTTAGAATTTCCAATACTTTGAGATTCCAAAGCTTAGAATTCCCAATACTTTGAATTTCCAAAGCTTAGAATTTCCAATACTTTGAGTTTCCAAAGCTTAGAATTCCCAATACTTTGAGTTTCCAAAGCTTAGAATTCCCAATACTTTGAGTTTCCAAAGCTTAGAATTCCCAATACTTTGAATTTCCAAAGCTTAGAATTCCCAATACTTTGAGTTTCCAAAGCTTACGATTCCCATTGCTTTTAAATTATCCACGCATCGAATTTTCAAAGTTTGCAATCCCCAATGCTTCTCAAGGCGCCAAATTCCCAACGGTGAATTTCCAAAGTTCCAAATTTCTAAAGCGTGCCTAGATTTTTTGTCTCTCACGTGTCCTCAGCTCGACGCACTGTGCGACGTGTTAATATATGTAAAACGTGTTTCTACTTAAAATGAAAAGTTTTCAAGTGATCGTACGAAAAACATTGAACTTTGTCGTACATTTTCAGTTACCTAATAATGAATCTATTATATTGAACGAATAAAAAAAATGTTCATAAAATAAACTCGACGTTGAACAATATTATACTCCAAAACCAAAACACGATGTTTACGTTAAATAATTTCCAAAAATAGTTAAAGTTACGCGCTAAGCTTAAAGTAGCAGTACACGGTACATCTACTACCCTAATAGTATAAAAATACTTTGCACTTGTAGCTAGTCGAAAAGATACCATAAAGTTTAATGGTTTCAACGTTGCTCGCGATGTAATTCCAAACCTCGGAACACCTCGAGCCTTTGGATGGTAATTCCAGCAATTATTAATTGCAACCGGAATCCCTATCGCCTTATATCGATCAGAGGAATACAGTTACGAGACAATGTTACGATGTCGGCTAATTTATTAGCTCCAGTGGCGAGATCGGCGCGTGGGTGGCCGGTGGATAGGTGTTTGGAAAGCTCGCAATCTCGAAGCCCGATCCGTGGTAACGCCTCGAAATACGAGAGGTCACGCGAGCCCTGTCCGAGGATGTTCCTGTTTGCCGGTGAAAATGCGGCGCGCCGTATGCGCGATCGCCGATTCTACTTGCCCAGGCCTGGCCACTGCAAACCACTACTAGAAGACGCGCGGTGACGATCGAACTACCTACTGGTACGCAAACGTCAATTTTGTATCAGGAAGTTGCTCACCGAGCTTCCAGTGCCAAGTGATTCCTTCGCAAACCAACAACCTTATCTATTTTCTATTTTCTTTATGGTTACCTTTTTCTCCCGCTTTGGAGTTGGGTGTATATTAAATGTTGGATAGTGGATAGAATGCGAATCTTTATCCTATTTTACTTTCTTTGTTAATGGGAATGAAGAAACGGAAGATAAATAAGGGGTTGTTTCTCCCTCTTATTTACGAAGATTATGGTAGCTAGTTTCGTTTGAATATTTTATGTACTTTTTGTGTATTCTGAACATTTACCTGTATTTAATTTTAAATAATAACAATGTAATATAAACAGGGGGTAGTTTTAAAGATTCTTTAAAGATCGCAATATCTTCTTTCGTTTGAATATTTAATATATTTTTGCATATTCTGAACATTTGCGCGTATTTAATTTCAATTAATAACTATGTAATATAAATAAGAGGTAATTTTAAGGATTCTTTAAAGATTATAGTATCTTCTTTCGTTCGAATATTCTATATATTTTTGCACATTTTTAACGTTCCGTATTTTTACGCGTACTTAATTTTAATTAATAATAGCGTAATCTAAATAGGAGGTAATTTCAAAGAAGCCGTTAGAAAGTTATAAGAAAATTATTAAAATAAGGTATCATCTATGAAACTATTTACAATTGCATTAAAATCCACAGTCTACGAAGGACGTATATATACGTCCTTAAAGCATGGATAACACGCCGTAATTTTCTTTTCAATCATAACAGAACTACTAAAGGGTTATCCAAAAGTACCTTTGGGACGTTGAACGAAATGTTAGTAAAATAAAGGTGAAAAAAATGAAAATTGAAAACGAGAACTAACGAAGACAATAGAAACAAAAAAACAGATTAGAAAAGGGTAAAGTTTCCCAGAAAGGGAAAGAAAAAAGTGAAGGAAGGTAGGTGTTCCTACATTCTATTTCGAATAATCCTTTATTACAATCACTAGCATATAACACACTTTAATCAGTAATACTAGATACCAAAGTATGTGCACGTAGTACATACATTCTATTTCTAAATAACTAAAAAGCTCCACTAATTTGTGTATCCGAAACGCGTTTCAATGTTAAGCTACCGCATCGAAAGGATTAAACGTTTCTCGAGCATCGCCGGAAGCTTCCCGTGTAGCCTAATATTAACTCTGATAAAAGTAACTTTGATATACGAACGAAGATGCGGTGCAGCAGCAGCCCTTGCATGGAAACGCCGAAGTACAGGAAGCGAAGGAACGCCGTTACTTACACCCGTTGCGTCACATTTGTCACGATCACCGGCTATTAACCGAGGGTGGACTTAATTGAATCTCCTCGGCAAAACTCCGCCTACCGCGAGATGTAATACTCGAGGCCCATCGGCTATCCATTGATTTTCTTCGCTTGTGACAACAGACCATTGGAGATACTGACCTCCCCTCGATATACGTATACTACGGTATTACGCCGCATTGAATTCAGGTTAGCACGGCGCTGGGGGACTCATAAGAGGACGCGGACGGAAAAATTATGAATCCCGTGAAAGGTTTCTAGTACAAAGGCACGGCTGAACGGTCCGGTGCAATCGCACATTTCATTAAACCGTTACAGTGTGACGAGTTCTTTCGTTCGACGGCGTAGAAAGGCGTGCGAGCGCGACGAGGGACGATTGTTGTGTTGCGCCATTCCATTTCGTTCCAGTGACATAACTTTATGAAAAGGCAGACCGGACTTTTAAAGGGGATCTTCGAAAGTCGATTGTTCGATGGCCACGTGTGTATTTCGTGGGATTTTTTTTTTTTTTTTATGGGGCAGAGGTGCATGGATTAGGTTTCGGATGAATCGATCGAGCGGGAAAATTAGAAAGTAACCCTCGGATTGATGGCGGAGGAAAGTAAGAGCGGAATCGCGAGTATCGGGCGAATTCGAGGTAGTGTAAATTGGAAGTCATAAGTAGGTGGATAGGTAGATGTACAGTCCCTGGCCATCGAATTAGGACCACGTACGAAAATGTCACTTTTATGCCTATAACGGTATGTTATATATGGAAAATTGTCTTAGGTCATTCAAATTATTACAAACAACGTTGATAATAATGTATATATAACAATTGATTTGTTACTACCGTGGTAATAATGAAATTGTGTGGGTGATGAGCGATTGAGGGCCGCACCAGTGTTTACGTTAGGCTCAAGTGTCGATAGCGCGTGAGGTCAGATTTGGAGAATGCAAGATTTGTTTGTACATACACGATGAGAATGTGTTGCACATATGCAGGAGAGATCTTTAGAAGTTGAAATGATGAAGAAGGGAATCAGTTGTGACTGAAACGTTGAAGCGTTCATAAGAAGTCTGCGTTAAAAGTTTGGAAGTGCATTTTATGAAATATGGGAAAACGACAAGACATAACTTGTGAGAAATGGGCCTATATATGTGGTCTTCTGAAAAGTGGCAACCTTTCGCAGCGACAAATCGCGAAAAATACGAATGTTTCGCATCAAACAGTGATGAGAATCGCAAAATGTGTGAAGGAGAATGTGCCGCAGATTTGTAGTGGTCCTAATTCGATGGCCAGGGACTGTATTTATTAGTTTTCGAAAAGGATCGCAGTCAGCACTGCTTCTATACGTATACGCGTGTAAACTGTACATTATGCTTGACTTCCTATACTTACTAGTAGTCTTAAAGTTATTCATTTCGACAGTGATTCAGTTTATAATATTCACAATTGTCAAGCTTAAATTACGTACCTATAACGTTTCACTATTTCGCGTAAAATACAGTCTTACATAATTAGCCTGCGAATTTTCATCGAGAAAATTAAAGAAACGGGATTTAAATAGAGAATCGGTTTCACCCTCAAAATACAGTAATTTTTAAATTACTTTAAATATTGCTTATCACTTTCTATATTAACCCTTTGCGGACGAGTGTCTGCAAATAGCCGCCTAATCATTTTTTGGGTTTGCGGACGCAAGTCTATTGTTAAAGCAAGAAATTTAAATTAATATCGTTAATAAATGCTTCAAAGTTTTGGAAATTTGACGGTCTGGAATTCGAAAGCTTGGAAATTTAGAGGCTTGGAATTTAAAACCAAAGTACTCTTTTAAGTGATATTATTCATCGTCCGCAAAGGGTTAAATTTCTACATATTAATCCTTTACGGACAAGTGTCGCGAATAGTCGTCCAAGCTTTTTAACTTGTTCGATACAATATATCAATTCTTAGAGGAACAAGTTCAAATTGATATCATTCATAAACGATGCTATTAATAATTAGACACGAATTTATTAAACCTGCTTCTCAAAAGTTGAATAACTGAACGAAAATTAGTTAAATATTACTCTATTCCATTCGCAAAGGGTTAAAATTATCGCATCAATGCATAAAAATGTACAATCTGGTAATAACAGTGAATAGCTAACGTTGCAACGTTATGTTCCCTAAAAAGAAATTCCTCGGGCAAAGGGTTAAACACACGAAACGACGGCAAATTGGCACCCTAAATCAGCGAAAAGCGAAAGGGTGACGATTACCAGGAGGCGGCTTTCGCTTAATTTCCCCCCGTCGAGAGCGAAAATGTGACCTCGGGATCGTACTTTGGCACGAGGCCAAGGCACGCGTGGAACGTGCGGCATTAGGCATGCTTATTAGTGACTGAAACCGACGGGAACCGGCGGGGGAACCGAAGGGAATTGAAGGGGGACGGTCGGACAGGGCCCCGTAAACGTATCTGCACGCGCGCACCTGTGCATAGCGACGCATCAGAAATCGCTGCGGCCGCGGCCGTGGAACAGGCAATAAAGCGAGTCTTACAGGTGTAACTCGGATAACTGGACACACGTGTCCGTGGCCCGATGGGATTAGCGTAGTTTCGCAACCGCTTACCATCAGTGGCTACCTCTAACAACCTTACGCGTACACAAATCTTGAAATATTAAAAAAAAACAGATGGGCAATTTCATTCGCGTTGGCAGTAATAACGTACTCATTAGTTGGGATGCGACGTTTCTCCGATTTGTTCGAGGGAAAATATGCGTAAAGCGAAAATAAGGTTTCACTGAAGTCTGTGGTTATATATTGGTTTACGTGTCGAAGGAACGAGGATAAGTTCGGGTGGAAATTGAGAAAAGAGAGAGAGGAATTGATGCATTGATTATTGGTATATTGATATGTTAATATGTTAATATGTTGATATGTAGATATGTTAATATGTTGACATGTTGATATGTTGATACGTCGATACGTTGGTATGTTGATACGTTGATATGTTAATATGTTAATATGCTAATATGCTAATATGTTAATATGTTAATATGTTAATATGTTGATACGTTGATACGTTGATATATTGATATATTGATATATTGATATATTAATATATTGGTATATTGATGTATTAATGTATTAATGTATGAATATATTGACGTATTAATGTATTAATGTATTAATGTATGAATATATTGATGTATAAATGTATTAATGTATTAATGTATTAATGTATTAATGTATCAATGTATCAATGTATTAATGTATTGATGTGTTTATGTATTGATATATTGATGCATTGATGTATTGATATATTGATATATTGATATGTGGATATATTGATATATTGGTATATTAATATATTGGTATATTAATATATTGATATATTAATTGTTGATATAATAATATAATGATATAATAATATAGGTCTTGATATATTGATGTGTTGATATGTTGATATATTGGTATATTGGTATATTGATATATTGATATATTGATATATTAATATATTGGTATATTGATGTATTAATGTATTAATGTATGAATATATTGATGTATTAATGTATTAATGTATGAATATATTGATGTATTAATGTATTAATGTGTGAATATATTGATGTATTAATGTATTAATGTATGAATATATTGATGTATTAATGTATTAATGTATTAATGTATTAATGTATTACTGTATTGGTGTATTGATGTATTGATGTATAGATGTATTGATGTATTGATGTATTGATGTATTTATGTATTAATATACTGATGTATTGATATGTTGATATATTGATATATTGGTATATTGGTATATTAATATATTGATATATTAATTATTGATATAATAATATAGGTATTGATATATTGATGTGTTGATATGTTGATATATTTGTATATTGATATATTGATATATTAATTATTTATATAATGATATAATGATATAATGATATAATAATATATTCATGTATTGATATATTGATTTGGCGTTTTTCTCGCTTCCAAAGTTAAGATTTAAGTATTTCAATTTATTTGGTGAAGCAAAGCAAATTAATCTTCGAAATAACACTTTAGGTTGTCACAAAAGTCACAATATTATGTTGCACTTATCCGATGGATTATAAAATGAAAATCGTTTCGGAGTGCAATGGATTAATACTAATTTCAACACTCTCACTAATCATTGCAAAGATTAAAAATTCGTGTATGTATTTGTTATTTTATACAAATCGATTCTCGTCGAAAAATCCTTTTCGTATCGCCACATCATTGAAACGGTTAACAGCAATTTGCTTTACTTTCGTGAAACCTTGATCCTCTTACAGGAATTTTCAAAATTTCTTCGTCATCGTTTAATACTTATTTCCCCCCAAAAAAATTCAACGTGATTCCAAACTCTCGGCCGTTAAACACTTTCTGATCTGTAGAAAGTTTCGGTGTTTTTTTTAAATGAACTTGCACGTAGAGGAATTCGTGTGCACGACGAATAGAAAATTCCTCTTTAAAGCGTGACGTTTCTGATTTCAGGGATCAGGATGCGGTGGATCGGTTACGTGGCCACAATTCTCTGGTGGTCGGGCATCGCCAGGTCCCTCAGCACGCTGAATCGAGGTCACAGTCAGTAATACTCCTTTTGGTGGTTTAAACGCGAGTATTTCAGTAGCGCGTTCCTTTCCTCCCGTGTGCCTCCTCCAGCAGACTTTCTTGGACCACTTCTCGTGCCACTCTTGCGTGCTTTCGAACCTCCGTTGCCCATTAATCGAATTCCCTTCCTTTTAACGCTGCTCCTAACATCCTGCGTATTTAGATCAATTTCTTTAACCTTCCTACGGTATTCCATTGACACGTAATCAATACGTTGCCTTCTCACAAACATTTCAAAGACTGCAACGATAACTATTTACCATTTCACGCTGCGTAAAAATGCGAAACATTCCAATATTCCAATGAATTTGTGCGAACGGAAGTTACAATTGGAAGTTAACAATTGAAATTAAAATTGGTTATTATGTGCAGTATTGTTCTAAGGCAAGTAAACCTATTTTCTTGTGAAGTGATTTATAATCTCGAGTAATTAGCGATGGAATTTTTCCAAGTAAGCGCATAGCATATTATAGATTATGATTTTAACCCTTTTGTGGATAATCTGAATCGTTGAGGATTCAAACAAAATGAGAATTGTGGATTAAATTCTGAATTTGCATCCTTACTTAAAACAGTTTTTTGCGTTAAAGAGTTAAATAATAAATTAAAACAATTTTCTGTATAGAGTTCGTATGTGTTTTTTTTATTATTGTAATTGGGGTCAATATTTATATTTTATAAAGGTTTACATTTTCTCGCGTATTAAAAATACATAAATTTTCCTGCGCGAAAAGCTTCTCCTTTTCGTTAACCCCACGTTGCACTAGGAAATTTGCTTTCCGTTGGCACTAATGATAATTGCGCTGAAGAAAATTGATGCATCGTTTGCTATAACTCTTAGCCTGTCCATGGGAACATGATAAATTAAAAGTTATTAACCTTATCGTCTCAGCCACTCGTAATGTTAATCGCAAATTAATATCTGCTATATTGCAGCGTAATGTATTAGGTTAGCGAGAAAGTAACGCGATAGCAAATCCACTTGTAACAGTCATCAATTTATCCGATCAGTTCTCTCATTTCTTGCGATAACGACGTCACTCGAAAAATGGGATTTTAAGGAGGACGAGTTTTAAATATTTTCGATCATTCTGCTTCTGTAAAAGAACCTCATTAAAATACCAAATCATTACAATAGAACATCATTCTTTTATATTCATTTGCATTACAATGAAACATAATTCTCTCATTCATTTTCATTACATTAAAATCTCATTCTTTTATTCATTTGCGTTACAATCAAAAATCTCGTTCTTTTATTTACTTGCATTACAATAAAACAGCATTCTTTTAATACATCTTCGTTACAATAAAACCTCATTCTTTTATTCATGTTTATCTTCATTTGCATATCTTTCTGCATCGACAAATCACAAATTGTTAATTAATCCTCTGTAATTCCGCGACGTTTAAAAGTTACATATTCATACATTGAAATTTTTACATATTTGAATTTTATCGTATTTGCATATTTACTCTGCTACTGCGTTTTATTTTTGTACCATTATATTAATGTCATAGCAGTCATAATATTTAAAGACTAAAACACGTCTGCATTTAAATTTTTCTTACAATTAGGTGTTTATAAACCACTGAATTTGTACAAGTATTTACGATATAATGATAAAGAATATTATATTATTTGTTTCGTTCTATACTCTAAAGATTACTATACTAAGACTATAAAGTCTACTAATTTCCATACATTTATACAACGTCCATAACTACGCGGTTTAATCTTTCGAAATTTGAATTCACCCCATTATTTCAGAAATCGAAGCAACTTTAACATTTTCAAAAGGCGATTTTATAATTTCTCGCTAACTCAACAACCATATTCCCTCCTCCGTTTATCGATTGCATTACGAATGCAAGTTAATTGCCCTTTCAGTAGCATATTACCCATCTCCGTTTCTAAATAAAGTACTTTAATATCCCCTTTAATTACCCCGAGGGACAATACGGGAAATCATGCGACGTTAACAAAGCAGTTGCTTTATTAAACAGTTCCGAGCATAAAAACGAATATTATTCCGGTTAATATTTCTCGTAACACTGCAAAGACACCCTTTTCACCCTTTTCCGACCGCAGCTCATTGTTCGACGAAGTATGCAGCGCATATCATGCATAGAACACATTTCCAGCGTATTTTCATTTTTATTCTTATTCAAATTTGATAATGGATAATGTTGAAGTTTTCGCAATAATTAAACTGCTAATTTTTATATACTTGTGCAAAACTTAACTGCACAAAATAAAGCATATGTTGAATGTAGAGGGTGAAAGTTGTCTCTGTTACATTGAAAATTTGATAAAGTCTCTCAAGGTACAAAATATTTAAATATTGTTACTTCTCTAGTATAAGAAATATTAGACAAATTATGACTGTCACTAAATTTCATTAATTTTCATTCAATTTCTGTCACTTGTGCGTTTAAAATTACTTAATTGATATAAAGAGTCTCGCCGTTGGTTTACGTACAATTTTGAATACCATACACAGAGTTTATCTTTCTCTTTCTTTTAAAACGACGAATAATAAGTACAAATTGTTAGAACGTGTCGTAATTCAGTAAGCCGATACGTTTACTATACATCTTATATCTGTTACACAAACTAACGCGTTTAATATACGTAAAACGTGTTTCTGTTTAAATGAAAAGCTTTCAAGTAACAGCACGAAGGACATCGAACATTGTTGTGTACATTTTCAATTACGTAATCATTAGAATTTATCGTATTGAACATATACAAAAGATGTTCGTAAATAAACTCGACGTTGAACAATATTATGCTCCAAACTGGAACGCTCTTCCTATTAAATACGTTCCAAAATAGTTAAACAAAGTTACTCAACCCTTTGCCCTACAATGTCGACTCACTCTCTATAAATATTCTATAAATTATTACTTGAATTCAACGACAGCGAATATTGCCGGGAGTAAACTTTAAATTGAACTCTAATTTTAGCTTCGTTTTACAAGATTAGAGTTTACTAAATATAAATATTTTTAGCTGCTAATATTTCAACGATTTGTACGTGAGACGATACAAAAGCAACGATCGGTTAACACTAATTTTGCGCAGGTAATAAAATAATCGTAGGGTAAGGGGTTGAAGCGATAATCTTAAAGAGGCAGTAATTGGTACATTTACCCTATAAACGTTGTTTCCGTCCAAGAAAGCGCAGTTTGCCAAAGCATTCGCGAGTCGAAGCGACGTCGAACCTCCCGTGAGTTTCCCAAAGGCCCGCGTGTCCTCCGCGAGGCCATTGTTTCAGGCGCGAAAGACGAACGAACGTCGGACGCCGATAAAGTTTTTCTTTAATTAACGCCGCAGCGACGGCGGTCGGTCGGTCGGTCGTTCGGTAACGGCTCCGAGATACGAGTACTCGTAACGGAGAAAGCGAGACCGTGAAGGTAGAGACCGCGAACCGCGGCAATTTACGTCGGCTTACGCGCTCTTACTGTCTCGGTTAACGACCTGGCCCAGGTCTACGTACTCTTCCACGATCGACCGCCCGGTTTTTCCTTTTTTTTTTTCGCGCGTGTCCTCGTCCGTACGCGGCCTGCAACGCTCCGCGATTCCCCTCTGCACTTTCACCACGAACGCAAGATTCCATCGACGCGACGCTTTGGGGACGCGTTAACGACGCTCCAATTATCGAACTCCTCCGACCGCCCCGCGGGAGTACCAAGCTTCGTTAATTAACATTTCACCCGAAATCCCGCGGAGAATCGTCGCCCCCCCTCCGGATGTCGGGGAACGCCATCGATCCGATGTTCGTCGAATTGAATAAAACGATTAGGAGTTTTCTTACTACTGTTAGGTGACGTTTAACCCATTGCATGGGGGTTCTATTCTATTCTATTTTTATTCTATTCCGTATTTTTACGCGTACTTCATTTTAATCGATAACAGTGTAATCTAACTATGAGGTAATTTTAAAGAATCCATTAGAAAGTTGCAAAGTTACAAGAAAATTATTACAATACGGTATGATTTATGAAACTATTTAAAATTGCATAAAAATCCACGATTTCGAATTCTACGAAGGACGTATGTACTTACATATACGTCCTGAAAACATGGATAAAACATTTGTTTAAATACGTCTCCATTTTCTATTCAATCAAGTAGTAGAATAACTATTATTACTAGCATAGAATACACTTTAATCAAGAATACTAAATATGTAACAAGTATTTGCACGTATGATACTTATAAATTACCGAATGATTTAAAGGAAACCTTAAGCGTTACCCGGTGGTAATAATAAAAGGAACTCCCCCTATTCCTTGAACAAGCTGACCTCGCGGATCCCATGGTGGCTCCGTTAATTACACACATAGTTGCGTCGATAGCCTTTAAACGGTGGCTTATCACGCAGCTCCGTGCCAACTAATGTGGGTCAAGCCTTTGTAATCGTTGTTTACCGGCTGTCCGAAGCGAAGAAACGCACGTCCACGGAATTGGTGAACGAATAGCGGGGTCTGGTGTCCGTCACGGGACATTAGAATCGATCCTAATCCGAATTGTAAATACTGCCCCGTTTGCGGTATTATTGGCTTTAATAGGTGGCGTGCACACGATACGACGATGCACGCGGGGATGGGGAGCGAGAATCAATCATAGAAGCTATCGAACTGGGTGTTATTAGCCTATAACTCGCCTACCTTCGTCCAATTAACGAGCAATGTGTAAATCCGCCGGGCATACTCTTGACTGACGAGTTAATAAACGTCACTGAACATTCGTAACGACGCCGTCTGTCATTTCTCCGCGCTAACATACATCGTTGAACGTTACGGTGGAATATATACACAGATAATTTGCTGGCACACGAGTCGATAACTGCGACGGTATACCGAAAGCTTCCCGCGGCACCCCTAGCTTTAACCCTTTCGCTGCTCAGACGCTTAACGATGCAACGATTAAACTCGGTACAACGATCTCTTGTCTGAAGCGCGATTATTTTACAAGCTAGAGGAATATCGATGTAGAGAACGTTTGGCATTTTGGGCTATGGAAATTATTTCATTCGAACGCTTTGAAGTATAGTAGAACGTAGATTGTTAGGATTGATTGGGGTGGCTTATTGTTTTAAAAACTAATCCCTTTATTGTAGCATTGGATAATTAAAACGAATTTTATGGTTCTATTGAAAGTGTTGATTGTAAATACTTACTTGTTAAGCGTTAATATGAGAAATAGATAATGGATGCATAAATAAGAACAAAATACTGTGAACAGTATAAGTGTTACCACATTTGTTTTCGAGCATATAAGAAGGTAAACGTGGTAACACTAAATTTAGTATCAATACTAAATTAATATCATTAACACTAGTCAACAGTAGTATTAAGTATCAAGTATTAATATATATATTTATCATATATTTTACATAAATATTTACATTTGCCTCAACGAAAAGAAATGTACGAAGAAAATAGAACAAGATACACAATAATATCCATGAATCAACTATACAATGATTTCTTTATTACACAATTAATAGTACAGTATTTTGAATTTGTCATTTCCATATTTGAAACTCGATTAGCGACCATCGATGATAGTTTCCGGACGTTGCATAAGTGCATCCAAAATCAAACCCGAACTTTCTCAATTCTCTTCATTCTCCGATACATACATATATTCGCACAAAATTTATTCCTATCGCGAATTATGGTTCCTTTACGTAAGCTTATGTTTCGTATCATTCGCCCTGTGAACTTTCCTCCGTCCGTGGCTGTACGTTTATCCATCGTCGTTTATCGCACGCAGGTTACAAAATCACCCCGAAGCCCTGTCGAGTCCCGGGAGCGGAATCAAAGGAGGGCACGTGCATGTTCGTGTGGGAGTGCATCAAGTCGGAGGGCACCCACGTGGGCGTGTGCGTGGACACGTTCATGTTCGGCAGCTGTTGCGTGCACAATTCAACGACGAACGCGATCACCGCGTCCAGTAACCATCAGAATCATCAACAACCGCATCACCACCATCAGCAATCCTCTTCATCCCCGTCGAATCCGTTGAGGCCAACGTTGGCGCAGGCGTTGGGCAACGAGTCCTCCAGGCCCACGTTGTCTTCTCTCTCCAGTTTCCTGGTCACGGATTCGAGCACCTTCAGGCCGAGTCACCATCGTCCGTTCGAGACCTCCGTGACTTCGAGACCGCACAAACCGCTGTCGTCGGCCGGTTCCGCTAGGCCGTTGCAAAAAAGACCGCACGCGAAACCCGCGAACGATCACAAGGACAGGATACAGACCTCGGCGGTGCCCGCGTCGTCGAATTTCTGGGAGAAGGGCACTCAGAGCACCAAGAGACCAGGTCCGGGTGATTCGTGGGAGAAAGGGTCGCAGAGTACGAAGAGACCGGGATCGCAAAGCACCAAGAGGCCAGCCACGCCTGAGATTTGGGAGAAGGGGACTCAGAGCACTAGGAAGCCGGGAACCGATAGTTGGGATAAAGGAAATCTCAGCACTAGGAGACCAGGTTCTTCCGCGTCTCCGGGATCTGCTGGATCGGCTCAAGTCTCGTCTCAAAGTACTAGGAGACCTGGATCTTCCGGATCTTCCGGATTTTCTGGGTCTCCTGGCTCCGTCACGTATCCTCAAGTTTGGGAAAAGGGATCCCAAAGCACCAGAAGACCTGGATCCTCCGGATCTTCCGGTTATCCTGGGTCCTCTCAAGTTTGGGAAAAGGGTTCGCAAAGCACCAGAAGACCCGGATCCGTTTCGTCCACTCAAGTTTGGGAAAAGGGATCCCAGAGCACCAGAAGACCAGGATCTTCTGGGTCTCCTGTGTTTTCTGGGTCTTCCGGGTCCAATGGATCCTCTCAAGTTTGGGAGAAGGGATCCCAAAGCACCAGGAGACCAGGATTTTCCGGTTCCTCCACGTTTTCCGGGTCTCCTGGATCTTCGGGATCCATCGGATCCCCCGAAGTTTGGGAAAAGGGAACTCAGAGCACCAGGAGACCGGGACTATCTACGTCTCCCGGTTCTCCTGGTTCCCCTGGAACCCCCGAAGTTTGGGAAAAGGGATCCCAAAGCACTAGAAGGCCTGGATCGTCCGATCCTTGGGAGAAAGGGTCACAGAATACGAAGAGACCAACTTCTCAGAGTACCAAAAAGCCTGGTGGCGTTTGGGAGGATCAAAATACGAAGAGGCCTGTTATAGGGCATCACGATTCGCAGAATATCCAGAAAACAAGACCGGAGGATGGGAACTTTCAGAATCATCATCAGGGGTTCAAGGATAAGGTGGATACGGGGCATAATACGTTGGTGATCAGGTTACCGGGAAAGGAACACGCTTCCAGCGAGCATGAAGGCATCAGGCCCAGCAGGCCCAACAACCAAAGACCGTTCGAGTCGAGACCAGACGACAGCAAGACCGAGGATGCTGATCTAAGCGTGCAGGAGTCCGTGCACAGACCGAGTGTTAATTCGGTGGACGAAAACGTAAGCCAGAAAGCGTAATTTATAGGTTAGATGTCCCAATTACTATCAGTGCCCTTGTAATTGTCACTTGAATTGGTCTATTTAACAGCGAACGAATGTACGAAAAATCGAGACTACGAAAATTGCAATACTAAATTTGCACTTTATTTTTATGCAACAACGTATGGACGTTGTATGTATGTTTATATTTAATGCTTGAAAGTAAATATTGGCGGGTGAATTGTGTCGTTTGAGCATAAAAACGCGAGTAATGTACTGTAAGTAGAAAGTATGGGAATTTTTATAATGCAGTTAAAGGCGATTTATCTTTTATCCGTCGTACAAACTGATGACTGATTGAGTCGTACGTGCTGATATGTGTAAGGAACATTTCCATTTGAGTGACAAATTCTCAAGCGACAGTACGTGGGACACTAGGCTTAGTTATATATTTTCAATGAATTAATAATTAACACATCGTATTTAACGTACAAAGAAATCATCGTAAATAAAAGAGATGTTAACTAATATGTTGTACACCAAACCGAAACGATTCGTAGATTAAATAACTTCTAAAATAATTAAAGAACTCTCAGGTAATAATTGCATAACACCGAAGAAGCAACTTCTATTTCAAGAAGAGAATTTCGTTAAAGGCAATTTGCAATTCGTTAGTTCTCCGATGATAAATTCTTAACGAAGAAGTTACTTCGCGAACTTGTCGGTCTTCGAAAGCAGCTTCGTTTCTTTTATGAAAGGAGAAGTAGAATTAACCCGTATCTTCTCTCGCCAGGAAACCGCCAAGGATCCCCATCCCAGTTTGAATTTCATTCACACGGAACGCCCGCAGTGGGCAACCAAACCTATATCCTCTAAACCGACGACGGACTTCTCGAAACCGTACTTTTCCATCAAGACGACCACTTATCGGCCAACCTTGACGAACGACCAGCCAGACACGAGGCCGAACTTCGTCTCGAAACCCAATAGCTCTAGCACCGCCATGAAAACCTCAACCACTGCCAGGCCGACACACTTCAGTGGTCAGTCCACCACCAGGTATTCGACTATGTCCTTACGTTCCACTTTACAATCTTAGCCTTGCCCTAATAAACTGAAACTCCAGTTATTCTCTAAAAAAAAAAAGAAAGAAAAGGATCACAGCTAATCGTAACGCTTCTTGCAAAATTCCTACCTAATCGTATTATTTTTTCGATAGAAAGTAAGCTAGTCGTACTATTTACCATAAATCATACTTAATTGCGCCGTATATCTGATTTTATCGGTGCTTGCAAAATGCGTAGGTAACCGTACAAATTATCGTAGAAATCATACCTAATTATTCTAGAAATCATACTTCCTGCTATCTTGAAAATATCGTAGAAATAATCCTAGTGTCATAAAAATATACTAGAAATAATCCTAGTGTCATAAAGATATACTAGAAATAATCTTAGGAATCACACTTGCTGGTATTTTAAAAATATCTTAGAATTGATCCGAGAAATGATACCCAATATCATTTCTGTAAAAAAATCGTGGCTTTTTCTATAAAATCGTACCTCATTGTTACTGTTCCTTTAAGTATATAATTGTATATCTACTGCTTTATTTCTTTCAAAATTCGTATCTGGACATACCATTTATTCCTAACTTTGTACCTAATCCCATAATTCACCAAAAATCATCGATTCTTCGCCATATTCTACTTAATCGCACCATTTATCTAAAACTTCGTACCTAATCGTACTATTTATCCAAAAATTCTTTATTACTATTATACTATACTATTTCTTCTATAATTCGTACCCATTAGCAAAATTTTTTCCAAAATTCGTATCTAATTGCACCATTTCCTCCAAATTTCGTACCGAATCGCATTGTTTCTCCACAAGACCATCCCACTTATCCAAACCTTTCGAAGTTATTTTTCGCGCATCCGTTAGATGAAATCCTTCAATATAATTAACGGCTCGATCGAAGGATCAACGCGAAACGGAAGGAAAAGTTTTCGAGCGCCAGCTTCAAGCTTTTCTTTCATTCTAGCGCAGCCGGATCCTTGCCACAGACGTCTCATTGGCAAGTGACCACAGAGCCGGCATTCGTCACGAAACAGAGACCATCGTCGTCTACGAAACCGATGGGTTCATCGGAGACGGCTAAACCTTTGACCAGCTCGCATTTCTGGTCTGAAAGCTGGACACCACCGAGGCCGTCCTTGAAACCGCACTGGACAGACAATCCTAGCCTACTTCAGAATGGACCCGAAGCGTTTCCTCCGCGACCGAGTTTCAAGCCCACAGAACCACAGGAAGTATGTACGATCTTGGAGATTAGCCTTTGGTTTAACCAAGTTTCGTAATATTTGACTACTTAACCGTTTTCGCTACGATAAACTTTGATTCACGCTGCGAGTAATCTGCGGTGACCGACGAAATTTTTGGTTAATACGCATTTTTTTAAAAAGTATTCGGAGGTCGTCAACGCATCCTGAATCATAACTCGTTTACGTGTGATAGAAGCAAGGAGCTTGGCAATAATTTGCTGAGTGTTCATTGACGCTAACTATTTGTTTCTAAAAATGTAAAATGAGCGCCTATAAGCTCCAACAATATTCAAAGGGTTAATGATTTAAATCGGCAATTTTAAGTTACACTTTTTACGTAAGGCAATGGAAGATTTGAAGTCAGATTTAAATTGGCAATTCTATATTAAACGTTTCACGTAAGGCACGAAAGACATTGGATTAGATTTAAATTGGCATTTTTAAATTGGACTTTTCGAATAAGGTACTAAAGACTTTAGAGTAGACTTAAAATAGCAATTTTAAATATAGACTTTTCACGCAAGAAACAGAAGACTTTGGATTAAAATTGAAATTGAAAACATTGTTACAATTCTCGTAAATTATAATTGTGAGATAGTCGTAGAAATGTTCTCGAAAAAATGGTAAAATATTTATTGGATTCGGTTTATAAATTGAGGATATTATTGGTATAAATATATATATATATATATATAAGAATATAGATAAAACATTGGCAATTGGCCGAAGAGTGTCTCCGCAATTTTCTGCAGCGATAACTCGAGAAACAAGTTTTTCAAGTTGAGCCACTTTTATATAGCGATACGATATACTTAATGAAGCAAACGCGAAGCTTCCAATGCGGATAAGCGTAAAGATGGCAAGTTCTCTGCACCAAATCTTTCTCAGATTCCACGCTATGTCTTCGCTTCATCCGAAGAACTATCAAATATTGAAACTTCCGAATTTTAGGCTTACTATATCCGTTATTAAATTTACGATTCCAAACCTTTGGTCTCCCAAACGTCAACACTTCCAAATTTTCCAATTCTCAGCATTTGAAATTTCAAACTTTTGGTCTCCCGAATTTTCTAGTCCTTCGAACGTTTAATTTCCCAAATATTAAAACTTCCTAATCTTGGAATTCTCAAGCCTTTGAAATTTCAATCCTTCGAACTACCGAACCTTTGATTTCCCACATATCAGAAACTCTCGAAGTTTAGAATGATTCAATCGTTCGAAATTTCAAACCTTTGGTCTTCCAAATTTTTTAGCGCCCAAAATAATAATCCTGTCAAGATTTAAAATTCTCAAACCATTGAATTTCCAAACTTTCGAGATTGCCTACGTATATTAAGCGTTCCAAATTTTAACCCTTTGCACTCTGTTGGCATACATAAATTTTTTTCGTAATTCGAGATTTAAGATTTTTATTCATTTCTACTAACTCAGTTTAAAGTACGGAATAACGCTGAACTCTCATAAGAGCCAGAAGAAAAAAGTATTCAAGTTACCGGTAGATTATATTACTAAAATAGTTTTGAATTGCAAAGGGTTAAAATTCTCTTTCTCCGAATGCCTCGTGAATTTCCACGCATAGTTAACCGCAATCTCTCCCAATTTCCTATCCCCTGCATCAACGCTTCTCCACCCTATCAAAATCAATTCCCCTAAGAAGCCCCATCTTTACATCGTTATATCCTCGTTCTGAATCTCCTCTCGATCCCCTTCCTATTAAATTCCATCGAATCGCTTCTCCCCTCCAAAGAAAAGAAAAAAAAAATAAAAAATAAAACCCTCATCCTTTAGTCCCATAAAGGAAAGCCACGTTACTTTTTGCCACGCCATTACTGTTAATCGGCGACAAAGAAGCCCTGCGAAGTAGATGGGCTCTGGTGTTCGCCTCGATTACACAGTCCGCTGAGTATAGCCGGCTACGAAACAGAAGGAACGTTTACCTATTCTCCTGGCATTCGATAAATTCAAACCGCATCGCGAGCAATCTAAGCATCGTCCTTCTTTTCCGTTTCTTTCCCCAGAGCACCGAGTTCCAGAAGCCGCTAGGCGCTGCTCATTACATTACCACGTCGCATTTTGAGACTTCCGCCAGGCCTAGACCGACTAAGAAGACCACCACTTCCACGACAACAACCACCAGCACCACCACCACCAGTACCACCAGCACGACCACAACTACGACCACCACGACAAGTACGACCACGCCAAAACCTGATACGACGGTTTCCACCACGGAAACGATCGCGAAAACCGGGTCGGTGTTGACGGTTTCTGCCGCAGCCGAGAGCAAAGGCATGCAATGCGGCGTACCGCCGTTGTTCCCGAGGCCGGAAACTAGAATCGTCGGGGGCAAAGACGCGCCATTCGGACGGTGGCCTTGGCAGGTATCGGTTCGACGCACTTCGTTCTTCGGATTTTCCAGCACCCATCGATGCGGCGGTGCTGTGCTGAATGAAAATTGGATCGCCACTGCGGGACACTGCGTAGACGAGTGAGTAGATCTCTTCGCTGTCTATGCAAATTTTTCGGATCAACTTCTTCGCCGTTAGGCTTGTACCATTCGTCCGCGTCGAGAAGGCACGCAAGTGTTTGCGTTTCCCGTTGTAATTACAATATACTAGTCTACCTACGCGCACATGCCGTACGTTCGCTGTTAACCGAAGACGTTGAAGATCGACAATGATTTAGTAACAAAGAATGCGTGCGGTGATAGGGAAGATAGTAGATCATATGTATAGTGAGGATGCACTTCATTTCGTGAACGGACGGTACGTTGTTGGAAAGTAGAAACGAAGATATTCGAAACGTTACACGTTGCATTGCAAAACATTGTTAGTGGATACGAAAGATTGGAACGCGATAATATATTATATCCTGTTCAGACGTTATTTATTCGTCGAGTTACGTTGCGCGGAACATGGGAACAACATTTTAAGAAATACTTGTAAAGTAAGCAGACATCAAAGATGAATGATCGGTGGAAACATGTGTTACTTTAAGATTGATAATACTTAAGACAATTACTTTATGATTGATAATACGTAAGACGCGCCTATTGGTTGACGCATCTTCAACGCGTTTATAAAAGCTTGTAGTAGAATACAGAATAACCAAATCATTTTCACAAATATTAAAATCGGTTTCTTAAAAGGCGAAGTCTGATGAAAAGAATGTTGTACCGAAATTTTACAATTTGGTATAAGAAATGTACTACAATTTCCACCCTGTGTATCGAAAACTTGGACAATAACTGAATTACGAACGTTTTATTTTATTCGACATTTTCCTAGATACGAGATAAAAATTCTCGATCGGTTTCTCTGTTGCAGTCTGCTGACCTCGCAGATCCGAATCAGAGTGGGCGAATACGATTTCTCGTCGGTGCAGGAACGTCTGCCTTACGTGGAACGTGGCGTGGCGAAAAAGGTGGTGCATCCGAAATACAATTTCTTCACCTACGAATACGATCTGGCGTTGGTTCGATTGGAAAGTTCGTTGACCTTCGCGCCGCACATATCGCCGATTTGTCTACCAGCCACGGATGATCTGTTGATCGGAGAGAACGCGACTGTAACCGGATGGGGGAGGCTGAGCGAGGGTGGCACACTTCCCTCGGTGTTGCAAGAGGTAAGATTAATGCCACGAATTAGTAAAGATCGAATGCCAGCTGGCAAGAATCCATTCTGCGAGTTTTAAGTCTGCTTCTAAGATTTATGACACTAATTTACGAGGTCCGGATACGCAGAGGTTTTGGCAAAAGAAAATTGAGATAATGCATCGGTGACTTTTAAGTTGAAGTTTAACCCTTTCACTGCGAAAGATTTAGTATAACGCAACGCGTACATTAATTTCCTAATTTATACCTTACGTCTGTAACAATATTTCGAGGTACCTTTTAACGAGAATCCAGCGTTTTATTATTTTAAAGTTCGGGTGAATTTATTCGCCAGTAATTATCTCGCACGCGTAAATTATTTACGCGTTTTGCGAATGTAGCAGTGAAAGGGTTAAGAGAGCTGCTGTAAATTTTCGTTATAAGCGAGTGATTGATTTCAAAGAGACTTGATTTGCTATTGTACGTTTGCATGAAGAAGGGATGGTTAATTTAAAAGAGGTTTGCGCTTGTTGCAAGTTTCAACTACGAAAAGGTGGCTAGCTTGAAAGAGGTTTTAGCTGCTGTTGCAAATTTCAATCGCGAATGGCTGGTAATTAACTTAAAAGAGGCCGTCGGAGCTATTGCAAATTTCAAACACGAATAGATGGCTAGTTTAGCAAAGGGTTGGATGCTGGTGCTAATTTCAGTGATTGGCGCTGCTGCTAACTTCAAACACGAAAGGGTAGCGAATTAAATTAGAAGCGAATTCGATGCCGATGAAAATATTAATCATGAATGGATGGCGAGTTAAAATAGATTCGGAAACTATTGCAAATTTCAATCATCATTAAAGGGTGGTGATTAAATTAGAAGTAGGTTTGGATGCTGTTGCGAGTTTGCTTATTAATTTGATTAGTTAACACTAGGTTTACGGACGTTAATTTTTGATTCGACAGACTTCCGGAAAAATACGTATACTGCATATAAATATTCGAAAGTAGAAGCGTGATGATGAAGAGAATCAATTAGAATACATATTCATACCATTGTATTAATTAAAGTTAATATAAAGTACTGAAAAATAATATTTATGGTCTCTATAATTCTAGGTATGAAATCTGAAATGCATCAACGTGACGAGTTCCGTAAACCTAGTGTTAATTTAAGAAAGGCTTGGATGCCACATGAAATTTCAAATATAAATGAGTGACTAGCTTAGGATAAATTTTTGGATGCTGTTGTAAGTTTGCACGAAGAATAGCTAACTAATTTAGAACAGGTTTAGAAGTTGTAACTTCGAATCATAAATAAGCGGTTGTTGAGTTAGTAAAGGCTTGCGTTTTGTTGTAAATTTGTATCAGGAATGAATGGTTAATTTAGAAAAGAATTGGGTGCTGTTGTGAATTTGCTTATTAATTCGATTAGTTAATTTAAAAATGGCTTAGATGCCACATGAAATTTCAAGTATAAATGAGTAGCTAACTTAGGAGAGATTTTTGGATGCTGTTGTAAGGTTGCACGAAGAGTAGCTAATTAATTTAGAAGAGGTTTAGAAGTTGTAACTTCGAATCATAAATAAGCGGTTGTTGAGTTAGAAAAGGCTTGCATTATGTTGTAAATTTGTATCAGGAATGAATGGTTAATTTAGAAAAGAATTGGGTGCTGTTTTTGAGTTTGATTATTAATTCGATTAGTTAATTTAAAAATGGCTTAGATGCCACATGAAATTTCAAGTATAAATGAGTAGCTAACTTAGGAGAGATTTTTGGATGCTGTTGTAAGGTTGCACGAAGAGTAGCTAATTAATTTAGAAGAGGTTTAGAAGTTGTAACTTCGAATCATAAATAAGCGGTTGTTGAGTTAGAAAAGGCTTGCATTATGTTGTAAATTTGTATCAGGAATGAATGGTTAATTTAGAAAAGAATTGGGTGCTGTTTTTGAGTTTGATTATTAATTCGATTAGTTAATTTAAAAATGGCTTAGATGCCACATGAAATTTCAAGTATAAAAGAGTGGCTAGCTTAGGATAAATTTTTGGATGCTGTTGTAAGTTTGCACGAAGAGTAGCTAATTAATTTAGAAGAGGTTTAGATGTTGTAACTTCGAATCATAAATAAGCGGTTGTTGAGTTAGAAAAGGCTTGCATTATGTTGTAAATTTGTATCAGGAATGAATGGTTAATTTAAAAAAGAATTGGGTGCTGTTTTTGAGTTTGCTTATTAATTCGATTAGTTAATTTAAAAAAGGCTTGGATGCCATATGAAATTTCAAATATAAATGAGTGACTAGCTTAGGATAAATTTTTGGATGCTGTTGGAAGTTTGCACAAAGAATAGCCAATTAATTTAGAAGAGGTTTAGAAGTTGTAACTTCGAATCATAAATAAGCGGTTGTTGAGTTAGTAAAGGCTTGCATTATGTTGTAAATTTGTATCAGGAATGAATGGTTAGTTTAAAAAAGAATTGGATGCTGTTGCAGGTTTCCGTGCCCATAGTGAGTAACGATAGGTGTAAGTCAATGTTCCTGAGAGCTGGGCGACACGAGTTCATACCGGATATCTTCCTGTGCGCCGGTTACGAAAGCGGAGGGCAAGATTCTTGTCAGGTATTCACTCGAGTTGAGTTGTTTCACTTTATCCTCCACTTTACGTTATTATTCTTTCAATTCTTTTTTATTTCATGCCGTGTAAATTGATTCAGCACTCCCGAACGTTCCCATTTAAATATAGTAGCCAACAATATTTCCATATTATTCGGTGGAATTCGATAATACGCAAAAAAAGGAGACCAAAGTTGTAGAAATATAGTAGAAACCATTTTAGCAATTCAGTTAAATCGCGTGATCCATAAATATCGTTTGGAACTTTGTTTTTCAAAATTCACCGAATTAATTCACATAATTACGTAGTATAATACATTTATACTTCAAAATATTCAGTATAGAACGCAAACTCTAGTATTATTTCCATAAATTATATCTGCAACTTCACTATTCCAACAGCATAATTCTAATAGTTGGCAAAATTCTGTTATTAAGACTTTCTCGAGTCTTCTTAATATAAAAATAATAATAAAAATGGTTCTTCTCAATTATTACAATTACATTTCCAGTATTCCAATACCATAATTCTAATAAGTCGCAAGATTGTGCCATTACTTACTTTACAAAGTCTCCCTAATATAAAAATAGCGTTCTTCTCAATTAATATAATCGCAACTCCACTATTCCAACACCATAACTCTACTAAGTCGCAAAATTGTGCTGTTAAACATTCTGCTGCCTCCCGAATGAAATAGCGTGCTTCTCAGTTATATTTGAACACCTCGGAATAGTAAATTCCCGAAGATAGAATATTAAGTAGTCGGAAGAAGAGGCGAATAGGTTGTCGTGGTGTTTGCAAGCCTCAGAAGGGCTTTTCACGTGTATTTTGCAGGGCGATTCGGGTGGTCCTCTGCAAGTAAGGGGAAAAGACGGCCGCTACTTCCTCGCCGGTATCATATCCTGGGGAATCGGTTGCGCGGAGGCGAATCTTCCAGGTGTCTGCACTCGGATCTCGAAATTCGTCCCGTGGATCCTGAAGAACGTCACTTGACCCTGTTTCCGGTTCACCATTTGCCAGCTCGAAACCTTGTCGACAGCTTGAAAACGACTCTATACCACACGGAGTCCGAACGTTCGAAAAACTCTGCACGTTTCTACGAATTCCTCGTGGATTCCTTAAGCAAAGAGGTCGCACGAATCACTGCCAAATACGTAAGACTTGTCGCAGAGAGACTTCCGCTCTCGGCTCGAAAATGAAAAGAAAAGGAACGCGATAGCAGCGAGAGAGCTAGGCTGTTATACACATTGCGCGAAATTATTGGAGAATCGCAATCCTAAACAGCGTTACGTAAAAAGTTCACCAATCATATGTCTAAATTAGCAAACGGAAAAGAAAGAATGGAAATAGGTTCGATAAATTAACCATTTGCTCCCCGAAACTGTTTTTAATTGAAACAAAAATAATTTGAGTAGATTGATTAAACTGGTTTATAAAGTGTTGAGATTTTTGTGAGAAATCAAAAATGGTATTTTGATCATAGAAAAATCAGTTGCTCGAGAAAAGAAAGAAAGTTAAATTGGTGGAAATAAATGAAGACTTGTTAAATTAAGTCTTTGCATTCTAAAATTGTTTTAATCTTCGCGGTTCTCGTGAGAAATTAAAAATGGTATTTTGATAAGGAGATAATAAATGGATGACTTAAGCCCTAACTTTTGAAGGGATTTATTCAGACGACTATATAGTAAAATACGTTCCAAATCTTCGTCTTTTATCCCGACTAGTTCCGAATTATAATAAAATGTCTCCAAATTCGTAAATTATAATTGTATAATATATTAAACAGCGAATTAACATGGACACACTCGACGTATTAATTTTCATATCTTCTCGCTAGTAGATCTGTAATTTCTGGAAATTTTAATCGTTAAAATTTGACGCTCAAATTCCACGAGAAAATCTATACGTACACTCATGAATTAAAAGATAGAAAACTTCAATTATTCAGTATAATCATCCCTCTCTCCCTCTGAGAATTAATTATTTCAAGGGTCCGTGCTAAAAGGGTGAAATGTTATTCAATCGATTAAACTACGCGTTCGATTAAAATGATAATGGAACAATAATTGCAACTAGGAGATTTGCTAATTATTTTGAGCAGTGTATATAGCACATTGGACGGAAGTTTGAGAAACTTTCGTCCGGAAGACTGCCGCTAAACGCGAGGCCAATCAAACACCGCGCGATAACGCGATGATCGTTGTTGATCGATGAAAAGAAGCGCACCCAGGACTGTATTTATATATATATATATAAATATATAAGTAAGATAATAATATATTTCGGACGAGCTTGCGGCTCGACAGCTTTTGCCAGCCTGTGTACATGAATATATATTATAAAAAAACGAAGAGATATTGAAAGGCTTGACGTTGAAAACGCCTCCACTAGAAAGGATGCTGAATAATGGTTGGAAATTTTGTCGGCAGTTTCGACAGCAAGCCTTTATACGGTGACGAGCATGTAAATTGCTTCTAAATTATTCTATCGATTCGCTGCGGACTGTGAAATAAATGGAATTTTCATTATTATCGTTAGACTGTGGATTTTTACGCGAGAGTTGGTATCTTTATAAATAAAATAACGAATCGTGTGTTTCACCTTTTGAATATTATATTCTTTGCTGCAATTCGGAATAGTTTGTATAGTTTCGCATTTCACGTGCATTCTACGCTCTCTCGCGAATTCGAATTTCCCATAAATGCTTAAAAATCCGCAGTCTAATTATTATTATTATTATTATACGTTAGGTGTACGCAAAAGTTTTATACTCGAGTTTTATAACTTCACGAAATACAAAATTTGACGGAAGTTATACGTAGTTCGGAAAAATGTTTCGAAGATCAATCTTTAATACTTATTTTAACTATAAAATTGAAAGGCAATTAAAAATGAAGGCTAAAACTTTTGCATACATTTAATATTATTGTTATATTATTAAACTGCGGATTTTTATGCGAATTAATATTTTTCTGCTCTCTCATTTCATCCTTCTAATTAAGTAGTATAAAATACATTTCATAATTTTATATTCAGCGAATTTCAATTATCCGCGAAATCATAAAAATTCGCAGTCCAATTACAATTTTACAGAGTGATTAACGCGACTATGGTAAAGTTTGTACAATAATCGCCAACTATTTATATGCTCGCCACATTTATCTGTTGTATAGCGAATCCTGTAAAATGCTAAGTTCTTGCCCATCGCCTTAATTGACTATTAATCGAAGAACACAGCTAAATTAATCTCCCCCCTCCCTTCCCCTTTCACTCCCCCCCTTTCTCTATTCCCTCTGTTTTATTTACAAAACGTACGGATTATTTTTTTTTCTTTGTACAGACACATACATCGTGTACTTAATGGTAGGTGTGTGCGAACTAGGAAAGATCTAATAATTATAAATATATATATATATATATAATTGTTTATAGATATATAACGATATTTATAAGTATGTGAAATAAACGTATGTTTATTACTACCCGGGATTGCCTCGTTTTCCGTTCCCAAGTAGACGCAATTGTTAAAATTACAATATTCGCGAATTGAGCGGATCGTTGACGCGACCGGCTATCAAAGCTACGGAAGTTTCAGCGTCCACGATGAAATATAGAAACGGGTGGACGACTGTAAATGGCACTGGTCCTGCCCTCTCGAATAATCCGTTTCCTGGAAACGAAAATTCCCTTTTAGAACTCTTCGCAGTCGAAGCTTCGTTTCGAGTGAAAAGTAAGTTTCTTTTAACAGTTACGTAAACAAAACTTTCCTGAACGGATTCAATTTGCAATTTGTTAAGTGAATAAGCGATGTTATTGAAGTCATTGAAAATAAGGGAAATTGTTAAATATTAATATGGAGAATCTAGAATATTAACTGTAAATTAATAGTAACATTAGTAGATAGTTTTATATGGAATTAACTTATAAGCGTGTTTATACTTAGCAAGTGATACCAAATTTTTGATCAGCAATTCGATAACAAATTGAACGTTTGTAAAATCCATTTAGTATCCGCTTCAAAATCCGAACATTTTCGATCTGGTTTTGTCTGATTTTCAATTATAGTTATTGTAAATTCTCACTGCATACTTAAATCTTAAATCTAAAACTATAAACTATTAATGTGCAGATGTGGCGAAGTAGTTTTAGGAAAACGAAATAGGTACATAATAATGAAGTATATGGTACAGAGAGATGGAAAATAAAAATTACATATGTTGGATAAAAGAGAGAAACATGGAATGTCCATTATTTATTTATTCTGCGGTATTCAATTTTTAAAATGGTATCAAACAATCAGCTACTTTCTTGCCCATATTTCTTATGCTTAATAAATCATTGAGTTATGAACAGAATGCATTTAAATTCATCGAATTTTGTTGCTTTATTAATGAACTAAGCCAAAACATGACCTAGTCAAACTATATTAAAATATTAAAGTATCAAAGGATTAAAGTATTATTAATACTTTCAAAATAGACAAATTTTCCCTTTAGAAATTTATTACTGCAATCTATCTAATATTATTGGTTCTGTAATAGATGCTAAATTTTTTAATCAAGATTAATTCTTGAGTATTCCAGTCAGCCACCAATGATTTAAAAATTAACGAAATTGATTTTCTCAAGAAAACTGCTTCGCGACGTTCCTCGATTTTCTCTTTTAGCCTTGAAAAAAAAGCAATCGTCGGATTAATGCGAAAATATTAACGAGCAGTAAATAGTCTAGTAACGATTCGTAGCAATTCCTAATTCCTGGTAGGCATAACGGAGAACCGCAAGGTCTCGTTATTTGTTTGCCTCGGTGAGTCAGACGCACAGGATATCAGCGATTAAATGCAAGCAACTTTATAACAATACTGAGAATATTTCCCGATCGGCGACAATTACAATAAACCGGAAACGACAGCTCTTCGACGAGCAAACAACGGATTAGCAACGATTCGACATTCATCGATTAGAGGAAAAAATGTGGAAGCGATTTACGTAATCGCATTACGAGATACCAATGGTTCAAGCGTAAAAGGGGAATTATTACTATTACGGATCTGTTTTCTTCGAAACTAACAAAGCAATATATCTCTTTGAATCTTCTCACGACGCAATCTTCTGCGATGCATCGGCAGTCAATAACCTCGACCAGAGAGAGTAATGAGCAAACTGCGCATTTCTATGCAAATTCGTGTTTTTGTAAGCATGGTTAAAGAAGTGGAAGCTATTAGAATGATGCGTAGGAAAGTTCGAAGGCTTGGAATGTCGGATCTATCGAATTCGAAGATTTGAAAATTCGTCAGGATTGAAAATTCGTCAGGATTGAAAATTTGAAGGCTTAGAAATTCTTTCCATTCGAAATTTGAAGGTTTAGAAGTTCTGCTCATCCATAATCGAAAACTTCAAAATTCACGAACATGGAAATTGGAGACTTTGGAAATTATACGGGTTCAAAATTTCAAGGCTTTTAAATGTTCATCTTCGTCAAGATTCGAAGATCCAAAAATTCCTACGCTTGAAAATTGAAAAACATTTCAAGCATTTGAAGATTTGCAAGCTTGAAGATTGGAAGGTTTGGAAATTTAAGAGCTGGAAAATTTGAGACCTTAAAAATTCTCCTTATCAATATTCAATGTTTTGAATATTCACAAACTAGTTCTAATTTCTAGCTTCACTAGAAATTGAAGACTTCGAAAATTCGACGTATTGAAAATTTTAAACCCTCAAAATTTCTCCACGCAAATATTCGCAGATTAAAGATTCGTAAGCTTGGAAATTAGAAACTTTAAACAATTATGGACCTGAAGATTCGAAGGCTGCCTGAAAGTTTAAGGAATTGAAACTTCGTAGCCGTAGAATTTGGAAATCGCGGAAGATCGATAATAACGTTACGATGAAATGAGAAGCGAGAAACGTGGAAGGGGAAATGAGACACGCGTCAGTAGTAACAGCCAGCCATCGTCAGACATTTGCTCACCGCGCGTTCACCGATAAGTATACTTGCTTCTCGAACGACGTGCGCGGTAAATCGCAATTTCACCGATTGCATCACAACAATTGCCCGATCTTCTGCCAATGGCCGATCGTTTCCACTCGATAATCCGAAATATCCTCTTCCTTTCATTTTTTTGCTTCTCGCAAGAAATTAAAGAGGATAAAAAATACACGTTGTTTCACCGATGTCACGAGGACTTTGGAATCGATACACGCTTCTGGTCAAACTGAATGAAAATTGCTACTAGTATGTACAATATTAATTATTGAATCGCAACATGAAAATCGTCCCACATTAGATGTATTTTTAAAACCATTCAAAGTTAAAGTTTAACCAATTGTGCATGTGGCTTTTTCATCGATGATTTCTCATCTTTTTTAATAGCTGAAGGTTATTGGAAAAGATAGAGCTTTGTAGAATTCTTTGGAATCAAAAAATATCATAGGAGAAGAGAATGAGTTTATGTTACAACCGAATAAATAATAAAATTGCCACTAACACCTGTAATATGAATTGAAAATAATATTAGTTAGAGAAATAGTGGAGAATATGGATACAATTAGGAAGCAGTCTCAAAATTTTGGCAACTACACTAAAAATAAAAGAAGTATCCTAAGAAAACAGGACGAGTTTATGTTACAAGCTAATAAATAATAAAATTGCCACTAACAATTCAAAACAATATTAATTAGAGAAATAGTAGAGAATGTAGATACAATTTGGGAAGCAGTTCCACAATTTTGGCAACTACACTAAAAATAAAAGAAGTATCCTAGGAAAACAGAACGAGTTTAGCTTACAAGCTACTAAATAATAAAATTGCCACTAACAATTCAAAACAATATTAATTAGAGAAATAGTAGAGAATGTAGATACAATTTGGGAAGCAGTCCCAAAATTTTGGCAACTACATTAAAAATAAAAGAAGTATCCTAGGAAAACAGAACGAGTTTACGTTACAAGCTAATAAATAATAAAAATTGCCACTAACAATTAAAACCAATATTAGTTAAAGGAATAGTGGAGAATATAGATACAATTCGGGAAGCAGTTCCAAAATTTTGGCAACTACATTAAAAATAAAATAAGTATCCTAGGAAAACAGAACGAGTTTACGTTACAAGTTAATAAATAATAAAATTGCCACTAACAGTTTAAAACAATATTAATTAGAGAAATAGTAGAGAATATAGATACAATTCGAGAAGCAGTTCCAAAATTTTAGCAGCTACACTAAAAATAAAAGAAGTATCCTAGGAAAACAGAACGAGTTTACGTTACAAGCTACTAAATAATAAAATTGCCACTAACAATTCAAAACAATATTAATTAGAGAAATAGTAGAGAATGTAGATACAATTTGGGAAGCAGTTCCACAATTTTGGCAACTACACTAAAAATAAAAGACGTATCCTAAGAAAACAGGACGAGTTTACGTTACAAGTTAATAAATAATAAAAATTGCCACTAACAATTAAAACCAATATTAGTTAAAGGAATAGTAGAGAATATAGATACAATTCGAGAAGCAGTTCCAAAATTTTAGCAACTACACTAAAAATAAAAGAAGTATCCTAGGAAAACAGAACGAGTTTAGCTTACAAGCTACTAAATAATAAAATTGCCACTAACAATTCAAAACAATATTAATTAGAGAAATAGTAGAGAATGTAGATACAATTTGGGAAGCAGTCCCAAAATTTTGGCAACTACATTAAAAATAAAAGAAGTATCCTAGGAAAACAGAACGAGTTTACGTTACAAGCTAATAAATAATAAAAATTGCCACTAACAATTAAAACCAATATTAGTTAAAGGAATAGTGGAGAATATAGATACAATTCGGGAAGCAGTTCCAAAATTTTGGCAACTACATTAAAAATAAAATAAGTATCCTAGGAAAACAGAACGAGTTTACGTTACAAGTTAATAAATAATAAAATTGCCACTAACAGTTTAAAACAATATTAATTAGAGAAATAGTAGAGAATATAGATACAATTCGAGAAGCAGTTCCAAAATTTTAGCAGCTACACTAAAAATAAAAGAAGTATCCTAGGAAAACAGAACGAGTTTACGTTACAAGCTACTAAATAATAAAATTGCCACTAACAATTCAAAACAATATTAATTAGAGAAATAGTAGAGAATGTAGATACAATTTGGGAAGCAGTTCCACAATTTTGGCAACTACACTAAAAATAAAAGACGTATCCTAAGAAAACAGGACGAGTTTACGTTACAAGTTAATAAATAATAAAAATTGCCACTAACAATTAAAACCAATATTAGTTAAAGGAATAGTAGAGAATATAGATACAATTCGAGAAGCAGTTCCAAAATTTTAGCAACTACACTAAAAATAAAAGAAGTATCCTAGGAAAACAGAACGAGTTTAGCTTACAAGCTACTAAATAATAAAATTGCCACTAACAATTCAAAACAATATTAATTAGAGAAATAGTAGAGAATGTAGATACAATTTGGGAAGCAGTCCCAAAATTTTGGCAACTACATTAAAAATAAAAGAAGTATCCTAGGAAAACAGAACGAGTTTACGTTACAAGCTAATAAATAATAAAAATTGCCACTAACAATTAAAACCAATATTAGTTAAAGGAATAGTGGAGAATATAGATACAATTCGGGAAGCAGTTCCAAAATTTTGGCAACTACATTAAAAATAAAATAAGTATCCTAGGAAAACAGAACGAGTTTACGTTACAAGTTAATAAATAATAAAATTGCCACTAACAGTTTAAAACAATATTAATTAGAGAAATAGTAGAGAATGTAGATACAATTTGGGAAGCAGTCCCAAAATTTTGGCAGCTACACTAAAAATAAAATAAGTATCCTAGGAAAACAGAACGAGTTTACGTTACAAGTTAATAAATAATAAAATTGCCACTAACAGTTTAAAACAATATTAATTAGAGAAATAGTAGAGAATGTGGATACAGTTCGGGAAACAGTTCCAAAATTTTGGCAATTTCTCGTTTCATCCAACGAGACGAGGCAATAAAAACTATATCCCTATCCTTTATTCGTCGATTGCTAATATTGACGTTCGATCTGTTTTATCACTTAGGCGTTTGTTTCTCTTCGCTGTCTCATCTCGTTAGCCTAGGTATAGTAAAGGAGAGAGGAAAGTGCAGTAGAACAATGGTTCCCAAATGTTTCGATCCCGCGATTCACTTTTAAAGGCGGCATAATTTTGTATATTAAACATTTTTGACAATTTTCAATTTCCTTAAAATTCTCTAATCTCCTGACGAACATGTTGATTACTTTGACGTTCTGATGTTGGACGCGGACCATAATTTGGGAACCATCGCAGTGGAATGTAGAAAGCATAGAATAGAAACCTGGATGATAATATCGGTAATAATCCCGACGATGTGGAACGATCAATGGACGATCTGTATAGCTTGACTCACGAGAGTGGGTCCTATCGGGTTTCATGTAGCTTCTGATGTTCACCCCGATGCTTTGTTGAACATCCCTGGCGTATACGCCGAGATCCGGTGTCATTAGTGAGAGATCCGCGGCTCTGGGCTCGAAAACGTCCAAAATTCCCAGCTGCAAACGAAATTAACGAAGTCTCAATCGAAAACTAATAAAAATACAGCGACTCCATAATTGAATGAATACTTCGCATTCTTTATAAGAATTCTAATGGTAAATAGAATTCTTTTTGCAATGGATAAGCTTCTGTTCATTAGTTTTCTTTTTTTAGTTGAAAAGCACACTTTTATGGACAATTAACCCTTTCGTTATCACAATTGAAATCAGTCCAATAAATGTTCAATAATGAATTAAAGGCGTACTTTTTCTCTGTAATGGAATATAATATAATATGATTTAATTTAGGCGACGATGTCACGCAATAATTAATCGTACGGAATATTTATATACTATTATTATTATAGTATATTAATATTTCTATACTAAACTAAACTAGGGGCACAATATTTATATACGCTATTTACGTTCATTAAATATTCGACGAAAGCTGCCTATCTTTATGCTTTTACTTTAAGTTTTAATGTGCCCTAGCGAAAGTGTTAACTAAACAAAAGAATATCTTAGTCTAATAGCAGGCTTTCAACATCCGATAAACGAGGTTTTAAACCTAATTCAGAAGAAAATATCATCTGTAAAAAAAAGTTAAGTTAAATCAGACTAAATTAACTCTTTACGGTCGTAATATTTTTGCCACAAGTTTCACGCTTATTAAAATAATTGTCTTCGAAGTTTTAAGCTGAATTAATTACAATTTAAAATGCTTATAAATTACACTTAAGTGGATTTATTTATTTATACAGTTACTAAAACAGCACGACAATATTGATATAACTGCTTTCTTCGATTGCAAATAGTTAAAAACAACGAAGCAACAAACGCGTACGTTAAAGCAACTCGATCGCAATAATGAAATACGAGACACGAGGCGCAAGATTGAAGTTAAGAACGACTTCTTGAAAGCCGTTTAAATTGGCGATACAACGAAGGGAATCGTAAAACTCGGCGAGTAGAGGATTCTACCTGGCCGTAGAATTAGATCCATTAAACAATTCGCATTTTTCCCTGGACCGTTTCGAATTGTCGTCAATTACGTACCGCGAGGGAAGCCACGTGTTCCGATAGCTGTTCGCGGAAGGCAACCGTGACGAGAAACGGAAAGTGCACTCAAGATCTCGACTAACGCGATTAAGTAATTAGCTGCTTAATGCCCGAGACTAATAGCAAAATATCGAGCGGCGAACTAGCAGCGGGAAGCGCACAATTTCCACAAATTTCGCGAACTTTGTTCCCGTCGGCCCCGCCGCAAATTCACTCGACGCGTACAGCGGCTGAAAGTAAAACTCGGACGCTTTACTGTTTCGCGTTGTGAGAAACGACTAATTAGCGTTTCAATTTCCAAACATTTGGCTTCGCAAGCGTTTACATTTCTAAGCCTTCGAATTCCGAAGCTTTTTGGACTTCCAAGCATTTGGATTTTTAAGCTTTTCGATTCCCAAGCTTTTGAATTCCGAAACGCTTGAGATTCCAAACTTTTGTATTTCTATGCGTATGGATTTCCAAGCTGTTCCATTTTTAAGCGTTTGAATTCCCAAGCTTTTATATTTTTAAGCGTCTGGATTTCCAAGCTTTTCTATTTCTAAGCGATTTAATTGCCAAGCTTTTTTATTTCTAAGCGTTTGCATTCCCAAGCTTTTGTATTTCTAAGCATTTGGATTTCCAAACTTTTGAGTTCCTAAGCATCTGGATTTCCACGCTTTTGTATTTCTAAACATTTAAATTTCCAAGCTTTTCTATTTCTAAGTGATTTAATTGCCAAGCTTTTCTATTTCTAAGCGTTTGCATTCCCAAGCTTTTGTATTTCTAAGCATTTGGATTTCCAAACTTTTGAGTTTCTAAGCATCTGGATTTCCACGCTTTTGTATTTCTAAACATTTAAATTTCCAAGCTTTTCTATTTCTAAGCGATTTAATTGCCAAGCTTTTTTATTTCTAAGCGTTTGCATTCCCAAGCTTTTGTATTTCTAAGCATTTGGATTTCCAAGCTTTTCTATTTCTAAGAGTTTGCATTCCCAAGTTTTTGTAGTTCTAAGCGTTTGCATTCCCAAGCTTTTGTATTTCTATGCGTTTGCATTCCCAAACTTTTGTGTTTCTAAGCATTTGGATTTCCACGTTTTTGTATTTCTAAACAGTTGGATTTCCACGCTTCTCTATTTCTAAGCAATTTAATTGCCAAGCTTTTCTATTTCTAAGCGTTTGCATTCCCAAGCTTTTGTATTTCTAAGCATTTGGATTTCCAAGCTTTTCTATTTCTAAGAGTTTGCATTCCCAAGTTTTTGTAGTTCTAAGCGTTTGCATTCCCAAGCTTTTGTATTTCTATGCGTTTGCATTCCCAAACTTTTGTGTTTCTAAGCAGTTGGATTTCCACGTTTTTGTGTTTCTAAGCATTTGGATTTCCACGCTTCTCTATTTCTAAACGTTTGGAAGTCCAAAGTTTTGATATCGAAGCGTTTGCATTCCCAAGCTTTTGAATTCCAAAACATTAAAGTTTTCAGGCTTTTACATTATCAAGCTTTTGTATTTCTAAGCATTTGAATTTCCAAGCTTTTCTATTTCTAAGCGATTTAACTTCCAAGCTTTTCTATTTCTAAGCGTTTGCATTCCCAAGCTTTTCTATTTCTAAGCGTTTAAAATTCCAAGCTTTTATATTTCTAAGCATTTGAATTTTCACGCTTTTGAATTTCTAAGCGTTTTCATTCCCAAGCTTTTGTATTTCTAAGCGTTTGGATTTCCAAGCTTTTGTATTTCTAAGCATTTGAATTCCCAAGCTTTTGTATTTCTAAGCGTTTGGATTTCTAACCTTTTCTATTTTTAAGCGTTTGGATTTCCAAGCTTTTCTATTTCTAAGCATTTAAATTTCCAAGCTTTTCTATTTCTAAGCGTTTGGATTTCCAAGCTTTTCTATTTCTAAGCATTTAAATTTCCAAGCTTTTCTATTTCTAAGCGTTTGGATTTCCAAGCTTTTCTATTTCTAAGCATTTAAATTTCCAAGCTTTTCTATTTCTAAGCGTTTGGATTTCCAAGCTTTTCTATTTCTAAGCATTTAAATTTCCAAGCTTTTCTATTTCTAAGCGTTTGCATTCCCAAGCTTTTCTATTTCAAAGCGTTTGCATTCCCAAGCTTTTGAATTTCTAAGCATTTGGATTTCCAAGCTTTTCTATTTCTAAGCGTTTGCATTCCCAAGCTTTTCTATTTCTAAGCATTTGAATTTCGAAGCTTTTCTATTTGTAAGCGTTTGCATTCCCAAGCTTTTCTATTTCTAAGCGATTCAATTTCCAAGCTTTTGAATTTCTAAGCGTTTGCATTCCCAAGCTTTTCTATTTCCAAGCGTTCGAATTTCCAAACCTTCGAATTTCCAAGCGTTTGGATTCCTAAGCTTTCCAATTCCCAAGCATTCCAAACTTTTCAATGTCAAGCTTTCGTATTAACGTCGAGGCATAAGTGTCCGAGTTGTTGGAATCACGAGTTACGCAAAGAAGAAGAAGAAAGAAAAAGAATAAAAAAAAGTGGGTAAACGGTGTTTCTGTTCTGCAAGCGGAAGTTCGTACCCTCTGTAGGAAGGACGTCAAGGTGACGAAACCGCGTAACATAAAGGACGGAATGGTGGCCCTGACCCAAGTGGCTTGTAACTGCTTCCGTAACAGCCTCAACGATTTCCCGCCGAGATCTCTGGCCAGTTTATAGGTATCCCTTCGGTCTGTGGCCATCATCAGAAGAATATTGTACCTAGGATCCTAAAACCACGGATAACAAAGCGTTAAGTATCCCGTTAAATCCATTAACTACAAAAACGTTTCACCACACCGTTATATCTTTACATTGAAACACTGCTTAATTAGATTTAATCCTGATAAATTCTCCATTGTTCAATAGCACCTTACGCGACTACAATTACATTCTATAGTGACAAATTTAATATAGTCGAATCTAAGTAAACCCAATGTAAAAATACAGTGGTGTGCGAATACTTTTTGTAGCCGCTATATGTACTATAAATTAACCCTTCGAAGACGGCTAAGGTTTTCTATTCCGTTCGTGCAACTAGAAGAGATTTTTGCGTTTCAACAAATTTACAATTCAGTTCGCTATTCGTAGAATACGACGACTAACAACGTATCGTATAATCGTTGTTAAATAATTCTGCCTGTTAATGAAAGGGACTGGAATAGAGGAATGAACGATGGTGCGCGGTGTACGAGTGGTAAATATCTACGTAGGTAAAAGGTCCGTACGTCCCGGAGTCGGCGGATGGCGATGCGGTTGCGCGTTTGTCGCCGAGTATAGTTTTTAGAATTATACGACTACTAATAAGTCGGGCAAGTACTGCAAGTCGAGCGTAAGGTATAGTTTGTACGTATATGCGTATGAAAACGGTGCCCATTGTAATTCTTTTTTTGGAAATCGATAAACATCGATAGTTCTATCTGTTCCGAATAATTATAATTATTAATAGTTTTATACTAGTCATGAAAAGAAACCAGACACCGTCTTTGAAAGGGTTAAATAAAGTACAATATTGTACGAAAAGCTTAGGTCGTTAAGGGGATAAAAGGAATTAGTTTTGGCGAATCTTTCATGGAACAGTGGTTCTTACATCAAGAGGAAACTCAAGGGCGACCGCGTGCAACGATGGGAAATATGCAAAAGGTAGAACGGCGAAGTATCTGGAGGCCGTGACGGAGGAGACGTCACAGCCGTTCACCAAGAACGATATCTCCGTCGAGTCTCTCACAGAAGCCTCGTTTAGAGTCGTTGAATAGGGCTTCCAAATACCCAAGTCCTGCATCCAGATACCTTCATCTGAAATCCAATACATAACACGCTAATAGAAGAAAATAGAAATTATAAAATGGAAAAGGAATCGGATTAAAAATTCTGCACGGTTATCGGAGTACAATAGTCCGACGAATGTTTATATAAAATACAATATATTCATTTGTACTTATATTCTTTTACGAGATATTCATTTTATGCAACAATGACGTAACTCGGAAACGAAGATGTAGCAGAAAATGAGTTTAAAGGTTTGGAATTATTATATTTTGCTAGAATATCGTATTGAAATGATAAATTGGGATGTTGATAAGATGTTAAACGGAAACAATAGGTTTTTGATTGACTTTACATTGTTAGATCGCAGCACGAGTTTTGTTCTTTGAAGGTTTAATATAACAAGTATAAATGTAGTATAATACTACAAGTATAAATGCAAAAGAATTGTTAACATATTAGGACAAAAGTTTGATGTTACCGAAAGACACGAACGCGATGATAACAATTGCAAAATGAGACAAAATGCGTTAGGTGTACCAATAAGTAATCCACTATTTTGAAATGAGTTAACAAATTTGTTCGATCAAGAATTCGTATAGTCACCTATAATTTCATTCGAGATGACGTCAAACATTGCGTGTAAAATAAATGCTGACTTGAATTAAAAAGGTGGTTTATCCATTGGTACGCGTGATTAAAATTGTTATTGTAGTTTCGTTAAATTAGAATCAATTCCTGTATTTCAGATATTCGAGTAATACAAATTCGAATAATGCGATCTAGATTTCTGCAATCTATTATCTACACTAATCGAGATTTATCTGTATTGTATGTATGTATATCTTATCACTGTAAAAATCAATATCAGTTTATAAACATCCGCAATTCAGTAGTGCAAGCATAGAAAACGTACTCGTTGTTAATTGCGATGCAAATTATGAGGACCCAATATAAATTAACCCTTTCATTGTTAAGTTATCGTACCAAAACGTCGAAAAATATAAATTGTTAACTCATTGTCAGTGATGATACATAAGCCATGAAAATTATTCAGACTTTAAAAGACTAGATTCAAGACCATTTATGATCTCCTCATTCATAATAAAACAGCGTCAGACGTATAAATCCGTTAGAATCATTCGCAACTGCAACGCATTGTCACTTTAATTAACACTGAAAGGGTTAAAATATAATAAGACGCGTGTCACAGAATCCTGACATATTTGCATACGTCTCGTGCATTTGTTTCAATGCACGTATACAATCCATTATGAACACGAATTTCATTTTCAATAGCTTGAAACTACTATTAGTTTATTGTATTACACTACAGTCTAACAATTGTTATACTTAAAATACTAAAAATATATTTTACATGACGTAAACATCGAATAACCGAAGTCAACCAGGATCTTGTCCACGCGGACATTCTAATCTTCCAACGCGTAATATTTTTCTCACCAGCGGGTCAATCACCAGCGAACAAAAAATTCTAAAGGAAAAAAAAAAAGAAGAAAAAAAAGCCTCTTTCGTACCTGGATAACTGGAGAAGAATCCCCTGGGGCTTCTGACGTTACGTTTCCTCCGATTCATCGTGGCCACAGTGGTCAGCTGTTGCTCAGTCGACCCGGTTTCACCTGTGGCTACGCTCGTGACTGGCAAATCACTAGATCCCATCTCAATCGGGATAGACTGATTGTTCGCGGAGCCCGTTGAAACGGTATTCTCGTCCACGGGTGGTCGAAACGTCGATCCAGCAGACGTATCCGCCTCGATTGGGATCGTCGAACCCGCGGAAACTTCCGTGACGTTAACCGGTGAAGTCGTTGACGTTTGCGTGGATAACGTCGTGCTAATAGCTTTCATAATTGTCGTTGACTCGCTAGATCCACTCTCGGTGGACTCTGGATTCACATTTTCCACCGAAATGGAAGACGGCGGTACAGAGGTGGAAGTTGTAGTAGCTGTAATTGAACTTTGCGACGATTCAATACTCGTAGCTTCTTCAGCGCGTTCCGATTGAATCGGAGAAATCGTCGTACTTGATATTGATTCAGTAGTGATCGGAGAAGCTGTAGCACTCAATACTGATTCAGTTATCGGAGAAGTTGTAGCACTCGATGTTGATTCAGTAGAAATTGGAGCAGTGGTAGTACTTAATGTTGATTCAGTAGAAATTGGAGCAATGGTAGTACTTAATCTTGATTCAGTAGAAATTGGAGAAGTTGTAGTACTCAATGTTGATTCAGTAGAAATTGGAGCAATGGTAGTATTTAATCTTGATTCAGTAGAAATTGGAGAAGTTGTAGTACTCAATGTTGATTCAGTAGAAATTGGAGAAGTTGTAATACTCAATGTTGATTCAGTAGAAATTGGAGAAGTTGTAATACTCAATGTTGATTCAGTAGAAATTGGAGAAGTTGTAATACTCAATGTTGATTCAGTAGAAATTGGAGAAGTTGTAGTACTTAATGTTGACTCAGTAGAAATTGGAGAAGTTGTAGTACTCAATGTTGATTCAGTAGAAATTGGAGCAATGGTAGTACTTAATCTCGATTCAGTAGAAATTGGAGAAGTTGTAGTACTCAACACTGATTCAGTAGAAATTGTAGAAGTTGTGGTACTCAATGTTGATTGAGTAGTAAATGGAATATTTGTAGCACTTGATATCGACTCAACATTACCTGGAGAAGTCGTAGTAGTCAATACCGACCCACCAGTAATCGGAGTCGAAATTGACTCGCCAGTAATTGGAACGTCTGTAGTACTCGATATTGACTCAACAGCATCCGAAGCACTTGTAGCGCTCAATATCGATTCAGTATTAATCGAAGCATACGTGCTACTTAATATCGACTGAGTAGTGATTGGAGTACCTGTACTACTCGATCCCGATTGAGTACTTATACTTTCTTCGCTAGTTTCAGTTTGAACACCGGAAACCTCCGTAGCGGAAGCTTGAACAGGAACCATAGTAGCGATTTCCGATAATTCCTCGGTAATCGTCGCAGACGCCATAGTCGTACCAGCTATCGTGGTCTCACGCGACAAAGGGTTAATCGCGGATGAAGGCGAGCTGGTAGTAGTTTTAACAGCGTCCATTAAAATAGCGCTGGCAGGAGTAGATTGCGTTAGTCTATTTTGTTCGTCCGTACTGCTGAAAGTCATACCGAGCATTTCAACCAAAGTGGGCCTCATGCTCTGGGAATTTATCATAATTTGCTCGGTGGTGGTGGCTTCGCCGGGAATTGTCTTAGCTTCCGTGGCAGCATCGGTCGTTGTTTCGGGTGAAGAAGTAGTTTCGTCGCTTTCCTCGACGGGTACGGACAAATCGAATCCGTAGAATCGTAAAATGTCCTCGTATTCGGGTCTCAGTTTAGTGTTCTCCTGATTCAGCGTCAAACCTCCGAGGAATCCATCCGCATTGAGATACGTCTTGAAACACGGGGGAGATGATAATTATTCTGGACCCGCGTCACGGATCGTTGGCCGTTGGTTTGCGAAACGCGTTCGAAAAGAGCGATCGAGCGAGGGAGAAACCGGCTAGTTAAAATAAGTGAAATTGCGCGCTCGGCTTTCAAATGAACCGTTCGAGGCAAATTTTCCGTGTCCCTTTAGCGGATAATCGCCCTCGAACGCATTGCGCAACGGTGAACGATTTAACGACACCTAGACGCGCAGAGGTAATTAGCATCGTTTGCTGGTTAAACGATGCTAAAGAGGAGGGGGGAGATTTTATCAGCTGGACCAATCGGTAATTCACTTCTGCTGTTTGATTCGATATTTATTTTTAACGAGATTTCGGTGGTGGATACTTGATCTTAAATATAGTTGCTGTTATTTGGTAGAAACTATAAATTACGATTCGAGAGGAATTTGGAAATTTAATTTAAATATAGCGGGTTACTTATTGGTACACCTAATATATGTAGAATGCGGATTTTTATGGATATTCATATTTTTGTAAATTAAATTGAAGAAACGAGTTTTAAGTAAGAGATTGTCTCACGCTTTAATTATAATTTTCGCTGCATTTTATTAATGGTTTGTATATATTTGCATTCCGTGTATATTTTGCACTATTTCGCAAATTTAAGTTTCCCATAAATGCATAAATATCCGCCTTGAATTAAGTTGGATCACGGATAGACGTTAACCATTCTTATCGTAGATCTTTAACATATATCTTTGCTCTTTAACATATATCTTTGATTTTTAACATATATCTTTGATCTTTGTATAATATATCGTACATTGTAATCATCTAAGGAAAACAATTAAGATTATGTTGTTATACAATACAACATAGATCTAAAACATTACTTTTTACAAGAATATACCAATCCATGTAAGAGGAATAAATTCATTCAAGTAATAACAATTCATCAGACCCACAACTTCCGTTCTATAAGCAAAGATAGTTTAAATAACTGTGCAAACTTACTTATTATTTAGTTTATAGTATTTTTCAAAATAATAGCTGCTTCAAGAATCGAAGGATTAACTTCGACGCGATTACAACACCCTCTTTAACGATCTTAACCCTTTCTACTCGAAATGGCGACTTTCAATCAAAACTCCTTAGTGCAAAGGGTTAAATCTTTTAATACTATGGACATTATTGCGCGAATCACGCGTGGCAAAAGTTTATTTTGTCCAAGAGGGAAGTTTATGCTTGATTAACGATAGTCGCGAGAACTTACCCTCAGTCTACGATGGATATCGCGAAATCCAATCCTGGTGATGTCTCGATCACGTGGCAGGCCGAGAGCATCTGCGATCTGCTGTCTTCCTCTGCCCGCTGAACCCTCGTAGAGTGCGGCCAGGACGAAGCCAACCCCCGTCGGCGAGAATGCAACGTTCCCGTGTGCCGTGTACTGCTGCAGAATCCGCACGCCTAGGTCGTTAATAACGTCCGTGATGATGTCGACTGGCCGATGCGGAACCGGTTGATACCAGCCGTCGAATCCCACGTTGTCGTAGCCGTGGACAAGCACCGACGACACTGGAATATTTCCATTTCACCGTTCCCGCTTTATTCTAATCGTAAATTCACCCCCTTGCCTTCTATAATCGCCGGTGAAACTCGTGGAATAAATATCGCGCCTCAATCGAGCGCAAAAATACGATTGATGTACGGTTACTGACGAAAGTTAACACGTTTGCGGACCAGTAGTTTTATTGCTAGCTTTACCCAATGGCCCAGCTACGTTTTTGGTGAACGAATACGAAAAAGGTTTTGGATAAATTTCAAAGGCACGTTTTAAAATTAAATACCAATTGAATTTTGGGGTTATTCGTTATATATTCTTGCTAGCTAATATATTTTTGAAGTATGATATTTTGGAAAAACACTGCGTAATGTAAAAGTGTATTGTGAAACCATTGTCAGAGGTTTCATCGCTATCACTGTCATCCTCCTCGCTTCTTTCACTTTCAATATCATCCTCACAATGATCGATATCCGCACTTTCACTTGGAATATCTGATAAATTGTCGGCAAATATATCTAAAATTTTATCATGTTCTTTATCGTTCTCCATGATTATTGAACGCTATAAAATATCAACGTGATATAAAAATCAAGTTAGTTTTATTACCAAGAACAAGAGACTAATCACTTTTAACCCTTTGCGGACGAGCGTCGACAAATAGTCGCCTAATCATTTTTTGGCTTCCCGAATCCACGTCGACTATTAAAGCACAAAACTTAATGCAATGAATACTTAACGTAATAATAAACATTTGAAATCGTTGGAAATAATATGGTTTCGAACTCATAAGCGTGAAAACTCAAAGTCGTGGAATTCAAAGCTAAAGTACTCTCACAAGTGTCATTACTTCTCGTCCGCAAAGGGTTAATTCCATATGGAACTTACAATATCATCGAATGCGTTTTTCGTTACATTGTTCCACTCTTAATGACAACGATGAAAATTCGAGAATTCTCGTGATTGGCAACGAGCTCTAGAATAAAAAACGCGAGAGAATTCTCGCGATCCGTCCGCAATGCGTTAAGGAACAAAGTAGTCACTTAGGAATTTTTGTGTATCCTTTCGCTTCTAAGATTCATAGCTTAGAATTTACAATCGATGAACAATAAGCGCTTCTAATTTTAATTCAAATCCATGTGTTTCAAAAGCGAACGACGACATAAAGCTTCGCAAATACGTACCGTGTTTCTTAACTTTTATCGATAAGCGTATATTTGATGTAATAAACTTTATACACAAGACTGACGAGTATCGAGTATAAATTACGTATAACGTTTCAATGTTTTTGCACGTGATACGGAGTTACAGTGCTGGGAAGTTAATGATACTATGCATGGTCTCTGAAAAATTTGTAAGGCTAAGAGTTAAATAGATAACTAATAGGTGACTTTTGCAAACATAATTTCTATTGCGATATTAACCCTATAAAATAAACAATCGGTATTTTTACGACTGATAAAGTTTATGGGGAATCATTGTAACGAGATTTATTATACAAATTTTTAATGTGGACGAATGTTTAAAGGTACAATATAATTTTAGGTAGAAAAGAATATTTGGAAAATATAGATTAAATCCACAAGTTGTGCACTGCAATATAATTGGCTTAAGCTCGAGTTAGGTTCACATTATATTAAATTTGGAAAATATACGCTAAATTCATACGTATGCTGGAATAAAATCGGTTTAGTTTTGAGTTAAATTCAGAAAATATAGACTAAATCTACACGTAAGTTGCAATAGGATTCAATTGAATTCGGATTAGGTTCGGGATAAGTTAAATTTGAAAAATATAGACTGAATTCATACGTTGCATGCTGCAATAGAATCCATTTAGACTAGGATTAAACTCACATTAGATTAAATGTCGAAAACATAAACTGAATCCATACGTAAAATACAATTGAATCGAATTAAATTCCAGTCTTTTGAGTTAAGTTCAATTTCAAAACTATAGATTAAATCCACGCCTAAAATGCCATAGATTCAAATTACGTTCTAATTACGTTCGAGTTAAATAAGTTTGCTAAATATACATTAAATCCATACAGTAAGATATACCAAAATCGAATTAGCTTCCGATTACCTTGCAATTAACCCTTTGGATTATAACAACGAGCTACACTCGTGTTTTAGCCTATGTACCACGTACAATTAAAACATGCCGCATTTCGTAATAAATTTGAATTTACTTTATTTCAATTCGTAAGATCGCGAGATTGAGGATTACTACGTAAGAATTGCGTATAATAACATTTCAGTGTTTTGCAATTCGACGTAGTGTTATAGTAACAAGTAGTCAATATTTCGGTGGACACGCTTTGAAAAATTCGTAAGCCAAAGGATTAAGATTAATAATTAAATTTGAAGACTGCAGACTAAATCTCATGCACTGCACGCTGCAATAAAGTCCCATATAATATACGGGATATATTTTATTTTATTTTATTATTGGGCAAAAGTCCATTAAGTATAAGAGAAAAATAATATACATTAGCGTTGTCACAAAATCAACTACGTAGAACATGTATATTAAACGCTTCTTATACCCATCATTTACAATCAAATTAAATTAAGTGAATCAAGTAGATTAATAACTGATCGATTCTTTATCGATAAGTTCATCTCAAGTTTGCGTTAGATTAACCCTTTGCGGACGAGCGTCGACAAATAGCCGCGGAAACTTTTTCGATTCTAATATTATAAATGTCGGTTTTCAAAGCAGCAAATTTGGATTAGTGACACTAATACAAACACTTTCGATAATAATTCAGCGAAAATTCGTCTAACGTTATTAAATACGTCCGTGATGGATTTGTAATTGAGTGGAAATTTGTTACGTATTATTTTTTCTCGTCCGCAAAGGGTTAAATTAACAAAATATAATCGAACGTCAAAACGCTACGTCCGCTGCGACAGATTTGAATCAGCTTCGAATCGAGTTACGTTTGAATAGCCGTGGACTAAATATACGCATACGTACGTTGCAGCAGGATCAACCAGGACACCCGCGCGCCCATTTTAATCGGGACTGGTTGCTGGATCACTGGCGAACGAGGAACACACCACCGATCGACTGGCGACAAGCATGGACAACGGCGTTGCTCTAGCGAATTCTCTCTCGATTGACGAAAGGAAACGCGACGGTGGAGGCGCGGAAGCAGCCAGCAGAAGCAGCCAGCAGCAGCAGCAGCAGCAGCAACTCTATTAGGATTAGTCTTAGTCGTCCGCTCTCTACGTCGGAACTGGCTCGCGGATGGTACACGCCGCCCGCTCGAGCCTCTGCCGGCCACTCGGCGATTTTTTAAACGGCAAGGTCGTCAGGTAGATAAACCCGTGTCTATGTACGCCGTCATATCGCGCGCTCGCCCTTCCCTTTCCATCTCGCGCAACCTGCAAACCGCGGGGTTCCAGCTTCCCCAGAAGAACACGACCGAGGCGTGTAGCATTAGAAAGAGGAGAAGGCGGATTTATTCGTAGACCAACGGATTCGTTATTCGAGGGAGTTAGGTTAATATTGAGAAGGTTTAGATGCGAATTTGTGGACAGTTTATTTGGACAATTGCCTAGCATTCATTTCTGCAGGAAAGTTCGTGATATTGAAAAGATTTATTAGGAGGACTCGTGGAGAATTTATTCGTAAACTTGTGGTGAATTAGTTGCTGAAAGGAGATTTTTGAGGTTCAGAAAGTTTAGAAGCGAATATAAGGAGAATTTATTAGGATTATGATGAATTCGTTGGTGCTGGAGATTTTTTGACGTTGCAAAGGTTTGGAAATATATTTGGGTGTGATTTAATCATAAAATTGTGAGGAATTCATTAGCGGCGGGATTTTTTTATTTCTTTTTTATTGGAAAGGTTTCGAAATTAATTCCGGAAGAATTTATTCATAAAGTCGTGGCGAATTAATTGCTAAATAGAATTTGTTCATGGTGGAAAGGTTTCGAAGTTCATTCGGGAAGAAGTTATTCATAAAGTCACGACGAATTCATTAGTGATGAATTTAAGACAATTCCGACCACGTACGTTAGTTACTAATATGTTTTATTGTGTGTGCAGGTACTTCGGGTCTTCTACTTGTATAAATACAGACGGTGTTAATAAAAAGGCTGGGTTCCATTGGCAAACAAATGGTGGACAATTCTAAACGATGGCCAAGTGTCTTGGAGCTCGGGAATATAAACGGGATAAAATAGTAGAAGAGAGATTAACTTTTTGGATACTTTTTGGATAACCATCCCGTTTCATAATTCGAGGAGGAATTAAAACGATGATTAATTAACAACATTCTCTGCGGTTTCTGCTGAATTATTGTTGGAGCTGCAGTCAGTATCTTTTAATCCAGAACATCGTCGACAAAAAGAGAAAAAGAAGAACGTGAAGAATTAGTTTAATGCACGATGTTTTACATGGTACAAGTTTTAGTTGAAAAATGTATTGTAAAAGATTTTAGAAGAATTAGCTTGTAGAAACATTGTAATACTTAAAGTGTTCTTTCATTAATTATATTTCACCACACTTCATTATAAAATAATAAGTTCCTAACTAAATTGTGACAATTATTAGTTTGTAAGAATAATGCAACATTTTTGTAATTTGTACTATATCGTAAAGTTTAAATAAATGCGTTATTAGAGGTAATTACTTGTTTAAACGTTAATTGACCTGTCCAATGATCCTAGAATGACCAATCCAAATCCTTTAAAGAGAAGTATCGTGGAGGAACTTTAATAAAAAACAGTTCCGATGCGAGAAACTCTAAAAAAACAGCCCCACGCCCCTTTAAATTAATCGTAAGTCCGGAAGTTGAAAATTATGGATTCAGAGGATTCTCAATTTAGCCGAAATCATTGCTAAAGTTCGAGAATCTTAGTAATTCCAGGAATTTGACGTCACTTCCAAGAATCGTCGAAATTCTTGGAAATTACGTCATTCTGCCAACCCTTCGAACACCTCCTCGCAACTCATATTCGCCTAATACAAAGTCACCGAATTGGCCGAAAATTGTTGGCACAATCCCATAAGCCTCAGTTGTTCCTGGAAAATGACGTCACTTCTTGGAATCGCCGAAATTCTTGGAAATGACGTCATATTGCCAACCCTTAGAATACCTCCTAGCAACTCATATTCGCCTAATACAAAGTCGCCAAATCGACCAAACGTTTGCTCGAAAAACCGAGAAACTCGACAGTTCCAGGAAAATGACGTCATTTCTGGGAATCGTCAAAATTCTTGGAAATGACGTCATTTTGCCAACCCTTCGAATACCTCCTCGCATCTCATATTCGCCTAATACAAAGTCGCCAAATCGGCCGAACGTTATCTCGAAAACACCAGAAAGTCGACAGTTCCTGGAAAATGACGTCACTTCTTGGAAACGCCGAAATTCTTGGAAATGACGTCACAGCTCCATACCCTCGTCGACCTCCTTGCAACTCATATTCACCTGATACAAGGATCCGAAAATTTTCGGAAAAATTTGCCGACTTTGTATTAGGCGAATATGATGTGCGAGGAGGTATTCGAAGGATTGGCAATATGACGTCATTTCCAAGAATTTCGGCGATTCCCAGAAGTGACGTCATTTTCCAGGAACTGCCGAGTTTCTCTTGCTCTCGAAGAAAATTTCGGCCGATTTGGCGATTTTGTATTAGGCGAATATGAGTTGCGAGGAGGTATGCTAAACGTTTGCTCGATGACGTCATTTCCAAGAATTTCGGTGATTCCGAGAAGTGACGTCATTTTCCAGGAACTACTGAGTTTCACAAGCTTTCGGATAAACGTTCGGCCGATTTGGCGACTTTGTATTAGGCGAATATAAGTTGCGAGGAGGTATCCGAAGGGTTGCCAAAATGACGTCATTTCCAAGAATTTCGACTCTTCCGAGAAATGACGTCATTTTCCAGGAACTGTAGACCTTCTCATGCTCTCGAAGAAAATTCCGGCCGATTTGGCGATTTTGTATTAGGCGAATATGAGTTGCGAGGAGGTATCCTAAACATTTGCTCGATGACGTCATTTCCAAGAATTTCAGCGATTCCAAGGAGTGACGTCATTTTCCAAGAACTACTGAGGCTTGTGGGATTTTGCCAAAAATTTTCGGCCTATTTGGAGACTTTGTATTAGGCGAATATGAGTTGCGAGGAGGTATCCTAAACGTTTGCTCTATGACGTCATTTCCAAGAATTTCAACGATTCGAAGGAATGACGTCATTTTCCAGGAACTGCCGGGACTTATGGGATTTTGTCAAAAGTTTTCATCCAATTCAGTGACTTTGTATTAGGCGAATATGAGTTGCAAGGAGGTATCCTAAACATTTGCTCGATGACGTCATTTCCAAGAATTTCAGCGATTCCAAGGAATGACGTCATTTTCCAGGAACTGCCGGAACTTATGGGATCTTGCCATAAATTTCGGCCAATTTGGAGACTTTGTATTAGGCGAATATGAGTTGCGAGGAGGTATCCTAAACATTTGCTCGATGACGTCATTTCCCAGAATTTCAGCGATTCGAAGGAGTGACGTCATTTTCCAGGAACTACTAAAGCTTATGGGATTTTGCCAACTATTTTCGGCCAATTCAGTGACTTTGTATTAGGCGAATATGAGTTGCGAGGAGGTATCCGGAACATTAGTTCGATGACGTCATTTCCGAGAATTTTGGCGATTCTTGGAAGTGACGTCAAATTCGAGGAATTATTGAAATCTTTGAACTTCGGCAGGGATTCTATGATAATGTTTGTGCTTCTGCAAATTCTTATATTCTATTTTAATTTAGCGGGGTGTTGGACTGTTTTTTTTAGAGTTTCTCGCTTCGGAACTTTTTTTATTATACTATTTCTTATTATACTATCTATTATAGTTCTCTCCACGATACTTCTCTTTAAAGGATTTGGATTGGTCATTCTGGGATCGCTGGACAGGTCAGTAAATGTTTAAACAAGTAATTATCTTTAACTACGCATTTATTTAATCTTTCTGACGAAGTACAAGTTACAAAAATGTTGTAATATTCTTACGAACTAATAATTGTTACGATTTAACTTAGAACCTACTAACTTCTAACGAAATACAATGTAATATAATTAATGAAGGAATACTTAAAGTTTTACAGACGCTTTATATGCTAATTCTTATAAATCCATTTACAATACATCTTATAACTAAAACTTGTATCATGTAAAACATCGTGCATTAAATTATTTCTCCACGTTCTTCTTTTTTCTCTTTGTTGACGATGTTCTGGATTAAAAGATGCTGACCATAGCTCCAACAATAATTCAGCAGAAAACCGTAGAGAATATTGTTAATTAATCCTCGTTTTAATTCCTCCTTGAATTATGAAACGGGATAGTTATCCAAAAAGTATCCAAAAAGTTGATCTCTCTTCCACTACTTTATCCCGTTTATAGTCCTGAGCTCCAAGACACCTGGCCATCGTTTAGAATTGTCCACCATTTGTCCGCCAATGGAACCCAGCCTTTTTATTAACACCGTCTGTATTTATACAAGTAGAAGACCCAAAGTACCTGCACACACAATAAAACATATTAGTAAATAACGTACGTGGTTGGAATTGTCTTAAATTCATCACTAATGAATTCGTCGCGACTTTATGAATAACTTCTTCCTGAATTAACTTCGAAATCTTTCCAACATTAAAAAATTCTATTCAGTAGTTAATTCGCCACGACTTTATGAATAAATTCTTCCCGAATTAATTTCGAAACCTTTCCAATAAAAAGAAGTCAAAAAATCCCGCCGCTAATGAATTCCTCACAATTTTATAATTAAATCACCCCCAAATATATTTCCAAACCTTTGTAACGTCAAAAAATCTCCAGCACCAACGAATTCATCATAATCCTAATAAATTCTCCTTATATTCGCTTCTAAACTTTCTGAACTTCAAAACTCTCCTTTTAGCAACTAATTCGTATTAGTAAACGTATTAGTAATTAATTACTACGCGCAGTCTTAATTGTTTAACATAATGAAATCGAATGGGACGAGTAAAATTATCAAATAGTTATCACTGCGATTGGCTAAGCATTAACGTCTACCAAATTTAATTGTAAAATGTACAATTGAGCCGTTATTTTTAAAAGTGGTGTATAAGTCCATTTTTTCATACATCGAGATATTTAAAGGAATAAAAAGTGGATATCTATATCTCACTAAAATTAAGATTAACTCATTTTTTTATCCAAAAGTGGTCTTATACCACTTTTAAAAATAACGGTTCAATTATTCGTTAAACTGCAATAATACACCAAATTCAGTAGGGAGAGTACACCGAAATGTTTAAATAAATCGCACTGCTACGGACATGTTATCTCTTCGATTGTCAACGGAATACTGAAGCAGAGTTTACTATTGAATCGAACGGAAGGTTCACGCATACGAAAATATGTAATTATACATCACTTTCCTACGTAATTAGTTAACAGCTATTTCTCTATTTTTACATCTCCGTTCAATACTCAGAAAATAGTAGACATTTCCTTTAATTAGAAATATATATTTCTCCGATTAGAAAAATAGTTAGGGATGGTAAAGGAAAGAAGAATAATAATAGCTAGGGACAACAGGCGATAAAAACACGAAAACTTACAATAAAATATGAGGATAGAATAGTTAAATAGAAAGGAACGAGTGAGAAGAGCAAATAAAATAAAATGTAAAAGTAGTCAACATTTCTTAGCTGTGAAGCCAAGATCTATAATAAGATCTATATAATCCAGATAAAGATCTATATATATATATATATATATATATATAGTATTATTTTATCCCGACCATAAAGAGTTCAAAATTGGATAAAAGTTTCATTAGTATTATTTTATTCCACGCGAAGAGAAAAAGGTGAATACGAAGAAAATAGTCGAGGCACTCGACGCTGGCAAAAAAGAATGATGATTTTCGTTGCAAAATTTAGGAGATATTGCGCACGGAGGTTTCTATGAATTTCTTCAAGATGTAACACAGAAGCCGACCTTTCTTTTCTTCACACTTGCGTTCACACACTTGCAACTTCCATTCTTCTACGAGGCGTGATCTTAATAAAGTAGCTGGTTGTGGCAACTTCCAGGGTAACGTAACAGAGAGCAGCTGAATCATACGCGTCATAAGTATTGCTTAATGCTCGTCGCATCTCCTCCTCGCGATGTAATAACGAAACCTTGTTAGCCGCGAAATTTTCTGCCAACTTAGCGACTTAACCCTTTACTTCACAACGAGTTACACTTATATTACTTATATATATATTCGTTACTTATATATACGTATATTCGAGGTATTACAAGCTACAACGTGGTGCAAATTGTAATCCAATAACGCAATAAAACACACGATACACGTATTCACGAATTTTAATTGCAACTTCAATTTGCAAATACGAATTCTTTGTAATATTTCAATGTTTCGAATTTTACACGGTGCGAAATAATAATTAGAGTTGCGGTGAATAATCTGCGTAGAATTCGTAAAGCAACGGGGTTAACGAAACCAAGTGCGATACGAATTGTCGAGGTACTTAATAATGAAAGGAATTGTATAAAGGAATAATTGAAAATTTGCAACAATTGCAAAAATTGATCGACTCGACTTTCTCTCGAAACTTGTGTTGTGTTTAGCGAATGATTATCGTACCATTATTAATTTTTCCGGTGTTTCTAACCCTTAGAACCTGGTTTCTAACCTGGTTTCTAAGCCTTAACCAAATTCCTAATTTATTATAAACATCACACAATATAACTATAATACGTATTACATAATAATTACACAATATTAATACAACATAATTATATAATATTAATTATTATATATATATAATGAATTATCCCGTCGATAGATTAAATAAATAAATAAAATATTTTCCTTTCGAGAAACTTTTATAATAAATGTTATTACGTAATTAAATTTATATTCTATAATAAAAGAGTTGATCGGGGTTTTCGCACGCAGTCGTTTCATTTTTCTCGCTCGACTAAACGGATTCTCTTTTATTGCTCGCACAATTTCCGCGGTAATAATCGACTGTTAAGTCTCAAACTGTTAAGTAAATTATCTTACGTCTAGCTTCGTTACATAGTATTCGCGAAAGGTCGAAAGGATCTCGTGTTGGTAACGATAAAAAAGAAACGTAGCCTGGGACGTCGGTCATGGAGAGGATCGAGCGTTTTCGAGTTGAAACGTTGCGTGGATATCCACGCAATATCCGGTGCCGTCCATTACCCGCAAATTAGACGTTCGTGATGGTAATTGTGAACGTCCGCGGGCCATCGTTGTGTTTCGTTCGCGAGAATCATTTCGCGCTCGCTTACCAAAGTCAATTATCGCTCGAAATGAAACAATCCAGCGGTTTTTCCCGTTTTAACGTTCGCCATTCGCCTAAATCATCGTAACGATTGCGAAGAACAAATTCGAGGAATTCGTTTTGAAAGTTTCCGGTTGCGCGTTCGACTTGTACGAAGTATAATCGTAGTATCTTCGCGTCCAAGCAAGAGGAACAATGATGAATTGTTCGAGTGAAAATTTCGGCGATTGAACGCATCGCCTGGGTTCGTAGCCTTTTTTTTTTTAAAAAAAGGAGAAACTGTAAAGCGTTCGTAGTGGGCCGCGTTCGCTTCGTGTGAAGAGGAACGAGATGTTTCGCAATTATTCGCTGGACATTTACGAGACGAAGGGACGAATCAGTTTGCGCTCCTTGGCCAATTTACGCCTGTGCAAGTAGAACTCGCAGAAGAGAAAGAGAAACGACAACGTGATGCCTGAAACATAAAGTGACAACGACATTTCGGTTAGAATCGTCGCGATTCACAGTGGCGAGAATATATAAATAGGGAAAGGGAAATTGTACGAAATTTCATTTCGTTTTTACGTTCGCGAGAATCGTACGTCAAACATGTGAAAAGAGATAATAGATTATTTAGAAAAAGGGTTGTAAAAAGGTATTCTATTTTACTATCATTCGAAACACGAGTTTTAATTAAGAAATATGTATTTTTGTAATAAGATCGCGACGGAAAATCGAGGGAAAAATAATTCTGAAGTTGGTGATTTTAATAACAATATAATATTGAAACTACTTAATAACTGGAGAAAAGTATTTATATAGAATCGTGTAAAAATTATGTTACTTAAACGTATTACACGTAGCACGTGTAAGAAGAATTTATTTGTGCTTAATATTTAAGCGTCTTATGTGTTTATATATGTTTTAATGTATACATATATAAGTGTCTTTATTTAAGTGAGTTCAACCATACGTACATATAAGTGTTTCAAATGTTTCAAAGAAAGAAATTACCCATAAAAAGTACGAAAAATATCCCCTGCATATCAGCCACGTTCACTTTCCGCTTGTTCACTGCTTGATTGCTCCCTGACCCCTCCCAGCATTTGTCTTTCATCGGCATCTTTTCCGAGATCCATTTGTTCATCAAACCCGACTCGTGCATTCGATGCAACCTGCACACCATTTACCAAAGGCAACTTTGATTCACAAAATTCGCGTACTCGTATACACGAAAACTCGATTGTTGCGCAATAAATATCGTCGAAATTAATTAAGATTTAAGATTAATCAAAGTGTTCAAAGTTTCAGTTCTAAACGTTAAAGTTCAAAGTTTAAAACGCTGGTTGTACAATCTATGCCTTAATTCATAAAACGAGTGCGACTCGTTATTGCAAAGCAATGGATTAATTATAAGAGGAATATTAAAAGGAATAGAAAAAGCTAGCAGAAGCTGAAGGTAACTGAATAGGATAAATATTGTCCGTTTCTTTTTCCGTGTCATTTATACATTTCCATTAGTTAAAAAAAAAACAGTACCAATTTTTCGTCTACCCGTTAATTAATGTTCAATCCCCAAACGGACGTTTATAACGCAACAATCTGAACGTAAGTACTTAAATACATAATATGCAACTACGTAAAAATGTTAACTGTGTAACATGTGAACAATGCAACGATGTAACTACGTAAATAATTCCGATCTCTGACGACTGTTTAAAAAATATTCCACAGGCTAAAGCGAAACTCACTCCGCGTCGACAATAGGCAAATAAGGGCTACCCTTTGGAAAAATCATGGCGATAGGTTCGTCCAAGAATTCGTCGTTGCTCAAAGAAAAATGGCAGCTCCCAGTCATCAGTAGATCTCTCCTCATCAAGAACCTATTTCACAGACGCGTTAAGTCTTACGGAATTCCGTTCCGCCGAATTCTACCCATCGAACGATACCTGAGGGAACTTCTCCAATCTATCAGTGCGTGTCTCCCTTCCTTCACGCGCGCGATCAGCCGTTCTTCCTCCGCGTCGTTGTGTGTCTCGGCGCGCGACAGTAAAACGTGATATTTCGGCTCGTCGGCGTTTTGCAGGTACAATTCCAAGAAGCTGCCGTTAGGAAAGCCCCAGGTGATCCTATCTTTTCGCGCGATCAGATCCTCCACCGTTAGAATGGCCGCGTCCATTCGGGGAAACGTGAGGAAAGCCACCAAACTTCCGGAATAAGTGGCCACGAGAACCATCACGACCAGCCACCAGATACCGATCAGTATGCGGGCGCTGTCAGATTGCGGCAGATACATCCCTCCTGGAATATATTTTTTTTTCTCTCTTTGTAGACCCGTAGAGGCTTAATTATATGGTCGCGTAGCGAAGGTAAGAGGGTGAGAGTCTGCCGTAGCAACAATAAAGCCCAAGGAACCGGTACTTGTTCATTTTTCAGCTGGTCAGCTGACCCCAATTAGTTCAAGTACCAAAAGTACTTGAACCCAAGATTTGGGATAGTTGTAATTTCGCTATTTCCGCGTGCGATTTCAAAGTCGAGGCGATCCTTTAGAAGATCATACGAACATTTAGAAGATCATACGGATCGCTATTAAAATTCATCCTTGCAATATTTAACTAAAGAGATACTAATTATCATAAAGATCCACAGTCTAGTTATCACATTAATACGTAATTTAACGGATACGCAATCTTCGTTAACAACATGCAAATTGTTATAAATTTGTGTATCTAGTTTCTCCTCTATTTCATTTACGTGCGAAGTATTTCTAATAAAATGAGGTTCGATAATGCTAATTTTGTACCGAACCTCTGCTTAATATCATTAGCCTATTATTCTTGTAAATGATTTGATTACGAGTCCCAAAGCGTAGTGGTAATAAGCGGATTTTACTAAACGACTGCAGCACTTCGTCGAGTTTTAAGGCGTGCGCCATTAAAGCGCTCGGCATTGAAATCACCGGAGAAGCGACGCAAGCGCCTCGCGCGCCAACGTAAGAGGAACAGAGACGGTTTACGGGACAATGAAATCGTACCTTGTTGAAGAAGCGCCCCGTACACGTACCACACGCATTGCCACGATGAATTGAGGCCCGAGGCCTTGGTGCTGTACGGGCTGTATTTGTGAACCACGTACAAGATCGGACCCATTATGATAATGGCCACGGCCAGGCAGGCCCATGTCTAAAAGGCAACCGAAACGTTAGAGGAATGTCTGCGAGGGACGCGACGAACGACGACAATAATCTTTACGGTTTTGTCGTTACGCGCTATTACGAAGCGGAATGCCGAAACATTAGCAAATGCTTTTAACCGTTTGCAATTTACGGCCCACTCCCAATGGGGGAAATGAATCGGTTTCAATGCTTTCGAGTGCAAAGGGATTATTCCTTAACGAGCAGACGTTTGCGTTTGCTAGGAATTCGTCAATCCTGTGTTTCTTTGTAATACTATTTTTTATTAGTAGCACTAATATAGTTATTTTGATGCGTTTATAGGAAAATTTCAATGCGTAAGAAGATACAAAATATAGGGTTATCTAAAAGTACCTTTAGGATGTTTAATGAGAATATCTGTGAAACGCCATGTTTGTTAGTAAAATAGAGGCGAAGGAAATAAACATTGAAACGAGAATTAAAGAAGATAATAGAAATAAGAAACGGATTTGAAAAGGGTAAAGAAGAAAGGGAAAGAAAAAAAGTGAAGGTAGGTGTTCCTATAGTCTATTTTGGATAACCCTTTATCTGAAATAAAGTACGTATGTATTATTATATTTGGTAAGTAACGCAATTCTCTGATTAGTTTCCATTTCTATTAAATCTTACTAATGAAAATACGAATTGGAGGTCTGAATTATTAGATGGCGAATTTTCATGCATATATAGGAAATATAAATTGTAGAATACTTTTCATTCTAAAATTTAATTCTCCACTTTAATGTCCAATTTTCAATTTTCACGTCGAATCGCACTTCCTTGATTTCGTTCATAAAAGCATGAATTTGTATTAAAAATCCACAGTCTAATTACTGTTAATAATTTGCATTTCTATTTCATTAAGTCATTCCATAAATAATGGTTACTTCTTTGGCGTGAATCATTTGTTAATCAACTTTAAGTGCAAATGATTATTAATAGTTACACTTGCTTTAATTATCGTTTTATGGAACACTGATACTTGTCATTTTATGATATTTTATGATAGTCATTTTCCCGATTCCTAAGTAAATTTCCGAATCTCTTCTTCGAGCAATTGTTGAATAACTCGTTTAATAAGAAATAACCATACTCGTGGAATGACTTTAATATTTCACCTTCGCCATCTTCTATTTTATAAAATCGATAGTAAAGAAATAAATTGCAGCAATGCAGCAATATGCAAATAAGATAAAATTCAATAAATTTAAATAAGTTAAGGTGTTACGAAGAGGATCTTTTATTTTTCTTATCTTATTATATAAATATTGGGATAAATTCTATTGCTCCAGAGAGCACGGTTCTTGCATAAACTCCAATTTTCCAAAAAAAATAGGATTTACGTCATTTTTCCTTACAACCGCAAACGTGTACTTAACTTCTACAAGTGAACTTGTGCTGTCTCGGAATTCGCGGCTTTGAGAACTTTATCTCGTGGAAAAGGCGTGAACTTTCCCGTTCAACTGGATACGAACCTCTTTGGTGAATGGCGAGGCGAACAGGAGAGCTCTGGACAGCTGTCTCGGCCGAGAAGTTAAAAAGCTATAAGTCTGCACGAAAATCGGTACGGTAAAATTGATGGTGCCCCTCTCGAATTCGTTTACGGTGTAAGCGCAGGCAGCCAGAAGTACTTTCTTCTCGCGCACCAAATCGATCACTTCTCGCGGCACTTTTCTCGTCGTCGACATGGTCATATCTTGTATTTTCTGCCAACACACATCGATCATCCTTTTAGACACCGCAATAATTATATACATGTGGGGTCCGGATAGAATTATGACGTATTATGGTTAAGAGTGTTTAGGTTTAAGCAATGCAAGACCGGGCCGTGTGGGACGCGGATGGTTTGCAGGCGAGCGACGATGACCTGCGGAACCGCGTCCCAAGCATTCGGGAATAGTTTAGTTAGGCTAAGTGTATTGTTTGGGTTTAGAGTGCGAGGGTGAGTGATAGAGTGTGTGTGTGAGAGAGAGAGAGAGAAACAGAGGAATGGTTGGCGACAAGGGTGGTCGTCGAGGAAAAAGTGGAGAGTGTCTTTTGAGAAGTCAAAGAGAGTAGAACGGAAAGGCATAGCGTAGAACAGCGTGGTATCGAGTGGTCGTATATAGGATATTTAGCGTAGTTTACTTTAGTTGCTTTCATTTAGTTTCATTTAGTTAAATATATATATTGCGTTACGCTATACGCGAGCTTGATTTTGCAAAACCTTCCAATCCCACATACATATAAACGGAGTTAATCTCGCAATCGATACACTACGCTTCAGCCACGTTTACATTGACTACTAGCCCTGCCAAATTCTAACGTAATAGAAGAATTATATATCATAAATTTGCAGTGGCATATCTATAAGTTGCATCCGTATATCGTCTGTCATTTTTACTTCTGTGGCACCGGAACGAATCGACGATAAAGAAAGGCGAGAATAAAACGCGAGGAAGCGAGGATTATTCTATACTTACTTCGCCGAGTTTAGCGAAGCGAGAAGAAATATTCGAAACTCGCGGAAATCGTGGCAGTTCCGGTGTAATCACGGTGTACGTGAAGTTCAACTTCTTGCTGAGGTGCTTAATCACATCGAACACTAAACCCTCGTACGATTTTTCGCCCGCGTTGCTCACGGAAATTACCTGCCACGGTGGATTCTGCAATCATACGTTTTCTTATTAGATCAAGAAGCTTAAGAATACGAAGTCTCCAATTCTGAGAGGCGTATAACTTTTCTTTCTCTCAAGAATTGCCGTTTCTTTTCTCTCGAAAATTCGAGACTCGAATGACTTTATTTACTCGATTGAAAACCTCACTTTTTTTTATATATTATTATATTTTTCGCGAATCGTTCGAAACCTGTATCACTATTATTATATTACAAATAATACGCAAGAAACGCAGCTAATTCCACGATTATGTTTCACGATACTCAAGTGTTTCGTCAACAAATTTCTATCCGAAAACAGGAACGCTACGAACAGAATTATCAAGCTGATACTATTTTCCAGTGCCTCGTAATTTAGCGAGTTACTTATCGGTACACCTGATATATTTCTGTCGCTTCGCGTGTTGCTCATAAATGTCTCTAATAAGTGTAAGTTTCGTTAATTAAAAGGTTACACGTCTACGAATTTAACTGTACAATTAATTACGATTAACCCTTTGCGGACGACGAATAATATCATTTAAAAGAGTATTTTGCTTTCTAATTCGAAGCCTCTAAAATTTGCGATCCTTCGATTTTCACACCGTTGGTCAAATTTCCAAAAACTTTCAACCGTTTATTAACGATATTAACCCTTTGCGGACGAGTAATAATAAAGCACTTAAGAAAGATTTTGCTTTCGAATTGCAAGCGTTTCAATTTCCAAGCCACCAAATTTCCAAACGTTCAAACCGCTTATTGATGATATTGATTGAAATATATCCCTGCAAAAATCGACTTGGAACAAGGAGACGAAAAAATGATTAGGCGGCTATTTGCAGACACTCGTCCGCAAAGGGTTAATTTAAGTTTCTTGCTTTAACGGTAGACGTGCGTCCGCAAAGCCCGAAAAAAAATTATTACGCGGCTATTTGCAGGCACTCGTCCGCAAAGGGTTAATTACAACGTACAAGTTGAGGCCAACTTTTCCATATACGCGTATACTTTACTTCGAACAAGAATATTATACGAATCACGGTTCTCACTGCGTTTACCCACGTGATACGTAACGATCGGCAAATTGATTCCCCTGAATCCGTGCGCGATGTGAGGGAACAGAACATCCGTCAGATTAATGCCAAAACCGGGCGACCAGGTTCCTATATCCAATAGATGCGCCATGTTTCTGCCATGGGAAAAGAAATTTCCCCAAGTTATGGACGAGGAGTATCTCCACAACAGGCATCGTCCGCAGACACCTTCTGAAGCAAACGTGTTTTGGGAAAGGCGTATCTGACGGAAACACAGTTTCCACTTTAGTTCCTACAAAGTAAAATCTCTCTGTCTCGCTCGTATACAAGTTTACTGACTTTTACATCGTCCAAGATCTCTCGTCTCCTTTCCCGTTTCGTTAATCTGATCACCTTGAAATTCTCCTGTTCCATCCTTTTAAATAGATTCATCTCATTGGCCAACGAATACTCTAATGATTTCGCCAGTGGTTGCACCAGTTCCTTCACATAGCACATCACTTTGTCCTGAAGCGAGAGTCTTTCGACAATTATTTGTTACCAACGAAAGGAATCGCGAGGTGAAGAGGGATTGCTTAATTTTCCTTCGCAAGTTACCTTGCTTCTCCGCGGCGTAAAAGGTAAATGGTTTATTCGCCGCGGGTTTTATGCGAGATTTGACGGAAATCAAGCGACCCCGGGGGGCGAGAATAATCGGATCGCGTTGCGCGGAAAGATGTCGCGAAAATTAGTTCATTGAAGTTACAAATTTCTTTATACTTGTGTGTAATATTTTATGTATAATGTATCATATATACTGTATATAATTATATAGATATGTAATGTACTGTATATAATTATATAGATATGTAATATACTGTATATGATATATATGGATATGTAATACACTGTATATAATTATATAGATATGTAATATACTGTATATAATATATATAAATATGTAATATACCGTATATGATATATATAGATATGTAATATACTGTATATAATTATATAGATATATAATATACTGTATATGATATATATGGATATGTAATACACTGTATATAATTATATAGATATGTAATATACTGTATATAATATATATAAATATGTAATATACTGTATATAATTATATAGATATGTAATATACTGTATATAATTATATAGATATGTAATATACTGTATATGATACATATGGATATGTAATATAATGTATATAATTATATAGATATATAATATACTGTATATGATATATATGGATATGTAATACACTGTATATAATTATACAGATATGTAATATACTGTATATAATTATACAGATATGTAATATACTGTATATAATTATACAGATATGTAATATACTGTATATAATTATACAGATATGTAATATACTGTATATAATTATATAGATATGTAATATACTGTATATAATTATATAGATATATAATATACTGTATATGATATATATGGATATGTAATATACTGTATATAATTATATAGATATGTAATATACTGTATATAATTATACAGATATGTAATATACTGTATATAATTATATAGATATGTAATATACTGTATATGATACATATAGATATGTAATATACTGTATATAATTATATAGATATGTAATATACTGTATATGATATATATGGATATGTAATACACTGTATATAATTATATAGATATGTAATATACTGTATATAATTATGTAGATATGTAATATACTGTATATGATATATATGGATATGTAATATACTGTATATAATTATATAGATATGTAATATACTGTATATAATACATATAGATATGTAATACACTGTATATAATATATATAGATATGTAATATATTATATATAATATATTATAATATATAATATACTACAATGTATAATGTATTATTGCAATCGAATTTTTTACGCTTTTAATAAAATGAGTAGAAGAATGATTTGCGTACTGTGGTATTCGTATGGAAACTTGAATATTAATTAATTAATAGCGGTATTATACGTAGCTTTAATTTATATGCATTATACTAATTAATCAATAGTATTATTATATGGAATTTTACTTTCTATATATAATATCAGTATTACAAGTAGCTTTAATTTATATCCATTGTATTAGTTAATTAATAGTAGTACCAAATGTGCTAAATTATGGGGCTACAAAAATGTACTATTACAGAATTGAAATGTAAAACTAGATCGAAAAATAACCCATTGAAAAATTCAGTTATATGCAAACACTTTTTATAGCTGCTGTGTGTTATAATTAATACTTTGCCGATTTGCTATTTTTCCACAATTGAATATAAAATGAAAACATCTAAGTGCACTACAATATACTTTATTTATTAATAGGATTTTTTTTAAAATACGATAACCAAGAATAGAAAAACTAAAACGCTCTTTCGAAGACTATGCTTCATGCTTAAAAACTGCATAAACTAATGTACGTGCAAAAAACGAGTTAATTCGCGACTAGTCAGCAATGTTCGAGCACAAAAACACGAGTATAGTCGTGACTAATCAGCAAAGCGTTAAGAATGGATCAATTTATCGAGGTTGTTCCTTTCTACTTAAATTTTCAAATCACTTCTATCACTTCTACTTCTGATTATAATTATTTGCAAAAATTACGCAATCTATATTTACGTTCCACTGAAATTATTCGATAGAGAAGAAAATGAAGTATCGCGAAGTTAACTGAATTCACTTGAACCCTTTGCGGACGACGAATAGTAAAACTTAAAAGAGTATTTTGACTTTGAATTCCAAGCCTTTAAATTTCTAAGCTTTCGAATTCCGGGTGAACAAATTCTTCAAACTTTGAAGCGTTTATCAACGATATTAATTGAAATTTTCTGCTTTAACAGTGAACAGTGCGTTCACAAAACCAGAAAAGTGGCGATTATTTGCAGACACTCGTCCGCAAAGGGTTAAATGAAAAATACCCGCGAAGTAAATAAAAGAATCTTTCACAATTTTCTTTCGTCGCTAAACTCTAATTATCCGTTCGATTTAATTTAAAGCAATCCGCGCATCACGCGATCCAATTGTGTAAGAAATCTCGATGATTACTTCGCAGAAGTCATCCAAGACCGTCGCGTTGTACATGAAGGCCACGTTTCCTCCTTCTGCCAATAAATCAACGAAAGCCGTCATGTTGGTCAGATTCTGCGTCGAGCTGTCGGTGATCACGTACAACCATTGGCTACCTGGGTGCACCATCTTCAGGGATCTTGCCTTTAAAGCAAGATACTCAATCTGACAAGTCTCGCCAGGATTTCGTCGAAATCTCTCGCCTTATCGATTCATTACAAACAAAGTTCGAACGGAAAGCTTTTGCACTATTTCAATACCATTTGAGTATTATTGTAATATTTCAAGCGAAGTATAAACGATCGTATTTTAAAGTAGATGCAATCCCCCCATCTCAATTCCACTTTTTTTAATTCCATCGATTAAAATATGAATAGCCACTTTAAACGATACGCGGTTTTTTTTTTTTTACCGATTCGATAATTTTGCCGAATCAATAATAACCAAAATTGCAGATCGCGTTATGGAAATGTTCGAATTCTCAACGCGTGGAATTCTCAAAGCGTGAAGTTTCCAATGCTTTGAATTATATCGAAGCTTAAAATCTGCAATGCTACGAATTTCCGGAATTTTCAGTTAGCAACGTTTCAAATCTTTAAAGCGTCGAATTCTTAATGCTTTAAACTTTCAAAGCTTCCGTTTTGGATCCCTAATGCTTTGAATTGAAGCTTAGAATCCCCAATGCTTTAAATTTCCAAAACCATGACGTTTCTTTACGTCATTATCGACTCGGTAAAATTATGAACACGAGTTATAATATGAACTAATAATTTAACAGTAAAAATTGATTTCCATCTGCGAACGTTCGTTAAAATCCAAGATTCACCCTATCCTTTTATTTCCCTTTAGCATTTCTAATGAATTTCCTACGAAAAAGGCGAAGAACACGACTCACCACACCCATTACATCCGCGACCATTCTTTGAATTATCAAAGCTTAGAATCCCCAATGCTTTAAATTTCCAAAACCATGACTTTTCATTACGTCATTATCGACTTGGTCAAATTATGAACACGAGCTATAATACAAACTATTTAACAGTAAAAATTGATTTCCATCTGCGAACGTTCGTTAAAATCCAAGACTCGCCCTATCCTTTTATTTCCATCTCATATTTCCAATAAATTTCGTATGAAAAAGGCGAAGAACACGATTCACCACACCCATTACATCCGCGACCATTCTTTGAATTATCAAAGCTTAGAATCCCCAATGCTTTAAATTTCCAAAACCATGACGTTTCTTTACGTCATTATCGACTTGGTAAAATTATGAACACGAGCTATAATACAAACTATTTAACAGTAAAAATTGATTTCCATCTGCGAACGTTCGTTAAAATCCAAGATTCACCCTATCCTTTTATTTCGCTCTGGCATTTCTAATGAATTTCCTACGAAAAAGGCGAAGAACACGACTCACCACACCCATTACATCCGCGACCATTTCCACGGTAGCGATCACCAGGAACGAATGTCCCAACTGTTCCACGTGAAAATTGTCCAACACCTTTTTAACCGAGTTCCTCCTGTCTCTCTCCGTGTTATCGTGTTTCAACGTGAAAATTGACCTGGAGATCAGGTTCAGCCGCTTGTTCGGTAAGTTGTCGGAGATGGACTTCATCACTCTGCTGATCGTGTCCCTATCTGAAACGGTGGTCACGAGAGCTGGATTAGATAAAAGGGATCCGTGAGAGAGAATGGCTATCGTGGGCTACTGTTCGTCGCCCTTATCACCGAACGTATCGTCGTGCAGGATGTTGATCATGTTCCAAGACAGAACGTTGTTCATCCTTAAGTCGAGGAAGATCTGGGATAGTTCTTCTCCCGGCACGATTAACGGCACGCTCAACCCGTACGCGTCCGGGATTCGGGGACAGTCTGGATCTTGAAATACGATTGTTCCTTTTTAACCCTTTAACACTTTCAGTGCTTTTAAATACGATGCATAGAGTTTACAAATTCGAGACTATCGATACGATGGATAATTAACATTAGGTTTACGGACGTTACGAGTATAATTCGACAGGCTTACGGAAAGCTTACGGAAAGCTTAGATAAATATTCGAACGTAGAAGCGCGAGGATGAAGAGAATCGCGTAGAATACATACTCATACCATTGTATTAATTAAAGTTAACATAAAGTACTGAGAAATAATATTTATGGTACTCTACAATTTTAGGTACGAAATCTGAAATCTGAGATCTGAACGTGACGCGTTCCGTAAACCTAACGTTAATGGAAAATGTTCCGAAATACGAATTTAGAGACATCGTAGTGATTAATAATGATCGCAATATTTATATTAAATATCACGTATGCGTGTGATCCGTGAAAATGAATTTAGAAACGCGCCTATCTTCTAAAATTACTTAACACCCAAATGGTTAACTAATACACCGATTAAAACTTACGCCTGCAAGATCACTAATAAGTACCCATTTGCCTTTAAACTTTTATTAACAAAGTTAAAGAGAAGTGGGATCTAAATAGAAGATTGGTTCACCCTTAAAATATAATAATTTTTACGCCACTTTGAATATTTCATGTATTTTTACATGTAGGCTGCAATTCGTAGCTTTTCGCGTATTTCAATTCGCATCAAAATCGCGCAATCTAATCATAATATTATTGAGATTATAATCTACCTCAGCACGTTAACCCCTTGCCTTATAACAACCGGTTACACTCGTGATTTAAGCTATGGAATGATTACAAAAAAAAAACACGCTGTATTTTTTAAGATCCTTTAATTCGCTGTACTTCAATTCGTAAGACAGTGAGATTGAAGATTACCACAAATTACGTATAATATTTTAGTGTTTCGCATCGTTTCAACACGGTGCTGTAGTAGAAAATAGTCAACATTCCGGTGAATCGTGTCCGGAAAATTCGTAATGCGAGGTGTTAACCCTTTGCGGACGAGGAATAATAAAGCACTTAAGAAAGATTTTGCTTTCGAATTGCAAGCGTTTCAATTTCCAAGCCGCCAAATTTCCAAACGTTCAAACCGCTTATTGATGATATTGATTTAAATATTTTCCAGCAAAAATCGACTTGGAACAAGGAGACCAAAAAATGATTAGGCGGCTATTTGCAAGACACTCGTCCGCAAAGGGTTAAACGATGTGAAGCGTAACACGATATGCGTTAAAAAATGAGGACTACCTGTTATAGCGAGATGCATAAGTTCCTCTCTTCGCGCGACTTCGTGCAGCCGCCACGTGAGATAACAAGTAGCCACGGAGAAAAGAATCGTGTAATCTTGCGAATAATTAAGAAACGATGGGGATTAATGAGAAATCAAAGCGACGATGCGATACGTTTAGAGATGGAGAATTTACCTTGTCGCAAATTAACGTTCGCGTCGCGGAAAACTCGAACTGCAATGCCACCCACGCGCATTTCATTCTTTACGATGTCCGTGATGAAATCGTGCATCACTTCTACGGCCTTTCGATACGCGTCCTTACTTTCGAAGAAGTTTTTGTCGATAACCACCGCTATTTGAAAAGATTCCCGATTAAATCCTGGCTATTAAACGTAAATATTCCACCGAAGAATCTTGTCGTGTTTTTTTTTTCGAATAAAATCACTGGATTGTGGATGTTTATGCAATTATGAGAAACTTAACGGTAGAAATACCAAGATCGTTTAAAATAACCAATTTACAACTCCTTATGAAAGTTATATAAACGTACAACACTGTATTTTTGACGATTTTTTTGTATATTGCGTGAATGAAGATTTATTCTGTGTTTTTTTTCGCTAACAAATTTATTACGCGTATTATGTGTTTTCGTTAACATTCTATCGTATTAATCACTTAAATATAATTTAATCTCGGTAGTTTTAATGTTAAATGTGCGAAGAATCGAAACGTTTATAATGAAAATAATCCTTGGCATCTTTTGTGTTCTTGTAGAAAAACAAAACGGTACTCTAAAATCTTTGATTTTTCTTTAATAAATTTCCATTCCTTTAACGAAACGTTCATCGTATTGCACTATTATTTTATATATTATTCAAAACATAAATTGCATTGCAGAACCAGTTATGTTCGATTCAATTATTATGTTGTGAACTTCATAACCAAAATTGTTAATTTTCACGAGGGATACTTGTTATATGAACTCTCCAATTGCAAAATGCTTATAATATACAAAATACGCGAGTGAAGTTCAAGTTACACTGCATAAGAGTCGAAATAAATTTATTTAACACCAAAACAACCAATATTGAATACTTTGCTATTTTTCTACTACAATTTCATGAAACGCATTTATAAGAAATCGAATTCAGCGATGCAAAAATTGGCTAGAAAAGATCGCGAATAGAACGCTGCGTTCAAACGCGTTGATCCTTTAAAATTATTCAAAACGCGTGCTAAAACTATTCGTTCACCACCATTTCTCACAACCGAGTTGCATTCGAAACAAGAACATCGAAATCCTAACTGAATCTCAGCAAATGTTTCAAGGATCGATAAAGTTTCTTAGCAATCATTTTATCGAGTTTATTGAATTTACAATGATATTGAATTTATTGAATTTGCATAAACATCCACGGTGCAAAAGTCACGTTTACCCATGGTGGCGTTCGCAGTGATCAGAGACGGGAAATCGTTGAAACTGTCCCCATGGTCGACGCAGCAGAATAACAAGAGGACCGATATCATTTCTATTGACGAACGGAATAACAACGCGACGCGTCTCTCGCCGCGATATATAACCAAAGACCACCTGTGAATAATGTATCACTTCATTAGTTTGGCCGATCCGTTATTACAAAGCGCAGCTGATCGCGATCACGAGCGGTGTGCCGGCCAAGCCTAATGCAACTCGATGCACCGCGAATCGTACGAAAGGTCAGTTCTTTAATAACTAACCACCGAACGATCGAATCCCCGTGGAATTGGAACGGGACATTGTTTAGCCTAGTTGCGTGTACTGCCAGCCGATTGCGAAATTCAGATCAAGCTTTTTAATATTATAATCGCACGGAAAAAGGATAACTCGTTAACGGCGAAAACGACGAATTCGTCTTAAATCGAAAAGCTTAAATTTATCCGCACAGTTATATTAAACTGTTGCGTATGAAATGACCGATTTCGCGTAGGTCAAAGTTTTGTAGTCATTAATTAACCCTTTCGCTGCGGCACTTTAAAATGAAAAGCTTGTAGAGTTTAGGTAGCTTCGCAATTGTTGTTTAAACGCGACCTTTGCGTGGGAGCGATAAAATTCGAGAGCTATGGCGGATTGATTTAATTTGGGATATTTATAGGGAACGCTTTCAATCGGATTGCATAGGATACACGCGGCAACGAGTAATGTTATTACGTTCGCGTACGCGTTTGTCACTACACCAGACAATTGTATTGTTTCATATCGGTTGGTGTACCACTTCCGTATAGCGAAACAAGAGATAAAGCCTGGTGGTGTCGCTTGCCGTTATTCCAACCTACGCGTTGCCGTCACTAATAGAAAAAATCGTCCATTGCTCCCTGATTTTATTCTTCGTGCGAGCGTTTCGAATTCCTTTCCCCCATGTCATTCTTTGGCGCGATTACTGTCGTCGTTTGCACGGCGGAACGCCTAATGTGACCATCTTAACCCTTTGCACTCGAGTGTTATGAAAATCAGGTCTTTTTATTCATTCATTTATTTATTAGACGGGTAAAAAGAATACCCCTATTTCGTACGAAATTAACAGACGCGAATATAATAAAGGTAAAGAGACAAAATAGAAGATAAGATTATTAGTATAATATTTTATTAATTAACACTGGATTTAAGAACATTAGCAGTGTAATTTTACAGATTTCCTAAAATATAAGTGGATTATACGTGAATACACGTAGTTAAAAAGTCGAAGAGACGCCGAATGAATTTTGATATGTATTCATATTATTACATCAATCAAAGGCAACACAAATTGCTAAAAAATAATACTTGCGATTTCTGTAACTTTAAGGGTAAAATTCGAAATTCGTCAAGTTGACGCGTTCTAGTGTTACTTCGATTATTTCATGTAGATTTTATTCACGGTGTATATTCTGTTCCTTTTTTTCCATAAACGCATGAAAATTCGTAATCTAATAATGATGTTTAATGTAGCTTATTATTGTTCAATTATTATTAATACTGTCTTTTAATGCGTTCTCATTTGAGGCGTTGCGGGTAGCAAGGAGGATCGCAGCGTTTCCAAAAATATTTGTTGCCTTATCAAATTGATTTACGGCACTTCCAGGTGGTCCGTTTCGTGGATTTTGTCCTTCTTTCCCGTACAAATATTAACTTTTCATGGGAAACCGCGTGTTTGTCGAGTTCGCCCTTACTAACCGCGACGCCTCACTTTATCATTGAATTTTTTCGTCACAGATAGCGTACGATAGCATTTATTAAAATAGTAAAGACTCCAGGCGCACCTGCCCACAAGTCCGCGTATATACGAAAATACACGACTCCGTTACATTAATAATCGTCCCTTATTGCACATAAATCGAAAATATCTATTAAAAATAAAATATCCATCTAAGGAAAATAATGGAAAATGAGATATCCATTGAATCCATCTGTTGTGATCTTTATGCATTTATAAGAAATTTAGCACGTTGAATGCCGCACCGGTTTACGTTACTGCGACTATTATATGTGTTTCAAGGATGTCCTATCATATAACTACAGGATGTACTATCCATTTATAGAAAACATCGTAACATTCGTGCCTGGTCAGACTAGGACCAAATTTATATAAAAAAAAAATTGTACAAAAGTATACCAAATCCAATGCGCGAAGTAGTATAAAATAAAGGGATGGTCTACTCGTTATGAACATTCGGGAAAAAGTGAAACCTACTTCTGATTAATTATATATATTCTTTTAATTACCAAAGATAGCGTCTTATACGTTCGTCCAAGCGAACGTGTATTCGTTTGATTTCGCGTGGATATTTGTTTCATTTACGAAGCTATCGGTTAACAATAAATAGTTTTATTTCACATATGCATATGCCACGCTCTTGAATATAAATATAAAATTAATATATTTCTTGCCGATCCCAGAAATTTTCAAAGCATCTTATAATTTTGTGCACAAGTATATACCTATATATATATATATATATATATATATATACACATTATTATAGATTTGAATTTTAGTTATCACGTATGTGGAAAACAACTGCGTCGCACAATATTTAGTTATAAATCCGTTCTTGTCTTCGTCTGCTCTAAATTGTAACAGCAATGTCGCATGTAACGCTAAAGTGGTAAAGGGGTCAGATATCTCCCTAATGATTCTATATAAGAATAGTCTATCCTATGCTTGGTCAATGATTACAATAAAAGAACAACCTGCAATATTATCGTTTAAAAGCGGAAGTCGATATATCGCCGCGCTTATCGAAGCGAGCCCGACTTAAATCACCTCTCGCCTAGCTCGCATCGATTACGCTACTCTATATGTATGGAATTCCAGCCGCCCGACTATGCGGCTTAAGTATTTAACTCCCCGCGCATAAGCCAGCGGCCGCGGTATGCGTGATAAAAATTCGATGCAAACAAAGTTAGAGAGAAGTTGACGACGGGAGTTTGAAATAACAGAAGCGGAGGAGTAGCTGGAAGAAGTTTATCTTTCGGAATAGTCCGCGCCGTGTTTCATCCCGTTCGTGACAATTCGGGTAACATCGTACAGCAAGTACGAACCTCACCACGGTGGACGTGTGCATGCCTCTATTACTCGACACACTGTTGCCTCCGTATGTGTCCGGGAACCATGCTGCGGCAACTATACCGCCTCTCTACGTACATATCCAAGACTACGTGTCCCTGCAGCACGTACACATAGCAGAGGGAGACGACACCGAGCCGTTTTTTTTTTTTTTTTATCTCCTTTTGCTTCCCCGGAAATCTAGTCGACGTTAACCCGTCGGGCTTCAAGTTTTTGTGAAATGTCAAGCACCGTACATTATGATGGGTTGAATGTGTCCGGGAAAGCTGTCAGACTAATCGCGAACGATAGAGCACCGTTCGAAAGCGAAGCCGAAGCAGTGAGAGGAATAGCGCGATCGGTGAAAAGTGGGAGTGAAAGTGGAAAAATTCGCTTTTTCGGGATTACAACAGTAACAAAGGCACGCATCTAGTGATACGTGAAGCTGCTAATGTTTCGGGGAATACTATGGAGCCCGAGGAACCTCTGTTGCAAGGGATCCTGCTGTTACCACCGCAGGGAATGCTAGGCCAACTCAAGGTTGGTTAACACATCCGCGATCAACGCGTACATTTGAAATGTATTCGACGTTCATTAAGGCGACACAGATTTTCTTTCATCATTTCACGGAGTAGGATTGTTCGAACGAGTGCATAAGTTGATGGGTTAAATTGATGGTTAACGATGCAGATCGAGAAATAACCTACAAAGTTCGCGCGATAATGATCCAGACATCTCTTGGGCGCGTGCAACTCGACGATGAGTTAAGCACACGTCATTCGTAATTCACGTGAACACGACATTTTTTTAAATGCAATGAAGCTGTATTTTTCTTTCAAATTAGTGGAACAATCGAAGTTGCGAATGTCAAGTCGGCGCAAGTCCGCCAACTCACATTTTTGAAATTTGTTTGTTTTCGGTAATTTTTCATTCGTTTTCGTTGGGCCTCGTGAATGAGATTGGTGGAGATTTGTTTAAAGATTAAATAGCGTGTTGTCTTGAACGTTTTTGAATTCAATGGAATTGTATTTGTAACTCGGATAACTCTGGAATGTAAATATACAGGGTATCCCACTTAAAACAGATCACCTAAGTATTTTTCGTATTATACGATCGTGTAGAAAGTTGAAAACTTAAGAAAAATGATTTTCGAATAAAAATATTACTCATAAGAAATTCATTGTTTAATGTTAGAAACGCCAGCAATTAGAGCGTATTTAAAAATACATAATGCAAGAAAAGTACATAAATCTTTATTCACATTGTTTACAGATGACTGAAAATCTTCCAAATTAACTGTAGTAAAATTATACGATTTTTGTAGAAAGTCATAAATGAGCCATTTTTACCACTTTGATAGTTTTAGTGTTGATACAATTTAAATTGTGTAGGAAATATTTGTTGCACTATCACAACTAAAGAAGGCACAATTAATGGCTTTTTTTAAGTAAGACACTCTGTATATAAACTCTATGTAAGCTCTAATATTTTGTAAATTCTATATAAATTCTTATACTAAATAAACTCTCAAATTCATGGTTTCAATTATTTATTGCTTTATGATATACTTAATGACTTTGGAATACAGGAGTATTAAATGTGACCTAATTTTTGCATATCAAATTTTGAATGGACTTGTGAATTCTCCAAAGCTTCTCTCTCTTTTTAAATTAAATGTTCCAAAGTCTTACCATAATCATTGCTCACTGCTCCTCCAAGACTTTCACATACTTCTTATTGTAACCATAATTGCATAAATCGCGTGTGAATTAATGTTAACAACTTTTGTACATCATTAAAAAATTGGTGTATATAATCATTTACTTGTATCATTTAAACACTGCATTCTAAAAGGAAACTCTATCCCATTAATATTAGGTGTACCAATGAATAATCCATCTTTTTTGTCAAATTCAGCATTTATTTTTAACAAAATTAAATACCTATCCTGTCTTAAAAATTCCTACTAGAGAGTAGGCTTGATTGATCTGTTTTTATACCTGGATAGCATATTTTAAATTTAAACTATATTTTTAGAAAAGTGGTGGATTACTTATTGGTACAGTTAATAAATCATTATTACAATTGAATTTAAAATATGGGTACTAGTAGGTCGCGTATTTGTATTATTTTTACAGAAATCTTGGCACAAGAGATTCTGTCAGTTATTCAGAACTAGCAACTATGGGATCAAGCGTGTGGAAATTTATGACAATCAAGAGGAAGCTATCCTGCAATTGCATACTCCTCGAATCATCACTCTGGATGCTTGCATCAAAATTGCACCCAGCAATCAGTCGCATGTGTTCATTGTAAGTAAAGATTTATCAAGAAACCAAGTATTATAAGTTGGCAGAAAATCAGCAAACAAAGCTTTCACACTTTGTCATATAAATCAATGTACCGTAAAATAAATGAGAATCCTTTCTAGTACCTTACCCCATTTTCATAATCACCAGCACATTTAACTACTGTGTGTTAAACGCTTGCATTTTTTTCTTTTGTTTGTTTCTTATCTAGGTTGTGACTAAGTCAGGGATCCATTACTTCGGATGTTACTCAGAATCTGATATGAGTCAATGGATCACTGCATTCCAGTTAGTAGCATTTAAAGACAGTGTGTCTAATCAGACCATAGAAGAAAACAATGATCTGTACTGTACCAGTGGAGAAGGAGTGTTTTCCGTCAAAGTCGTAGAAACGGACGCGTCTAAACGATGCGGTCTAGAAACTAGAAACTATACTCTCGTAGTAGCCGCGGTTGATATGAAATTAATGGACGGAGATGTGGTGCTATTCACCTGGCCGTATCGATACATCAGACGATACGGCTACAAAGATGGCAAGTTCATATTCGAAGCTGGAAGAAAATGCGAATCTGGAGAAGGTTCGTTTCGTTTGGAGCACACCAGTCAGCAAGAGATTTTTCGCTGCATGTACTCCAAGATGAGATCCATGAAGAAGTTGATGAACGAAGAGAATAATCCGAGCATAGAATGCAACGACGCTCAATATCACGCGGCATTATCAATGGAAGCTGGATCCAGAGCGGCGCTTCCGCCTTCTCCGAATAGTTCCGGTAATTTAATCGACATCGACTTTTCGCCGCAAAACTCTCAGAAACAAACGAGCGCCTCATCAAACTTAGACACTAGCGTATCTACCAAACCTTCTTCCTCCCTCGTCAGAACGAAACCCGCGAAACCGCCTCGCAAATACGTTTTCACGGGATTGTTGGATAAGAAGAGCGCGGATACGGAATCGTCAGATTTTCCCGCGTGCGGAGAATACAAAGCGTTGAACCGGGAAAATTCGCCGGAGATGTCTCAAAAAACTATAGGAAGTTCCATTGTCGACGACGAAGAGAGACATCCGTATGATTTGGTGGAAGTGAGAAACGATGCTTGGAAAACGCACGGTATCGATAACATACATCACACGGAGAGATCGAACTCGTTGATACACAGCGAGAAAGATAAAGAGAACGAGGATGATTTCCAATATGAAACGATGATGCCTGTTATGTCATCCCAAAGCTCGTCGAAGAGCAAGTCTAGTATTACGGATAATGCAGTGACTTCGTCGACGATTAATCATATAGCTTGCAAATCCAATGAAGAATCTGATTACGATAAGTTGGAACATTTCGGATCGGCTAATAAACTCAACCAAAAGGGCGGCGCGTATAAATTCGTGAATTTTAGTAGCGCGTCGCAGAATTCGCATTCCAATGTTTCGTTAAATACTTCTTCGGTAGTGGATAACAATACTGCTTGGTCTAATTACGAAATCGTCGAAGATATGTCTGCTGTTAGATTGGCGGACGATAGTCATCTCGGATACGGTGTTATACGAAAAAAAACGAATCACTCCGAGTCTTCGTCCAGCGGCAGTAATATGGGTCCAAAGCATAAAGTCTTTAATAATAGTGAATACGCGATTGTATCAAAACCAAAAAGGGTGTGAAGATCCGAAACGGTTTCGTCTAACCAGCGACTCCTCTAATATACAGTAAGTCGCGAAAATCTCTATACAGATTTTAAATTTTAAATATTATTTGTACTAATGGGTGATTCACTTGTTTTGTTAAATTCGGTCTCGACTTTGTTAGATGCACAAAAAAGTAGAGAATGCAAATTAATGAATTAAACTTATTATAAATATGGCATAAAATACAGATTATTGTATTTTCAGTATTTCTTCAATTGTTTTTTTTTAACAAAGATACGAATTTGCGTAAAAATCCGCAATCTAATTATAACAATAAATTTTGTAGATTTTCGAGAAATTATGTTATCGGACTATTAATTTTTTAATATAAACAAGTGAAAGAACGTGACCATTTTGTTTTAAATTTTATATGATGTTTTATTTTTTTAAATATTTGAAATTTAAAGGTGTAAGTAGACTTTCGTGACTGATCTGTATTAGTTATTACTTTTATTTCCAGAGATTCTTAACTCTCAGAAACGATAAGAAAATACTAGTCTGCATTATGACTAGAGTAAGTCGATTTTTATTATTCTGAATAATGAAAGAAATTAAACGCTGATATTTTATAATTTCGTTACGAAAGCGCGCGAATGAAAATGGCATTCGTTCCCGTGCAAAGATTAGTTTAAGAAACACTAGTCTTCTTAATCACTGTCAATTGTGTAGGAATAATTATTATTATTATTATTTTTTTTAGAGGCGAAACGATTTTACGTATTCCGATATCATTTTTTTTTAAACGTATCGTTTTAACAAATATCGAATGTACATTTACGAATAGAGCTCTGATTCAGCATTAGCTATTTTAACGATATCACAATGACTGATTGCAACGAGAAAAATATAGTGCCTTATATTACAGAATATATAATAGTTTCAAAGTCGAGCAGAGTTCAAAAATGAAATTTGCATGTCATTTCAATATCTGGTGTACTTAGAGACGATTAACCCTTTCAGTACTGCCGGTGTCTATAATAGGCGCCCAAAAAATTCGTATCTTGCGTGACTCCATTTTTATCAATAAATCGCGATTATCCAACGCTATTGGTGTCTTATTTACTTTTTTTAATTTTTTGCCACCTAAATAATTGTACGCAATGCAATTCGATACTCTTACGATTTCTTCGGACTCTTCGAGTAAAGTCCGCTGTAGCGAAAGGGTTAATATTATTAGGTTGGCGGAAAAGACTTGTCGACTTTTTTGCACGTTTTTACGTGCTGCAAAAATGGAAATTCTTCGAGAATTAAATAATAACACTGCCTGATATATGGTAAAAGGTCGTTGAAAAATCTTGGTAATAGAGTGGCCCATAATTCACGAAGTAATTAAAAATTGTTATAACTTTCTTTCCTTACTTTCTCTTTTAATTCTCTACGCGTCCCGAAAATCCGACTTAACTTTTCGTCCAACCTAATATATTATAATAATGATTATTAATAGTCCCTTGTTACAATACTGTTGCAAGTTCAACAGTAGGTGCCTTCAAAGATAAAGTTTATAATAGACATTTTCCATGATACAGATTTTATATATGCATGATAAGAAAAAAGCAATAAGTCATTCCTTTCTGTTTCTAGTACTATATATTTTATATACACACATATGTATTATATATACAATTTTATGAAAGATTTAATTATGTTCCGTATATCTAAACTGTTTTCAAGAAAAGACATTTTTATAAAAAATGTACCATGTATATGTATATAGATATAGATACATATTAACTGATATTCACGCAAGTATTCGACGCTGTATCGATTAGAAACTTGCCATAAAGATTTCTACAAGTGCCAAGATCTGTCATTTTTAAGAATGCAATTGAATTCTATTGATATTATACACCCAGATATCAAACCTGTTCTCATTCAGAGTTGGGCATTAATTGAATCAAATTTTTTAGTTAGATCGATTCATTACTGCTTATGATTACAAAAATTAATCGTGGTTTAAACAAATTAGTCTTTAAAATTTGTGAACGATTTAATCGATTGATGAAACTAATCGTTAATCGTGAATTAAATAAATTAATCGTCAAAAAGTCGACTACTAATTTAATCGATCGATGAAATTAATCGTGGACCGTGAACTAAAATAATTGAATCGTTGATTATTGATTAAATTTTTGCCCAACTCTGTTCTCATTGAATAAAGATTGAATAAAGATCTGAAACACTTTATTCAAGGACATATGTTTTACCAAATTGTATATATTAGAAGTATTATTTACACTTATTACACACGAAGTGCATAAACAATAGAGAAACAACAATTATTGTAATCCAAAGGATCAACAAAAAAAACACTTTTAAGTCTTTCGATATCGACCAAACTTTGGATAATATTTTGTTTTGTGTTTTATATATAATTGTAAGTTTAACATAGCATAAAGAGCACGCATAGTCTACAATAAATTTAGAAATATTTACACTTGCCTAATTACTTCTTTATTTATATTTTATTATCCTTATTAATAAAAAGTCTTCTCATCAGAAAGTTGCATGTTAGACTGTGGATCTTTATGCAAATTTATATTCTTATATAAATACAATAAATTGTACTTTGTATTTTTCTGCATATTTTATGTATTTTGAACCTTTTTATAAGTTCATGAAAATCTGTTGTCTACTTATTGGCTTTCAAGATCCTTTTAACTCTTTAAGTGGATCTTCAGTTTCACATAGTTGTATTTGTATTCAATATTTTTTTCTACTAAATCAAAATTAAATGAAGATTGATGTTAGTTTGCAGACTTGCAAAAAGAATGAAATAATAGAGGTTTAATAATTAAAAACCCTATCATAGATCTTATTTATCAAATTTGTACAAAACAAGCTATATATTCTTACAAATTTTCTCAACTTTATTATTAGTTGTACGAATTAATCCTGAATCTTTGGAATTTCGTAAGATTTAATACTTATTTATAAGAAATCAGATACAGTTTCAATATTAAAAGTTCTCAGCATTTTCACATTTATTAAACAATTAGTCAATCGAAAAGTAGCGATTTCGAATTAATAAAGATGCCAAGAGTTTAAAGATAAAGGCTCCAAATTAATTTGTACACTTAATACGTTTAGAGAATATTTTGTAGATTTTTATATATATAAGATACTGAACTATTCGCGTTCTCTACGTTTCTTCTTTAGATCCAACCTTTTTATTCACAACTTCACTTTGTTCCTCTATTAAACGTTGTTCTCTGTTCTTGTTGTGTTGCTCCAATTCAAATTCCGCTTTCGCGACAATTTCGAGGAATCCCAGCGCATCGTTCCCCACTTTTTGAACGGTCTCTCCTTTTTCCGCCAAAATTTTCTCGATATTATTCCTTTTTTTCAACTCCTCGAACCATCCAAGATGATCAGAGATCAGATGATTATTCTTGCAGCCGTCGCAACGGATTATAACGACTCCTTTTTCGTACGCTTGTTTCGATATAATTTTCGAAGATCGATAGTTGCATTTCCTACATGTAAACATCACCTTTATCTTTCTTTCCAGTTTACCAAGCACCTTTTTATTCTCATCTTCTTTATTTTCTTCCGGCGACTCGCAGAGATTAGTGTTGGTTCGAATAAAAATTCGTTCGCGTAAATCACCGTTTAGTCTTTCGCTTCGAATCAATGAAATCTGATGCAAATTTATAGCCTCTCTCGTAACAGCCAGTCGCGTTCCGCATCGGAGTATTTGTCGCAACGCAAGCATGATGTTTTATGTTCCTTTGCTTCGATATTTCAATTGCACATCATTAATTTTTGCGACTATTAATAATGTCGGCTGTGAACAGTTTTTAGTTGCATGGACGACAGTAATAGAATTTTAGGAAGTGCGACAGTTTTCACATTTCACGTGCACGCGAACGAGATTTAGACCCGAACTGCGGTTAAAGGCCTGTTCACATGTAGCTGCGGTTAAAGGCCTGTTCACATGTAGCTGCGGTTAAAGGGTTAACGGCGAAAACAGCACTCGTTAATTTTTATTTCTATTATGCTCTATTTCTGTTTCTATTATTTTTATTTTAATTTCTTTTGCAGAAAGGAAAATAGGTGTTTTAACGTCTTTAATTCTGATTCAGTAGAATTAAGTATCTTTTAATAAAATGTTTATCATATTATATTGGGTCGAACGGAAAATTCGTGCGTTTTTACTTTATACTTATTATCAATATATTTTATACATATTTTATATTGGACTAATGACGAGTAAACTGTTCGATTGGAAGATTGAAGAAAATTATAATGCGATATAAAAGATTTCATTTTTCTTGATCTTCTTATCTTTATGAATCTATTGCTTTCTCGTCTTATCTTTATGAACTTGATAGCAATACTTTGTTAAGATTCCACTGATTAAATCGAACCCAAACACGATCTAAGTTAGAGTACTTTTAATCAGTACGTAATTTAACGTAGATCGCAAAATTAATAAATACTATTGCGCCATCGATTAATTAAACGGGAGTTTAATTTATGAATTTTTTCTGAATAAATAATACGTTTGACGAAGTTGTAAAGATTAAAAAACCCTAACGCTAATATTTATTAAAGGGCATAGCCGGATAAGGGGGTCAAAAGTGCCCTTGAACCAAATTAGACATATGATGCACCATTCGATAGGTTATCGAAAGAAAACCCTTCACACAAAGTTTCAACCCTCTATCTCGATCCAGGGGGTAGTAATGGCGAAAAAACGAAATATCAGTTTTTGGCATATTTCTCTCACTTAATGGCGAGTAAAAATTCTAAAAAAAATGTGGCATATTACGTATATTGTGCCACATGTTCGAGAATTTTTTCGTATTTTTTTTATGTAAAGCTTAGGTACGAAAAATGAAAAACCCCAAAAAAATCAGAAAAATGCAGATTTCATAGTGAAGTTGGAAGAGCACCACTTTTATATTTTGACCGTAACAACATTATAATATAACTATTATCCTCAAAAAGTGGCTCGCAATTATTATTTAATTATTTATATGTATATTTAGAGTTAAAATATTGTTGAGATGTTTGTAAAATGTTTTACGATACATACTATTTACATATATTATACAGTTAAGATAAAAAGAAATCGTTAATATGGTAAAAAAAAAATTATCCTAGGCGAGATTTGAACTCGCACCAAAAAAAGTACGCAGCGGTTCCACAACTAAAACTGCGCCCTAGATTACTCAGCCACCGAACTTGTTGGAAATTCTTTCCCTGTTCCACATGATCTGTGACACAGTAAAAAATCAATTAATCGAATTAATTCAATTTCTTTCCATTGTACACCATTTGGACAAAGGCAGAAATGTTTAGAAGCATTTAATATACATACTGAATAAAGGGGATAGAAATATTCAAAGTAAAAGCTACTTCTTCGTACGAAATACGTCGACACAATCGGTTTTTCATTTTTCCAAGTATGTTGCTGATTTCAAAAAATTATGAAACTTTTTGAGGATAATAGTTATATTATAATGTTGTTACGGTCAAAATATAAAAGTGGTGCTCTTCCAACTTCACTATGAAATCTGCATTTTTCTGATTTTTTTGGGGTTTTTCATTTTTCGTACCTAAGCTTTACATAAAAAAAATACGAAAAAATTCTCGAACATGTGGCACAATATACGTAATATGCCACATTCTATTTTAGAATTTTTACTCGCCATTAAATGGGAGAAATATGCCAAAAACTGATATTTCGTTTTTTCGCCATTACTACCCCCCAGATCAAAATAGAGGGTTGAAACTTTGTGTGAAGGGTTTTCTTTCGATAATCTATCGAATGGATCATCATATGTCTAATTTGGTTCAAGGGCACTTTTGACCCCCTTAACCGGCTATGCCCTTTATTAAAAACTGTTATCGGATACTGTCGTATAATAATCATAAATTACCTATTTCCCATAATTGTTTCAAATTAAAATACTACGCGGATTTACAATCGGTAATTCAATTTTCGTTTTTCATAAAATACGCTAAATTGCACGCGACAATTTAAGTCCCGAGTTTAGTTATATTTAATTTTGTGTTACTGCATACTTAACATAGTGAAAATTATTTGGGATCAATTTTTTTCCACACTTAATTTTTCTTGAAAATTAATATTTATTTCTATGAAAATCCTTGTACATTATTTTTGTTACATTTACAAACCCGATTCTCAAGAAATATATTAATTAGCGAACACGCGTAAAAACGCCCAAACTGCTTATAGAAAGTACAAATAATTGAAAAATGGTTCAACATGCGTTCATTTATAATTCTTCTTCTTCTTTGTTTAGTTGCTCTTAATAAATTATGACAAGTTTCGTATAATGATAGAGGCTGATTTTTTTTTTTTTTTTTTTCGAGTGACTAATATTATTCGAATTATTAGTTCCGAATTTATACTAACTTCTTTGCTTCGAAGAAGCTCTTCAAGTGTCTCATTTGCCATGCACCCATGATTAACAAAACCACGGATTGCACAAGAGACCACCAAAACACGCGGCGGTGCGTGCTATCGGATGTTTGCCTGAAACGTTCCTCCCGATACTGCGAACAAACAACATCCAATTGCATTTCGATCTTTCGTTAAATAGTCGAGTGCCAAATAATCAGAGGCGGATTTGCATACAGACTAATAAGAAACATAATTTAAGTGTAAATCGCCGATTTCAGCGAAACTTACGTATAATACAATTCTTAGAAAAATATTTGACCAGTATTTTTTTTTATCCGCTATGGTGCATATCTAGGGGGTAAAATCAGCCATCGAAGATGGCGGAGAAAAACACATTTTTCTCGATACTTCGAAAATGATTTGATCTAGCGAAAAGTTGTTCAAACATAAATTGCGTACTTTTGAATAATGAATTCAACCTGCTGAACAGTTTAGCAAAATTCACGTTTCGCATAGGAGCTGATTTTACTATATTAACGCTAACTTTTATATTGAAAGGATTAAGTTTTAAGATACCATAAGGGAAAGGGTTAATCTTTTTTTTGGTCTCTCTTTTTTAACTGTGATTGTGAAAATATGAATTTGTATAAACTTCGTCAATCGAACAAATGTTCATTGCTTCTTATACACTGTATTGTTGCAATACAATATATTATTATATATGTATTGCCTAGCGCGGCAAAACCATAAATCCGCCTCTGCGAATAATTCATATTAATTACCCTCTGATAATTTTGCTCTTTTGTTATCTGCTCCACCTGATCGAGAAGCTGACGTATCCTCAATTGCAAGTCACTGAACTTTTCCTTCTGCGCAGCATTGGCATAATCAATGGTACTTTCACCAACTTGGATATCCAAATGCACTCTCTGTGTAATGAAATAAATTTTGATAGTTGAACCACCGGCTATTTTGATAGTACAACTACAACAGTAAAGTAATGATTCCCAAACTTTCTCAGCCTACCACCCACTTTTGAAAGTTATAATTTTTCCCTATACTATGCATGCTATATATATAGAGTGTCCCAGTCCTTTTATATTTCTGACAGAATATGAAATAGTTTACAGGTAAACTATTAGCTGCTATAACTTCTGAACTATTAGCTACTATAACTTCTGAACTATTAGCCTTAGAGCATAAGTACCTTAATACTTTTTTGTAGAGACTAAAATACTGCATTGGAAAATGCAATGAAAACTATGTAGTACCATTTAAGAAAAGAATGCAGTTGCATTTTTTTAGATGCACCCATGCATAATAATGTAAGAGATTACATTTGGGTTGTGCATCATTTAAACCTGTTTAACTTTGTCCAATTATATTTCTTTCCATCTCTAACCATTTTAGAGATATATATATATATATATTTGATCGAATAATAATAAGAAATGAAATATTTTGTTACATTTTTAAATTACTGTGGTCTTAGTTATATGTAAGGATAAAAATAAGCCTAGTTTTGTTAATAATCTAAAGCTAGCAATTGCCTCTTATGTTGCTTTCTGCAAACCCTACTCAATTAGAAATAATCATTATGATCCCTCGGAAACTATTTTCCAAACCCCACTGATTTGGGACCAAGATTATAAAGAATGAAACTGCTGCTCATTGGCCAAATCGATTAACTCCGCAATACTAATGAACTAAATAAATATGCAGACATCTTTAAAATTCCTTTAAAAATTTAAGTTCATATGAACACTCTAGAATGCATTATTATGGGTATAGCTTTTATCTAACCACGTATAAAATATATAGAATAATATACGCTTGAAATAATGGTTACTATTTTTATAAATTGTTCACTGTTCCATGTATCAGAAACATTTTTTTCATTTCACGGTGTTCAGCCCAATTATTAAGAAAATTTCTCTTAAACATAACAACTTGGGCATGAACCAAGCGTGTTTGCACTAAAATTATAAAAAAATTCAGAAAGTGGAGCCAATAAATTTGACCTCTAAATTCTGAACAGCTCCATTATTATTGCTCTACATAAGCATATAAATCGTACCAATTGAGTACCACTGAACCATGAGCTACTATTGGAGTACAAACAAATGATATGCTCGCCCGGCATATGAGAAGTGAACGAAATTTTCCCTTCCGAGCTGTACAATCTCGAAAGGATCATTTTCTCGTCTGGATCCCGAACTTCCACGTGCATACCCATTCCTGGGCTGCTCGGTGCGAAACCACCGCTTCTCGGATCGTACAATTCCACTTTGTAGTTCACTGCAGCCAAAACATAGAAGCTTTTAGTGAGAAGCAAATGCGTGTATAATTAACGTCACCGTTATTGATATACACGTTTCACACAAACCTATAACAGTCGTTTCATCTGGAATCTCCTCGATGAAACATTTTCGTTCCGTTTCAGCGATGTGAAAATAAAGTCCCGTGCCGTATTCGAACACGCACAGAAGCACGAGAAATATGCCACTGTACTTTAACATAATGATCGAGATGCGGTGCTGTTAGTAAAGACCGCACGGTAAAACTTAAATTACGAGCAAATATTCTCTCCGTACGTGCAACTGTACGCAGCACACGTCACCTACGAAAACAATCGGCCGAATTTCACGTACGCGGCGCTACTGGGCATTATCGATATCTACTTTCTCGATAATCGAAAACGGAAGGATTCTACAGTAGAAAAGAAAGAAAAAAAAAAAACAAAAATGGATGTGACATTATTAGCGGTTCTCGCTGTTTTAATTATTGTACTAATTATCGCCTGCACGGTGTTTCTAGGGCGAAGATCCGGTACGTTTTAAGTGTAATTTCATTCGTGTATCCGTTCACATAACCCTCTCGTTACGCTGAACATTTTCTAACCTCAAAGTTTGTTATGAAACAGATGTTTTGATAGTTTTAATAATATATCGAATTAATGCTTATATTAGGTGTATCAATTAATCCAGAGGCTTTAGCTGTAACCTAGTTTTAATTCGCGAACTGGTGTTGAAAATAGGCGTTCGATTTTTTTCAATGTTTGGATGCACCCAATAATTTTTAAACAAACTCATATGTCGTGATTTTAAAAATAAAAAAAAAATACTATCGTATTCCTTGAAGCTTTTTTTATAAAAGAAGCTTTCCTCTACTTTGATGCGACTATCTAATAACGTATAATATAATAATTTTGATATCCATTTTGCACTCGTTGAGGAGTAGTTGATCTTGTACTTCGTCTGTGTTGGAACATCTATAACAAAATTTCTCGGCTTTTAGTAGGCCGATTTCGATGATCCTTGGCTTAAATTAAAGGGGAAAGTCCCGAGAATATTATCCTATTGTCTTTTGCACCTAGCCCTTGCACTTCATTTGTTATAAACAAGTATATCGCGCCATGGTAGATTACTCAGAAAGTATCCGAAGAAACATATTAATTTCTTGGCTCTTAAACACCCTATTTCAATACTCTTTGGCATAAATTAAAGGGGAAGGTCCCAGAAATGTTATCCAGCAAGCCATTTGTTGATAGACGTTGCGGTTCGTTTCTTATAAACAAAAGTATCGCGATAATGTAAATTATTCACTAACTATGCTTGTAGAAAATTATTCATTTCTCGACTTCTAAACGTTCGATTTCAATGAACCTTGACTCAGATTAAAGAGAAAAGTCTAAAGAATGTTACCCAGTATGTCACATATCCATAAACATCGCCGCTAATTTGTTATAAACAAATATTTCGTATTTTTGAAAATAACTAAAAAAATTATACTTAGTATGGCTTTGAAAGCGTATGGAAAGTATTTCTTGAACTTTTCCCTTTAATTTGAGCTGCGGATGATCCAAATCGAACGTCTAGAAGCCGAGAAATTAGCATTTTAAGCAAACTGCAAAAGTTTGGTCCCATAAAATTTGTCCAAAGAATGAATAATTCTTGTTAAAGAAAAAAATTAATTTCTCCGCTTCTAGGCGTCGGATTTAGATCATCCACGAGTCAAATTAAAGGAGAATATTCAAGGTATATGATTGGTATACCTTTAAATCATTTCCATGCACAGTTTTTGTTATTAATAAAAAAGGAAAACATTTGTTTATAACAAAGAAACCGCACTGTTTAGTGGCGTAAAACCTATCAAGTATCGTAGCCGGAAGTCTTCCCTTTCATTTGGGTCGCGGTTGATCTAAATCCGACGCCTGGAAGCGGAGAAATTAATTGTTTTCTTTAACAACAATTATTCATTCTTCGGAAAAATGTTATCGAACAAAACTGTTGCAGTTTGCTTGAAATGCTAATTTCTCGGCTTCTAGACGTCCGATTTGGATCATCGGTGACTCAAATTAAAGGGAAAAGTCGAAGGAATCTTCTCCATAGACCTTTAAAGCCTTCCCTAGTATAGTTTTCGAGTAGTTGCAGAAAATAGGAAAGATTTGTTTATAATAAATTAACCGCAACGTTTATCGGCAAACTGATAAGAGAATAACATTTCTGGGACCTTTTCATTTAATTTAAGCCAAGGGGTATTGAAATCGGACTTCTAGGAGTGGAGAAATTAAATTTTTTCTTCGGATACTTTCTTAGTAATCTACGATGACGCGATATATATTTGTTTATAACAAATGAACTGCAAGGGCTAGGTGCAAAATACAATAGGATAATATTCTCGGGACTTTCCCCTTTAATTCAAGCCAAGGAGCAACGAAATCGGCCCACTAAAAGTCGAGAAATTTTGTTATAGATGTTCGAACACAGACGAGGTACAAGATCAACTATCCCTCAACGAGTGCAACATGTATATCCAAATTATTATATTATACGTTATTAGATAGTCGCATCAAAGTAGAGGAAAGCTTACTCCATAAAGAAAACCTCAAGGAATACGACAGTATTTTTTCGGATTTTTAAATTCGTGACCTCGAACCTCAATTCGCGACACAAGAGTTTTGCTTGTAATTTGCACAAGTTTATAAACGGCGCAAAGGCAAACTTGATCGCATCGGATATGTTACAGCAGCACCAAAACGACCAACAAATGTACCGGAAAGAGTCGCACAAGGTAGACCAGTGAGGAGAGCAGCGGGTCAAAGAAATGCAAGGCGTCGAATGCAAGCAACCGCCGCACAACCGATCGAAGAGGACGACAATGAATCCGGGAACGAGGCAAACGACGAAGCGGATGAAAAGCCAACCCCCGATTTCAAGATGGGGGCTAAGAAGAGGGCAAAGATGGCAGCCAAGCAAGAAAAGAAGGTGCAAAGAGAAGCGGCTGAGAGGGAAAGGGAAGAGCGTAAAAAGAGGGAGCAACTGCTTCAGGAGGAAAGAGACAAGCAATGCGAAAAAGAAAAGGAGGACGAACTGAAGCAAGAGGAGGCGGAAAGAAAAGCCAGAGAGGAGAAAGAGAAAAGAGAACACGAGGAATATTTAAAAATGAAAGAAGCGTTCAGCGTGGAAGAAGAAGGCTACGACGAAGAAGACAAAGAAGGGGAGGAGAATTTGTTGGAGGCGTTCGTGCAATACGTCAAACGGAACAAAGTAGTTGTCCTCGAAGATTTGGCCGCGCAATTCGGATTAAAGGCATCGAGCGTGGTGGAAAGGATTCAGGAATTGCAAACAACCGGCACGTTAACAGGAGTAATCGACGACAGAGGAAAATTTATTTATATTTCTCAGGATGAATTGGAGTCCGTTGCGAAGTTTGTCAGGCAACGCGGTAGAATTAGCATCGTCGAATTGGCGGAGAACTCGAATCGACTTATCAATTTGAGCCCGGAAAAGCAAAGCAACTTGGTCGAAGCTAGATAGAAGAATAATTGAAAAATTATGGAAAGCAAACGCGGCGAATTGAAGCCGCAATATTATAGTCTTGCGGACCGTTTTTTTTTCCCCGGAAAGCTGTGCAATTGTGCGAAAAGAATATTCTGATAAATTTGTACGCACTATTTTCCCCTATCCGGAAAATAGCTATTATGTATAGAGGCAAGATTCTATTTATATTTTGTACACTGTATATTTTATTTTATTGTAAATAATACGTTTTCGAAATACAAATTTTATTTCCCTTAAACTTCTTCCCTCGATACATTATTCAATTGACCACAAAGTCTTCGTTTTTTTTTATATTATGCATGCGTAAATATGCCAATAAATTAAAAATCGTAAATAACATCTGAAAGTAAATATTTCAGTTTATTCTTTGGAAAGAATAGTAAAGATTGGTTGTATTTATTATGGTTAACGTAGCTTTCAAATGGAAGAATTATGTGAATAATAGAATATGCTAATGTTGAAGGATTTACCCATTTTTATTTATTTATTTCAATATACGGGCGAATATACAATTTATAAAAAGAACGTATTAATAATAATAGTATTCATGTCATCGAATCAGATTAAACCGAAAATGCTAACATGAAGCTTATTAGTAGAAAAACCTACGAAGTTCAGTTTTAAATGAGTCGATGTTTCTTGCAAAGAAATCAAGATTTTTTAAGCCCTTATAAAATTATTTTAATAGAAGAAAGCTGGAAAATCTGAAAGTTGAAACAATATTGCTTAAGCAAAGTTTATCACCGAAAAAATACGAAAATATGACAACATTTTTGAACACGAAATACAGAAATTATTATACAATGTTGCAAAAAATATAAAAAAGGAAATAGACGATAAATTATTTAATAAAGTGTTGCTTCTATAATTATAGAATAAACACTTAAGTATGTAAAATACTTTTCGTCAAACCTAATCAAATCGCAGCGCTGTTAAAATTCGCATCGTTATGATAATTTCGCTGCAGCGATTTGCTGTGCAAAATCTAGCCATTGGAAACCAATTTTCCTACCTTGTGATTTATATTTTCAATATCAGAATCCGTGGAACAATTTTACGCGAAATGCGATAAAATCGGCATTTTGCGTTTCATATTCTTTCGAGGAAGAATTTTTGGTTGTTGTGCAGAGCAACAATCTGACGATACTACGAATGGATGTTGCATCAGATTCGAATTTGCATCTAGATGCAAGTTAGACGCGTTATTTTTTTTCCATTGCCCCCTGAATGTATAATTTATACGGTTGGGTTGGGTGTTGACGACTTCGTAGCGAAATTGCGCGCCGCTCGCCAATCTTAGATCGAATTAGAATCGTTTCCGTAATTAGACTCGTTTCATTCGTCGAGGGGAACTTACGCGAAGGATCGATTTCGGGTGTTACAAAGATTGACGCGCCGTTGATTTATGGAAAATGCTCCGGAGCGTCCCTTTACGACCATTAGGTGTCCCATTCTTCACCCTAAAGTTAGTATAACGGCGCCGGAGGGCTGCTCTCGAATTTTTTCCACGCCTTAGAACAACGCGCGGTTTGTTTTAGAACGAATGATAATAGTTCTCGTCCAGATAGAGTGAATTATGGCCGCCGCATACTATATTTGACATTTATTTGCTCGAATTTTTAACGCGCGATAAAAGAAGAACGTTCTTTATTTAATACCGTAACATTTTCCAATACGGGGAACAGGAAACTGCAGCAGTTTCAACAGACCACGGTGGCTTTGGTCTAAATAGAAAGTATTATCGTTGGGATGTACTATAATTAACGTCTGTTTGGTCGAATTTTAATATTCGTGGAATAAAAGAAGAATATTCTTCTTAGGGATAGAGAATTATTATTTTAACCGCTTGGCTTACGAATTTTTCGAAGACTATCCACCGAAATATTGACTATTTGTTACTGTAACGCTACATCGAATGCAAAACGCTGAAATATTATACGCAATTCTTATATAGTAATCCTCAATCTCGCGAACTTACGAATTGGAATAAAATGAATTCAAATTTATTACGAAATGCAGCATGTTTCAATTGTACGTGGTACATAGGCTAAACCACGAATGTAGATCGGTGTTATAATTCAAAGGTTTTTAATATCGTAACATTTTTTATTACGAGAAACAAGAAATTAAAATGGTTAGAACAAATTGGAGTGGTTTTGGTTCAAATAGAAATTATTATAGTTGAGACACACTATAATTGACATTCATTTGCTTGAATTATTACTTTCTAATAAAATAAAACGATTCTTTCTTTAATGTAGTAACGATTTCTGATAAAAAAGAAAATAAGAAAAATGTAGCAATTAGAAATACAGTAATTCTGATTTAAATAGAAAGTATTATGGCTGTGATATACTATAATTTATATTTATTTGCCTAAATTTTTACTGTACAATAAAAGAAGAATATTCTTCGGTTAATATGTTAACGATTTCTTCTACTAAAGATTAAAAGAATTGCAGCAGTTGGAAATGCAATAATTCTGATCTAAATAGAAAGAATTATGGCTATGGTATACTATAATTTATATTTATTTGCCTAAATTTTGACTGTACAATAAAAGAAGAATATTCTTCGGTTAATATGTTAACGATTTCTTCTACTAAAGATTAAAAGAATTGCAGCAGTTGGAAATGCAATAATTCTGATCTAAATAGAAAGAATTATGGCTATGGTATACTATAATTTATATTTATTTGCCTAAATTTTTACTGTACAATAAAAGAAGAATATTCTTCGGTTAATATGTTAACGATTTCTTCTACTAAAGATTAAAAGAATTGCAGCAGTTGGAAATGCAATAATTCTGATCTAAATAAAAAGAATTATGGCTGTGATTTACTATAATTTATATTTATTTGTCTAAATTTTTACTGTACAATAAAAGAAGAATACTGTTTCTTTAATATTTTAAATTCCTTTAATTCTAGTCCTAAGTAGAAATAATTTTATTCAGATATACTACAATTTACTACAGTCTACTTGCTTAAATTTTTATTGCATGATAGATGAAGATTATTCTTCCCCCGATATCGTTACGATTTTGCATGAAATATTTAAAATAATGCAAGTAATAATTTCCTTCTAAATCGATTCAAGTTATGGCCGCCAAATACCACACTTGTCCTTTATTTTCTTCGGCTATAAGAGAAGAATATTCTTGTTATCGCGATGGCGAAATAAAATCGCAATAATGCTAAAATACTAAACTTTACGTTGTACCATATTCGCCCATAAATCAAGAAAATTTATACTCCAAGATTTTCCTAGACGAATGCTAATCGAGTTGCGCGTATTATTAACAAGTCGATCAAACGCATAAACAGCGATCTATTAAAAATGTTGTCATTCGTGGTTCGTGCGGATCGAGATCGATCCCCACTCGATATCGATGCTCGATCGCGTAGAAGGGGACTCGCGGAGACTATGTAAGAGGCCGCGAAATCGCCAGAGATCCTTCAGTCTTCCTGAAGACTTCGTCCATCGACGTTTGCCTGAAAATTTGCCACCGATCGATCCACTCGAAACGAGTACAAAATTACTGGGTAAAATCTCGGTTTCTATGAGTTCGAATTAACGCGAACCGAGGGTAGTGTTTCGTGGCAATTTAGAACACTTATGTGTCGATGAGGTGCAAAGTCTTGGACTGTCAAGGCAATTCCCCGACATTCTTACCAAGTGTTAGGTAAGTGAACAAACATAGTTTAACATAGCGAGAACAGGTTTTCTACTTGCACTTTAACTGTGCACTATTCCGGCATCATTTTTATCACCTCTGGGAAAGTATACGTAGAGTAAATTTATGTCGAATTTGCGAGGACGTGGAATAATACAGAGGCATGAAGATGAATGGAAGAAACCGTGAAACCTGTTTGCCTTCTTTTCATATCGACGTTCAGTCGAAGATGTTCTTTATCGATCGTGCAAGATCGCAAAGGACCTTTTTCTTTTTTGTCAATGTTTCAATATTAGAAATTGCTGGCGATTAAAGCAGGTTGATTTGCAGGAAACCGATTCAAATGATAGAATATTCGCAAAGTTCATAATGCTATGAAAATAAATCTTCATTTATACCGTTTATAATATATTATACACAATATATTATATATAACTATTATTATATTTAACAATTTTAGATATATTAATGTTATGATCTAATATTATAATACTATGATTTTACGTATATTATACGTATCAATTAATTTATTATATATAAAAAAATATACTGTTGCAAAGTTTATACAGCTTTTGTACAAAATTTGCAGATGAATCATTTTGATCATCTTGGTAGTTTTAATGTTAAATCAGAAAGAGGCAAATTATGGCTCACGAGTCAAATTCGACTCGCCATTGATTTTTGTATAACCCCTAAATTTAAAGTAATTTTTTCCCCCTAAAAAAAAGGATAAAAGGAATTTTGTTCACCTTATTAGTAATTAACTATTAGAAATAGAACATAAATAAAGAAATATGTAATATTTGGCCCTTCGCAAAAATAGTTTAGCGACTTCTGCGTTAGATAACGTAATATTGCGCAACTTTGTGCAATTTAATATTATACAATTTACATAATTCTGTGCAATTCAATATTACACCATTTCTATAACTCCGTGTAATATTAAATTACAATATAATATATATAATTATATAATCATAACACAATACGATATATAATTTTGTGTAATTTAAAATTCCGCAATTTATGTAATTTTGTGCAATTCAATATTACACAATTTATATAATTTTGTGCAATTCAATATTACACAATTTATAGAATTTTGTTTAATTCAATATTACACAATGTATATAATTTTACATAATACTATTCTCTGAGAGTTAAAAATAATTGCGTATCTCTTCGGGTAGTAATAAAGAAATATAGCGAATGGTTTCGAAGTTAGTTACTAACAGATTGCGCACCATTATGCAAATTCACGTTTCTATTATTACGCGTATTTCGCGTCTCTTTGCGCGCACACTTCAACTCACCGTAAACGCATAATAATCCGCAATCAACCGATTTATAATTTTTCCTCTTCCTTTCTGCGCGCAGGCTCGCAAAAAGTCTACGAACTCGCAAGGGGAGTCGTCGCGGTAATGCTGGAAATCGCTTAGAATTGCTAGTTCTGGTTCATTTGCATCACGTACCGTAAAAGTACGTATCGTCGCTGTATAAGAAGCGCGAAAAAATAACACGCAGCAAACGCGATAAAACACTAATAATTACATACCGTAATCGTTGCTTTAGAAGACAGCAAATAGGCTAGCACGTTATATTCTCGGTAAGTATAGTGCCTGATAGCAACAGAGATTAAATTCGAGTGGCTGCGTTTGGAAAATTCGCCATCGCATCGGTTCTAATTGGTTTAAAAACCGATAGAAGGAAAGATAACCGACAGAAGTTATTTTTAAGGGAAAATCAAAATGGTTCACGCCAACATCAACGACACCAATATTAAAGGACCCTACGAGGGTGTGAGGTATACTTAAATGCATTCTTTTTTTTTTTTCTTACTTGAATAATCGAAGCCACGAATTCGAAAAACGTGTAAGTCCATTTTTGGATATTATGTACCTATAGCGGCTACTAAAAGTGTTTGTATACCATTGGATTTTATTCTGATATTTTGGTAGCAATTAATTAGGCACAATTGTATTAAGTTATTAGGTTTCCTATTTTGATATTCTGTTATTTTATCGATAGCGGTAGAAATGTCTACTACAGTAGCTACGAAAAGTACTTAGTATACACTGTTACAATTATTTCGATATTTAAGTTCTGATTAATTGGACGCGGTTATGTTAAGTTTCTTATAATTTAACAACACCTTTATTCGATTGTAAAAGTTTGGTGTCACAGAAATGCAGCGTAGAATCGGATTAAAAAAAACGCCTGTTTGAAAAAGTATAAGTATATATAAAGAATAAGATAATAATATAAGTATATATAAAGAATAAGATAATAATATAAGTATGTATAAAGAATAAGATAGTAACATAATAATATATAAAGAATGAGATAACATTCAACGTAACACGAAATTTCATTTTTGAAGACATAAAGAGCAATGACACTAATAAGGATCATTAAAACTAACGAAGAATTAAAGAAGACAGGCAAAGAGAAATTTATTATGTTTCCCCGAAAATTTTATTGGTCGATTTGTGCGCGTATTGAAATTCGTGGCTTCAATTTTTCCAGCTTCTCTAATTCCTTTAATCGGGATAATTTTTATACACGCCTATAATTAATGAACATTTTTAATTGTTGATACGTAGAAAGGATAAAAATGGGCAAGCGTCGACGGGATACCAGCAAAGTTCCCAGCAACAAACTAAAAATGACAAATATGGCTCCTGGGGACCGGTGTACAAAAACAAGAAGAATTTCATCGACATGCACATTTGCTAATGGCTCTTCGAAAGAAGTACGCCACGCGAAAATATCATAATCAATGGTTTCTGGAGCGTAGCTTCGAAGAATCGAGTTGCCATTTACGATCATCTCTCGAATGACGAAAGTAATCCCTCTAGCGATGTCGAAACAAATAAAAACACTAATTGCACGTCGTTCTCGTTATCCTATCATCTGTAATTTAGCTACATAACTCTTTGGACGCCAAAGATTTTATCTTCTATTAAGTTGACGTAATGCAAAATAAATGAAATGATTAAAACACGAAAAGCAATCGAAGCGTTTTTGTTATTAAGTTAAAGTTGTTTCCTTGGTTCTATTCGAAGAGGAACAAGATTCTAACGAGCCGAGGCTCGCGGCGACAAGCGAAAAAAGTACGTCGTTAGTTCCGCCGGATATTCAACGCGCGAGGAGACAAAGAACTCTGGAAAAAATAGCTGATGGTATTTCTCAGCCAGGCTGAAAGTCTACGCGTGAAACTTCCATCCGTATTTCATTTTTATTTGAGGAAATTTAGATTAAGAACTTTTAGTAGAAAAATATTTCGAAGGACTTGAAATTCTGTGGCGAAGCAAGTAATTTGCGATGGAAGGAAAAATAAGGAGTGTATTATTGCCTATTTACACAGTGCGACAAGAAAGTAGAGACCAAAGTAAGTAAGAGACAAGAAACTAAGGACCAAAAGTAAAGTGAGACAATTAAAAAAGCATATGAATGCATAGGATGGAAATTGTTTTTACTTAATCCATTAAAATAATATTTAAAGAATTTAATAAAATTCATATAATAACTTAGAAAATTTAGGAAATTCGTCTAATTTAATTAGGTTTAAATATACTATTTGTAACATTTCCTTGAATATGCTATTTAATTTTAGTTTTCATTTCGAAGGGGAAATTAATTAACTTCGAAAAAGGTCAATTGAAGCCGAACCAAATAAGTAAAAGAGTTGTTTAAGCAATGGAACGTCCTTTTATCTAAAAATACTTAAAAATGCAGTTTAACTGTTCCATTGTAAAAATTATGATGATACGTAAAAAGCAAGATTAGGCAATATTTTTGTGCGATCTAAATACGATGTATTAACTAATGCGTATTAATAAACATTTTGAGTTACAATTTAAGGTATTTGTTACCATAATTCGCAGAACATTGTTGCTAAATATGACAGCAGAAATTGAGTTTCATTACTTTCTTTCCGCGCTGTGTATGCGTCAGCGGTTAAGAAATAAGTGAATTCTTCCGTACTGGTCAGACAGTCAGACAATGGTCATCAGTGGTTTCACTGACTTTCACCGAACTCTCCAACGCTACAACATCAAACAGAATACAATGTAGTTATGACACTATTGCAGAAGTTTGTAACCAGAAAATTGCAACAAATATTCCCAGATATATTTAGCTACCCTGCAATTTAAATAAATACTCCGAAAGCTATACTATTCTTTAAAGAGTTATACAAAGAAAATTTGGAGAAATATTATATAAAAATTTTGCTAATATTTATAAGAATATCCTAATATAATCAGACTGCGGATGTTTATGCAATTTTTACATTTATAGCACATATTTAGTTTCAGCATCCTTCTTGCTTATTTAGCATATTTTAGCGCATTACGAGTATTCTGCACTTTCTTACAAATGTAAACTTCGAAAGAATGCATAAATGCATGGTTTATATAATAAATTTAAACTTCAGTGCATTCGCCATCTACCAAAAATCATCATTTTATGATGATACATAACAATTATCATTGGAAACCTTTACCCTAATATTATTTCATTATACTAAACTGTATTTGAGAAATATTCAATAACACCAAACAACATAATATTACTAAATTTCTATATGCTATAAATTCTCGAACTCTTTCGCGTTCTCATCGCCAAAACATTTATTTATCCTCCAAAAAAAAAAAAAAATATTGGATAAACATTCCGATCCCGATCAAAAACTTCCGCGATTCGATTAAGAATCCAAACTATTTAAACTACTCCATCGACTGGAAAAGAAGTCGCGAAGGGTTCTGTACCTCGAGATCCTCTGCTTTTCACCCTGCACGAAATAGTAGGGGAAAATCCGGAGATTGGTGGGGAATAGCGAGGAAGAAAAAAGCTCCTGGACAAACGAGAGCTTTGCCGTAGCTCGGCGGAGAAGCAAGGCAACGTGGTGCAGTCGTTGAAAACGCGTCGACTTGTTCGGAGTTCCTCTGAATGGAGGGTCGGGGGCGGAACAGTGTTCAGATCCGTTCGAATCGACGTTCGACCGCGTCTGCCTATCTCCTAATTTATTTATAATATTTATTTAAATCCATCGACACTTAACAAGGTTCCTAGAACCAATCTTCCTAGTCAAACACAAACGTATACATATATATATATTTTTATAAATTAACGCGAGATTCGTCGGCTAAGGATTCGCGAGACTCGAGTGGCTGAAGAAGAAGAAGAAGACGACGACGACGACGGCGGGGAAGAGGAGAAAGAAAGAAAAGTGTCGTTGCTCGGTGGAACGCGAGAGAGTCGACGTCCCGAGGCTGCTCTATTTCGAGGCTGAAACGCACCGGTAAGCTTTTGTGTGTCCGACAGTCTCATCTGCTGGCTAGACTCTTTTCCCTTGGCGAATTTAAATTCGGATAACTGGCGAGCTTTGCTATCTGGTCGATGGGAGGTTTGCACGGAAAAAGGGTAGCCGATCACAGAGTCCTTTTTTCGAGATTCCAAACTCGAGTTCTTCGCATGACTGCAGTTGAGTTTCTACCTTCGATGATTATATTGCTCGTCCTTTGTCGAAGGAAACTTCGTTCCCCTCCGATTCTTTGTATTTCCCTCTTTTTACTCTTTGCTGTATTAACCCTTTCTGTGCTATGGTCGTATAAATATATATACGGTAAATTGCGAATGCTTTACGTGGAGTTTATAAATTTGGGTCTTTTGATACATTGTAATCCTTTTATATGTATAATACATATATAGATATAAATATATATATATAAATATATATATATATATATATATATATATATATATATACTTTAAAGAAACTTTAATCGGTGCTAAATGTTCGCCAAATACGAAACCAGGAACATTATAGTGATGATTAGATTATGGGGAAATTAGATGTGGCAAAGATAAAGATAGGGCGAACACGGTGTTAAAAGAACATGGAAATTTGTTATAAATAAACGTTATAACGCTAAACGTTACACTTATTTCCACGATCTTACTAAATTACGTTTATCCACATTGTTACCGCTTATAAATTATTTGTTCGTTAAAATTCCTTGTACAGCTACTTTATGTATACTATTTATAACTTCTGGAAAGGCTATGTAATCTCCATCTAACGTACTGCTACGTTAAATATCCCTCCTTAGACTTTTTACTCCGTCCTTTCGTTCACTCAAAGGGTTAATAATCGGTTGATAAATGAAAACTAGAAACCTACCAAACCCATAAAATTATTTAACACTCAAAGGGTTAATTTATTCCTTACTATTACACTGTTATTCTTCTTGAAACTTGTACAAACACCTATTCGAGCTTTCCCTTTTCTTCATATTTGTAGAGGTTATTAAGAGACACGCGTTGCATCGTTGCAGTTTGCTTTTACTCAAAGCATGACTCGTCCGATTACTATTCTCAGAACGAATCATTCTCAAGGAAATCCGCTTCTCCGATCAGCTGACCGCTCGATTCGCTGATCCGATCTCTGCCTCCCTGAAAATCTCGGGAAACTCTCAGATAGGGTAGATGTACCACGTACTGCCGCATTAAGGTTCGCGCGTGACTTTGTTTAACTATTTTAGATATTATTTAACCAAAAATTCGTTACAGTTTGCAGCGTAATATTGTTCAACAGATCTCTTTTATTTATGAACATTTTTTCACGCGTTGAATGTAATGAATTAATTACTAGTTCATTGAAAATATAGAACAAAGTACAATGTCCCTCGCATTGTCATTTAAAAAGTTATCATCTAAATTGAAACAATTTTTGCAATTCAGTTCGTGTAAACGTATCGCGTTTATTAAATTATAACTTTCCAATTACATTGATTTTTAATTACATTGAATTACATTTATCTCCCAATATTTCGTTCCAAATATCAAGTATAAACGAATCTAAAATGTCTACGCGTTGCTACGTAAACCCACGTCCAAATTTAGCATCAACAATTTTTTTCATTTACCTTCTTCTTCTTCGTGCAATTACTTAGCTATTAAATAAAACAATTCAAGTGCCGGTTATATGGATACTGACAGTAATTGGGATCCCTACCCTATCCGGATCTAGAAACGAGTTTTCCGAGAAACCTTCCACAGAGTCGAGATCTTTTTACGCGTTTCGTATCGTCAGTCTCGCGTGATATCGAGCAGCGATCGGAGGGCCGGAGGCTCGGATGTGGACCGGAAATAGAGCTTCCTTTGCTTGATCCCTCGCTAGAACGTGGAACACAACGTCCCTTTTGCGTGGCGAAGGGCGGCCGTCTCGTCTAAATCTCGACGTGTTTCCCTTCTTCCCTCGCTGTCGATGGTAATGCTCGTTGCATCCGTAGATACAACGGCATCGGGGCGCTATTTTTGTCGGCGGCCAACAGTTACTAGTAAGGCACCCTCTTGCGAGCAGCCGGAGACTCGCGATACCCTCGATTCACGCGGACGCGTGCCTCCTTTCTCTGTTTCCGAGTAGTGTTAAACCTCTCTCTCTATCTGTCCTCGAGGAACGAAAAATGACGAACGACTCGATAAGAATACTACCACTTTCGACGCGACGAAAAGTCGCGCTTCGAAATCTGGGACAGAGTGCTTCTCTTCTCGGTGGAGAACCTGATGACTGCGGAGTTATGGATGCTTTTTAGGTACGGTTTTCCGTCGAGGCTATAATTAACTTGGTTTTGAATTTTGATTACAGTGGAATAGTGGAAGTAATTGTTTTAAAGGGATATTGGTTAACCGTGCGATGGGAAAATTGTGGGATTTGCAAAGGGAAGGCTGAACTTTCCTTTGGATTGGAAATTTAATGGATTCTTCTTCATGGAACAGAGTTCGCGATTAACTTGAAATTTGATATTAATTGAACGATAGTTACGCTATTCTTATGGGGGTTGAAAATTGGTAGAATATTGCAACTGTGAGATGGAGAAATTGGGGGATTTACAAATGGTAGACAGGGTTTTCTTTTGAGTTAAAAGCCTAGTAGCACTCGAGACGCGAGTTATTTAATTCAGGGACCAATGGACTTCACAGTTAAATTGAAGTTAGTCATTAATCGAGTAATGGAGCAATTTACTATTTGCGTCGGTTAATTATAATATTACGTGTACCAATATTCTGATTCCGACACTATTCTTTGATTAAGTGAAAAATATACCATCGTTTCATCTCTTTTTTATTCATTAACCCTTTTGCCATACGAATTTTCTCAAGAATATTCACAGTAACGTTATCTATTTACTACTTTAACAGTACGACGAGTGCAAAGCGCTAAAATATTGCGCGTAATTTATACTTATAATACTCAACCTTATAAATTGAATCTACAGATAGAATTAGAATTGAAATTTATTAAAAGATACAATGTATTTTTATCGCATATCAGAGCATAATTATTACCACGAATGCAACTCGTTATCGTAGGGCAAAGGGTTAGTTTTCAACTTTTGATAGCATTTATATTTTAATCTGAAAAATTAATCGATATTATGGCAATGCAGACGCGAAATCTGAAGAAGTACATTGGTGCACCTAATACTCCGTAACAGGCATAGAAAATACAGCAACTTCCGCTTGTACAACTGCGCCTCGTTTTTGTGCAAGCATTACAGCGTGCTCCTATCACTCACTCGCGCGACTAGAAACGCCCCAGACGGATGCGTGCCGTATTTCCCGAGCACAAGTTTGACAATTTCATACACAGCCGCGCACGTGTCCGTCATCCCGCAGGCGCGCGTGCCCCGCATTAGCGTGTCTATGGGGGAGTCTTAGAAACAAGGGGAAACATCCATTTGAGGGAGCGCATCTGATCAGGGCGGGGGGGAAAAAAAAAAAAAGCAAAGTGAAAAAGCTCGGAGCGACCAGGTCTCAAAATAGGAGACACCTGAGGAGTCTATATTTGAAAGCAGGATGCAAAAGGCCATCGAAACATGTCGATCCGTGCCACCCTAATTCGATTAGGGTGCTGTCATAACAATGCGTCGTTGCATCGACTAGGACGAATATCCCAATTACTGTCGGTGTCCCTATAACCGACACTCGAATTTGTTTCATTTAACAACTAAGTAATGCACGAAGAAGGAGCGGGTAAATAAAGAAATTTTTATGCTAAATTCAAATTTACGTGGATTTACCTAACAATATATAGACATTGTACATTCGTTTACACTTAATATTTGGAACGATACATTGGGAGGTGAATATGCTGTTGAACATTAAAACGTGGTCAATGTAATTGAAAAGTCGTAATTCGGTAAACGCGATACGTTTACACAAACCGAATTACCGATATATATGCGAAAACGTGTTTCTATTTAAATGAGAAGTTCTCAAGTGACGGTACGAAGGACATCGGACTTTCTCGTACATTTTCAACGACGTAGTAACTCATTTATTACATTCAACGTATAAAATGATGTTCATAAATAAAATGGGATCTGTTGAACAATATTATGCTCCAAACTGTAACGATTTTTCGGTTAAATAATTACTAAAATATAGTTGAATAAAGTTACGCGCGACGCTTAAAGCGACAGTGTAATCGGTACGTATATCCCAGGCATTTTCGTTGAATCCGTGAAATAGTTCACGCAGAACGATTGTGACTCTTTATTGTGGAGCAAGGGGTTAATTTTAGTGCTCGTTCTCTGGAATTCTACGATAACGACAACTGCACCCTTAGACGCCGGTTTAATCGCGGTTTCGTCAGGGGTTTGTCCCTCCCCCGTAAGAAATTCGATCTTGGTCTAAATATAAGCAGGAAGTAATGTCGGTAGCAATTTACGTATGTTCTCGTCACCTTCTGGGCCCAGCACGCGCATAAACCACGTGGTAACAGGGCTAAGCCCCCGACAGAAGTTCCGACCGCGTTATTGCATTAGTCTGCAGGCACGTGCGTGCGTGGGTGCAAAGGGCAGAGAATTAGTAAGTGGCGTCTGAGGCGTCAAGGGTGTCGTCGAGGTCCGTGCACCGAGATAAGTTCGTTCAACTCGAGAGAGGGGTCGGGAGCTTCGGCCGGGAGACACTTCGCCGTGAAACAGCAGAAATTTATCGGCCTTTATAAATCAGGCCACGGGAGATGCAGCATCTTTTCCGTGTCTCCTTCCGGCAGCCACTTCGCGAATTTTCGAGTGACACGTGCGCGACTCGAGACGGTTCTACCTTCGAAGAAAATCGATGTACGTATTTTTCAACGCTATTAGTAGACCGCATTCAATTAATCATTATGCATTCGTAGGAAATTCGAACTGATCTACGGTGTATCGTATTAAGTTGTTGCGCGTGAAATTAACGGATGACAAGGATGGGATTCGTAACCACTGTAACGAGATCGAAATTAATGTTTTATTAATTGAGGGAATGGGTTGAACGGATTCGGCAAACTTTTGACTGGATAGGAAATATAGTATAGACGCGTTGAACCAGAGATTCGTTGGTGAAATGAAAATAAACGATGGGTTGCGACGAAAAATACGAGAATTGATACGCTGCGCGAAGAGCGGCCAGCAGAGTGATTAAGGTCGGGGAAACGAAATAATTCATGCGATCGCACGCGATTGTTGTAATTGATGTGCAACCGGCCTAACGACAGGATGCATCCGCCTGCATCCGTTTTATTCCAGATCCTGTCAATGCGTTCTCACGAGACGTGTTTAATTCACCCCTCCCTTTGCGAATTATTACAATAACGCATATTAATTTTGCAAATGCAACGGAGACTTTAGAAAATCAGTAGTTGACTCTGCCATTGTTTTCGTACGATTTATTAATTCTACGATAACAATCGAGACTCTTTGTACTCCGTACTTAACGGGTTAACCCTTTCACTGTTACGTTAGCGATTACACGCGAATACCGGAAACTATTCGGATATCGCAAGAGAAGGGTTTCAGATTCAAAGTTTCCATGATTCTCCGTAATTATAACAACTCAGACGTATACTAATTTTGCAGAGTACGATGTGTACATACGTGTAGAGGTATAATAAAATTATGTTACAAGTAGTAATGAAGCGGAATACTTGTAATTCGAAACGAAACCGAAAATAAAGTATCATTAATTTTGCAAAACGTTGCGGAAAACCTAACAACACTCTTGTAAAAATGTTTCAAATCTGCTGAAGCTTCTCTTAACACTTTATCAACCACTGGTGGCTGAAATTGCTACGTAGAAATTTATGCACTCAATTTTAAAGCTCTATAATTCTTGGAATCAAAACTTTGGAGGTGCTAACTGTACCATTCTAATCTCTTTTACTACACGGCATATTAATTTTATTATCGTTCATAATTCTGATATTAGGACCATTTCTAGATTTAAATTTGCGTGGTACATTAAATCTAATGAGTTCTTGAAATAGAAAAATATAATAAACAAACGTTTGCATCGAAAATCCTATGAATGGAATTCCATTAACCCGTTTTCTACGAAGAACGTATATATACGTCCTCGCGAATAGAACCACAAATTTAGCATCATTTGCAAAAAAACATACACGTGTATCTCTTTTATCATTCAGTACCATTTCTACTATCATTCGTATCCATTTCACTATAAGAGTATCGAAATATTTATGCTCGTATCGCTAACATATTAATAAAAATTTCCAATTTATACATCGAGAATGCTTTTAATTTTCAAGTGTCGTAGCGAAAGGGGTTAAAACTAATAAAGCGCAATTTTGACCACGTTATAATAGTATCTCGCGCGCAACGTCCCGATACAAAAGAGCAGAGATGAGTTTAACTTTTGAGAGGCTCATTTGTCATCGGTTCTACAAACGGAATCAAGGAATTTCCGCGACGCCCTTTTCGCAGGTACAGAGCTCTCCTATTTCTACGCCGAGCTACTCCCAGGCGCTGTTAGAGCCAATGCAAGGCAAGCAAAAAAAGGAACGTGGAAGAAGTAAAATAAAATCGATGATTTCCTCTCGGTCGGCAGGGCGGAACGGAAAGAACGCGGCGCGTTTCTAGTGGGGAGAGTATCTCCTAAGAATAGAAGAATTCTTTTTCTTCCTAGTGTCCTTCCGTCGCGTCGTGCAATTGTCGTGGGGGAGTTTCGAACGAGTCTACTGTTCTACGTAGTAGCCGATAGAAAGTAATGTGGAAAAATGGCCGGTGGATGTTTGCGAGCGAAAGTTTTCCCAGACGCGTCAGTGACGCGGAGCGCAGACGCTACTAAATGCAACTGGTTTAAAAATATCAATTCCTGGAACGGTTCGCAGAAATCGAGCAGCGAGATATTTAGTCCTCTCTTCCTTCTCTTTGTTCCATGTATACCACGAGCCGGCCAGACCCCCCGCGAACCTAAAGGCGTGGTTACAACCACCGCTCTGTGTTTCGCGTGTGTATACACGTGCATCCGCCTTCTGTCATACAAAGAGACGGCCAAGAGGGGAAATTATGCGCCCGAATTAGATTATCAAAAGAAGATACATAAATTACCACGATTTTTATACGCAAAGTATTCGGGAACTTCCGGTATTGCTCGGATAGCTTCCGTTTTTCTTTTTAAATTCCACGAATAGAAAGCATTTTTGAAGCTATTTTTTGGGCAATAGAAGCGGAACGTTCGATTAAATTAGATTATGAAAAGAAGATACGTAAATTAACTTGAATTTTCTATATGGAACATTTGGGAACTTCCGGTATTACTCTGATAACTTCCGTTTTTTTTTAAATTCTACGAATAGAGAGCATCTCTAAAGCTATTCTTGGTAATGAAAATGGAATGTTCGATAAAATTTCGATTATTTTCGATTATTTTCGAAGTTTCGATGCATTTTCCTATATCGAATAATAGGAAACTTTCGGTATTACCGAGATGATTTGCGGTTTTTAAATTCGTACAAAGAGGAGACTGTCCAAGGTTAATTTATAATATAGAAGCAGAATATTCCATCGAATTGTTGCATCAGAAGAAAATACGTAAATTTCGTCACGTTTCCTACATCAATTTTTCCTCAACTTCCGGTATTACTAAAAGATGATTTCTATTTTATAAATTCGTACAAAATGGAAGCTGTCTAAAGTTACTTAACAATACGCAAATGGAATATTGAATCAAATTAGATAATCGAAAGAAGGCACACGAATTCCATCACGTTTCCCACATTAAATAATCCTCAACTTCCGGTATCATTGCACGATAACTTCCGGTATCATTGCAAGATGACTTCCGCCTTTTTCAATTCCAACGAAGGGATATCGTTCCGAGGTTAATTCATATGCTAACGTTAGAATAATCGTGGAAGAATGATAGAACACTTCGCCGTGTTTCTAATGTATGCAGATAATATGCGGAAGCCTATTGGCATTTGCATTTCACTTCGCGAACGATGTATCGTTGTTTGCGATGAAGTCATGTACCGACAGCTGGTACATTCTTAGATATAAGCGTTCGTTCGTTCCTGCGGTGATCGCATCTCGCAAGAATGACGTCTACTACCCGGCGCGTCGAGACGCGGCGCGGTCTTACAAACCCGAAATAGATCTCCTCGTATCCTGAACCTGAACGCGTCTCTTCTCGCGAACGCAGGGAGATACCGCGAGATGGAAACCGGTTGCTAGGGGAAAAACGAATCGCTTCGATAGGTTTATTAACGATGAAAATTCCCGCGCTCAACTTCGCGCACTTCACGATCTAATGCGGCGATTTACAGCGAAAGAATCCTCGAACGCGTCTCGAAAGAAATATTGCTATCCGCGCGGCCTCTCTCTATTCCTGTCTCGCTGTTGCATTCTAGGGATATTTACGCGGAAAGCTGCTCGCGGTTAATTGAGAAATTTCGAACGTAACTCCGCTTGCTCGTAGCGTGGACGAACCGTAGGGTAGATTATTTATTTTCATATAGAATTATCGGGGGACTATCTGGTTTCTTTACTATTTTAACGTCGCATGCAACATTGCTAGTCCATTTCGTATGCAACGATTTAATAGATCAGTGGAATAAGATAACGAAGCGTTTTTAATCCTCTATAGCTTCGTGTAACTTGGAAGTTGCAAAATATGTATCTATATTTTTTAATCATATTTCAGGACTAGCATACTGTCGTGTTAATAGCAAATAATTTGCGTGTAATAATTATTATTCGCTGGATTCCTTAATCAATCGTATAATTCTTTTCGTTCATCCAAACAAAATTCTGGTTATAGAGTATAGGTAATAATGTGTATAAAATTATATCTTTATATGTATCGGAATTCTATCTTTTAATCCGCTATAATCCGAATCTAATTTACTTACACTTACAAGTAACTATAAAATACGACAAATTTAAATGTATGAATAGTGTAACATTGAAGTCACGCGGTATTATAGAGAATTAGCTTTTTCAACTTCGATGTGATTCGATCGGATACAATGCAATGAAAATCACCAAATCGCTCTAAATTGTAAGTGGCGTACAATGCCTCTGCTTTTTTTACACGATCGGTGACTCGGTTTGAAATTTATGATGTTAAACAATGAATTTATGACGTATGAAATATATCGATGTATATTTAATTAATGCTCGTAAGAATCTTCGACGATACGAAAAGAATTTTCTTCCCCGAAGCGTCGAGTAGAAGTCTGACTTAAATTCGGGAGGGGTTGCCATTTTTGGTACAAGGACGCACATGTCGGTGGAAAGAGTTCACGATGAACATATGGGGGGGAAAACGCGTAGCGTTTGCACCGTCATTCAAGGGATCAAATAAATAAACTACAGCTTTATTACCCGAAGAAATTTCTAAGTAACATTTTCGAATCTTCGTTGCTCTTCCGGTTCTTTCGAATTATTATTAACCACTTGCCTTATAATAACGAGTCCAATTAGCGGTGTAACAATGAATTTTTATAGTTGCTCGATACTACAATTACATTATGGCCAAATTAATATATCCAACCCTTAACAAAAATTAATTAGCATTTAAATACCATAATAAATACAGTGGTGTGCAAATACTTTTTGTAGCCACCGTATCTACATCAAACATCGATCATTTTTATTTTTGTCGCGTTTATAAAATAGAAATAGCCATTCGAGCGTTATGGATTAATATTTCTACTTTATACAGGCGACAAAAATAAAAATGATCAATGTTTGATTCAGATACGGTGGCTACAAAAAGTATTTGCACACCACTGTATTTATTATGGTATTTAAATGCTAATTAATTTTTTTTAAGGGTTGAATATATTCATTTGGCCATAATGTAATTGTAGTATCGAGCAACTATAAAAATTATAGTATAAACAAATACAAGTAACACGAAGTCCAAATTTAATATTAAAATTTCGTTATCAAGTAAAATAATTCAAATGACAATTACTGGTGTATCTGCCCTAATTGTAAGAATTTTATAACGTCGCTATATTTTATAACATGTTACGCTTGCAAAAGCGGCGGACAGTCTCAGGTTCGGGTGAATAAAATATCGCGGCAAGACCGAAGGAAGAAATTTCCGTTTCGGTAACGCGCAAACGCTTACACGCGTCTATATTACATCGAGTAACGGTATTAACGAGTTCCTGGCATATTTATACTTTCCATAAAACGGATAGTGGGTTTACGGTCGACGCGAGTTATGTTCGATTTCAGTTTCATTACGCGTCGATTATTATTCGCTATCGATAAACGTACAGGAAATCGTTCCAATAAACGCGGCGTACATTTCTTCAATGGTCCTAATGTTCCTCCATAAATCCAACATGGCGGAGCGAATCGAGCGAGCCGCGATTCGTAGGTTTAATTATGTTTGGAATGCAGCCTTTCTTCGACTTTAATCGATGCAACGGAAGAAGCCGGTGGTAGGGAAGAATGTATTTTGGTTGAAAAATCTAAAGAAATCCCGGCAAACACTATATTTGGCGTTGTGAGTCATAGCGCCCGGTGCAGCCGCACTGCAAGCTTTGAATTCTACCGCGTAAGTGTGTACCGCTATTTCGTCTTCCACTCGATTCAAATTCTTAGAACTTCCACTTCTATTTTTTTCTTTCCCCCGCTCCTTTTGACTGCGCGTATCTTTCATTTCTAGAAAGTGAATTCTACATCATCGACGAGCGTTAAACGTCTACGACGTTTCTGCGCGATGATTACTTCTAATATTCGTTCGATTTTTGCGTGTTTCAGTGCGTCTTCGAATGAATTTTGAGAGAAGAGGGTGGTTTCTTTAAACGTTCGCGATGAGAGCAAGAGACTCGATCGTGTACACTCCAGTGTCCCTAGGACCGGATACGGACGACGAGGAAACATTAGTGAACGCCGAAGTTTACAACAATGGTGAGTTCTAATTAAAATATTCTTTAACCCTTTGCGGACGAGCGTCGACAAATAGTTGCCTAATCTTTTTTTGGCTTTCCGAACCAATGTCGACTTTTGAAGCACAAAACTTAATGCAACGAATACTTAACGTAATAATAAACATTTGAAATCGTTGGAAATCAAATGGTTTGGAACACAGAAGCGTGAAAACTCAAAGTCGTAGAATTCGAAACTAAAGTACTCCCACAAGTGTCATTACTTCTCGTCCGCAAAGGGTTAATGGTCAATTTTATTTCGTATAATGCTTCGTAAGAGGGATATTAGTTCCTTAAATATATTCTGGATACATTCAATGATTCTATGATAACTAATTGTAAGTTTGCGCATTAACTGCAATGATTTAACAATGATTTTTAATCCTTACCCTACGATTATTTTATTACCTACTTATAGTATAGCGATCACTGATTTTATATTATGTCGCGTACAAATTATTCGAATTTTTGCAGGCGATATTTGTTCTATAACCTTTAATCTTATTATCACGAGGTCCAAAATGCTCAATGCTACGCGATTTTGTTGAAACTTTGCCATAATTCGTAGCACGATTGTGACTACAAGGCAATTTCTACTACTATTTCTACTACTACAATTTCACTTGAAGTTTTCGCGAAACATTTAAAATTCCTTGCTCTTTTAACGCGCCAATGAATTTTCATTAAAAATTAACTATACTATATTTATTATTTGCAAGATTTAAAATCTATCCGAGTGAAATGGATCCCCTTTAAATTAATTTTGAATTCCACGCGCGAAGAAAATCCTTATTTCCGAGTTATTTGTAAGTTACGTATATTAAATGGTTTCGTTCCGCGCATTGCCAAAGAAATAAGTAAATAAATGAATGCAACTAAGAAATGAAGGATGCTAGGGGAATAGTGGGCATTTTGTACCGGCGAATGGTAAGCGGGCTGTTGGTTTCTCCCTAGAATTATCTCATAGCGAGTGCTCGCAAGGTTACTGGCCTTCTGGAAGCCGCTTATACAGCGAATCTCATTGACACCGACAAAAGAATCCCCTTATCTCGTCTCCTCGATGTTTAATGTTGCCTAACGGCGTTTAACAGCGTCTCACGACGTATTTTTACGTGTTCCGGTTCATTTTCTTCCACGGATCAATTGTTAACATTGAATCGCTCGTATCTTCGTCGAACAATTCGGATTTATCTTATTCCACAATTATACATATCGAACTTAGAAAGAGTTAAAATTTGTCAAGATGAAATAAAAGAAATTTGGAAGGAAGAGTGGCGCGTTGCAAATAAAGTTACACTGCGATACGCGAAATGTGGTAAAAATTCGAGCACAACGATCGCAATATCTCTTGAAAGTCGAACCGATTAATTCTACTTCTTTATAAATAATTAAATTTTAATATTCAGGTGTATAATTAGAGTTGAACTTCTTCAGAATTAATTTAATTCGATTTAAGTAGTCAACACTACTGGCGAAAACGGACGAATAAAAATTAATAATTATCTGACGAGTTTCTTCCCTTATTGATTGATTCAAATTAATAACTTTTAAGTTTCGTTTATTAGGATCCTAGATTTCACATTTGTTAGAATTTATTACGATCTTAACTTCACGTTTATTGGGATTTATTAGGTTTTTAATTCCACGTTCAAAATTATTTTCACCCTTCTTTAGCGAACGTATAATAAGTCGTTCGTTGTTTCGAAAAATAATCTAATTCGTTTCAATGTAATTTCAATTTTACGATTTCTCGAAATTATTAAGAATCTCGAATAGCGAGATGCTCTTCATATATTGTCGAGATCTCGGAAAGAATCTCGTTTCGTTTCATCTCCAAATTTTCGAGATCTCGAAAAGAATCTCGTTTCGTTTCATCCCCAAATTTTCGAGATCTCGCACGACTCTAATCTCGACTCATCTCCAATCAAATCTATTTCGCGTCTTCGAAGAGATTACGGTACCATTGCTCTAAAATTGTTCGAAGAAATTTTAATAGATCCACTGATTACTCAATAATTAGAGAAAGAGTGTCTGCAGTCTTTCCAGTCGCGTTTATTTGACAAGCGGTTGAAATTGTCGCATCGCAATGCTCGAAACGAGCTGCCGTATAAAATGTAAGGCAAATTCCTGCGCGTACCAGGACGCCGCTAACTAGACGGGACATTTTTCTTTATTAAAATTCCACAATGAATTGGCTGACCGAACACGGATATTCCTGACCAAGTCAAGCCGGATACGATTGGAAACCGAACGAAGCGAAGACTCGACCGATCCGTGAGTCAGAGCACACCTACACGACTTCCGAATTCGAACTTCGCGCTTGTAAATGCACGTAGGATTCGCGGGGGCGTGGTTCGTGTACGCAATATATCCGAGAGCCGCGTCAGCATCCGTTTTTGGCAATGATAATACGCTCACCTGAAACCATATTGTTTAATCACCGCCTCTCTCTTATCGTCTTCGAACTTCGCGAAACGCGTTTCAGCAAATATCGAACACCATTATCCTCGTATTTCCTCGAAAAGAAATTACGGTATCGCGCAAAAATTTCGCACCTCGCGTTCTTCTTATTTTAGAAACGAATTCAAGCGTAACTATTGGCTGCTAACGCGAAGTCGCCCACGAAATTCTACGTACGTTTCTTAAATTGTTCGAGTTCTTAATTTTTGCATATTTTTCAAAGGTAAATAGTTAGAAGGTTGCCGTTAAATTTGAACTTTAAAATGTTATGAATTCGGTTCTTCAAATTACGTAGAGCTATACTGAAAAATGTCCAAGGAAGTATGAAAAATATTACCTACAATACTTGGATCTAAAACGTGATGTATAAATTTGTACAACTCTTAGACTTCTCGATGGAGCATGGAAATTTATGTGCTCGATTAGAACGTGACTGGAAATTACGTTGTTAATAATTTTACATAGATATAGCAGGTACTCCGTGATTCGTAATATATTTTCGACGTTTCGCAGAATTCCCTCGAAAATTCTTCTGCGCGAGCTTCGAACGCACCTTTACGAGAACACGCGTATCGTTTCGCGGTTGCATTTGATAATCGGTATTTGTCCGGCAGCGCGATAAGAAACGCAACGGAGGCAGCAGAAGCCGGGAGTTGTGCACCCCAAGGATCGTCCGCTAGTATCGAATGCTCGCCGATAACTATTATCAAGAACTGGCGCCGTCTGGCGATCTTATTAATTTCCCAACCGTGTTATTCGTTCACGGTGGAAAAGTATCCCACCTTTTCTCCCGTCGTAACGCAGAAGGAAACATAAATTGCCCCCCCTGGTAGATGAGCGCAAATAGCCACTGGCCGAGGTTTACGACGATCGATTTCCTGCACATTGGAGAAAGTAACCGCAGCGAGGCGATCGGACGCGAGCCGCGTCGGGGGTTTTAGTTTAATTACGAATGGAAACGATTTCAAAACGTTGCTTTCTCCGCGCGTACACATCGTCGTCCCTCTTGGACGATTACTCGCTCTTATCTCTCGCTGCCGAGAGTACGTCACGCGCAACGATCTCTTTCGTTGGCTATTGAAAGTTCGCCGGCTATAATCCGAATCTCCGGCGGCATCCGGATGCAGATAACAGAACCTTTGATAAACCTTCTTCGTATACGCTCTGCTCGTGGATAATCGTAATTAACGCGTACGATATTCGCGGATCGTTTCCTGTTTTTCCCACTTCGTATCGTCCTCCTACCCGAGCCGCTTCGCTCGAGATCAGAATGCAATGTAACCCGCCTCGCTTTCATTATCGTCTTCAGACGAGAAGACTGTCCCCACGGTCGCGTAATCCCCCGCTTTCCACATCGTCCACGGGATCTCGTTGCGTAAGCGCAACACACATAAATCGTATCGCCGCAGAAACGCGTGAAACACAGGGCCGCCGTTACTCAATGGAACCACGGATTTCGCAGGCCGAGAAAGATTTCTCGTTACGTGTCGGCTAACCGAGCTGATAAGCTAACCGTAATTGCGAATAAACGAGGCGACGTTTACGAAAATGTACAATATACCGCGAGAGTCGTTTAACACGTAGAGACACAAATAAGCGTGATCTCAATATTGTTCGATTTTATGAAATTCATACGATAATTTACCTATTTCTTAACATAACCTGTTTTATGCAAATTCGTATTTTTATCAACGAATCGAGGGAAATGGAATTTAAGTGGAAGATTGTTTAGCCCATTAAATCAACGTTTCCCAACCTTTTTTCGAGTTGAGGCCCTTCTTTATAATAATTAAGTTAATAATATATGAAGAACACATCGAAATTAAAATCTTAGCTTATTATCTTAATATTTAATTGCCTCTTGAAACTTAATAAACAGTTCGTGACTCCCTTGCTTTAAATAAAATAATACGTATTAGGTCATCGCATAAATTCGTACCGAATTCTCTACCAAAAGAGCGCAGCTAAATAAGCACAGCGAAGATATTTCCAAACGAAGCTAAACTTGCGATAATGAACAAATCTGCCAAAGACTTCAACCAATTATTTTCACCATTAAGGTGTCTTTACATCGAAGCATGATTCACGATTACAAATTTGCCGCTTTTGAAAGTTTACGAAAGAAATTAGACTATTCTTTGTACTGCGCTTTCCCCAAACCCCGTAACCTTGCGTTTTTACGGAGGACACGCGACAGAAGCGAGTAGTGACGGGTATCCTTGGCGATTTGCGAAAACAGTATCTCGACGATCGCACGATACCGATGATTTCATGCCGGACACGTAGTGGACGCATGCCACGTACGTATAGTGGACGTATAAAAGAGGGGCCGTGGGTTTCAGCGCCCTCGTGAGATCCAGGATCTCGAGCACGTAGAATCCTCCGGCGAAAAAACGCCTAGGAGCGGCTTAGTGCGTGTAGAGGCCGTGGACGTGCGTGCACACGAGTTGGGAGATGGTAATCGGGTTGAATAGTGGTGGTTGGTCGTCGTACACCGGCCACCACTGATCGTAACGAGCCGATCCAAGAAAGTTTTTCTCCTTTCGTGGGAATCAACGCCGTACCGCCTTCTCTACATTCAGCCTTCTCGGCTTCTGTGGTCACTCTTCGCGTCAGCGAGCGGAGAATTCTACGTGGATCACGTGCACGTGGTAGAGTTTCGCGGTATCAACGATTCCCTATGGGGTTGAACGCCGAATTGAGGAGGGGGTGAGAAAGGGACAATCGGCTGGGAAGATCGAAACGAAGCAAAGGTTTCACTTTCGTCGTTAATTGGGTCGCGCGCGACCAAAATTCGTGAAAGTTCTCCACCGTTTCAAGGCGAACGATATTTCGTCTTACGGCGACCAGATTTAATCGTGGACGGTTTCATAGATCTTTTATCTTGGTGAAATTAAATACGGGAATTGAATCGTCGGTGATTTTAAGTCGGGTTTAGGGGTCGGGGAAATGTTACAAGGGAAACGTGAACGTTTATGCTAAATCGTGTATTTGCAACCGGAATTAAAGTAACGAGATCGAAATAGAGATTTAGATGAGATTTTAACATTGTAAATGTGCCTTATTTTGGCTTTATGTTTTTGTCACGTATAAGAAACATTTAAGTATATCTTCCTATAAATTTATGTTACTATAAATTACTTATACATTTTTTAAGTATTTTTCGGAAATTTAAATATGTGAAAAGGTACCAAATGCAAATCATATTAAAAAATAAAGAAAATATTAGAACTAAATTGCGAATTATTTAGAGGACGAAACAACCCCTATTTAGATCTCGTTCCCCCAATTTTATTCGTAAAAATCTGAATTTGCGTAAGAATCCGCAGTTATTTGTCAATAAAATGAGACACATGCAAAGGTTATACAATTAAGCACTCCGTTTTGTCCAACGTTCCCCTATTATATTCAAAATTGATCATTGATCATATTCTTATGTCTTTATGCTTTTACACTTTGATCTTGTTTGCATTTCTTGTGGTATACTGTACTTGAGAATACTCCTTTATATTGTTACACTAAAGGACGTCAACCCGTTGAATAAACTACTAATAATAATAATAATAATAATAATCATACATACGCGATGGTAACACTCAAAAAGTTAACCTTGCTGTTCTCGTCTACGTGACCCAATACAAAGATTATTACATTTCATTTGCTATTATATTTCTAACTATTTCTCCTTCACCCTCACGGGATTTGAAATTCTCCTAATAAATCCCACGCAATCGTCACTAACCCTAAAAGCGTCGTGTATTTGTCCATCGTAAAAAGATACGAAAAGTAAGTCAGGAGAAGAGAAGAATTAAAAAAAAGAAAAGAAGGTTACAATAGCGGTGAGAAAAGTTCCCACAATAAAATCGTTACACGCCTCATTATTTCGAAAGGGTCAAAAGGCGGACGCGCGTAGCGATGTTCTGCCACGGACTTTTCCATAGACGGTATCCAGACGCGGATAGCCGCGAGGTTGGTTGTAAAATTTAATTAACCAACGAGCAAGTGGACTATGATGAGTGTTCTGTAATGGATAGCCGCGGGGCCGCTAATTATGTGAAAATTATATACCATTTGGACGGTTAATTCGCGTCAATGGTATTACGATCTCTCGGCTCTCGCTTTTCTACGTGTTACCCTTCGCGAGTTGCACCAATCTTGCCGAGGGCAAAATCGCTGCGCGGCGCGGCGCGGCGTGTTGTTGCCCAACCTGCTGTCGGTGCATTTATCGGTTCCTGTAGCGCACCGACACCTCGCCGCGCGATAAAAACACCGTACACGTGTTGTAAAATGTAATCCGGGGCCCGTTATTGTTATAGATCTTTCGGGCCGATATCAAACGGAAAGCAATTTGCTCGACTTCGTGACACGATCGCGGATATTTTATATATATATATATATATATACGCTGTCCCGATTTTTTTTCTCCCCTTCGCTTGCCGCAAACCGTTGCGTCGGCACGTGTAACGACGGCGTCCATCGATACTCGATTCGCGATCGAGGTAGCGTACTTACACACGACGGCTTCGCCGCGAGTAGCGTAGATTTTATCAGGCCGAAGGGGGAAAATGGGGGACACGTAAGTACTTGGACCGCAACTTCTCATTAAATTACAAGCAAAAGAAAGGAAGGGACTTTTAATCGGGGGTATCGCGAAACGAAAACTAGTTCACTGGATTAAATAGAGGGACACGGTAGAAATATATATGTATATATATGTATTCGTAAACAAAAATGGCGAATGGAAATTTCACGTTCAACTCGGTGTTAATTAATTACCTCTGTCGGTCTCCCTCTTTTAATTGCTCTACAATTACCCGTGGTAATTTATGCGAAATGAATTCCCTTTCGCGAGAAGCCGTGAGAACTCATCGGTATACATGAAAGACATCCTTTGCATGATCGCGATAAATTCAGAGGAATTCCAATGGGTTGATTATTGCTAGCATCGTTGGATTGTTTCAAATAAATTGGAATACTATCAATTTTATTAAGCTATAAAGATGCTTACTGTTAGTGGTGACTTTTTTACATTCGATGAATGTAAAGATCCACGGAATGATTTTTACGCTTCGAGTTAGTATTTTCATTCAGAGAATCTAAGTTGTTTGGAATTAATTAGAAATGCATTTGACATAAATTCTGTAGAATGTCCCGCATGATATTTATAAAATCAGGATTGTTACACTGAATTATAACACGGAGAAAAAAGTGTTACAAACGCAGTATTGGTTCAAGATCAAAAGAAATCCTTGAAAGTTATCCAAAATTAATTAATTTAATGTTGAACCGAGTTTAAAAATTCATTGGCATTAAAGGAGAACACATTTCTTATTAAAAAGTCAACATGACATATTATACTTGTATCATTCGAGATTCTAGAAAATTTCGAAAATTTCTAACACCGTATGAACCCCGAATATGAGTTTACCCATAGTATCGATTCTTAAACCAGTTAAAAATAAACATAATCCAGAAACTTATCGATTAATCGCGGTTAACAAACACAACTATCGTCCGCTTTTATCTCGCCCTAACATTATGAGCTTGAAAAACCGCAGTCTTATACTCGACCTATTATTTGCCTACAAAGTTTTAAACGGAATTCTTTCTTGTTCTGAAATTCTTTATAAATATTTCCTCGATGCATCGTATCCTTCCTTAATACATCGATTATTTCTACGCGAAGAATGGTAGTCATAACTGTATAAATAGAATGATTATTAATGTCAAGAGCCACTGTTCTAAATTTCTTTAATTCCGTTTCTACTTTTAGACGAAGCGTTCAACTCTAAGCTTCCTACGACTAATCATTGTATTGAAGGATTTCTTGACCCGTACATAATAATAATAATAATAATAATAATGTGTAAATTGCTCGAGAAGATCGTGAATAAAAAAAAGCTCAATGGTACTTGGAAAAATTCTATCATTCGAACAAAGGGAACGGAAAAGCAAGCCGTCGTTGAAGGGTTAAATTTCCCCTAAAATAAAGGTATTAGAGTCGCGTGTGTCCGCGCATACGCGTGAACGTATCTACGAGCTGCACGGTGCCATGCGCCACGATCGAAGTGTATCGGGGGCTTGAATGAAAGAAGGATTGGAAGGACTGAATGAACCGAGGAGAGTGTCGCCGTGCGTGGAAGGAGTGACGGCGTGTAGGAGCGAGCGTGGGCGAGCGCACGCGTATCCGCGAGCGTTTTCGCGTACTCCGAGCGTATCGCGCGGTTATACGCTTCTGTCCTCGGCAGAGTTTACAGGACTTTGAACCGTAAACTTGTCCAATAGCCCCGACGCCTTTGGTGGTCCACAGAATTTGACCAATTTTACGAGCCACCGCGTCTGTAATTAATTCGGAATCGAGGCCGTTAAATTCTTTAGATAATGAGAGAAACGTATACGTGTAGGTATAGGTGTAGTAACGCGCGTTACGCAACCCATAGGAGTCAATCTGTCTCTGAACTGAGACGGTAGGCGTACTTGTACTTTAAAAGTATAGCAACGTGATTAGAATAGCGACTATACCGGCGTTTGGGCTTTCTAGACTCGGAATTCTTTTAGTTCGGAGAATTCGAAACTTTCGAATTTCTAAATGTTAGATTTCGAAGGCATTGAACTTTCAAGCTTTCGAATTTTCTAAGCCCTCAAATTTTCAAGTCTTTCGATCGCCAAGCCTTCGAATCCCAAGTCGTCGAACTTTCAAATCTTTGAATTTTCAAGCTTTCGAATTTTAAGCCGTCGAATTTTCAAACGTTGCATTTTTTAAACCCTCGAGTTTCCAAATCTTCGAGTTTCCAAGCTTTCGCATTTCCAAGTCTTTAAATTTTCAAGCTTTCAGTATTTCCAACTACTCGAGTTTCCAAGTCGAGTCTTAAAATTTCCAAGCTTTTGATACTGCAATCTTTTTGTAATTTCTAAACTTAGATATTTTTAGCTTTTTAGCTACTAAGTTTATAATAATTTAACCTTCAAGCATAATAGCGTTATCCTCATTAATAATTTCTAATAGAAAACAGGAATTTTTTCCCAGTACTTAATGTTTTAATCCTAGACTGTCTAATGATGATATCAAGAGTTCCTGACAGGAAGAAACTATAGTATAAACTAATTTACAATTTACACCAATTCCTTTGTCTAGTTACACGATTCTTTCACAGTGTTACAAGTCAAACACAGGGATGCCTGTATCGATTCGTTGATCCTTGACAAGCTTGTCACAGGGCCATTGAAAAGCGAACGTATACTTCCTCGTTTGCATTGTGTTGCAAATGAGAGACGGTGTCGATAGAGGAGCGAGGTGTGAAAGTCGCCTTCTGCAGGATCCGTGAAACAGACACGGTTCCTCTACCAGTTCTCTACCAACCTTTCACACGTATAAGCGAGTTACAAAATTATTCCCACAAGCAAAACGGTAAAATTTCCAAGCTTTCGATTTTCCAAGCCTCCAAATCTTCAAGTCTTCAATTTTCCAAGCTTTCAAATTTCCAAGTCTTCAATTTTCCAAGTCTTCAATTTTCCAAGCTTTCAATTTTCCAAGTCTTCAATTTTCCAAGCTTTCAATTTTGCAAGCCTTCGATTTTCAAAGATTTCGGTTTTCTAAGTATTTTATTTTCCAGAAGTTTGAATTTCTCAGCTTTCGGATTTCTAAGCATTTAACTTTCCAAGCGTTTAGTTTTCCAAGCCTTTAAATTTGCAAGTCTTCAATTTTCCAAGCTTTCAAATTTCCAAGTCTTCAATTTTCCAAGCCTTCAATTTTCCAGCTTTCAATTTTCCAAGTCTTCAATTTTACAAGCTGCCAATTTTCAAATACTTCGGTTTTCTAAGTGTTTCCTTTTTCAGACGTTTGAATTTCTCAGCTTTTAACTTTCCAAGTGTTCAGTTTTCCAAGTCTTTAAATTTGCAAGCCTTCGATTTTCCAAACCTTCAATTTTTCAAGCTTACGATTTTCCAGGTCTTCAATTTTCAAGCTTACGATTTTCTAAGTCTTCGATTTCCAAGCATTTGATTTTCCAGGCCCTCGAATTACTAAGTTTTCAAATTTCTAATCCCCTAAATTTTCAAGTCTATCTTTCCAAGCCGCTAAATTTCCAAGCCTCCAAATTCCCAAGTCTTCGAATTCCCAAGCTTTTATATTCCTCAGCTTCTGAATCCCTACGCTTTCGAATTATTATTCCTTCGAATTTCCGACTCCTCAAACTTTCAATCTTTCGACTCTCCGCGCCTTCGAATATCGAAAGCAGCTCGTAATTTCCAAGCTCGCGTATTCTCGAAAGTGCTTCTTTCGCGAAACTCAAGATGACCCTTCTTCCAGCGATTTTTCTCCTCAATTCGTGCCGATCGAGCAACGTGTATCGACGTTTACGCGATTACACCCACGTGACGGGGGCCATTGAGTGTAAATCGCGAGCGGACACGCCGTCCCCGTGTAGTTGCATGCTTACGCTCGGGGACAAGCTTAATTCGTGTGTTCACGTGTGCACGAGCGCGGTTCGTTCATTCGGCCTCATGAATGCAACCCGCTGGAAAACCGGTGTCTCGTTTCCTTCTTCGTTCCAAACCCTCCTGGTCCCTCTTCGCCGTCGTTTCAACCGTGGACCACGGTGTAAGCACACGGACGTGCGAAATTACGCTCACGCTCGTTCATTCGAATCTTGTTGCGCGCTTGTGGACGTGGGGCCATGTGGGCGGACTAGGTATCCGCGTTATTGGTCTGCCGATTCGACGGTATGTATTTCACCAGGTCTGCGTGATAGGTGACCGTGCCTGCAGGTAGCTGCAGTCTTCCACTCTTCCGAGCGAAACGTTTCGTCCCTTGTATTTGTACGAACTCGGCGCGCTTCTGTTCCACGAAACACGCTTTAACGCGTTGCACGCGAATTTTAAAGCAAATATACAGGTAATATGGAACTTTGTAAAATCTCGGTAATTAAGTAACGAATGTTACCATAGGTGAAGGTTTTCTTTTCACAAGATGATTCATTATTATATAAGTTTTTTGATAAATTAGTTTTTCTTTTCTTTTAATTGTATTTTATGTTTGAATGCGAACCGTGATCCATCAAAGATTGCATAATTATTTGCTTAGTAGTCATATTGTTTCTCTATGGCGCTGCATTATTTCCGTTTCCATTCGTACGATAAAATCGGGCCATAACAGACGATATAAAGCGCCTAAACATTTATATTCGTCCGATTATTCGAAACGTTTCTCATCTACAGATTTTACTTTTCGCTTCTACGAAACCGTAGCGAAAGGGTTAATTCGTTACCGTGATCCAGCTCTCGGTATCGACTCTTATTTCGCTTTATCATCGTTCCAATCCGCGTGCAACAACCGAGGCCCCGACGCGTGAAGCAATAACATATTTCGCGTGTAATGGATATAAATGAATATCAATGAAAAATCGTACATAATTGCATGCAAATGAATAATAAACGGCCGCGTTCTCGCGTTGCGGCGAGTTACCGCGAGCGGAGGATAATATTTCTGAGGCCGAATTTACAGAAATTTACGACCGGTTTCCTTTCTATCTTCTGAAATGAATCTCCGCTCTGGTTGCAGCCAGGTCCGCTGACCTTAAGCTTGTTGAACCGAATTCGATGAATTCCGCTGGTATAAAGGAGAACGACGCAGCACCGGGGCGAAAGAGTTTCTACGCGCCGCGTCAAGGGATTCTTCGGTGTCTACGATCTTCCCAGGGCAACTACCTGTCGAATGACGTGGCCCAGCCGCATTTTTTCGCTCCCCTTTTCCCGTCATTAAACCCCTCGCCACGGGGATATCATCCACTGCAGCGGATTCTTTCGCGGAATCCTTGGCATTCCCCGCGACCGAGCGAAAGAATTCGTCTCCTTCTCCGGCAATCTTTGTCTTTCGAGCCTGAATTTCCAGCCTCGCTCTGCTGCAACTCGGCCCCCGCTGCTATTTTTTTTCGCAGAATCGTGGCTCGCGTTTATTCGCGCGCGTGAATTACTCTTCAACTCGTGGAGAGTCGAAGAGAGAAGAGAATCGAGAGAATCGAATGTTGAATCGATTCTAAAATCGCCACGACGAGGATCGATTGAAATACTATTTGCGCCCATATGCGTACTGCACGGATAAATTTAATTTATCGCGCTACTCGATTTGGAGAATCAAGAGGAATTTGCATAAAAATTCGCGGTCTAATTAGAAGCTTTTATACTATTTTGACAACGTTTGTTTGCGAAGGGATGAAAGTAAATGTTTTCCTATTTATATGCTCGCTGCTAGTACATGTTATCTATTGTGCCTCTATTTCTATTATGCTATCTATTATCTATTATGCATGCCATGAATTCCATAACACATGTTACGGCATTTACAGTTGCGTTAACGGAATGATATAATTCATGCAAATCAATTCTACAATTCGCTAGACTCTTTTGAACATTATGTCACCTTCGTGCGTAGCGTTAATGCTTCTATTTTTGAATTTTTCTGTACAATTATTGCATCAATATTCTACTAAAGGGGTCTCTGTCCTTGTTAATAAATCACTATTATTATTATTACTATTATTATTATTATTATTATTATTATAATTATTAGTACGTGTATTCTATCACTCGTTTATTATTACGCCGCGAAACTAAACGTTCGACATTTTTGTCAATCGAAAAACCCGATGAACTCTCGATGTTCAGCGCAGTTTTGATACGCATCATTACGAATCTCAGCCAATTCGATTGTCGCTGGAAGCACGTCGAAAACAGTCCACTTGTGCAGACGCGGCGTTCGACTTTCACGTTTATTAACAGCTTGGCGGGGATAAAGAAAAAAAAAACGAGGAGGATGTTCGTATGTATGCTGAGAGAAAACTGTGCTGCCGAGATCCCCTAAGACGTACATATATTAGCGACTCGTAAAACCGGCGACCGATTTAATCTACCTATTCATTTCGTTGTTATCACGATTTACGCGATACGCATTGAAAAGCTGCCAATGTAACAATCCACCACAATTAAACGCGCCACTTCCGTTTTTTTCTTTCTTTCTTTTTTTATCGGTGGCATGCACACGCGCTACAAACACACTAAACACGATTCGTTCAATTTCAATTAGCGCTCGGGAGAAATTTCTATTAGCGATTCGTTCGTTCTACGGTAATCGATGAATAGACTACAGATGTTCGTGCAGATTTACGTTCTTATTAACGTAATTGGAGAAATGGAACTTAATTAAGAGCTTAATTGGACATTGCTCTACGAGTATATTAAATTTCCCCAAAAGGTCTTTGTCATTTGCTCTGTTTTTTTTGTATGCAAAATGGCTTTGGGATACTTCGAGAAAATGGCGTTAAAAGTTTTCGAAAAATGTGACGGAAAATGATTAGGCAAAATAACTCCGTATACTTGAATAAATCATGTTATTCTTGAAACGTGGCACAGTTAGTATTTCGTATATCTAGTAGAGTATTTTTGCTGCTCAAAACAATTAGAGGATCGCAACTTTTGGACGTAATAATTAGACTGCAGATTTCAATGCAAATTCATACTTTTATAAATAAGACTAACTAAATCGAATCTAAATAGGGGATAGTTTGTTTTATCCTCAAAATGCAATAGCTTTTTTACTCTACTTTAAATACTGTGTATATTTCTGCTTATTAAATGCATTTCGTGTTTCATTGCATACATTAATTATTATCTACTAGACTGCAGACTTTTATGCATTTATGGGAAAATTAAATGAATAATAGAGCACAGCGTATATGGAGTGTATAAAAACATATGCAATAGTTAAATTACGAAAGATATTTTAATTTCTAGAGAATAAAACTATCCTCTACTTAGAAAACTATTAAAACTATATATACTTAGCTTCCACCTGTTTATTTTTGTTTATAAAGACACACAAATTTATATAAAAGTCCACAGTCTAATAATAATACGATACTAGCCGTTACTTTAACGAAACACGAACAAATGTATTACTCAACCTACCATTGTACGCTGCCCAAAAATAATTATGGGATCGGATATTGCATTCGTTGCACTCGTCATCAACACGTGCACTTTCACAAATTATTTACTACAATTTTGTTGCGCATTTCTATACTATTTTTCATTCCTTTCCATCGAATATCGCACGAATAACATTCGAATCTATCAAGCTTACATTCTTCGTCACTTTTCGCTTCGCGCAATAAAACCGATCGAAGCGACGATCCCCTAATTGTTTTGATCATTTAATCGCGATGATCCCGCGGGGTTTCGAGTAAGTACCTAGACCTGAATAAATTGTACCGGGCATCGGTGGCGCAGGAAATTCGTACGTGGGCGAACAATCTCGTCGCATCGTCTCCTATCGTGACGAACGATTTAACGTTTAACATTGCCCACGCACCCAATTGTGCTTAATGCGTCGGTAGAGGTTGAAGTAACGCGAATAATTTCCTCTCATCGGCCCTTCGGCATGCCGTTCGACATCACGCCAGCCACGCTATAAATAGTTTTCGCACTTTCGCGGTTCGACGCCGCGTAATCACCTTTTGTTATCGACCTTACTACTCGCTACTTTTTCTACTACGTTACTCTAAATACTACGGAAAAACATGCTCTCTACTATACTCTTGTCCAACGCATTACGTAACGGACGCGGCTGAACGCAACTGTCGATGCAAAGTGCGGATACATATGGTAGGCGTGCGCAGAAGTTTCAATCTCGGATCGATAACTATTTCATTTCTTCGAGACGAGATTCGAAGATTGGTAGAAGCGATGGCAGAAAGTCGTGCTAAAGGAAATTTGTAATACTTTGGTACTATTATGAATTCGGGGTAAGATTAATATTTGAGAAGCTTAATATTTGGAATGTGATTATAAGAAAATTAGGGGATGAAAGTGGCACGCAATTTCGTTAGATCTTTTAAGCGGATCTTAGATTAAAATAATCTAGAGTATTATTGTTGTTCGCTTCTTTTAGGCGATTATAAGGTATATGTTCGAAGTTTATAGTTCCGGTGTGAAATTTGTCAAACGAACGTCGAATTGTTCATTCACAGATTATACCTTTAAATACCTTTGAATAATATTACATAATATACTAATATACTTACTATCTACTAATACCTAATGCAGCTTCGACTAAATTACGTTAAGTTTGCACCAATTGAACATTCGAATTCGGCTTCCATTCATAGTTCATCTTATTTTAACTATCTATCATTTCTTTTTAATCCATCAATAATATTCGATTCCGAAAGCTTCAAGCTTTATATAGGCTTATCCAAAATAGACTATAGGAACACCTACCTTCACTTTTTTTCTTTACCCTTTCCTAATCTCTTTTTTATTTCTATTACTTTCGTTCATTCTCCTTTTCAATTTTCATTTTCTTCCCCTCTATTTTACTAACAAACATGGCGTTTGACGAATATTCTCATACAACATCCTAAATCTACTTTTGGATAACCCTTTATTTAGTATCATTTTAATTGACTAATTAATATTACTCTCTGCCATTTCTTTTTTATACGATCGACGATGTACCAACGATCTTAAATTAGAAAAGCCTCCAGCGCTTTATATTTACCTAAATAACGCGTCACTTGTTATTATTTTAATTAATCAATGGCTAAAAAAAGGACTTTTAACTGTATAAAATGATATGTAACTATCTAATAATTACTTTACTCTATCTAATACGCTATCTAATAATTACTTTGTTTCCTAACTTTCGTTCATAAGCGCGCGATAAACGGCAAAAGTCGAGTGCGAGTTCGGTGCGAAAAACGCAAAACTAAAGAGCGACTCGGATCGGTGGACGGGTGGTTACGTGCGTACGAGGATAAAGGTGTGCGTATATTGCACCTTTCCACGTAGGCTAGTGTGGCGGATGCGGGTGGGCGGACCGGGATCAGGCCCGTGGCAGTGCAACGAAGCCGGAGAGAGCCCACGCTGAAACGAGCATCGGTAATTAAACGAGCACCTCATGCTACGAGCTCGTCGTTTTTAACGACGAATCTCGTTGCCCGTCTCTGTGCACCCTGCCAGGCGGAGGATACGCCATTTTTACAGCGAACCCATGGGATCGACGCATCCTTCGATACTTTATTGCGTCCCATCGAAACGCAACTACTACCAACGGACCATAATTAACCGGGCTGCCTACCGTTTTCTCCGGTTCACCGTATTTATTTGTTCTCGCTTGCAACTAGAATGTTAAGCCGCGTTTACGTCGAGCAACTTTTGCTCGGCCGATCGAATCCATCGATCTCCACTCGGTTTAACTGAAACCCATCGATTAACTGCACAGAGTAGATTACACGTTTATAGGAAGCGTTGTAAATTTCAAACTGAGATTACGATTGCGTAGAATAAAGTAAAGGTTTTCCTTACGTCCCATTGAGATTTGGAATGGTTACTTGGAGAATTATATCCGATCCGATTATCAAAGTTGATAGAATCCGTGTATTTAACTCTGTACATTGTACGACTCCCACTTCTTTTTACTTTTCGGTTACATTTACACCAGTCACTTAAACAATACGATTATTAACCCTTTGCACTCCGTTGGCGCCTTTACGGCGACATACATAATTTTCTTCGTAATTCAAGATTTAAGGTTTTCATTTATTTCTACTAATTCAATTTCTATTTCTTCCAAAGCAAAGCAAATTAAAGGCCACCCTGCCTATTTCTCAAGTACAGAATAACACTAAAAATTTTCAAAAGCGCCAAAAAATAGTATTCAAGTTACCAGTAGATTATATTATTAAAATTGTTTTCGAGTGCAAAGGGTTAATTCCTGATTTCTAGGTTGATATGAAACGTTTCACTTAATTGTTTGTTCGTATCGCGAAAGTAAATTAAATTCGGGATTTAGAAGATTAAATGATTCGAGTACAATTGCATACGAAGATGTACACTTCTATACACGTTAATTATAGATCCGGCTGTTACGAATCACGTATATTAACCCTTTGCGGACGAGTGTCTGCAAATAATCGCCACTTTCCTCGGTTTTGTGGACGCACGTTTACTGTTAAAGCAGAAAGTTTCAATTAATATCGTTGATAAACGCTTCAAAGTTTTGGGAATTTGTTGACCTGGAATTCGTAAGCTTAGAAATTCGTAAGGCTTGGAATTCAAAGTCAAAATACTCTTTTAAGTTTTATTATTCGTCGTCCACAAAGGGTTAAACGCTTAATTATCGTAGTGCTTACTTATAATTTTCGTTGTTTTATTTTAGTTGAAACTTTAAATTGGTATTGTCACACGTGACATTAAAATGGTAATGATTTCATAGAAAAATGGATAATCTATCCTATGCTTCGTCGATGTTAAAAGGTTTACCATCGAACTTCGTAGTATTTCGGATTTTTTTATCGTTCCACTTGTATAATATACTGCCTAAAATATATTAGGTAATTTTTAGTCATCCACTCGCAGTAATGCCACGTTTACATTGAGCAATTTTTGACCGCTTAACCGAATCTATAGATCTTAAGTTATTCCACTAAAAGGTTTACTTTGGAACTTTGTGGCCTCCTCGACGTTTTATCGCTCGTTCGGTTAACGCGTCCTTCGTAAAACCGCGTTACATTATTCCCATTTGTTCGTTTTATAGTTCCAATGTTCCTAATCTTCCTATTGCCCGCCAATTACGATTCTTCCACTGCTCGATCGACCACAATTGAAACCACTAAGTCGTTCGATTAAAAATTGACGCATGAGCAATCTGTGCTCCATCGATTAAAAATCGTTTCGCAATTTTAATTGACATCGAATTTAACCCTGCTGCGGAATACAGTAATTCTTTAGAATTCAGCAATTTTGTAATCCTGTTCAACGTAGAATTCACGAATTTTGTAATCGTGTTCAACGTAGAATTCAGGAATTTAGTAATTGTGTTCAACGTAGAATTCAGGAATTTATTAATCGCGTTCTCCCTTTTATAAAAAATAATGTTACCCTGTAAAGAAACAATACAGATACTTTTAATACATATTAGTGCCGAATTTTTGACGGTCTTCGTATTGAAAGGGTTAAAATTAGCAACATTGAACTCGATTCGAAGTAGACCGATTGGATCGGGCTATTTTTGATCGGTGGATCGTAAACGCGGCTTTAGAGGAATGGATGCGTGTTTAGACGATTAGTTGCCGCTCGACGTAATGCTAGAGTACATCGACGTGTTGATCTTTGACCATGAGGAATCGCGTGTATGATAATTCGAGGGAATTGGAAACTGCAGTGTTAGACGAAGCCTATGTAGAACGTGCAGGTAGCTATTGTGACGCGCCGAAGGTGATTAATGGCTTCGAGTACCTTTAATCAGCTTCTTTTCCACGGAGGCTTGTAATAAGGAAGCGAACCCTGTGAAATTATATAGGTCATCACCGGTCGATAACGACCTCATCCACTTTCCTTTCGTAATCAATTCGCCTTTCCTTCAGAAGTCGGATATCCTATTAAGCTGACGTATATTTCACCACGAAACTTTAAATATAACTAGGATGCACTTAATTTCAATAATTCTATGTACTTTCTAGTTTCAATTTTCCGCGTATAGTTATAAGACCTATCAATTTTACAATTTTACCGATCTTCCTCTTATTGTCAGTGTCGAATGGAAAATTATGGGCCTTGAATTTTTGAAATATTAAGATTCAAGTAGATAATGCCAATATTTTTATAGGCGGACTGTAGATGTTAATGCATCCACGCGAAAGAATACAGAATTCGTGTAACATGTTGAAATTACGTATTTTTATATTTAGGGGCTGACACTAATCTCTATTTAAGTTCCATCGTGTTTATAAAAATATGAATTTGTATAAAAATTAGCAGCCTATTTATAACTGTATACTATCAGTAAATGGTATATTCTTTGAATTGAAACTTTTATAAGAAATTATGCAATTTATTTAATTATCCGTGACATCAGATTCCAAAGTATCCCCAATTTTATACTACGATTATTCTTAACACTATTATTTTACAGAGGTAGATTATGGAAATTTTCTCCCTCTTCGACACGAATTATTAAAGATATCATTAAAATCTCCACTTGTTAATTTCAAATATGCACTAAGCTAATAATAAGTCTAATTAAATCCAAAGATTAGAAGTGAACAAATCAGTTTAGACAAAGCAACTGTAAAAATACGAATATAGTTATTCTATATACGCATTTCTCAAAATTTAATTACCTGACTAAATGATTAAAAAAACTTCCCCCATATTTTGCCAAATTTTTCATCCGATTAAACTTAGACCGTAAATTTTGTTTCGATCTAAAGCGATCTTACTATCAAACTTAAATAACTAAAACTTGGCAGGAAAGATTCTCGTTACGAAATCTATCGATTAATATACCGCCGCGCCGTTTCGATTCAATTTAGAAGCATTATTACACGCATCTTTTGCCCGTACCTTTCGGTGCGCGCGAAGAAATCCAGCACAAGTTTATGCAACAACTTAACAGTTCCTATGCTTGGCAATTATCCCCCCGTTTCTTCGCAGAACTGCGCATCTCCCCAACTTGGCTATTCGCCATCGTAAGTATCACCGGGAATATTCAATTAGCCGTGAGTTTCACGACGCGGACGCTCGATGTACGGTACCGTGCGTATTCCACACGGGCCACCGAAACACCGTGCCGCGGAGTACCACGACGCGACGGCTCGTAGGGGTTCTTTTTGCTCCAGGGAGAACGAGACTTCGTGTCGAGATCCGTATAAGGACCGACTTGCACGGTACAACACACACGAGCAGCCTCTCGGCCCCATTGCCTTCCAATGCGATCCGCTATACTCCGGTATGCGCGTGTGTGTAAGTACTGATACCCGCTATCTCGTCGCAGGATCATGCGTAGTTAATTTGTCGTTGCTCCCTCTTCGGCTACCAAACGATTTTTTTTCCTTTCCCCGAGTGGACGCAGTATACCTTTTCAAACGTGGCCCTTTTGTCGAGGCCTCGCCTTCGTCAACCTCCGCTACAGTGACTGCGAAAAGTATTTTGTACACCGATGTATTCATTTTTGTTTTTTCTTTTTTTTTTTATCGTTTCAGATTATTTCGACGGTTATCCCTTGACGGACGAGAAGTAACGACACTCGTGCGAGTAGTTTAGTTTTGAATTTCACGACTTTGAGTTTTCACGCTTATGAGTTCGAAACCATTTTAATTTCCAACGATTTCAAATGTTTATTATTACGTTTGTGGCGGCTCTCCTGCACCCACCACTAGAGGGACATACGAAATAGGTTTACTCGAAAGTACTCGCTACAACTACCTCGTCCGTATATATACCGCCTTTAACCTTCCTTCCAATATCCCAACGTCTAAGGCAGGGCTTGCTAGGTAGCCTTACTGATGAGTCCACTAGCAGGCCCAGGACGAAACACAACACCCTTCCTTTTCCTATTCTATCCCCTCTCTACAGCTCCACAACGTTAAGTATTCATTGCATTAAGTTTTGTGCTTTAAAAGTCGACATGGGTTCGGAAAGCCAAAAAAATGATCAGGCGACTATTTGTCGACGCTCGTCCGCAAAGGGTTAATTCAGGTGAAATAAATCAGCGTAATAATCTGGTGCGCACGACTGTATAGAAATTGTGCTAGTTTACTAAAGGGTTATCCAAAAAGTACCTTTAGGATGTTGAATGAGAATATCTGTCAAACGCCATGTTTGTTCAAAAAATGAACATTGAAAACGAGAACGAACGAAAATAACAGATTAGAAAAAGGGTAAAGCAGAAAAGGAAAGAAAAAAAGTGAAGGTAGGTGTTCCTATAGTCTATTTTTGGATAACCCTATATAATCTCACCAATGGGATAATGCGCGCGTTTGCAAATAATTTTTGTAAACACTGTACCTATTCTGTTGCTTAACTCTTTCGTCGTGCTACTATTCAGTTGTTCAGAGTTTCTTTTGTTCGAAATATTCTTGAGAAGCTTTCGACGAGGATTGATTTGCAATGGTTTCGGAGTAGCGTGCGGAGGGTAGTTTTAGCAAGGTGTTAAAATGTATAGATGTTTATCCACGCAGAAATAATGTACTTAATAAATAAGGGGAGAATTGTTCAATCAATTGTAAATTCTATTAGGTGCAAGCAAACGTTTGGATGGCTTTTCAGCATTTGTGTGTAAACCCAGTTGCGTGCAAGGGTTAATTTACTACTTCCCTATCGTTTATTCTTTAATAGATTTAAGAAGGAAGTCTTTTGTATAAGCAACAAATCTATGAAATATACAATTATCTCATAGCAGAAGAATGAATCCAACTTATTATACGAATCTATTTTACATCCTTATGCAACCGATTTCTTTCAACTCAGATTCTTATACAACTAAATTCGGTGTCAGATTTCGTTTGCAGGAGTCTTAAAGTCCACTACACGAAATTATATTTGATTGAGATCAAGATATCCCGTGTAATGCCACACAGGGTCGATTTCATCCAAAGATACCGCCATTCTTGAAGGGTTAATTTACCTTGCAAGCTCTTCACCACTCTTTAAAACGTTCTTCCAAATTTTGGGGATGAGTTCCACTAAAAATTCGTAACTAATATTAACCCTTTGCACACGACAGACGACTCTAAGTCGTTAAAATCATCTAATTTTAAACGCTCTTGAGTCGTATTTAATTTTTAAATGATGCTCCTATTTTCGCTGCAATTCGATCAATTATTCCATTAAAAATTCGTAACTTATATTAACATTTTACACACGACAGGCGACTCTAAGTCGTCGAAATCATCTAATTTTGAACGATCTTGAGTCGCATTCAATTGTTAAATGATGCTCCTACTTTTTGCTGCAATTCGATCAATTATTCCACTCAAAATTCGTAACTAATATTAACCTTTTACACACGATAGGCGATTCTAAGTCGTCAACATCATCTAATTTTGAACGCTCTTGAGTCGTATTTAATTTTGAAATGATGCTCCTATTTTTTGCTGCAATTCGGAGATCAATTATTCCACTAAAAATTCGTAACTAATATTAACCTTTTACACACGATAGGCGACTCTAAGTCGTCAAAATCATCTAGTTTCGAAAAGCTCTTGAGTCGTATTCAATTTTCAAATGATGCTCCTATTTCCGCTGCAATTCGGAGATCAATTATTCCACTAAAAATTCGTAACCAATATTAACCTTTTCAACTCAACAGACGAGCCTAAGTCGTAAAAATGAACCAGTTTTTAAGTGTCCTTGAATCGTATTCAATTTTCAAATGATGCTCCTATTTTCGCTGCAATTCGGAGATCAATTATTCCACTAAAAATTCGTAACCAATATTAACCTTTTGAACTCAACAGACGAGCCTAAGTCGTAAAAATGGACCAGTTTTTAAGTGCCCTTGAGTCGTATTCAATTTTGAAATGATGTTCCTATTTTCGCCGCAATTCGGAGATCAATTATTCCACTAAAGATCCATAAGTAATATTAACCTTTTGAACTCGACAGGCGAGCCTAAATTTAGCGCAAATGGTTAAGCTTCGGTCTTCCTGTAGCTACCCCGAATTTATCCTCGCTTGGAGTGGCTGCTTTTGCGTCTTCCTCGCGGTCGACCATTGCGTGCGACTGGAACCTGTTACATGCGCGTCCTGTTACACGGGAGCCGTGGGCCTGCAGAGCGGCGCGTAATAATACGGCTGGTAGGCCGAGAGAAGCAGCCTGCTTCGTACGTACGTACGTACGTACTTACATACACACACATATACATATGTACACGCAGAGAAGGAGCTACTTTAACCTGTTCGCGTTGCGGCGCTTGAAAGATCGGGTCACCCCGGAGAGGGGCATCGTTCGAAGGAACGAGAGAGGCTAGGCGGCTGCTACGAGAAAGGATCGAGCAGTGAGACTCTCTCGTGATCGGCAAGCTAGAGCAAAGATAGAGAGAAACGGGTCTGAATGCAGTCTCAACATTTCCTGGAACACCTCCTTTTTCTTCACTACTGTGCACTCCTCTCTGCAGATGTTCGGCCCGTTTGATCGCACGAACGTGTATTATGCAGATATTGCGTCCAACGGACGAGAAAGTAGAAAGTGGTTCAGTAGAGGAGGATAAGATTGAATCCTAGGCGAACTCGCTACACCTGTGCTTTCGACGCCGGCGTCTCTTTTAACCCTTTAACTGGTTTAGTCGTAGCGAAATGACGCGAAACTCGTCGCGGAGAAAGAGAAGTGTTCGCGTTCGATGTTTAACGTGCAATTTCGGTGAATCATGAGAAACGTATTTTCGGAATTTTAACGGTAATATTTAATAGATAGATTCTTGCGTTTCAATCTGTTATATGTTAAACGTATTGAGACATTATTTAGAGTAATAATGAAATGAATATTAATAGAAATGTATTTCGAACTGCAGATATTGTTTTAGTTATGGACTAAGAGAATTTTTAATTCTGTGAATAATGTTGATGAACCTTGAAACAAGAGTAAACCAGCTTATTTTTTGGGGGAGTTCAATTTAATTTGAACAGTGTGCAATCATTGTTATGAGAATATCTAGACATTGGATTACTGCTGCGATAAGCAGTAGTAAATAGTTTGTGTCGCGGTCTTTCATGAGCGTGAATGTAGTAATGATTCGAAAACTTATACGCTATTTATCAAACCTAGGCTAAACCTATCTTTTTCTTTTATTTCTTATCTTGTTTTTATATTTTTCTCTACGTACCAAAGAGTGATACCAATCGAAGTTAATAAATAGATCATTAGTGAGAGAAATAAAAACAAAATTCAAGCGCTCGAAATTTTCTGGAATCCTGACATTTTCTAAACTTCCTCCACATTCTCGAAAGTGTCGAAAATAGTCGAGATTCTCGACATTCTCGATTAGGAACATACTTTCGAGGTCTCGTCTCGATTTCGAAAGAAATTCTCGCCTCGATATACATTCGAGGTCTTGCACATCTCTATTTTTAACCCTTTCTACTTAGTGGTGAATAATTTTGGTTACGCTTCAGATCTGCGAATCCTATTTTACGTACGACTTTGTGAGTACACAGGAGTGGGAGCCGATTTCAAAGGATTCGAACTTGCAAACTCTATAGTGATAATTAGAGATGCATGACTAATAGATGCATGACCGCATCGTTGAAAGGGTTAAATTTATCTCTCTGTCGATCCGAGATTTTTACACCAAAGATTTCGTGATGAAGATAAATATTCGCACGATTCATGCGTCTACGTTTCGGATTCTTCAATAGCCGAGACTTTGTATCGCGCGTATTACGTAGCATCGTAGTGGGCGTTCGCGAGTACGCGTCCTTTCAGCTTTCTTACTTCCGTTTAACCAGCGGTTAGCACCTTCGGGTGGGCGAACAAGAGTATCCGCGATTGCGTGATTAGGTGTCGTCCTTTTCCGCGCACCGACGTTTCTACTGCTCGACCACTTCAGCCTTCTGCTTTCCCATTTTTCCACGGCTGTTACGCGCGTGTTTATGCACACTTCCGACCATAAGTAAACAGGCCCTCGCCAGTGTTGCGCAATCAAAATGCTAATTAGCATTTCCAGCTTGGAGCAAAATTTATTAACGCTTCGAATTCCGTGCAAATTTGCGCGCTTAAAACGGCGATGCTTATTGAAGACGAGATCACCGCCATTTTTGATATTAGGCTAAACCTGTTACGATAGACTTTTTACAGACTATGTATGAGACTATTGATATAACATATATTAATATACTATATGGGAGCATAATCCGAAGGAAAAATAGATTAGAATCTTTTTGCATACAGAGATTGGACACGTTTATGATCGACTGAACGTGAACGAAAAATTATGAAAAAATTTACAAGGCTTCCTTAAACCCCTAACAAGTGATCTACTTGAGAATTTGGAATTTAGAAGAAGATTTCTATCGTTTTCCAAAAATAAATGTATTAGGTTGTTACAACTTACGTTCATCCTATTTTCTCAGGATATTTATTAAATCCTAAGAATCTTTTGGCTATCACAAAAATGCAAAAAGGTCATCGATAAAAATGACACGGACTCCATTAATAGAACTTACTTCTCAATTTACATATAAATGATCTTAAAAACACTACCAAGTAGGACGAATGCAAGCTTCCTAAGTTTCTTAAGTTTAACCTGCTATAAGTTTCCAGCTGAGCTGTAATCCTATTTCAATTCAGGTTACGCATTAATGAAATTCTTCTCACAACCCCTTCGATAAGATTTAATTTTAATATAATAAACTTACGGCAGCCATTATGCATTACAACTTGCCTCGATTAAGAAACCGATATTACTAAATTCTGATTTTCCCCGAAACTCTAATATTAGCGATTCAATTTGCTTCGCAATAACAGCAATTAGCAAATATTACTTTCATTTCGCCATCGCAAAATAAACTTCCTTCCACTCGTTCCTTAGCCGACTGGCGCGTCTGTGGAGTAGCGCGGCGGCTTATGAAATATTGACTGGGGACAGTTGGTTCATTCTGGACCCTAAGTCAACGTAAAAGCAATGGCCGAAGGATTGTCGTATAGGGCCAAACGGTGGATTAAACGTGGGTTAAAACGAGGCACGGCTCGAATAACACCAGCTGTCTCGTAACTGTCCGCCGTTGCATAGATTATTAGCCATTAGGTGTCCTGCTTCTCGATGCGTGCCGTGCAAGGACTCCCAGGGACTTTGCATGCACGTGGTAGATCCGAACGCGTTCACGCCTGCTGGATAAACGAGCGGGCCGTGTCAACTTCTAGCCGTTGGACGGTTGAACACAACAGTAGCATTCCCCGGAGCGTGCTATTACCCGCTCGATACCAGCCGTAACTTTGTTTTATTAAATAAGCCAACACAGTGATTGCGCAAAACTATCGTGAACACTTTCTGCGTCGCGGTGCTGCTTGAACGAGCTTCAGGAAACTGGAAACTGCGAACACGCGCAATTCCGAACGTCCTTTGATGCGTAATCGTATAACATATGAACTGCGTAACGATATTCTTCTTTGTCTTCGCGCACGAATCTTGCGATCGTACGGCGAAATATGGCTTGTCCGAATTTTGTACAAATTCAGGTACAGTGGATCACGACATTGATCAATTGACAACGTTATTAGAAGATTATTTTATAAATTATTTCCTTAGTACTCGTAACAATTTATTCACGAAGTAATTGAAAGTTAAGTATGTGTTCGAAGTTTTATTATTAGCGATTACATTTGGATTAAATAAGAGACTTGACGAATAGAAGTATGTGTATCAATTAGGTGAGAAACTGCACATACTCTTGCTTTGTGTAAGTTTATACTTAACGCTTCTAACTATCGTTCGACATATCTCTTTGCGGACGATGAATAATAGATAACTAGACTGTGAATTTGTATGCAACCTTGTTGCTTTATAAATAAAAAGAAAGAAGTGGAAGTTAAATAGAGGTCAGTTTCATCCTCTGTGTATTATATTAAGATGTGCTAATTAGTAATCCACTTTTTTTTTGTTACATTTAGCATTTAGCACAATAAATTCATACTAAAATGGAGACTTGATTATTCGATGAAATAAATTCGTTAACCCATTTTTATATCCGGGTAGCATATTTTAAGTTTAAACTATATTTACTAAAAAAAATGGTGGACTACTTACTGGTACACCTAATAATATTTTCTCTAATTTGACTATTTCATATATTTTTACGCCCTGCGTATTTCTGTACTTTTTGCCTACTTAATTTTGCCGTGAATGCATAAAAATTCGTGATCCAATAGTAACACTCGAGGGAATATTTTAATTTTGAATTCCAAGCCTTTAAATTTCCAAAATTCCCATAACTTTGAAGCGTTTATTGACGCTTATACTACAATGCTTGCTTTGAGAGTAAAAAAATTGAATTGGCGGCTATCAGCAAACACTCGTCCGCAATGAGTTAAACAACGCGATGAATAATCTAAACACAATTATTTGTTCGCGCTATCTGCACTCATTCCAGAGGATGACAGTACGCGATTTGTTAGAGATAACGCGGATGTAGAAAATAAAACGCTATTAATTTATAGACTTCAAAAGAAACGAATAGGCTTCCGGTAGATAAACCGATAAGGAACGATATGAATGAGTTGACTCACAATCAGCCTGAAGTAATCATTATTTTTGACCACCGCTAATAAGCAAAATCGTATTTTTAACCCTGCAACGATCTTCGAAATTTTTGTTCCATTCTTCTAGAAATACTGAATCACGTCCTCTCCGACAAGAAATAAATGAATATGCAAATTCATTTTCTCATAAACGGACTTAATGGAATGGAATCTAAACAAAGATGTGTTTCACACTTTGCATACTTACTGTAATTTTACCTATCACATGGGTCCTATACTTTTTTAGAAATTTAAATCTGTTACAAATGCATCAAAATCCGCAGTCTATTTGCAACGATATTAACCCCTTGCGCTACGATTATTTTATTACCCACGTATGCTTGCGTTAGCTAATTTCCGCTTTCATATCGCGTTACGCGCAAGTTATCTAAATATTATAGGCAGGTTTTATTGAAAAACTTCCAATATTATAACACAAAGCTAAAATCAGAGTTCAAATTAAGTTTCACCGAAAATAGTATCCACTTTTGTCGAATCTACATCGTAATTTGTATAACAAGTGTTACTCGTTATTCTAGTGCAATGGGTTAACCCTTTACACTGCAAACTTTGTTTAATAACATGATATAACGCAACCTGATTACACTATTCTGACTCTTTTGTAAGAACTCAATATTGTGTTACGTATTTCGAAACTGAGAAATTTACTTGGATCTCGAGGAAACGAAAATTGCAACTTAAACTTTAACATTCGATTAAACTTACGCGTGTCTCCATAGCGGAGCCAATGCAGTGCAAACGTTTAAATTACTTTCATAACGTTCGCAAAAACCACGATTGACAAAAATAAAACTCGCTCGATGTTCGTCCGGTATCTAATACCTAATCCAAACACCAGAAGATCCAACCTCTCGGAGAAGAGTACCATCTTATGCAACGACGAAAGCAAAGAGGAAGAACCACAATCCTGCGTCCTTGACCAGTCTCTCGGTGTGTCTCTTTCAGAATCATCTATATTCCATCCTCCGTTCCAGCTAACGCTCCGATAGCCCTATTTGAATCGACCTATATGCTCAGTGGCACAATTAAAATTCCCCCGGAGGTAAAAGGGAGCAAAAAGAGCAACACCAAGACGAAGACGAAGACGAAGAAGAGGAGAAGGCTCTCGCAGCTAACGTATCGAATGCCGCGTGTGTGTCTGTGCTCGCTTAGAGCAGAAGAGACTCAATAGAATCGGGCGACTGCGCATGCGCTCGCGCGAACACTTCGGAGCAGCTTCTCGAACGGAAGAACGCGAGGATCGGAGTCGCGGTCTTCGTCGTCGTCGGGTATAACCAGCATCTATCCAGTCAAGCCAGTCGACCGGTCGGCCAATCAGCCAATCAGGCGTCACGCGAGTCGACCGGTGCTCCAAGTGGAGTGCTCGTGTCTGCCAGTCAGTGCTCGACCAGCGTTCCCCGAGCGCGTAGTCGTTTACGCGCCTCAACCGATCCGTTAGTCGCGAGTGCTGAAATGCACCCGTTTCCAATCGCAGCCTCGTCAAGGATACAATGACCGGTTGGTGCGAAAACCGGAATCCCTTTGCGTTTCTTTCGCTCGCGCGTCGAGAAGCTTTGGAGCAGGATCCTTGAAGAAATCGGTGCGAAACTAGGATTTCGTCGCTCGATCAAGGATCCACACGGTTTCATATATATATATATATATATATATATATACAGTGCGTTCGGAGGAGGAACTCGTGACTGTGTTTTGTGAATAAACGATGAAAGGAACGAGTCCGGATTAAGGCGCCCCATAGACCCAAGCAACGCCATGGCGCCCCCAGACAGGCACAGATCACCGAGACCAGGCTCGGGACTCAGCCTCTCCGTCCTCGGTGAGTTTAATAGCCGTAGCCGGGATCATTTTTTAGCGTCTTCTCCTTCCCCGTCGAGGACTCGATTGGCAGACGAAATCGTTCGTTTACTCTCTTCGTCGTGACTCGTGGCCGTGTACACACGAAACTCTGCGGCGGACGCGAGGCAACCTTTCACGGAGGAGGATTGTTTCTTGATCGATTCGATCCGCGGTCCCGATTCCCAGAGGTTTTGCACGGAGGCTGGGAATCGCCGGTGTCGATGGGAGAAACGATTCATCCGTGGAATAACTGTCGGTAAACGTTTCACGAGAGACTGGGCTCTCGGAGAGATGAAGCTGTGTGCTCGCCAGAGTGTCACTGATTCGATCTTGACACGATCTCTTGCCTCGCTGCTGACTTTCGGAACAAGGGGTTACAGATTCCACGAGACTCAACCCTTTCAACCATTTACGGGGGATTTAACACTCGTTAATCGAAGACGAGGTACAGGATAGATTTATGGGATTTCGCGTCACATGGTCTATAAAATATCGACACCCAAAGAAATCAAACTATTCGAAAGAATTTATCCTCCGTTTTATTACACGAAAAGGAACGCTGATGCTTCTGAAGTATTTTAGTATGCAGAATGCAGAAGCAAATGCAAAGCTATAGATAATGTGAAAGATAGATACATTGGATGACAGATCGATTCTATATTTCACGTGTGATCACTGGTTCGCCAGTGTTTCTGTGCAGCTATTCTTATTAACAGTAGAAATACCTAATCTATATCTAAAGTATACTTGTTTGTATCGAAGAAATAGCAATGATAGACATTTACAAAGCCCGTGCGATTGAACTACGATAAATCTTTGTTTATGTTTCGGACAGAAAAGCGCGGAATGTTCTAAAAGATGCATCGTTGAAAATTTATATAATTTTCACGACAAATTCGTAATCAGTCATTTTGACTGCTTTGGTAATTTCGATGTTAATTCTTGCGTGAGTATAATTGGGTTCCCGGGTAACCATTCTTACAATTCTCCGTAAGAATTGTTTATGTTCTTGCAAACGCACCTGAGCATCTTTCGAGATTCTCCTATTCAACGAGCGAAACAAATTCTCACGTATTATTTCACGCAAAGGGCAACAATACTTTTTTTACAGCGATTAGATATCTTCCTCCTCCAATTGAATTTCCCCAGTTATTGGTAAAAATGATGATTTACAATTATTGTGACGAAGGATCCGTATAGGGAACGAAGAAGTCTTGGCGCTAACGATTAGAGCAGGTGTTCGACTTTTTATTTCGCCGTCGTACAAGCGTCCTTATCGTTGGATCGTCTGGCAACGTGAAATTAACCATGGAACGAGAGGAAGCGCCGCGAAACGAGGCTACCTTTAGTCGTTGGCTTCTCTCGATCTTAGACCAAGACCAATGCGCGACACGAAAGCTTCGTTAGGGATAGTTTTAATTAACGAAGAATGCAGCCGGTTCAGTGGAATGCAACGAGCATGATCTCAAATGGCGCTTAGATTGCGCGCCGTCTCTTATCAGTCGCGGAGATTACAGTCTCTCCGCGAGTTTCTTTAAATCGCCAGCTACAAGGTCGCCATTAGTCGCATGTTCTCGATAATCTCGCATGTTCTCGCGTGTAACATCATTTTTGCTAGATTCAGAGTTTTGTACTCTAATGAATTTCTTTTTTGTTATTCTCTCGAATGATTTCTTCGATTTCTTTCGTGTTCGTGCAAAGTCGGAATGGACGAAGGAGAATATCGAAGCGAGACCGTTTAGAATATTCGAGCGAGGAATACGAAATCGGCGAGCGTCTAGTCGATTTTAATGGAGGGTTGGCTAGGGAACAGAGCTTATATTCCGGCGAGGCCACTGTAATTTTTTCGTCTGGAGGCTCCGAGCTACTGCGATTCAATTTTCTACTCCGACACCTTCATCCACTCTTTTGCACGATCCAAAAGAAGAGCGTGGAAGATCAAAAATACCGGTTATGGTCTATATATTATTCATTTATGATGCTTCATTCGGAATGTTCTATAATTTGTTTGAAATTCTTGCGAGAAAAGGGTGGAATATGGAAATGTTAAAATATTCCCTTGCACCTTTGCTATCTCCTTTACATGATCCAAAAGAAAACTATAGAGGCCCAAAAACAATGGTTCCGGTCACTATATTTTTCATTTATGGAGTATCATTCGGAGTCCACTATAATTTGTTCGATATTCTTACGAGAAACGAAATATGGAAATATTCAAATATTCCTCTATACATTTATTACCTCCTTTTGCATGATCCAAAAGAAGACTATAAGAATCGAAAAATAACGGCTGCAGTCAATATAATTTTCATTTAGGAAGCTTCATTTACAATCTACGGTGATTTGTTTGAAATTTTTGCAAGAAAAAAATGGAATATGGAAATATTAATATATTCCTTTGGACGTTTCCTATCTCCTCAACATGGTCTAAAAGAAGTCTATAAAACCGAGAACCTCTTCGTCGCTAAAGGTTAATAAACTACACTCATAAAACGGTCCATTTAATCCCCTAATGCACAAGAAGCTCATGGCTTCACCGTTCTTTCGTTTCTTCGCACAAATATTATCAATAATCTACATTCCTGTTTTATTTTACCCTCGCCATTTTTTATCTTGGTGAACGTCTTCCTCGCATTATTGGAAACGCAACGCGATATCCTTAAATTATGAATCTATGCGATTTGACGAATAATAATTTGCAACGATCTCATAGTTATTTACATCTTCGTCGAAGAATAAGAACTTCGCAATCGACGAAAATCCACCGAGACGAATTTCATCGGAAAGAAATTCCTTCCGTCGTTTCTTTCGATCACGATTCAACTTTTTCTTTCTTTCCTTCGAGCAGCCGATGATAATTGGTATTCATCGAGCTTAGCGTATCCTCGTTACGTCACGGCATACCGTTTCCAGGGACTTTATCGCTGTATCGCGATAAAGTGACTCATTGGTCGCAGGCAGACGAGTCTCCACCGGGAAGACGTCTAACGTTGCCCCTGGACGTCACCGGAGTCGAGGAGCTTGGAAGCGGAAAACTGGTCGCGCAGACGTTCCACGGAGTCGAGCGCTTCTGCAGCGGAGTGGAAACCAGCCGTTTCCGTTTTCGGCGCGCGGAACGCAATAGTGCTTGCGTCCGACTGGTTCCCAGGAAACTTATTATTTCGAAAAAGGGGCAGCCATCGACTCGGTCACCAGCCACCTGTTGCACCCAATTAAACGGCGTAATCGACGCCTGCTTTTCGGAGCGTGAACGCTCGCTCGCGTTCTCCGCGGATAGTCTGTCATTATATCGCCAATAGCCTTTCCGCGTTTATCGAGACCTTTAGCTCGCTTTTCCTTTCTTCGATAGCGTAACGCGATCGAAAAAATCGCGTAAACACACGAGTTTCCATGCTTGTCAACAACGATCCGGTAACCCGTTGCGATACGTTCATGAGTCATTGGCGTTGAACACGATAAACCGAAACGTGCGCACACCGTATTCGTCGATGAATTGGAATCGAAGATAATTTCCGCGAGTCGCAGCGGCGGTTGTGCTACTTTTGCATCGCCCTGTACTTTCTCGGGCGAAGTGTGTAAAAAAAAAAGAAAAGAGCAAAGAAGGTGCTGTTATCGATTTTGCATTAAGCAGCTGCCCGCGTTTCTTTTCAACCTTGTATGGAAAAAGTTTTTTTTAACTGGAACACAGTCGAACTACACCCCTCGCTCTTCTTCCTTTCGCGTCGACCCCTCCCCGTTCGTTTCTGTATCCCGTTTTATTCAGCGAGTAATTAATTACGCGGTTCTTAAGCAGGCAATTGTTTCCCTTTTTCGCATCCTATTTTTGCCCCGCAAGCAGTTCAGTTCATAAATATGTTGCGGATCTTTATGCAAATGTAAATGGAACAATGGTTCGTTGCATCTTTCGAATGCAACGTGCATTTTATTTTTTAGATTGCTCGTTATACGTATTCCGTACGTTTTTGTACGTCCCAATTTTCTATAGATGCACAGCCTATTTATAGGTATTAAATCCGTTAAAGTCTTCGCGAATTTTACCCCTTTGCACTTTAAGACTTTTTTTATAATAACGCGATCGATCTAAAATTACGACACAATTTTATTGCGATTCTTCTGAGGACTAAAAATACTCTCATTCTCTTCATTAACCCTTTCAGTGCTATGGCCGCAAATATGTGCGGTTAATTTTAAATGTGATACATAGAGTTTGCAAATTCGAGTCTTTTCAAACGATTCATACAAAATGTTCACCAAATACGAATTCAGAAACATTGTAATAACCAACCCTTTCGATACTAAATACTACTATAATCGTCCATCGAAATTTCGCTTAGAAACCTAGTTAAGAATCCTAACCAAATCTAATAATATACTTCTACGTTTCTAAACTTGTAGCTAATTCGTAAAGTATTCGTTAAATATTAATCGATTGAAAAACTAACGATTTGCAATCGAACGTTCCACTAGAAACCTCGATTAATTCAGCTTATTACCATAATTAATATCAGGTTCGAACCCAGAAACCCGCCGATCTCACAAAATTACTTACCACTCGAACGATTAATTATGCTCCGTTCGAGTTGACCCGAGTAAAGTATTCAAATGAAAGCTCGACCGGTGCCAAAAGTTACGCGCGCCTAGCCGTAACATCGCCAACGGAGTGTGAAAGGGTTAAGAAAGAGAAAGAGGTTTACAAAGTTGCAAGTGGAGAAAGAATTACATCTTCGATATATATATATATATGAGCTTCTCGTCGAACAGGCGTCGAGTTGTCGACTGACAAGTGACCCCATACCGAGTCGCATTTGCAATGGACGCGTTCACGGTGCGCGTCATCGACAGGAACTTGCCAGCTTCATTGAAAATACAGCGTACGGTACCGGTCGATCCGGTGCCAGTCGATGGATGGATGAATCAGGCTTCACGCGACACCGCCGATCGTCACGCATCTCTCTTTCGATCGAAAAAGAATTCCATCGTGCGCGTGAAATTCACTCACGCCTCCTCGTCGAATAATAAAACGTTGAATGGGACGCGACCAACTGGCGCGACACTTCCTCCATCTTTATTATTTTGCGTCCTTTTTACTACTCTTCCTATTCTTCTACGGTAATAAAGAATTTCCATTCCATTGACGAGCTTTTCTTTTCAGCCGTCAGTGTGGTCACTCGGTAAATTCTTCTGCTCGAATTTTCTTATCTCGCGTAATCGTAGATCTTTAATAGTAATGTTAACCCTTCTTCACAAAAGTATTCGGTTATATTAAGGATCGAACAATTTTTAAAGGTTTTCGGTAGATTTCAGCGTGGATAAAACATTCATTTTAGTAAGATTATGAAATATTAGCTTCGAACAAGTATTGTAGTATAAATAAACAATAAATGGATGAAGTCTTATTTTTTTATTTGCGTAAGGCGACCGAATACTTTTGTAATTATCGGAAAATTTATTTCGTTGCGTATCGTCTAATCAAATTGTTCAATTTGCGCTTACTAACGTAGCGATTAAATTAAAGAGAAAAGTGAACTGAATTGTGAACTAAATTTGAAAATTCGAAGAAGGGTTAAATACGTAAACGTAAAATTTCATTGGATTCCACCGTAGACTATTAGAAGTGTTTTATTAAATTCTTCTACCTTCCTTCATGTTTATGTAATGAAGTGCCGTTACGAATGATTAGTATGTCCATATATTTGCTAATCATTAATCTTTTTATTACCTTCTTCTGCCTTCTTTCACTTTTATGCAATAAAGTGCTGCTACCAGTAATTAGTATGTTCATACGTTTACTAATCATCGGTAGACGTAAAGTGTTAATAGTCTACATTAATTTGTATAATATACGACGATACAAATGTTAGCAATTTTCACCCGTCGAGTACCATATAATTAGACTGCGAATTTTTATGCAAATTCCTATTCTTATTAACAAAATTAAATGGAGGATTGTTTCATTCTCTAAACAAGATAATACGTATTTTATGCATTCTTCTCAAATCTTTTGCATGTTTAAATGCTCTCCTAAATGCATAACAATTCATGGTCTACTTATTGCAAACTAGCAAACAGGTTTTCTTATTCCATTAAAACGCTGCAACAAATACAGAGAAATACAATCGGTTGTATATTTTCACGTATTGTCAGGGGAAAATTGGACTAAACGGAAATTGAAACCAGTAACTATGGCACGTGCTTCTCTTATCTTTTCTTGGTAGAAATGTCTCGCAGGTATTCTATCCTTTCGAATCAATATTTGTCTTACGTATACAGTGACTATAAAAGGCATCTATAGATACAATTTTCGAGCAGGCATTTTTTAATCAACTTCTACGTTTCATTTTCATAACGCCAAATCTTTATGAAACGTCTCCTAGGAACCTTATCCGTTTGTAATTTAATACTATAGGAATTTTCACCCCATTTTGATTATTCTAATTATAAGATACACGTTAATGTTACCGATTAAAAATGTGCACGCAGGCTTCTTGAACTATACGTGTGTCGATATATTCCAATATACAATACTACAATATACAAATGCCTTAACGCTTTGCCCTATAACGACGAGTCACACTCGTTCTATGATTTACGTCGTAGATATTATCGAGGACAAAAGTTAAGTCGAACTCTAATGCAAGCTTTTCTTTGTAAGATTTGGAGTTGTTGAATAAAACTTGGTTACAATATTCGTATGATTTGCAGTTGACGTGGTACGAAAACAGTGATCAGCCAACGCCAACATATGCACGTAGGTAATAAAGTAACAGTACGGCAAAGGGTTAACGAACAAGACTTCAGAAGCAATTAGCTTGCTATAGATTGCCCCACGCAGTATTCAATTTTTTTTCCCCACCACCTGTGCACGCGAAAATCGTAATGGAAACGGCGTGAGTAACGTCTCGGATTCATTCAAGATAACAGAGGCGTAATCTACTATCGAAACCTGTCGCCCGAGCTAAAACGCTTTTGCCGCGAGATTTATGTCGCAATCGATGTAACGAGACAGCGTGCGACAGATTGCGAGGCGAATAGAAGCCAACGGGGAGCCGCGTAAATTAAATCATTCGCTCGATTCTTTATCCGAGCAAGCCTGTCCTTTACCCCCGCCAATGGCGGCCATTCTTGCGGCTACCTAACCGCGAACCAGATCCAGTTTCCGCGACTTCCTGCTCCGCGTACATTTCTCCTCTTTTTTTTGTTTTTACGTCTCTGCCGGCAGCAGCGACGTTCGTTATTTAATTGGACGCGTGGATTATGAATGAACCATTGGCTATCAGCGAAACCGTGGAAACTCATGAGCATATGAATATACATATGCATACGCGGTTTGGTAAACTTCTTTTTTTGCCGGCGTACAGTTTCGTCGACGCGCCTCGCAGACACGTTCGACGTGTTTCAGAAAGAATTACGCAACCGGCGGCGAAAACGTTTGGAGGTTCGATTCCGGTCGGCGATCACGAGGTCCCACGCGATTTCTGCCACGATACCCCGATACTTCGCGCCCGTTATTATAGGTCACCCATTATCTTTCTATGAATCTCGATAAGTTACAAACGATAAGGGCGCAGCCGGTTGCGGGTAAACGAGTCGCGTGAATCGCCTCTAAACGATAATTGTGCCCGCTTCGAGGCGCCTTCGAATTGTCTACCGAATTCTGCTGTTAAAATTATGGTCATTTGTAGTGAATAAGATTCGCGGAGTCGTGGAAACTTGTAGAATTTGGATTCATTTTCACCGCGGACTCAAGCTTTGCGTAAAAGAAGGTCCGCCATTTTGATTTCGAGGGATGAATGTTTATGAAACTTTCGGAAATTACACGAACTTACATCGAATTAAATTTGCAAGGTTCAAATGAACCTGAAGATAATTAAAACGCCATGAAGAATCTTATACTCTGCGGCACTGAAAAGATTCCCCTTCTCAACTTTAAGGGATGAAAGATTTCGAAACATTCACGTGTACTATGAACTTCTATCTACTTAGATTTGCAAAATCTAAATGGAGTCTAAGATAATTAGAGGCTCATGAAGAATCTTATATTTTGTACTATGAGAAAGTTTCTCCATCTCAACTTTGAGGGATGAAACGATTTGAAATCTTCCGAAATTCCATGTACTTAGATTTACAAAATCCAAATGAATCCCACGATAATTAAAAAATCCATTCCGTATCATTGAAAAGCTTCTCCATCTTAACTTCGAAGGGCGAAAGCTTTCTTATAGAAATCTTCAAAATTTTACCACGCCCTACCATCCTACCTAACTTGGAGAAACCCAACAAATAAACCCTAAGATGATTAAAAACACCGTAAACAATCTGTCATTCTGTGCCACTGGAAAGCTTCTCTATCTCGCCTTTAAGGGACGAAAGGTTCCGAAACCTGCTCGAACTCTGCAAAAACATCTATTCAGCTAAATCTGCGGAACCAGAACGAACCGTAATTAATAATTACGAGTGGGCTGGTCGTGCAGTTTGGTTTGAGCGGGGATTCTGCTTACCCCGTAATACGGTTTAAGGCCTTAAGGATTGCGAATTAGGGAGACAGGAGCGATTCACGGGGTCGCCAGACGCCGGGAGAGGCCAACGGACTTCCTACTCGACCGCATCGGCTATTAACTTGGCAGGTTTCTGAGAATGGATGTCCCAGACGCGACTGGTAGGACTGGTGTGCCCGCTCTCGACCCTCCGCGCCTCTATTCTTACCCGCGTCACTGGCCAAACACGGGTCTGCAAGCGTGTACACGCTCGTGTCCTGCGCCTTTGAACAAGCACAGCCATGAACAGGTCAAGGAAAGGCTGTAAAACACGGGGGAGGTTGACACTTTCCAGCAGCGGCCGCTATTGTTGGCAGGTATATTTTCAGGACAGCCGCGATGGGGAATGCACTAGCCTCACGTACACAACCGGCCTGCTCGAAGGACGTGCTCGCTCGAGTGAATCGGATAAAGGGAAATAAGTCGTAAAGTCCTGGATGGGGAAAGCATCTGGGGCGGGAATGAAAGTTTCAAGGCGGGGTTCCGTAGAGAAAGGGATTAAGTAACGAGAAAAAACGACGATAGAACTACGCGTGTATGTAGATTTCCTTTTTCTTTTTTTTTTTTTACCGGGACGAAGAAATATAGGAAAGGGGATTTAGGGACGCTAGGAAATGATTGGAGTTGACACTCAGCCAAGATAACATAATTCTTGGCGGAAGAAAGATTGAAGTTTTCGAGGCGGGGATGAAAGAGTTTCGTGGGCGGGTTTCGATGGAGAAAGAGATTAAATACCGAGGCGAACGAGAATAAAGAGTTTACAGAAACGGGGAAGTAGGAAAGGGAACTTGAGGGCGTTGAGAAATACGATTGGAATTGACGTAGTCATTTTTGCCTGCGAAAAGATCGAAGTTCCCGAAGTGGAGATGAATATTTCAAAGCCGAAGTTCGATGGAGAAAAGAATTAACTATAGAAAGAAACTTCTACGCGTCCCTGCAGAGTTTACGAGAAAACGAAACCATAAAAAATCTTCTCTTTATCCGTGTTCGATTGCATCTTTTCCGTATCTTCGTTTGACCGGAGGTTTTACAAGTTCGCTCGGATCTCAACGGAAGATCACAAAAGTTGCAAGATTATTTCTATCGCGGAATGATTACGAAACGCACGCACCCGTGAAACCGCAACCCGTTCGCATGCTGCACCGCGAAGAACGTTTTGCGCAGAAGTGACAAAGGTTGCGGTGGTGGTGAATCTTGCAAAGCAAACCGATCGTCGAGCGCAAGGCTTGCACAAGGAAAGAAGAAAACCGACGCAGTGAGCGATGCATTTTGTGGACACGCGTATCATGACCTCGAAAAAACAGCGCTGATCTCACAATCGTCAGCTGTGACTCACTTTCTCGCGCCACCGAAAACTCCTGCTCGTTCTCGCGTGGAATTAACGAGAATTTTATTCCACGAGGACCCCACGCGTGTTTCGTGAACCAGAAAGAGGAGCAACGGTATAGGAAACGGAGATTCCTTCCACGGACTTTCGGTTGGCCGCTGTCGCACGGCTGTTACCAATTTCGATTATATTGGGCGGTTCGCGACCTTAGCCGCTCGTCGTCTGGGAAAGATCTCTGAATACGAAAGCGACTTCGAAACGAAGTCGATGACGCATGCTGGACACGTGACAGTGACGGTGACAGAGAAAATTTGACGTTAGCAAACGAAATATTGGAGCGTTGCGATCAGCGGACACTGCGGATCTTTATGCGAATTCTTATTTTTCTTTGCTAACAAAATCGAAGGAATAGAATCTCTTAACGAAGAGTTGTTCAAATTGTAAATATACACGTTATAAAGAAAATAGAAATACTTCTATTTCTATCTTTTTATATTATATATTATTCTATTATTATACGTATTAAGTAAAATAATACGTATTTCACTTTGGATACCAAATGCTTTGTATATTCTGGATTTTTGCATTCTTCTCTAATGTTTGTAATATTCAAATATCCCATAAATGCATAAAAATCCGCAGTGCAGTGATCAGGATTGGGTTAGGTTTGGGATAATCGTGGTTGCAAGAATTATTTTCACATCATTGCATTTACTTTGGATATTCCTGCGTTAATTGATTATTAACTAGATTCAATAATATAATTACTTCTACGTAATTTGAATAAAAGATAATGTATCTGATTTTATAATTTGTACAAAAGCCACGGTACTTGAAGCAAAGACAAAAAAATATCGAAGCTTATAGTTTACTGTTTAGGTTGCTATATTTATTTTCCTACAATAATCTTCTATCATAGTTATCTTTTGCCCTCTCGGCTAGGTCTGAGCTATTGGCACAAGATGACCGAGTCTTTTCTGGCCGCTTTTAAATATTTGTTCGCCTTTGGCGAGATATGCGACGAGAGCAGGTAACCTGCGCGGGAAATCAAATATAGCAATTTAAACAGCGAGTTTCGAGTACTATTTCTGTCTTAGATTCATTAGAATATCTTGATTTTTGTAAGTACAAGTTATATCAGGCTGGTCGAAAAGTTTCGTCGTTCTTTTGCAACGTGGCATTAGTATTGCGAGACACGGAGCTGTTAACACGCTAATAACACTTCGCCAGTGCAAATAAAATCTAAAAGTAGACATTCGAACGTATCGTTTAAAAAAAAAAAAAAAGTCGTAAAGATTGTACTTATCGCGTTTAACGTAGTCTTGAGATGGGAGAAAATAAAATGTATCTTCCCCACAATGTACATTACATTACTATTATGAACGTAAAAGTGCAGTAGAAATGAGGAAAAAAATCGCGCGAACGATAAAATATATTAACGTTGACAGATTTACTCTATTAGACCCTTAACCCTTTCGATACGACGGGTTTTAATCAATTAATATGCAGAAGCCGTCAAAATACGTTAAATTTATATTCTTCTTCCAATTCTTTTCTATTCTTGCGATAACGGAGAATCGTACGTGTTCCAAGACGTCAATAGAGTTTTTAATTATCAAAATTAATCGGGAAAAGTGAACAAACGATATAGGCGCCAATAGTAATGAAAGGGTTAACCAATTTTCTTGATCGGAAGAAAATTCTTATAGAACTCGCTTGAATGAGTTCTTCGTTAGAAAAGAAATGAAAATTCTTGAAGCACGAAATGACGAAAACTTGGTAAAGCGTTGTTTAACGAAGTTTCGTTTCTATGCATTCTTAACCCTTCCAGTATCAAACGTTTTCGTCTCGTAATATTAGTATTTTCCGTACAATTTACATTATATTATATTCCATACAAAACACGTCCAATCCTATTTTAAACTAAACTGGAAAATTGAAATAATCAGCATGCATTTCCTTCCCGTTTCGTCAAACAAGATTCAATACCCAAATATACAACTAATTTCTCTGACTGAAAAAAAGAAACATTTATCGTTTGCTTTCACCGAAACAAAATACAACGTTGCTCTCACACGCAGCATTGGGTCTAAAAGGGTTAAAACACGACAGAACATTTTGTCCAACCCAACGACAAATCAAAGACGTCAATTTTCGTTAAACACTCGTACTATTCCCAATGTATTCCTTTCAATTATCGCGCCGCCTTTGCGAACGCTGTGCAAAGATTCTAACGCTGCTCGTCTAATCTGTAATACAGTTACCTGCATGGAAGCATAGAAATAGAGCAGCTAGGAATGAAACGATGCTCGTAAACGAGGCATTAGCTGGGAGATTGAATAATCTAAGCGAAGTTCAATGCGAGTCGATATCCTCGCTAGCAAAGATTGAACGGTGAAACGCGAGGAGTTAACGAGCGATCTCTGGTTATTACGTTTCCACGGTTAGATAGATCGCGCGGTTCTAAAAGGGGTACGCGGTATCCCGACGAAATCGAAACAAGTTCCGCGACGCGCGCAGTCTTTTCTTAGCTCCTCTTCACGGTTAATTCCGTCCGCTGATAACGTTACGCTCTTATCAGGAGCTCCGACCGACCACCGCCGCGTCCGTGTGGTCCAGCTAATCGACTAAACACCGCAGAAACTCGCTGCATCGAGGAAATTAAAGCTCGCCGTATCACGGTATCTCATAAACCGTTTAACTTTATGAATTTCTTCCCAACCAAGGAGAAATTCGAGGGACAATGAGAATTGTAGCTATTTCGGGAGTACGAATGAAAATCAAGGAGAAATTGAAGGGATTATAGCAATGAGAGCAATTGAGAAATGACGAATGAGAATCAAATAAAATAAAATGAAAATAAATCAAGAAGAATTATGGCGATTTTAGTGAGCATTTTCGGTTTGCAGCAGCAATAATTAAATAGTTAAGGGATTTACAGTAGAATCAAATTATGGCAAACCTTGAAATCTTACTCAGGAGGTTCACGGTTGTTCTTCTATACAATTTTCTACGATACAATTGCAAGGAATAGCAATACTGATCTCGAAATATGATGAATAAACTGGGAACACCAATTTTCAAATCTTTCTTATGGAAGCTCAAGTTTCAATTCGCAGAAACGGAATAACAATGCAGTATTCTAAGCCGTCTTCGCGCAATTTTCTCCGGTGCACTTCTGCGCAACTGCACAATTTATTCCAATTTCCCCTTTGTCATGCAAAAGAAGCGAGAATTCTTATTGTATTCTAAACGTGAATTTTCTACAATTTTCTCCGATAACCTATTCCATATAACCTTAAATGATAAACATGCCAACTAAAGGAAAGTGTTAAATATAAGAAAAGGTGGGGGGGAAAACGACACGTCAAAGTGTGTCGAGCGAAACAATGGATCCCCGTCGTTCGATCACTGTCATTCTCCAAGGATGAAATTACTATTGGCGACGCGATTGGTCACGACCAACAAAACCAAGAAACACGAGTTCAGTTACGCGCGATTGAATCGAGTCCTCGGCAGCAGCATCCACGCATCGAGCCACTCTAACTGTGGAATAGTAACCGGTACAAGCGGTTTCCATGTACAGTAAACGAACGAGTAAAATGGGGAAAAAGAAAAAAAAGAAAAAAAAAAAAAAGAATCGCCATCCAACGGACTTTTAATCGCTACCGCGATTAGCCTGGACAATCTCTCGCAACCGTGATACGTTCGTTTAATTAGACGCACGCCTTTCCTTGCTAAGTAATTTTCTCAGCAGTTGCAGGGAGGCGATCGTTGTAGAAACACGCATAGAATCCGGCCTGTTTTTAGATTTTAATCCGGGAAACGGTCCGCACGGCACGATAAACGCCAGATAACCCGTGGCAACTTCCAACTTTTCCCCATTCGTCTACGATTTAATCTGTCGAGGTAGAGCTACGCGCGCTTATCTATCGGCCGTTATCGCTTAGGCCAGAGGAGTCGCGCAGTGTTATCTCGTGGAAACGAACAGGTAAGCTCCGAGCTGCGCGCCATTGCTCTTCTCACGGATTAGAAACCGGTGCCCCGAGAATCTAGCAGAGCAAGGATTAGGAATTGTTTCACTTCGATTTTGACGTGCTTTTGTTGCCAACATTAGCATACAGCAAGGCGAGAAAATCCTCTGCTAACCTATTTTCTTAACGCGAATTCTAGTTAGCAGTTTTTCTTAACCCTGCTCCGCGATCTTTGAGATTTTATCGAATAAAGGAAAGAGAAAGATACAATTTTCTGCATTTAATATTTAATAAAAAAACGGAAATGGAAATTTTGCGACAACTTAATACTTCGAACGATAATTGTTGCAGTAGTTTCGATTCGAAGCTGTTCGTAGTCGAAGGGTTAAAAAATTGAGAAATAGAAGCAGCTAATTCGAATTACGACAGCTAGCCAACTACGCGCGTGCAAAAGAATCTGTAACTGTTACTATTGTGACTCACTTGCTCTCAAGTGGAACACATGCGTCCCATTAGCTTCGAAAGGGTTAACGTACGATGGTACTCCCGAACGATGTTAGAATTTCCGAAGCGAGGCTTAATTATTGGAAGACGAATCGCGCGGAATCGAGAACGATCGTGCAATTAAACTTGGAAAAAGACGGAGCATAGCCGCACGCTTTCCACACAATGCGCTACGTGATTAACATACCTAATAGCGTCGCGGTTTCGACACATCGTCGACCACGGTGCAACGACACTTAGGGTTATTAATCGAGCTCGCGCAGCTCGTAAGACGTTGCACGCGTGTTACGAGGAAATTATCCAGGCTCGGAAAACATCCTCCTATAATACCAATCCGAACTTTGGAAGCAGATGATCGGTCGACCGACTATATTTAACCTGTTAACCGGGGATTTGCTTATTTATTTATTTATTATTATTATTTACTTCGTTTAAAAACTCTGCAATTAACGCGGTGCGTAACTTCACATCAAAGTATATTAAGTATATTAATTTCTACTCTTTCTTTTGCTCGTTTACCTTACTCATGTACCTTTCCTTTTTTGTTTTTGTAGCGAAGGGTTTATCCCGTTGAAGTGTGAAGTAAATGAAGAAAACCTTTTGGTTTTCAATAGAGAGATTAGTAGGTAAGCAGGATTTCGTATAAACAGCGTTTAAAAGAATAAAAAGCATATGGGAAATATTGCGAATTTTGGAAGTGGCGATTCACTGATTGGTAAACTGCGGATTTTTATGCAAATCCATATTTTTACATGTGCAATTAAAGAAATGGTACTTTAGTAGCGATTCGTTTTATCCTTTAAAAATTATAACATCTACTGTAGTTTCGATATGCTGATAGTGACTTATGATACTTCCACTCATTGTATTTCTTATTTAATTAAGATCTAATCGCTGATTATAGAACCTGGTAAAATTCTCAACGAACCCACTTGAATTGTTTAACCTTGCTCGAGATTTAAGTGTACCAAGGAAACTGTTTGTAATATAATTAATATAACAGCGATGCCATTTGATCAATTTCGCGAATTACTGTATTTTTGCATTCTACGGGAATTCTGCAAATTTCTTGCACCTCCAAATTTCCCATAAATGCGTAAAAATCCGAAGGCTACTTATTACTCGTGCATACATTTGCACGAGTAAACTGCGGATAAAGGAAGCATAAAGATAAAAGTTATTTTATAAGTCGAAATTAATTATTGTATATATGCGATGTCTAGCCTTGGTAAAGTTACCATTTTTATGGTCGCCCACTTACGAATGCCTGGCATTTCTCCAACCAAAGTACCGATAAAAAAATAAAAGTGAATCCGAAGTTCGGAATTAGCAATTACACGTGTAATTTCTGTCGTCGAAAGAAAGCCGCAAGTGGCACTGTAGCAGACTTCATGGTTAATTGATTTCCAGATAAATTATAGCGATGGAATCGGTGTCGATTGGTCTTCTTAGGTCGCTGTTAAAGCCGACTTTCCAAGTTTTCCAATTAGCCCGTTCCACGGCCGATTCTTTTCACTCTACATTCCCTGCTCGATATTCCGAGAATTCCTTTTGGTATTCAATCTGAATCTCGAGAAAGTCGCCATTTTTACCACCACCGTCACCTTTCTTCGCCTCTATTCACTTCGCTCCGATTTGTTCGTCTTTTAGTCGGTTGACAGGCACACGTTACACGTATACACTGGCTCAAAGTAAACCTCAAAGTAAAAGCTTGCGGTAGCGCTTATAATTATTCGAACGATTTCAAAAATTGACGATTAAGTAGATTAATACGAAAGCTTGAAATTGAAATGTTTGGAAATCGAAAGGCTTGGGGATTAAAATGGTTGGGAATCCAATAGCATGGAAATTCGAAAGCTTGGGAATTTAAACGTTTGGGAATTTAAAAGCTTGGAAAATCGAACGCTTGGGAATCTAAACGCTTAGGAATTCAAATGTAATGGAAATTCAAATGCTTGGGAATGCAAAAGTTTAGAAATCCCAAAGCTTGGAAATTCGACTGCTTAGAAATGCAAAAGCCTAGGAATCCCAAAGCTTGGGAATTCGACTGCTTCGAAATAATCAAAGGCTTGGGAATTTAAACGCTTCGGAATTGAAATACTTAGTAATCTAAACGCTTAGGAATTCAAATGCAAGGGGAATTCAAACGCTTGGGAATGCAAAAGCTTAGGAATCCTAAAGCTTGGAAATTCGACTGCTTAGGAATAATTAAAGGCTTGGGAATTCAAAAGCTTAGTAATCTAAACGCTTAGGAATTCAAATGCAATGGAAATTCAAACGTTTGGGAATACAAAAGCTTAGGAATCCCAAAGCTTGGAAATTCGACTGCTTAGAAATAATTAAAGGCTTGGGAATTTAAACGCTTCGAAATTCAGACGCTTGGGAATCTAAAAACTTAGAAAGTCAAATGCAATGGAAATTCAAACGCTTGGGAATGCAAAAGCTTAGGAATCCCAAAGCTTGAAAATTCGACTGCTTAGGAATAATTAAAGGCTTGGGAATTCAAATGCAATGGAAATTGAAACGCTTGGGAATGCAAAAGCTTGAAAATCCCAAAGCTTGGAAATTCAAATGCTTAGTAATCTAAAAGCTTAGGAATTCAAATGCAATGGAAATTCAAACGCTTGGGAATGCAAAAGCTTAAGAATCCCAAAAATCGGAGATTCAAATGCTGAGAAATATAAAAGCTTAAGAACTTGAACGCTTCTGAATTGAAAAGCTTAGGAATCTAAAAGCTTGGAAATTCAAACACTTGTCAATTGTTTCTTAAAGCACGGAAACTTGAGTGTTCGAGTTTGAGTTTGAGCCACTGTACGTACTTACAGAAGAACGTAGCATGATCGAGGCAACGAGTTTCGGAGGCCCCCCGGTATAGCAAGAGGCGTCGATTTAAATACGACAGCCGTAGGCGAGACTCGGTAGGGTAACTTTCTCTCACTCTTCAGGGTACCGAATAACGATTATTACGCGTGACTCGTCGAAACCAAAACGGTCACCGGATGGCCGGTGATCTCCATTCGCCGGACGTCTATACTTTGCCCCCCCTTTTGCCCCCTTTTTTCTTCGTCCTCCTCTCTTTTTCTTACCAGATGTGCCATTACGCGCGAATGTTCCTTTTGCAATTGCCAATCACGGCGTTGAACTTTACTTATCTTTTAATTAAAATACTTTGCGAAATATATCGCGAGCCGTGGGTACCGGAGAAGTGGTTTGCAAAAATTGTCGCGAAATGTTCTTTTCGCATAGCGCTGCAAAATGTTTCTCCCGTTTTCTGCCGAAGGAGAAGAAAATCGCGAGAAATTTCGTTTCATAGAATTTTCTACTTTCACGAAGCGTTGCATTTTACTCCATTTAGGTAGCAGAAAAAGTTCCACGCGATTTGTGTTCCAATTGAATTCTTTATAGCATCTGGCAGAAATAATGCAACACTGATGGTGTCGTTAGACGATTTCATGCATCTTTTTTCTTCACTAAATGGAATTATAGTCCAAGAACGTTCAGATTAACTGAAGTTTTGTAGTACAAATTCGTAAGAATTTGTAACGCAAGTATCTAGAATTTATGAACCTACTTTTTAAACTTTATGCAACTTGGAAGCGTTTAGAATTGCAGCGCGTCGCCATTTTAATCAGCATTGAAAGGATGAACACTAAAACTACCAAGCCAATCAAAATGAGCGATTGATAATTTACCATGGAAATTACATAACTTTGCAGCACTTTTGAGAGTATTCCCTGTTTTTCTATACAAAATATAAATAAAGATTTACTTTACTTGCAACTAGGGGCAAATTTAAATCTCTCTCTCAGCCAAATGCTCATTTTAATTGAATAAATTGAACCGCTCTAACGTAATAAAACCAATTAAAATTGCCCGATTTTGTGCTACGAATAAAGAAGCCTAAAACCAAATTCTACCTTACTTAGCCCATACTTTTAACTCGCAACATACATCGGCTATTAAAAGTTTCCCACCAAAGTGTAACTTTATTATGACAATAAAAGTTCCTATCACAAACGTATTGTTTTATTACATCTCATAAATCACCACCTTATTAAACTGTTTACGCGCAATATTTTATTAACGCGCACTCTAAATCAAGACAGAATTATAGCCTAGCCACCTTATGGCAACCACGGTATATCTTTCCCAAACGTCTATTACTTTTATTTCCACGATACGTGCAAGCATACTTTACCGCGGTTGGTAGTTTTAGTGTTGAATCTTTCTCCAATTTACCACAAGTGCATCCCGTCGCTGCCGCCGCGCTGATACCGGGTCCAGAACGAGAACGAAAGCGGCGTAAATGAAAAACGGTGTTTCCCCGGCCCGGGATCCGGTGATTCGGGTCAGCCAGTCGGCGACGGGGTACCGATTTACGAGGACGCGCGGCAACGTTCACGAGCGAGAGAGCGCAACGGAGAACGGAAACGGCGGGCTGGGGAGACCAGGACAGGTGGCCCCCGGTGTGGACGCGTCCCTCTGCTCCGTTCCCTCGGCTCGTGAACGGGCTTTAATCGCGGCCGTTCCTCGCTCTGTTGCCCGACTACGTCGTATTTTATCGTTGCCTCGCGCCGGGCACTGTAACACACCGGCGTGGAAAGAGAGAAAGAGGCCTGGTCACGGGCAAAGCGGAGGCAGAAGGAGAACGGGCTCGATTTAACGAGCCTTTACGATTCACCAACAGGGAGAATCAATCCAGAACGGACCCGAATATCACCGACTCGTTTGTTCCCCGTTTATCCATTTTAACATCGCACACATATTCACACATACACGGGGAGAATCTTCTTCTTTTTTCTTTTATCGAAGAGAAACTTTCGTTTCTTTTTGTTTTCTTTCATTCTAATTCGGTCGCCCGGTGGTTTGTTCGTACTGTGGGAAACAAACGGTGGGCCTTTTCGGGCGACTGGTTTTACGGTTCGGCGAGTTCGCCGAGACTGTTTTGCATAAAGAAGTTCCACACGGCGTCGAACGACGGCTGTAATACCGTAACGCGTTTCTTCGAGTTCGTTTTCCGATGCGAGACAACCATGAAATACGTTAAAGTGTGACGCGGGGACTGGTTCGACACGTAGAGTTCGCCAAGGGGTGAGGAATGCGGAACCATTCGATATCTGCACGCGTAACCGGAATACCGGCTAAACGTAAATAAATGAAAAGGAATCGTCCCCGGGAAATTTGCTATTTAATATTAGAATTATGGTAGCGGATCGCGCCGGCAACTGTTTGGCGGCCGCCTCTGAGAAACTTGTTCCGAGAGACTCGCAACCATACTTGAAATCATTTCTGAGTAATTTTCAGACGGATTTCTTTTTTATACGGAAACGTTTAAACTCGATGCATACAAGATGCACGGAATAGTCGTGGGATTTCGAACTCGAGCAAAAGTTTTCTTAAACCGAATCCATCTCGACCCTAACCGGAACCTAAACAGGTATTCGAATTGCAAAGCTGAATTTACTAATGCATTTTTCGCAGGAGAATTTTTTATCAGTAAAAATTAAACATAAGTATCAAGGGATACTTAATTGCACCACGGTGATTAATATGATAGTTTATAGTTATGTATGTATGATAGTAATCACATTGTTTAGGGGAAACCTCTAAAAATCTTCAAAAATGCAGTGCGTTATAAATTTATACAATTTTCGCAAAGATTTACAAATGTGTCATTTTGACAACCTTTGTAGTTTCAGTGTTAAACGACGAAGACAAGCAACCATAAATGGAACAATACACTGCACTACACATGTTTTATATTTTGTACCACGAAGTAGTACTTCTTGCAATATTTTCCCTTACATTTTGTGTCCCCATAAATTAACAATATTAAGGCCTGTGCCTATTTTCTACTGCTCTTAGTTAAACAACGAAGAGACTAATGCACCATAAATGCAGCAATATACCGAATTGCTCAATAAAAACGAGGACATATCTCAATTATATAATTTTCTACTTTTCGTACCGCGAAGTACTTCTTGCAATATTTCCCCTAAATTTCGTTTCCCCATAAATTACCAATATTGTGGCACACGCCCATTTTCTACTGCTCTCGATCGAACAGCGAAGATCAAAGACACCATGAATGCAGCGGTGCAGGCTGCGCCACAACCGCAATAACAACAGAAGTACCATTCTTCCGTGTCGATAAGGAATCAGGTCATTTTCCACGAAAGTGTCGATGAATCGGCGCGTAATTCTCGCTGTTCGCGGAATAATTGGAGAAAGTTGAAAAGCTACGGGGCCTGCCCTATGATCCTGTACGCGAAAGAAACCGCGCCGTATACACCGTTGTAAAAAGAAGCTGCTGCTCAAAGCGAAGAACTCCCACTCGATGGTGGCTTTTGATGTTTAGAACCGTCACGGTCTAGGAAACGTGGGAATAATAGATGCCGGATTTACACGGTTCGCGGCGCACCGAGTTCTCTCCTGTGTTCTCCCCGATCCTCGTTCTCACCTTGTTAGATCGAGCGCCGAGTGGAGGAGAAGGATAAAAACGGCCAGCCGAAGAAGACCATTAAATTACAATACAAAATGCCAGCGAGTGAAACGTGTCTGGATCGTGACTATCGTCGTCGAACGGGAGGGGGGAAAAAGAAAAAAAACGGCTTAATATAACCCCGGCGAGCTCTACAACGTTCCAGCTTCTTGTTGCAACCATAAAAACCGCTGTTCTCGCGTTTTCTGCGATAGTGGACGCGTTAGAAAAAGAGGATACACGAAATAAGCGAGCGCAAGCGACAAGGGAACACGAGTCTCTATTTTGTAAAACCCGAGTTAAGAGGATTTCTTGATTTCTTTTTGGAAGATAAATTAATAAGGCAACGCGTAGATGCAGAGCTATTCAAATTTGTTTTGTAGGATCGTAAATCTTACAGTGGCTACGAAAAGTATTTATTCGCTACTGTATTTCACAGTGATTCGTGAAATTGATCGAATGAAACTTTGGGCTCGAAGGAAACTAACTTAACTCGATTTTAAGTTTGGAAAGAAAACAGGACAAACGAATTATTTATTTACGAGTATACGCATATAAAACGAACGAAGTTCTTCGATCTAAACAAGAACTTTTATCACTCGAAATTGAATTACGACTAAAATGCAGGTATTTGAAATAGTAACATTCTGTATGTCTCTTCTGTATAGTAACAGACTGTAATGAATCGATGAAATTGTATCGATTAAAATAAACCTGAAGTCTAAACGCAATCTCAATTAGATTATTAATTAAATGAGACTATTCTCCTTACTTATACAAATTATTAACTACCATAGATTAAAGATTTCGAATCGTAAAAGTAGCGCAAAATTTCGAGGTACGCGTACTTTTCGTAGCCACTGTATCTCAATTCCATATGATAATTCGTTTCTGTTTCACCGATCAACGAATAACCCCGCTTCGAGGGAAAGTTTCCGGGTGTACTTTATTTATCGAATTGCGTGAAATATACGCACGCCGAGGCAGTCGGCGCAATTAACGAGACGCTAGATCATCGTTAATTAGATACACGCAGCACGCGCGAAAGAAATTTTGTCCGAGGGAAAGAAAGGAAAAAGTCTACACCTTATGGACGTTTCCTCGACCTTCGACATCTACGCGTTCTCGAACGCGAGAACTCTTCTTTCTCCGTCCATAAATCTCGGGGGGCAACCGCCGATGCCGATGCCGATGCCGATGCCGATGCCGATGCCGAGGCGCGGATGGAAACTGGATATACGCGCGGCGGAAACGCGTGAGTCAGTTTCAGCCTCCGGAGAAAACGACATTCGTTGTACGAGTTCACCGTGGAACCACGGGTCCTTCTCCGCGTCTCGGGTGCGTTGACCCAGCTTACGGTAACCCAGGCCAACTCTTGCACCTGCCTCGCCGTCGACTTACCGGGATAAAGGGTCGTGCGACCCGAATTACTTCCTTCTTTCATCCTTCGTTCCGTGTAACGCGCGAAATCGCGCTTCGACTCGATCCTCTCCCTGCCCTTCCCCTCCTCTACGGCAACTGTGCCAGTCTTTAACTGCAACCTGACGTTTCATTTCGACGGAGTTACGGTTCACGGTGTATACGCGAATGGACACGTGGTGATAAAAGCGATGTAACTTGGGGAAATTGATTCGTAGACTTGTCGTTCTGAAGAAGCTTTTCTCGAACGTTTTTCCGCTTCTATATTCTATGTTTCCTTTTATACTATTTATGATGGTAACTTTTATCTCGCGTTCGTCGATATGCTTCGATTGCGAGCAGATGAGAACCCTTGAGAAATTTATATATGCGAATGCGAATTTTAATCATTTAAATAGTCGAAATTTATTAACGTTCTAATTGGAAATTGTACGAATGATAAAATTAGAAATTTATCGCGATACGATTTGGCTAATAGAAAATTACAAGTCTCCGATGTATGAATGTTTCTTTGGATCACTATGTATACGTATAGATTGTGGCATTTTGCCTGTTTTGCATTGATCCATTCGATTACTGTACTGCTTCGATTGCAACAATGTTACTTGCACGGTCATTCGTTGGAAAATTTATGCCGCCTATCCGTTCCCTCGTTGATTAAGGAAAGAACGATGGTATGGTCTTAGAAGCTTGTTTCCGAGGTACTTGTCGATACGATGGACAATTGGGCTATTAAAAGTGGTTCAACGTTCGCAGAGAAGAGGAAGGAAAACGTAGTACGGTGAATGGAGCGAGCTATGCAAATTGCAGATTAATAGGATCACGGTGTGCAGTTGAGGCAGTTAAGACGTGGGCGGTACCGCTGTGATCGCTTTGTGTAATTGAACGGCTTGGGGCGAGGATGTGACTAGTAAAGTCTCATTAAATGCCACGTTGCTTCTGTGTCCGTGTTCCAAGAAACTTGCGCAATTGCTTGATCCATCATGCGACTACTTTCGGCGATCAACCGAAGCGTCATCTCGTTAGACGGCGCATTTTTATGCATTTATTGGAAAGTTAACCCTTTCATGACTGCGAAACGCGTATAAATTACTATATTTCAAGAGTGGATCAACCCTTCAGCACTTTTCGACTAGACCCCTCAATTTGAAACATGCGACTAATAATACGTAAGTTCAGCCTTATGAAAATCAAGTTGCTCTATAAAAATTTCTCTCGTAAGCGTTAATAACAAAAATAAAATCGAATGTAGACGCGCTGTTACAAAATTATAGACGCGCTGTTAAAAAAATTCAATACGCGATTGCAATACGAAATACATTTTTTAATAACAGTTACGCCGATTCGTCGTATGGAATCCATAGTTACGAATATCGGTATGAAAACCGTGCGTAGATGGTTAATAACTATTGTAATGCAAGAATCGGCGAACGATTTCCTTTTCCAAATGACTGGATATGAAATATCTTTATACTTCGCGGACCAAACGGTAAGACTGAGATTATTACGCAGTTAGAGACTTGGAAAATAAAAAAATGTCTCTACAACTCTAAAGATGAAAATAGTAACGGTGTTCTAGAGCTTCAAGAATTCGGGCCACAAGAATACATCGCACGATTAGTCTACTCTTAAGCATAGTCGGCGATGAAAGTATCGTAGGTTGATAATAATGCGATCCATAATAAAAAAAATTACTCAGATGTCCACCACCCACGCTTATCGAAAAAAAAAATGTTTCAAGAAACAAAAGATTTACTCCCCTCCTACACAGGAGAGATCACGCATTGCTATTAATCGTATTAGAATTAGGCACTTCGAATCATGCGACCGAAGAATACATCGGATGATACGTCTATTCCGTGGCTGGCCTGCGATCAGAAAATAGAAGCGGCCGCAGGTTCCGCGTGTGCCCGTGTAAACGAAGCCGAGAGGGGCACGCGAGGAGAGGTCTCCTCTTGACCTCACTTTCTAGAATCCTTTAAGTATATGGCGCCTTCCACGGCTCGTTTATCCATTATCGATGAACGAACGCTTCTCCCTGGCACAACCACGCGCCTCTACTAACCGAGATACCGTCGGTATCCGTACACGTATTCTTCGCGACAGATGGTCCCAGTCGTCAAACTCCGCCAACTTTAAAGTGGAACGTCCGCCGTCGTCCGTCTCGCACGGAAGTTGTATCCGCCTCGACGTGTTTTTACATTTTTACATTTCACCTCTTCGCCTCTCCGCTTCACTTCGAGCCTGCACGAAAATGGCAAACGAGTCCGCTTTTTTGCTACGCCCCCTTTTACTCCTCGCAGTCTGTTTGGCAGCATTTTTATCGCGGGATACTTTAAGTGGAATTTTTCAATCCCTTCTCGGGATGAAAACGGTGATCGAGTCTATTTTTTGCCATCACTGCAGTTGTTCCACGGTGGCATTTTTGCTGCGGAATAATTCGAGCGGAATTTTTCTGCCCCGTCCCGAGGCGAATATGGAGAACGGGTCTATTTCTTGTCGGTATCGCAGTCCCTTGGTAGAATTTTTATCGTAGAACAACGCATTGAGAGGGATTGCTTTCTTCCTTCTCGAGATGAAAATCGAAGACCAGTATATTTCTTGCCACGGATGCAACCTTTTGGCAGAACTTTTATCCGTAGAATGCATCGAGATGGATGTATTATTTCCATCACGAGATGCAAATCGAGAACGAGTACAGTTCTTGTATTGGTTGCAATCTTTCGGCAGAAGTTTTATTTTCCACTCCCTTCTTGAAACTGGTTTACCTTTTGCCGGTACTGAAGCTCTCCGATAGAATTTTTACGATAGAATGCGTTAAGAGGGTTTTTCCATCCCCTTCTTGAAGTGAAAATGCAGAAACAGATCTATTTTTGTTGTTGTTGGATCTCCGTAAATAGAATTTTTATCGCAGAATGCGTTGAAAGGGATTTATCATCCCCTTTTCGAAACGACAATGGAAAACGTGTCTATTTTTTCCAATATTGGAGATCCCTGATAGAATTTTTATCGTAGAATGCGTTGAAACGGATTGATCATCCCCTTTTCGAAACGACAATGGAAAACGTGTCTATTTTTTCCAATATTGGAGATCCCTGATAGAATTTTTATCGCAGAATGCGTTGAAAGGGATTTATCATCCCCTTTTCGAAACGAAAATGGAAAACAGGTCTATTTTTTCCAATATTGGAGATCCCTGATAGAATTTTTATCGCAGAATGCGTTGAAAGGGATTTATCATCCCCCTTTCGAAACGAAAATGGAAAACGGGTCTATTTTGCCAATATTCAAGCTCTCTAATAAAATTTACATTATAGAATCTTTACCCTGTGTATCCAAACTATCCTAAGATTTGAATCCCATAATCAACATCGTAGAAATTCAAAGTAGACTATTCCTATGTACAAATAAATCTACCTTCGTTTAGTAACCATTGCGTTGCATTTTAAATCCCCAATACTCATAATACCCAATCAAAAAATTTGCCTTCCTTGTTGATATCTAATGGCATCAACGAAACGCTTGTGATTTCAGATCTGGCGCAGATCCGAGCCCTGGTGGAGTCTACAGGGATGCTAGGTGGTTCTACCTGTCCATCCTGCGAGATGCCGTTCGACAAAGGGAAGAAACGTCGTTTGATCGACTCGTGCGGCCACGAGCGTTGCTATTCGTGCCTGTTCCGCAGCGAGGCTTGTCCTCTTTGCCTGCGAGCCGACTTTAACGACGACGACGGTCTAGAGGGACCCTTCAGGGAGGGGTTCACCGGTTCTTCGGGGCCCGTGTCCATCCTCGCGCCCACGGATGGCTGGATCGATGAGTCATCAACGGTGAACTCTCTCTGCGGCAGCCCCAGACCGCGTACGAAAGTCACCACGAGAGCCAATCTTCCGTCACGAGTCATGCACGTAAGCATCATCATCATCATCATCATCATCATCATCATCATCATCATCATCATCATCATCATCATCGTCGTCGTCGTCGTCGTCGTCGTCGTTCGTCGATGTACTCTTTCAGTCGAGTAACACTTTCTTACACACGCGGATCCTTGACGCTTTAACCGCGTCTCTCCGCCATTTAAATGCCTGGGACCATTGTTCCACGAGGTGTCCCCTTTGGCTGATTGCATTTGCGTAAACTTTACTGAAGACGGAGGGGAGGGGGAGGGATTAGAATGCTTGGAAAGTATTCTAATTGACGGGAATTGGAAATTTAGTATTCAGAGGGGGGGATTGCAATTAGAATTGTTGGCTATTAGGTTAGTTAAATGTCTTGGGTACTTTAGGGTTACTCGGTTTCTTAGCGATCAAAGAAGCATTTCACGATTTGCTTCAAGTGAATACACGCGCATACACAGTGGCTCCGCGGAAAGTAATTGCAATGTGTTTATCTTTGCTATTAAGTATTAACCCATTGCCCTAGAATAACGAGTCATACTCGTGCTATGAATTATGGCACGGGTTCAACGGAAATGCTTAGTATTGAGGATGAAATTTAACTTGGACTCGGATTTTAAGATTGGAGATTATTCGATAAATATTGATTCGTACGTGACACTATATATATATATATAAAAATGTGATAAGTAGACTGCGGATATTTATGCATTTGTGCGAAATTTAAATGTGTACAAAAGTAAAGAATGCGTAGAATACGTAAAAATATGCAACATATCCGAAGTGCAATACATGTTACAATATTTAGAGGATAAAACGCAGCTTTATTTAAATTGTTACAACGATTAAAAGTTTGTAAATATTTGAATTTGCATAAATATCCACAGTCTAGTGATCAGCTAACACTAGTATACGTAGATAATAAAATGATCGAAGGGCAAAGGGTTAATTAATTAGGCCGAAATGTATTAACTCTTCGCGATCGTAATATTTTTTGGAACAAGTATCGTTTATTATCACATTTAATATTATTTTCACCTGCATGCAGAATGATGTGGATTCGATCAATTATAGCTAAAAAAAATGCACAAACTACTTAAATGAATTAATTCCACTTGGATCGATTATGGTTTAATAAAAAACAATATTTTTCTCGGTTCACAAGAACGATGAAAGAAATACTTCGATCGCAAAGAGTTGAAACAGTACTTTTATGCGCCTATCTATATTTATGCATCGCAATTGAACTACAGAATCCGATAAAAAAAAAGTACTTCGTTGCAAAATTGAGGTATACGCGAGTACTTTTTATAGCCACTATGAATCATTCGACTTTTTTTCCATCTCTATTTTCCGTTAGAGTCGAGCGAAGGTAGTTATTTTTACTTCGAAAGATTGCAACAATTACAGCCGCGTTATTCGCGAAAGAAGAATTTATAGAAGTGACCGTGCGTTAATGCATATATCTCGGTAAATATTTCTCACCGCGTTATGCAACCGAGCGCAAATGTTAATAAGATGTAAACGAAGCAAGAATAATGTACACATTTTAATGCACACAACGGTAAAGAATTCGCAAAGACTGACCATTGTTTGTACATCTTCGAGTACATAATATTCGTTTAACCCCATTAAGGAGCAATGTGTTCAAATGCAGCGTTTCATTTGCAAGTTTCTTTAATCAATTTACATTTTATCGGGTTTCGTTTCTTTTTTTAACATCGTGTTACGAAAGGGCATTCCAAGGATTTGCGTAATCATTTTTCCATCACTATTCCTGTTTTCATTCAGTCGAATTTAGTCTATCATTCGGTTCCACGATTATAATTAATTATAAAACGCGAAGGAAACATAATTATTATGGAACAAGGACTGAGAATGAAATGTTACGGTTAGCGCAACGTGGTCCTTTCGATTAGCGGGTTGATGGATCGATTGGGGACTAATAATAATTTTAGAAATATACTTGAAAATTGTTTTACAATCCTTCGACGCTCCATTGGGCAAATGTGGAGTACTTAGAATGTTCTGTTTGTTTTTATTCAGCAACGAGAGTCGGATGATAGTGTCTCCTCGATGGCAATGGCCAAGGGTCTGAAGAACAAGCCACCGGTTTTACCAGAATCATCTCAGGGTCGACAGAAGCTTCAAATGATGACGCAGAGTGCGTACATTGCGATTAAATCTTAACCCCTGGCCTCGAGATTTTTTTTAGGGGATGTAGTTAATAGATTGCGGTCGTCTGCTCATTCACGGGCAATTTAAGCGCGCAAAAAGTGCACCATGCGTACGATACGCGGAGATATACCGGGTAAACCACTTAACGCGATCGCATTCATTATTTTCGGTATTAGTAGACCGATCCGAATTTTTTTCTATTAAAAGGAAGACGCAGAAGAAAGACCGAGGATTTTTAACGCGTTTATGAGAAATTTAAGCATGCAAAGAGACACAAATTGCACGTAATATACAAATATATAAAAAATATTTAAAGTGGCGTACAAATTATTGTATTTCGAGGGTGAAATAACTCTTCATCTATGATGGATTTCTTTAATTTTCTTAACAAAAATGTCAACTTGCGTGAATGTTCGTAGTCTAGACATCGGCTTGGAAATCCTTCAGAATCCTATAATCTACGACAAAAAATGTTGATCGGCTTACTAATAGCGAAAGTAAAGGTAAGGACACATTGATATCGCGTCACGTGAAGTCACATGATATTGCGTAATATCACGTGCCAACTGGTAAAGCGTCAGCCGATAAATTTCCATTGTTTTAAATACGTCACACGTATATAACGCAACTTATGATTTCACCTGACGCGACATCAATGCGTCCCTACCTTAATTGAAGCAGTCACATTGAATGGTCCAACCTGTACAAAATACTCAAAATATTGACTTGAATAGAAAATCCAAAAAAGATTTTTATTCCCACATTTCGTTCGTAAGAGTTTCAAAATCAATCACGTTAACTTAAGTTTGATTGGGATCATAACTACGCGTATACGATACGCAATCTGAGATCGATTTCATAGAAAAATCACCGCTAAATGATTAAGTTAGTAATTAAGCGAGAAAATGAGGCACGAGCTCGAAAAGACTGACTGTAAATTCAACATCGCAGGTTGTCCAACCCCACCGAATCAAAGGAAGAGGTTCTTCCTGAACCCAAAGGTGCTCCGGAGTTCTTTCGTACCTCAAAGATCTTCGAGAAGAGGAGCATCGTCTCCGGAACCAACGGCAAACGACAATCCTTCCGCGTTGTCAGGTAAGATTCAATTGTCGTTCGATCGTGTCGACTTCTAACGAGGAAAATAACCGCGTAACGGAGTTGGGAGGTAGCTTCGGTTAATTGATTATTAATGGTGAAAAAACACACGCGTGTAGCTTGGATGGCGCAATCTTGGGAGGGAAAATCAAGATGGCCGGGTGTAGTGCTGGGGAAAATCAAATCGTTGTGGAGCAACAGTCAAGGAACGGCCAACGATGGGCTGAACCAGCTCATCGATTCGAGGAGTAAAGTCACAGGCAGGGAACACGACACTTTAGCAATCGAGTGTTTGCATCTCCTCTCGTGCGTTCGATTTGCGCCTCTGCGAAGCCACCGTATTCGTTAACTCCACTTCTTGCAAATTTCTTCCTGCTCCATTTTCCGAATAGGGGAAAGTCGAAGAAAACGGGGTAGTTTGATAATATGGCATCTCAATTGTATAACTTAACTACGTGCTGTTATTTTATCGGTAACAGTAGAAATTATTTTCTATTCGCAAATAATTGAAAATAGTTGCAAACAAATATAGGAAACAATCGAAGACTGTTAGACATTTCTACCGAAAAACAAAAGCAAAGGCAACTGCAAAAATTATGGCAATCACTACCTTGTTCCGTACAATTTTTTCCCCTACACGATTGGCGTTTAATATTTTAGAAACGAAGAAATAATTTTCAAATTATTTTGAAGAGTAGTAAAAAAAATAATCTATCCATTATTCTTCTATATTCTTATAATTATTATTGTATATTATTGTAGAATATATATATTCTTATAATTATTATTATATATTCTTGTACCTATTGTTCTATATTATCACAGATAATAATACAATTATTGTTATATATTGTAGTAGAATAATCTTCAATTATTTTGAAAGTGGAAGAAGATTATTTTTAGTGTCGAGTATTCTGTAAACAGTACTCGAATATTTCGTGGAGTTGATTAATTTGGCTTCGAGAGGTACGATTAATCACTTATACAGGTTGCTCCGGCGACACCGCAGTAATTCCTTCTGTTTGAACCAGCGGCACTTTCCTCTCCCTCTAACTTCCGGTAGAGCACCCCTTTCAAGCATGATTACCTACGGCGTAGGTTCTACACTCTCTGGTGTGTGTTTTGTATAATAGCACGAACTTCCTCTTCCAGTCAGGAGACTTCTGTGTAACGAGAAACCTTCGCGAAAAAGCGACCAGATCGTTCTCCGAATCGAAACCAAATCACTTGAGGGGAGAATTAAAGGGAAGATCTAACCCATCATTTTCGGCTAAAATATTCTATCTATCAATTTTCTATTTTTTCAAGGTACTTTAATCCATTTCGGAACTTCTATTTCTTGCGATTGGCAATGGAAATAATGGAAATATTACGATAAGGAAAATAAACGTTTTTATACTAACTTTTTCTCCGATACTGAATTTTCTTAACACTGTGAAAGGATTAAAAATATACCGTGCTTACTAATGGCAATTATTGATCCATAAAATAGCCCTTTTGGTCTCCCCTTAAATGTCTCTGCATCTTGAAGAAATGTACATTCTTGTGTGGTTTTTATTTAGTGCATCATTCCACTCAATCGATTCTTCTTCGCCTCGTCTTAACAACCAAGTTTCTATTTCTCCGCAGATGACGAAGGAGGCTGCGTGAAGCCTTTGTCTTCCAAGACGAGAAAATCCTCACAATCGGACCTCCACATGAGGCTAGGCCTTCTTCTCGGCTCGAATCATGCCAGAGCGAGTAGCAGCGTGGATACGACGGATCTTCCCGGAGTTTCCAGCCGATCCAGCGCCGGCGTTCAATCGAGGGTGCCGATTCAGGGCCACGATAGCTCGGCAGCTTCGTTTAGTAGTTTAACGAGCTTCGAAACGCAAACTCTGGCCTCGACCAACACCAGTCCCGTGTCCACGTTAACGGGAACGTCGAGCGAAGCGGAAGCTGCAGCAGCGTTAAGGTGTCCAATGAAACCGAAAGGGAAAGCGAAGGGCAAGAGCAAATCTAGGGACTGCGACAGCGCTGGAAGCTTGGCATCCATTTCCACGTCGGTTTCCGCTTCAACCTCCATGTCGATGTCGATGTCGGTATCCGTTTCCGGTTTATCGAACGGCAGCTCGAGCCCACTTACTCCTAGAAGACATTCCGTGAACGCCTCGCAGCCTGGCCAGAGCGACGAATTAGGCCAGTTTAAGAATAGAAGGTCCTGTGCCAGGAGATCCGCCAGAGCTGGCAACGTTAAGGCAGCCGTCGACGCGAAATGTAAGTTTCTTTAAGGGTTAAGTTATAGTTTAAGGGCTGATGCAATTCGCGGCTTTCGAGTGATGTAAACTTGCAGTGTGAAGAAGAGAGTAAATTTGACACTATTTTGGAAAATTATCTAAGATTTATTCGGCTGATTATTGACACACTAAATGTCTTCTTTTAATTGTTCATTGCATTTTCTCTTGGTTGTTGAATTTTCTTTTGATCGTTGAATTTTCTCTTAAATATTGAATTATCTTTTGATCATTGATTTTTCCCTTGATTATTGAATCTTCTTCTTATTAATAACTTTTTTCTTGAGTACTGAATCTACTTTCAATCATGAAATTTCACCTTGGTTATTGAATTTCCTCTTGATTATTGAGTCTTCTTCTGATCATTAAATTTTCTCTTACACATTGAATTATCTTTTGATTATTGAATTGTCCCTTGATTATTGAATCTTGTATTAATCACTGAATTTTTCCTTGATTAATGAAACTTTTTCGATCACTACATTTTTCCTTGATTATTGGATTTTCTGTTGAACATTGAATTTTCCCTTGATTATTGAATCTTCTTCCCATTAATAACTTTTTTCTTGAGTACTGAATCTACTTTTAATCATCAAATTTGCCCTTGGTTATTAAATTTCCTCCTGATTATTGAGTCTTCTTTTGATCATTGAATTTTTCTTTGATTATTCAAACTTCTTTTGATCACTGAATTTTCCCTTGATTATTGCGTCTTCTATTGGTCATTGAATTTTTCCTTCATTACTGAGGCTTCTTTTCATCACTAAATTTCCTCTTGATTATCGAATTTTCTTTTAACCATTGAATTTTCCCTTGATTATTAAATCTTCTCCTCATTAATAACTTTTTTCTTGACTACTGAATCTACTTTTAATCACGAAATTTCCCCTTGGTTATCGAATCTTCTTTTAATCATTGAATTTTCCCTTGATTATTGAATCTTCTTCTCATTAATAACTTTTTTCTTGAGTACTGAATCTACTTTTAATCATCAAATTTCACCTTGTTTATTAAATTTCCTCTTGATTATTGAGTCTTCTTCTGATCATTAAATTTTCTCTTACACATTGAATTATCTTTTGATTATTGAAGTTTCCCTTAATTATTGAATCTTCTATTAATCATTGAATTTTTCCTTGATTAATGAAACTTTTTCGATCACTACATTTTTCCTTGATTATTGGATTTTCTGTTGAACATTGAATTTTCCCTTGACTATTGAATCTACTTCTTACTAATAACTTTTTTCTTGAGTACTGAATCTACTTTCAATCATCAAATTTCACCTTGGTTATTGAATTTCCTCCTGATTATTGAGTCTTCTTTTGATCATTGAATTTTTCTTTGATTATTCAAACTTCTTTTGATCACTGAATTTTCCCTTGATTATTGCGTCTTCTATTGGTCATTGAATTTTTCCTTCATTACTGAGGCTTCTTTGCATCACTAAATTTCCTCTTGATTATCGAATTTTCTTGTAATCATTGAATTTTCCCGTGATTATTGAATCTTCTTCTCATTAATAACTTTTTTCTTGACTACTGAATCTACTTTTAATTACCAAATTTCCCTTTGGTTATCGAATCTTGTTTTGATCATTGAATTTTCTTTCGGCTATCAAGGTAGTCTAACTTGGCAAATCTAACGAAAATTCTTCGAATTTCAGTACGCTTCTTGCAACACCACGCAACGCAGCTCACCCTAAAGCCGCTATTTTTCGAAGTACCTCTACTAGAAGCCGATCCCCTGTTCACCGGTCGCCAATGGTTGCTCCAAGAATTGGAATCAGTGGTAAACGGATCCAGTCCAGGAGTTTTGATCTCTGGATCTCCCGGAACTGGAAAAACCGCCCTGGTTCTGCAACTAGTGGAGCACAGTTGCTTTGGAAGAAGACGAGAGCAACCACTTCCGTCGGAAATCAGCGAAGAAGCGGAGGAAAGAGAGAGAATTGGTTACACCTCCGCGTTGCACGCTAGTATTCGTTACACTAACGAGAAGGTACATACAATTTGCTAACTTTAACAATTAACCCCTTGCCCTACAATTATTTCATTACCTTCACGTGCTAGCTTAAATTCATCGCTGCCTTTACATCGTGTGAAGTACAAATCGTAGGTATGTTCAAGGCAATTATTAATTTACAGCCTCCAAGCTTGTAAAACGAAGCCAAGATTAAAGTTCAATTTAAATTTTATCCTCGGTAATATTTATCTTTATCGAATCTGCGCTATGAATCGTACAACGAGCGTGACTCGTTATTGTAGGCGAAAGGGTTAACATTATACTTTGTCCGATGAGACACGACACTAAACAAAAGAAAATGTCCAAACGTTGAAACAGATCGAACGTCAATATTAATGGTTGACGAATAAAGACAGGACATTCATTGGAATCTCTGAAGATGGAAAATTTTTGGTTGCAGGTTCGGGAATTAGCATCGCACGTTGTAGCTTATCACTTTTGCCAAGCAGACAATAATAGTACCTGTCTGGTACCGGATCTGATTCACTCGTTAGCTGCTCAACTATGCCAAGCTCCTCAACTCATCTCGTACAGGGAGTACCTACTCTCAGAACCCCATATTCAAGGTTCTCTGTCGCAAAGGGAGTGCACCGTCGATCCAGATCTCGCTCTCTCGAGGGGAATCATCGAACCCTTATCCACGTTGAAGAAAACCAACAGACTACCTGACACCAACATGGTAAGCATGAAATTCTGTTAATAACAAGGCTGGTAGATGCTTGTGCATTTATCAGAAATTTGAATATGCAAAAATAGTAAGTATCGGAGAAGGTACCGAAAAATATTAGGTACCCTAATTTGAAATTGGTAATATTAGAGCCCGATATTCTAAAATCGGTTCGGGGAGTGTTGAGATAAATGTAGAAACTTTTGAAAATCAACTTTAAATTAAAATTTTTAAAATCAGAGTCTCTGTAACTGGTACAAGATGACGATACGCGTTGGAACTCGATGTACTGTATGCTGCAATGTCTACTAGTTTTACGTAGACCTTTAAACGTTTTGTGTCGAAAATATACCACAAAATTTGAGTTACCATGAATGGAAATAACCGTCTTCAAACCATTTAAAGAAGCAACACTGGTGCATACTTTAATACGTTTCTCCACATGTTGGCTCGAGAAAAATACTTGAGGCAGACGAAATAGAGAATCAGGAAAAGCTACTGAAATGTTTAAACGTGTCCCCCTAATTCTAAATGCAAACTCCTAACGTACTGATAAAGAAGAAAGAACTCCGTAACGTTTCCAACGACGGAAAGAATACAATTGCCTATCGTTGCCTTTAGGTGATACTAATCGACGCCGTTTGCGAAGCAGAATATCACAGACCAGACCGAGGCGACACAATAGCATCCTTCTTAACGAGGCATGCTCCCAATTTCCCTAGCTGGTTAAAAATCGTCTGCACCGTGAGAACGCAGCTACTGGAATGCGGTAAACAGCTGCCCTACACCAGGGTCTCGTTGGACAAAATTCCCAACGACAATACCGGGAACAACGTAACGAAAGATCTTTCCGATTACATCGGCTACAGAATGGCTCAGAGTCCGGCGATTCAGACGAACGTGACAGCGTCGGTGAACGGGAAGGCGGAATCTTCGTGTAGCGCGAATCAGACGCGATTCGCCTCGCATTTGCTCGCGCTAGCCAGAGGCAGCTTTCTCTTCGCCAAGCTAACGCTCGATCTTATCGAGAGCGGTCACTTGGTGGCTAAATCTGCCAGCTACAAGGTGAGCAGAGAATCTTTTACATCTTTCGATAAAGATAAAGAGACTTTTACTCGGTACACATCGTGCAACTTCTTGTTTATATAATAATACGAGTAACAACGACGTGTAGCGTGGCTTCAATTCGTGTTCCAGGTGCTGCCAGTTTCACTCGCGCAGATTTTCCAATTGCACTTCAATCTCAGGTTCCCCACAGCCACGTCCTTCGACAAGGTTCAACCTCTCTTAGGCGTATGCCTCGCTGCGCTATACCCTCTGACTTTGCCGGAAATCTTTTATTCGGTCAACTCTCTAAACACGGACCACTTCGTTTCATGGGAGGATTTTCTGCAGAGATTCAAAGTAAGTTACCGCTGTGCTAATGATATAATACGTAGACCGGGGAAGTTTGTGCAAATTTACATTTTCGTAATTGGCGAAACGAAACCCTGCAGTGGTTTTGTAATTAAAAAATGGGAACCTTTGTAGAATCCTACGATTAACGAAACAGAAGTTATATAGAATTCTAGAATCAAAGAAACGGGGCTTAAATAGAATTCTGCGGCTAGAGAAATGAAACTTGAATGCAGTTTTGTAATTAAAGAAGCGAAACTTGAATAGAATTCTACGATTAAAGAAACGGAACCTAAATAGAATTTTACGATTAAAGAAACGGAAGCTAAATAGAATTTTACGATTAACGAAACGGAACCTAAATAGAATTCTACGATTAAAGGAACGAAACTTAAGTAGAATTCTACAATTATTGTTAATCTCACAGTAATCGTTCGTCTGCTGGCTGAATTTAAATGATTCTCCTTTACTTTTGCTCGCTTTAAATCTCTTGCATATTCTTGCCAATTACGTATACCTCGTGCCTATCTTAGCATTTAAATTTTCCATAAATGCATAAACATCCGCCGTCTATCGACAAAAATTTCCCAATATTCGCCCATCAAACTCTATAATCTATTCGCTATTCCGTGTGATCGCAGCCTTCGAACGGACTCACGTAAGTCTCGACTCTCCTCCGTCACGATCTTATTTATTTATCATTTAAACGTTGCCTGGTAGGTAGGTAACTATCTTACACCGCGCGTTGCACAACCGTAATCCGCCCATTCGATGTACAATAACCTCCTGGTCCTCTTCTTATCAGATGCTCTCTGGATTCCTCGTGAAACGTCTGGACAACACTTACATGTTCTTCCACCCGTCGTTCAGGGAGTGGTTGATGAGAAGGGATGAGGGCGAATCGACCAAGTTTCTCTGCGATCTGAGACTCGGCCACGCCGCGATTGCATACAGGTTATCCCGCCTTCAAGCACCGTTAGACGGCGATAAAGCCCTCGAACTGGGTCATCATATATTAAAGGCGCACGTCTACAGAGGCGTTGCCCCGTGTTGGCCTTCGCGCGATTTACAGGTAAAACCACCTGTCCTACTCATTTGCATCCCGATCCGTTACAATGCTCTCTTCGATCGATTACGAAACACATCCTCTCGTCGTGTTTCATCACTCGCAGGCTATCTGGTTAGCATCGTCCACGGAATGCGTCTCATCCGCGCTCTGCACGCTGAGGAACATCTACAGCCCGAACGTGAAGGTTTCGAGGTTGCTTTTGCTGGCAGGAGCATCTCCGAATCACATCACCGAGTACCTCGGCAACGCTCCGGCCCTTTGCATGTACGCCCACGAAGGTTCCGTTGAAATGGTGTCGTTGCTGTTGGAGTTCGGCGCCGATGTCGAGCTGACGAATAGTCAAGGGTGCACCGCGCTCTCGTTGGCGGCTGCTCGTGGCCATTGCGACGTCGTTAGAAGGTAAGAAATTGGGTAGAATACGTGGTAAACTCATTAGAGAAAGCGCGCAGAGTGATACGAGAGTTGCACGAGATAAAATCTAGCATTCAATGAAGATTCACTCATTCAAATGAAGATATTCGAAGCTGGGAAAGTGGAATGAGAAATTTGTTTAGGGATAGAATTGAAGAATCGAAGGGTGTAAAAATTGGTTCTCAATCTTGGCGTAACGGAACTAATCTTAAGTGAAAACAGTTTTAATGTTAACAGTTTTAATTCTAACAATTTTAATGCTAACAATTTCAATAGCAACAATTTTAAAGTTCACAATTTTAATGCTAACGATTTTACTCCTAACGATTAAAAATACGATAATTCCGGATCTTCCATGCTGATACCATAAAATTTCACGGTCTTTTTATCGAGCTGACCAAGTTTTACCCTGAACCCTTCTTATACTACTTTTAACCCTTTCACCGTGAAGGACCTATACCTTCTTAAATATTAAACAATCATCGGTTCTAAATCGAAAAATTCTGTAATTTAGATTGGCTGCCGCTGGAGCATCTTTGGGCCACACAGACATGGCCGGGCAGTGCCCATTGGTGCACGCAGCGAGGCACGGAAGATTATCGGTAGTGGGTTATCTGTTGGCCTGCGACTGGGTGGTCCCACCCAACGAAAGTGAAAGCGAAAGATCTCAGGATATACGCAGGGAGGAAGCTGCGCAGCAAGCCGTGGTTGCTGCAGCAGCCCAAGGCCACGAATCTATCGTCGAGTATCTTTTAGACATGGCAGAGGTGATCGTGGATCGGCCTGATACTCTCATAGGAGAAACTGCTCTGACTATTGCGGCTGCGAACGGTTCCACGGCCACGGTTTCCGCGTTGCTGGCCAGAGGAGCCAGTCCAACGGCTGTTAACGCCAAAGGATTGTCTCCTTTAATGCTAGCCGCGAGGGAAGGACATTGGGGAACTGCGGAGAGACTTCTTCAAGGTATTAACACTTTTCCCCACTCCAAAACTTCTTTATCCGTAATTCTAACACGCTTTTATGGCTCTCGTGATAACTTACAAGTGTTACATATTTTAGAAAGGAGAAAAATTGTCTTTGATTTGCTTTGTTTTAAAAAAAAAAAGGGAGAATTGAACGGACGGAAATAAATAAAAATCATGAATCTTGACAGTTGAAAATATTTATACGTGTGTCTTCGTAACAGCGCTAACGGAACGTTGAGAGTTTACACTTTAAGCAGCAGCTGTTTCGTTAGAAATATTATAAATTGCTTTGAGTAGCGTATGATTATTAAAAATTAAGGAAAGGAGAGTTCACGACTATAAATTGGCGATTTTAAACGAACATAGGAACCCTCTCGAGTAGCACTGACACAATTCTGGACGACGCAGCATCTCTCTTGGACCAACGAGATCCAGCTGGGCGAACTGCGTTAATGTTAGCAGCCTCAGAAGGCCACACGAACCTAATCGAATTGTTCTTGGACAAAGGATCAGTATTGGAAAGCAGGGACAAGGAAGGACTCTCTGCTATTTGCTGGGCTTGCGTCAGAGGGAGATTAACCGCTGTACAGAATCTTATCGATCATGGTGCTGACGTTAATACTAACGATAACACCGGAAGAACACCTTTGGATTTAGCGGCCTTCCAGGTATAATACTTTTAAAACCACTCAAATACTTTCGTACGACATTTTACGCACGCAGACCCTTTTCTAGGTTTTATAGACTCGCGCTTTTAAAAATCAAAAGCTGTTCGGTTCGATTATTTTATTCGCTCGTGCAAAAATATGCACAATATCCGAAGTAAAGCACGCGTTAATAATATTTAGGGGATGCAACAGATCGCTACTAAATTCTCATTCTTTTAACTACGGTTCTAAACACGAATTCGCAGTATAATTATTTAGATTGCAAAGTATCAATCGCTACGCTTATAATTGTGAAAATTCCTAAGCTATGCGAATCCTAGAATTTTTCCTACAGCTAAAATTGATCGAACTTATTATATCTGAATTCATCTGTTATCGTTATCATTGCACTGCGGATGTTTATACATCAATCAAGAATCTATTTTGTTAATAACTAATAATCTGTAAAATGCGTACGATTCGCGAAACTGTAAAAAATATCCAGATATTAAAGGGTGAAGCAACCCTTAATTTAGGCTCAACTTCTTCGCAACCTTATTCGTAAAAATCCGGCAGTCCACAGTTATCACATTTAAAGATCCAACAGAGTGCTACAATTTTCCGATTAATATTTTCCCAGGGCAATCCGAAGCTGGTGCAACTGTTGCTCGAGAAAGGAGCAGCAGTGGAGCACGTCGATCTCCACGGAATGCGACCTTTGGATCGAGCGATCGGATGTCGAAACATACCAGTGGTGCAGTGTTTCCTACGCCGCGGGGCAAAATTAGGCCCCGCCACCTGGGCAATGGCAGCAGGAAAGCCCGACGTTCTTCTCATTCTATTGAACAAGTTGCTGGAAGACGGGAACGTGTTGTACCGGAAGAACAGGCTGAAGGAGGCGTCGCATAGATACGCTTACGCGCTCCGGAAATTCCCCGCGTCGCCGGAACAAGACTGCCAGGGACAGGAGCAGGGCCACATGATGCTGCAATTGCAAACGTTTGCGCAACTTCGGCTGAATTTCTTGCTCAATCTCAGTCGATGCAAGCGCAAGATGAATGTAAGTTGCGCTCAATGAATCACACGTTACCTTGTACTTACTTTCATTCATCGCGGAGCAGAGCTGTCTTAAACAGCCTTTCTCAATTAGGAAACTTCGTTCCTGAATAGGAAAATCTTCTTAAATTACAGGATTAAATTTTCGAAGTATCTTTTTCTTTTTTTTGTAACTTCCTAATTGCAAATTTTTATCTATTCGATTTTACCCGATAGCAACTCTCTTCGCAATTTGTAGTATCCAATTGTGATAACATCTTCCTCTTGTAACTCCTTAATTGCACAACATTTCTAATTTTAATTGCAAATGTGTGTATCTGCCGAATATTTTTGACCAGGACATATCTTCCTAATCTTCGAAATTGTATATTTTCGAAGTACATATCTTCTTCTATCCTCTTCTTTAAATTCGTATCCTTGAAATTTATATCTTGTATAAATTCGTATTCGTATCTGTTCGATACTCTGCAATAAGAGACCCTCTAAATCTTCGGAATTAAATTTTAATAACACTTCCTCCTAACTTCCCAATTTTAAATTTTCTATCTATCCAATACACCCCAAATATTCTTACTTATTGTTAATTTTTGTTACAAAATTATCCACCCAATGTTCCCCAATTACTCTTAATTATTATTCATTTTTGTTAATTAATCTTAATCCCTATTCATTTTTGTTTACGTAGGAATGTGCGGAAGCAATCGAGCTCGCTGACGAGGCTCTAAAAGTTCGCCCAGTGTCGTACGAAGCATTTTACGCGAGAGCAAAGGCACGAGTGGATTCAGGCTTCCTAGAAGACGCTCTGTCCGACGTTCACGATGCACTGCAAATCGCACCGGCACAGAATCGCCAGGATAGACGCGTCCTCGTAGGCCTGAGAGAAGAAATAGTCTCAAGACTCGATGGAGCAGGGACCAGTAAAGGATCCATCGACTGCAGCAGCAGATCCCGACTTCGTGCATCGGTCGACACACTCACAGAATTATAAATCTTATTGTTTTTCACGCGAAAGACTCGAATTAACGTGAAACAGCGCCCCTTTAGAAAGGGGAAGGACCATAAAGCTCTATAAGAGCGTATTTATCCAGTTGAATTATCCTGAAACTCGCGATTCATCGGAGATTTCTCGAAGTTCAGGACTTGCTTTCGAAGCGGAAATTCGAAACGGGTCAAGTATCTTGTTCTTTTCTTTTTTTTTTTTTATTTAACGATTCGTTGCGTACTTTATATACGCATTCGAAGAGATTCCTTCGCCTTTTCCTGGTTAATTTGCATATCAGCAGAAGAGGTTTATACGTTTTTTTTTTTTTTTTGTAACTCTTTTCTGTGCAATTGCATTGCATGTGACCGTGTTAGGGTTTCATTTTGTACGATGTTCGATTTCGAATCGGACACACACACAGAGTTTAATATATATACATTTTTCTATATATATACATATACATATATATATATATAGTAAATATATATATAAATACTTGTATTATATTACGCGTATGAGAAATTGGTTTCTAGTGTCGTAAATGTAATTTAAATCAAAGTTATTTAATTCTTTCTCCCCTCCCCTATCTTTCTTTCAGTATTCTATTCTTCCTTTTTATTAACGTGAGAATAATAATAATAATAAAAAAAAAAAACAAAAAACCGTGTATACGTAAACGCGGGGAAAAAAGAGCGCAACTCGTAAAAGAGAATTCTACATATTCCACACAAGTGTTAAAGTTGTTCATTGTTTAGCCAATGAGTTTATGGCTGCCGTTTTTCCACAAACAGACACGCAAACACACAGACACACACGTGCGACGATCTCGCTGATATATTTATAATGCACTCGCTTGCCAAGCATTTAATACACCTATTCCTTCCTCTGTATCCCGTTAAGATTCGATCGAATTTGCGATCGTCTGTCTGGATTTACGTTAGATAAAGCATGCAGCGAACTTGCATGGGCTTCGGTTACGACTACGATGTTATTTGTCTCTACTTTGGACCGCAGAGGTTCCAAATAAACGAACTTTTTATTAAAAAAAAAAAATCACTCGTCTCGTTTGTTAATTCCCTTCCCTTTAGATTTACAATTTATAGAAAATATATATTTATAATAAAAATTGAATACGAAAGTTGAATACTTCGCTAATTAAATGGAACCGATACCATCGATACAATCAATACTATCGATACAAGACTATAAATTTCGATCTCGTATCAAGTAGTATCAAAAATATACGTAGGTATTAAAAAGTATTGATACTTGTTTGATACCTATATAGCGGGGAGCCCCTCAATAATTCTGGAAAAGCGTGAGTGGAGATAATCGAGGACTGATTTCCTTCAACTCGCCTTTATTGTTTCGAATAATCGACGTCTCCTGGAATTAGGAGAGTTTCGATCGAGGTACGTTGTCCCTTAAATAAGTGTACATCGATTAGAAAGAGAGAGAACTCGTAAAGTGCGTTATGGATACGACGAGGGCACTCTTGCGAAAGCGAAAATCGAAAGCAAGGCAATTTTCATTAACACCACCGCGATAATGGAACACGAATACCATAACTATTCAAATTAATATCAAATCAAGCATTCTAATAATCCTAGCAATCCTAGTAGCAATAATTAAATATTTCTCTGAGAAAATAACAAAAAAAAAAAGATAAGAAAAATTTCTCCGTCGATTTTCTTTGTAGACAAAACACGCGTTAATAAGGAAAAATTCAATCGCTTTCACAGGCGTGTCACCAATTCGAAAATGGGTGAGTTTCGCTTGTTTACGCTTCACCTAAGTATTTCCAAGAGTTAGTACCAAGAGTTACGGATTTTGGTCTCGAGTTAGCCGCCATCGCCCGCTGTGCGGCCATCTTTTAAGTACACTTTAAATCGGTTAATGTATATATATATATATATATATATATGCAATTATTACCGTAAGAGTAACCATAAATATCTCGTAATTCGCATCATCGCATCGATGCAATCACGATTTTCCGTATACTCCAATATTCATGTCGGTATTTGTCTTTTTTTTTTATCAATGCATAAGCTGCTTCACGATTCAAAAGTGTAATGCAACTATATGCACCAAAATCTAACGCGAATCTTTAAAGAGAATTAGCCGATTACACGCGTATAGAAGAAAGCGAAATTATCCGCTCCGCAGCTCGTTTTCGTGAAACGATTAAAATTGAAGAGTTCGTAATAAAAACCACCATTGTCAAGCTTAACACGTTCATTGTTCCATGCATCATATTGCGTGATGCACAATCGTTGAAACTTATTATTAGACAGCGGATCTTTGTGCAAATTTACTTTTCTATGAATGAATTTAAAGAAGTGGAACGTTATATATTCCTTAAATAGTAGAAGATGCATTTTACTTTAGATACTTTGCGTACCTTTGCATATCCCGTCTGTTTATTGTCGTCTACAAGTTTTTGCATTAACATTTTCGTAATCTAACGATGAACGCTTGGTTGAAAAAAATTGTAATCCATTGAATCGAAATTAAAAATGATTGAATATCTTTTTGTTCCGTTGGAAAATGATCAAAGGATCGAAAGGGTGGTTTTTCTTACGAGATCTTCAATTCTCACTATTATTTGCATGAATTTATATTATTGTAGTTTCTCTCTTATATTCTGTTACAATATCGTTTGCGATTGAAAATAGCATATAAAAGAATTTCCAAGCTTTTGCTCCACCAGTAGCATTGCATTTAACGCTAAAACTACCAGATCAATATTGTATCGCTAATTTATCATAAAAATTACATATAAATTTGCAGCGGTGCATGTTGAAGAATACTCTATTGTCTTCTGTACAAAATATATAAATAAAGATTTATTTCATTCGTAACATATATTTTTCTCAAACGTCTATCATTTTTATTTTTTTTATTTTTTATACGAATAAGTATATTTCAGCCGTTGGTAGTTTTAGCGTTAAACCTTCGAACACGCAATCTACTTGAGCGATAGACGATAGATGAGGAAAAACGAGAGACAGTATTTGTACTTGCAACCCTGTTGAACTGGTTGTGCAATACATTCGAGAAAAATAAACGAGAGCTGCTTTAACCCTTTCAGAAGTACAACGAGGACACACCGTAAAGATTTTGGGTTTCAATCTCTTGAAACAATAACTAATTGTACTAATAACATAACAATTCCTAGTTAATCAAATAAAAATTTGGGACGAATCTAATAGCTGATAATAACGATTGTATTAATATATAAAAATGATTCGTAAAACTGAGCTAAAGTCTCTCAGAAATACCACTGAAAGGGTCAAACACGAGAACGATGCGAAATATGGAATTACCAGTCGTTGGAGGTTAATTCTTATCTGTATACTGCGGATCTTTATGCAAATTCGTATTTTTATATGCAAAGTTAAAGAAATTGTACCTTAATAGAGATCTAAACATTTCCGCGATCAAAATCGTAACTATTATTTTGGATATTCTGTAGAATTCTACATATTATTGTATGCACTTTGTGCTTTCTTTCGTAGACTTAAATTTTCCACGAGCAGTAAAGAGCAATAAAGATCCGCGATCCGTTTATCATCCGCCAAATTGCATAGACCTACTTCCTCATCCGTTCTCGTGTGCTTCCGGTTTAACGATCAATTCGAACGAGACCAATCCAGTTACCCACACCTTCGATCCGCTGAGATCTATACGGACGACGAATGCAACAAGTGCATCGGTCTCGTTGAAACTGTATCATATATGATCGATTTTATCCAACGGAATTGCGAAGCTCCATCCGAAGAGCCAGCCGATGCGCGGAAACGAAACGAAGTACCAAATAATCCCCCCCGAATGTCGGATGTTCTTTAACGTGCCAGAAATTGAAATACTATAGTCTATAAGTAGCATACGAGTCCCATCCGGAAATGTTGCAACAAATGCGTCTCTCAGAAGCCAAACTGATCGACTCTACTTTTCGTCAATCACCGTATTTGAATTATCTCGTTACGCGATTAACCCCTTGACCTATAATCTAAATAAAGTAATATTATAATCTAAATAAAATGGAGACACAATGTATAAAGTTTAGTTTCAACTGCAGTTTCTGTTGCAATGTACAAGATAGAGAATTATCTAGTCCAAATTAACTCTAATATTTCAGTGTCCTATATTTGACAGAGTATCGAAGTAATAAACAGCTAATGTTACAAAGTGTAGTCTGTAAAAAATTCGCAAGGCAAGGGGTTAATGTTCCACTTCCCAAATAGTCAAAGGATTTCCACGCATGAATTGAATCAGCTCGACTTTTGCTTCTGAATTTCGTTGCCCAGTTACATGCTATTAACCCTCTGTGATCCGAACTTTATTTACTTTCACAATGCAAAAATATTATAATCAATGCAAATAAGATAAAATTCAACGAATCTATGTGCACGTATATATACGCACGTGTGTAACTTTTAAGTTATTACTATAACTCAACGTAACCATAATATAACTTTTAAGTTGTTAATATAACTTAATACAAACCGTGTTATAACTTTTAAGCGTGTAACATAGCGTTGCAGAAAGTTAAATATTCAACTTTCCAAAACAACATTAAAGGATGTAATTATACGAAGTTAATCATCAGTTCGACTTCTGAGCATATCAAATTAATCCATTGCATTCGAAGACTTTCAAAATTAATTTACATTCTCAATTTAAATTCTCGATTGCAAAGGGTTAAAATGATTCAACCTCCAAACGATACGTTGCATAAATTAATCGTCGAAACGTATTATCCAAGTCTACGGTTAGAAATCCTTCGAGAGAAACGATACCAAATCCGCGAATCGCATCTGAAATCCACCATCACCAGCTCCCCGAATCGTTCTTCGTTGCGAATGTACGTGTATAACGTGTATCATGAATGAAATTCCCGTCGTTTTACTCGCATGAATCGCCAAGGGATCTCAGAGATCCCGACTAAGGGAGCATCGAGTTTCAACGCGTTCGTCCGTCATCGTAGTTCCCCGCATCGATTGTCAGTGGCATCTTTCGACCGAAACGAACAAGCTTCCGGTCGAGGTACAACGAAGACGAGGCAAGAGAACGCGTGGCGTTTCGTGTGAAGTGCGTGGACGGGACAATAATTTTTTTAGAGAGTGTCGAAGACATCACAGAAGCGCGCGAATCACAGGCTAATGAGCCTTATTGTAGGTGTCTTTGTTTTGGTAACCCTGCACGTAGCCGGACTGATCGGGCAGATCCTTTCGACCAGCGATTCCTTTGCCCCGTCCGGTCTCGTCGAATCGTTGCTTGTGCGATCCCGTGTATTTGCTCACGTCTGTTAATCGACCCACCGTGGAGGCCGCTTTTCCTGCCTAGTAATCGGGAGAATTATTGTTACAATCGTACAATCTATTAAGCACCGAACTACTTTTAAACAGGATACTCGTTTAGGGCGACAATAATAGCCTAAACAGGATTTTTAACCCCTTGCACTACGATAACGAGTCACGCTCGTCTTATAAATTATGGTATAGACTCGAAAAAATGGTTACTATTGAGGATGAAATTTAATTTTGACTGTGTTTTATAAGATTCGAGGTTCTCAAGTAAAAAGTACCTACAATATTCAAGTAATTTGTACGTCACGTGGTATGAAAGCTGACCAACTAACGTTAGCATGGATAGGTAATAAAATAATCGAACGGCAAGGGGTTAAAAGTGTAAATATTTATAGTAAATATGTAGATTTTCTTTCTACTTTTGCGTGCTTTATGCGTCAAGTGTATCGTAAACTAGGCTCTTACTATTAACACATTACGGTCCGGGCTGTTTGCGCGAAAACTTTTGCGTGTATCCGAATAAGGAACGACTATAAGGGAAGCTACCGATGTACTGACATAAAACTCCAATAATTGCACGAAGGAATAAAAGAGTATATAGCACGCGTTGGTAAACGAAAACACTAAGAAAAAGTATTTCCTTCTCATTGAATGGAAAAGAAGAAACATCGAAGGAATAAAAGAGTAGATAGCACGCGTAGGTAAGCGAAAACAATAAGAAAAAGGATTTCCTTCTCATTGAATGGAAAAGAAAAAACATATTTTTATGTCTCCGGACGGTAATGTGTTAACATGTCATTTTCTATTGTATCTTTCCGAAGCATTTATACTCTTTAATGAAACGCGATACAAAATAAAATACAATGCTAGTAGTAAGGGGACATGGGGTTATTAATTCGATGTCTATTCACAAAATCAAGATGCGTCAACTCCTTCGATGTTTATGTCGAGTATACTCGTCATGAAGAAATGAAAATTCTTTGTTTAAAGACAATTTAGGTGAAACAAGAAACATATTCGTAATTTGAGCACATTTTAGAACAATAATGAACTAAATATTTAAAATAAATACACGTTTTTAATTCCAAGTATCGTTTCCTTTACGAACTACTCAAATTTTAAATTTACAAATAATATTAACCAATCTTTAAACGATAGCAATATATATTTAAGAAGAAAGCAACTGGAAAAATTTATTTCAACTTTGCAGCAAGTATACTTATTCCGCTTTTGTCGAGTATACTCGTCATCGTTTAAAAAAGAATAATTAGGAACACAGGTGCACACTTGCGTAACTAAATAAAACGTTCAAGGGGTTAATGAATTAATTTTCGTTCGCATTACTGCAAATACTAGGAACTCTTTATAGAAATCTCACAGAATGTTTAAGAGATATTGGTCTAATTAAGGCGAAGGCTACGCGATCGTGCATCGTAGGCGACAATTTAACATTCATCGCTAGAAATAATGTCCATAAGTCGGATCTATCAACGTCGTAAATTTTCACCGTCGATACCTTGACTGACAAGGTCGTGACACTAAGTGGGCACACTACTGCTACTTTGGATTGATTTATGAAATCGTGGGAGAAGCTCAAGTATTGCGATCGATCGCTTGCAAACTACGAACACGACTTTGTCCTGTATCTCTGTCGTAACATCGACAGCAAACCGTGGAACAGCGAAACGACTAATATTTATGTTTACGAAACTCACTCCTGCAGTGCCAGCGGTAACACCGGGTGGTCCACAGTTCGCCATCTTCTTCTTCATCTCCGCTAAGTCAACCTTCTTACTCTTGGCTAACGCCTCCAAGAATGATTTGTACTGTTCAATGCCCAATTTCATAGACCTACAGATAATATTAATTTCTTGCAAAACTTCTTACTCATAAAATCTTCTTAACACATTGTTGACTGTTGACAAAACTTTGGTTCTACGTCTCCAAATTTAAGACTTTTCCAAGCTTTCGAATTCGAAGCTATTAAATTTGCAACCTTTCGAATTCCAAGCGATTGAATTTGTGAGCTTTCGAATTCAGAGCTATTAAATTTGCAACCTTTCGAATTCCAAGCGACTGAATTTGTGAGCTTTCGAATTCAGAGCTATTCAATTTCTAAGCTTTCGAATTCCAAGAGATTTAATTTGTGAGCTTTCAAATTTAGAGCTATTAAATTTCTAAGCTTTCGAATTCTAAGAGATTGAATTTGTAAGCTTTCGAATTCAGAATATTAAATTTCTAAGCTTTCGAATTCCAAGCGACTAAACTTCTGAGCTTCCAATTTCTAAGCTTCTGAAATTTCTATGTTTCCAAATTCCAAGTCTTCGAAATTTTAAACTTTTTATTCTTCAATCCATCGAATCCTAAGCGATTGAATTGTCAATCGCCCGAGTTCCACGCCATCAAATTTCTAAGTCTTTGCAATTTCAAGCATCCAAATTCTTAAGCTTTCGACTCTTCGAGTCATCGAGTTTCCAAGCCTTCAAATTTTCAAGTTGCAAGCTTCGGAATACTTAGACCTTCGAATTTTTAATCACCCTAACTTTTTAACTATTTTAGTTAATCAATATAATTCCGATTAACCTATATGCATACTTTCGAACTAGCTTATTTATGTACTCTCAACATAAACGTGGAGAAACTATGCTATTTACAATCAACAATTTTGTACGCATCAACCTAATGCTTTCTATTACTCATCGACTTATACTATTATTAAAGTACAAGATCGTGTAAAGCCTCCATTACAGTATTTTTGATAAAACTTATTTAGATTACATATAGCTTCCATTACGGTATTTTTGATAAAACTTATTCAGATAAAATACCCGATAGGACTTATTTAGATGTAAAGCTCCTAAGATAGTATCCACTAATATGCCGTAGAATTAAACGGAAAATAGCAACGAGGTTCAACAATGTGTTAAAAATCATCAAAACCCGCGAAACGATAAAACGTACTTCTGCTTCTTAAAGTAAATCCCTGTATCAGTAGTGGTGATCTTCTTTCCATCGATCACCTTCGCCTGTTTCATCCACTTGTCGCTCTGACTCAACGTAATCAGCTTCCCGTCGCTTTTTGGGTCACCGAATTTCGAGAACGCTTTAAAGCTCGCCAAAAAGCTACCAGGCTGTGTGGCGCCGGGGCTGCTGGGTGTCGAGCTGCCAGTATCATCTTCGATTTTCAAATTCGCCGTCTTATTAGTCACAGCTTCCTCGGCGGAGTCTTTACTGGCGTCGTTCGTCTCTCCTTTGGCGTCGTTCGTCTCTCCTTTGGCGTCGCTCGTCTCTCCTTTGCCGTCGTTCGTCTCTCCTTTGGCCTCGTTCTTTTCAACCTCGGCGTCGTTCTTCTCTACCTTCGCGTCGTTTTTCTCCGTCTCGTTGTCGGTCTTCTCAGCTTGCATGCTTGCGTCTAGAACTTTGCAAGTGGAACGCGATATGGAAATGGGTGTTTGCTCGCTCTGCATGCAAAAGTTAAAAATCGCATGTGCCGGAGCCGGGCGTGTATCAGGGTCAAGTTTGCGAGCAGGAAACGCCAAGTTGCCACAGCTGATATACACTAACCGCCAAAAGTATCCGATCCCTATGCATTCCGAGGCAATCTTACGAATTAACCCCCTTGCCACTCGTGACGTGTGGATTATATACAAAGTGGAAGAAATACTTGCGATACTTGTAAACGAAATTTAATTTTCTTTGGAATTTTTATTATCCCTACAGCGAATGCGAATACTGTGTAATATTTTAACCCTTTGCAACTCGCAAGGCGACTCTCAGTCACCAAAATTCTTCTCTGCCTCTATGTTTTACACATCTAGCGTAAAATAATTCTATTTTCCATTGCTGTTTGTTAATTTCGTTTCTCTACCTTTACTAATTTTTTTTATGAATTTTGTTTATTAATTTTGTACGAGATTGAGTAATTTCCCCCCCTCCAATGAATAAATAAATAAATAAAATGAACCAGTTTTGATGCCTCTCGAGTACAAAGGGTTAATGTTTCGTATCTAACACAGTGTTGAAGTAGGTAATAGCTTTTACTACCGCATGCAGCTACTGAAAAATTCGTAGGGCAAAAGGTTCATGAAAGAGGAGGACTTAAAAATGTGCTATCTTAGAAAATTCTTCACTCAAATATCTACAAAAGCAAATAGAATTGCTACTGACATCTAAGATATTAACCCTTCGACGACCACTTTTGTATTTCTTACGAATTCTACACGTATACTTTTCGCGTGTCGTCGATGACAAAATACAGGACTATGCAGTTTCAGTTTTTATAGCGTCTGTTTGTTTACATAAACAAGGAAAGCTATCTACGACAATGGTATCGAACACGTGGCCAACAAGACTCTAGAATGTGGCCTTGAAGTTACTTTTATTAAAACAATGTAATGGAATTTAAAAAATATATAAAATACAAAGGGTCGTCGTTAGAGGGTTAATTTCGAATTGATGAAAATAATGGGTTGAACGAAAATTCGTGCATTTTTACTCTATCATGTACAGTTATATTTTTTTTGTAAAAGCTGGGGTATTTAATCAATGATATGCGGCAAGAAAGAACTGAATCTTTTACTAGCATACAGAGCGATAAAAATATTTTGCGAATTATCGTAACACATACATTGAAGTGCAATTTAAAGGATCTTTTGATACATGCTAGCTGATAAGACGTTATCATATCGCACAAAAATGTTTTACAAATCTTGTTTTATGTACCGCCATAATCTTTACAATGGAACAGGTAAGCTACATTTTTAGATATTTTTTTACTAACGATGAATTTGCTGTACTCAGTTACTTGATTTAATCTCGACTGGCCATTTTCTCATTTCAAAACTGTAACTAAAATCTAAAGACCACTATTTTTAATCTGTATCGGATTTTCACAAGAATCGTTCCAAGAAATAAAGCGAGATTAAATCAGAGAAATTTCCGAGCTCTTTTAAATAATTATACGAACGTTATAAATAGACTCCGAATTTTCATGCATTTATTGAAGGTTTGAATATACAAAAAATTGGGGAACGCGTGTAATACACACGAGTATATAAAATATACAAAATGAAATACATATTATTTCATTTGGAGGGCGAAGCAACCCTCCACTTAGATTCTATTTTTTAATTTTGCCTATAAAATAAGAATTCGCGTAAAAATCCGCAGTCTACTCGTAAAAATTGCATTGAATATTTTCAACATAATATTTTTGACGGAAATGAATATTGCGTAACAAAATAATAGAAAGTTATATGAAAAATGTACGACCTTTTCGTTGAAGCCAATATTATTAGAGGATGGCGTACGAGCATAATCCCTAAAGTTGTTGCAAACTTTTGACCGATAATGTATCTGTACACGGTATTTCACGCTAATAGCGTCTCAGGTAGACACGACGACGACGTTTTGAGGTCAAGTAACGCGAGCTATCGATTTAACATAATTTCCGTAGGCGTCCGCCTCGAATTGACACTTATTTGCTAATCACCGATCGAATAGTGCTCTTTAATCGAAGCATGTACACACGGGATTACGTAAACCCTCCAACGACACGGGTAAATATAATCTTCTCTAGTAATATCGCTACTTAACGGGAAACTGTTACAGAGAAACCCCGATAGTTGCAATCTCGATAATTTACAAGTAAACCTCGCGCCTTTTCCACTTCGTCGTTACACGGTAGAAATTATCGGTTAATCACGAACGAACAGAATAAATAAGGAAAATCAGGAAAGCGAAAAGAGAAGCGTGAATTGACTTGCAATTAGAAGCGTGTGATCGATTGCCTCGTTAATTGCGTGCATCTCGATTGGTGTATTTACCGGATACGTTAACAATTATGTAGAATGATCATTGGAATTTTAGTTTTCAAAGAACTCTGAGGCCAATCGTTACGCGTTGCTTTCGATCGTTTCTTATTGTGCAATGAACAATAAATCGAGACTTTTTACATAGATACAATAATACTTTGTATCTACACTAGCAACCAAAAATTTGGAATCATATTTTGAGTTATACCCAAATCCAATCTATTGCTAATATTCTTATTGATTCAGAATTATTATTGAACATAATAGTAACAATTTTCTCTATTTTCATAAATTTTTCACCGAAGAGTTCTGCAAAATAATACACTTCTAAATTCTTCCTTCTTTAGAATCTCAATTCCTTAGAATGCATAATGATTTCAAACTTTCGGCTGGCAATGTATAATCGTGTACAATTTGCATTAGAAAATAAATTTTTATTGACATATCCGGTATGGTTTAACCACTTTTGACGTAACTATCTAGGTTGTATTATAGTATATATTAAGATAAATACTCGAAATGATCTTTAGATGATTTCGTTGATTAATCGTGAACAATATTTCTCAATTAAGATGGTATCTTTAGGGGGAGCGAATAGAGGAGAATGGATCGAGTATTTATTGGAAATAGTCGAACTCTATCGGTTTGTTTACCGGGTAGATGGTATTGTGTCTGCATGGACCATTGTTATGTACGAAGAATACAAGACTACAATGGAACGACTCCAACTCTGATCTAACAATCTATCTTCTGAAAAGAAAAAAAGTACTCCTCGTTCCATTAGTTCTTATCGAGGTAATAGACTCCGACGCGAAAATAATAGGGACTGGACAATGTTTTCATTTGGAAAACTGTACATACTCTTTACTACTCCATTTTCTGTAATATTAACCACTTGCCATATTATCTTTACCGGTTAGAAATAATTGGATTACCTATGCACTGTTTTAACGTTACACGAAATGCGAAACACCATAATATTATAATTAGTTTCTATTTAATACACCGTACAATATTGTACATATACTGAAGTAGTAGTGAAAATTAATATTAACCCTTTCACTGTTGATTCAAATGACGATACGCTACAATAGCAGACAATTCCAAGTGATACAAAACTTAGAAAAAAAGTTTATGGATTCTTTGCGTTTCCATTACAAATATGTATAAACACCCTTGAAACTCATTTTTTAAGATCTAAAGAGATCCAGAATGGTGAAAGGGTTAAACTTAATTGCAAGTACAGCGTATTTTTGCTGCATCTATTTAGATCATAAATTTATCAGGAGTGGAACTCGTCATTATAAGGCAAAGGGTTAATCTAACAATAAGTTGTACTATACCCTAAATCTCTATACTATGTCTAGCATTAAAAAAAATTTTCCTCGTTACCAAAAATAACGCAAAACTAGTAGAATTTTCGAGTAAGTTTCGCAACTTGTAATTTCTATCGAAAAGTAACGTTGATAGCTAAAAGAATTATATTTTGTTGATCCTATTCGCACGTTGTCTACTAAATTGAGCCTAAATCATGCATTAAAAAATTCTCTCTGCGAAAGCTAAGAGCAAACCTAACAGAGTTCTCAAGTATTCTTCCCAAATTTAAATTTCTATAAAAAATTACCGTTAATAGTCAACAGAATTACAATTTACCGAGCCTATAGCATGAAAGTATCCCGTGTGCGGAAACTGAGAGCAAAGCTAACAGAATCCTCAAGTGCTCCTCTCGAATCTAAATTTCCATAAAAATTACCGTTAGTAGTCAACAGAGACATACTTTATCGAGGCCATTCACGCGTTCCCAACTAATTGTAAATCGACTCAAAATCACACGTTGAAGAATTCTCTCTACGAAATTGACAGCAAAGCTAATAGAGTCATCGAATACTCTTCCCAAATTTCAATTTTCATCAAACATTAGCATTAACCCCTTGCCTTATAACGAGTTATACTCGTAATGCAAACCATAGTCTAATTACAAGACTACCAACCGCAAGTTACGTACAATATTATAGTGTTTCGCATTCGACACAGTGTTAAAGTAGAAAATATCTAACATTTCAATTGATAGTGTTCGAAAAATTTCCAGGGCAAGGGGTTAAACACCTTTTACACTCGAGAGGTGACTCTAAGGCACCAAAATGAATTAGTTTTGAAATCTCTCGATTAATATTGAATATCCGAATGATACTTTTGAATGATTACCATAATTCGGAGACCAATTATTTGACTAACAATTGATAACTAATATTAACCCTTTGCGCACTACAGACAACTCCGAATTCGTCAAAATGAACCAGATTTCAAAGCTCTCGACTCTGCAAGGAGAATTAATAGCCAAAATGAAATCACATTTTGCGCTCAACAATTTCATTTACCGAACACGCACTATCTGACACTCGATAATCTAATCGTGCCGATCGTTTGTTTTCCGCTTCTCCAAGGACGAGAAATATTTCACCCTGTGATTTCACGCTCATGTGAATACGATATCTCTAGAAACACCAGTTTCTAATCGAACCAGGTTGCAGCCGGTGTTATCTTACACGCGACGACGGACGACGACATTGACATTATCCTAGATCGCGAGTAGCATCGATGAGCGCTGCGTCGCGATGTACGCGCGAAAGCGATCGCTCTCAACGCGATTTTCATCTCGGGTAAATCGTCTGCGGCAGATAGGTAGATAGAAACGCTACGAATTGCGGAAGGCCGACGCATCGGCCGACAAATACGTCGTCATTTCACGACTATAAATAGAGATTACGACGACGACAACGGTGTTAGCGTAATTAGCAAGAAACAGGAAACGGGGGGCGATTGAGTAATACCGATCAGGTGTCGAACACGAGCGTGTAACTGCGCGAAGAGACTGAATACGCGTGGTGAATTTCTACGACACTGACCTTTGTTCTATTCGCTTCTTACGTTGCAAGAAATTATTTTATCGCTACACAACTATCGAAATAATGAAAATTCGTCATTTCTCGTACGAATCTGATAAATTTGTATTCGTACATATTTACAAATTTTGCACGATACTCTTGTTTAGGTCCAATCTCATCGATTTCATTCGTAAACGTACGAATTGGTATAAAAACTGGCAGTATAATTATTATTGAGTCACGATATTGTATTGAAACGTCCTCTCTTATCGAACTGTTGTATCCAATCATTCTGTTATCCTAGAAGAATGTTATCCTAACAGAATATTTCCTAAGAAGAACTATTTATATATAGACTTCAGCAATTATCCATTAGAGATTAACCTAATTATGCATTCCAGAAGATATGGAATCCATAAATTCCTAGAATCCTCAACAAATAGCTTCAAACTTCCCTAATCTCTATTGAATTAGACAAATGAATCCAAGTATCAGAAAAGTGATAGGTTTATTTCTATTCTACCCCAATTCATTCCTTTATCCGACCAACATTCGTATCTTTCCACTCGAACAAAAGAGTCCCTACCGTATTAATACCGTGCTCCAAACTCACTGTGTCAGAAATACAGGAAGAAACGGCAAGGGTCGAGCCGAATTAGCCTCCGCAATGGCTTCGAATAACAAAGAACGTTCGCGCGATCACTACTGCATAGTTCTGCACTTTATTCCGCGATTTATCGGCACCGATTTCGAATCTTTATCTATCGCACGACGATGAAAAGCGATAAGCTCTTAACTATTATCGCGAGAGAGAGAGAGAGAGAGAACGCGAGGCAACTATCAACCGAACAGGAAACGGAGAGCACTGGGACCGCGGGTTTGTGTACAAGTTGAAAAGCTGTTGAACGCGCGTTTCAGCGAGGAATCTGTGCCGTAGGGCGCATGTGTTATATCGATCCCCCCCTGTTCTACGGAGCACGCAGCAGTCACCCTCTCAATATATCTTTGAAACTGCGTTTCACCCTTGGTTGCAGCCGAAATGAGAGCCGCAGGGGTTCCTTCTATAACAAAACCGTAGGGCCTCCACCGCGTTCGATCGACGACCGACTATTAAAATCCCCGAACGTAACGTTACGAGTCGCGCGATAAAATTGGGAACCTCTAGGGCTGGGTACAATTTTACCGAGCAACTCTGGCCAGGAATTCCGCGGAGGCTGGCAATTTTAATTATCGGCTCGTTGAAGTTAACGAAAGTAGACTTTTATCTAATTTACGACGAGTTTAAAAATACAACGCGCGAGGAAGATATCCGTGCAACGCGGACTGGTGGAAAACGTAGAAGATTTGAAACAGTTAAGAGAAGAGTTAACCCTTTGCGCTTGGAAACTTTTTTAACTATCGTAACCGGTAGCTCTAACACACCATTGAGTTATATTCGATTGAGTCGTGAAGTAGTGGATTATTTCACGACTAATGGTGGACATTTTTAGGAGAATTATTCTTATTGCAAACCTTTCTATTTTTACTCTTAAAGAAAGAGAGAAATCTTTATCGAAATTTCGTGGGAACATAAGGAAACCCTTTTACTTTCGATTAGATTATTTGGAATGTAAAAGATTTCGTTGTTTGGAAGAATGTGGAACATTATGTGGACGTCTTTTCAAATTTTGTAGACGCGCGAAATTTTTGCAAACTAAATGAGTTTGAACTTTTTCTTTCACAACGATAGTTGAAGTTAGGCTGCCAATATTTATGCAGCTCCAATTGTTTTTAAATAGAAATAAAAGAAGGAAATCTAAATACAGATTGATTTCAACCTTTAACCTTTTATGGTCGTATTAATTTTCATTGAACGAACGCTAATAATATAACGCAAGAATAATAGACTGCGGATTTTTATGCATTTATGGAAATACTTGATGTGCTACAAAGTACAAAATGCGCACACTACGTTGCAAAAATCTATAAACTACACAAAGTAAAGTGCATCTTAAAATATTCAGGGGGTAACACAATTCTCTGCTTATGTTATGTTCCTTTAGTTGCTTAAACTGATCGTTATGAACTAAAATTGATTATATTTCCTTTAACTTTACATATATGTACATATGTAACATAGTAACATGGTCTATGGAACAACGATATGTACGAGTAAAAGTGCTACAATGTCTGAGAACAAATTACAAAGGGTTAAATATTATAAAATGTAATTTACCTATTTGCCTTCTAATCTTGCCTATTTTTCAACATTATAAATTATACGTTTTGTACCTTTTTGCACATCTAAAATTACCCACGGATGCATAAAGATCCGCTGCCCGAATTGAAACAAAACGCTTTTACCTATCTAATTGTGCTCTCGCTAAAAGTGTTCCCTAAGCAATTTCTTTCGCAGCCTCGCGTTTGAAATATTTTGCACGGGAAAATCTCTAGTGGCCTATTTTGCGCGCCGTACAGAAAAGAAAAGTAGAATCTTGTTGCTAATACGATTATAAAGCGGCCAGATTTGTTTAATATAGAAGTGCTCCGAGTTTGATTCTTGGCAAAGGGATTTCGCGTGTGACTGCATCGTTATATTTGATAAACGGGCACGCAAAACGACACCGTGTAGCTTCTTATCTACAGACAGTGAAACGGCCGGCCAACGATTCGCGTTTTACAGAAGCTGTTTCGCTTGTTATCTCCACGTCCAATGCCACTATCCGCTTTTATATTCGGTCGTTACGTCAACGATATTACGCTACGCGTCGAAATAGCACCGTTTCGTCACTAGCGTACGGAAAACTAGCCGAGTGAATGAAATTCCCGTCGATATTAATAATAAGGGACGTTGACTCTCCTAACTGAATGGTTCGAACAAAAGGTGCACCGAGACACACCTTAAAATTATAGAACGCTGCTGAGTGAGTGTAATCCAGACTGCGGATCTTTACGCGTTTAGGGGAAATTTAAGCGTGCAGAACGAAGCAGAGTGCGAGATAACATGCGAAACGTTTAAAGTAAAATAATCGCTGTAATGTCTAATAGTAATCTTTATTTGAAGTGACTACGAAAAATATTGCCACGTTGCCCTACTTTTTTGTGCTCTATATTTCATTTTTGCAATAGGAAATTTTTCTAGTCTCTAGAGCCACTCAGAAATCAAGCTAATTGGCTATCGAAAATTAATCAATTTCTTAGGAGCTCTACACTATTAATTAAGCATCTATATCACTGGATAAAAATTCCAGGAAAAAGGAATGAATATGAGAAAATTGGAACAGTTGGAAAAAAAAACGTGGGGTTGATAAATTTGCTTTCTGGAATTATCATTAAACGATACAAACTTTGACTAAGTGACACGAGAATATTAAAATAGACGCAGCGATGTGCCAATACTTTTCGTAGCCACTGTGAGTTCCACTTCTTTAACCGCGTATGCAAAAATGTTAATTTGCATAAGAATCCGCAGTCTATTATTATGGATGACTAGCTTTGCATGTACGTAGATGCACACGATTTTTCCAATTTCCCTCGAGGTCTACGCGTTAACTCGATCCATTATCTATTTACGAGCCAAATTTCGAGTCGACCCTTCGCCTGGCATTTGTATAATGTAGCACCCAAATCTCACCGACAACGCGATTCCTTTTTACGTATTAATAAGGGTTAAGGATTAATTGGAATATCGTGTGTATGATTTCGCTGGTGTACAAATTGGCGATGCCGTGACTCGTAAACGCCGAGATTGCCAACGGTTTGTGAAATTACGGTATTATGGTCACCTTTTCAATTAATTTCGCCACGCACTACGCAACCCCTCCGAGCACGTTCACGCACTATATTGATTTTCGAAGTTCGTCGGCTAGAACACGCGATTCTTAGTGGATTTTGGTCGCGTTCATTACCGCGATTCCAGCCTGGATGAGACTGAGAACGAAACTGAGCCTCCTCTGCCACCGCCGCCGACATCATCCCCACCTACGCTGGTTAGATACCTTCAGCTACGCTCGGCGTTCAATCTATCACCTACTTTCCTCCCCCACACACCTAAATTTTTCCTATTTTTTTACCTTTAATCGATTCCTCGTGTACCATATTTTTTTTTTTTTTCGTATATTTCAGCTCTTTTTAACGAACGACAAATTGAGCTGCCGATGATAAGAGCGACCCTTGTCAAACCTCGGCATCTTAGTCACGAGATAAACTAACTCATAATTTAATTGGGTACAGAGTTCCCTCGTGATGTAGTTACAGCTACGGCTGACGAGAATTCCGCGACACTAAGGCAAAATGACTTGGGTTTTATAACGTTGATTCGAAGACAGCTGTCAAAGCTCACCAATTCATCTCAGAATTTATTCCGAGTCTGCTGCATCAGCTAAAACACGAGAGTGCACTGGTTTCTACGTTAAAAAATGGGTTGATCAATAAATCGCTTCGAAGGATGAATATTCCTTTATCACGGAATTAATTTATTGCTAGAATAATTTGGCCGATATTGTAGCTAGCAATGGAAAATGGTTTGAATAAAATACAATTTGACGTCTCGTTAAAATAAACTTGATTTTGTGCACAAAATCCTAAATAAAGAAACTAACCGGAAGCTACTATCAAAGCTCTAAAGCTACTGCATTAAACAATTCCGTCCGCAAGGAGTTAAGTAGACTCGATCGTTTACTATCAGTGTATATTTGTAACATTGCGTCACTCGATTAACGATAGCAAATTGTACAGTAACAACGAGCTTTCTATAGAATCGCGATAGATAGCCACGAGAAAGATATAAACCTGAGGATCCCTTCTAACTTCACGCAAACACTACCGGCTAAAATCTTGGAATCACCTACGCATTTTGAGGAACATGAAAATTCAAGAAAATAGAAAGAAAGGAGTTTAGTAATATGTTATATTAGAAAAGTCTTCGTACAAAAATTTGTGAAGAGAAAAGAAATTCCTATAATATCACTTTAATTTGTGTTTGACGACGATATGAACATTCTCTATCAATTTAATTTTAATATTTGTTAGATGAAATCGGATAAGAAATTTCTGATACGTTTAACATTTAGATACGAAAAGTATGTTCACGTAAAAAATAATACCGCATTAGCAGTACTGTCTCGTTTTATTTCTAAGTTTCTTCGTCGTTTTGACTGTGAAAATCAAGAGAAGAAAATGTACTTTAATGCGTAGAGCATTAATTGATACAAACATTCGAAAAAAGAATGATGTCGGTTCCAATCAGAAAATGATTCCAACTTTTTAACCAGTAGCATATTTGTTTCTACCTTTTAGCAGTATTTCACAATTTTTGTAGCACAATATCGATACACATTGACGTCCGTATCAAAAACTGCCAACGCATCTCTTGTATCACTTTTTCTTTTCAAATATTCGCCTTCTTCACGAGCTCACAATTTAAACAAGAATATTATGCAATTACTTGCTACAAAGATTGTCAAATAAAACAAAGATATCTATGATAAGAAGATATGCGATTGCGAAAGATGCGTGAAATCGAATTCTGACAACACCGAATGCGCGAAATTTATTTCTACCGGTGCGAATAAGAAATTTTGATATTCAAGGTTGCATCAATCATAGGCAGGGAAAGTTCGGACGTAAAAGTAGTCGTAAAGCACGGAATCGACTTCCGAAAACATCCTTGACCCGGTTCTCATGAACGGAGAAGTAAAGTAGACTTTTCTACATTCAAGTAGTATGACTCAACGATATGTCGTACGAGTCACAAGTGGCTACCCTCACCACTCATCCGATCGCAGGTACAACACACGTACGCATAAATATTTGATCGCGTAATGACGGATCATTAGCTTCTTTGACGATGCGAATCATCGAGTCTTTACGACAACTCTATGATTGTCACACGAAACGACGTAAGTCAACAGTTTCAACAAATTCAAGCTTATGCTAATCGCTGCAATATGAAATTGATTTACCTAAACGAGATGAAGTCTCACTAAGTTCACCGGTGATACTTGCACAAATTGTGAATTGAAAATTCACATTCATGTGTTCGTCCGAAAAAGAAATTTGCTCGTTTAAAGAAAGCGAATGAGAAGCTGACGGAAATTGAATTGTTAATAATTGCGAGTCCGAATTTTAATGAGCAGTAATTCTAAAGTACAAATATACGAATAGGATGCAGAGTTTTATGCATTTATGGAAAATGTCAATATGCAAAAGAACACGGAATGCTTCGAACCACGTAAAAATATATAAGATATACAAAGTGACCTATGAACTACTGTAATTTTAAGGTAGAACAATTTTTTGGGTTCCACTCCTATAATTTTGTTAATAAAAATATAAAACCGTATAGAAATCCGTAGTTTACTCATGACTTACGTCGTTTTCAACCACAAAAGTATGAATTATTCTGTTTGTACACCGTCGCTCAGAAAGCTTAGAACAAACTTTATATTCGTTTCAACTTTAGAATTAATTAGTTAATAATTGAAAAATACAAACAAAATTTTAATTACAATTTTACTGCGTTATGTTAAACACTAATTTTATTAGCATTACTGTGCAATAGTAATTTAATTTATATCAGCTTAAAATTCACAATTTACATTAAAATAATGCCAAGTTTTATTAAAGTTCAGTATTGAATACTTAGAATTAACGCTACGCTAAGTTTTACTATTGATATTCTTAAACAACTGAGCAAAGGTGTACATCAAATATGTGACGATAATCGAGCGTATCAATTAATTTACTCGCACCTATGAACGATCACAGCGACCCAAGTGTCGATAAAAGAGCTACCCGATTAATTCAGGTAATTAGTTGTACAATTTAATAAACAAGCTTCGCGTTACGAGAACGACTAGGCAACACAGAAGAATCTCAAAATAAAAATGACACACGCGAAACGCAATATCGTAATGAGGCTTTGGTGGAGTGAAACTGATGACAATGCGTGTTCGAAATTAAACTCTGTTCGCACTGAAGGACTTGTTGCATGATGCATATAAATGATACCGCTTGTTGCTTCATTGTAGGCTGTATACAATGAAACAAACGCGTCTGTTCAACTTGCGGATGAGTTACGTAGGATGGAGACAATAGACAGGATAAGAGATCGATACTAGGATAGAATTTTGCGTACTTTTGAGTTATCTAAGCCTCTCAAAAGCCAGTACCCGATTTTACTGCGTTAATAAACCGAGTTGAAACCATATGATTCTACTATAATTTTACCTAAATTCTAACTTACTCTAAATTCGTCCAAATCCTATTGCATGAAATTTTATAAAATAATTAAGAATATTGTTGCACAATTTAAGGTTGTATAAAAACCTTTCGTTTGTGCTAGAATTTAGTTCGAATCAATTCCAATTTTTCCAAATTGAAATCGGTGTACGTGTAAATCGATTTATGGTCGACTTATGGTTGGCTACTTAGTAAGTTGCCATCCTTACCGATCGAAACCCTGATTTATCGTTTGCTGTAAAAGATAATTCCATTACAGGCGTACCTTACCTAAAATCTATCTAGGTAATTGCGAAAAGAATCTACGAAAATTATTATTGACTATCGTAAGAATAGTCAAACAATTAATTACCTAACATAAATGTACAATTATAATGTACAATGTTTTAGTTAAACATTACGTACATATAATTTACATTATGCGTTACTATAATAAATTTCTTAATGTAATAATTTATTAGTAACTTAGCCCGCATTTCATACATCCCTCCTAATAATTTACTCATTGCATCCTCTATCACTCACACTTCTAAATTTCCCGCATCATTAAAATCTGATGTTAGAACTAAATATATTCCTATGCGTCGGCTAATCTATTCGCTGTTATTTGGAATATAACTCATGATTCTATCATGTTGTTGCATAATACGATAAAGTTGCAGCTACTAAGGCCGCCAAATGAAAATCAATTAAGTTTCTGGCCAGAAGGGCTATTCGATATTAATGATTGTCCACTCGTTATGAAACCGATCAAGAACCCGTGAGTGGAACATAATCTCTTTTTCGCAACGCTAATTTACTAAATTTATTCATCAAGTAGAAAATTGTACAAATTAATCGCGAATGGTGCTTTATTATAATAGAAATATTAATTTATTTGATTCAACTTTAATTAGATAAGAGAAGGAAATGGCAAATTCCCGAAAGTATCCATATTGGGACACGTTATTTATTCTTTAACGCAACGCTAATAAATAATGATCAATGCACCCATTGTTTTTCAGTACGCAACACTAATTACGGAAGTGCAGCTGCTCAGCAGCCGTCGACGATCCATCAGGAGCTGGATTCCACTGTTTTAGTGGAAGATCATTGGGCGTTTTGTCATAATCGCAACGCTACTTGAAAAAAACGCGATCGTTTATTAACGCAACGCTAACTGGGGGAACTAAGCAATCGCGATGGGAAAATGTCGCAACGCTAACTGTTAATCAATACAAAGGGAATTACTATTTTTATACGAGAAAAACTAATCCGAACAATCGCGATATTTAAGAAACGCAAAGATACAAAGTTACACAATTGTAAATGAATATATTTGTAATTGAAAATATTATTCTAAAGCAACAAAACGCGGCAATCATCATCGCAACGCTACTAGGAAACATACCGTAATACTATTTACACGTCAAGTATGGGAATTAATATTAGAAGATGCTACGAACAATCGCGATTCTTTATAATTCGCAACGCTAAATCAAACGCGGCAATTATTTCTTCGCAACGCTAATAAGAAAACCGTGAAATGCATTCGCAACTCTAAAATCAAACTAGCGATTTCCCTTCCCCGCAACACTAATTCGAGCCGTAATTCATTTCACGCAACGCTAATTGCAAAACCGCGATTCGCCCAATGGGATTGAAGACCTGAAATTTCTACAACATGCAAAACTAACTACGAACACAGTGACGATTTCGTAATAGCAATGACCGTCCATTCTTTCTTAAATAAATAAAAAAAAATGAACGGCCATTCGTTGCAGCCCTCTTCGTGACAGTTTGTCGGGCCTCTTCTTTTCTTCGGGCGCAATGCCCCGTTGAAACTTAAATCTAACAATAAGCTCGAGGTTCTCTAATCGCAAATTGAAAGTATAAATCGCGGAAGCTTAAGCCTTAGCGGACCGAAGTACAAAAGAATCCTGAATAAAACAATAGCTGACGAATGAACGAATGCAGTCTAGAAGTGCAACCTTTGAAATTCGTACAAGTTTGATCAGCAAATGTATAACAACACCAACTATGACAAACGTGGAAAAAGAATGGAAGAGAGAACAGAATAGCTGAAAAAGCTATACAAGAGTTCTCTAAGCCTATCGAAGATAATGATATGGTAGCAGTGCCATGACTGCCACAAAAAGATGAATAGAAAATGCAATCCAACACAGAAACATACAGAAAACTGTAATGCTTCGATTGCTGAGGGAATCGTCCAAAGCAACTGAAACAATCTTTCGAAGACTGAAAGAGTCGTTGCATAAAGGACAACTAAAAAAAGTCTAGTGCAATGAGATGCAATTCCTTAATATAAACCACCACTGATAAGTCACCCCTTTACTTCGATCGCTAAGGATTAATACACGCAGACGAGCAACGATTATACGAATCGTTGCTCGTGCAAACGTGCTGAACCTCGAGCTTTACATACGTTCGTTTCGAACCCATTATCGCGACCACGACCGCGATGACGATTCTAGATCGCCGGATTCGAAAATCGACGTGGTAAAGGCAGAAGTGAACGGCATTCTCCGTTCAGATCAGCTTCACCTTCGATAATTCAAATCAGATTTCCTGAAACAGGTTGAACACGCGGAAAGTGCAACGCGAAGAGAGACTGTGTCAACCTGCCCGGTCCTACCTACTTACAACTAACAGGCACACAGAAGGTATACTACCTATCCTAGGGAAACCTTTAATTAAAAAATGGCAAACAGGCACACCAACACATACACTCCACGGTTCTCACGCATAAGACCCGGTTGCAATGGGCCTGCACTAGAGAGAACATCCCGGGATGTCTCCGACAACCGAGTTTGGCAAACAACTTTCACGCTCTAAGTTTACGTACCATTTCACTGAGATCGGCTGACAATGCATAGCGACCATTGCGTATTTCGTAATGTAACAAGTGGATAATACATTGAAATATATTTGAAACGTTTAGGAGGAAATATGTGCAACAGAACTATTTTAGAATGATTTACTACCGCTATTCTAATTAGGTAGTATGATCAAAATGTATGGAAATATATTTGAAATATTTATTGGAAAGTATGAACTGAAGAAGTAGATAGAATTAAGTGAATGGAGATAAATGGTTTGACTCCATTATTGCAATTAGTAGTAGATTTGGTACCATTATATTTTATGATTTGTAATAGATCTTGGTACCATTGTAGCAAAGAATAAATTATATAAATGATATGAACTATTGAGATTTGAAGCGACGCAATTCCACAGCCTAACCACACACACACAATGTGGAAAATACGTCGTGCTCGATACACTAAGTCATTGTCAGCCGTCGAAAAATTACGAAACATGATCATCGTGCTCATTGCCTTTCTTCCACTCAAGTAGCACCTGAGCACGTGAGTGGAGTCCTGGCAATGGACACGGAAAGAATTCCTGAAAATCCTGACTTAAAAGAGTAGCCTTGTATCTCTAACGGTCTAAGACTTTTTGATTCTATCTTTTAATTTATATGAAAGAAAAACGACTCTACAAATCTAACTGAATTACTGGAATTTTAAATTTGTCTAAATGGAAAAAATTCAATTTTTAATTGAATTAAATATAAAGGATTGAACTTTAAATTGAATTAAATCAAAAGAATTAAATTCTAAACTGAATCGAATACAAAAGAATTGGATTCAATGAAAAGAATTGGACTCTAAATTAAACTGCAATTATAATATCCTCGGGCGATTCCGTCATCAAAGCACATTTTCTAAAAACACAAGCATGATGTTCCAGATTTGTACAGCGATTTCGAAATCTACCCGTCGCGAAGTGTCTTCTTGCACATGTATTTTTAGCATAATTTTTTACGAAAGTATGAACGCTTAATACAAAACTTTATATCTTTAATTACGTTAAAATAGCATAAAAATTGAGACACTAAATCATTTACTACTACTTTCATGAATTATAAACTGAATAATTCATTTCTATCATATATTATTAATATGTATATACATATACATATTATTTACCATTATAGTAATAATCAAATGAAGTTATCTATCAAATAAAGAAAGGAAGTCGGAGGATATCCGACTTCTCTACTAAAATCTACTCAAATAAAATCATTGTCCATTTATTCACGTGAATATTCGACTTTAATAAATATCCATATCAAACGTATTACTCGTATCAACCACAAATTTAAACATTTATGATCATATTTTTACCCATTGCGAATCTTTGTATGTTACCCCTATGAATTGCAAAGGACTCTACTTGAAATTTTCATTACAGCATTACAACATTTACAAACGCGAGTGCAAGAAGACCTAGCCTGATCTAATAAATAAAATACAGATGAAATCGTCACGAGTATAATGTATACCCGTGGTCACTGTGTTCGTTAAGCAAATTCTACGGATACAACCAGTCACCCGTGCCGATTCGGACCTTTTCGTCCTACGACATGCGTGAGTGACCGGAGGGATTCAAAATGCATGCGACTCACCATTAGACGACTACGCTGTCATCTGCTGCAGCCAGACGGATGAAAACCTGCTGTCATCGTCATCGAGCGAAGCCGTGATGTCGTGAAGTCGTGAAGCCTTGAAGCCACACCGTGAACTCTGTAGCCGTGAAGCCGTGAAGCTGTGATGCCATGTCCTGTGGTCCCAAGGACAAGAAGATCTGTGGAAGATCTGTAACAGAGAAAAGAAACAGAGAAGATTATAATTATATTCATAAAGTTGTTACTCATTGATTACATAACAATTTTGAGATTGGGAAAATTAAAAGTTCAATAGACTGTAAATCTTTGAATAATTCTACTGTTTATTCTCAACCAAAGGAATAATGAATTGAAATTTTACAAATTCGTAATAGCTACTGTATTTTTTAATTATTGGAAATTAGAATAAAATGCAAAGATACTTACATTGCAAGCTTCGGGAGCCCAGCAAGGTCATCTGCCAACAGCCGAAGATTGACTCTAATACCGAATACGAATATTATAAAAAAAAAAAAAGAAAAGAGAAAATAAAAGACTACTTGGACGTATTTAATTTATATTCGGCGAGCAAACACTGACTCTAAGTTCGCGAGTAATTAATTACTAGACTTGCTGGTAATCTAGCAATTACTAGATATAATTAAATTTAATCAGAGCAGCTGTGCTCTTAAAAAATCAAATACTTTATCGAAACAAGCACTGACTCTACAACCGCATTGCGCGCGGTCACCAAAATTCTCTGCGAATAGAACAGAACGAAAAAAACAGATTAGTAAAAGTTGAAGAAAATGAATAAAATAAATGAAATATGATATTTTTATATTATTCTTAATTAAGTAGTATTTAAATGCAAAAATAAACTGGCATCCGAGTTTAGTGTAGCCACTGTATTAGAATTGTGAACAAATACGCAAGGACACTGTAAAATATATAATATATTTGATGTTATAAAAGCCGTACCATGGCTATACGTAATCAGAATTGTAAAGCGTATTTATTCTATCTAACCGTAAACAAAAACGCGTGTCAAGAGTTATTGGAAGTGCCGGAACTCGTAGGTCGCAATGTAAACAAGGCAACGAACGCACGATGTACGAGCGAGCTCGTGTTTACGTTTTTTGGATAGCCTTGAGGGAATAGCAAAAAAAGTTTTGAAACCAAGTTGGTGGCTCTACGAAGAAACTCGTAACCGAAATACGTATATGCAATAAAACATGCAAGCTATTGCGACATTTGAATGGTTATTAAACATTAAACGATTCAACATTAGAAATTTGGAAGAAATAAAATGATTTTATGTATCTAGTAGTCGATGTATCTTCTAATTGAAATTTATTTGACTCTAATGCGATAAACTGACTCTATTACGAATGATTATTAATCTGTGAACGATTGAACATTGAAAATTGAAAGAAATGCGTAATTCTACGTATCTAGTAATCGAAATTTATTCAACTTTAATGCAATAAATTCACTATTTTTCTAATGATTATTAATCTTTTAACGATTCAGCGTTAGAAATTTGGAAGAAATAAATGATTCGATGTATCTAGTAAGTGAAATTTATATGATTCTAATGCAACACACTAATCTTACTGCAAATGATTATTAATCTTTGAAAGATCAAACGTTACAAAATTAGAACAAAAAAAAAATGTGTAAAGTATATACTATATGTACCACCGATTTATTTTGGATATATGGACTATTAAAATGTATCGAATATAAACGATAATTAAACAAAATGAATAAATACGAATATACACTCGGGACTCGTTTTACACTGCGAAAGTTTATCGTGAAAAAAAGAAGCAAGCAAATATTAATTGGAAACAAAGTATAAGACTTGTGTTAAAAAACGCTAGCTATAAAAAAAGTAATTTAAAACAGAAATGCACTCGTTGGAGCATTCTATTTAATAAGTATAGCACATCTATGTATGCATATATTTTTAAATAAATGTGATACGTACAATAAGTACAACAAAATGAAGGAAAAATATGTAACTAGCAAAGTGACGCGTAAAAGGTTAATAAATTGAAGCAAAGTAGAAAAAGAGTAATTGTGTGATTGCGAATAAATCGTGTAAAAAGAATCCCAGGTGTGTGCCCATTGGCCATAATACCAAAAATGTTGCATCTTACCCGATCTGCAATGAAAATGAAGGCTAAATCGTCAATCACGATGAAGCCCAAGTCGTCAGTCCCGATTTCGGATCACCGCAGCTGTTGTCCACAATCCAAATGCCCAAATAGTCATCTGTAACGAAGTAAAGATCGAAAATTAAAGCAAATTTACAATTAGACTCGAATTACAATGCGAAAGTTCGTAAGAGGAAATAAAACAAAGTGGGAACTAAAAAAGTGTATACTTTAAACCATGACGATCGATAAGTTAATTAAATATGGTTAATAGAGAGAATAACGCTCGAATAACAACGTAATAAATATCGATGTTACGTACACAAAATCTCACGTGTCCTCGCGGCACGGCGTCCTAGAGATGAATGTTTCCCCCTCTCCACGTTTCGTCGTCCGAATTTCCGGAGTGGGGAGCCTCGAGTTTCTGCGCAACTCGGATCGCGAAATTAGAAAAATATCCCATGTCTTTCGATACAAGAAATCTTCAAACTTCTTATTCTTGAATAATCGATTATCCATGGCGGAAGACTAAACATGTAAATTAACAAATGCACGTGTTACGAAATAACAAAAAATATGTCGGTGTTGTTAGTAGAAAGTATCGCAAAATGTTCGGAGTGCAAAGGATTAATGTATGGAATGTTATCTTTTCATTCTAAGCTACGAATCTTGTAAAATAAAGAGTATAAAGAAATTTGCTAATGATTATTCTATTTATAAACTTTTGTCCAGCAAGTATATATTATTTTGTTTACGACTTCAATTCCTTAAGTCGTGATTCAACTAACCTTTACTGAACGAGGAACGCATACTGCGCGAAGAAAATCGAATGTTGGTTCGATAAATTCAACATGGCCGCGATGTTACAATCAACCAACGTTCAATACTAACGACAAATCTATGAAAGAAGTTTGTTACTTGAAATATACTTCTTTGGACTCGGGTTTAACCTATTTCGACTACTAATCGATCGAGTTGAAAGATTTTTAATGAATTTTTACTATTAACGAAAGGGTAGACCGAAGATAAGGCAAAATTGAGTGAGTGCAAGATGCACGAACGCCAATCTACCGGCGAGCGAAATTTTGAATAGATTTTTACTATAAAAAGCAATTGTACATGGTATATTTTTATATAGAAATGTTCCTAAGCCTATCGTTCGCGGTTTCTGAATAAACTTGGCAAGAATAATCGTTAATTAATTGTTAATTTTACCTAAATTTCACGGAGCAAATTTTGAACGATACACCCCCTATGCACTGAGAACATAGACTGCGTGTGCATTGCACGTTGCGCGCGCATACCGCGAATCGCGCGTTTTTCTAGATGCACGCGCATTCCGGAACTACTACGCAATATGTACGGCCATGTTTATACTCATTAGGTTCAAGACTTCGTCAATTTTCTAATTATTCTCCTACCAACAAACAGAAACTATTTCTAACACACGCATGTCAATATAACGATCCTAATTAAACTCTATGCAAAAACCTATTGCGAAAATAATCTACAATCAGTCAGATAGAATAAATCATGTTCCCATTCATTCGTACGAAAGAATTGTACGTGTTAATGTTCGAAATATACTTTTCTAGACTCAAATATAATATAATTCGGTAGCTAATCATTCATATAAAAAGAATTTATACGGATTTTCAGTATCAATGGAAGGGTAGAACAAAAACGAAACGAAATTAATAAGACGTAGAATAAAAGAATGCCAATGTACCGGCGCAAGACGTTCTTAATCGATATTTGATATAAAAAGCACTTGTTTATTGTATATTTTTATACAGAACTCTTTCTAAGCCTATCAGTTACGGTTTTTGTATAATTTTAGCACGGAATAATAGTTAAAAACTGTTAATTTTACCTAAATTTCACGGAGCAAGCTTCGAACGATGCACCTCCTTCGCACTGAGTAAACAGACTGCGTGCGCATTGCACGTTGCGTGCGCATACCGAAGTTCTCGCGCATTCCGTAATGCGCGCGCAATTTCAGCATCTTTAAACTCATTAGCTTAAAAATGCCGTCACATTTTTAATTAGATTTCTGTCAACAAACAAAAATTACTTCTGCTAGATTCACTTTAACTATTTCTAACAATCACGACATTTTTAATCGAACGTTACGTGAAATAATTTATAAAGATGCGAACATTATAAAGTAGACTCAATCATGGTGTCTCCCTTTGTTCGTACGAAATAACTTTTACGCGTTAGTGTTCGAAATATTCGTTTCTAGGCTGAAATTTAATGTAATTCTGCGACTAATCGTTCATATTAGACGAATTTTTGTAAATTTTTAGTATTAATGGAAGGAAAGACAAAAAATGGAACGAAAGTAACAAGACGTAGAACGAATGGATACCAAGCTACTGGCATGAGTTGTTTTTAATAGATTTTTATTATAAAACACGCTTGTTGTTAACATATTTTTATACAAAAGTCTCCCTAAGCCTATCGTCTACGATTTTTGGGTAACTTTAGTAGGAAACAATGACTAAAAACTGTTAATTTTACCTGAATTTTACTCGATAAATCTTTGAACGACGCACTTTCAGTGCAGTGCGCATGACAATCTGCGCGTGCATTTGAAAATTATAAATTCTTCATTAAAAATTGTTTAAAGTAAAAACTATAAAAATTACGATGTCTAGAAATGTTCTAGTTTGTATCAAGCTTTAGTAACACTCAACATTTGCATTGGAAAACAATATATTAACTAAATTAATTATATTAAAACAGAAGGAAACAAGTGGGAGTCATGGAGAAGATCAATTTCTTATTAAACAAAAAAAAAATCTTAATCCTAAATTCTAATCTAAGATCCTAATCTTAGAGTATCCTAATCGATACTCAATTGTCTGAAAGAGCCTTGCAATCCATCCAATTCCATTAGAAGCCTCGGTTTTGACTCCGGAAGTCTAACGCTCTCGTTCGTTCGACTAATCTTCTCTTCTCGCAGAAACCAGTCTCTGTTCTTTTCAATTTTCTTCTTCCACGCGTCTGAAAATAGCATTTAATTATAAAAATATAAGGAAGATATAATAAGACGGTAGACCGAGGCGAATCGTTTTGCAACTAGCCCTTGTACTTCATTTGTTATAAACAAATATATCGCGCCATGGTGGGTTATTCAAAAAGTATCTGAAGGAAAATATTCATTTCTCGGTTTCTAGACGTCCGATTTCAATGCCTCTTGGCTTAAATTATAGTGAAAGGTACCAAGAATATTATTCTACAGCCTTTTACAACTAGCCCTTGTACTTCATTTGTTATAAACAAATATATAGCACCATGGTGGATTATTCAAAAAGTATCTGAAGGAAAATATTCATTTCTCGGTTTCTAGACGTCCGATTTCAATGCCTCTTGGCTTAAATTATAGTGAAAGGTACCAAGAATATTATTCTACAGCCTTTTGCAACTAGCCGTTGCAGTTCATTTGTTATAAACAAATATATAGCTCGCCGTGGTTTTACAATTAAAACGAAAGAAAAAATGAAATTCGTATTTTCAATAGTTTCGGAGATAAAAATACTTTTATAAAGGTACTTTTCGTGAAACGCGCTGAAATTTGCAAACTTCAATGGCCTGCAATTATTAAACAATTTAATTATTAGCAAAACGATGACTTAGAGGCCCCATAATTTTGCATAGACCAACATATTTCAATTTGAACAAAATCCCAGACATCGAGGGGGAAAAAAGTGATCGTTTTGGCGTGGAATAACCCCGCTGCATTTCTAATGAATTATAATGTCAACTCTAAATGCACCACGAAACTATAGATTAATATTTATGATAAGATTAATATTTATGGAACGCAAATTACGTGTCATATGTGCCCATAATTATGAAAGTGGTCTAAGTCATATATTAATTGTTTCGAGATATTTAAAGGTTTACATTTGAATAAATTAAAAAAATATTTTTATATTACGTAACGTTTTAATTTAGAACTTTATTAGTCTTGATTAATAAGAATTAAAAAGAACCTTACACTGCTATCGCGACTGAAAAAGTTAAATTTAAATTAATATTAAAATGTTTACTTGTACCACTTTCATAATTATGGGCGCATATATCAATATTTTATATCCGATATGGTGTTAAATAAAAATATTAGTAAATATTTTAATACAATAATTTAAATACAAAGTAAATGTTCAACTTAAACATCTCAGAAATTGAGAAATGAATAGGGCAAGGGTTTAATCTTTTAAAAGATAGAAAATTTAGCGAACCATTTAATTCGTCAAAGGTGCCCGCTTTTCCACCCCATTCGTTTGGCAATATATCCTTGTTCATATAAGAGTGCAATTCTTCGCCACCACCAGTGTGAATGCGGAACTTAAAAATAAAAAAACAAGGTAATATAAAATGAGAGAAACAATAAGAACTTATGGGAATTTGTACAGTTTCGTAATATTATCTACCTTCTGAACGAGTCGATCTTTCAATAGGGGATAAAATATATTCAGGACACTTTCTATGAATGCTGGAGCGTGAAGGAAGTGAACTCTATGGAGTCGCAATGGCATGCTGTCTTGAACTGCCAACATCGACTTCCGGATAATACTCTGCGTTGGACTGCATTTAGTAAAATGAACCACACTGAATCCCTAATTAATTCCAAACAGCTTTAACGAAGTTAGGTAGTTAAAATATCAAATTTAGGGGAAAGTTGGATAAATCGTGTTACTGGATTTTGTCCAACATCCCCTCATTACTTGTTATATTTTTTATCGGGCAATCTAAGCTTTTAATACCTCGAGATCGATCACCATAACGTTTGATAAGCAACGTTCTTCTATCAGACGAGTATCCAACACCATTAGAATTCTCCTGGAGATGGTTTGAATGGAAAACTTTTCAATTGCAGGATTTTTTAATCGCAAAATACTCACACGGTGTCCCTCGTCCGTTAACGATGGTAAAACGAAGTAATGTCTGATGGTAAATTGTGAAAAAGAATTTAATTAGCCTTAAGAGGAACCAAGCTTCGATCAACGATTAATTAAGAAAATAAAAATAGTTACATCGCTTCGCAACATTCTTGCATTTCCCGCGCAAGCGGATCTCGCACTGTGAAAAATTCAGGAATCGCAGTTCGCACGCTGAAATATCGCTCCAAAATTAATTTGCATCTCTCTATGCTATTCTTGCAGCCAAACAGGAATTTCTCAAGCCTTGCATCGTCTGCAATCAATAACGATAATTAATCTTTTTCGTTAGAAAAGAGATCTTCAATTATGCTTTTATAATAATCGTTATTCATGTAAAGATTTCAAAGAGACCTTTGGTTATTATAAGCTTATAGATCTGGATGCTTACAAAAAATTATAAAAATATCATTTTCCTAATCTTGGATTTAAGACTTTCGTTCGTTTTTCTAAGTTAATCGTGACTGTATTTATCAATATGTTCAGCGATATATAACTTAAAACCTAATTACTTATTATTCAATTTCTTTAATCAGTAAAGTCTTCCTAATATCTCAACTTCTTTTCCTTCTCTTATCTTATTTATAATATATACAGGACAATATAAGTAAGATCAGACAGGATATATGTAAGATTATAGAAGTAGATACATATATATATACATATTTTTTATAATCTATGTTATGTTATGGATTGTATATACTTTTATATTTTTATATCCGATAGTTTATTCATTGTATAGTTTATCTTATCGAATAAAGCGATAGGGTAGATTAAGTTACTATTAGGCATTAGTAACTAGTCAAAAATGTAAATATGTAAAAAAAACGGAATCCACTTGTGGTCCCTTGGAATAGTAATAAATATCTATCTATCTATCTATTTATAAGTAAAATCAGACCCATATGATTAGGCAAATGAGGCTGTTTGGTTAGCCATTCGCGTATGGCTGCCACATCTCGCTTCCTCATCTCTGGATCCTCTTTAACCTCTTCGTCTATTCGCTTCTGTTGCTCTGCGGTCGGCGGCAACAATGTCATAATGGCCTAGAACATAGCAAATCCATTTCTCAACGCACAATTTCAAACGTTGTGACGTCACAGATCACGATGAATTCGCAATTAGATTTCGGTTTCGCGGAACTCTATCAGTTTCGGTGGACGCAACATCCACCTGGAGGAAGCAACTTATCGCAGTAACAACATTATTAATAACTAATATTGACTCGGCATAAACATTCGCCAAGCTCTATTTGCGAACGAAGTGCGAAACTCGTGATTCTTTCCATTCTAAGAAAACCGTAAATAGAAGCATCTTGGAAACTTTCAATCCTCCTCTGCTCCGCTGAAAACGAAGCGTTTGAAAGTGTATTTGACAAACGTCTCCAATATTTGACAGGCTTTTAATTTAAGCTTGCATAAGGATGATTAAATTAACGCGAAACTAAATATGACTTTGTCGACTTCCCTAATGACTCTTGGCCCTAACTACGATTGGCAATTAGCGTGATTATATTACGAGAAGTGGAAACGAATATACCGAGATTCTCCGAATCGAATCGGGACAATGATGGTTTTAAAAAATGTTCTTAAATCTCAAAAATGTTCCGATGACTTTAATATTTTCATACGGAACGCGTAAAATTTATGAACTTTGCTTCTAAGGTTGATACAGCTTCGAATCGACGCTGGGTACAGCGAGTTGTCGTTGCGATCAACAGTGAAAGGGTTAAACATTGAATCTAAGGAAACGGTTGATTTAATAGACACGTGAATCACGAACAAGGCCAAACGCATCTTTCGCCACAGTCGCGAAGGCATCGCGATTATCGGTGTCGATGCTTTTGACCCGGCCTTTTACGCAAACTATCGAACCTCGAAGGTGAAACCATTCACGAAGCCTGGAATAAACTATCCATTCTTAGATAGAATCATTACCTTATCGTTTTAACGTTACATGCGACATTGCTATAATTATTTAGAGCAGACGATGACAACAACGGAATTGTAACTAAATATTGTGCGACGCAGTTGTTTTCGATATATGTACGTGATCTGTAAAACTCAAATCTATAATAATGTATATACTTGTGCACAAAATTATAAGGCACCTTGAACATTTCTGGAATCAGGGATTAATTTTATACGTATATTAAAGAGTGTATCATTTGAAATAAAACTATTTATCGTTAATCGATACATTAGTAAATGAAACAAATATTGCAACAAATATACACGTGATGTCAAACGAGTACACGTTCGCTTGAATGAACGTATAAGACTTTGTTTAATCTTTGGTAATTAAACAAATATATATATAACTAATCAGAAGTAAGTTTCACTTTTTTTCCGAATGTTAATAATGAGTACAGCGCCTTTTTATTTTATACTACTTCAATTATTGAATTCGGTGAAGTTTTGCACAATTTTGTTATATAAATTTGGTCCTACTTTGGCCAGGCTCGCACGTTACGATGTTTCCTATAAATCCTTGGTTAGTCAACGGTGAAACGAGCGAGCATTGGAAAAAGGGAATAGCGAGCAACGCGGGAAAAATGGAGCGATTCAACGTGAAATGAATTCGAAGTCGATCGTGCGTTGCTTCATCGCGGCGAATCGCGGGTGCAGCCAATTTTCGTAAGTCGATTGGAGAAAGCTCCTTTTGGTACCACGAAATCGTGCCTCGTGTCGAGGCATCGAAGTTCGCTCGAACGTGAGCGAAATTGATTAGATCAAGTGTCGAGAATATTGTAAAGCAGGTGAAAGCGACATCGGTGTAAACAATGAAGAAAAGAGGAAGGCGTAGGTGTGTTTTCGTTCGACGAAATCGACTCTGTTGCGTTCCTTTTGCTTCCTTTTACTTATTGTTAGTTCAATAACTATTATTCTCAAAGACAGGAAAATTCTACTTAACCCTTTCGCTACGAAGAGCATATACAATGATTCACGAAATTGAGCTAATACTTTTCATTCATTATATTTCGTATTTAACAGAAGTTTAATCGTTGAGTATAAAATTTTGTGGACGTACTTAATGTACGATTCGAGTTGTTGTATTGACTTTGTTCGAGACTTGATTATCGTATGAAAATTTTACGCAGAATAATCATATAGCAGTGATACGATTCGTTCGATTATGAAATTATTAAAATTATTACAAACATCGATTGTAATTAGCAAAATCAATTGTAAGGTTATTAAAATTATTAAACTATATAATCAATTATGGAATATCTTCTCTATAGTGTAGTATTGTTTCTGTTATTACGCGTGCAATAATATTAGACCACAATCGACGATGTAAAGCGTCTAAATATTCGCTTAAAATATTTATCCGATTTTTATGTCAATAAAAATGATTCATTATCTATAGTTCCAGTTTTCACTTCCAAGAAACTGCTGCGAAAGGGTTAAAAAGGAATAAGAAAAGTGAGAACACATAACTACTAAGTAGAAATAAATTATTAAAGTTTTAATAGGAGATGAATCGATCGCAAAGAATAAATTCAAAATTTTGTGTTGTAAAAAATAATTCCGATAATTGTATTCTAATAATTTCAATTTTTGAAGTAAAACTGGGTTACAATACATGGTTTTTATTTATTCACTTTCACTCCTTTTGTTGAATTTTTACTATCGCTATTTCAGAAAAGATTTTTTGAATTCATTTTAGACAGAAATTTCCAGTTCCAATAGTTTCGAGTGCCGCTTTAAAAGAAGTTAAAAGAAGTTATTGAGGTGCGTATTCAAAGAAGTAGTTTAGTATTCGCGTCTACGGTTTCGTTAGAACGAATCGATTTTAGGTGGACCGTATCGAAATGTTGCCAGAAAAGTAAAAAGTTACTTCTTCCTAAACGGAAACGTCTAAGTAATTAACCATTAACTAACGAGGAAACAAGTTCTGTGACTGGACTAGCTGAAATCTTACCATGTTTGTGCATTTAGTATCGGAAGTGAACGAGTTTACGCTTGGAAAGCGGTTAAGTAATGGCGAAAATAAAAAGATTTGCGGCTTCTATGGTAAAAATGAACAATTATCATCAATCACTTGTTAAATTCACTGTTAAAAGTTTATTGTATCTAAAACCAACGTAAAACTATTTCCACTGCTTCGTGAATAAAATACAAAAATTTTCTGTGGCAAAAATAATTATTTAAGAATAAAGAAGCTCCTCTTTAAGTTAAAGATAAATATTATTTCAAATAGTCCAGATGAAAAAAGGTTACAAATTATTGTTCTAATTATATTTTCTTACTCACCGAAATCTCTAAACGGAATAGATACGCTTCTCAAATCAGCAAATCAGCGCTCAATGTTAGAAAAAAGAACTTGCAAAAGCGTTTCCTCTTAGTGTATGGATATCTCTTCGAAATTGTGTGTGTAACGAGTGGTAGTCGACGAGAAACTGCAATTTCTGTAAGAAGCAAAGCGATTCCTCCTCTCTGGTCCTCTAATACACCTGTTCCCCACCATCGCGAACGAAAAGAGGATTGAACAGCGTTGTTCACGTAAAAAAGGAGACCAACATTGGCTAGATCCACTCTTTTTTTTCCACTTAAACTTCACTGTACATAGTATTTTTGTAACACAGCGTGTTAACTTAATTACGCGAACGGTTTTCCGTGCCACGAATAGCAAAAGAGAAGCCTAAACCCGCAACACAAAACCTTCAGTCTTTCCAAACATTTCAAAATTTCGCTTTAAATTAAGCTAATGCACCTTTTCATATTTTACAGACGGATTAAAGCAAAAGTTTAATTTAACGACGCAATGTTTGCTGGATTTCGACAATTTTTTGCCACGTTATACCATTTTTATTTATACCTTCTTTAATTATACATTTTACACATTTCTTTCTGTCTTTCTTTTATTTTATCTTATTTTAAACCGTCTTTAAAAAGTGTAGACGACTTTTTCAGGTTTCCAATAAGTGAATTTCCTTCTATTAAAGAATTTCATATGTACCTAATGCTATTAGTATAACCTAATTAAACCAGAATCGGTTTCTAGAAGCTTAAATAAATAAAGGAAAAAAAAAAGAATTACTTTAGAAGTTTCATGAAACTTTCACGTTTGTTGTAATCGATATCTTTATCAGCGGAAGTTTGCCATGTTTCGCTAACCACGCAAGCAACCGGAAGTCGTACGAACCTTTAAATTCCGGATTAATGAGAAAGTATAAATTAGCGAAATGATAGTACTACAAGGATCCACGAAATGTTCGACTGCCTCACCATTTGCAATAGCGCTTGTATAGCCTGCATCTGGTGCATTTTATTCTCCACATGGTAAAATATTGCACCATCACATCTCGGAAACAGGAATTAATTCATTCCGTTCGCAGTTGCCCAAATCTTATTATACCTAAAGGAGTGGATTCCAACGAGTGTTGCAGCTGGAAAAAGCCGAGGGAGAAAAAGAAAATTTCGCGTATCGTTCAATGTTGCTTGAGCTCCACGGAGACTCTCAAATCATATAGAAGAATCAATGTACCGAATAAAAAAGCTCCAAAGAATCATGGATATCGAGTATCCGTGAAGGAACACCCGTCAAAGGAGAATTTCTACTTGCAAAAGAAGGAAATTAATTTTTAGATCGCCAAAAAGCAACATTTCGCTTCTGTTTCAAATATATGTATATGTTATGGACCAAGCGACTGACACGGACCTTATTTATCGGTAATGTTTATGAATAATGTCTAGAACGGTCAGTGAATCTGAGAAATATTGTTTAATTAATCTAACCCAAATTTAACCCGACAAAATGATAGTATTCACATTGATCAACCGATGCAGTAAATTATGATAAATTACAATCAAATTTATAATGGCCGAGAATAATTTATAGTTACTATATTAATCGCTTAGTCCACGACATATATAATAATTATACTACGGACTTCTATGCAAATTTAAATTTTTACGAAGAAAATAAAGGAAACTATGTCTAGGTTGTTTCACCCTCTAAATATTATAATTTGAATTGCACTGTCAATATTTTCTGCATCTTCGAATGCCATTTGCACTGTGCAACTTTTTACACATTTAAATTTCTTATAAGTACACAAAGATCCATAGTCTAATAATAATATATAATACTACTACTACTAATAATAATATAATACAAAATGTTAAAACAATTCTTCAAATACTATCGAAAAAAATCAATACACTTATAATTATAATAAAATGTAGATGGATGATTACAGTGCGCTAAAAATCTGCTGGATTTATTTCGACAATTTTAATTTGTGAATTGCGCCTGAGCCACTGACGTGTACTCGGGTATAATTTGTGGCTCGAATTGCGATTCGTTCACAGAGTCTCGATTTTCTTCGGCGTTCTGTTTAGCGTTCAGATCTTTTATGACCATCTTAGTGGCAGTTAGATCCGTGTCACTGTCTAAAATTTGGACAATTTTCTGCACGGTCGAATATTCCATCACTACAGCCGCTTTCGTTTCGTTGCCTGTCTGAGATGCCTCAGACATCCTAATCTTGTCCTCCAGCTCACGATTTCCTATCATTTCTCTGAAATAATTAGATTTTATATGAAATTTCCTCGTCAATCGTAAAGAAATAGAAAATATGTAGATGTAAAGGGAACAGGAGGGGATAAATTATATAATTTCCTAATAGCTAGAAACTGAACATTTAGGTGCCTTTGGAATTATGATGGAAAATGTATAAATGTAAATAAAACAGGAGAGGATAAATTATATAATTTCCTAATAGTTTGAAGCTGAACATTTAGGAGCCTTTAAAATTGTGATGGAAAATATATAGATGTAAAGGGAACAGGAGGGGATAAATTATATAATTTCCTAATAGTTTGAAGCTGAACATGTAGAAGTCTTTGGAATTATGATGGAAAATGTATGGATGTAAAAGGAACAGGAGAGGATAAATTATATAATTTCCTAATAGTTTGAAGCTGAACATTTAGGAACCTTTAAAATTGTGATGGAAAATATATAGATGTAAAAGGAACAGGAGAGAATAAATTATATAATTTCCTAATAGCTAGAAACTGAACATTTAGGAGCCTTTAGAATTGTGATGGAAAATATATAGATGTAAAAAGAACAGGAGAGGATAAATTACATAACTTCCTAATAGCTTGAAGCTGAACATTTAGGAGCCTTTAAAATTGTGATGGAAAATATATAGATGTAAAAGAAACAGGAGGGGATAAATTATATAATTTCCTAATAGTTTGAAGCTGAACATTTAGGTGCCTTTGGAATTATGATGGAAAATGTATGGATGTAAAAGGAACAGGAGAGGATAAATTATATAATTTCCTAATAGTTTGAAGCTGAACATTTAGGAACCTTTAAAATTGTGATGGAAAATATATAGATGTAAAAGGAACAGGAGAGAATAAATTATATAATTTCCTAATAGCTAGAAACTGAACATTTAGGAGCCTTTAGAATTGTGATGGAAAATATATAGATGTAAAAAGAACAGGAGAGGATAAATTACATAAGTTCCTAATAGCTTGAAGCTGAACATTTAGGAGCCTTTAAAATTGTGATGGAAAATATATAGATGTAAAAGAAACAGGAGGGGATAAATTATATAATTTCCTAATAGTTTGAAGCTGAACATTTAGGTGCCTTTGGAATTGTGATGAAAAATGTATGGATGTAAAAGGAACAGGAGGGGATAAATTATATAATTTGCTAACAGTTTAAGAATGAATATTTAGAAGCCTTTAGAATTGTGACAAAAATTTAACATAATTCTACCATGGACCCTATCGATACAATTCTTTCCTGAATAAATTGCTTCTTTGCCTGTGATTCAGCAGATTTTAAATACTCCATAAACAGACTACTTAGAAATGGATAATCTTACGTTACGTGCTTTTTATTTTTGTTTTGTAGCGTTGTTGCCGAACTGTTATCGTAATACTTTGATTACAACTCCATGTACTGTAAGGACCTTGGTCCGTTTATTAGAAAAAAGAAAAAAAAACAATTCGTAACAAAATTGGCACTAAAAAGCTAGCAAAATCCTACTAAAATTTTAACGATGAATTCTGCAAAAATGTTACCAAGATTCGTAACGAAATTCTAACAGTGAATCTTAACAGAATCCTAACATAGTTTTAACGAGATTCTTAAAAAAATTCCTACGGTAAATGTATGAAAGTCGTAACAAAACTTTACAAAGACAAAAGTTTGTTTACACGAAGGATAATCGTTCATCGCTGGGTGACTTGCTCTGCAACAAATAATTCGCGCTGGACTTGGACTTCCGTTTCGTGCTTTTCCTAGTTTTGTTTCCATGGTTCACGGTAGAATTTGATTTACTCCGATCGACAGGATTCGCGTGATTATCGTGCTTAGAATTTCCAGGCTTCTTCGTCGAATTACCGTTCCTCGATTTCGCCAAATTATGCCTCGCGCTCTGTTGCGTGGTATCTTTCTTAAAACAGCAACGATGACTCCGATATTGCCACCTGCCGAATTTATATACGCACATTAACCCGTTCGCTACCAACACCATTCAACTGAAAACTGAAAGCGTAAGTGAGGATAGCATTTATCAATATGGAAATATGATATAGGCACAAATATTTGGATACTCTACGTAGCTACGTGTACCTTAATATCGATGTACGAACAATGCCAGAAATTGTATTACGTAACAGACAAAAATATAAGTATACCCGAAACATTTTTAATAGTACAATCAAACAGTAGTTCTAACACGTTTTTATGACTCTTGTGAATTAAAGTATTACGTGTTTTAGAAAGGAGGTAAGTCATCTTTAGTTTACTCTGTTATTAAAAAGAAATAAGTATCGAACTGGCGAAAGTAAATCGAAATTTCAAATCGTTATTTTTACGAAAATTTATAGCACCGACGGAGTGCAAATGGTTAATAAATGTCAGTCGAATTCTTGAAAGCGCTTATATACGTCCATGGTAGCGAAAGGGTTAAAAGGAGGACAAAGAATATCGTATTGCTGTCGTTTAATTACCATAACGCGCAAGTCGTCACCGTGGAGCTGAACATGAAGAAACAATTCAACACTGTTAATACTATCAGTGGTTCCAGCATGATAAAATCACCTCGCGTTTAGGAATTTTCAATGGCAACGACGATGACGATGGTTGGGATGAATCGTGAATTTGGAAACGTCTGTCAAACGAAAGCCAATGTCGCTGATGTGCTCGCAAAAGAGTTGAACAACGATCATTCCATGTACCGTGTGATTGTATACGAAAAGCTTTGATTTATTTTGAATAAATTGAAGTAGCTACTTGGAAGAAATGTTGACATCTTTATAGGACACTATGATAGTTTATGCTACGATACTTTCAGCTGTGAAAGTATTCGAAATTGTAGTTCAATCGTTTAAATCAGCGATGAGTAAGCTGTGGATGTTTATTCAGATTCATAATTTTGCTACGAGAATTACAAAGAAAAATTGGAACCTAAACAAAGAGTTATTTTCTTCTCAAAATACAATACTTTGTACTTTGCGTAGGGACTGCTTTACGGTTCATTTCTTTCGAAGAGTTCCATAAATCTGACGTTAATAATAATTAGACCAAGCTCCAAGCGCCCTGCGGTACCCATCTCCCTAATAACCTTCGCTAAATTCGTTCCAAAAGAAGCGTTCCAATTTGTCCCAAGTCTTTATTCGCTGGGGAACCATATCCCTCAGGTAATGGTGCCGGAAGAGGGGAAGTTAAGGGCGAACTGCACGTAGGAAGCGTGTACAGATTACGGTAGCTGTCGACAGGGGTAGCAAACGAGTGATCCAACCCCGCAGCGACGCACCTCTTCTCTACAGGGGTTCCTCAGCCATTTCTTTGACTACGAACCGAGCACAATGGCTACGGTAACCGCGACATAAAAACCGATTCTCTGTGTCCCTGCAGCGACGCATCTGTGTGACGAGATATAATGATGATATTACGTTCCGTGGAGGACGGTGTCGGTGACTTTTGCTTGCGGTTTCGAACGAAATAAACGCGGGACCACCCACGGGGAAAAGCGGAGATTCCCCGACTACCTGCCATGTGCGCATTTTATTTATCTATCCATTATGCGGTGGATATATTATTTGCGTGGACGAGTAAAATGCTTCGGGGATGCGCGAATTTCGATTGCACGTTTGGATTTGGGAAAGGAAGGTTCGATCGCAGCCTCAGGTAGGTTGGAAATAAATAATTCGAGAAGGGGAATATTTGGTAATTTATAACATTAGGGGAATTTATAATGTTATTAATGTTAGGGGAATATTTGGTAACGATTCATGGGTCGGTTATGGCGTTGGATATTTAATGACAGAGTTGGGCATCATGCGAATTTCGCAGTTGGAAACATGGTCACGGTTTCTTCTTTTGAAGACCAGAGTTCAAAACATGCTATAACAATTTTTAAAGTGAGCAGTAAATTATGGGACGACAATGACACAGGTGAAGATATATTAATACGAGTCAAGATATGTAAAGTGTTAATTCCGCACACTAACCGCCAACATCGTGATTAATTCCACTTGGATGACCTTGTCCTTTCTATTCCTTGCACCGATAACTCGCAGAAGCTTAAAATAAAACAATGGTGTACACATTGTTAGACACGTGAAAGCATGGAACTTGTTGCGCTGTCGAATAGGATATACCTTGTCGACGAGCTACGTCGTGCAAGTTCATTAATTTATAAAGACGAACACGGGCGATAACCTTTTCCACTTTTCTTCAATACACACGTGACCGATCTGCACGTTGATGTATGATACTACGTCATATCATTAATTCTGGATCGCTCAAATAATTATCGAAATGTTCGAAATTTCGTATTTACTTATCATTCTTAGATAAGATAAGTCATGTATATAAGGTGTCGAGTATCTGCCAGTATAGTTGTACTATATTGACAGGGAAGGGACCACATCATATTAGTGCGAAACGAGGAACATGAGAACTACGCAGTTGGTATATATCGCTGCAATAGCAGCATTGCTGGTGGATCCCAGTACGGCCATCGACTGCGAAAAGAATAGGTGTACAAAACGGGGCAAGCAGAATATACTATGCCAATTCCCGGTCAGTAAAAATCAATCGAAACGTTCTTGTGGAAATTAGCGTGTGTGCCAAATGGTAAATCATTCTAAACGAAGAAAAAACCAATTCGACTTGTAATTATCGCCAAAATGTTATTCGAGCACCATCGAATATTCGAATGATCATTTTTACTTAAATGTGTGAGCAAGGATAAAATAACTGAAATGCATAACGGAATTAGTTCGATGAAAGTTCTGTAAAAGAATAATTTGATTTTGATGGAAATATAAGCGCCACCTTTTACACTTTGCGGAGAAGACTATATGCGCTAAATTTTGCGCTTTTTGCAAGCATCGTAAATGTTGACCTCGTGTTATTTCTGAAATGATTTATACAACAGAGGAAGCGGTCCCCATTGATGCGTAGAACATTTCTCTCTATAAGAAACGAAGAATGTCACTTTTGGCACTTGTACTACTTTCCACGAAGACGAGTCTATGTACTAGTACAAGTATTCTCAGTTTGTACCTCAATTGTACTATTGCATGTAAAGGGAATCTGAGTGCTCTGATACCTTTCTTGCATTCAACAGTACAATTATTTCCAGGAAAAAAGTAATGAGTAGACTGCGAATTTTAAGCCAATTATGAGAAATTTGAGTACGCAAAAATGACAAAATAATTAAAGTAAAGTAAGAATTATTGTATTTTCGCGATTAAACAACCCCCTATTTAGATCCCGTTTCTTTGATTTTGTTAATAAAAGTATAAATTTCGGGTAAAGATTCGCAGACTATTAATGAGAAATACCAATGTATATTTATATGAATACAGAATCCAAATCCGTCGCCGAACTGTGGCCAAGTTCTTTCATGGGGACTGACAAAGGAAGAGATAGCAGAAATCGTTTCGACTCACAATCAAATCCGAATGAATGTATCAATGGGTTTAGTGTTGGAAGGAAATCCAGGACCGCAACCTCCAGCAACTAATATGAAACCATTGGTATGCACAATAGTTAATTAGTAAAAATTATCGATATACCTGTGAGTTGCAAAATTATTAGTACAGGGAAGACTTTCACAGATATATAAAATATAAGGAGCGAATAAAGCAACTAATATATGTATCTTATTTAAAAATGTATTATAGGTCGATTTGGTCAATAACGTATAAGTCTTTTCTTATATCATTCAATTGAATTTTGAACATACAAATTGTATATTTTTGTTTTTTTTAATGAAAAGTCCACGACATATAAATATTCAATATTAATCAAAATCATACATTACATTGTTTTCAGAAATTTGTTGTTTGAATTGTCTCTAAACAATTGCTTCTATAACTTCATGTTTACAATATATTACAAGTAAGAGTCGTGACCTAATACTTATGCGCGCCACTTTTTAAGGAAAATTATTTCTACATACACCCAATGGAATCGAGATAATTAATGAAGTTTGCTTGCAAAATAACTTTTTCAGACGTGGGACGAAGAATTGGCCACCATGGCTCAAAGATGGTCGAATCAATGCCAATCAGAAATTGTTGATTGCACTGACGTTGGTAAATATTTTTCAATAATTATTATGTGTACCAATGAATAATCCACTTTTCGTATTAAATTCTACATTTATTTTTAAGAATATCGAGCAATTATCCTGTCTTCATCCCCGTTTCTTTTATTCTGCAATGTTTAACGTTGCTTTTAATGCAAACTATGCAATCCTGCTTAAATGAAATCTTGATCGTTTGATCGAATAAATTCACCGATGCATTTAGAAATAGTGGATCATTTGTACACGTAATATATTCAGTTTTTGTTTGCGCAAACTCTAACAAGGTAAATTATAGCTCGCTTTGCTGTGGGTGATTCCGGTGGTGTGATAAGTACTGGAGCACCAACCCTTAATGCGAGGCCGTCCGACATCGTCAGATTTTTCTATAGCTATGTACGGTATATGAATCGTGCCGATGTGTATCGATACCCAGAGTAAGTCTTTCAATTTTCTTAAACAATCCGCTCTATAAGTTCAATTTTATTCACGTTTCCAACGAAAGAAATTGTACTCGAGTTAAACTTTCCATTTCGATATGAAAACCATGATTGCAGCAATTAATAATTACTAGATTGCGGATTTTTATATATTTATGCGAAATTTAGGTACACCAAGAATTAGAAGAAATGCATACTGTGCAAAAATATTGAAGGTAAAGTACGAGGTATTTCATTTGGAAGATGGAACAACCAACTCCATTTAGATTCCACCCCCTTAACTTTGTTAACCACTTACCATACAGTTATTTTATTAGTTATTTAGGGTAGCGTCGGATGATCACTATTTTTATGTCGTGTCACGTACAAATCGTTCGAATATTATATGAAATTTGATCGAAATTTGATAAGCGTTTTTGTTGAATCTGTGGCATAATTCATAGAACGAGTATGACTCGTTATTGTAGGGCAAGGGATTAATAAATATACGAATTTGCATAAAGATCCACTGTCTAATAATTACTGTATACGTAATTATGAGCGATACTGTAAATGCTTGAAATTTAGTACATACATCAAATAGTACAGTAGTACTGCAGTGATATGCAAAGAGTACTAAATTCAACAAATTTAGATTGTCTAATACTGGGTCCACACTGGTGTTCGCGAGCAGTTCTGTTCAGTGTGGACCCAGTATAGTAATGTAACCCTAAAGTTTCATCCCGTGATAGACGATTAAAAAGCGGAATATTGTAAGTGTGCCACTGAAGCAATTGAACTGTTCGAATTAATTGGATATTCGTAAAATCAATTAAACAGGGACAGTAAGAGCGGCTTGTACACTCAAGTAGTTTGGGCAAAAACGACTAAGGTTGGCTGCGGCCCTATCAAATACAAAGCTAACGATGGAATCATCAGATATCTGATGACGTGTCTCTACGGTCCAAAAGGTAACATCGTTGGAAAACCAGTTTACACAACCTGGGCCGTGTAACAAGTTACCAAACCTATCAAACCAAGAAACTAATGCCTCCGTGCATCAAATTGTACCTACATTAATGATTGTAGATCTGAAATAAAAATGAAGAGTGAACTACGTAGTTTTTGTAGTTTTTAGCCTTCCACTAGATATGCGTTAAATCCACCATGGCGATGGCGCACACAGTGCGTCGCTTAATAGAAAAAAATCTAAATGTCAGCATTTTTTGTACTACGATATGTAACACGAACGTAACTCACTTAGAATCTTTATCTGTATATGTATATATACTATTATAGTTATAGTGAAAAGAAGCTTTTATGGTACTCCCAATATTTGTTAATACAAACCATAATATTTGATTTAAGATTTTACATTCATTGTTATTTCTTTCTTCAAGACTTAGAGTCTTTACTTGTGTAGGAACACTTGAAAAAAAAACGATACAGAGCCTTGAACACTGAAAGAACAGGTTGCTGCAGCTCGTTTCCTTGAATATTTCAACATTTTATTCAACAAAAAATAAAGGTCACTCTATTGTCTTCAATGAAATTCTATATCTTCTTGCATCAATCAATGGATGCTTTCATTCTTCTCAAAAAAGTATTACGGGACTTAAGGCGACAATGAAGTAGTTCAGGTGTTATGAATTTTGTCCCAAACGCCCGTGTACTCGACGCACTGTGTGGCGTTTCGAACGAACGTTTATGAACGTTGTATCAGAAATTCTTCAACGTTTGACAAGAATCCAAGGCGTCGCTTTTCCAACGAAACAATACATTTTGTAGCGTGATTGTAGACCAGAAATCGTAAGCAACAGCTGTCCGTTTCTCCTCAATTCCATTAGAAACACAATGCGGCGTTTCGCCTCTCGCCGTCGCAAAGTTAAGACACAATGGGATGCCACAAACAAACTCGACGGATTACTGGTAATTATGTGCCAACTGAAGAGGGAACCAGGCGTCTAGAAGTCAACCGTTAGCCGGTTCCCGGCGAAAACCTATTCACTACGGGAATGGATCAGTGGCTGAACGTTAAAGGGCCCACGCCCAGAAAAGGGCGCGATAGGCACCTGTCGCGTCGCCGTGCGGACAAACAAAATCCTACGGGATCTACCTGGCTTCCAGCAAATTGCCCGAATACCGCTTAGAGCCTCTCAATACTATTAGAACAGATTTTCTGTCAATATCTCGTCTTTGGACGCGTTGGTAAGATTCAAGGTTTAATAATTCACAAATTTACGCTCCTTTTTTCCAGTTTCAGTAAGAAACTAATAATAGGTAGGGATGGGTAAAGATGGGATCAAATTTAATACGTACTCGCGAATCTAAGTCAATTTCAATAACCATGTTTCCCTCCCCAAGTTTCGAATACTGCTCGGAAGCAATCGTGTTTCAATAATTATACTTGAAATGAATTCATTCTATAAAAATCGGTACCGAACCATGGAACAACTACTTCGAAGTTTAGAAAATATATTCATAAGTACATTAACATAATTGCTTTTGAAGGTAATGAAAAAAATGATTAGGAAGATCAGAGAATTCCCGATATAATATTCATAAAAGGTTCCAGTCTATTGGATAATATTCGAATATAGTTGATATTATTACTTTTCTTTTGTCAAATTACTTATAGGGGGTTCGAACCTATCTCGTAGAGATTTGACTATACTTGCAATATACTTGATCCCATCTGTAAATACTATTTCTCAACCATTAGTCCTTTCCAATTGCTAATTGTTCATCGTTAATCGTTATATAGACAGTACTGAAGGAACATCTTCTGGATATATCTTCACGCACATCACACCAGATTACAACAAATCTGCTGATTAACCTAAAAAAAGGTTAGTTGTAGGTGTATTAATAAGTTATGAAAACGAACTATGTAACATCTCTGCGAAGTTGAAAGTTGAAAGCTAAACGAAGAAATCGTATAAAAGATCATTCACGAAAGAATGTTCACGGAAGCTTCGACCACCCATTGCGATTTTCTTCTTTCCCAAATTACATCCCCGACCTTCTGCAACCACTTTTCCACTCAAGCACAGCTCCTCAGGCTCAAAGAAGCCACCAGATTCTCGACGGTTTTTTTTTCAACGTGACGTCGATTCGACCCCGAAAAATCTCCGAACCGATTCTCACGATCGAACACAAGTCACGAGTCAGGTGCTCGTCTGAATGGGCCCTAGACATCGATTCCATTCACTCTTCCTTACCAGGCTACGGGAGTGCCCACCCGCCCACCGTAGCCCCATTTTTCGTGTCAGGGAATTAAGAAAAAAATGCCAAGTCTCGCAGACAATGTGCAGCAGCGAACGAAGACGATATTTCAGCGTAACATCGTGGAATCTTGGGTATCGTGGGACGACTTCACGGTTACGTGAAAAATGCTACCTTTCCACGTCACCTACAATGGTCAATTGTGGGCGTTGCTCAACGATCTATTGTCGATCTTTTGTGTATTTTCCACTTACCAGAGATCTACGGTATCAGTGATACGTAATTGTAAGTTAAATTAAGCGACCTGCAGACTCTGATACATTTCGCGATGCATCGATACAACTGATGGATTCAATTCTAGGGTAGAGATGCGGCTCTCGATTACATTGTCCAATAATTGTAATCTTTTTCTCTGATTTGCAATACTCACTGGGTGATACTTATAGATTATTCGTGCCAGGCAACGAACCTTTCGTAAAAATGCAAAAATATCAGCGATGCAATTGCGTACTCTGGCACTTAATTAAACGTTGACGGTTATTTACAATTATGCAAAAGCACAAAATATTGCGACCATCGATATTGACTCGACAATCTCTCCTCTATCACGTAAAGCAAAGTAGACCATTCGAACGAGATTAGCTAGTTGCACGCAATACGTTGTTTTCCCCGAAATCGATGGTTTGCAGAAGAATTCAATAAAGGAACTTTAGCACGTGAAAGAACTATTTCGCGTATAAAAGAATTTCGTAAATTATTGGAGATAATTGTATGAAACCGTGCGAAACTTTTTTTTATTCCATTCCTCGTTCTTTTTTCGAGCAGCTTCTCGAATTATTCTTTCATCCTAAAATCTTCCCCCTCGAGAAGATCCTTTTCTGTCCACTGAAGAGATTCGTCCCACGTATAATATCTTGGTCACTTGTCGTTTCTATTCATTGGCAACCGCAGACTTTTCTTTACGACCGATTCCCGCTGGAAAAGACGTCCGCTTTTCCACCTACCGCCGCGATCATACGTGTCACGCTATTTTTCGTACATCGGAGGCACGTCCGTCTTGTAGCTCACATAATTTATTGGTCAGGGGCTTTGTTAGATCAGTCGGCCACACGGGAAGAACGACACTTTTATGAACTCCCTCGACAATCGCGATTATGATGCTCCTATGCTCCTCTTTCATTGCCTTTTCTATCCATTTCTGTGCAATTTCCTTCGCAGTTACGGACATGATTCTCTATAATATGGATAATCCTCTGTTAGGAAATCGATAACAAATTTAGCAAAAATGTGTAGTCCAATAATAAATATTGTACATCCACTCTATTCGTTTAATTTATATAATATTGACCACTTTTAATGGAATTTGCTCACTTGCTACTAACTACTGTAATCAGATAAATCTCTTTGCCACTAACATTCGTGTTCTTAAATCTCTATATATCTCTATATACGTACGTATCTAATTAATGTATAGTTGTCTTAAACATTATATCTTTCTCTTCTTTTCTATTTATCATCTCTTTCGTTCATTTTATTTTCGGTATACGTCTTCGAAATCGAAGAACATGATAATTTAAAGGCGTAGAAATCGAAAGCTTGAAAAATTCGAAGGCTTCGTAATTTCGAAGGTTTGTAAATTGAAACGCTTGGAAATCCAAATACTTGACAATTTAAAGGCGTGGAACTCATAGTTAATCTCTCACAGTTTGAAGACCTATTAAATTCGATGGCTTGGAATTTCAAAAGCTTGACAATGCGAACGCATGAAAATCCGTATACTTGACAATTTAAAGGCGTAGAAATGCAGAACAGGTCGAAACGATCCTGCTGATTCGTCGTACGACGGTTAAACATAAAAACTCAACGAAATTGTAATCGCCGTCGAGCTGAACAAAACTTTAAAGCATCGTTTCCCAACATATTTTGCATAATCACACCGTGTATTCACAAAAATCATTGTGAAATTTCATTGAGTGGTTCTGGAAAATTCCTCAATGGCAAACCAGGCTTCAGCAATGATCGCGCTAAGGTAAAAATGACAAAACCAGGGGGAAGGAGTTAAGGGCAATTACGAGGAGGTTTTGAATGGTGACAATGCGGTCTCAGGAGAGGCGTCGCGTCATCAATCGTGAGGACGTTCCTTAGTGAGGCACCATGGACCTCTTGAAGAAAGGAAAGCATCGAGGACGGAATCATCTGGCCGTAACGAAGTAATTTTCTACGCCTGCACCTTCCGCCGATGAATGAGCAACAAGCACGCTGACTCGTGCACTTTTACGCATCGCAAACCTGTCGCTCGAACTTTTGCGAATTTCATTCAGGAAACCCAATCCTGAAGTTCATTCGGAATTTATAGTTGGACTGCACACCGCACAAACGTACACGTACAGGCAAAATTCAACGAACTATTCTAATTCATATCTTGGAAATGATATATTACAAACGGGTCATTGAAATTTGCTACTTCTTCCTACGGGAACCAATCGATGACTATTTACGACAAAAAAAGTGATTATGGTTCGTGATTAAGGCGACGCGACGACGATCTTTATATGTTAAGATACACCGTACTGAATTAAACGATTAAAATAGTGTATCGACTTTATTATCCGAAAATTACTTAAGCAGGAATTGAAACTGCATCGTCGTTGATAGATTAACAGATTACATTTTCAGTGTCAGTTAATGCAAATTATGAAAAGAAAGTAACTTAGTAGTTACATAAATTATAGTTATAGTGAAAGGAAGATTTTCTGATACTTCTAATATTTGTTAATACGAACCGAAATATTTGATTCAAGATTTTACATTCATTGTTATTTCTTTCACATTTTGGTCTTCTTCTTGTTCCTTTTTTCACTCATTGTTAGAAAGATTTATTGAATTGGTATAGGGTATGTAAACTACAGGTACGGTTAGTTTTAAAGTTCCTATCCGAAAGATTATACGGACTTCCCCGCAAAAATTGTTTTCAATTCAATATGCGCGTCGGGCGAAAAAATGACGAAAACTGCAATCATTAATAAATGATAAGAAAGTATTTGATATACTTCCTCATGCATGCAAATTGCTTGTTAGGTCCTCTGATTAATTAACAAGATAATGTTCAGATACACCAAATTTCCTCGCATTCAAATATCTGCGTATGAATGCGTGTTTATACGGATGAGTTTCAATATTTGATATAAATAAAGCAACTCTCAAGTTGTTCCTCAAACTTCGATTGCAGCCCCAGGTAGGTTGGAAGTAAATAATTCGAGAAGAGAATATTAGGTAATTTATAATATTAGAGGAAATTTATAATATTATAGATATTCGAGGAATATTTAGTAACGATTCATGAGTCGATTATGGCGTGGGATATAAGTTCACTAATTTATAAACACGAACACGAGCGATAACCTTTTCCACTTTTCTTCAATACACACGTGACAAACCTGCACGTGGATGTATGAAACTATGTATCTTATATCATTAATTCTGGACCACTCGAATAATTATCTAAACTGCGAATTCAGTACTTCCTCGTAATCGTTAGACGAGATAATCAATGTATATAAGATCTCGCGTATTCGCCACGAATAAGTTGTTCTACTATATTGACAGCGAAGGAACTACATCACCTTATTGTTAGTGCGAAACGAGGAACATGAGAACTATGCAGTTGGTATATATTGCTGCAATAGCAGCATTGCTGGTGGACCCCAGTACGGCTATCAACTGCACGTCGAATATTTGTACAGAACAGGGCAAGCAGCATATACTATGCAAATACCCGGTCAGTAAAAATTAATCGAAGCGTTCTTGTGGAAATTAGCGCGTGTGCCAAATGGTAAATCATTCCAAACGAAGAAAAAACCAATTCGACTTGTAATTATCGTCAATATGTTATTCGAGCACCATCGAATATTCGAATGATCATTTTTACTTAAATGTGTGAGTAAGGATAAAATAACCAAAATGCATAACGGAATTATTTCGATGAAATTTGTGTAAAAAATTTATTTGATTTTTATTAAAATGTAAGCGGGACCTTTTACACTTTGAGGAGAAGACTTTATGCGCTAAATTTTGCACTTTTTGCAAACATCGTAAATGTTGATCTCGTGTTATTTCTGAAATGATTTATACAACAGAGGAAGCGGTCCCCATTGATGCATAGAACATTTCTCTCTATAAGAAACGAAGAATGTTAATTTTGGCACTTGTACTACTTTCCACGAACACGATTCTATGTACTAGTACAAGTATTCTCAGTTTGTACCACAATTGTACTATTGCATGTAAAGTGAATCTGAGTGCTCTGATACCTTTCTTGCATCCAACAGTACAATTAGTTCCAGGAAAAAAGTAATGAGTAGACTGCGAATTTTAAGGCAACTATGAGAAATTTGAGTACGCAAAAATGACAAAATAATCAAAGTAAAGTAAAAATTATTGTATTTTCGCGATTAAACAACCCCCTATTTAAATTCCGTTTCTTTAATTGTGTTAATAAAAGTATAAATTTGCGTAAAGTTTCGCAGTCTATTAATAAGATATACCAATATATATTTATATGAATACAGGATCCAAATCCGTCGCCGGACTGTGGCGAAGTTCTTTCATGGGGAGTGACACCGGAAGAGATAGCAGAAATCATTTCGACTCACAATGAAATCCGAATGAATGTATCAATGGGTTTAGCGTTGGAAGGAAATCCAGGACCGCAACCTCCAGCATCTGATATGCAACCATTGGTATGAACAATAGTAATTAGTAGAAATTATCGATATGTAGTGATTCGCAAAGTAATTAGTACAGGCAAGAATTTTACAGATATATAAAAAATAAGAAGCGAATGAAGCAACATATATATGTACCTTATTTACAAATGCATTATAGGAAGATTTTGTCAATAACGTATAAGTTTTTTTCTTATATCTTTCAACTGAATGTTGAACATACAAATTGCATATTTTTTTTTTTTTTTTTAATGAAAAGTCCACGGCACATAAATATTCAATATTAATCCAAATCATACATTACATTGTTTTCAGAAATTTGTTGTTTGAATTGTCTCTAAACAATTGCTTCTATAACTTCATGTTTACAATATATTACAAGTAAGAGTCGTGACCTAATACTTATACGCGCCACTTTTTAAGGAAAATTATTTCTACATACACCCAATGGAATCGAGATAATTAATGAAGTTTGCTTGCAAAATAACTTTTTCAGTCATGGGACGAAGAATTGGCCACCATGGCTCAAAGATGGACGAACCTATGCCGACCACCAGGTCCTGATGAGTGCGCTGATATTGGTAAATATCTTTCAATAATAATTATGTGTACCAATGAATAATCCACTTTTTGTATTAAATTCTGCATTTATTTTTAAGAATATCGAGCACTTATCCAGTCTTGATCCCCATTTCTTGTATTCTGCAATGTTTAACGTTGCCTTTAATGCAAACTATGCAATCCTGCTTAAAATAAATCTTGATCTTTTGATCGAATAAATTCGCCGATGCACTTAGAAATAGTGGATCATTTGTACCCATAATATATTCAGTTTTTGTTTGCGCAAATTGTAACTAGGTAAATTATAGATCGATTTGCCGTGAGGCAAATAGGTGTATATAGCGAGACTAAGAATCCAACCCTTGATGAGGGGCCATTCGACATGATCAAATTTTTCTATAGCTATATACGGTATATGAATCGTGCCGATGTGTCTCGATACCCAGCGTAAGTCTTTCAATTTTCTCAAGCAATCCGATAATTTAACCCCCTATAACTTAAATTTTATTCACGTTTCCAACGAAAGAAATTATACTCGAGTTAAAATTTCCATTTCGATCTGTAAACCATGATTGCAGCTATTAATAATTACTAGATTGCGGATTTGTATACATTTATGGGAAATTTAGATACGCCAAGAATTAGAAAAAATGCATACTGTGCAAAAATATTCAAGGTAAAGTACGAGGTATTTCATTTGGAAGATGGAACATCCAACTCCATTTAGATTCCATCCCCTTAACTTTGTTAACCACTTTCCCTACAGTTGTTTTATTAGTTATTTAGGGTAGCGTCGGATGATCACTATTTTTATGTCGTGTCACGTACAAATAGCTCGAATATTATATGACATTTGATCGTAGTTTGATAAGCGCTTTTGTTGAATCTGTAGCATAATTCATAGAACGAGTATGACTCGTTATTGTAGGGCAAGGGATTAATAAATATACGAATTTGCATAAAGATCCACAGTCTAATAATTACTGTATACGTAATTATGAGCGATACTGTGAATGCTTGAAATTTAGTACATACATCAAATAGTTCAGTAGTGCAGTGATATGCAAATAGTACTAAATTCAACAAATTTAGATTGCATAATAGTGGGGTCACACTGCTGTTCACGAGCAGTTCTCTTCAATGTAGACCCAGCATAGTAATGTAACCCTAAAGTTCCATCCCATGATAGACGATTAAAAAGCGGAATATTGTAAGCGCGCCACTGAAGCAATTGAACTGTTCGAATTAATTGGATATTTGTAAAATCAATTGGACAGGGACTGTGAGTGCGATTACTACACTCAAGTAGTTTGGGCAAAAACGACTAAGGTTGGCTGCGGCAGTATCAAATACAAAACTAACGATGGAATCATCACATATCTGATGAGATGTCTCTACGGTCCAAAAGGTAACATCGTTGGAGAACCAGTTTACACAACCTGGGCAGTGTAACAAGTTACCAAATCTATCAAATCAAGAAACTAATGCTTCCGTGCATCAATTTATGCATACAGTAATGATTGTTGATCAGCAATAAAAATGAAAAGTAAACTACGTTGTTTTTATAGTTGTTAACCTTCCACTAGATATGCGATAAATCCACCATGGTGATGGCGCATAGTGCGTCGCTTAAAGGAAAAGAAATCTAAAAGTCAGAATTTTTTTTACTACGATATGTAACACGAACGTAACTCACTTATAGTCTTTATTTGTATATGTATATATACCATTATAGTTATGGTGAAAAGAAGCTTTTATGGTACTTCCAATATTTGTTAATACAAACCATAATATTTGATTCATTGTTATTTCTTTCACATTTTGTTCTGCTTCTTGCTTCGTTTTTCACTGAGAGAAATTTATTGAATTGGTATAGGGTATGTAAAATGCCGATACGCTTAGTGTTAAGGTTCCTATCTGAAAGATTATACGGACTTCCCCGTTAAAATTGTTTTCAATTCATTATGCGCATCGGGCGAAAAAAATGACGAAAACCGCAATCATTAATAAACGATAAGAAAGTATTTGATATACTTCCTCATGCATGCAAATTGCTTGTTAGGTCCTCCGATTAATTAACAAGATAATGTAATCAGATACGCCAAATTGCCTCGCATTCAAATATCTGCGTACGAATGCGCGTTTATTCAGATGTGGTTCAGTATTTGATGCAAATAAAGTAGCTGCCACATTTGTCCTCAAACTTCACGTATTAAAGATTACAGTAGCATCGAAATTTTTGTAGAAACGCCGAACGATACAGGGATCACTTCTTCCTCTTCTTCTTCTTTTTTGCCGCTTTCTTGGGTTTCGCTTCCGGTTTTAAGTTTTCTTCTTCAAGTACGATTTTGGCCGACACTTGTCGGTCCACTTCCGGTTCTTCCGGAGGTGGAGTGGTCAGTTTCGGCGTCCGCAACTCTAACTCTATATTTCTTCTCGGTTGATCGTCGGAATTGGACTTCTTTTTCACTTTCACCATGAACACATTCTCGTTTCCGTCTGTCACGCGATCCGTGTGCACTTCTTGCACCCCGGAGCCATCGAGAACAGGGAAAATGGTGATCGTTCTGCACTGATTGTTCGTATTCGATCCGCCTTTGCACTGACCAACCTGTGCAACAATTTACGAACCATAGTTTTAACCCAAAATACGGATAAAAATAAATCGTTTACCCGTAGTAACGTAAACTACTGGCGTGATTAATTTTCCAAATTATTCATCTAAATTTATGACACCGAACTGTGCTGAACACTTTTTCACTTCTGCCATTTGTTTGCGTAAAAACAACGCATAAATATATTAGGACACTAGACTACGTAACTTTTACTAACTTTACGACATTATTCTGTTAAAGATACATTCACGCTTAAATTACTGCATTTGATTGACTAGGAACGCACGTATATGCCGTAAATGCACGTAGTTCGGATTACTTTCATTAGGCAAAATTTGGAATCGAGAAGCCTGAGATGTCTACTCAAAGTCTAAATATAACTCGTAGATTTGTTTAACTTAAAAATGCCAAAAGTATTATCTAATCTCGAGGGATACACATATGCATCCTGTACACGTAGTTTATGCGGTAAAAAATTGTACAACTGTCGTTGCAAGATATTGTAAAATATTTCCCAATAGGCATTTACGATGTTTACATCGCATGGTATAATTTTTGTCACAACTTTCTAACAAAGTATTCATTCACTTTTTGTCCAATGACATTTTAATCTTATTTTTACTCGTAGAACATACCGTATATAAATAGTGTAGCATTAAAATAATTCGAATTACGATACAACCTAAGCCGGAAGACAAGAATTATGTATTAACGAATAAATGAATAAATATCATATATATATATATATATACTTCGTAAGTAATGCCTTGGGGCATGGAATCATTATTGTTCTTCTTCGCCATCGCAGTCTTCGATTCAACGCGAAACAGGATCCGATTGTTGTCAGCCCCTTTTAGTATTTTCGGCCCCTCTTTCCTCGTGGGCCTCTGTATTTCCACCACGTCGCAATCGCACGGAGGATCCCAGCCCCTAGATTTCTTCGACTTCCCCTTTTCCCTTTCCATGCGAATCGTCAACTGATTTCCAATCATTGACGTACCGATTTCTCTGTAATACTTTGCAGGGGGTTCCTGCGTTGGTCTCGAAGGAGGGCACTCCGGAGGACACGGCGGGGCTGGCATAGGCGGACAGGCGTACATTTTTGGATAATGTTCAATTATTCGTTCGGGCAAACGCGTAGAAGTTCGGACGGGAATTGGTTTAGGAAAGATACGCAAATGTGGAAGAATAATAGCGCGATTAGTGGAACGGGAAATTTAGATCATTATTGTAGATGTATTTTGGAGGAGGGAGAGGTTGTGTTACGGTTTTATAGATCGGAACGGAATTAGAATTAGGGATGCTCGATTATGAATCGATTTCTTTCAAACGATTTTCGATTTTTTTTTTTAGACAAGAATCGATCTTCGATTCGCGGAGCGCATTGAATTTATTCAGTCGCCTATTAATTGGAAACAGTGATGCGTTTTCAAGCTCGAATAAAGAAGATTTCACTTAATCTAATCTTAAGGAAAGAATCAGATATAAGGAAGTTTCTTGGTAAGCTGAGACAGATTGATCTACTTAGCTCAGTTAGCTGGAACTGTCTTGTTGATGTTGAACAAATTTTCCTTAATATTTTCCTTTGCAATGTCTTGAATACAAATATGCAGAACTCAGCTGAAAATGTCAAAGTTTACGTGAAATATCGTTAGGATCTCGAGCGATTTTTCAATCGATCTTCGTAAACTCGATTATTTGCCGTCCGATTTTCTAGCGCATCGATTCTACCCGTTTCGATTAAGAATCGATCCGAGAATTGATTTTCCTTGCAAGAATCGAGCATCCCCCGTTAATTAGAATCGATTTGTTGGAACGACTCCAGAATGCTGACAAAGTTAGACATTTTCAGGTCGTAGAACCAACCTATCCACCATGAGACACCCTTTTAATTACACTTAACGCAAAAAGATTCCATTTCCGTCATGTTAAACCACGATCCCTCCTCCTTTTTCTTCTTCTTCTTCTTCCAGCAAGAACGAATAAAAATTGTAGCAAGATGATGATGGCAACTTACAAGTGTGGATGCCCTCCTCCACCTCGAGGAGGGAAACCATCCTGTTCCCCTTGTTGCGCTTCTTCGAAAAGGGTGGCCGTTTCGCCTGCGGATCGTCAAAGTTGCCCTCAAAGTCCCTGTTGCAGGCGACAACGCCCCAAACCTGTTATTCCTTTACCAAAAATCGAAGCGCCGGCCTGCTGTCCCGCAATGCCCGAATGTGAAAACGTCGAAAGATCGGAGAAGCTTCGCTCGGCGATAGCGGAGAAAGGATTACCGTACACGGAGCTGGAAGCGATTATTAATAACAATAAATTGATAATCAGAACGCAGAAGGAGGAGGTGAGACCGAAGTACGATCCACCTTGCGATTGCATTGAAGATTCGTCGCCGAAACCGGACGAGAACGACGACATAGACGTGGGACAGGCTTGCGGGACCAGAACCGTCACTTTGTATCCGCGAGCGAAGTATTCGGATCCGGAAGTAGCCGAAAACGATCATCGAATCGCTGACGTTAAGTTTAACGGCGTTAACGCGGTCGAGCAGGAGGAAAATCCGAATATATTCCTGTTGAGGGTGAAAAAGACCAGCACCGATGGCGATAAAAGGTTCAACGTTGATCTGGAATTTAAGACACCGCGGCCCTGGTCGTCGAAGAAAAGGCAGGAGCACGAGAGAATGGCGAAACCGGATAAACCTGTGGACGTTTCCACGATGAAGGAAGATGCGAAGAGGCCGCATAAGGTGCCGCGTTCGATTAAGAAGAAAAAGAAGAAGTGAACAAAGTTGCGCCAACTATTTGCAATAAATTTGACTAGCTGATAACTTACAGGAAGTTACGATAAATTGCAATAGATACGATATAAGAAATTGTTAATTCGAACCCTTTTGCGCTACAATAACGGAGTCACTCTCGTCCCACGAATCGTGGCGTAGATTCGATAAAAGTGGATACTATTGACGTTGTAATTTAATTTCAACTCTAATTTCAGCTGCGTGGTATAACAGTGAATGTTATCGAAGAAAAATCGTTCACCATATTCGACTAATTTGTACGTAACGTGATACAAAAATAGCGATCACGTGATACTGGCATACGCGAGTGGTAAAATAATCGTAGCGCAATGGGTTAATACCGATTAAAAAGTATACGATCAATTCTGTGCTTCATTTATGAAATATGACTGAAATAATAATCAGAAATGTAACAATGGAATAAAAACATCCTGATCCTATCCCTCTTTTAATCGTACCTTACGAATTGTTGAACATACAAATTTTTGCATTAATTTTATCCTGCTATAGATGCCGATAATACGAACGAAACTTTAATCCACGGCAAAAGTTACCACGCAATTTATAATTGCAGTTATTGATAATCTTAACGAGCACTCGAAATGTTATCTGCGTGATTAATTAAACTATTTTGCTGTAGGAAAACCGAAACTATGAATATTCGTCACGCTGTAGATAGCAGCGATAAGCTATTCGAGTTTATCACTGACCTTTCCGCGCACCATGCAAATGCAATGCTTGTCACAAGAGAAAAAAGTACGCGTATGTATTTCAGTCTACAGATAAGAAGGGAGAAAGGGATAAAGATTAAAGCTACGTACCTAATTCGAAACAATACAAGTTCAATTTTTTGCGTTACAGAAGCTACTGTTACGATTGTTTCTTACTCGCTTACAGTGACAACAAACATTATTTGTACACTGCTGTATTTATTTGATCATCTAGGTGCTAGTTAATTCGATTTAATTAAATCAAATTGCTCATCGTTTAATAGTAGCCTTATGTGACTATACAGATTTATTTTAGAAAGATTAATATAATATAGAATAAATTATATAATATAATATAATATAATATAATATAATATAATATAGAATCTGATTAGAAAGTAGACGTGTACAAATACTTTTTGTAACCACTACAAATCCCTACTCGAGAGGAACTTCATCTTTTAGATAAAAATAAATTTATCAGCCCGTATAGAAATAGTAGATTACATATTCGTGCGCCTGATACGTTGATTGAGATTCCTCCTAATAAAATGCCTGTTGAAGTGAATGAACTTGCTACTTATAATATAACCGTTTACAAGTATGTACGTATCTATAGGCTTCATCGGTAAATGCAGTAAACGATATCGCGGTAAACAAAGACTAACGCAGCGTGAAGCAGGTGTGACGAAGAAAATTTTATGAGTGACTGATAAGGTAGCCAATAAATACGACCGCGTGCTCGAGATACATTCATTCCGCGTATTTGTCAGGTAACATTTAGAAGAAGGAATTTCGACAATGAAGACGTTCTGTTTCATCGTTGTTGTAGCATTTCTCGTGGCTTCGAACGAGGCCCTCGACTGCAGGAACAACGGCTGCTCGCCTGCATCTGAACACACCTTGTGCAAGTTTACAGTTAGTACATAAAAATAATTCGTTTTCTTTATCGTTATTAGCCGTTGACAATATTTATTGCTCGGTGGTAAAGATAACGCTAATTCTTGCTTTCGGTGTTACGATTGATTGTTCAACGGGTGATTACTAGACTGCGAATTTTCATGCAAATTCGTACGTATCTTTATCACACAAAGTTGAAGAATTGGAACGAAAATGGAAATTTATTCCACGTTTGATGATTACTTTGATTATTTTGTACTCCTTTGTATATCACGTGTCTTTTGTGTTACGGAATACATAAAAGTCAGCAGTCTAATAATTACTTGTACACCGATAACGCGATTACTTCATTCTAAGTTTACGACGATTCGATGTGAATTATGTTGTTAGGAAACTTACGTAAAACTTGCCACTCGTTTACCTTGCAATAACTTAACGAAATGATATACATTATTATTGACATTTCGTTACAAATCTGTGGAACAATTCGGAAGAAGCACAGTTTGAAAAATAATTAAAACAAACAAATGAACAAAATTTCGTGAGCATTTTTTTTGTATTGGTAATAAATACACACATATGTATAAATGGCGAACACAGCGCAAAATAAATTTCTGTTTAGATATCTACCATTTCTTTATCCCTGTTTTCTAAAACTATGAATTTGCATAAACGTCCGCAGTCTGGGTATTCATTGGAGAATTGCGCGTACAATTTCAGGACCCAAAGCCAGCAGCAGCTTGCGGCAACGCGAAAGTCGTCGGACTTTCGGATGCGGAAAAGAAGGCGATAGTTAAAAAGCACAATGATCTAAGGCTATACGTGGGTGGTGGAAGTGAACATCGAGGAAATCCTGGACCCCAACCCGCTGCGGAGTACATGAGTACTTTGGTATACTTCGTTCTCTATTATACGATTTAATTTGCCCTATAACATTCTTAACTCTTCAAGGGCGACGTTATTTTTCGACGCATCTGCCTCTGTACGACATTACACAATCACTAGATCGCAGATTTTCATATAATTTCCTATCTTCACATTTGTTTCGCCCTCGCGCGCTTCACTTTCGATATTTCGCATATCTTTGCAGGTCGCGTGCAAAATGCACTTTCCGTCAAAATTCCAAAAACCTATAAATGCATAAAATTTCGCAGTCTACTAATCACTACGCGCGTTATTATTAGACTGAGAATTTTCGTGCAAATTCGTAACTTTGCTAACAAAGTTAAACGAATAGAATAGAAATGGAGGGTTGTTCTACCCTCAAAACACAACAATTTGTACTTTACTTCGAATACTTTGTATCGGGGTATCAAACAGTCTTGTTTTATTCAACTTTGTCATACTTATTTTTCAAGAAGCCCGTCAATGTCCGTAAATCTAACGTTAAGCATTAATGATTAAATATATTAAGTTCCCTATCGTTAAATGATCATCTTGTGCGATTACACAACTTCATTGCTATGAACTTGAAACACAGAATCTGATAAAAGATCAATGGCTTTCTGTTTTCACTACACTTGATACGTGGCTTCTATTTTCTAGAGGTGGGACGATGATCTGGCTAACGTAGCCCAGAGATGGGCGAATCAGTGCAAATTCGGTCACGACAGTTGCAGAAACGTTGGTAAATTATCGAGTCACCATTTACAAAATATCGTTGATAATTTGAATCGATCGATTACCATTGAATTGTTCTATTATAGGGGGCTCTTACGCCGGACAGAACGTCGCTGAAGTTATGACATCTGGAACGTTGACGAGTAAACCAGAAGATATGGTTCAAATGTGGTACGATGAGGTCGTATACTTGGACAACAAACAAGTTGACAAGCTGACGTACGTAACTTATTTATTACGCTGCCCTAAACGCTCGACGTTTTAATTAATCCTTCAACCACGACCTCCATATATTTATATGAATCCTATATGAATTCCCACGTGAACCCTAATTCCTTTGTATGGGAATTAAGACAAAAGTATAATCCACTCGTGATTATGGCGATGTGCCGTCAGTATTCGTGTTTTAACACTATTCGTACCGGCGTTTTACACGTATTTATTCAATAGATCATTCTAATTAAAAAAAGAAAGGAAAGAAGGAAAACAAAATGTGTGAAACTGATTAAGCAAACAATAAAAGAATTGTCACAAAGTTAAATAGACGAAAGGGATAACGATGAATGTAGAATCTTAAACCAAATATTTTAAAACCGGTCATTTGACCGGGCGTGGTATGAATAGTGTTAAATTGCATCATATTGAACGTAAATTTATTTTCTCCGTGAATGGAACGGAGTACGAAATCACAAACAAAGCGAAAGCATAGTATACGTAAAGAAAAAGACACACAGCACGGTAATTGATAAAGATAATTAGCACTCGCACTCTACTTTAATATATATCACTTTGAGCACAGGGGAAATCAATATAACAAAAATGTTAACATATTCACACCGATGTAACAAAAAATGTTAACCTGCGTAAGTAAAGATAACACAAATGTTAATCATTGCTAATCCTTACAAAAATTTATAATGACGTGTGCAAAGATACATAATCGTTTAAATATGTTGTTAAAACAGTGCGAGGAAATTCTGTGTCGATGATTTCTGCGGTACTCGTGAAAGTTTAAGTTTTAAGTTTCGTTTCTTGAATTTTGTTAAGAAAAATATGAATTTGCATAAGAATGCATCGATTGCATTAATATTTCAGAGATATCGGTAAAGCTGGACATTATACACAGTTAGTGTGGGGTGAAACATCTCGCATCGGCTGTGGAAAAGTTATATTTAAGAACTCGGCTTGGACGACGGATTACTTGGTGTGCAATTACAGCCCTGGTGGCAACTACATGGGTTCGAGGATCTACAAGAGAAGGAACTAATCAATTCTTTCCGATTTACGACGCTTATGAAATGACAATAACACTGTAATGATACAATAATTGTTTCTATAATTGTTACGCAAAAATAAATTGAATTTCCGTTCACCTGAATCAGAAAATTTCCATTCGATATTAGTTTCATACCGTATCAGGATGTTCGCGAATTTTATACGTGTTAATATTCATAACTATGTCTCTGTATTTCTCCAATCGCTAGTTACAATTTAAATTAAATTTTAGAGAACGGTACGCCGCGTTTCTATGACAATCGAACTATAGTTTGCACCACGAGAGTAACACGTTGTTGCAAATTACGCCACCGTGAATTACATCATCGAACCCGTCGAGTACGCGGAATAAAAATCACTTGCACTGCCGAGTAGCCAATGTTTTAATTCAACTGTACGATGACCAAGCATGCAACAGCGAAATAAGGTGTCAGAGATTGTTCGCCAACTTGCATGGGGTCCCCTTAGTTTCCCCATTTCCTTTACAAAATATTCTTTTGCGATAGCGTCTCTTACGAAAGCTTCATTGAAAACTGTCCAGCGAGCGTCGAAAAATATCCGTCGTACGCGATCCGTTCGATCGTAAACGATCCATATATCAGCGAGTCAACGCACCCTTGGTGTCGTGCGTCCCGCGGAGTCTAAGGATACTCGTCGTCGGCCACCTGAAGCCGTCCACCGTGATGCAAAGACTCTGCGAGAGGAAACGTCCACGTCTATTAGGGGCTAAACGGTTTTTAAACGAGGAGAGGAACGCATCGAGTGTCAGAGGCGCAACAATGACGTGGGCAAACATTCCGATACACAGGACCACCCCGGGGGTTGTTGCACACCCGTGGCTGTGAATCGAGATAGGATTTTCAGGTAATAACGGTGATCGAAAGCTTCTCGATTTTCGAAATTCGGCAAAGCGAGGAGAGAAACAGGAATACGTTTGATATTGGAAAATATACTGTAACGAAATTTCTCGTAGAAGCGAGGAAATTTGAGAAGATAAAGGAAGAAACACGGATCTGTTTTATATTAGAAAATATGTTATGATTGGACTTTTTGAGGCGAGGAAATTTGGGAAAGTAAAGGAAGATACACAGATCTGTTTAATATTAGAAAATATGTTATGATTGGACTTTTTGAGGCGACGAAATTTTGGGAAAGTAAAGGAAGAAACACGGATCTGTTTAATATTAGAAAATATGTTATGATTGGATTTTTTGAGGCGAGGAAATTTGGGAAAGTAAAGGAAGAAACACGGATCTGTTTAATATTAGAAAATATGTTATGATTGGATTTTTTGAGGCGAGGAAATTTGGGAAAGTAAAGGAAGGAACACAGATCTGTTTAATATTAGAAAATATGTTATGATTGGATTTTTTGAGGCGAGGAAATTTTAGGAAAGTAAAGGAAGAAACATAGATCTGTTTAATATTAGAAAATATGTTATAATTGGACTTTTTGAGGCGAGGAAATTTGAGAAGGTAAAAGAAGATACACAGATCTGTTTAATATTAGAAAATATGTTATGATTGGACTTTTTGAGGCGAGGAAATTTGGGAAAGTAAAGGAAGGAACACAGATCTGTTTAATATTAGAAAATATGTTATCATTGGACTTTTTGAGGCGAGGAAATTTGGGAAAGTAAAGGAAGAAACACGGATCTGTTTAATATTAGAAAACATGTTATGATTGGACTTTTTGAGGCGAGGAAATTTGAGAAGGTAAAAGAAGATACACAGATCTGTTTAATATTAGAAAATATGTTATAATTGGACTTTTTGAGGCGAGGAAATTTGGGAAAGTAAAGGAAGAAACACGGATCTGTTTAATATTAGAAAATATGTTATTATTGGACTTTTTGAGGCGAGGAAATTTGGGAAAGTAAAGGAAGGAACACGGATCTGTTTGATATTAGAAAATATGTTATGATTGGACTTTTTGAGGCGAGGAAATTTGGGAAAGTAAATGAAGAAACACAGATCTGTTTTATATTAGAAAATACGTTATAATTGGACTTTTTGAGGTGAGGAATCGCAGAAGCGAAGAAATTTGGAAGAGTAAAGGAAGAAACAGATATCTGTTTGATATTAGAAAATATATTACTTATTTATTTATTTATTCACAAACTAAACGAAGTCCCAATAATATGCAAGTGTGAAGGAAACGAAAAGTTAGGTAGAAAATTAGGAGATAAGGTGTTATACAGAATTGCTACACCATTCTATTAGATTATTGCATATGAAATGGTCAATTTTACGTACCTCAAATGTTTGTAGTCATTAGTTAATTAACAGTAACGTTACATAGCTACTACTGTGCACAAATATAAAATTCGAAGCTTGTTGAATCGAATGCAGCAAAAGGTAATTATACAAAAGTTGCTAACTTTTAAAGTGGAACGAAGAAAATAAAAAAATATACAGGTAGAATTAATCAAGGTGAACCTTATCAATTAATTTGCTTATCTTTCGGTGGAATCGCAAACGTGATTTGTTTACTCGCAAAGCGTCAGTAAATGTTGCTTCGTGCGTGAGCCATTGAAAAGGAATCAACAGTGTTTTCGCGACGGGCGTCCTTCCTGTTCCCTTGGATTCCTTTCGATAATCGTATCTCACCCACGGGGTGTCGAATAAAGAATACAACCTTTTGAATGGTGTTTCCGATGTTGTCGAGTAATAGCGTTTACCATTGCAGAAATCAGAATCATTTATCAAAAATTAGGCAACAATCATGTAGACATAATAATATCCATCCGAGTATTTAAATCTGAGGCCTATATTTATAATTATCACGATTATATTCGCAAGACAAACATGGCAAAACCAAAAAGGATAAGGTAGACCGAGATGAAGCGAATAAAAATAAAAATCCAGTTCATACTTGTTATATCGCCATAGAAATGAACATTTTAACCCTTTGCACTCAAAGTATTTACAGTTGTACTCGAAATGTGCCTCTCACGACCCATTTACAAAATGTTCACATTACGACAATAATAAAATAACGTTAAAAATATCTTACCATTATATTTTGCCTTCGAATAAATCACACACATATTAAATAGCCAGATAAAGCCAAACAAGAGCCCTAACTGATAAAAGCTTTAGCGGAGAAAAAGTTCGAGTGCAAAGGGTTAATTATCCATATCACTTCATCCCTCTCTCATGAACTTAACCCAATAGCCCGCTAATTGTTTTATCAGCTGAATTTTTATTCGAATCCCATTCGTCTCCAACCACTGTATAAATATTAATCATAGATAGCGTGCGTCTAATATAACAGAGATAAATAAACAACAGATAGCAGCGAGAATCGCGTTACAAACATATATACGTATAAAATCCATTTGTTTTGCGTCGGAGCACAAGTAATGTAATGGCTATGGTTACGCCTTCCGAAATCCTGACATTAGGCTGTCGAAGCGTGGAAAGGACCGCTGTTGTAATCCGAGATTAAGGAGGCCGAGGATCGCTGTAATCCGGGGCTGCGTTTAACCCCGTAGAAACCACCCTCTTGGCGTCGGCGTGAAATTTGTGGATACTCCTCGAAGAAGGAAGGGCGATGAAATAAGAACCGGCGGATTACTGAAACACCGAATGACTTAATGTTGAAAGGAAATAGTATCGCAAGAATTTCCAAATAAAATCACAGCAGGAAAAGGAAGGGATGATTGATGTAAAAATATGTAAAAGAGGCGTAGACATTGAAAGAGTTAAACAAAAAAATTACACGACTATTCTTTACAATTGTTTAATGTTTGAATCGTATGAAGAAGGTTCTAAATTAATTTGTACGCACTCAATTTACTACGTTTAGTATATACAGTCAAATCTCAAGGGAATAATAGGGGAAGAAATTCGACTTACGAAAGTTACAAACATGAAAAGTGCCGCTTTATATTCCTCTGTAATCGTTAAAAGCTTGACTTATAGACAAGTAGAAATCTACTTCGACGCGTAGAAATCTGGCCAATCTAAATTCAAGTTACACATATAAAACAATACGTCTAAATATGCGTTAAATAATTCGAGTTAAAATGAGTTTTGCTTCGATTCATAATAGATCTTCGAATTAAACAGATTCAAGTTAACAAAGTTCTACCGCAATTATTGTGGATAGATAAATAGATAGTAATTTATTGCCTTCCCAATGGATTACATGCGGATTCCGTTTCTTCATACATTTACATTGACTACTTGATTAATACCTAATGGTAACTTCCTATAATACCCTATCGCATTATTACGTAAAACTGTGCTTATCGTAGTAAACTGTATATAATAATTAAGATAACAAACTGATCCGTAATACGTAAATGCACACATTTGAGGAGGGGGAAACTCGGAGAAGGAAGGGCGAGTCTGATATTAAGGGTGGATTCGCAAAGGAGTGAGAGGAGGTGAAAGCAGAGGGTGAATTGCACCGTAGGAGAGAAGTCGGGAGGCCATTCTGTCATATATCAGCGGATCGGTAGGAGGGTGTCAACGAGCTCGAACGAATGTCTCAGCGGGGTGCCGGGTGCACTGCTACTCGGCTCGCTACCGAAAATCTGCGTGTCCAAGTGTGAGAATCTAATGCAGTTAATCCTAAGCTGGCCAGGTTTTCCCAATTCCACGCGAATCGGAATTATTCGGAAACCGAACGGCACGTATTAACGTGCCCCTTTCGGTGTTCGACCTTTGCTCCTCGTACTAATCGCTTTCGCATAATCTTTCGCTCCTTAATAAGCACACGTATGCGTGTCAACGTCGACGATGTATTCGTCGACTAAACGCGAAACTATATTCAAAGTTTAACATTAGAACTAATGGTAATTAATGCGCGTATACTTGTAGCGATGAAATTGCAATTGTAGACGCGTGAATTAATGCGCAATTCGATGGAAATAAATCTTCGTTCATTCGGTTAATAGAAAATCGTGGCTTTGTAAAAATGTGTTCAAGTATATTTGTGTAACCTTTATGGAAAAGTGCAAATCAGTCATTTTGGATACTTTGATAATTCTAGTATATTTATTGCACTCGCGATTAAAGAATAATTCTGTTGCTGCTAAACTGCGCAAAGAATTTTATTGCAGATATTGGACCGAAATTTAATTACTCATTAATGGATTTCGGGGTTTTCTACAAATCTATACATTTAGTAACAAAATTAAAGAAATGTGATCTAAACAGAGAATTGATCCTCCAAAAATAAAATAATACAGTCGATCGAATAAGTATTCGTCCATCTATCGCATTCACAGTCTGTAACAATAAATAAAAATACTTGCATGCAATTGAAATCCACAATTCCTATAAACAGTAGCTTATTCCATGTCGATAAAAATTAACTTCTGCGTGCAATGTGTTAATTTCAATACCGAAAAACTTATCAAAGTTTCAACCTTGATGCCCTCCTTTTTATTTCTTTTTCACTTCGATTGAGGTGTAAAAAAAAATAAAGCAAAGTTTATACGTGTAAAGATGCGGTTCCGTTCGACGCTTATAGAAGTAACATTCGCGTAGGGGAAACTAATTGAATCCGATTTTTTTCCTCGCCGCCGCAATCTGGCCACCATCCCGTGCAACTTCCCACCCCGAAAGCAACCGAAACATTTATGTATGCGGCCACGAGTCGTCCAACAAGGGAACGTATTGCAACGAAACCGATGGTAGAGAGAAAAAAAACGGAAGAAGGGCAGAGATAGGCTTGCACACGATAACCGTCCCTTCCGGGGAGCAAAAGGGCGCAACCCTCGTTCTCCCTGTACCAGCCCTTCGCTGCTAGCCACCCTATAACATAGGGAAAGGGATTCCCTATCCTTTGACGAGCAGAGGGGTGATGACGCCATCTTGCATTTAATTGTGGGGAAAATGGTGGTGTTGAGATCCTTGGCGATTTTTAATATTTATTCTAGCTTAGGGAACCAATGTTATTTATTTACTTATTTATTCGTTTTAAGGGGAATGTAACCCTTATTGTACTCGATGCGACGAAAGATTGTAAGAGTGAATGAAAATAAACTGCGATATCGAAATCTTAATAAGAGGATTTATCTTTATTTTATAGAGGACAAAATCGTAGGAGTGTAATGGGAAATTACAAATTACTTATAATGATTGATAGAGGCAAATATCTAGGAGTTATTTAAAACATTTTGAATTTGGCGATTAAATGATTCAATTGAGATAAAAGTAGCCACTGTGTGGAAATATTTATTTACGTTTTTATTTATAATTTAGCAGATGGAGGCAAGATGAAATTGAGAATTTTAGTAGGTATGCTCTTTTAGTAGGGAAAAGGTAAAAACTATAGTTTGAACTTAGAATAATGTTATCCAGTTTTCTTGATAAACTCAATAATATGAATATTATTCAAGAAACAGATATTCCTTTGCGATAAAAGTTACTGCAACCGTATTTTGTAAAGATTATTGAAATTTTAGGTATTGTTTAATTAAATACAATTCTTGAATAGAGTTGGAATAAAACTGTGTTAGAAACTTGAATGCGAATATTGTTAAAGGAAAAGTTTCTCTGCTATCAAAGATATTCGATATTTGATTATATCTCGTTATATTGAAATATTAAATAATATAATTGCTAAAATTCATTTAAGCTTAAACGTAAATTTTCTAAATGAATATAGTTATACTTGATTGAAGTTTCTTTTCAAAATTGCTTAAAAGTTGTTCGCTCAACGTACGTTGGATTAATCATATTAAAGGAGAGGTGAATTTTCGCAATGAGAACAAAATCGGAATTCAGTAGCAAAATAGATAACAATTTATTCACTATCGTATATAATCTAGTTTTGGCATAATCTCTGTCATCTATTTACATAAATCCTTCTATATTGCAATACACACTCGACTAGTATAATTCGTCAAGTAGTGGGAAAAAGTCATGGTATCAAAAATATAATATGTATAATACAATATTTGGTCTTGACGAAAATTCGCAAGCGATCCTTCGTAAAGCGAAGGACCGGCTTATCAAGGCAACAATGATCAATACAATACCTAACTAAATATAATATTTCTATACGCGTATACACAGTAATATACATATATAGTTATATACATATAATCATTTTCTATCTGTACAATATATAAAAATCTCTATGTCCAAGGGTATAAAAAATAATATCAATTGCTATCTTATAAAATTCACCGCGATTCCTTCGCTGAGATCATATCACATTGGATAAATGTATGGGGGAAACGGATGTCCCTGAGGTAGAGCGTGTCCTAGTGCCAACATTCCTAATGCAGCCGCCGACATTCTGTACGGATCCCGATTTTCGTGTGTCCTCATGTGCTTCTTTAGGTGATCCTTTCTACCGAATCGTTTCCCGCAAATGATGCAAGGATGCGGCCGTAGTCCCGTGTGGATCCTCTTGTGCCTCGTTAACTCTTCGTTCCTTGTAAACGACTTTCCACAACCTTCCGCGTCGCATTTGAATGGTCTTTCACCTGTAATCAGAAACATCGAACGTTAAAAACTTTTGTCGCGAAACTAGAAGCCGAAAAATGTGAAGTATCAAGTAGAAAACTAAAGAGTGATTAACAACTGCTAGTGCGAAGCTTTATAAAATTGAAGGTTCGAAAATTCGGAAGCTTGGAAGCTTAAAAGCTTGGCAATTCGAGCGATTGAAATATCGAACGCTGCAAACTTCGAATGCTACTAATTTTGGAGACTGAAATTTCTAGTGATTTAAAATTCGAAGGCTTGAAATTTCGAAGGTTCGAGATATCGAAGGTATAAACTTTTAAAAGTTCGAAACTTCGAAGGCTTGAAATTTCGAAGGTTCGAGATATCGAAGGTATAAAATTTTAAAAGTTCGAAACTTCGAAGGCTTAAAATTTCGAAGACATAAAATTTTAAACGATCGAAACATCGTAAGTACTTTCGAGTAATTAATTAGCGATTCAAAACTTCGTTGAATAATGAAAATTCCACAAATCTAAAAATCTCCAACGCGTTTAATCTCCCGTGGCAACTCTAAATTTGAATTTCAGTCTCGACGGTGATATCCGAAATCAAACCAAAGTGAAACGTTTGCCACGAGCAAACGTTTGCTCGTACGAATTCAAACAATTCGGTTACCGTTTAACCGACACAAAACAAGTAACGCGAAGGTGAAACTTACCGGTATGTATACGAATGTGTCCCTTGAGTTGGCCGTTATTGCTAAACGCGACGTCGCAGTGTTCGCATCGGAATTTCTTCGGCCGCAACTTCTTCATTTGCTTCGCGGCCGCGTCTTGCCTGTGGAGCATCTCCACTGCTTGCTCCACTGCCGGTGCGTACAGAGGTTGTTGGAAATTTCTAAAAGTGGGGAACCCGTAGCAAAACGGCTGTCCAGTTGTAGCAATCGTCGATGCTTGCAGTGCTAGAGCTTCGACCGGTGTAGAAGAAGATCCACCACATTGAGGTTCAAGCCTCGTTGGAACAGCTTGTGGAAAGTTGAATCTGTGACAGTAGTCAACTCCAAATGGTGGTGGAACAAATCGAGAGCCATTCACCACGGGAAACGGCACGGGAACAGTTGATGTGCTTCCTTTAATCGGGGGCACTGGATAAGATGTTGAATTTGTGGATCCAAGAACGAAGTTATTTAGCAGATCCAAGCTGCTGTTTTCATTTCCGTCGTCGCTATTAACGGAACCGGACCGGCTACTAGATTCAAGCGACGACTCTGTCCCTCGTCGTGACCGTCGCTTCATTGGACACATTGTAGTGCCTTCCAACTCCGATGAACTTGCCGAGCTACCATCGTCGTACGTAGACGTCGACGCAAAGGTTCTGCCATCGTCTTCTTGCGTCACAACAGGTAACCTTACTCTCGCTTCTGCGTCTTCTTGAGATTCTCGTGGCGCGTTGACTTCAACCCTTTCTTCTTCCGTAGGTTTCGAGACGTTCCAAGGGCGGAAGAAGCGGGTACTCTTTGCGTCGCACATGACTTAAACTTGTCTTCAGATTCCTCAAGGAAAATCAAGCTTCACGATGTATTCGACAAAGTAAAATTGGCTGCGGCGATTTTCTTGTTCCGAGCGAATTCGTACTTCTACGGCAGCGCCAAATTGTTCTTGTCTATGGCGACGATGTTTGCGCTGTTCTTCTTGCAGGCGCAGGATGTACGAAGTCTGGAAGGCGACTGTTCACTGTAGCAAAGCTCACCCCACAGTTATATAGCAACGATGGTGCCCACCCTCCGGCTCGGATTGGATCGTTCGTCGTCGAAGGTAGTTTCGCCCCGGCCACCATGGCGAGGGAGGAAGGGGCACCCTTCGCAGTAAGGGCAAAGGTGGGTTTTAGGGGGGATTGAAGAGGGCTATGCGATACGCAGCCCCTTTGTCGGGAATTAATCGGTCGCCACGGCCACGGGGCCCTCGCCCTTTTGTCATCGGCGTGCGACGGAGACGGAAAATCCTCGGGAAACGAAGAGGAGAAGAACCATCGGAGTACGAAGCCCCATGCAACCCCCTTTCGCGCCCACCTAGCCCTCTTGCTGCACCTCACGTGCGATTTTTACGCGATCGGCGCGAAAGTCGCCGTGATTAGATTTATTTGAATTTTATCTAATCGACGTATATGCACGCATGTGTCGCGCGTGTACATGTGTGAATGTCTATTTGACAATTATTTATAGTTAAAGAAAGTTATAGGGAGATTGAATGTTTGAGGAGGAAATCGGAGTGAAAGATAACTGTCTTTTTTTGCATTGTAACTTGCAAAGTAGACTGTGTGAAATAATGTTATTATTCGATTGGTGGTCGTTAGAGAATGAACGATTAAGCAGGATTATATATTGAGCTGGTGTGAAAATGATTAACTGTTTGTGAAAATGTAAATTGATGTATGGTTAATTTTTAATGAAGATTGTTTGTAAAAGTATAATACTATTAGAGAATTGCAATCGAGACGGTGAAACGATGACGCGAATTGTGTTTTAGATTGTTATAGATTACTGATAGAATTTTATATTGAAAATGACTGACTAATGGTAAAATATATTTTGTACTACATGCAGATTGGATCAATGAAAATTACCATCTTGGACGTCTCTGGAGCTATGGAAGTAAGAGAAAATTTAGTCGAATGTCCGAAACAGTAAAATTTGAAAGCTACTAACATCTTCTACGATAACTTCTTATCTATCAACAAATTCGTTTTCGAACAATTTTTCTGTTACTTCCATCGTTCTAGAAACATTCGAGGTAGCAATTTTTATCGATCCATCGTATATAATCTGCTCAAACGAATCGTCTAGAATTATAATCAAAATCGCAATGTAAACACTTGCTCGCGACCATTTACGTAAAGCCAATAAAACGATCCAATCGAAATTACGATTCTTCAATTATTAAAAAAGAAAAAAAAAGGCGAAATGGAAAAGAAGCCGAAAAGATCCTTCTCCACAAAATCCACCAAATCTCCCGGAATCCCTTCTCTAACGTTTCCATTTTCCTGGTTTTCCAGTCGAATCGAAGCGACGCGTGACAGGAAGCAACAATAAATTGTTTATACGTCCGATAGTGGATGGAATGGAGCGAGGAGGCACTTTAAACACAATGCAACGGGAGAGTCGCCGCTGGTACGGGGCGATCGTGTCCTCTATGGGATATATTCTGCAGAAGTTACGAGGGTGGAGCTGCGCAAAAGCGCGTCGTTGATTTATTGTAACACTCTAGGCTAAGCTACCCTTCGAGTCTCCGTTGCCACCTATTTTCCCTCCAACCCTGATCTTCCTCTCTTCTCTCTCTCTCTCTCTCTGTTGCACTTGCGAGACGTTTTTGGTACCCTTCTGTTAGAAACGATACACGTACAAAACCGGCACCGGGACCATTGATACCGAGGACTCCCCTTTTGTGACTCTCGTCACGACATCATCGCCGAGTTTCCGCGACCGATTTTGCCACCGATCGTCCCGTTTCCACGACTTTTACACGACTACGCAATATTCCCGCACGCGTGTATCGGATTATCCGATTGGTAAATATTAGGGATTGGAGAGATGGTTTAGAAATATTCGAAAGAGTGTGTTGATTAGATTCGAACAATTCGAAAACGATTGTTTTCGGCAGGATAACTGTTTACGTGGTGTAACGGTTGTTACGGTTTACTGGCTTCTTGTGAACTTTGAATAATCGGAGATTGAAGTTTAGAAATAATATTTGATAGGATAGAATAGGAATTGGATTGACAATCTCAAAATTGAAACTATCAAGTTGCTTAAAATGGCTGGTTACAAGTTTACTAGGAAAATTATGTAAACTTGTAACGATGCACGTTTTAGAATATTCATTTTACAGTTTACTGGCTTCTTGTGAACTTTGAATAATCGAAGATTGAATTTTAGAAATAATATTTAATAGGATAGAATAGGAATTGGACTGACAATCTCAAAATTAAAACTATCAAGTTGCTTAAAATGGCTGGTTACAAGTTTACTAGGAAAATTATGTAAACTTGTAACAATGCACTTTTTAGAATATCCATTTTACAATTTACTGACTTCTTATAAACTTTGAATAATCGAAGATTGAAGTTTAGAAATAATATTCGATAGGATAGAATAGGATTGGATTGATAATCTCAAAATTAGAGCTACCAAGTTAATTCAAATGGCTGGTTACAAGTTTACTAGGAAAATTATGTAAACTTGCAACAGTGCACTTTGTAAAATATTCATTTTACAATTTACTGACTTCTTATAAACTTTGAATAATCGAAGATTGAAGTTTAGAAGTAATATTTAATAGGATAGAATAGGAATTGAATTGATAATCTCAAAATTAGAATTACCAAGTCGATTAAAATGACTGGTTATAAGTTTATTAAAAAAGTTATCTAAACTTTTTAGAATAGCTATTTTGCAGTTTACTGGCCTCTTAGAAACATTGAATAATGCTGGAATTTTGGAAATAACAATTGATAGAATAGAATAGGAATGAATTGATAATGTTAAAACTAAAACAACCAAGCCGATTAACCCTTTCGCTACTATGGACGTATATATACGTCTTCAAGAATTGAACTGGCATTTGTTAAAAGCATACGTATATCTTTTCTAAAGATTATAGTACGGTAAATTAGTTGTACAAATTAATATGAAGTTGAAACAAATTTCTATTAAAATTCTATTTCTTTAATTGCGCTTGTAAATATAGCAAATGAAATTGCATAAAAAACTGCAATTTAATAATAAGGATATTAAGAAGCACAGATCAGAAATTAAATGAATTAATTTCTCCTTTATCTATTTCTATTGTACAATAGTCATTGTTTCATTTTTAATGGAAAATGGAAGTTTAGTAATACAATGATACAATATAAATTATCCTATTTGAATAGTAGTAGCATAGAATAGAACAAAATATTTTTGTAGAATTCAAAAAAGTAAATTTCTGCCGTTGTTTCACGCGAATGTATAACGTTCGTAAATCGGTTATTCTGGAAAACACAGGATATGAAGTTTACCTAGCTTCTGTACGAAAGTACGAGCTACGTGTAAAAACGGGATAGGTACACATACAAATAGAAGAATACGCGTTGAATTGTTCGGTATACTAGAACTACACTAGCGTTTCTCAACCTTTTTGCCACAGGACTCAAGATACTTGTTTGTAACGATAAACGATTAAAATATAAAAATGTCTAATACCTGATCGAATGGAATCATATTATATTAATGAGGGAAATCTTATATTTCTATATTTAATAGTTATTAAATGAGAGAAGCTGTTACAAAATTTGAACAACTATTAAAGTAGCTTATTATATTTGAATACTTCACTTGTTAAAATAGTCACTGAATTAGAACACATAATTAGAATTCACTAAAGTAATTTGTTATATTTGAATGCTACATTTATTAATATTTGTTACTGAATTGGAATAAATAATTTGAGTTTAGTAAAACAGCTATTGAGATTTAATCGAATAAAGTAATACGAGATAATATTCATTACTTCGCATATATTCGCATTCTTTAATATTCATTAAAAACTTAATGTCAATTAAATTAACGTTAATCGGTTTCAATATTGGACCGATTGAGAATAATATAGATTGAGAAACACTGTGCTAGATAATCCAGAAACGAAGACTCCTGGAAAACCAGGTAGATCTATGATCGAAAACTTTTTGGGAGCAATAAATTCATGGTGCTCCAAATGTTACCTGCCTATAATCGCGTAGACCTTATTCCTTAATTACTTTATTTCTAGAATATTTTAGCGCCATGCTTAGGGAATGATCAGCCATAATAAGAAGAAAAACGTTAGCTTATCATTGGCAATATTTAATTTCGTAGCAATTTGCGTAGTACGTTTAAACGCACCTACGATAATATATAACAGCTGATAGCTATAGTTTGAAAATGATTGAAATAGCAATGAAATTTGTACGTTACATTCGACTACATGCGTTCGAAGAAGAGCTCGCGTGCGAGCTGGTAAATATTTGTCGGACAGAAGAGTCAAGCATTTTTTTGCACGTTTCGCTACAATCGGCTAACGCAAATAGCTTTCTCTAACCGAAATACGATAGATAGCTATCGTTACCGAATTTTAAAATTCCCATACAAATTCAACGTCGTTAGAATTTTAATCAATCAACGAAATTACTACCACTACTGTTACAATTAAAACGATTGCAACTATAAAGTGCTAGGTCCATTTTTTGATCACTCGAATAACGAGGAAAAATATGTAAAAATTGAATTCTTTTGCAAATATGTACAGTCAATCGTTCTAAATTAATGTTTGCAAAATATGAGAGAGCTTCGATCATTTCGAGAACATTAATTTATGTAATGATTAAATCTAGGTAGGTTGTTAAAAGATGCTTGTATTTATTCCATTTATTTACAGTGAAATATACATGAACTAAAAACATAGTATCACGGAAATATTCGTACGTGTTTCAAAATATTCAAAATTTATTGTTACAGCTATATTTAAACATTGTTAATGTTTCCAGTGCATCTTTAACGTGCCATAATTTATTAATTATATACGCTATATTCATATACGCACATATACGTACTATATTTATTATTTAGAATAGAATTTTGTTCACTTTAGAAGTAATTATATTTATATGTGATCAATGGTAGTCGCTTTATGAAACGTCAACTAAAAATCATTTTCATCTACGATTTTATTGGAGTGAGTAATAAGTTCTTTCATATTTCATTAAAATAGTATGAAATACTTTTGCTAATCTATGAGTGTTCTTGGATTTATGCGAAATTTAACTGTATATTATGTGCACTCTGCACTTTTCATCATAGTTAAATTTCCTATAAATTCAAGAACATTCGTAATTTAGCAATAATACTCGATACTATTTTAATAGAGCACGAATCAATTTATTACTCAAACGAATATATTTTATGAATGTTCATACGACTTTTGTTACTCGAAATATATCCAAGTATCTTGAAACATTATATGTAAATATTTGAAACTTAAAATGTGCATGTAGACTACTATAACTTTTATAATTTAGTTATTACCAGTTTTAAACGTTTACAATTTTGCAACAGCTTCCAAGTATACTCCAAACGAACAATACGCTATTGAAATTCCAAGAAAAATCGTGCAAGCAAATTATTCCAGCCCGAAGTGAAACAATAATTTAAACTTGAACGTTATTGACCGTTGCTATTACTCAGCGTTCGCGACATTCACAATCGGAGTGTTTTCAAACAGCCTGCTAATACTTGCTAGTTTACTTTCGACTAATACGCGTGATTATCTGTAAAATCCCAGCTGATCTTTCATGTATTTACCAGATATTAACATTCGACGAACAACAGCTAAAATTATACCTGGGCGGGGCAACGTTAATCCTTTTATAGACACAGGTGCATTCGAGATTATTTGTCACTGTATTGTTCCAAGGAAAATTCGTCAACGAACCCAAGAAGTTGACCTAATTTCGAGAGCAATGAACCGGTGAAAGAAAAGAGGAAATTAATCCGGGGAAAATTGATGAGAGAATTTTTATAGCGGTGCAATTAAGCGAAATGCGAAGCGATATTTTGGTATTATCGTTCTACTCTACTCGTTTCGCTCGTCGGGCGTTAATTAATTTTTTTTCGTAGCCCAAATTTGGATTATTGCATAATTTGATAGAGATCTCGAAGATATAACAGATTCATAATATCTATCGCCGTGCTACGTGATCGTAAACAAGTAGCGAAAAGTTCCGATCACTTGAACGCATTTATCTCGTGAATCGTTACTATGAATAAATGACTGGGCATTGAAAATATACGCGATAAGAGGCTGATAAAATAAATTTCGCGATCTTGGCTATTGATATTTTGTACAAACTCCGAAATCGCGATTTACAATCAAAGTCTTAAGAGAAAATAATATTGTAGTCACTTACGAAAGAAATTATTGAATACAATTATTTAACTACTTACGAAAAGAATATTATAATATAATTGATTAGGTCTATTTGGTGTATCCACCATTTTTAAACTGGTTGACGAATTTATTAGATCAAAAGAGTAAGCTTCCACCCGAATAGAAATTTAATTGCAGCGAATAACAGCAATTGTATTTAAAATCAAGCGAGTAGCTGATTTCGTTAAAAGTAGATGCTGAATTAAATAAAAAAAAATTGGATTACTTATCGATACACTTAATATTTACTGTAAATTATACTATAGTTATAATACAATTATTTATCTTTACAAATGACTCTCGTTACAAATTATATTTAGAACACAATACTTTTTATCTGTTCCCCAAAAAATTATTAAAAATAAAAACACGATTTTATCTTTCAGAAATTGGAGAAAAGAATAGGGAAACAAATGAGAAGCAGAATCATTAAATTGATGCAAATAATAAGAAAATTTCTTTCTTCGCAGTAGAGCTACAATAAACAAATAATTTCAAAGCATAAGTCGTTTTCTTTTAAGTGACACAAGTTAATTTATTTATTATTTAAGAGTTTCAAAGTAGACATCCATACTTAACTCATTTTTTTCAAAATTATACCTACACCACTTTAAAAAAAAAAGAAAGAATGGCTAACAAAAATTATTTCGGTTAAATAAACCATTTGCAAAAAGCAAAGAATAATATTTTTCTGCAAATTTCCTTATTTAAAACGACAGTGTTCCATCTTGCATCAACTTAATAAGAAAAGATTCGAAGAACCGGGGAAAATTCCAGCATCAACTCGGTCAAATTCAACACAATGAGCCACTCGAAATTCGCGCAAAATGTCCGAAAAACGGACAACGATTTTCAAAAAGGATTAGTTCGAAGATCTGTTGCGAAAACATATGGATTGAAAGGATGAAAAGGAGGGCAGGAAAAGCGCTGGAAACAGGAAACAAGGAGGCCTTTTCGTTTAAGAAAACGCAAGCGTTCTGTCGCAATTTTGATGGATCGGTTGATCTAACGAGAATTCCCCAAGGATCCCTCGATCCGTCTTACTTTCCAACCTGAACACGTCATAACAACGACTTGCAGCCAAGCAAAAGAGCCTCCGGATCGTTTCGTCCAAAGATTTGTTCTCCTCTTCCGTTTCATGCGCCTCCGACTGGTCAACGTTACGTTGCATCTCTCTGTTTCGGATATTTATTCCATCATACGCGCAAAACTTACAATCTTAGCTTTAACAACGATAAGAGTACACGAGGAATTGATAATAAATTATATAACAAAACTATTAGTAAATATTAATAGAATTATCAATATTTTTAATGAATTTTCCTTAAACGAGCATCGATTTTTCGCTAGAACATTAAATCGAACTATAACAATGGTATAAAATATCGACCTTTGATAACGTTTATCGCACGAAATATCGTTAAAGAAACTTGCATTACGAATCTGACCTACGATACGGAATTATAGTTAATAAGTTCGCGTTGGCGCGCGCTGTACACGTGGAATAATCATGAAAGTGAGGTTCGAAGGCAACACAGGTACAAACAATGGAAGCTAGGGAAATAACGAATTTTTGGGTATCAATGGCCCGCTATAAACTTTACAAGTCACATTACCCCATGTTGTGGTCGCAATTAGGCGAACGGAACTGATTTCATGGTGGTATTATAATCGCGTGTTTAGGACTTTCCCTCCGATGATTGAAACGGTAACGAGTAAGCTAGCTTCTTTTATTTCTTACGTGGGTGATTTATAAAGGCAGGAGCACGCTATTGTCGTGTCACGTAAAAGCAAAGTGTTAGATTGTTGCATAGGAAATAGCCGATTTTGCGTAGCTCAACGTTTCGCAGTCGTTAAATAATTAAACGTAACGTCGAATAGGATCTACCGTACACTTATATAAAACTTGGAGCTTATTGAATTTAACGCTATTAATATATCGTTCATTGTTTTAAAAAGGAATAGAAAATAATGAGATAAAATTAGCCATGCGTGCAATTGAAATTCGAATGTTCTTCTTAAACTACTCTTTAAGATTGAAATTATGCTACAATGCAGTGGAAATTCCTTCATTATTAATATTATTTATTATTTATATTAACCCTTTGCGGACGAGCGTCTACAAATAGTCGCCTAATCATTTTTTTGGCTTTCCGTAATCCATGTCGCGTTTTAAAGCACAGAACTTAATGCAATGAATACTTAACGTAATAATAAACATTTGAAATCGTTGGAAATGAAATGGTTTCGAACTGAAAAGCGTGAAAACTCAAAGTCGTGGAATTCAAAACTAAAGTACTCTCACAAGTGTCATTACTTCTCGTCCGCAAAGGATTAATACTTACGTTGATATGTCAAAATCAATCAAAATTTTCGGTGAACATCTTAAACATACGCGACAAAATATAATATAGAGGTTTGAGTATAGAATAGATGCTACTTCTATCAGACAACATAACGTTAAGATCGCGAGTAGCTGGAATATTTAATGAAGAAAAGTTCTAATAATTTATTTCTATACGTAAACATGAAACGTGTAACATACATTGAATCAACAATTCTTTTATTGTTGTTAATAGAACACAAGTTTTATAACAGTGTACGTTTAATTAGTTAATCAGTTGTAACTATTGTAATAACTATGTTAATTAGTTGTAACTATTGTAATAACCATGTTAATTAGTTGTAACTATTGTAATAACTATGTTAATTAGTTGTAACTATTTTGCAACAACTTGCGTCAACGCCAGACTCGATTCTGATTGTTCAATAAACATTAGAAAATATAGTTAAACAAATTTTTAGCCTCGTCAAATTGCATTCTTGGCGATAGAATTACTTTTTGTCGTCAGCGTTGCTAAAAAGTTCTACCGATTGAAAATGTACAGTTTCAATACACGATAATATGTATTTTTTTTTTTTACTTTTGCGATTCGATCGATTGGGAAGAAGCGAATCGCTCAATAAACCGCAAAAAATATTGAAGTACGCCGCGTGGCTCGTCAGATCTTCTTGTAGCGCTGTCATAAACGAATGACTGATCGACGGACGCTGAGTTTTGCCCTAATTTTTTCGAAACCACAATTTTTCCGCAAAAAAAGCATGTTTCTACGGATGAATACAGCGGGCGCGGAATTAAAATTGACCGATTAGCCACTCGAGTGTCATCGAACAATATATAAATAAATTTGGCATAGTAACCTTATTCCGACGCTATCAATCATTTACATTTTTTATCATACGATTAGACTGTGTACCTTTGGAATTATTTGCGATCAATAGATAATACAAAAGTGGTATAAAAACAACTTAATCTTTATAATTGGATTGCGGATTTTTATCCGCATTCACCGTTTTATAAACACGAATAGTGAATATAATTACATAAAATATGTTTTTCTTCGTTGTTTTACGTCGCATCGACATCCTGGTCGTCAGTTATTTAGATTTTCTGGAAGAGATCGACGTTGTTTAGAAATTTAAGTGCGTACGGTGTTATTTAAGTGTGTTCGATTCTACGTCGCATTTGCATTTTCCTATTCGAATTTTCTGCATTCGAATAATACGCGATTAATTGTTAATTGTTTGTCGCGCGCAGCGTAATAAGGAAGTTCAGTTTTGTCCTAGATATTATTGCAGGTGATTTTGGTACGATTCGCGTAAATTCCGCTTCCTATTCCAAATCCTCTTTTATTGTCATTTTGACAATCGAATACACTTTTGTATATCGTTATATACCGCGTATAGTTTGCGCTTCACGCGCATTTAAATGTCACCTAAGCGTATAGAAATCCACAGTTTAATCATAATAAACAAATTAACCTCCATTATTTTCTGTAACTCCGACCCTCTATTCGTCAATCGACGAATTCTATCGCATAGTAAGGAACAATGCATACCTGCAGTAAAAATAATTCCACATTAATCCTAAAGACACCTAATCAATTTATACGCGCTAATAATCATTTGAAATCTATAATGCTCCTAATTAACACTTTCAGGATAATCGGAAAATCCGTTTAACTGAATACGGCGTATAATGTCCAAAAATTTGTATACCCATTTGTTGTTCAAAGTTTCAAAAGAATGAAACATTACAAATTGCGTGCAGGAAAAATATTCGTTTAACACTATCTTTACGGACGTTACGTGCATAATTTGACAGGCTTCCGGTAAAACACGTATACCGCATATAAATATTCGAAATTACAATCGTGAGGATGAAGAGAATCACGTAGAATACATATTCATACCATCGTATTAATTAAAGTTAACGTAAAGTATTGAAAAATAATATTTATGGTACTCTACAATTTTAGGTATAAAATTTGAAATGCGTCAACGTGACGAGTTCCTAAATGTTAAACCTAAATGTTAATAAAACGAATATGACGAATTTTTATGCATTCAGCTAAAGAATTTGAAATGATGTACGACTACGTTTACCCATCGCGAAAGTGTTGGAAAAGAACCAATCCTCTTTGCCTCTTAAAGCATCCCCAATCTCCCGATCTCTCCTTTCGTTCCTATCTAGAAAGACCTAGAAACGGAACCATAATGCCACAAATTTATATAAAAGATTAACAACGTAATTGCGAAGGAAAGATTCGCAAGAGGAATGGGTTGACGAGGTTCACACGGCACGTCCGGCGCAAGCAAGCGTCGCGACGCATCACGTCGGGTGCAATCCTCGGCTCGCTACACGGTTGGATGATCTTCACGAGGGTTGAAGCCGTGGCAAGCCCCATAATAGCCCTCGAGCGAGTCCCACCCTCCCCTGTTGGATAGAAAAGCTTCGAAAGTGTGCACAACCGCAAAGTCGCCGCCCCTTGCATGGCGGGCTGAAATTTGATTATGCCCCTTCCACGTGGATGAACCCAACGGGATTCATCGCTTGCTACCCGTCAATGATTTATTCTGCGTCTCTCTTCTTCTTCTTTTTCCCCCTTCCCATCCCTCCCCCCTTCCCGCCCCTCCTCGCCACAATGACAAGTTGTCTTTGTCATTTTTCGTCGGTGAAAACGCACGCGCGTATTATAGGATCGTACCATAAGTGAGCATCGCGAGTAGATCTTCGAGCACTCGGAAGTAGCGTTTAAAGTAGGTTGTTAGAGGAAGGTGGTAATTTGGAGATTAGGTGCGGTGGGATTTTGTTGAAGATCTTATTTTACTTGCCGTTGAGTGGATTGAGAGCGTTCAAAAGAGAATGGGTGTGAATTACGGGGATTTGCTTTTGAAGAGCGATCGAAGTCAAAGTTGCAATTTGCAGACGTCCAAATTTCAAACATTGTAATTGCAAACACCTAAGTTACAAATGTTGCGATTGCAAACGTTCAAATTAATTGCATTGCAATTGCATGCGTTTGAATTCTAAGAGTTGCATTATTGCAGGCGTTCAAATTCCAAACGTTACAATCGCATGCGTTTGAATTGTAAGCGTTGCAATGTTGCACGCGTTCAAATTGCAAGCGTTCGAAATCCTAATATTACAATAGCATGCGTTTGAATTGTAAGCGTTGCACGCGTTCAAATTGCTAATGTTTGAATTCCTAACTTTACAATTGCATGCGTTCGAATTCCTAACGTTACAATTGCATGCGTTTGAATTCTAAGCGTTGCAATATTGCAGGCGTTCAAATTGCAAGCGTTGCAATTGCAAACGTTCGAATTCCTTATATTACAATCGCATGCGTTTGGATTTTAAGCGTTGCAACGTTGCACGCGTTCAAATTGCAATTGTTTGAATTCCTAACATTGCAATTGCAAGCGTTCAAATTCCTAGCGTTACAATTGCAAGTGTTTGAACTCTAAGCATTGCAACATAGCACGCGTTCAAATCGCAAGCGTTGCAATTGCAAGCGTTCGAATTTCTAACGTTACAATAGCATGCATTTGAAGTTTAAGCGTTGCAATATTGCAGGCGTTCAAATTCCTAACGTTACAATCGCATGCGTTTGAATTGTAAGCGTTGCAATGTTGCACGCGTTCAAATTGCAATTGTTTGAATTCCTAACGTTGCAATTGCAAGCGTTCAAATTCCTAGCGTTGCAATTGCAAGTCTTTGAACTCTAAGCATTGCAACATAGCACGCGTTAAAATTCCAAGCGTTGCATTTGAATGCATTTGAATTCTAAGCGTTGCAACATTGCACGCGTTCAAATTGCAAGCGTTGCAATTGCAATCGTTCGAATTCCTAGCATCGCAATTGCAAGTGTTTGAACTCTAAGCATTACAACATAACAGGCGTTAAAATTCCAAGCGTTGCAATTGCAAACGTTCGAATTTCTAGCGTTGCAATTGCAAGTGTTTGAACTCTAAGCATTGCAGCTTAGCCTGGCGTTAAAATTCCAAGCGTTCGGATTCCTAGCGTTGCATTTGCAAACCTTGCAATTGCAAGCGTTCAAATTCCCAGCGTTGCAACTGCAAGTATTTGAACATAGCGCGCGTTAAAATTGCAAGCGTTGCAATTGCAATCTTTCGAATTCCCAACGCGTTGCACTTGCAAACGTTGCAATCGCAGGCGTTCAAATTCCAAGTATTCGAATTGGAATCGTAGCAATTGCACAACGAGCATCCGTAAAGTTCCCCAAACCGATTCGGAAGCCTCTATCGATCCTCTTTGATCGTAGTCGCGGTTTATCTCGTCAGCCATTAATCAAAAGGACCGGGAACTTCCACGCGAGTGATTCCTTCATTGAAGAGAGGACACGGGGATAGGATAGATCCTATAAAAGATCGTTCTGCCAGATGGCCCGTGCCCGCAACGAACAGAGCCACGCCGTCACCCTGTCTCTCTTTTTCATTCTTCTCTTCTGCCACGGCTTTTCTCTTCATTCCTTCGTAGAATAACCACGGTGGCGATATCTTTCACGGTTTTCTGTCTTACGAACGATTGTGCACGCGCGTTCTGCGGTTTCACAATACGCTTTTCTTCAAACGTAAAAGTATGCCCATAGATATATTATGTCCTCCGTAGTAAAGAGAACGGTATTTTATGACAATTTAACTCAAAAGATTATATTTACGCCCGTCGTTTCCCTATAGAATTCTTTTCCTAGTAGTACTCCTCGTTCCTTTTCTGGCCCCTCATTTTATAACTCGCCATTGTGCCGAAATTCATTATGGGAAGGTAAAATAATAATCGTAGATTAGTTTATTACTTCAAGGTTTGTAATATCCTAATTTATGCCGGTGATCATGAATGTAGTGCAAGTGAAAGAAGAAAATAGGAAAAGGGCTTCCATACTTTTGCGATATAAATCAATTTAGCACGCAATAAGTGTTAAATAAAGGTGATTTATTTTTTTACTTTTGATTTACATTCCTTTCATAATCACCGGTGTATTTATTAATCCTGTTATCACTTAATCTTTGCATTTACCTATACTTCTTCGATATACTGTGAAACGATGGACAAATGTATATGTATAAGACGTACAATTTACGTGAATGATAAAACTATGTAAAAGGAACCGGAAGCCATCCGCGGCTGAAAGACGTCGATTAAAAAACAATAATACTAGATAAAACATAATCTTCGTATTGAATCGTATAGATCTAAGAAGGACAACAGAGTTGAAGCTGAAAAAATTACAGAATGCAATCCAATTGTTCCTTGATTATAAAATGTAAATGTACTATAAATATTGTAATTATCGCGCAAGTTCAATAACCGAGTGAGTAAAAAAGTCAAAGATAAGATGCTTGGGACCGTAAACATAAGATAAAGTCTACTTAACGGCGAGTGCAATAGATTAGATTACAACTAGTAATAGTGAAAGTAATGATTAAAAAATAAGTTAAGTTACGAGTTCATAGCGACCAGAAAGATAGCACGTATTAAAATTAAGCTAAGTTACAAGATAATTATAAGTAAGGAGATAGTAATCACCAAATGTGTTAAGTTATAAGACCAGGACACGAAAACTGAAATGTTACGGAATATATGTACATATATGGATTCGGAATCCATTCAAAGCCGAAAAGCGAGAATTATACTAAACAAACGAACAAACGTTCAATAACCAATGCCAACTAATGGGTGTTTCCCGTTTATGAATGAAATAAGACGAAGAAAATTGTGGTTGTTGAAAGCTACGGAAGAAGAAGCATCGGTGCAGCTGCATCGCGGCGTCGGCACTTTGATGCCGCATAAACGGCGTCCAGAATAATCGGGAAACAGCATCCCGGCTGCGAATACCAGTCGCCACGACACTACTGTGAATTAGCATGTTTGATGGCCGAGAAACCCTTTGCTGGGATATATTCAACGAAACACGGCATGCAAATTTAACACCGGGGTGTCTCTATTCAGCTCTTCTTCTTTGACGCCTCGAACGTCGTGTCGGGCGCCTTTGCGAAAATAGAGCTACGTGAAAATCTTACAAATACGCGGCGAATCGATCATCGCGGTGATGATATGGAAATTTCGCGGCGAAGAAAGCGGAAAATCTGAGGATAATTTGCGTGAAACAAGCGACTGCAATCGTACTTAAAAGATCTTTGCAATTTTTCAACGATTAAACGTTTAAACATCGTGCGCGTTTAAACGAAAATGATTTAGGCAACTAACATTGGAATCATTATGCTTGAAGTAGTTTAGAATTTCATTTAATTCGATATATTTCAAATTGGTTTTTGAATATCAACTTTGTTACTTCTTTCGAATATTTCGCCGAGATTAATTAATTCAACACAAATTTTCGGCAATTGTTTAAAGATTCGTTTATTAACAAAAAAGATTACAATAAGGCCAATAGATCAAAGAATTTTTTTTACTGTATTAGATCATCCCCTAAGTAATGCCATTCTTCGAATTAATTGTAAGTATAAACTATTGTCTATACTAGATTTGTTTTTAATCGTCGATTTTTATGATTTTTCCGATTTCTCAGGAAATTCTTCGATCTCTTCTTCACAAATTTTTGAATACACCGATTTCCATTGTTACGAGTTGGAAAGCTACTCTATTATGATCACATTTATTAGATTTTAATCGCATGTAAGTGAATATTTGCAGGGTGTTTTGTAAAAATTAAAAAAAAAAGCGCATGATGGGATTTATTTCCCACAACGCGTTAAAGAAGTCTAATAGACGACATTACTTATGGGACGATCCGATACATTTAGTTTATTTCATTGTATAATAATCTTCGTAAAATAAATTGGTTCTAGCAAACAAACATGGCGATCTCGAAGAACGCTGGCTGATATCTCGTTGTATTTTGGGCAGCAACAGATTAAATTGTATTTCAAGCCCCTGCTATACAAGATTCTTCAGCGGTTCACGGGAAATCGCGCGATTTGTCACGCGGCAGCCCTCTGCGGTCCTTAATTTTCACGGATCCCTCGGGGAAGAATATGTGCACGCAAGGATTGGTCGTTTGGCTACCGTCGAAAACCATAGCGAATTTATAGACTGCTTTTCCGACTGTCGACCATATTTTGCCCATATTTCGCCACTGACAAAGCGTTACTAAATACAGGTACCTCTTCTTTAATACGAATTAAAATACGTCGGTGGACGACCCTTTTATCGAAATTCAATTTCTATAAGTACAATTTACTTATTCTCTTATCTTTCATCCTTCGAGTGCTAAGCAATTTTCTAGATTTTTTTCCTAGATCACGCGGACGCTAAAAAGTCTAACGATTCGATACAATCGATCACAAAATGTCTATATACATGATTTGATTTTTAACATTAACATAATATTAGGACATACTTTAAAATAATCAAAGGGGGATTGAAAATTCGTAAAATATATAATTACAAACGAATTTGGTTCCTAGAGGACGTTTTATAAACGGACCATTGTTCATTGCACGAATGAAATTACTCTTAAAAGCGTTCGAACAAGTTAAGTCAATTTTTTTAAATAATTACAATAACCGCGATTGAAACGTGCTGAATTTGAATATCTGCGACCCCCGTAAAGGGTTAACTTAGAATCATCATGGCTTCCTCGGCTCAGAGAGGCGAGCTACTTTCCTAGGAACTAAGAGACGGAAAGTACTTGACTGGAGAAAAGTCAAAGGTCGACAATAGGGGAACACGAGCCACGCCCAAGTGCCGATGATCGAGCGCGACAAAACGATCCGATTTTGCTCGGCATGCGAAGAAAACAGCGACAGCCCACGGAACAAGGGGTAGCAAGGTGTTGGCTTTAGTACAAGCAGCTCTCCTATTTCCACGAGTAAATTTGACGTTGGCCAAATAAACACATTGATGCCGGCTGCGTTTGAAGTGGTCTTTCGTTGACAGGATGACCGTGAACATCCACGCAATTGTTCCGTCGGCTCCCTTTCAAGATCGGCTCGTTTGCCCTCGTTTCCTTCTCTTTTCCACCCCCCACCAACGCCAATGACTGCCGAGCGTACCTTTCGGGAAAATCAGGATCATTCTATGCGCGGTTCGAGCTCAAAGAAGCCCGCTCGTTATTATTTTCATTCTTCGACCAATCTTTGCGGTGATTCCGAGAGATCTTCTCACTCTCGTCGATAGCAATGTTAATCTTCTACACTTGTCGCTGAAATCTATGGCCCCCATTTCGCCAGGACGGACACGATGTACTCGATGAGTAATTTTTATTTTTTTTTTGTATTTTTTTTTTTTTTTTGTTTCCTTCGCAACCAAGCCCACTCCTCCTTTCAAGTCGTTCGTACATCACGTGTATACGTTTATATGTGTGCGTTACGTCTACGTTTATGTTACGGACACTGAAATAAAGCTAAATTGATTATTTACGAAAAAGGAGGAGACGTGGTGAGAGTTGTTATAGAAGAATTTAATAATTCTTTCGTTAATATACATGATCTGCCTCTCTGACTCGTTTATCGGCGTACAAACGCCAATAGAAATTAACAAGTAACTTTGTACACATTATACAAAGGTTTCCGCGTGTAGGAACCTTACCGATCGTTTTTCTTTTTTTTTTATTGAAAATACATGATTGCGATGGATAGTCTAAACACAGCCGCGAACAACGAGAGTGAATCCGCGCGACGAATTCGTTACACCCTACGCTTCGCCGTGCGTCTTTAAATGTATTTTCAAGGTAGTTCGATTAATAAAAGCTTTAGAACATACGGGACAAGAGTGCGCACGGGAGAGGTGGTACTTTAAATGTTCGTTCAGCTGTGCGGTCGTTTTGAACAGTTTTTTACAGATATTGCACTTCCGCTCCTCGTCGATTTCTTTCTCCAAGTGAGTCCTCGTGTGCTTGTCTACCTCGCCGACGTTATCGAACTCCATAGAACACACTCTACAACTAAATTTTACGGCTCGTAGAATACCTATTTGACTACCAGTGAGCGGATTAGGTACCGGAAATATATTATTGCTGCTATCACCGATACTGCATCTCAATCCTTCCTTCTTTTTATGCGAACTTATATGATTTCTGTAAATATATGCGTTCGAATTACAACTTATAAATATGATTTTGTCCTTTATTCGAATAAAGTTGGACCCTCGTAACCGTGGTTGGCCGTAGTTAGAAGAATTAGTCAAAATACGGCAATGTTAGTTAGAATTTATATACATATCAAATTTCATCTTATTACATAAATTGTACATTCTTAATTTCTACCTATATAATTCTCATTATACGCATTTATTAGGTGTACCAATAAACAATCCACTTCTTTTGTTCAATTCGGCATTTATTTTTAACAAAATTAAATTCAATATACTTACTGCTATTTGTTTTTCGAATAAGCTGTATATTTCTACTTGAGAGGGAAATTTGCTTTTTTTTCGATCAAATAAATTTATTAGTTAAAAATAGTGGAATACTTATTGGCAGACCTAATACTATATTACAAGTTGGGTTTTAATTTATTATTAGTTAGTATCAATGATAGATATTATATTTAATATAACGTTACATATATACAGTGGACGTTCGAAGTTCGAACAATTCGAAATTCAAGCAAAAACTTACTTGTATTTTCTATGATAAAAAAAAGAAAGTGGAAATCATCAATAAGTATGAATCTGGTATCGATAAACTTCGAGAGTATACAACGAATTAATCTAATTTGCATTATTTCAAATGAGAAAACAACTCAAATTCGACTCAATTCGAACAGCTCGAAGTTCGAACGATGTCCTGGAACGGATTATGTTCGAATTTCGAGGGTCCACTTCGAGGATACATACATAAATATCTACAATATACGTGATGTTCGCTATTATCCGCGAAGGAGTTTGGAACCGATCTCCCGCGGATACGGGGGTCCAACTGTACCCTTATAACAACAGATACTACCTATACGCTTGCTCGTTCCTAAATGTAATATTACAACTGACGCAACGGTAATCCTGTTGCTGCTGAGGTACTTGCTGGGCTATAGATGGCGCAGTCACTTGTAAAATTGTATTTTGTAATTTGATTGTTGGATGGACGATTAAATAGTGCTGCCTCACATCTTCCTTAAGTTCGAACGTTTCTGTACATTGATGACACTTGTACGGATACAAAGGGTCTGTGCTTACATGTAATCTTATATGCTTATCATAAGTCACTTGAGAAGTACATTCGGTTTGGCACATATCACACACAAAGTGAGTTTTAGTATGAAGATACAAAGACTGCGAGGATGAGAAAGTTTTGTGACATATTGTACAAGCATTTTTCTCCTCCTGATTATCATTCTTCTTCATTACATAATATTTATCACAGTGTTCGCATTGAAATGCTGGCTTTGAATCATAAATTGACTTCTTTAATTTACATCCATCCCTTGCACAGATTGCCTCACCACGAATTTTTTGCAGAGTCTGATCTCTTTGGCCTGCATTATTGATACTGTTAGAAAATTGAGGCCTGCCTTTCATCAGCTGTGCCAATACCTTGAGCTTCTTTGATCTTGGACACGGCTTCCCATATATTTTATCTATCTGTATGGTTAAACGATACAGCTTCTTTTCTATTACTACATCTTCATACAATTCGGGTTTTATATGAGCAGATACATTTAATGATATTTCGTGATCAGAAGATATGTCCATCTTATCATTTCCATTAATTTCTTTAACCTATATTAATACCACATTTCTTTAATCAGCTTTCTTATTGGCTAAGAAAAATATAGCTTAAAAAAGTAATGAAATTAATTACATTTTCTATTAATTGAATACATGGACTTTGGGGTGGAGTTACTATACTATTTGGATCATCATCAATCTTTTGTTGCTTCAGTGGTGGACTCTTGCATGGTCCAGTTTGCAATTCATCTGCTGCCTTACGTTTTCTTTGTCCTTCTACAAAGTCAAAGTAGTTACAGTGGCTATGAAAAGTATTAACACATCATTGTATCTTTACACTCAAGTACTGCTAAATCAGACATAATTGTGGCAAAATTTCTGTTGTTTAACAATACCTTATGTGACTACATTTATGTTCAACGATAGTGGTACTTAAATGCAAACATATAATACGTGTGCAAATATGTTTTCTGGCCACTGTACATTAACATTTGCATTGAAAATTTGGTCAGAAGTACACCTACCATCTACTTTATCAAAAACAATTGGAACAGCATTGGGAATTAGCTTTTTTGAATCGGTAAAACATGTTTTATCAAAATGCAGTTCACAGAGGTAGAGTGGCTTATCATTTTCAATGCTCTCATTCAATTGACATTTTTTCAACCATTCATTCCTTTGACTGAAAGTTCGTTACATTAAGTAATAAATGGAAATATTACAAAGCACTGTTGTTGTGTGAAACAACACGAGATACTCACGGTACATCTTCGGGAAAAGGGAACAATAAAATATCTTTCCCATCGACTTTCGTGCTCTCGTTCGAAAGACAACCGTGCGCCTCGCAGGTTAACATTGTATTAGCAAATGATTATTCTTAAACAAATACGTTCTCTCATAAAAAAATTAACAATAAACTCGTGTAAACGAAAGTGCATACAAATGGATCATAACCTAAAAAAATGAAAGCTTTCTGTACAAATGTTGCGGTTGATGTTTGAAGCAAAAAATTTAGAAAAATTATAAGGATTGAAATTCTGTATAGTAAACAGAGAGCAGTTGCATCCGACGCGCGATATAGTAGTGCTACTATACGATGCAAGCGGCTGCACATTAGTTGAATGAATGAAATTTAACCAATCACGCTTTTCCTTTACCGCTTTGCATCGTTCATACACTTCCATTGGTCGTTTTTTTTATGCATCTCGCCTATATAAACGTGTTTCGCTGCTCTGCATTTGGGTTGCAAGGTTAGACCATTGACTAGGTATAGGATAGACCATCCATTTATAATAAGCGTCATAAATATCAAACTGAAATACCGATCGTGTAACAAAGCAGGAGGTTTTCATGCGCCCTCTGCAACTTAGAGCGGTGATTTTAGGAATTATATGCGATCCAACCGCAAGAAAAAGCGAAAATTCTACTAATTGTGGCACAAACAAGGTACAGGATCAACTATCCCTCAACGAATGCATTATGGATATCCAAATAATCCTATAGTTTGTTTATATATCTTAGGAGGGAACATGAGGATTGAACACTCGTTACATTCAACAATATATTTTGAAGTGAACGTGTACAGCTATTGCGGAGGAGTCGAGTACAAAGTTTCGCAGCGTAGAGTGGTTGCGTCGGAGTGTAAAATTGTTATGGCGGAGTGATTTCCAGTAGGCTCCTTTTAAGGACTTTTTCGCACCTCTAAGCGCGCCAATGGGACGCCTTCGCGGAAAAGGCGGTGTCTGATTGGCGCGGCGGTGGTCGAAAATTTGGGATATATATTCTGCGGTCCAGCGGCACGCGTGCGAGAGACGCGTTTCCTCCGTCTTGCGACGGAACATTCGATGAAATGACCGGGCAACTCTTAAACCTGTATTAATTGTAAGATATTCTAAATCTGGCAGTATTGTACTATCATATATTTTAGTTATTAAGAATGGAAATTGTATATATGATCACGAATATAATACCATTGGCTAATCGTCAGTGATTAAACGTTAAATATCTTTGTAAGTAGTGAACATTGGTAAAAACGCTTCGATACGTATTCGCTCATCGTTGGTCTAGAATCAGCAGCAAAAGTTTCATTCAAATCGAAAGCACACTAGCCGTAGTCTCTCCCTTTTTTTATAAAAATTCTATTCCCAAAAACTCAGTTTAAATAACGCGGGCCAAATACGCCAATTGCGCGATCGCCATAAGCGCCGTCTATCGAAACTCATCCAAAGTAAACAGCTACGCAGAACACCATTAAGGCGACCCATCTGTATGAAAGTCCGGCATTCGCGATGATTCGTGGTTGCGAGTTGCGACACCGTGGGAGCCGCGCGGTGGCGACCGCACTCTCGACTTCGACAGCGCGCAGAGAGTAAGCGAGTTGCATCGTAAACGCGAGCGAAAAGGTGCCCATATGTATCTCGTCCGGTGCGTCGCCGTCGGCCATTGTCTCTGACATGGAAGCCTACCAAAATGGCAGAGGTCGTGCAGATGTTTTTGTTCCTATATAAATCGAAGTACCGTCGGAAAGGGCAGTGCCGTGAGGTGGTACGGGATCAGTGCGGTGTAATTGCAGTGCCGTGGCCGATACTGTGGGCGGCGCTGATCTGCTGGGTGGTGCACGTAACCGCGGCCGCCTCCTCCTCCTCGTCGTCGCTGACGACGGATACGACCTGCGACACGGACAGTTGCGTCAACGGGGACTGTGTCAATGGCACCTGCGTGTGCCACGAGGGTTGGCAGGGCTCGGCGTGCCAATTCTGCGGCGGAAAAGTTAGGTGAGCAAGACACCAGGGAATGCGCGAGCATCTCGCCGTTCACCGTAGCATCATCCTCTTCTTCAATTATTCTACCAACTCTCATACGCGTTATCCGTTGTTTCCGCGGGAGAACCGATAGCCTATGAAGCAGCTTCTGTGTATGGAAATTACGGGACGTCGCGTCCCGAGATACGATCGGAGCCACTAACAGGCTAACTGTACATTCCGTCTAGCGTGTGCAACGGTATTGACGGCTTTTTAGGTCGACTCGTTTTCTCGTAGACTTTGATCGTCTCTCTTTAGACCCCTTCCGGAGGAGGCACCGTAAATACACACGGGGAACGGGTTGGAGAGAGCGCGGAACGTGCGTACGCGCGGCTTCCTCGGATTTAATTGCTCTACCGTGTGTGCGCGTCTGATGGCCCTTCGGAAGGAGGGGGAAACGAAAGGGGCATTGGTTCGGTCATTGTCTGCGGCTCCGGTTGACAGTGAAGAGCCAAGGGGTAATCGGGACACTGGCGAAACTAACGGTGACAGTGACCGCGGAAATTGGGGCCGGGTTAAACTCCGACTCGATGTAGTTTCCAGATGTAAGTCGTTCGGGGATTAGATTTTGTCACAATCGATCGCGACCGGCTTTAAACTTGACAGGAAAACTACGGTTTCCGCCACTGTCAAGGCTGGTTTGCTTTTCACGCGGGCTTAACGTTAAACTTACAGCGAAACCTTGCTTGTTGCGTTCAAACGGGACCGAAAATGCGTGCAAAAAATCAAAGTACGTTCGACGAACGAGGTAGCAATCAATTATGCGATCCGTCGAACGTTGCTTTATCGCGTATTCGATAAACTGCTTAGGTATACTGTAGATCGTTTTTTGTTTCCGCGTAATGATCTCCGTTCGTTGTAGAAATGCATCGAACGAGGTTTCCGTTCAATGATCGAAGTCCATTGTACTTCGTATACTAAATTCCGTTCACACAAAAGCGAGTAAAACCTGCTCGATCGTAGAATTTCTGTTGATTTGCCGACAGGCAATGGAACACATTGGAGCACGTACCAACACGTTCGTTCGTGTTCGTTCACGTTGCTCCTTTTGGCCTGGACTCATCTTTAACCTTTTTACATTGCAATGAAACTACTAAAAAATGAAGGAAAACCGATAAAAAGAGATGTTGTTAAAGAATACGTAACTTCGTCTATTCGTACCTGAAACATTTGAGTAATTACGTTACGTATAATACAACTTAGAACACGAAATTCGTAGCTATTCGGAGTTTATCTCGCATAAACTGCGAAAGGGTTAAGAACTCTACCTTGATTACGGTGTTCCGCCGTCGAAAGCCATGAGTTCTGCAATGTTGGGGTGCTTGTGCAATGTTTATTCTAGAATCGCGCGTAGGCACCCGGGAACAGTCGGCATCCTGATGCCCGGTTGAGCAATTGCGGTGAAATCCGATGCGATCGTCGTTGCTACACGGAACTCTCTCCTCGTTGCGTTTTGTATTTTCATTTAGATTTGAATCGCCCCCTTCTACGAAACACATCACGCATACGTATTATCTGCATAAGCCGGTTGTCCTCCGTTTTTTACGCATCATATTTCGCGCGTTTTACGCATCACATTTTCCACCGGAAATTTTTACCGTGACGTCGTCCTTCTCCGCCTCTGCAGATTGACGGTTTACGTCCCTGCTACTCCAGATAAGGGAACAATAACGCAATATTATTTCCTTCCAATTTCCCACAGAATTGATCGAACCCATTCGCTACTTTATCTTCTTACTCGACGGCGAGCTTTCGACGAAGAATTCACCGATTCGCCTACGGGTGCTCGATCACGTTTCACCGACGATTACTACACGTATATTCGCGCGTTGCTGCATGCACGTACATACATACATATATACATACATATAGCGAACGCTAGCAAGTACTCGTGGAAAGTTCAAAGTCGGATAACCGACTCGTGTACCGGCGCGGTTTAACCACGCCGATTGATCCACGCAAAAGATCTTACAATCACGGACTTAACCTGGATTCAACGAGAGGATGCCGTTTCAAAATTTCATCCTGTACTCTCGTGAATAATTGGCGCTGAAAATAACCGCGCCTCCGGGGCCGCGTAAACGCGAACCTCCGTCACGAAACAAAACAGCGCGGAGGAGAAAGGAGGCGTTCTTAACCGCGAAAACATATCCGTGCACGATGCTCGCCGTCGCATCGTATGCAACTACTTATTCATTACACCAGTGGTGTCAAACGCGCGGTCGCATGTGGTCTGCAACACCATACAACAGTGTTTCTTAACCCTTTCAAAGCTACGGAACAGTAGAACCACTATAGAGTCGCTGAGTACATCAATTCAACCCTTTCGAAACTAAAGCCAACTATAGTCGTAGGTTGAAATTTCGTGCTAGTCAAGAAATCTGGGTAAATCTAGTAGCATAGTTCGACGTTACTAGCTTTGTGATTAACTCACGTGTTCGTTGAATATTAATTGGTTAAAAAACTAACAATTTACTTGTTAACAAGTAAATGTTAACGTAACCATTGTAAACTCGCGACTGAATTATCCTAAATAGCCTAAGAGTTTTTACGGTCAACTTCGCCGTAGCGAAAGGATTAAGGTGGAATAAATAAATTCCTATAAGCATCATAAGAAAGTTACGGTTTGGTGAAAGTTCGAAACGAAAGTGTTTACAAAATGTTTACAGACTTTTTACCAGCTCACAATTTATCTGAAGAATTTAAAACGACGTAGAATCTCGAATGTGTTAACGCGACAAGATGTATTCATTCTTGTTATTGCAAACGTGTCCGCGTCACATTTCTCGAACAATTGGTTGGTTCGCCGGGGAATGGGGATTATCAGACGTTTCTTCTATTCTGATCCGGAGTCATCGCGGTCTTGGTCATCATCGTATCTCGCGGCATATTAGAACGATGACAAAGGGCGTGCACGCGGTGCAAAGATCGAGTTTTTAAAGCGCAACATTGTTGAGCCACACTCGTATAAGTTTGCTCATTTGAAATGTAAACACACGATTCTGTCGCCGGCGCGATGGTCAATGAACAGTGACGCGACAATGTTGGTTCGTTAGTCAGTCCGTCCCCCTCACATTATGACACGTTCCAATTTGAATAGTGCACGCTAATTATGGGACACACGCGTGTTTTTATTTAGCCGCGTTTCACACCTGTGCAAGCGTCAGTGCATTAGTAAATAGTTCGACAAACGACGAGAACGTGTCTGTCGTTGGCAAATCGTGACGATTTCCTCCGAATCCGTCTATTAATTAACTCTTTGCAGGCGGAACAGAATAATATTGAATGAATTTTCGTTCAATTATTAACATTTCGAAACATTCATTTTGGGAAACATGTGACCACGTCATCATGATTTAGAGTGGCTTGAAATAAAACTTGGACATTTACATTTTCATGCTTTATGAAGCGATTGATAATGTACGGAACGAATTTAAATGAAAGATATTTTTGTTCGTCTCTATAAAAAGGCAGTATCTATTTACATTAAATTATAATGAAAGCAATCATAAACAAACGTCATAAGCTCGATATTTCAGACCATTGTCTTAAATACTTCTTATCTGAGTATCAAAAAAGATAACAATGATATAAAAATATGTTAATAATAAAAAGGTACCAACAGCTGTAACAACAATAAGTATAATAAAATAATTGCGCGTTACGATATATAAATAGCAATATTTAGTTACAATTCCGTTTCTGTTTTCATCTACTCCAAATTATTATAGTCGCAATGTAGCATGTAACACCAAAATGGTAAGGGGGCCAGGTAGCACCCTAATGATTCTATATAAGAATGGATAGTCTATTGTATGTTTCGTCAATGATATTAATTACCATTTCGCTCTATGTGATATCTAAATTCGCGTCTGCATATAGTTTATGGCGTTGGCGAGTGGTGACTGGCGTATTATGGTTTCTAGATGGCCGCTCTCAATTGTTACGGTTGGTGATTATCGAGCATACCGCTGTTTTATCATAATCAGACTAACCTCCCCTGGTATAGTCTGTTTATTAATTACCGCAGATGATAGCATTTACCAGTGGCGACAACACGCCGTTTGTGCGTCTCCCTGGCTCTGTAATTTGATATCGTTCATTGGAACAACCGAATCGATAACCGATGAATGCATAAAGCCGCGTACTCTCGCGCACACCTTATCCAAAGGATTAATTACGCCGATTCAGGGTTAATTACTGTCCCGGGGCAAATTGGATCTTTTTTAATCCCAGATTAATGAGCATTCGCGAGAAGAGCACTGCGTGCGTTCATAAGGGCTTAATGAATGTTATTAAATTTACGAATGCACGCAGATCGGTTTATACGGTGGCTATAAAAAGTGTCCACCGTTCCACTATATTTTTAGCGTTTCGGTCCCAGTTAATTACATTTGTAAACTTTGCGTATCGTATTCAAAATTTACGTGCTCGTAGCATTGAGAGGGTTAAATAATACGTAAATGCAACGATATGGTTATGCGTTAATACCTTTACGATATAACTACTGTTTCAAATCGCTTTGTGCGTATAAAAATAATAAACTCCGTTGCATCGCGTTATATTAAAATAATCAGTACTCGAATACAGTACATTGCTCCGTTTACTTAACCTAGTATAAGTTTCCTTGCATCACGCTAGGGATAATTAGTGTACCCTCCAACTTTAGTTCGGATCCATAACCGTTCTACGAACTCTCTTATCTAAAACTTCCCCTTAAACCGAACTATGTATTGCGATGCAAAAAAAAAGAAGGAAGAAAATAGAAAAGATCGAAACTCGCAAGTTGAAACGAAGTTACGAAGTCTGACCTCACCGCTTTTAGAACGTAAAGGAAATCGATTGCCGCTATCGATCCGTGGACACTACCAAATTTTCACGGACGTTGCAACCGCGAAACTTATTATGGATAGTTAGAGGGGATGATGAAGCTTTGGAAGGAAGTTTCATCCAACGAAATTATTTCTGCGAGCCGCGAAACGACGTTATCGTCGGTTTCTGCTCGTGTTCTGGCGTTATCTGTACGCGTGTACGTTCCACGAGACACGACGTTTCCCATTGTTGAGAGGCGGCGGAACTTTGTTTCTCGCCTCGGCCCTTCGAGACCGCCTTCTCTCCTCTTGTTTCCGCTCGAAGAATCCCCCCACGTCGGCTCGTTTGCCGGCGTTGTTTTGCGTTTGTAACGCGTGTTACCGAGCTACTTGAAACGCGTTGTGCAGTCCTTCGTTCCTCCATTCAGATGTTGCGAGACGATACTGTCTCGATTACAGCTCGACCGAGGTTTTAGTAACATTAGGGTGGCCGATTGATGGTATCTGGGAACTTTTTATGTGGTACCTTTCGTGATGAATTGGCTGCGGATGTTTATCCATTTATGAACAATTTAAATATGCAAAAAGCTACAGAATTCATGCGACTTAAAGAAAAATATACGAAGTATTAAATAGATGTTATTGTAATTGGAGGATTAATCAACTCCTTATTCAACCCTTTTGCGGACAGGAGAGAAATTCTGGTATTTGCGATTTGCCGCAAATTTATATTTAAATGCACAACAATCCGTAGTCTGATCGTTACTTTTATACCGCGGCTAAATGAAACACGAACATCAGTTTCTCAATTCTTTTACAATCGATGGACTGTTATTTTTGAATTGTAATAAACGCAGATATAATCGTTTTATTTACGTTACAATTATTTCATTGCGAAGAAGTGTATTATTATTCCGTTGTGCAATCAAATAAATCACGGGATATGTTTATTATTTTTCAAGCAGAAACTTGAATTTATGTAATCGAAGACAGCGTAGAGAATCAACACGTTTCTCTCTCTATACAGACCCGTTGCCAAGGTGATTACTTGCACGCACGTTAAAGAAAACAATCTCTGTGGGCGTTATTGTGTTGCTTCTAAAAGATTCCAATTACTTCCGTAGGTGGGTCGCGGATTTGTTCGATCCTCTATAAAAATAGTTAGAATATTAGAAATGTTCGTGTGGTACTGCGAACCGTTTCAACTTCCTTCGCTTCGATCCCAAAGAATGCCGTACCGTGCATGTTCCAGAGGCCAAGTAGTCTAGGGAAATTGGAAAGCGTTCTAAATGCCACCCGGTCCATAAACTCCTCCTTCTCTTCGTTCTCTAAAGGCTGTGCTATTCGCTCGCGCACTTAATCCCGTCGAGTACCTAACATTTAACTCAACATTTAACTTAATGTGTCACTCAATACCGAATTGGGCGTTTGACTTCTTCACGGTTGAACTAAAACTAGAGACAATATTTATTGCCTACTGACACAGATATACTCGTTCCGTTTTCCCAGAACATTGTTGAAGTTCTGGGAATTCCAAATGGGAGGAATTCCTCGGTTACATCTCTTTTATTTATGAACATCTTTTTCTATGTTGAATATAATGAATTGATTACTACGTGATTGAAAATGTACAACAAAGTCTAATGTACCCATTACTGTCGCTTGAAAAGTTCTTATTTGAATAGAAACACGTTTTACATAAATTAGCACGTCAGTTTGTGTAACAGATATCAAATGTATAGTAAACGTATCGTATTTAATGAATTATAACACGTCCCATACTTTATAATTACATTGCCCGCGTTTTAATGTTCAACAGTACATTCACCTCCTAATATTTCGTTTTACATATTAAGCGTAAACGAATATACAATGTCTATATGTTGTTACGTATACCGAAGTTCCAAATTTGTACAATTAGGTTAACCCTTTACACTCCAAACATTGTTCAATAATACGATATAACGCAACTCCATTACGCTATTCTGAATCTCGCAAGAACTCTCGATGCGTTACGTGTTTCGAAAAGGAGAAATTTGCTTCGATTTCGAAGAAATGAGAATTAGAACTTAAACCTTACTGTGATGGTCCATAGCCGGGGGCCAATGGAGTGTTAAAGGGTTAACATTCAACGCGAAATCAAAGTTTGGTGGCAATATACCGAGCAGTGTCCATTTCAACTCCGATCCATGGTCACCCATAGAATCGCTTTGAAACAGCATGAAGCTACCGGGCGGCGCGTGGACAAAAACCGGCTCAGGAACCGGTAGAATTCGACCGCGTTCGTGTGTTTCACGTGGTGGCACCGGTCTGGAAAGCAATGTGCGAATTTCCCCCGGGCGAAAATTCGTGAACTTCTATGTCTTCTCACCCGAGCTTGGCGGAGGCGCAATCAGTGGCATCGTGCCGGTTTCCCCGCTCGGTTTTATCCGTTCTATCCTATCATTGAATTATGAAGGGACTAAAACTTTATATAATACTCATCGGCGGCGGAAACGGGTCGGGAAAGCAGAGGAGAGGGCGAGAATATTGCGGAGGACGTTCGATTAAAATCGTTTGATTAAGCCAAGCTACTACTACGTTGTTGCCGGCACGCCGATCGATCCGGTGCTCCTTTTTCTTTAATTTTGCAACCAACCGGCACGCGACCTTTGCCATTCTATCTTTCGATCCGTTACTTTCTGTTCTCCTTGTGTCCTTGTTGTGTTGTGTTGAATCGTGCGTATTTCTGTTGCGATCGTGAGAGTCAGTCGTTTTATGAATATTTGACGACTCGACTCGGAGCACAGGATGTTTGGAAGATTTCGAGAAATCGGTGAATTCTTTAATCCGTTCGCTGCGAAAGACGTCATCGGAAAAGAAGTAGCATTTTGCACGTAATAGCGAATAGGCTACAAAAGCGACGTAACTCGAAAGAGTAGATTTTTCAGAAGAAGCTGCAAACTGTTAGTGGGTTTGTGAATAAATTATTTACTAGGCTTAAAGTATCAGATAAAGAAATATCTAGGGCCCTACAAGTTATTTTATGTATACTTCATTCTTAGCCCTTTAAATCTCTTCTTTTCGAATTATGACGGTTTCGATCTTCTCAATCATACAAGGCTGAATAACTTTTAGTTATACTTTCGACACTGTGTTACAAATTAGCAACAACGCGTGCTACTTTTTAACTTCATTCGTAACTCAAAAATCGCAATTTTGGAGTTGTGACACTTTTATAGCCCACGTGCGATGTACATTTTAATTATTATTCATTTATATATTACATTCTAATTCATAATCGTAGTGTCTAAGTGTTTACATCGTATTTTCTATATAAATAAAAATTATCCTGACTACTCGTACTACAAATTATTGCACAGTTTTCACAAAGACAAGTGTTATATTGGTAGCTTAAACTAAAATCTAATTTCAATCCTCACTTTAGCTTTATCTTGGGATTTATTAAATACAAATTACCTATAATACTTAAATGATTCGAACGTGGTATAATACAGAAGCAATGATCAGCCAACTCTAGCAGTAGTAGACAGCAAAATAATATCTGTATTGCAAGGGGTTAATGCACACGGTGTGTGCCGTAGCGAAAAGGTTAAGAGCCAGTTTAATTGGCAGCTGATAGCGTTAAACAACGTTTACCTTGATACAACTCGAACCCGAACGAACAAATAACGCTTCGAACGTTCATTACTTACTCTACCGCGAAGTGGCAATTTTTTCATTTCCCTGCTATCATTTATGGCAGCAGACTGATGCGCCGGACGAAAATAATGAAGCGATCGCGTGTCTGGAAAATGAACCGGCTATTAGGAGCGACAGAAATACCGCGTGCGTTTATTACCTGCTGCTTTTTTTCCAAATATCCTTCGCAATATTCTTCCGCAATGGTTTCTGAATCATGGCTCGCGATTTTGGCCATCGGCGGGGTCGCTGAATAATTTTAGGTGGCTTGCGTCGAATATCCTTTCGTTGCGGCACTTAAAAATTGAAAGCATTTTTAACGCAGTGACGGGGTCAATTTTTTATTAATATGAAAACAGTTTCTGGGTCAAGCTTTTTTATTAATATGGAAAACGTATGAATATGTATAAAGATCCGCGGTCTAATCGTTACGTAAAAAATAAATAATAGAACGATAAAAAGTAATAGAATAATACAAAATAAATGATGTAATATATAATAAGTTTAATAGAATTTTATGAGACACTTGTGATCTATCGGATACAAAGGGATTGGAAATCAATTAAAACTGCAAACATTTATACCAAGTGGACCACTTAACTTGATCACCTCAATTATTTTCATTCTTAGTAAACCGGTCAAGATTTCTTCCTATTAAAAAGCAAACACAGAAAACAAATCAAATTTCGTCAGCTTGAAGATTCCTCGGAATCGCACAATCTATGATAAAATAAATCCTGATTGATCTACTAATAATGAAAATTATTAAAATGGTGACATTAAGTGATCCACTTTGTATATTCGTTTTATACGGAGAAGCATGCGTCTTATGGTTGCAAAATGGTTAAAATACACATTACAAGATAGGCGAATTGTTGTTGCGAAAAATGACCATTTCGAAAAAGCAAGCCGCGAGCCTAAAAGAATTTAGACTCATTCGCATACCGAAATATCCTATATATTTTCTACCGCATATATAAATGCCACGAAATATTGCCCGCCGTGTTTGCGTAGCTTCGTCAATTAATTAATTACAAACACTTGCGTAGACGCGAAGAAACGATGAATGAAGTTAATATCAACGATTCGAGAGCCGAGCAAATAAACACGAGCTATTTGCTCAGCGATAAATTAACCAGCTGGCGTATTATGGCAACACAATGGGCCAAGAAAATGGCAGCGAGTTATTAACGAGTAAAGTAAACGGGTGCTTGGATAAATATCGAAACTGGCGAGGGCAAAGTTCTTTCCGTCGCAAGTGAAAATCATCGTATTTCTTTTTTTTTCCCCTAGACGATGATACGCGTAGCGAGTAATGTGCAGCACGATAATTAAACGGATCGTCGCGTTTCACCGGTTATGTGTATCGGCGCTGTTGAATTCGATCGATTACCGACCAAACACGGCCAATTATCCGGCTATCGGCCTATCTAGACTCATAGTCGGGCTCATTGTAACGTAAGCACGTGCAAATTGTAACATTACGTTTGATTCACTTCGCGTTAATTAGCTACTTGCTTCGAACTTCGATAGTTTTTTAATCGCCGCTCGTATGCAAGTTATCCGTTCAGTTAATTTTAGAGCGTGATTTAAAAATTGGGGGATTAATTAAATATTACCAATCGGTAGCTGCTTCAGTAGTATAATTTCACTTTTTACTTTAACCCTTTGAAGCACGACCACACCTTCTTTTTTATACCCAATTTTACAGCTTACTAAAAAGAAACGAAATGTACTTAAATATAATCATTTTCGGATGCTGTTGAGAAATCGACGACCAATGGTTACTATTTTATTAACATCAACTATCTATGTATTAACTATTTAAGTACCATCAATTTTTACCTTTCGTTTGAGAACCCAAAAAATTACCTCCGCCTAAAATATAAGAAATGGAACATTGCGATTGGCAATTTAGTGAAATCAGAAGTTATGTGACTTTACATTCGAGGTACAACTTATTAAAAAAAACAGGGGGGGAGAAGAAGAGTTTCATCAGGAGATATTACACTTCTCTTTACTACCGCGAGTCTCATAAAAATCCAGCGAGTTCCAGAATCAGGCTGTACTTTCTCGTAAATCTCGAGTACCCTCCAGAAAGACGTTCTTCTTCTTCTTCTTCTTCCGAGTGCCTTCCCTTTATGGTTCACGCCGATGCTCCATCGTAAATATCCATCGTTGTGTTCCTTTGCCTGTTTCTCGCTCCTCTTTACCTGCCCTCTTTACTTCATTTCTGCTTCTTCCCGGTGAATGTGCTGAAATTGCAATTATTTACTTTGTACTTAATTGCATTTGCAAGATCGTGACCGCGTTTAACTCTCTTCCCCTACCTTTGAATCTTCTCGAACGTTTTCTATTCATCGTCGGCCAATTTAATTTTCATTTCATTTAGAAGCAAACGAAATCGAACGAAGATTTTCCCCATTTTTACGATAAAGTCTCACGAATTCATTCTACAAATGATGGATGAAATTTAGAATGCGAAACAAATCTGTACCGATGTTTCACTTCTTTAATTGTGCTTATAAACATAAATCTGCAGCCTACTAATTATTATTATTAAGCGCACCAATTAGTTCGATACTTTTTTTACAACGTTCAGTATGTATATAATAATTCATATTCGTTTTCAATTCATACTTACTTAATTCTGAACAGAATTTTAATACTTAACCCTTTCAATGTTAACAATTTTAAATGGATTCGAATTGGAAATAATTATCACGAATTTTCCTGCGTCGAGATTATATTTAACACTAGATTTACGGACGTTGACAGTATCGTTTCATAGGTTTCTTGAAAAATAAGTATACCTACTATATTTAAGTGCTAGAAATTAATAGCGAAGCAGTGGAATAAATTACGATACGTATTTAAACCATTGTATTAACCAACATTATCATAAACTGATAAAAATAATATTTATGATCCATGTAACTTTAACGATAAAATAAGACTAGTTCCATAAATTTAGTGTTAAAAATGTAAACGTATTAAAATCATGATTTGCAAGCGAAATTAAATTACTGAAATTAATGAACAAATTTAATAATCATAAGCAGTGGATATAATATCTGCTCTCAATGCTTAATAAACGGTTAAGTGAAGGAAAAGTAGCGCAGGAAAAGTGTAAATTATTAAACTAATCGCGACACGCAGGCAACGAAAACTATTTAGATCTCGCGGGACGAGTTTCAAGATAATCATCGCTCTTCTAATTCAAAATAAAATCGCACAGACTTTGTAAACCCTTTCGTAAGTTTTATGCTAGTTGGAAGCGTTTGTAATTATGGTAGATCGTCATTTTAATCAACGTTGAAAGGTTTAAACTAGTGTTCATTATCTTGGATGACATTTTCTTGTTTATTGAGCAGCTGAAGTGTTTCTCTTTTAAAACAAGATGGCAGTTTCAGGTCGATAAAATCCATCAGACTTACAACGTATTAACTTTAGTAATTCGCGAACTCTAGTAATAAAATTGAATATCTAGTAATAATAACAGTAATAATAATAATAACAATAATAGTAACTTTAGTAAAAAAAAGGCACCGAATTCATTTTTACATTAAACCCTTTCGCCACGGCATTATTACAAAACATTCTCAATGCACAAACGGGGATTATTTCAATTATTACAAAAGCATGAGGGCTACAAGTATTTGAATAATTCGCATAATTAATTACGATAGAATAAGTATACGTTAGTATCGTGTTATGGAACGCGAACACGTGTATATTTTTACCAAAACGGTTGCCCAATTTTTCAACACCGATACACGCGTCTTTAGCAGCGAAAGGGTTAATAAATTGCTCCGCTGAAGAATGAAAAATCAGCAGAAACGCGAGGGCCACTGAACGTGTTATCATCGATATTCGCTTCTGCATCTATTTCACGAAGATCCTCCTTGCTCGTATGCACGCAGGCATCTTTCATTATGAATTCTTCTCGCGTTTCTTAGTCCGGTGTTTCGGTAAATTGCGCCGGGCCCCGGAGACGAGGCTGGAATTTCGCGGAACAGCGAACAGCGGGGAATATTCGTTAATTCGCTAGACGCAAGCGAATGAGCTCGCCTCTTAACGCCGGTTACCACCTGACTTCCGGTTCCGTGCAAACCGCCGCTCACTCGCGTCATTCGTGGCTGGAAAAGTTCAAGCGAATCGACGAATACAGAGTTGTTCAACGGTTACGAAAACACCAAAGGTGTACAAATCGATTAGTGGTGTTCATTGCCTATTTACGAAGTACAATACAATTTTAGCAGGTGATTGAAAACCCGTGTAATCACGGGACTTTTCACTACTACCAAGAATTTTTATTACAAGGCAAATGTAGGTAATATGGAATTTTGTAAAATCTTGATAATTGAATAACGAATGTTACCAGCAATGTGTATGAGTTCGTTATAAACAATACAGGATCATACCGACAATTAATCGTCAGTCAAACATCCATTAGTGAAAAACATATGTTATTCTCATCGTCGATGTGCAAGAATTTCTGAAGAACGAGTGAAGTAGTTAAATATTTTAGTAAAGGTAAGTTTTAACGAGTATTAGTTTTGTGTGATTCATCATTAACTATGACTGTTCGAAGATAATTTAAATAAATATTCATGTTTGCTAACACAAATCGCGAGCTTTCTTCAGAAATTTTGTACGCGTTCCATATTATATAGCTCTTTTCCAAACTGCCGAATTTCACGCTTTTTTTGCTAGTCCTTTCGCTATAATTTCAAATCAGTTGAATTGTTTCACGTGTTAAACTAATTCACAATATATTGTACAATTCACCCTATTCGATTATTGGAAGACATTGATTATCCGGAACAGTCGTGTTATATTTTCGTTCGGATAATCAAGATTGTCTACTAAATTAATCGTAACTGTAATAATCTAACTTTTAACTTATTCGTTAAAGCTACGCCACCATCCTAACGAACTTTCCAAGAAAGAAAAGAAAAGCAACAGATTTACAACCCCACCAAAACACAAATTATATAATCACGAGAGTGATTACATTATATTATCTAACTTCGTATACTAATTAACGCTAAATACGGTTTGCTTATTGTTATTAATATAACAGATTGCAAATAAATCTACACACATACATATGTTACAACTACCGTCCATAAGTATTTGAACACTGGACGCAAACCGATCGAAACTTTTATATCTTTGAATCTATTATAAACATCTCCAAGTAATATCAACATTGACGCGCGGAAAAATTAAACTGCATTGTACGTTCATAATCTAATCGACAAATGTATGAACGTGCTAAATTCTAACTTAACGAAACATTCTAATAACGCTCCGGTACCGTGTTTATCTACAACGAAGAGTTGAGCGTTCATGAAATTTGTACAAACTTCTAGAACGAGGTTAAAAATAAATATTTGTACAAGACCAGTCAAATTTCAGTTATTGCTTTGTTATTTATACCAATTCGTGTTAAATATTATTTTCATTCGTCATTGTCGACTTTTATATCACTCGAAGTAAGAACATTAGTGAAAATTACATTCTAAAGTATTGCGTGAAGTATACTTCATGTATTTCTAATCGTGTACAAGTGTCTAAATACTTATGAACGGTAGTGTATATATATACATATATGAAATATATATGAAAAGAAACTTTCAAATTATCCAAAGCAGCAAAGCTATCCGCTTTCGCGTATCTCTAAATATACACCCATTATCGTCCACCAAAGGGGGTAGTGACGCATCAAAATCCCATAAATCACCATGCTTTTACCTTTAACAAACGCATTAAGCCAATTAAATGGAAGTCGACGGGCAGAAAAAGCGTTGCTGCGCATCGTCTTCGGCTCCGGTATCGTCTGAATTATCCGACCGGCCATTAGAGCCGAGGGCAACAGGATTGCTTGATTTCCTCAATTGGTAAACAATGTGTCGAACGAGAAAAGGGGTTTCTTGCGCGGTCTCGTCCGGACTACGCGACGGTTGGAAAGGGAAAGGAAGGATGCGGAGATCGTAAATTCTCCATTGTGTCGTTGCATCCCTCGTCGACATTCCCTTACTCCAATTTACCGCGTTTCTTTTAATAGCCGCGGGAGTCCTTCGCTTCCTTCATCGCATCGTTTGGCTTCTCGCATAAAGGAGGCCTCAGAGTCGAGCCGCAGCACGTAGCCGGTCGTCGAACTCACCGTGACTCATCCGGCGCCTTCTCCTTATTGAAAGAATATTATTTCGTGCTAATGAGAACGATACACACGAAACCACGGGTAACAAAGATAGAGAGATAACAGACGCCGACTCGCGGAATTAATTGTCGTGAATTACGCGACTTGCGTTGCAAATTCTGCCTTAACTTCGACGCTGCGAAACTTCTTGCGAAAAGCTATTCTTTTCTATAAGCTCCGTTGGAGAAGTTGCGGGTTGCTCGCGTTGGCTGCACGAATGGTCCACGCATTCACGAACTCGATATTTATCGGAAATTTTAATTAATTCCTGCAACGTTATGTTATACGCGACGGGGAAAATTGATTCTATCGCATTCGTAGGAATTTATTATGAATACTGCGTTTGGTTTTGGTTCAGTAGAGAATTTCTGGATTGATCGTTAGCTGCACACATGGTCCATGGATTTACAAACCCAAATCTATCGGAAATTTTAATTAATTTTACCATATTTAACATTTTTTAGTTACGTTGCATACGACGGGAAAAATTGATTCTATCTTAATCATAGACTTTACTGTAAAAACTACGTTTGGTTTTAGTTTGATAAAGAAATTCTGGGTTGATCGTGAGTTGCACATATGGTCCATGGATTTACAAACCCAAATCTATCGAAAACTAAATTTAATTTCATCCGATTTAACAATTTAAAATTATACCGCCTGCGGCGGAAGAAAATTGACTTTATCCTGTTCGCACGAATTTACTATAAAAACCAAGCTTGATTTTCGTTCAATGTAGAAACTCCGAGATGGAGATTTTCGTTCAATGTAGAAACGTTGCCTGTGTTGGTGAACCATGGATCTACAAAGCTGAGTTCAACGCAAGCTTAATTTACGTCTGTCATATTTAACGATTTTAAATTATATCGCGCGTGTCGGATGAAACCTGACTCTATCGCGTTCGTATGGATTTATTATAAAAACCACGCTTGGTTTCAGTTTAGCAAAGAAATTCTGCGATGGTCGGTTAGCTCTGTGGGCGTATAACGAAGTCTGATAGACGATCTGCCAGTGATCGTTGCGTAATTAGCGTGAGAGGAATTAATTGTAGCCGGAGGAACGAACAATGCTTCGCAGTGATTGCCTCGCGAACCGATTCTGTTGAATCCTCCTTGTTCAGTTAGGCGTCTTAATGTACCATTATGATGTAACGTGAAAGAATTATTAAGCGATTTGTACTCGTCGTCTATCGTTATCTCGACGACACGTTGTTCGAGATAACTATAATTTCTCGTATCGCTGAAATTTACAACGTAAACATTCGTGAATCAAAGATATACTTATCTTGCACTAAAGAGGAACACCAATTTGTTGCGTAGCTTTAAACGTAAAAGTAAAATTAATCATCTTATTGACTTGATACTGCGATCATATTTTAAGGAAATATTGTTTTCGGTGGCCTTTTAAATGGGAAACGGTAATAAAGTATTATGATTACCAGGCTGCGGATTATTTATGCATTTACGGGAAATTTAAATATGCAAACAAGTGGAAAATTTACATGATACCAACAAATATGCGTAATATACAAAAAAGAGTGGAAATTATTATGTTTAGGGGGTAAAACAATTCTTTATTCGAGTCACATTTTTATTCATATATTAGTTTGGCCAAAATTTCTTTTCATATTTTATAAATTTACGGAAGCGAAATTTTATTAATTAATGTATCATCTATTTTCCTCCGACAATTTTCTCAACATTGTATAATTTCTGTATTTCGCGTTTAACATTCTTTGTATATATATTATTATTAACGAGTTTTATAAGCCCTTTTTAAAGTATAGTTTTTGACATGTATATCGAATGGACGTACAAATTAATTAACCAGATTGACGAGTACTGAGTGCAGAGGTGCAAGTAATCATTTAAAAGAAATTTATACGATTGCATTAAGTAAAATAATTCAAGTGACGATTATAGGAACACTGACGGTAATTGGTACATCTACCCTAAACGTGAATTTGCATAAAAATTCGCGGTAATCAAATGGAAAATAATCTCCGATTATTTTTTATTAAAGATTTCAAAAATGACTTCACCTCCGTTCGACAATTTCCCGTCCATCGGGCAAATCTTTAACAATACAAGGGCCCATTTCCGTTTTTCGATTCGATTTCCTCCGTGCGTTTCCGCGGTTCTTTATGCAAAAATGTTACGCGTTGAAATATTAATGTCCTGCATCCTGCGCGTGCGTGTGTTCGCGACACGTGTTGCCGTCCTAAATCACCGATGAGAATTTATGTGGAGCGAAGTACGCTTGTTACGCATTTACCCCATTTTCTCTCCCTTCGCTTTTCCCGTCTTTTTTTTTTTTTTTTTCTTTTGCGCCGTCCAAGCCAACATATTGTTATTCCTCGAACGTCATCGACAACAATGAGCATCCGTTTCACCAGAAGCGATCGTCCCCATAAGCCCGTTTACTCCATAATGGCGAAGCCGGCGATCCGTCTTTTCTCGTTCGTTCTTGCAAACTCGCGCGCTTCCCAACGACGTTAATAATACCGAGCACATTTACCATTGATACGAGATTAGAATCCTTGCTCAGTTTGCCGTCTTAATGCACTATCGCGATGCGACTTAAAAGAATTGTTAAACGATTTATAGTCGTCGTCCAACGTTATCTCGACGACGCGTTCTCTCTCGCGTGTTCGTATCTCGCGAATTTATAACGTAAACGTTCGCGAATCAAAGATAGACTTATTTTGTACTAAAAAGAAAGTGGTTTTATGCGTAAACGTGGAATTGATCGATTTGTGGAATTGATACTGCGATCGTATTTCGAGGAAAGAATTTTTGTCGGCGGCCTTTTAAATGGAAAACTTGGAATAAAGTGTTCTAATCACTGGGCTGTGAATTTTTATACATTTATGGGAAATTTAATCGACTTTTTATCCATTTCAACGCTTAGATATCATAACGAGTACTTTATCCTTGTTATTTTGTATATATTTCCATGTTATGCGTATTCTGCTCCTTTTTGCACACTTCAATTTCCCGTAAATGCATACAAATCCACGGCTTATTTGTAACCATAAATATATATTAATTACGCGTGAAAGAATTTTGATCGCAAAGAAGCTTTTAGGATTTTCTTTCGTTTCATTTTACGCAGTAATTTCTGTGTAATTTAATGGCGATGCATAATGTGCATCAGTAGTAAAATACATATTTATTAACCCTTTCACGGTTGAGCTCGTAAGTGGCTCATCATTATCATTATAAGTAGCAAGATATTAATCCAACAATGATACACGAACAACGGGATCTTTCTAGATTATTTCTAATTATTTGTATTAAATTGTTCCTAATGCAAACGTAACGAAATCATGAACTATTTTTGTAAGTTTTGTATTATTATAAAATACAACACTTGTATGTATAACACTTGCTTTGTATAACACTTACAATTCGACGAGTCTGCAATTGCAGCACACCGTTATTTTAATCAACAGCGAAAGGGTTAAGCAAAACTAAGTTTTCTCAGATTTCTAAAATTTTCTTCGATTGGTATCAAAGTCTCGAATGAATGGATCAACGCTGTATTTTAAAATTTTGCAATGATTTCCCCGTAACTTAATTACGATCCGCGATGTCCATTGGCGATGGAATATTTAATTCCGTCAGGCTACTAAAACTTTCGTAAATTGATATCCAAGCTATCAATATCACATACATTCGATTTTTCCTTTCATTTTTACAATGAAATGGCGATTCACGAAGAGCGTCGATAGTAGAATATTCATTAGGCAGAATTGAGTTGTGTGCCAGGCATCTAAAATCTTCTTCGATCGGTACCAAAGGCTCCGGATGAATGGAACAATACCACGCGCCCGTGAAGAGTTGCCCAAACAGGAAGGAGGAAGCTCATCATGGCCACACGGTTCTTTGTCCTTTGGAATTATTATTCATCGAATGCCGGTGTGTCCACGTAGCCTCTCCTTTCTCGACTTTTCTTTCTCGCGCAGGTGTTCTTCCATCAGACGAATTCTTCTGTCGAACAATGGTAGAGAAATGTTTTTGACGGTCTTCGAAGAAGGGAACGGAATTAACCTTTGCCCTTACGACTTTTTCAATGGCTACATATGGAAGCATCATTTAGTCGCTAATTTTAACCCCTTTGTAGTTTCGAAAGAATATTGCATTTCAAGTTTTATATCCTCAATTATATAGGGTTATCCAAAAGTAACTTTAGTATGTTGAATGAGAATATCCGTGGAACGCCATGCTTGTTAGTATAATAAAATAGAGGTGAAATAAATAAAAATTGAAACGAGAACGAACGAAGATAATAGAAATAAAGAAACAGATTAGAAAAGGGTAAAGAAAAGAAGTGAATGTAGGTGTTCCTATAGTCTATTTTGGATAACTTTATATTACGCATTCAACGTTCACATGAGAATGTATATAAATCGCAGAAATTCTGTTTTTATTTTTCTCTTAATTTATAAGGAAAATAAACATTTTTTTTATGTCACTTTATTATTTATAGTATTCATCATTCGTGGAAGAATCGTCACTATGTTAGATACAATGTTTCGAAGTATTATACAAAGTATTTTCCACTCGATTATCTTCAGTTCTACAAAACGTAGCTATAGTTACGGAAACAATTCACTTTTGTTACAGATGCAGCTTATTTTTGTCATACTTGCACTGTAATTTATACCACGTAGTGAATTTCGTGATTTATTTCACTTTGATTATAATTCGTGCGACGTTGCTCGTAATTCTTTTTAATTTCCAATCGAGAAATCATCGGAATAATATCAGCTTCTTAATTTATGTCTCGCTTAATTTATCAATTTGTTAATCCGTCGTAAAACGTTTCAATATCTGTTAATTCTGAACGATGTCGCCTTCTTCTTCGATATTAATCATTTTATTACACCGTGAAACGATTAACACCTTGTATTAAATATCAAATATTTAAGTATTATACCTATTTTCCGCTTACTAATCATCTCCAATCATTTCTAATTTATGCTATATTATGTGAAATTCGTGATTAATTTCACTTCGATTACTAATCGCAATCTAACCGATTTTTTCCCTCACGATCCTTCTTAACTTCCAATCAAAACAACGAATCGTCGAAGCATGATCAGCTTCTTAATTTATATCTCGCCGAATTCACCAACTTGCCGTTTCATTGAATCGCAAAATCTTTTAACCCTTTGCGGACGACGAATAGTAAAACTTAAAAAGAGCATTTTGACTTTGAATTCCAAGCCAAAAATTTTCAAATTTCTAAGCTTTCGAATTCCAGGTGAACAACAAATTCTTCAAACTTTTCAAGCGTTGATCAACGATATTAATTTCAATTTTCTGTTTTAACAGGGAACAAAGCGTCCAGAAAAGAAGAAAAGTTGCGATTATTTGCAGACACGCGTCCGCAAAGGGTTAATCACGCTCGTTTTCTGCTCGACTTGGTAGCATTTCGTGCGATCTCGACGCCGCGGCGTTTATTTATCGCGCCTCCATGAATTCACCGCTTTGTTCCATCCCGTATTGGAGTTTTATCGTTATCACGGTCGCGGATCATTCGCGTGGCCATCGTCCTTGCCGCCGTCGACATCTCGAAGAACATCGAGATCGATCGGAGGCTGCGACGTCGACTGAACGCCTTTCTTTGTCCCAACAATAATCGACTCTATCGCAGTATCGTCTACCTGCTCCGTTTCGCGAAAAATTATCTTCTGATAACGCCATCGGAGAATCTGCCTTTCGAAGGCCTTGCAATTCCGGCGCAATCTAACGTTTCCTAAGCGTGCAATTAGCGTCTTGCCTTGGAAACTTTTCATCGAGACGTCGACGTTAACGATTTATTTATTTAGCAATGGGCCAACAAACCGTATAACGTACAATATTATATGATCGCCAACTAGAGAAAAATCTAAGCAAACAGTAGCAAGAGAGTTGAGCATAAATTTCCAAGATTTAATCTGAACAACACTAACAAAGCTATTCTCTCGCCAAGATTATATAAAAGTGTATCACGAGCAAGTAGAATATTAAGTCGCTTCAATCAATCGTAGAATTGTAAACGATCAATCGTTAATAAAAATTACAATAGCTTCTTTTGATTAATTCGACTGATTCGAGGAATCTAAGCAACATGTAACATCGTCCATTTCGTACGCAACAAACCTAACATTTGTCTACGCGTACTTAACAAACGTTATCCTAACTCGTGTGTGTATTCCCTAACCAAGAACGCTGCAGTAAAATGGTTAAGCTTCTACAATTATTCCAAGTGCAGTTCCAAACGCCGTCTTCGATAGCTTTCAATTGCAATTGCTCCGTTGTCAAATCCAAAACCGAATTGAACGCGGTTTCACGGGGCTTATCAGCGTCACGCGTTATCATCGAATCCATCAATCATGTTTCGATCTTCGGATCGCGTCGCCGTGGTACATTGATCGTATGATTTCTTTATCGTTCGCAGACTGACGGAGCCGACGGGGCACATCCACGACGGTATCGGCAACTACACGGCGGACGTGAAGTGTTCCTGGCTGATCGAGAGCAGCCCGAATTCCACGATACGGATGCACGTGGAGCAATTCGCTACGGAATGCGGCTGGGATCACCTGTACATCTACGACGGTGACAGCGTCGAGGCACCGTTGCTCGCCGTTTTCTCCGGCTTGATGCACAAAGATGGATACCACATACGCCGCGTGCCGGAAGTGATCGCTCGCTCCGGAAGCGCGCTTCTCCATTTCTACTCGGACGTCGTGTTCAACATGAGCGGCTTCAATATTACTTACAAAATTAACGCCTGCCCTAGCAGGTGAATTTTAGCTCGTTAACGGGGAAATAATAAACCCATTTGTCGACGTGCACGCAGTTTTAACCGAATTAACGCTAGAACCACCGACGATTAGAATACACTTTTTTATATCGAAAGTTTGAAAATGGTAGACAGTTGCGAAACGCGCGCAATCGATGTATAATAAATTAGTCGTTTATGCTCTGTACGGTAAAACATGTAGACATTCTAAAAAATGCACCGTTGTATGTTTATATCATTTTTATGGTCAATTTTGTATGTCAAATTTGTATTTTATATTTTTATGGTCATTTTCACCGGCTCGGTAGTTCTAGGGTTAATATTCGAACACTACTTGCAACTAAATTTATCAATAATATCAGATCAATAGAATTTCAGTACGTTTTCATCTTTGAAATGCAACTTTGTCTGGGACTTTTTCTTATAAACTGAACATTTTTTATGGGAAAAGTTTCTCTCTCTCTCTGTCTCGCACCTTTACGAAGCTATTATAAAAAAAGCATAAACCAAATGGCATTAGAAGGATTTCCTAATTTATAGTGCTCGCAACGAGCTTTATTTCCTCTGTATCTTTGTAAGCACAGTAGAATAAACTATTTGTCTAATTAATTGCACGACTTGTTAATCTAAAATCGAGATACTGAAACCTTTCAAGGATTGTTCAATTTACTTTATCAGGGATAAAATAAAGATCCGTAATCCGGTAAATAATTCCTACGAATAGCTGCACTTGCAAATGCGCTTCAATCTCGTCGATAAATAATTCGTGCAGAAATTTCGCGTATTTTGCGAGTATCTATCTACATAATAATCTCAATCATACTATTTGACTCGCGAAGCCTAAATATATTTAACGTTTAACCTTTTACGCGAATAAACCGTAAACGACTTCTGCTATAAAAAAAAATCCTATTTACGCTATCGATTCTGTATATTTTCATAGAACTTCTGTCGAATCACAGAATACTCGTTCCAGCCTTTCATCGAGTCCCCCTCTATCGTCTCGTTAACCCAATTCTAGGATATCTATTATCTTTCAACCATGGAAAGCTCGTACAAGTATAAAACTTCTTCTTACCATCGGTAATTCTACGCGGTCTAAAAACAGCCACCCGCGGCGATCCCCCGGTTAGATATGCGTTTCCGATTGTGTTTTCCCTGCCAAATGATGTTTGTCCAAGCCCGATCAGGCAAACGTTTATTCTATCTTGGCGCGCAAATACGATAAGAGTGTGTTTACCGTGGCGATCGGCATCGACAAGTGGTGACTACTTAAAGATTTGCACAACTTATCTTCTTCACGTGTAAATGTTTCTCTCCATGGTGTCCATAGGTATTCGCACATCGACTGTTCCGGCCATGGGGTTTGCATCGACGACGGAGTTTGCACGTGCGATGCCACGTGGACCGGCGAAGCCTGCGAAATTCAAGTTTGCCCGAATAATTGCTCCCATAGTTTCGGACAGGGAGAATGCAACCGCGAGAGCCACCACTGTGACTGCGTGCACGGCTTTAAGGGTGAGATTTTGTATCAATAGTCTCTTTTGGAATATTTTAAGTTGGTGGAAGCTATTGTTTAGACTTTTCGCTACGCGTGCTTTACAATTAAAAGCGTGTTGGTGCGAAGGTCAATCCTTGGAAGTCGAATGGTTTTCCATGGACGCGGAAGACGAACGTAGAGTCACTTAAAAGAATTTCTATTGCAAACTAGTTTTGGGAGGGAATCATATATAAATACAGTACTGTTCATAATTATTCGAGTAACGTCATCATTTAGTGAAAATTTCTGTTAATTCAAAGGCTTGAAAATTGAAGCGTTTGGAAATCCGAGAAGTGGATAATTTAAAGGGATAGGAATCCAAAATGGACTGCTTATTTTTTTATTAATACCAGTGATGGGTCGAAACTTAATTTCTATATTCGCGAAGCTCGAATCTTAAACATTGCGATGCCTCAAAACCCTCGAAACTCGAAATGCTCGAAACCCTAAATATTTTTTTCTCGCTTTTGTTTCTCGGTATCCATTTGGATAAGAATTAAAATCCTCCTAAATTCCTTTTTGTATAATCAAAATTATTTTTCAATTCTTAAACTTAAATCTAGTGAATAATTTAAATAAACGCGAGATAATGATTAATTCTTGTCGTACAAGTAACTACAATAAAGTGACTATTAAAGTGTTGAGATGACTATTTCTAATTCTAATCCATGCATCTCGAAAGATAAAAAAATATAACGCAAACATTCTCAAAGGATTATCTCGTTTCCTTTTCAATACTTTTCGTCAGCAAGTGTGCGTAACGTTTCCTATTATTCGCGGTTTCAACTATTCCCTGAGAACATTGTAGCGGATCCCTCGCGGATACGGGAGCCCAACTGTGTAACTCCTACCGTTTGTACCAAATATATAATTAAGATCAACTTTGTTGGATCTCAGGTTCCGACTGCAGCCAAAGAAGCGACCGTGGTTTCTGGGAGAGCGTTGCTTACACCGACTTCTCCCCGGAAGGCTCGGCTAGTCATTGCTCCATCGTTTGGAAGGACTCCCTGTACGTGGTCGGAGGCGAGAGCTTCCACCGGGCGAAGATGATTTACCTGTACGATTTCAATGGAAATGTCTGGGAGACTCCTCACGTGGAGGGGAGGGTTCCTCTGCCTCGTTACGCTCATTCCTGCGCTCTTTTCGGCGACAAGATTTTCATGTACGGAGGGGTTCTATCAAATTTCACCGTGACCAACGAGATCTGGGCGTTCGACGTGTCGGCGAAAGTCTGGGAAAACGTAACCGTGCACGATAACTGCCACAACAACAAGACCATGTGCGGACCCTTAAAGGTGCTTTTCTCTCATTCTTCTTTTAATCTTTATTGCTTTTTACAATCGATCAAATTGGTCCGCCAATACTTTTTGTATCTTATTTTTGACCTACGCTTAAAAATGTTTGCCGACTCTTGCTCTAAACGATTTGAATGTACAAGTATTATATAAAATGTGCCCGTAGTTCTAAGTGTTGAAATTCCTCGGAATATTTGTATTTAACGCGTCATTTCACACAGGCAGCCGGACACTCGGCTACCTTAGTGCAAAGTCACGGCAGGAAAGAGAAAATGGTGGTGATATTCGGCTACTCGCCTCAGTATGGCTACTTGAACGTGGTACAGGAGTACTATTTGGGTACCCGCGAATGGCAAATCGTGGAGACGGTCGGATTTCCCGTGAAAGGTGGTTACGGTCACACTTCCGCTTACGACCCATTGACGAATCTAATTTACATCTACGGCGGATACGTGTCCGAATCCCAGAGCACGCAAGTCTTGACCAATCGGCTCTATTCTTATCATCCTAACTATCGCGAATGGACCTTGCTCACGTCTGCGCCCTCGGCGCGTTTCTTCCACACGGCGGTCTTCGTCTCCGGTGGCTTGATGATCGTCTTCGGCGGGAATATGCACAACGATACGCAGCATTCGGATGGAACCAGGTGTTATTCCGCGGATACGATTGCGTATGACGTCACGTGCGACTCGTGGCATCAGTTTCCCATGCCTAAAGAGATGGCTGATCTGCCTAGGTATGGGCACAGTGCTACGGTGTTCGAGAATTCTATGTACATCTATGGGGGATTCGATGGACAGATGCTGTCCGATATGTTAAGGTAAATTTTTTTACTTGTAAATAACGTTCGACAATTGTCCAGTGGGGTTCTTTTAATGCAATGGTTAATACATTTTTTGAGACCGCGATTTGTTGACGAAACTGATCGTCTTTTGCGATCCATTCACGTATGCTGTAATATATGTGTATTCACATCGTACGGAAGAATGAAAAATGTATTTTCTTTACTAAATCTAAGCACAAATATGTTAGAAAGTGTTACAAACTTAACGTTTCTGTGATTTGTGGAGAATCAAAATGAAGGGAGATATTTACATCATGATACGAATCCAGTGTCCTGTTATCTTAAATTGCAGCTATCTACATTTATAGATTTATAAATTTTAAGTACATATTACTGCACGATGGTTAATTCTGCATCTCTTGAATTTCTCATAAACCGTACGTCTGTAATTATGGATAAAACATGTTAATTATTCCAACGTGTTAATATTCGATCCCATTTCCCTAAAATTATCTCGCGACCCACGAATGAGTCGCAATCCATAGTTCGGGAACCATTCTTTTGGCGTATCTTTGATATCCGATAAAAACCCTTATCATTCCTCATTGACCCCTTGAATACTGCTGGCGCCTATAAGCGCTTATTTCATATCGCTTACTACCAACGATTGGCACTTGCGGCGGTCATTTCACATTTCCAAAAGCTCGGCAAATCTTATCATAATTATTTCAAAGTTCCTTGTTTCCATCAGACGTAAGCGAGTTCTGACTCAAGATACGTTGATGTTCTCCGTTCAGTTTTTAAAAAGTGTATATTGACCAAGATTTCGTCGCTCACAGTTGTCGATCGCCGTACGTCACGCGCGGTGCGTATCAAAGTCTGCCGTAGCCAAAGGGTTAATTATATTCGACAGGTACACGCCAGGGAATTGCGAGCATCTGACGAACCAGAACCAGTGTCTGAACGCGAGGATAGGGGTGAAGTGCGTGTGGGACAAGCGGGAGGGCCGATGTGTACAGATCACCAAGATACAACGGCACGTGCTGTTGAACGACGACATGCACGACGGAATTTACATGAGATGCTTGGACGACACGCCGCCACGGGGTATGACATCTCACAAGGAGTTGTGCAAGTTGCTCACGGATTGCGTGGCATGCGTGCAGACCTCGTACAATTGCGTGTGGTGCGGCAAGAGTTGCACGCACGAGATCTGTCGGGACAACGCGATTTCGCCGCCGACCAAGGCTATCACCGATCTGGACCAGTGCGACGCGCACACCGGCATCGAGTGCTTGCAATTGCACACGTGCCACGCGTGCTCCAGCAATCCGCATTGCATTTGGTCCTGGTCCAACGGCCCCGATCGCTGCAAACCTCATTCGAAGGCTCGCGATGTAAGTATTACTATTACACGTTGCAATACGTTAGGGATGAGTAAACCATGTTAACATAGGACCTATATCTTGCCTCTAATCCTTTCACTATTAACCCATTCGCCACGGCGATGTTTTTATTCGGCCGTGAGTTTACAGTGTAACGTCTACCATTTCGCAAATTATTCATTTTTTAATCGATTAATATTTAACGAATATCAAAGTAACTGCTAGTTTAGGAATATTAAACTGTACTCTTATGTGAAATTTTTTATCTAACGCGATATTTCGACGGATGACTATGGTCACCCTTAATATCGAAAGGGTGAAGCCCATATATTATACGAACACCTCGAAAAGTATAAATTATCAACCCATTAAGGACCAACGTGTTTTTGCGCAGCATTTCATTTGTAGCATCGTCAAGCTTTATAAAATTGTACAACCTGTATGAAAGAGAGGATGGTAACGAAAAAATTATTATACAAATTTCTGGGAAAGCTTTTGCGAAACCCATCACGAAAACAGAATTCAGCGATGCAAATTAGCCGGGCAAAAATTGCAATTGAATAGAATGCTGAAAAACACGTTGTCGGTCCTTAATGGGTTCAAATAAATCGATTCACGTATATGTTGATGACAGGTGACGATTTTAAACGGGACAATCCAAGCGCAGAGGCTCTCCATAGACTCCTGTCGCAGTCCATGCGTGGAGTACGCCGCTTGCAAAAATTGCACCGAGTCGGATTGCATTTGGTGTCAAAACGAAAGGAAGTGCGTGGACAAAAACGCGTACCCCGCTAGTTTTCCATACGGACAGTGTCGCGGTTGGACCACTACAGACGCGAAATGTCGCGCTACGGAAACGGGGAAGGAATGGTGTACGTTTTATTCGTCTTGCGCGGCGTGCCGCTCGGATCCCGGATGCGGATGGTGCGACGATGGTTCCGGTACCGGGAAGGGACTGTGTTTGCCAGGTGGAGCCCGCGGTCCGAGCAGCAGAAGCTTGGACACCTGCCCGTTCGAACGATGGTACTTTACCAAATGTCCTAGTAAGTGAATAAGTGTGCAACAACCGAGTGACAGAATTTGTTGGTCACCGCGCGTAGGATGTTTAGAAGGTATTGCGTAACGCGTGCGGGTACTGATGCTGTCTAAATTACAATTTCAGCCTGCCAATGCAACGGCCACAGCAAGTGCCTCTCTAACAGCAGCATATGCATTCAACCGTGCGGGAATTTAACTTACGGGCCTCACTGCGACAAATGCATCCCTGGCTATTACGGCAGCCCTCTGAACGGAGCCACTTGCCAACGTAAATTCATTTTATCACGTGTAGCACAGTTGTTAACCGGTCGATATCGAATTGCTCTTTAAATCACATCTTCTCCCCGCAGCCTGCTTTTGTAATAACCAAGGCACGCAATGCGCCAGCGAAACGGGGAAATGTTTCTGTACAACGAAAGGCATTATCGGGGATCACTGCGAGAGGTGCGACGTTTCCGGCCTTTACCACGGAGATCCCACGAATAAAGGATCGTGTTTTTGTAAGTTCTATTTTATATTAATTCTTCGATAAGCTGTGATAACTCTCGCGAGTAATTTTCTTTCAGTTAACTAGTACTGTATTTAATTTCTGATTATCGATAAAGTTTTACAACTATTAAAGGAAATTATAGCAATAGAACAGTTTAAGCAATCTCTAATTTTCACCAATTTTTTGTTGAAATATTTAAACATAATGTTTAACGAGATCGAATACTAAAAATGTTGCCGTTTATTTTAATCATTGTTAACGCTGTTCTTTGAATGTTGCGTTTAAGCGTACGTTCAAATTGGTGTTATTATTGTTTAGCAAAAGCGATTATACAAAGGAACTTAATACTATCCGAACACTATGCAAACAACCTAATATTTGCAAAAGCGCACGAATTTTCCCTCGGTCTTAGTAACAAAATATTTTAATTTACATATGAATTTCCTTTACAGACGATTTGGCCATCGATTATCAATTCACGTTCAATTTAAGTAAAAAAGAGGATCGTCAATATAGAGCTATAAATTTCAAGAACTCTCCGCCGAAACCCGATATCGACGCGGAGTTCTCCATTACCTGTTCGGTTCCGGCGAAAATGAACATCACAGTGAAGAAAGGGAACACGCCGGAGATATCGTTGATCCTTGGCGCGAATTGCACGGGCAGCATGTATAAGCATCGTTTCATCAAAGACGGTTACGGTTTCGGTAGCGAGAACAATAACACGTTGACCACGTTCCTCGTTTACGTGTACGACTTTCAGACGCCGGTGTGGATTCAGATTTCCTTCTCCCAGTATTCCAAACTCAACCTGCAGCAGTTCTTCATAACATTTTGCACGTGAGTATTTGAAACTTCGTGTCGCACTGTTAGCTAGTTGAATGCAACAACAAAAACGATTCCTTTATCGCATGTATTAGGCGGTATAAAAATGAATTCCCGCGGTCAATTTTGTGCTTTGTGAAAATTGCAAGCATTTCCGAACGAAATCTCATAGCATTGATGCAAACAGACGCTTGACGTGCGGAATCTTACAAAATTGAACATATACACGTGTTGACGATGAAAAATAGCTGAAACGTGATTATGAACGCACATATTTAAATACGATATACGTATATTTCTGATTTAAGGTCATCTGTGATTATTTTGTTCATTAATTTTTTTTCAAAATTTACCCACGCTTTTGTGTTGTCCTAAGCTTCAGGCAGTATTTACTTGTAAACTAGAGATTACATGAGTAGGTGCTTCCTCGCTCTGCTGTTGGTCGCCGCTATCCTCTGGAAGATCAAGCAAAAATACGATATGTACAGAAGAAGGCAGAGAATGTTCGAAGAGCTGGAGCAAATGGCCAGTAGAGCATTTAGCCAAGTCTTGGTGGAAATCGAAAGGCGGGACGTCGATAGTTCCGACTCGGAGCGAAGCGAATCCGAGTCAACTAATTGCCGCAAAAAGAAAAAGGTCAGTGCGTCACAGTTTTCCTTTTATATTTCGAATAAAATATTCAATTTGATCGATTTCCACCGATATCTTATCATGTTAAAACTCAATTCTTTGCGGTTGCAATATTTTTAGCATAACGATCACATTTATTGAAATTATCTTTGCTTACGTATCTGTGAGAATTTAGACTAAATTACCGAATCTAAATGAGTTAATTCTCCCTAAATAAATGATTGTGTTCTTATTATAAAGTAGAATATTTCATAGTTCGACCGCAAAGAGTTAAACACGCCGAAATATTACTTTCATCGCAACAATGTGCGATTCAAATAATCTCGCGAATGGCGCGCTACATTGAATTACAATTTTGAACCTCGTAGTTAATTTCCGGTACTTTTTGCCGTCTTTTGCACGTTGGATTTCAATGGCTAAAGTATCGACGAAGCATAATAGGATAGATTATTCATTCTTATATAGAATCATCCTTCTACTGCCATTTTAATGTCATAACATGCGACATTAATAATTCAGACTAGAATAAGACAACAGTGTCTTTAAAACGATGGGAATTCTAAAGAAGTATTTCGATACGCACGTGTCTTCGACATACGTGATCCGTAAAATCCAGGTCTATAATAACGTGCACAGAAGTATATCTCCATACGTATTGCAATTCTATCACTTCAATCCTCTATAACCCAAATTTAATTTACTTTTACGATGAGACTATAAAGGGTTAACTTCGTCAACTTTTAATAGTCGGGTTGAATATAATTCTTAAACTAACCATTCTAAATCGCAAGGGGCGTAAAAGACCTCTGCTTTTCTTTTTATACAAGCCGAATTTCAGTTTGAAATTTATTTATTAATAATAAATGAATGGTTTGTCCTGTACTTCGTCAATGCTTAAATATTATTTCCATCTCAACAATACGCGATTCAAATAATCCCGCGAATATAGCGCTACATTGAACTACAATTTTGAACTTCGTAGTCACTTCCGTTTCGCTTTGGCGCCTTTTGAACGCGGGATCTCGGTGGAGACGGATGCGTGTTCGTCGCGGTGTCGCGAATTTTACGAAGCGTTACAGTGAATCGGTGATTCAATTTGTGTGTTTTTTGTGGGGAATATTTACAGGATGCCCCTAGTCCGATCGCGTTGGAGCCCTGTTACGGTAACAGAGCAGCGGTCTTGTCGTTGCTAGTCAGACTGCCTACTGGTGGCGAACCTTACACCCCGGCTGGACAAAGCGCCGGTTTAGCGGTCGCGTCTGCGTTAGTTACACTGGGTAGCCCGCGAAGGCCTTCTCTGGAATTGACGACGAAGGAGCCGATGAAAACACGAAAGTCTGTCAGCCAGCATCCAGACTCCACTTGCATTTAGTAGCGATAAGGCCGCGAAAGTTAGAGACACATTTAAAACACGTTAAACTTACGCCGCGGGTGACTACGACGAGCCTTAGACATGTTTCTGTGATCTTGCCTCAGCGAACAGGGCAGGACTGTTTAAAACACGGTTAACAAGAAAAAAAAAAGAAAAAAAAATGAAAAAAAACTCTTCGAACTCCGATCGAGTGAAGTGTTGTTGTTCGTGTGATCCTTTATTATTTCTCTTTCGCGTTCTCGTTTCTTGTTCGTTCCGCGCGACGAATCTTCGTTTCGTTTTCGTACACGATCGTTCGGTGAAACTACGACGACGTATATTCCGAGGAGAATCGCGCTACGGAGCGGCAGCTAAGTGGTGTTCGAAAAGAAATAAGAGTTGGACTCTTTCATTTTGCGAAACGGAAACCGGCCTTTTTCGGGGTAAGTAAGTATAAATCTGTTCACGAATGGTGCGCGGCTCACTTGGCACCTTTTTATCCATTTTCGATTTCGTCCGTTTCTACGCGACGATGTACAATGTTGTATATAGATCTGTTAGGCGGTTTATCTTCTTTTCTTTTTCTGTTTGTTCTTCGTCGATCGAACGGAATCGAGTTCGTTTCGCGGTGATCGAAGTTGGAGGTGTTGGAAAGTTTGAAAATAATCGGACCGATCTTTATTCGTTTCGAAGGAAATCGAACGATTCGAAGTAAATCGATAGAATTTTAAATAATCGACGTATAATCGAATAATGGGGAAAAATAATCGTTTCAACACTTCAACGGTATCTGCAATCATCTTACAGCGTTCTAACCAGTAACGATTGAACGTATTGTTCTCTTGTCTACAGTTAGACGCAAAAGTCCACATACTCCTCTAAATTTGAAATATTTAAAAGACTGCAAGTGCTTCGATCGTTTTGAGAACACTATTTTATTTGTTAATTAACGCGATGAAAGTTATCGTAAAACGGTGATGTTTCCTTCGTACGTGCATTTAAGTGTACAAGACTAATTATTAAAACTGTTTTTATACTTTTTTTACATCCTCTAGTGCATTTAAGACGTCATATTATTTGTTTAATGTTAATGAGATTATATTTTGTATACATTTAAGTGGAATTTTATCCACTTAGGCTTCTAAGAATCTGTTTCCCTTGTAATTTTATGTATGTTAAGTTTTTGTCACGTTTTGTCAGTTTTATCATTCTATAACGTGTCCTACGGTACGTAGATGTTTGACATTCAAAATCTGTACGTAGACTTTTGCGACTTATTGGAATTACCAATCTGGAGATCGATTTCGTTCGAACCGTTCGAATTTTTCGAGTCCTCTGTTCGAATATTCGCACATTCCACGCCTCTATGATCGAAGTGTCTTCGAAAGGGCGGGAAAAGAAACGAGCGTTCGTTTGTTTCTTCGCGCGCGTAATTGAAAGAAAAAAATTGTATTCACTGCTAACCGCATGAAGTTCGGCGAATTCATGCTAGGCGGCGCTGAAAACGGCGGGAAAAAAATGTAACGACGGTGGAAAATTCGATTTGCCAGTTGCAATTCGAAGCGTATACAGAATTTTCGTTCTTCGTTCTTTTGTGTAAAGTTTATTCGTGTAAATACGTGTGTATGGCTGTATATCCGATTGCGAGAAATCATATATGACGCCGGACGAGAGAAAGTGAGAAAAACTTGTACAGAGATATAAAGCGAGGAAAAAGCAAGCGGAGGATGCGAGTGACAGGAATAATATCGTTTTTGTTTCGTGTATTCGTCTCTAAATATAGTAAGTACAGAGATATGCGGGATCGGGACGGATTAAGAACGGGAATTTTCTTCGGGATCGAGTTGGGATCTCGAAACTTTCGGCATTTTAAAGAATATTTGGGACTCTAGAGAATGTTGGAATTCCCGAATAAAGCTGCGTCTTAATTAACCATTAAAAAACGGCGCGATTTTCCGTTCTTCTCGCGCGAATAGAAATGATTTTTGTATTTTAACTAACTTACCCCATTACACCACTACTTTGGTTCACTATTAATAAATTTATGGAGACTAACCACGCGTCCTATATAAATGTGCAAAAAGGCGCAGAAGGCATTTGATACGCAAAAAGATACACGATATACAAAGTAAAATTAAGAATTACTGTATTTTGAGGGTGAAATAACTTTCCATTTAAGTCTAATTCTTTTAATCTTGTTAACCCGAATATTATTTACATCTACGACGAAAGAAACTCTCGTTTTAATTTGAATAGAAGGAATTATTAATTACTGTAAGGCTGTTTGGCGTAAGTGCAATGGTAAAAAATAGAACCTAGTCATACAGAGTGATATGTAAATAAGATAGAATTCAACAAATTTTGAACGTAATGGATATGTGACTTTTACACGGCTTTATTGAGGGTTAATAACAATATCAATTTGTATAAAGATCCCAAGGTCTAATAATTACATTAAACAATGCACGCCACTCTTTTAAAAATAATATATTAATTGTAGATGAATTATAATGCCGCTTAATATGTCTTATGCCAGTTTCAATGTCTTTTTCGTCGATTAATTGTATTTATCTCGACAAGAACTAAAAACCTGGTTAAAACAGGACCGGATAATCGAAAGTTTATTGTATCGAGGATCTCGAAATACGTGAGAATTTGGACATTTTCGCGAATCCCGAATATTCTGAGAAATCCCAAATATTCTCGGGAATCTTATTCGGATCCGATCCGCCTGTTTCCATTCCGTCTCGAGCATCGGGGCATCGAGAATTTTCGTGATCCCGCACACCTCTAACAGTAAGCTGTAAAAATTCAATTCTAAATTCCGCGGAAATGAACAGAGGCGATCTATCGATCCTTGAAAATCGCGTCATTCTCGCGTGTGACCTTGTATTCGATACACACTGTGCCAAAGAGTTCATATCCGTATCCTTGTTAAAAAAAGAAATATATCGGGTCACTTGGTCCAAATATCAATTTTTGTTAGCAACTCGCACGAAATCCATTCGTTTCGAAAACGACGATATATATATATTATAGATGTCCATTCGTTTCGCTCTTATCTTGCCTCTGTTCATTTCTATAGAAAATGATAACGATACGCTGTACGATCGAGAACGGAAACGGAAATTTCATTCGGATAAATTCGATCTGCGCGCAGATTTGTTTCCCTTTTTATAAAGATTGCGGTTCTCGATCGCGCAGCGTTCGACGCGTAATTTTAATAAAGTAACTTAGAAAAAGAAGAAGAAGAAGAAGAAGAAGGATGTGGACGTTGCAATATGGATGTATCGCGGTAATTTTTTTCGTCAGACATGATGGCGGTGCTGGTTGTGTTTCGCGTACCATGCCAAATCTTAAGTATCTTTAATCGGGAGAAGAAAAAAAAAAGACAAACGAACGTGTATATGTTTAAGTGGCTGTGGTTAATTTTTCATTTTTGTTATTCCTCGTTTATGTATACATAATATACGGTATACGGTCAGTCGCATAAGTCTACGTGCACCCCTAAATTTCGAATGTTTAACAAAATTAAGGATAAAATATTCGGAATCTGGAAATGCCTCGAAACTCGACAAGTTTTAGCGTTTCCAGAACTCATTCAGAACTCAATTTACGATTCTGAATTCTCGAAGTCTAGGTAAATAATTATTTGCGTGAAAACGGAGAATATTTTATTATTATTATTTATTCATTGAACGGGGTAAATTCCCATTAGCGTATAGGAGAGAATAGAAATACGATATGAGGTATATGAAAACGTATGAACCGAAATTAACGATGAAACGAGAAAACAAAGATCACATAAAAACGACGTATAAAAAGTAATTTGCGAGATGCAACATGAGTTTATGTACGGAGTTTCTAAACAAATTAGTGCTGTTCGCGATGTGAATTGAAATATTATCGTGACACGAATTTATTTTGATACGAAGAAAGAAAATATGTATTATAATTTTTGAAAGTTTTGAGTTTCGAGAAATTTTTAGAGGGTTTCGAGTTGTCCCAATGTTTCAGGCTCGAGTTTCACGAATCGAAAAATTAGGTTTCAATTGATTTCTAAAATAATGCACAGAAGCTTTGAGATCATTTTAGTACTTGTAATTCATGTGTATTAGTTAAAGTTGGAGAAATTAACAGCTGAAAATGGCGATGTTTTTTTTTCTTCTATTTGCTCGCGACAAAATGTACCATAAATAAAGTTACATTTCGACGTGGAATACGAAGGTATTTGAAATTTAGAATCCGCACGCAGACTCTCGACTTCACGACTAACCGTATATCTTTGATACACAAATCTCCGTGTTTCCCAACTGACGATTGCTGCTTCTGTTGTCAAATTTTGCAATGATCTCACGCGTTCTTACTTCCTGTTCTGAATATGGTGGCAGCTCTCACGTGTGCGTTCCATCCGAGCGAAGAAAATTGTTGTTTCATATCATTCTGTGGAGTAGAAAACGTTTGCCGAAACTTAAACCTCCAGCACTTGCAGAGCATACGGACGGAGAATTTCTCGCGTATAAGCGTCGTCTATTTTAATTTGTTAAACGGTAATCGAGTTTTTTTTTTTAGCGTGCGAGCAATCGAAATAATTAGGGGATCGCGAATTTGAGTATTGGCGTATCTCAAGGGAAACTACTCGATATAAGTATTTAATTCTTTCGAGAGAGACTGTTTTTTTTTATACACATGACAATACGTGATATCGTTGTACAGTCGAACATCGATAACTCGAATCTTATGTGCTAAAATCTTTTTAATTACAAAGATTTTTACTTATTAAAGAACGAGGATTTTTAATTGATGGAAGAAGTATCGTAATACTCATTTTCAAGCGGATGACGAAATCCGAATAATGCGAGAAGGCTTATACATAGCTATTTATTTTAATTATTAACTCGTTAGTAAGTTGTAGAAATAGCGACGATAAAAGTGTGACTTATAGAGATAAACTTCGACTTTTAGAAATGTGGCTACTCTAATCAATACATGATTACAGAGGCAATAAATTCATCTAAACGTGCGACAAATAATTCGTGTTAGCCCCTTGTCCCACGATTATTTTATTATCTATTCATGCTAGCGTTAGCTGAGTACTTTTGTATCGCGTCACGAACAAAATCATTTGAATATCGTGGGCAATTTTTATTTAGTAATCTGCAATCTTGTAGCGCAAAGCTACAATCTTTGACTTCAAATTAAATTCCACCCTTAATAGTAGGTGTTTTCGTTTAACCTGTGCCGTAATTTATAAAACGAGTGTGTTAAGGGTTAAAAGTAAATTTCGCTTCGACTCGTAGCTTTCGAAAGGGAATAAACAGAAGTTTTCCAGTTATCGAAGTTCGATTGTATCACGGAAGGAGAGAAATAAATTTAAGACCAGAATTAAAGAGTTGGTATATAAAAGGAAAATCGTAGCACTGATTGCGATGTTCAATCCCTTGGTTATTTCGAGCAGCGCAATTAGAGGATCTTCTGCTCCAATTTTAGAAAAAAGAAATCGTACCGTTAATTATCGTAGACTTTTTTTTTTACCCAATTTCTTATTTATGTATCGTCAGCTTCCATATTTGGGAGCAAAGGATCCTCCGATTATTTCGATTATGGTACCCAAGACTCGAGCACACCACGAGTGTTGCTCTTAAGCTTAAGCTTTCGCAGAGAATATTGCGAGTGACGAGAGGCGTATCTTGTTTCTCTCTGTTTTTTTTTTCTTTTTTTTTTTTTTTTTTCTTTTAAGTCACTGTACAGCACGGATGAAGTGCAATGCATTTTGTTTTACCATGTAATACTCATCGAGTTTCTTTCATTCTCTCTACTCTTTTATTTTGTGAGGGTGCAACCAGACAAACAGACAGACGGACAGAAAAACGTGACGAAGAAGTTACCTTTCACACTTGCGAAATAGTCACTCTCTGTTCCAATCGAAGGAAACGAACGAAAGGATTATTTATTGCGTTTGGATCTCTGGTTGCGCTCGCTTAACAGCATAGTGTACATTTTATTACCTTAAAGATAATTTAATTTTTTATACAACTGTTTCTTTTTATCTTTGTGTTTTTCTTTTATCTCATTTTAACGGAACAGCAAAGAGCCGAGTTTTGTTTTTCTCTTTCTCTCGAAATTTTCTACGACGCTTCTTCGCGGCGAGGATTTTTAGTTGCACGTAAGTACATACGCTGCTGGACAAAACTTTGGATCACTGTGCGTTGTACAGAATGCGTGCGCTTAAAAACGAGAGAAGTTGGAGAAAAATTTGCGATCACTATACATTGTACGGAAAGGAGAAATTCAGAAGGAATGGAAATTAGAGATTTATTATATCTTCTACAACATTATGCCCAATACCTACATTTTTTAATGGTATTTTATTTTGTAATTACTGTACATATGTGTTTGATTGGTATGCTAGTATATCAACAGCCAAAGTTGAGCATATTTTATTCGAATAACGTTTCGAATAAATTCTTCGAATACCTTTTTGAATAAATTCTTCGAATACCTTTTTGAATAAATTCTTCGAATACCTTTTTGAATAAATTCTTCGAATACCTTTTTGAATAAATTCTTCGAATACCTTTTTGAATAAATTCTTCGAATAACTTTTCGAATAAATGTTTTGAATAAATCCTTCTAGAATTACACCTAAGGTCCAGAATATTAATTGGCAATTAATTAAATGATTATTAAAGCTGTTTATAAGTATAATCCTAAAAGTGATTGCAATCTTTTGGCCGGTAGTGTATTTGTACGTACGAGTATAAATGTTACGTGTTACATTTAATACGTTATGTTGCTCAACCTTTGAGTAGATCTTTCCTCTATTGCTTTTAAGGCATGGTTTTTCTATCGTTCGACTTTTTTTTTATAGTTTCGACTAGTTGCACACGCGTGTTCATTCGAAAGGAAAGCATTTAATATAATGGGATAACGAGTTTTAGTTTTCTTTTAGAGAACGATGACTGGGGTATCGATATTCTTCGTCCCTGTTCTCCTCTTTTTTTTATTCGCTGCATTTGTCGAGTGTCTTGATACTGCCAAGTATTATCTATCCCTATTTAACGATTTCTACCATCTACACGTCTTCGAATTCAAACGACTAGATCCACTCATTCAATAGTTCGAAACCTTTTGCTGCTCGAGTTCCATAACGTACAAAAAAATAAAAATTTATAAGCATAGTAGAATGAAAATGAAATCAGTAATTTTCTTTGGAAAACTTCAAACCATTGCGACTCCTATGATCTTTGGACTTTGGGATTTCTAGAATTTCCTGTTCTCTGAGACTCTAGGATTTAGAGAACTTTGAAATCTCTGGGATTTTGGATTTTCCGAGACTTTAGAATTCCTGGGACTTTGCGATCTCTAGGATTTTTGGAAATTTTAAGAATCCTCAAAGCCTTGACTTCCTTAGAAGCTCTGAGAGGTCTGAGAAATCACGAGAGTCAGAACACTTCTGAGAGTCTTTGCAATTTTGAGTGACTTGAGAATTTTGAGAGTCCTGAGAATTCTGAGAGCTCTGAGAATTTTTGGAACGCTACGAATTTTAGGAGACTTTGAGAATTCTGAGATTTCGTAGAATCTTGAGAGCCCTAAAAGTCCTGGAACCTTTAGAAGCTTCGAAACACTTATTAGCCCTGAGCTTCTTTACAATCCTATAATCTTCTCAAATCCTAAGAGTCTTAGAATTCCTTCATCGTATAATTTCCTTCATATTCAAGTTTAGACAAAGTATATTGTGGGTGAAGGGTAACTTCGATTGACTTTAAGCATGCTATAGCTTCCAAAGTAACAGAGAAAATTCTCGTGGAACATACTCAAGCAGCAACGAGGTTAATTAGACCCTAAACTAGAACAGAATCGCACACCGTTGTTGTTCATACGCGGATCGATATCGTGGGTGATCGTAAAAACTTCTTCACCCTCGATTGCAAAGATCCATCGATTCTACCGCGATTAATAACTACCTTAATTCGTCCAGTGAATTAACTCATTCGCAACCGATGACGTAGTACTGGCACGTCAAAATCAAATTGGTTAATTTACGTCGACGTCGTATTAACCCTTTGTATTCTATTGTCGTCGCTACGACGACGTACGTAAATTTTCTCAAAAGTCAAGGTTTAAAGTTTTTATCTATTTCCGTTAACTCATTGTCAATCTTCGTTTCTTCCAAAACAAAACAAATTAAGGGCAACTCTTCTTATTTTCGAAATACGGAATAATATATTAATTTCTCACAAGAGCCAGAAAAATATTGTTAATCTTACCGGTAGATTATATTGTTAAAACAGTTTTGGAACGCAAAGGGTTAACCCTTTGCACTCGAGGTCTTTTTTACCGTAAATAATTCTGGCAACTGGAAGTAGATTTATTAGAACATTAATAGTTAAATTGACACTAGACTCATCAAAGCAGTCAACATTTTATTATATTTTCTTGTTTTATATTCACCGTACAAAAAGGACTAATGTCCGTTTACAAATAAATAAATAAATAATAATAAAGTGACCGATCACGAATTTGACATAAAAATTATATAAATTTGCAGCAGGGCATTTTTCTTTTTTTTTTTTTTTTTTAAGAATATTCCACGATTTTCTGTACGAAATGTAAATGAAGCTTTGTTGTATTTAAATCATGTGTCTAACATTTTTATTCCTTTGCTTTAAATGAGTATAATTTAGTCGTCGATAGTTCCAGCGTTAAATAAACAGAAATACATATATCCATCGATGTAACTGTTGCATTTCAATGTCCGATGTACGTCGTATTGCACGAGAGGACTCAACGTCGAATTTCAAGCTTTTATAATGTTCCGTTGTAGGAACAGAATTAATTTAGCCCCCTTAATAATTTTATATAATATAACTATGCTTCGTCGTACATCTCGACTGAGAGTGACATTCATTTCTTACGTTTATCCACTTTCTACGAATTCAGCCAGTTCAAGCGACGGTCTCGGTTGCGAATGTGTTAAAAACAATTAGAGAACGCGAGTTAAATTACTGTACGTTTAAAACGGGAACGTTCTCTGGTCATCGAGTCAAAACACATTCAGTCGTACCCTAGTCTACGTTAAATAGACCAGGTATTTTAGATCGTTAGCCGATAAGCTTAGACGATTATAGCGTGTTGGACGTATGTAGAGTAAATTACGATGTTTCCCTAACGTCTTCGAGCCCTTTCGAAACTGGAAAACACCTGAGCCATCGTCATTATCCCGTTTGTCGAAGTTGCAACGCGACTCTCATGATTCTTGGCCAAAGAAAAGCACTTTAAAGTTTAAATGGAATATTCAATGGGATAAAAGTGGGAGAATCTTTGTCGTAGAATGTTTCCGTTGCAAATTACTAGCTTTTCATATACACAGTTGTGGAATTTTACAAATTCCCGAGAATCTTATCTCTAAAATCTCCACGGTTTCTGGAATCTCCTAAAATTTTCCGGCAACTTTGTAGACGTTAGAAATGCAATCTCCACGTTTTTACGACTCCGGAATCAGTAGAAGTATTAGAATCTTCGAGATTCGGTATGTTGGAAAGTGAATCCAGTGTCCCGTATAAATTTCTAAGATCTCAAACACCTCGAGACTCGATCTCGCGTTACGCAAGACAATTTATTTACAAGCGAGTTGAGGAGACAAAAAAAGAAAAACGCGACACGACTGCTCGTCCATTTCCAGAAACAGGACGAAGAAATTCAATTAATCCTTCGGTTGTTAAATATAACGTACATCCCATCGTTCTTTCCCCTTATTTTCTTTTTTATCGACGTGATTCGAGATACGAATTTTTATTGGTAAACTCCGCGGGCCAGCCGCGAATCGGGCTGCTGCCGGCCATCGTTAACGTTTAAGAAATACTTAACGCGTAACGTATAAGTAGGTAGGTATATTATAATAACGAGTATAGCTTGCAACAACAATTTTTCTAGGAACACAATCGAAAATATTTATTTTTATTCAAGCGTAAGCGTAAGGGTCTTTGATAAAACGACGAAACGAGAAATAAATGAAAATGAAATAAAGCGGTGAAACATTATTATATATATATATATATAATATATATATATATATAAAAAAAAGAAAATAACCGATAAGGAGAAAGAGGGTATGTGTGTGTTGAAAACGTGAGTATATGTATAGGCTCTTTCTAAAAATACTGTACACTCACATAGTATTACAAACCACACACACACACACACGCATACAAATTGTTACACTTAACTAGTGATGGGACTGAGACACGTTTGATACCATCCATACGTTTACGTTTTTCAATCGATATTCGCGTATCAATCTACGATACGTTTCCAAACGATTTCAGATGTATCGAAACAATGAACCATCGTATCGATACGTCGCACGTGTATCACGTTTGACTACTCTATTTAAATATAATTACGAACCTACCCGAATGCGATTCGAACGAAATCTGTATCGCGTGAAACGCGTAATAATATAAGCCAGTGACGATCAAATTAACATTTTATCTTTTATTTTATTATCGATCGTATCATTTCTATCACGCTTATTATTTATAACGAAATTAATCGATCTTTTAGTATATTAATTCATTGATTCGTGTTTATTTTGTCTTGGCTATTGATATTAGTTAAACAATTACAAGCGAATCGTATGATCATCACTGGTATACGTTTTCCTTTGCCTTATTGATATTTCCATGAATACCCACGCGTAATTGTTTTCGATCGATACAAGCGTTACACGTGAAACATATTTTTACCGATGCCAAAATGCAAATGATTTCGATACAATATCAGGGTATTCGGGAATCGATCAGTGTTGGGTATTTATTAGTATATCTCTGAATTTGTCCCACCACTATACTTAACACACGCGTGCACTCGTTCCACGTATTCGTACGTGTATGATAATTCAGCCGGCGAATACAGATCGTGCGCAGGATGTTATCATTGCCTTGTTGTCATAGTTCTCATTAACGTCGTCTGTTAGGAAAAGAGGAAGCACTCCAATTGTCAGAGTTCAGGGTCTTTCTCGCGTTACAAGTAGAAATGACCCGTCACTGGTCAGACTACACCGTGCTGCGAATAATACAAATTCTAAATATACGGATACAACGAGTGTTGCAATTACTTTCGTTGCATTTTCAAGTCCAACTTGTCCCAACGATATATTGCGTATTATGGTTTAGTTTGGTTTTGACAATAGTAAAGAATTAATACAGAGGAAATATGAAATACTAAAGCTTGCGTTTACATAGAGTTAGGAATTATATGTATTCCATTGAAATATTCTATTTTTCTTCGAAAATTTCGTTCGCGCATTCTTTTATGGGAAAATTTTAGTGAAACTTTCTTAATTGCCAGTTTTTATTCCAAAATTTTATCGCAGAAGTAAATTCTGTACTCCTTTTTAATTATAAATCTTCGTCGATTCAGTTCAATTTTAATAGCAAACTTTTGCTAGTTCTCTTCGAGCTTACATTGTTTTGAATCTTTGTATTGAATCTTCGCTAAATCTTTTTGACTTTAAGTATATTTCAATTTCAAACCTTGTCTAATACTCTTCTATTCAAAATACTTTTTTACTTTTCAATTTTTGCCTAGTCTCTGCAATTCTAAATATTTGTTTATGCTAAGTCTCTGCTTTTCAATTCTGCATCATTTTTTAAATACCAAATCTTTGATTCTAAATCTTTGATTTCGATTCTAAATATTTTTTAATTCCGAATCTCTGTCAACTATTTTCACTTGTGAACGTTATTCTAATTCCAACTCTTTGTCTAATCTCTTCCATTTTAAACATTTCTTCATCTCCAAGCCTCAGTTTAATGCGTCTCTGCAGTTATAAATATTTTCTAAATTATTATTATTATTGATTTTAAAATTCTATCCTCTATATTTATATTTCGGTCCCAAGATTTGAATCTATTTAATTTTAAATACTTTCTAATTTGAAAATTCTATTTTAACCATGTTGATATCACCTTCGAATATTTCAATTTATCGAATTTGTTAAGAGTGGGCAAATTTGACGTTACAAGCAACATTCTTCTCGAACGAAAGAAATCAGTGACCGGAGTTTCTTTTGGCATTTGGAGTGCTTCAAGAATCGTCTGTTAAAAATTGCTCGAGCTTGATAACGATTGTTCTCGTCTTATACGTGTCTTGTCATTCGTATGTACATAAATAATCGAAATCTATTCGTGGCGTTGAAGCGAGTCGGCAAGAATGGCTTTCGTGTACTATATTTAGCAAACAAATCAATTCCCTTTTCTTTTTTTTTCTTCATGTGAACTTTCTACGTGTACATATGTAAATGTGAAAAGAACCGAAGTGAAACTTGTATCCTTATCCGTTATCGATCACGGCAATCCGTATAGGAGCGTTCTTCGACTTCTTTTATTCACGTCATCGCGTCGAATAAATCGCATTCGATGAAACGAAAAAAAAAAAAAACGAAATCTTAATCAATTCTTTCGTTCGATTAAAATTATAAAAGTTCCATCGCTGTCGAATGTTTGCATTCGCCGCGCATTTTAAAACGACTCATCGTTAGAATTCGAGAGCAAAAGAATGTACGTAATAATATTATTAACCCTTCAAGAGTTAAGATATTTTTATTTATATACATTTATATTTTTAGTTTTACTTTTTTAACCACTTTTTCTTCAGACACTTTTATTTTTTTTTTACCGTCACTTATTTTTGTAAGCTTGTTAATATTGTACGGCAATGTTCGAGCAATTATTATTATAATTGTAATTGCAATTGAAGCAGACAAGCTGCATCTTTAAAACGCTCGCAGATAGAAAAGAAAGAAATACGGCGAGGCAAAGTTAAATGGTTTAGAATCTTCTCATTATTTAATTGTATGCACTTCGATGCATCGGTGCATCTAAAAAATTCAACTGCGACTATTTTTTTTATACCATACCTCGCTAATCGAGGTTACTTTTTTCTTCTCTACGAGCAAAGTGTTGACGGTGTTACACCTTGAAACTACGAGTTTAGAAGTTATCGCGATTTAAAGTTTCCTTAATTCAAGACACTCAGCGAGTATTTCCGCTTTGTACAGTCGATCTTTCACGACTTTTCGAGTAAACAATTGTTGTGCAATTATTAACGTAAAGGTTTGAAAACTTTTTTGCCTGTGTTTAGTTAGATTTGAATACAACGCAAAAATGATCTTTATTGTTATTCAAATTATCAAATGTTTCTTAAAATGTGTCCTTTTAACTGCTAATAGCACGATAAAGTTGCTGATTGATTCCTGTAGAAAAATATACAAAAATAATAATAATAATATAAAATACACTTCTATTATACTTTTATTGATTCTGTACAAACTTCGATTGAATCACTTCGTTAATGTTAATAATATAATGCTGAGTGAAACTCACCATCGGAGTGCAAAGGGTTAAATTGCAATAATTTCGTAAATTACGCTAAATTCAGTTTCATTTAAAACAACGAATGTCCCAACGACGAGATTTTTGAGCGAAGTATAAATCTATAGCTCTAAAAGGGTTAATAAACGCTTTTATTACGGATGAGGTGAAAATTCATTAAACTTTATTACGTCCCGCCTGCAAAGGGTTAAAATAAACTCGGTTAAAATCTTAACACCTTGTCCTACGATTATTTTATTACCTGCGTACGCCAGTATTACTCGACCACTGCTTTTACATCGTCTCGCGTACGAATCATTCGAATATTATACACAATACTTGTTTAAACATTTCGTTATGGTTTATAGGAATCGAAAGTTAAAGCTACAAATTGGGAACAGCGTTTATTGATACGAAAACAGGATAAATAGAAATATTTAGATGCTTTTTATGTATCATCGAATATTGTCTAATAGTATCGAACAAATGAAAGTAAAAATAATACCGTGCTATAAAAAACTAATACGTATAATCTTGACACATTGCGTACGGCGCTATTTGTATTAAGAATTTAATCAAAGTGAGAAATAGACACAAGTCAATTAAAACGCTGGCTTTCGAACAATAGAATTGATAAAATCTTTTACACGGTACGATACAAAATTAGATCAGATCCTTTTGAATATAATAGTAATACTGATTATTTTTTCACACTCTTTCGGCATTTTTTAGACGCGTATAAAAAAAGTATTAAAAGGAGATATCCTCGTGACCCGTACGCAACGCGTTAACAGAACGATTGAAGGTTAATAACCTCCGATTTATAACAAAAAGGCAAAGTTAATATTCAACTTCGATACTACGCATTTTCGTCGAATGCTCGCCATAATTTTGCAACACGATCGTGACTCATCGTAGGACAAGGGGTTAAATAGTGAATCGATCGTTAAATCGACGAACGCGTAATGATGATGCGCGAGAAATTTTCGAAAGCCTCCGGAGACTTCGTGGAAATAATTAATAAACAAAAAAAAAAGAAGAAGAACAAAGTATTCGGCGTGTTACGGCTCAACTTTTTTAAAGACTGGCAAACGGCATTTTTCCAAGGAAATTCGAAGGGGAATAATTTTTGAGGGAGATAAAAAATGACTTGCTACTATATACAAATAATTAAACAGACACACACACACAGACACAAACACACATACAGAGATAAACGAGAAAGAATAATGTGTGCGTATGCGTGTTGCGTGTGAGAGGGAAAGAAGATTTCTCAAATTATGCTCGTATTTTTGTGCTAGAAACTTAACGAAGGGATGGAGAGGAAAACATAACATACACACATACAAAACACAGGCACACATAGAGACAAGGGAAGAATAAAAAAAACGAAAGATACACGGGAGTTGTGTAGAATATTAACGTGAGCGAGCGTGAATAGCAGAGTGAAACAAAATGTATTGTATTATATTAAATGAGACAGATATTGTTTAAATAAAATTGATATACATAACGTTTCTTCCTTTCCGGTGGCCTTTAATCATTCCGAAGATTCTTCTCTATTATTAAGTGCGAAAAATAATACTTGTAAGTTTGCGATATATATATATTTAAAAGAAGAGGAAACAGGTAAAAACGCAGTGGGTTTGTTGTTCGAATAAAAATTAGTGTAAAGTGTTCCTTTCTTTGGTGGCGTGTTCAACGTTAAAATTATCCGCAATTATAATTGGAATTATTTACATCGCTGCGATTAAAATGATAGAACATTTATTTTAAATTACATTTAAAATATATATTACAAGGAAAATAAAGTTTCATTTGCACACTGTTTATAAGAAATCTTCAAAAATTCAGCGCTGTAAGTTTGCACAATTTTTACAAGCAGATCGAATGAAATTAAAATCATTATTATTTGAAACGAATGATTATACTATATTATTATATGATTATACTATATATATATATAATTTGTTATATAATTGTTAATATAATTATATAATTGTTAATGTAATTATATAATTGTTAATATAATTATATAATTGTTAATGTAATTATATAATTGTTAATATAATTATATAATTGTTATATATATAATATTTATAATTTGTGCACTTAATAATGTTTTATTTTACTATCGCAGATAATGGACTACCTTTATTAGATTATACGGGAATTGATAAACAAATTCCATGAGTTAGAAAGATACAATAAAAGGGAAAAAAGAGAAATGCAGATTGCTGTAAAAAAACAACCAGTAAATTATTAATGAATCGGCAAAAGCGTGTCTTTTTAAGTGGCATTTATTTTGCCTAGAATTATCGACTTTTTATCGAGTTATAAATTATGTAATTAATCGTGATTAATGATTACGTAATTTATGAAACGGATAAATACCCTTTGGTACAAATTAATCGAAGGATATATGTATGTATGCGCATATTTGTGTACAGAATATAGATAGCGCAATGATGATGCAACATACTGTAATTAACCAAATATTATATTTTCGGGTTCGATTGATTAATTTGCAATTAATTTCCGAGCGATTAATAATATTACGAGACTGCGGATTTTTATATTTCGATGCATTTATGGGAAATTTCAATGAGCATAAGAGATGCAGATTGCACAGATCGAAGTATTAATTAATGCACGACTTATGCTGATAAAATGAATTCAATGCTAAAAGCACCGAGGATTATTGGAACCGTTAAAAATTAAAAATGTCTTACGTTACATATTCGATATATTTCTACATATTACGTGCATATTTAAATCATTCGCAAATGCATAAAGGTTCGTAGTCTAATAATAATTCAGTATAAGTAACTTAATAATCATAAGTTGTACGTTAATTAAATTTCCCATGTGCACATCGAAATTTCCCATAAATGCATAAAAATAGAAAAGTCCGGAGTCTCATAATATTAATCATGACTTAAATTAATTTCAAAAATTCCCAACCGCAAAGGGTTAATTAATTCCTTAAACTTTCTTTTCCTTTTATTTATTTATTCACTTCGACAAACGTGTAAACACCAAATTTACAAAAAGAACGTATTAATAATAATAGTAGTAATGCCATCGAATGAAATGAAATCAAAGCTCATAAGAAAAAATCTATGTTTCGCGCGATGCGATATTTTTAACCCCATCGCCGATAAGTGGAAATATTTACGTCTCAAACTAACTAATTTACTTCGGAAGAAATTAACGTGGTAAATATACGTACTTATAATTCAGCAGCGGACCGAAACGTGAAAATCTTGGCTTTCTGCTGTAGAAAAGGGGTTGAGATTAGCGTGTTTGCCGCAGTTGGCGGGGAAATCGAAGATTCCTCGGATAAACTCTACCGAAACGCCAAGGTATCCGACGTAATCGTTTACCTGGCAAACAGAGGCGGCCGCAGTTTCTAGTTATCGAACGCCGCGTAAACTTTCGGATGATTTGCAACGCCACCAGCCCCAAGCCCCGCCAAATTCTCGTAATTAGAATTTGCGAATCTCCTGCTCTCGCCCCCCTGTTTCTAATTGGGGTAAACATCGATCTCGACCAGTCTTTCCGTGAACTGAATAAGTTTTCCACGTAGCAGTCGACTTTTCGGGCAAGAAAGGTGCCACGCCAGCGAACCTTTAATTAGGTGGGCTGAATTTGGGGTAGAGAAATGCTAGATGAAACGTTTCGTACGCTGGAACATTGATTATTCAATATTTCAGTCTAATAATATATCTAAGGTTTATTAAAAATATACGCGTTGACGATTATGTATAGGCGGTGCTTTATGCTAATTCAGATCTTTACGAATGAAATTAAAGAGACGAAGTATAAATAAGGAGTTGTTTCACCCTTGGAATACTATAATTAGTAGTTTATTTTGAATGTCTTCTGTATTTTTGAATACCATTTGCATTCTGTAACTTTTTACATATTTAAGTTTCCTATAATTGCATAAAAATCTACGAAGTAATTATGAAGTAACAATTTGTAAGATTTATAGTTAAATTTAATACTTTGTTAATCCCTTGCCATACAATTTTTGTTACTAGCAATGGAGACAGAGCTTTATGCTAATTCAGATCCTTACAAATGAAATTAAAGAGACGAGGTATAAATAAGGAGTTGTTTCACCCTTCGAATACTATAATTAGTAGTTTATTTTGAATGTCTTCTGTATTTTTGAATACCATTTGCATTCTGTAACTTTTTACATATTTAAGTTTCCTATAATTGCATAAAAATCTACGAAGTAATTATGAAGTATCAATTTGTAAGATTTCTAATTAAAGTTAATACTTTGTTAATCTCTTGCCATACAATTTTTGTTACTAACAATGGAGACAGAGTTTTATGCTAATTCAGATATTTACAAATGAAATTAAAGAGACGAAGTATAAATAAAGAATTGTTTCACCCTTCGAATACTATAATTCGTATTTTATTTCGAATGTTCAACATACGTGTGTATATTCTCTTTTCATCTATTTTTCATTGGCAACACAGATGTACGCTCAATTTTGCGAGCAACTGTATGTATATATCGCACGATATAATATAATACAGCTCGCATAATGTTACTAATTATACAATTATAGGATTGTTATAGATTATTTAAAGTTTATTACTACTACAGTGGTTAGGAACTAATTAAGCCAGACTATTCGATGAATTATCTCTCAACGCTAGATATGGCTATACAATTTAACAACTTTTTTTTTCTTTTTTTTTTTTCGTATCTTCCCTTGAGTGGGGGTTTCACAGTTCCCAGGGATTTAGTTCCCTATAACCTGTATTTATCTTCTGTATTTTGTGTTTTGTGGTGTCGTGTATGTTTGTGTGTTTGTTTTGGAGTGTAGTGACTACAGGAAACGTTTCAAAAAACCTGTTGAACGTTAACAACTTAAAACAACTTAAAACAACTTAAAACAACTTCTCACTACCACGTCTTGTCAACTTCTCTTCCCTTTCGGCTGAAAACGTCCCTTTTTATGAGTTTCTATTTCCCCACCACGCAATCTTTCTTCGGGCGCGTCTATGCCGAAATATGGTCATATGCGCTTTCGCCTACGCTTCGCACCCCCTTTTCCAACAGAACCTCGAGAGCGTTGCTGGGCCCGCTGACCCATTTGTTTTCCCCATCCCTTTTTACCTGCAGGTCACTTTCACTTTGATTTTCATGATACTACACAATCTTTCTGTATCAATCATTCGAATACTTCCCCAAGTTGTTCATATCATTTGCGAATAAAATATAAGTAGAAGAGTTGCGCGATGATACGTAGGGGGTTGATAGCGTACAGAGGATCATCGATGACTATAATACGTCTTGCTCGGCTGAATAAGCGAGTGGTGTGCATCCGCAACGTGGCGGATTGTTGCAAAATATAATGCTGCCGACCCTCACACAGCGTTATACGTCCCGATAGACGTTTCACACGTACACACGCGCGCGTTGCCTCGTATTGTTATATTCATCGAACTGATCGTCTCTCTCGTTAACGCACAATGGGCATCGGGAAATAGTACCGCGGCCGGAGTCCGAGATTACCGAATTAATCGGATGCTCTTCACAAAGAAAGTCTATTTATAGCCGCGGAACAAGTTCCGCGGTTAAATCCCACCCTATTGTGGATATCATACCACGTTATCATAATCCTGCCATCCCTCCCTTCCCTTCGTCTACCCTCCGTCAATATTATCGGTCTTTCGTGCAGATAACGTACGATACGTTGCAATCGATAGTTTGTAATTTCGAATGCAACGCGTGCAACGTATTTGGGTCAGAGAATAATTGTAAATAAAGTGAATTGTAAAATTTAGCAGCGGGTAAAAAATTCATCGAATAAAAAAGGTTGAAAAAGAATAGAGGGGGGGGGGGGAGACAAAATGGGGAAAACAAAGTTGGTACACCGTGTACGGTAATATTGTGTGTCGCTTATACGCAATGTCTTTTTTCCCCCCCCCCCCCCCTCCCTCTGTTCAATCTATCTCGTTATTCGTGCCTGATTTTCATCGTCGATATTGTTTCCGGAACAATGAAAATATTTGCTCGCCTTTCATCTCGTTTTCGCAATGTTACGCGCCGATCGAACGAACGGAGTAAAATGGCCGATTATAAACTCGAAAACAAAACGAGTGGTACAAAAGTACCGGAAACAATTGGCGTGAGCGTGAAAAATTGATAAAAATCCGGGTGAAATAGCTGTGGCTAAGTATAATTTTTCTACGATGCTCAAAATAATTAGAGGATTCACTGTGTCGCGGATTTCGATGCATTCGAGGGGAAATGTAAATGTGCAAAAAGGTACGAAACGAACGTGGTATGCAATAATGTTCAAAACATTAAAAATAAGTTGCAAACTATTACATTTTAAGAGTCAGACATCCCTTCAATTATACTTGGCTCCATTTCTTTAATTTTCTTAACGATAATGCAAATTTCAGCAAAAATTCGCAGTCCAATTATTATGTTACACTATAATCGATGACGTAAAGCATCTAAATATTTATATCTGTTCGAATTTCATATTAATAACAATTATTTCGCCAGTTTTCGCTTCCGAGAAACGTATCGTTACAGCGACCATAAATTATTACTTTTTTGGCAATTTATATCGACTTCAATTGGTGCAATCACATTAATACGTGTCCTAATTTGTCCCCACCCCCTTCGACTTTTTAATTTCAATTATTTAAATACGCTATACCTATTTTCCCGTAAATCTGTCCAATTACAAACAATCGGCATCCGTAAACGTAGCGTTAATAAAAGCTGTTTTTTTAACACGAAAGTGTTTAACAGATGGGTTTGATGTTTTAAAAGTGTCCGTTACGGAAGTGACGTCACAGCTGGGTACGATATGTAACGGAAGTGACGTGACAGTTATTTGACATGATGCACTGTAATTCTAAGCATTCGAATATTTTCAAACATGTATGAAACGACCAATAAAATAATATACAGCTAAATTGTCTTCATTTATTGCATCCAAAAAAGTTAAATGATTTCAGTTAAACACTTTCGTGTTCTGGAAGTGTACAGCAGTACAGTTTTTTCTTCGTGCTTTTGATTCCCGTTTCCAAAACGTCGCAGCGAAATGGTTAATAATAAATTGCCGAAGAATTGTAACAGATTTCTGCTCGCAGAAATTTTATCGATGTATAGAGTTATCCAAAATAAATTATAGGAACACCTACCTTCACTTTTTTTCTTTTCCTTTCTGCTTCACCCTTTTCTAATCTATTTTTCATTTCTATTATCTTCGTTCGTTCTCGTTTTCAATTTTTATTATTTTCACCTCTATTTCACTAACAAACATGCCATTCAACGTCCTAAAGGTACTTTTGGATAACCCTTTATAATTGGAACCGAAACGCGATTATACTTTGCTCGGAGAGCTTTTTCCGCCAGCCATCGGAAATTTCGGCTTTCAATTCGACGAGAGTAATCATGGAACGATGAAAGAATTCGCCTGTTCGGTGTAAACGCGCCTTTACAATAATATCTCGCATCCTTTGAAGCGCGGTCGCGCGTGGAAATATCGCAGCAACAATATTGTGAGATGAATTACTGAAAGTTTAGCGAGCAACCGGCTCGAACGGCGGGGCGAATTGTTTTAATACTAAATCACCAACGGTGAGCATCTGTTCGCTTCTCAGGATCAGACAAACGGGATTCGCATAATTACCGGGCGAGAACGCTTTTCCTCTGTGCGCCCGTCATCCGCGACTTTAATATCCCCTTTCCCCGAATCGTCACGAGCAACCTGTTCAATTGTTGCAACAATATTTCACGTTTCTGGTGATCATTTTCGCCCGCCTTCAGACAAATCCTTCATTATTAATATCTACAGCTTACAGCACACACGTTCGACTAATTCGTTTAATAATTCCCTTTCGTACGTTCTATTCGTCAAGTTCACGTATTTTAAATCGAAGACGAAGCTGGAAATTAAATTTGTATTGTTGGAATCCGAGCGAAGGAAATTGACAACACCGATTTTAGAGAAACTCTTAAAGGTTTTTATTCGTGCAACTATGGTCTGCACTCTGCCAGTGAATACTCAATTCTGTCGCGTTCGGAAGTATTTCCGAGCTTTTATGTTGTGTTTTTAAGGATGAGTAATGGTAAGGACAGCGGTCAAGGGAGAGGGTGACTAAGGAAAGGTACGGAGTACAGGATGACTAGGAACTGCGATTAGGGTGTTTGTCGGATGAATTTGGTTTAGGATGCGTCTATGGTGTTTACAGTGTGAGTGGTCGTGTTGGTCATCCAACAGTATATTCAGGAGTGTTTTTTATTGTCTTGTGATAGTAGATTTAGTTTTCGTTGATACGCGAGTTTGGACGAATTCTTGATTATTAATATCTATAGTTTGTATCGTAATTCCTTTGATTTATTTAATAAGATCTTTTCAAGTACTTTTTGCTGTTTACTTCTTTCTTATTTTTTAATCGAGAGACAAAGCTTGCAAATTAGGGTCGTTATTGTTTTCTATATATTTATCATCTGTTCATATTGAGTTTATTTTTCATTAATCTCTAGCCTTAAAATTCCGAGTTGCACGCGTGATGTAAGATAAGGACCAACGTAAATAAATATACACGGTATTTATATCAAAGTTCAATTTATCCTCTCTAACTTTCTTTAAAGTTTTGCCAATTACCGTAACAAATACAAATATTGTATAATGTTTCAATATTTGCAATGGAAAAGTGTTGAACAATTCATAAAGTAAATGATTCATTTTAACTTCCAAGCGTAAAATACACAATTACGTTATGTTTACAATACTTTAATCATTCAAACGGAAAATGATTGAAATGCGTAATAACCAAAAAAAAAAAAGAATTCCTAAAGCTAATGGTTAATTTGAACTTATAACCCAAAAGTTTACAATGTGGATATTTTTATGGTTAATCGATATAAAATAAATAGATACATTCAATACATGGGATAACGATATAAAGCAAAAAGTATATGTAAAATTCTAAAATAATAGCAGTTTAATGGAATAAGCGAATTAAGTTCGAATTCTTTTGCAAAACCAAGTTCCTTTTTCAACGCCGAAGAGGTTGAAAAATAAACTCATATACATATGTATATATTTTTTTTGGTTAATACTTTGTCTCGGGTACGAAACGCATATTACGGAATTTTCTATCATTTCTCTGTATAATCTGCGCCTATTTACCTAATCTAGCCGAGATATTCCTTCAGAAGCCGGAAGTTTCATGGAACTTTCAAACGAATCGGGAACACCGGCGCTCCTAATTCCAACATTTGGCACGTCTGCCAGCCGCTAATTCCTGAAAACAGCCTTGCTCGCCGTCCCAATAGCACCATTCGTTAATTACCTTACCTCACCGGTCCGTTCTTATTTCTCATTAAATTCTGTAGAACATCCCTTGTACGAACCGAAAAGCGTGTCCTCGATTTCCTCGCTTTTCACCCAGCCAGATGTTGCTTTCCGCTTTCCCGATTTCTCTAAGAAAACGATATACCCGTGCCTCTGCCAAGAAAACGACGACGCGATCCTCTTTAACTTAATCGAACGGTTCACGTCGCAAACGATTCTTCGTCAAACTTTCTCACGTGGTATTCGACATTAGAATTTATCCAATCGATCGCGCAATGCAATTGCAACGATAATTTAATATTGACGAATGTTTCATTAACAATATTGAAATTTATTAAAGATAAACTCGAAACTCTTAGATGTACGCGAGTAAATCCACGCGAATAAATATTAATGCAACGTTTAATACGAGAAATTGTTGGTTAGGTCGAGTAATTATAAGAGACAAGCTTACGAGCATCCAACTGTGTGTTTCAGTTCTTTCATCTTCGACTGTCAAAGAGTGAACACAGAGAGCTCCTTTAACCCTTTGGACACTAAGCGCGAGGAAAATTATCTTCGCCACCTTGGAAAGCGAGGAGCAGAAGAGGCAACGAAGCGGATAATTCTATCATGGTTCACCATGGCGCGGTCCCTCAAGCTGCCTTCGAGACATCGATGACGGGCTATTCGGTGAGTAACTGGGTTGTTTTTTGCTACAGCTCTGCTCGCAAAGCTTATTATTTATATACTATATACTGTAAGGTAAATCAGGATTGGAATGGCGTGCGGTAAATAAATAATGATAAGTGGGCGTTTTGAAATAATGAATCCGTATTCTGCTCGTTACAATGCGTCACGTCGACTGCCAAAGCAAGAGTGTCGCCCCAAAAACTCTAGTCGCGAGGACGCCCATGCCAGTGTGTCCTTTTCTTGAGCTGCTACTCGGGCAGAACTTCCCTTAAGAAGGGGGAGCGCGCTGACATAAACCACATGGCCTGTCTCGGCGCCTATTTATTTCGACTTTTCTCACAATACTTATACTTATACATAGATACTTATATATGTATATATGTATATATATATACGTACTTATATATATATACTATTAAAGGGTTACGTGGTTCTGCGGGTTCAGATACTAATAATCACAGGTGACGGGGTTGTTATACTTCATTTATTCTTGTTCGAGATGTTTCGTAGACGACGGTTTGCTCGTGACTCTACTCGTCATTTTGGTCGTCCGTCTGTTTTTTGCTTTTGCCCTGATTGGTCACCTACATATTTCGGTGTTTGCCAATCAGGGCTCTTTTCTCTTTTTTTCACCGCCTCTTCTTTGCGCCCTTAGCGCGTTTCATTAGGAAGGGCAAGGTGAATAGGTGGGGGTGTCTTGTCGCTTCGTAGATTTGGCAGCGCAGCGGAGTTTCCATCAGGGACCGTTATTCTACCTCGCTTGGTCGCGGGCCTCTGAGCCTTGTACCGAGTCCCTTCTGCAAATCCCTGGTTCATGACGCCCGCATGTCGCTATTGAGGCAGTTCTTGAAAGAGCTACTTAGAGACATACACGTTGAAAGAAACTAAAATGTTTCCTCAAAAATAGCTTTACCGGCGCGCGAGTCATAAACCATGCTAGTCGTTTGCACGCCAAATGTTGCTTTTGTTTGTACGGCCAGCCGCTACACTATATATAATATATATATTATCGTGAAATTGATCGAATAACTGTGCCCATAATGATGAAACTGGTCTAAGTGAAAATTTTTAAAAAAATGAGTTTTGTCAGTTATTTCACATCGCATTATTTTAAACTAAATTAATTCGTTAACATATGTAAAACGTGTTTCTAATCAAATGAAAAGTTTAAACAAGTGACATTACGAAGGACCGTGGACTTTGTTGCGCAATTTCAATTACATAATAATGAATGTATTATATTGAACGTATAAAAGAAAATGAAATCATAAATAAAAGAGCAGCTGAACAATATTGTGCTCCAAATTGGAACGATCTTTACATTAAATACGTTCTAAAATAGTCGAATAAAGTTACTTAAAGCGCGAACCTTAAAGTGGTAGTGCGTGTTACATCTACCTTATTATTAATTAATATTCGTTCGAAGTTAACGCGCGAAGTTGAACGCAATTAACAGTAGAACTATCGACGATTAAAGTATACTTATTCGCAACAAAGAAAGAGACACGATAGATATTTGCAAAACGCACGCGATTGAAGCGTAATAAATCTTCGTTAACATTTTGCGTAGAAAATCACGAAATATTCTAGAAAATGCACCGTTGCAAGTTTATATAATTTTTATCGCAAGTTTATATAATTCTTATGTCATTTTGACTGTTTTGGTATTTCTAGCGTTAACAGCTTACCATTCGTGACTACGAAAAATTATACCGCAAACGTTTCAAATTACACGCGCGTGAAACTGTTACGAAAAGAATCCACCAAAATATTTCCCTTTTTGTTGCGACTAAACGTAAGCTTGGCCATTGAAACGTTTGAACGTAATGAATTCGTATCAGAAAAGAGTGACGAAGCGGGGCCGTTATCAGTTAGCCGGGGCATTTTGCGCGGCGAGTGAACGTTCCAAATGGAACGGAAAGAAAGTTACGGGGTTTTATAGTGCGGTGGCACCGGTGGCCGGGACGCTGGAAAGCGTTTAACGACCTAGATTTTAATTGGCGAAGTTATTCGAGTGCAGCCGCGTATCTTGCAGGACACTGCATGCCGATGGCTTTAATATTCCCCGGGGGTGATATTGCGCGCGACGTCTGCTGCAGAAATCGACACGTTCGTAACGGCGAGAACTCGTGAATCCCACCGTTTCAGTTCGCGTGAAACGCCGTCGGGCAAACATTTTTGCTGTTTCGGGTGAAAAATGTTCTCGCACATAGGGAGGGGGCTGTGGTTTCCATAGAAAATTCAAGGAAAATCAGCAACGCGTCGCTGAATTCTATTGCTCCCGTGATAACACCATTTTTTTTAGTTAGGATCTTCTTTTATCGTTTGCACGCAGATTCGAGTAAAATGTTGAATTTATCATTTTCAATCGTTTCTTTTACGCGACTATAAGATATGTATATTTCCAAAGTTTATTATATTTTTAGCGTAGAATTTTTCGAACTATGAGTTGTGCATTCACAAATTATATTTGTTCGCGTTTAAATAATATTAATAATTAAAAAAGAACTTCCAATGCATTGTAACTTAACTTGAATCTTAAAACAGCATTTTTATAAAGAACGTTCGAATTTAACTCGTAAGCATAGTTCATTTTACTTCGTTATTTGCTTATCACTTTTAACCCTTTGCCCAACAATAACGAGTTACACTCGTTCTATGAATTGCGCCACAGGTTAAAGTAAAATGCCTATTACCGAGGATAAAATTTAGTTTGAACGGTAATTTTAATTTTGTATTATATGATTGGATGTTATTCAAGAAAAATTGTGTACAATATTCGAACGATTCATATGTGATGTGATACAAAAATAGTAGTCAACTAATGGTAGCCTAAGTAGGTAATAAAATAATAGTAGGGCAAGGGGTTAATACGATTAATGATCTATCGACAGCGTTAAATTTACCAAGCTTCATGTTTTATATTTGTGTACAGCAAACGCTATTTAATATCACTTTTAATTAACGAATGACTACAAAACTTTCGGCTACGTAAAATCGGCAATTTCGTACGCGACAACCAAATACAAATAGCAGTTCGAATGAAACGCAAGAATCTTATCGTTTTACCGAATTATAAGTATATTCTTCGATACGCCGTATATATATTTTTAATGAAAATAATATGCAGAATTTTCTCGTTTCATTTGGAAATTATCTGCTTTCGTTATTCTTGTATTTAGAGAAATAACTAAAAAGTAAATATACACACGCATGTTCACAAGTAGAAATTCAATATATTTCGCATATTCTGACAAACAGCACGTAAAAAAATTCTTGAGATAAAATTATATGTACTTACTAAGAAACGTAAAAGTACAACTATTTTGCTGACACAAAATATGATACGTGTAGATTACTATTTTGTTAACCACCTTTAATATTCACGGCATAAAATTAATTAATTTTCCATAAATAAGGTGAAATATTGTCCTATTCTTCTTTCAATTTCATTTCGAAATCTTCTCTATACGTAAAAGTATAATTTATCATTTTGGATTTCAATTTTTCCAAGATACGTTCGATCGGGTTAACAGTTTGAGTACGCCGAAAATTAACCATTTGTTAGCCATCTTTTTCATCGAGTTCAAAAGGTGTACGCTCAATTTTTCGAGTATCTGTATATTCTGGCCAACGGTAGGAAATACTTGGAAACGTTCGCCCGGGTTATGAAACAAAATTCGTAACAGATTCGGCCGACTCGATGAATTCGAAGTGCTACAATTTCGCCGGATACGTTCAAAGGGAGCTTCTCCATAAAAGATTCAATAGGTTAAGTGGTAGCAGTGGCGGCAAAGAGAAATAACAATTTCTAGCGTTCCATCGGTGAGGAGGGAACGAGAGTCGGAGACTGTTAGTTGTTCCATCGCATCGCGTCGGTGGAAACGGAACGATACGCCGAGTTCTACGCTTTCAACGGAGACGCATTTGGTTATTAAACGTCCGGAACCGTTTTCAAACGACGCGACGCGACGACGGCGGAGTCGCATTGTTCCGAGGCCTCGCGCGGACCGTGATTCAAGTTCGCGGTAATTCGGTCGCTTTGTCGGTGCTTCGTTCAAACTTTCCGGGGACGCATCATCCCATCGTGTGTGCAATTCCATTCGGAAAATGAGAAAAGAGCTATTTCTCGAGTAGAGTCCCCCCCCTCGCCCCGTTTCCTTCAACTCTCCGTTACTCGGCTCGTGTAAATATTATATTAGGTACACCGGTAAAAGTTTTTACGAAAATCTATATTGCAAAATTTCGATAATAAAAACTTTCGCTGCAAAGTAATTTAATATAACCGGGTACAAAACGAAGAGGAAATTCTTCTTTCGTTATGTTATCAGATACGCTGCGCGTGGAACGTAGTTTTTCGAAGTAAAACTTTAAATACGAGTAGGATTCTTCGATACGTCGTACATATATTTTTAATTAAAATTATACGGAGAATTTTCTGGTTTCATTTGGAAATTATCTGCTATCGTTATTCTTATATTATATTTAGAAAAATCGCCAATTAAAATCCATGGTTATCGAAGAATTTTATATTATATTCGGAACTATTGATACGTATCGTTTTAGTAGTTGTAAAGTAACAGTGTGCTTGCACGAGTATAGTGCCTCCTCGCGTACTTAGTGTATAGCACAGTTAAGTTGTTCTCGTTCCCGTTCTTGCGGTTCTAACAATTCTCCAAATATGCGCGGCTTATAGGCACGTACATGCATGTATAGGGCTTCGAGGATTGGTCTGACATTTGTTAAAAGTATATTCGTATCTTTCCATGCGAGCATAGCGTGGGACAAGTGGCGGTGGGCGGTACACGCGAAAAAATAGTCAAGCGGTTATGAGCCGTAGATAAAAGTAAAATAGCAAAAGAGTAGGAAGGTAGAGCAAGGTAATAACAGGTTAGGCAATAGCGATAATAAATGTATATGTGTACAGGTGTGAAAGAATGAACGCGCACCGCGAGAAACTTATGTTAACCAAGTATATTTCTTGGCCTTAAACGCTGAAATTAATAAGTTATTATTATTATTATTATTACTCGTATCTTTCCTGTTGCACAATATAATTAATAGTATCATTCGTACGTCAATATTAACATACAATTAGTTACGTATTTGATATATTTATTATCGTTGGATACTTTTTTTTAGTATCAGCAATGGTTTTGAAGATATTTGATCGAGTCGATTTAAACGGATGAACGCGCCAACGAAAAGAGTACTAAAAGGGTTAAATAAGCGAAAGAAGGTAGACGAAGGGAATTATTAGGTGTTCCTTGTGAAAGGAGAGGTAATCACAGCGAACGCGGAGAGAAATTAATGAAGCATTAACATGTGATCCTTTGTGAATGAATATTCAGGTTTAATAATATTTTCGTTATTAGAGGTTCGTGATCAAAGGTGTCGTAATGAAAATATTATCATAACACTATTACTATCGTGTAATTATAATATTCTACCGCAACAACGTGTTTATTATCATGCTTATAATTAAACCTTCCGCTATATACCAAGCATAATTTACAACGAAAGAAACTTCGAGTCTAAAGACTCGTAATCAATTAACTTGCTAAACTTGTGGAACTATAGCCATCTATGACATAGACTTCGACCCTGAACATTTTACCCTTAAAAGACTAGATAAAAATAACTTCTCCACGAGAATAGATTCTCCAAACCTTCGATTCTCTAAACATTTCGGCTAGTTTCAATTAATCTCGGTTAACGTGATCGATTTCGATGGACAAAGAACAATATTTGATAGACGAATATAAAATTCAATGGATACGAGCAAAGTTCTACGGTTAAAAATAGAATGTGCCTAATAGAAATAAAATTCGACGAATAAAAGTAAAATTCAGCGAATAAAAATTAAATTTAATGGTTACAAATGAAATCCCATGGATAAAAGTAAAATTTGGTGGATAAAAATAAAAAGATTCGACGGATAAAAATAAACTTCCATGGATAAATAGAATTCGATGGATAAAAATAAACCACCGTGGACGAAACTAAAATGTGGCGGACAAAAATAAAACGCAATGGATAAAATAAATAGGAGTCATAGGTTGAACAGCGTCAGGGTGAAATGGCGTTTAATCGTAGATTTTCGAATTCTCCGTTTCAAGAAGATAATTATCCAGCCTCGTTCCCATTGCTGTCGCGTATTGTCCGCGAAATTCCCGCTGATTACCGCAATTGTGTCGGCCGGTAATTTTTTGACGGCGGGAACAGGTTCAAGCATTGTCTGAAACAATGGCGAAGGCAGAGAGAAAAAAAAATACGATCGAACCGGTGGAAAACTACGCGTGAGTCGACCGGGCTTTCGACTATCGATTTCCCCATCTTCCTCTGTTCGATGTGCAACAAAGAGTTCTCTATTTTTCTTTCGCAATTATACTGCGTCAGTTTTCGTTTCGATCGCTTGTTAGTCATTTTGTCAGCATCGTAGAAGAATCCTTCGTTTTTTTTTAACCCTTCCGGAGCGACGAAAATTTTCCACTCCCTTTCCGTTATCTCTACGTTTAATTTGGGGATGGGACATTCGAAAGCTCGAGATTGGAAAAGTTTCGAGCTTCCGGAACTCGAAACATGATGCTACTTTTACGATTCGAAACCTAGGTAAATAATTATTTACATAGACGAGAAGAATGATATCGAGACACGAATTTATATAGATAATAATGTAAGCGAGTTTACGTTCGATATTTTAGATACACTTTAATCGCAATCGTGAGGAACGATTAAACGTACAAAAATGACCAACGTCTCGCAAGGTTTTTCTAAAATTTGTCTCCTTTCACAAATTTTTCGCATTACAAAGTAAATTTAGGTTTCACGTTTAGATTTGATTCAGATTTGTTAATATTATTATTATGTATTGGTCAAAAAAAAGCTTTGGTATGTACATAAATTAATTTACGATTTAGTAACGGATTTTAACTTTTGGCAAAATGAATGCTCAATCTTCGAGTTTCGCGAATATAAAAATCAAGTTTCGACCCATCTATAATTTAATTTTATTTTATATACCATTAATTTACTGTAGTCTTGATGTATTAATAATATTCAATATTTTTTTCTCCTTTTAATTTCGAAGACACGAAGAGGGTTGCAAATTCCTCGGTAAAAGATTCGTATCGCATTGCACGCGTTCATTAACCCTAATGCTCGATTATCGAATGATTCCTGGCACTTTGATTATTATCAGAACTGAACCGTAAACGAGCGTAATTCTCAAAAGAAGCGCAACTCGCGTTTCCGTGCGGCAAATTTCACAGGGAGCACCGGCAACTATTTATAATACTGTTCCTCTGGAGTCGAGTTGCATGTCAGCAGCTAATTACGTTCAATTACCAAGGACCGGTTAATTAAAACTCTTAATTAATTAGCTCCCCCAAGCGTCGTCGCGATGCGGCTTCCACTCCCCTTCAAACTTTCTCAAATTTTCGTACGTTCTAACAACGCATCCTGCCATAATCGACCGAATTTCCTCTTACAACAGATTAGACCCTACGTATATCGCGAATTCACATATACATCGATCTATCCGCCATTAGCAATTAAAGTATCCTTCGATCCGATCGAAATATAAATCGCCCCTTTAACTTTGACTTTTCCTTATATCTACCCACGATTTTTGAAGATAATTCATCTCACTAACACAGCCATCGATATTCGCTGCCGAATCGATACCGAAGGCGATCTCGCGAGTATAAAATAATCGCCGAGTAAAAGATTAATAAACTTATTTGCAATTGTTGGATTATCATTTTAAATTCAACGAAAAAATAAACTTTGCGTTGAGAGACACTGGGTCGGTAATAAAGGAAAGCCTTAACTCTATTATCAGAGTCATGGGCCTCTGGCCCACGTGTCTAAGGGCGTGTGTGGCGGACACGTTGCAGACCCAGGCCGTTATTTTTCTTCTAAATTGGGCGCCACGTTTTCTACGCGCTTGAGAAAAGCCCTCACTTTTAGTTCGATCTTCGTAACGTTAAGACGTCCTTTCTCGTTACTAAATAAAAGCTAGCATATAGAATAAACCGTATTTTAATTAACTTAACCCCGTATCCCAATAGCAATTTTCATAGTCTTTAAATCCATACGAATATGTGTCCGAAGAAAAAAAGAAGGGAAACGTTGGCCTTTAATTTAACGGGTTAACCGTTTGAGAACCGAGAACCGTTTGCTTTTGCGAATAATCGGACGGGTACGCGGAGCAACCCTTCTAGCTTATTTAAAACCCTCCGTGACCCGAATACACATCGAAATCGGCGAGTCTCGCGCGGTCCGTCGCCTCGACTTCTCGAGTGTTTATCGATTCGAGGAACACGGGACTAGGAGAAGTGGACCGGGGCGAGTGTGTTCAGATTTAAATAGCACCGCGGTGCACTTTGGAATGCGGCACACGCGACACTCGAGCATCTTGGCAAACCGCGAGAAATAACGGGGTCATTCACCTGTCGCGTTTATTCGCATCGTTCTTTTTAGCGCAAACCCCGACGGATAAGTTTTCCGGGGTAGAGACAGAAGTTCGCTACAATGTTCCCGTTGCGGTGTGTTCAATTCAGCGAGAAGAGATGCGGGAATATTGGCAACGAAACGCAGACGTCTTGTCTGAGAAATCACCGCGTTAGTGTGCCGATTAGCATTGTATGTACGTATGGGTTAAGGGTTAAAAGAAGCAAAGTTGGCGGTGGTTGTAGGAAATGCGGTACAGTTTTAACTAGTAGTGTTTAACGAGCAGTGTTTCCCAACGTGGGGCAAGTTGATTGTTAAGGAGGGTTATTCGAAAATGGACTCTCGTCCAGAGTCAAAAGAAATATGCTGAATATAACACAACGGGCAGACTTGAGACTGAAGCTAACTAAATTGGAAACTAATATAAAATCTCTTTGCAGCAAGCATCAAGCGCAAGGATCTCGCTAAATTAAAAAAAAACGAAATACGTAGTAATAATTAAAATAATATAGAGAAATCTTTCGTTAAAATTATTTGTACTTAAATTTCAGTTCTCCGTTATATGTTTTGAAAATTTACTTACTGTGTTTCATCAATAGTTTCCCAGTGATTTCTTCTTAAAACCTATCCTTTTTAAGTTTCTTCAGTGAACATAGGATAGATGTAACACTTTAAGGTTCGCGCGTAACTTTAAGGTTCCTTAAAAGTAACTTTCGTCAACTATTTTAGAACGTTGTCAACGTAAAGATCGTCCCAGTTTGGAGCATAATATTGTTCAACCGCTTTTTTATTTATGAACATTTTTTTTATATGTTCAATATAAGAAATTCATTGGTAACTTATTGAAAATGTACAACAAAGTCCAATGCCCTTCTTACTGTCACTTGAAAACTTTTCGTTTAAATAGAAACACGTTTTAAATATGTGTATATTAACACGTCAGTTTGCGTAACAGATATAAAATATATAGTAAACGTATCGCCTTACTGAATTATCACACGTTTCACACTTTACAATTATATTTATCACGTTTCAATGCTCAACAGTACATTTATCTCCTAATATTCATTTACAACTATTAAACGTAAGCGACAATACAATGTCTATGCGTTGTTACGTAAACCGAAGTCCAAATATAGTATGAAAATTATTTTACTTTGCGATTCCTTCTACGTCGCTTTGCTATTAAATAAAACGAATTCAAGTAGCAGTTATAGAAACAGTGACAGCACGTGGGTCGTTCACCTTACACGTCCGTAGTAGCGAAACGGTTAACGATAAATAAATAAATCTTTCCCAATCCCCTAATTAATCGAAACGCCGAAAATCAGTCGCGGTTTATTCCTCGTCAACGTAACCGAAAAACCGTTCCCCCGAGCGCCGCATGCGTTGCGCAATATTCATTTTCGAAAACCCGTCGCAGCGCAATTTATACGCGGAACAAAATGTCGTCGGCAAATATTTGCGGACGACACAATGGCGGCATGCAAAAGGGGTTTTCGAGGGGGCGAGGGAGAACGATGAACGCCGGACGATGGATTCCAATTCGTTCGTAAATTTTAATACACAAAGGGCGAGTGGTTCGAAACGAAAACGAATTAGCGTCGCCATTCGGGCCGGTCTCGGCCGATCATTTTCCTTTTTCTCTTCCCCCTTTCATCTCTCCTTCCGGTTTTTTCCGATTCCTGTCCGTCTAGTTATAGGTCGCGCGGGTTGTCGTGCATCATTGGAAAACTCGACTGATCGGGAGGGTAGAGGGAGGGGAAGCCGGGGATCGATTTAGAAATCTACCTGCACTGAAACTTTTGTTTGCGTTCTCTCGTTTCGCCACAACGCGTCTTCGCCAACGCGGCCGCCAGCTATTTGCCTCTTTTTTTTCCACCGGTTTTCGGCGGTGTCCCATTGATTATCGATACGAAAGAAAAACGATACCGACCGGCTTCTGTTTGCTTTTCCGCCGCGTTTTTAGTTGCGAACGCTTCGACGCAACAGTTAGACGACGCGAATTTTGACGATTGGTTTCCGGTTCCGACGTTCGGCGAAATTAGGGTACATGTCCGAATTACTGCCTAACTTAATTACTGCCTCACCGTATTAAATAAGTCTAAGCTTCCAGCTTTGAACGCAATTTTGTTTCATTATTTCAGAAGTTGTTTTAACCTACGAATCGTTCCGGGTTGGAGAACAACGTTAGTTAATGTCGATTTTTATTTACCATGATTCTTTTGTACGATATATACGATGTATTGATTACTGATTCGTTGAAAATTTATTAGAAAGTCTAGTAACCATCGTAGTATCACTTGAAAAGTTGTCGCTTAAGTGGAAATGATCCTTGCATATATTAGCACGTCAGTTTGTACGAAGGATAGAAGATAAATAGTAAACGCATTGATTTCACTGCGTTAGAAATATTTCCATACTTTCTACTTGCAGTACATTAGTCGCGTTTTTTTTATTCTCCCTTAATTTTCTATAAAGTTTTCTAAGAAGCTATGCAAACCTCTCAAAGTTTCATCCATCAGAAATTAAAACATACTGAAAGATCCTAATCCTATTGTCTCAAATCGAAACAAACTCATTCATAACTATTATTCCCACTCCAAAAAAAAATACTACAAAACCCAAAGCTTTTCCCTGAAACTACATAAACGTATCCCTAACTATAGTTCCTATTTCATTTCCAATCTTTTCCTCTATTCTCCCTCAATTTTCTTCCAAGTTTCCCACGAAATTACGCAGACTTCTAAAAGTTTCATCTATTAGAAACTCAAACTGTATTTCTTCAACTAAAAAATACTACAAAATCCAAAGCTTTTCCCTCAAACTACATAAACATATCCTTAACTATCGTTCCCATTTCATTTCCAATCTTTTCCTCTATTCTCCCTCAATTTTCTTCCAAGTTTCCCACGAAATTACGCAGACTTCTAAAAGTTTCATCTATTAGAAACCAAAACTGTTTTTCTCCAACTCAAAAATACGACAAAATCCAAAGATTTTCCCTCAAACTACATAAACGTATCCCTAACTATAGTTCCTATTTCATTTCCAATCTTTTCCTCTATTCTCCCTCAATTTTCTTCCAAGTTTCCCACGAAATTACGCAGACTTCTAAAAGTTTCATCTATTAGAAACTCAAACTGTATTTCTTCAACTAAAAAATACTACAAAATCCAAAGCTTTTCCCTCAAACTACATAAACGTATCCTTAACTATCGTTCTCATTTCATTTCCAATCTATTCTCCCTCAATTTTCTTCCAAATTTCCTAAGAAATTCTACAAACTCATAAAGTTTCATCTATTAGAAACCAAAACTATATTTCTCCAACTAAAAAAACACCCAAAGCTCAATTCCCTTCCTTAAATCCCACAAATGCATCCCCAATTATCGTTTCCCTTTCAATTGCAATCTTTTCCTCTGCTTTGCGCCGATTTTCACCCAAATTTCCCGCGAAATTACGCAGACCTCTAAAAGTTTCATCTATTAGAAGCCAAAACTATATTTCTCCCACTAAAAAACACCCAAAGCCCAATTCTCTTGCCTCAAAGCATGAAAATGCATCCCCAATTGTCGTTTCCCTTTCAATTGCAATCTTTTCCTCTGCTTTGCGCCGATTTTCACCCAAATTTCTCGCGAAATTACGCAGACCTCTAAAAGTTTCATCTATTAGAAGCCAAAACTATATTTCTCCCACTAAAAAACACCCAAAGCCCAATTCTCTTGCCTCAAAGCATGAAAATGCATCCCCAATTATCGTTTCCCTTTCAATTGCAATCTTTTCCTCTGCTTTGCGCCGATTTTCACCCAAATTTCTCGCGAAATTACGCAGACCTCTAAAAGTTTCATCTATTAGAAACCAAAACTATATTTCTCCCACTAAAAAACACCCAAAGCCCAAATCTCTTGCCTCAAAGCATGAAAATGCATCCCCAATTATCGTTTCCCTTTCAATTGCAATCTTTTCCTCTGCTTTGCGCCGATTTTCACCGAAATTTCCCGCGAAATTACGCGGACTTGTAAAAGTTTCGCGTATTAGAAGCAGAAACGAAATCGTTGCGTCTGAGGTATCGAAGATTCGAAGTCCCAAAAGGCTGGATACGTATATTTGTTTACCCCGCGCCGAGTTTATCCTTGGCTGCCGATGTGTCCCGCCGTCGATAAGACCCCTTGAGAGTGGCGACCGAGGGCAGTCCGACGCCGGCCGTCGTTGCGAGCGGATATGTCGACGCTCGTCCCACTTCCGTTTCTCCGGGACCGCGTACGCGATTCGAAGAACCTCGAGGATCCCGTCGCGAATCGACCCGTCGATCAATCAATCGTTGTCCCTGCTCCATTTGCGGACTATAAACAACCGTTTGTGTGCACGGTCGTCAGTGAATTTACCGAGTGAAACGGAATTTGTGAGTTTTTTCCCTCCCTAGCAGTGCTTCCTTTTTTTTTATTATTATACCGCGACTCGCCGTATATTTCGCGTGGATTGTTTATCGGTCGAATACTAAACGTCTCGTATTGTTCGAGTGGGAAAAGCCGGGGCACAATTGAATTTTCTCACGCGGTAGAATTATTCTAGCGGTCGTTTTGCACTACCGTTCGGAAAGTTTCGAACAGTTCCGAAAGTTGTACGCGTAATTTGCGTAATACAATTAATTTCGTTACGCTATTCGAACTTAATACGACGGATAATAGCGAGATTAACATCGTTGGTATCGTAGTTTGCTTTGTTTTCCAGAAATTCTGGGATTGAGGAATTTTCTCAGCCAAATGTTACGTCTGATTATTTAATAATTTGATTCGTTCTCGTGCTCGTTCGATTTTTAATCGCAAGATTTTTGCGAGCTACTTTGGAAGCTTATAAGTGTATTTAATTGGAGAATCTTCTGAAGAAATTTAGAGAGATTTTTCAGTGATTCAAAATGTTTTAAATAAATTGAATCGAAGTATTTTCTAAATTCGTTCAATAAGGCAACGCAACTCGAAATTTCTTTTCTTTCTTGTTTTTCGCGTTTCTTTCAATTCCTATTCTAGTGGCTCCGAACTTTTAACCAGCATATTTAGCGTTTAACCAGTATATTTATATTAATAATCTACATAATTATAGACCAATTACGTGTGAATGATAAAATGATATTACTGCGAGTTTAATCAGCAATCATTAGCATTATTGTTCCAAATAATGATTAAAATGGAGCACGTTGTTACTTAAATTTGTCCAATGGTGCCTCGGTCTTATCAAATAGACTACCAATTAATTATTTAACTCTTTGACGTCGTGCTCATAAATTTAAGCGCAATAACGCAAACAAATTCCCTAATTAATATCACGACTTATTTTAATAACTAAAATCGAATATACCAAAACGTTTCACAGATTGTTTTACCTATACGATAATAATATGTTATCCATACATTTTATTTATCAACGAAACAATTTCTCATCTTTTGTATCGATTCTAAAGTTAATAAAAAGCTGGCGTTAAATACAATTCCACGCGAATCTTTCGTTCTCCTATTCAATGCGTCGTCAAAGGGTTAACAATTAATTCCATTAACGCAACTCGAACGAGTAACGAAGGTTAAATTCGATAAGGGGCAAAATCCAACGATACGCGTAACTTTCAAACCTCTCGATCAAAACAAGCGTCGAGCTACGCGAAACTAGAACCCAAGGTACCCTGATACAAAACACAGAGATTCCAAGAATTGTCGGGCGCCTACGACGAAAATATGAATCGTCGTCGAATGTTGCGGTTGCCAACGACCGTGCGAATAAAAACAACCACTTTTTCTTCCCCAAACGCGTCCTCGCATCGTCACGATTCTCTGCGCGTAAAAGGGATTCGTTAACTTTGGAATGCAAACATTATTTATCCCCTTGCCTCGTAACTATTCTAACGCTTGTAACGTGAATTGTGGTCCAAGTAGAAAAAATTCACGCGATATTTACAACGACTTCCGTTAATTGATAAAATGATAATCGGGTCTTGTACGATTGTTTTAATATATACTTAGCTTTCTTAAGATAAAGTCGAGTCTGAAACAGAGTCAGCGTAAAAATTGAAATTATTATTAACCCTTTGCACTCGAGACTTGAAATTCAATATTACATTCTGCGCATCGAAACCCTCTATAGCGGCATTTAATTTGCGAGTTGCGTAATCATCGTATCTTTATATTTTTTTAATGGCATTGTGTTTTATGATTAACGTAGAGTTATACTTGATCACAGTATCGTTATACCAATGGCAAATAATTCACTTGTAACAAGTATTATTCCCTAGCTTTCGTGTCGTAATAAAGAAACTATAAATAATTATCATTCTTTTCGCACAACCAAGCAAAATTACGGTTATAGAGGGTTTAGCGTGTCCCCAAGATTTTATAGTTTTATAACGAGTCGAAGCAGGACAGGAAAAAATGTGGTAACTTAGGAAACGAAAGATTTAACCCTCTGTAGGCAAACATATTTTTTAACGCTGATTCTGATTAAAAAATTAACCGTTTAAGGGATTTAGTGTATTTAACTAATATTCAAGTGCAAAGATAATCGCGAAGATTGCTCAGATACTTTTCGTAGCCGTCGTAGTCGCTTACCAAAGCCGTTAAAGTGGCTTTGTAACCGTTGCCATAAATTTCTATCAATCATAAAAATGATGAACGTTCGCGTTCTAGGGTTAAACGCATTCGATAGATTCGTTTCATTGCTATCAAACCGGACGATGGAATCTGTTCCAACGATATCGTTTCCGTCTCTGACAGTCGTTCAAGATAAATCCTGATTACGGTTATTGCGCGTGACATTTTATTCTTTGCGCCACGTTTCGCTTTCCGCAGTTTATTCCTCGCAAGACGAACCGAATCATTTCCACGTTCGCAAAAGTAAACGTCGTCTAATTATACAATAAAACGCGCTGTGCTTTTTAATCAATTTCAGTTTCAATTCTAAGAGACTCTAAGTAGTTGTAATTTATAAGATAAATAGTACGTAATGTTTTACATTTGACGTAGTGTAAAATAGTAGATAGTTAGATATGGTGGATTTCCAAGGCAAATGGATAAGCGATTATTTCATTATTTAACCCTTAAAGGGTTAATACGTAACAAAGTGTCTTAAATAATCTTACAAACTTAAAGGCTTGGAATTCATCAAGACCAAATTATTTCTAATATTTCATTGGTCTATATTTAACACGGTATTATAGTAATAACTGGCTCATATTACAAAATATAATCTCTGAAAAATTCGTATGGCAAGCGGTTAAATGCTAGGAATTCAAAGCTAAAATATTCCTTTAAGAATTACTAGTTTTCGTCAGCAAAGGGTTAATAATCACAAAGTGGACTCGCGTTGCTTTGGAATTCGTAATCTTGCAAATTTAAATGCTACCAAATTCAAAGCCACAATATTCCTTCAAACGTTACTATTTTTCGTCAGTAAAGGCTTAATAATGACAAAGTGGACTCGCGTTGCTTTGAACTTCGTAATCTTGCAAATTTAAATATTAGGAATTCAATGTCAAAATATTCTTTCAAACGTTATTATTTTTCGTCAGCAAAGGGTTAATAATCACAAAGTGGACTCGCGTTGTCTTAGACTTCGTAATCTTGCAAATTTAAATGTTAGCAAATTCAAAGCCACAATATTCCTTCAAGTATTACTATTTTTCGTCAGTAAACTGTTAATAATCACAAAGTAGATTCGCGTTGTCTTAGACTTCATAATCTTGTAAATTTAAATATTAGCAATTCAAAGCCACAATATTCCTTCAAGTATTACTATTTTTCGTCAGTAAACTGTTAATAATCACAAAGTGGACTCGCGTTGTCTTAGACTTCATAATCTTGTAAATTTAAATATTAGCAATTCAAAGCCACAATATTCCTTCAAGTATTAATATTTTACGTCAGTAAACTGTTAATAATCACAAAGTAGATTCGCGTTGTCTTAGACTTCATAATCTTGCAAATTTATATACTAGCAAATTCAAAGCCACAATATTCCTTCAAGTATTACAATTTTTCGTCAGCAAAGGGTTAATAATCACAAAGTGGACTCGTGTTGCTTTGGACTTCATAATCTTGTAAATTTAAATATTAGCAATTCAAAGTCACAATATTCCTTCAAGTATTACTATTTTTCGTCAGTAAACTGTTAATAATCACAAAGTAGATTCGCGTTGTCTTAGACTTCATAATCTTGCAAATTTATATACTAGCAAATTCAAAGCCACAATATTCCTTCAAGTATTACAATTTTTCGTCAGCAAAGGGTTAATAATCACAAAGTGGACCCGCGTTGCTTTGGACTTCATAATCTTGTAAATTTAAATATTAGCAATTCAAAGTCACAATATTCCTTCAAGTATTACTATTTTTCGTCAGCAAAGGGTTAATAATCGCAAAGTGGACTCGTATCGTTTCGGAATTCGCGGTGGCGTCGAATAGCTCTAAAAATTTCACGGATCAAAAGCGTCTCTACGTTGATCGGGTAATGAAAAAAACGCGTCTTCCGGCGATCGCGCGATCCTCGAGGTTCTTTGGTCGGCGAGTGTGGCACTCGTGAATCACGAAAGACAAACGGTGTCGAGTGAGAATCGGGTAGTAGTAAGTACTTAAGCGAGCGTTTCACGGATATATAGAGAGAGCAAAGTGGCGAGGAGTAAATTGCCAAGGCTGGATCCACGGGCTAATTAGCGGTGTAATTTTCGATTTTTTTTTCGTCGCCGACTCGCGCGAGAATCGTCCGTGCAACGAGTGCCGTCGACGGTGTTGCAGTTTCCGGTGAGTTGACATTTTTCTTCGTCCCCTCTGCTAATGAGTTTCTAAGTACGCCAAACCGAGTTAACGCCGTTTTATTGCCTTTCCGGCGAGTTCTTTTGGCTCGAGTCGCGTTCATTCTCTCATCTTCCCGCGATCCAGTCGAAAGACTCTAATCGTCCTGTTTTATTAGGTGTAACGATAAATAATCCGTTGCCTTCAAAGGGTTCGAGAGATCTATTTTATAAAAACAGGGTGGAGGAGAGGAGAAACGAATTTATCGTTGCCGTGTGAGGCTATTAATAAAATTTCGCTTGAACTCGGCAAAAAAAAAAAAAGCGTCAGCGAAGCGTGCGATCGTCAAAATCTTTTCACGGTTGCAAATTCATAACGAATTGAAGCGACCCGCGTGAAACTCGCCGAATAATTAATTATTTAACTCCCGAATTTTCTCGCTCGTTCGATTTTCCCAAACGCGGAAACGATTTATCAGAGACGGTTTATCGAAAAAAATATTCTCCTCGGGCTCCGCGTTTATTCGTGGCCGCTTGTCCGTGTTGTGGTAGGTGCAGGCATGCAACAGAACACAGTAACGTATCTCCGTCGCGCAACTCACATCGTGCAACATTTGACGTTGCTCGACGATGTTACGTTGCGAAGGTATTTAAATCTCGTGGCGTATCATCGGCTCGTAGCGTTATACCGTCCCATCAGTTCATGCTCGTTTTCCAAACATAAATGGACATTGCATCTACACCCTACATGCTTATGAATTATTTAATGAAAAGGAAAAAAACGTAGGCCAAGGCGTTGGTAGCAGACGCAATTATATACAAGTAGAAGTACGTATCACTTTTTTTTAATTTTATTATAATACTTGGGATGCTGAGGATCCCACAACATTTCTTGTTCTCTATAACTTTCTATTAACTGTAGCAGAATCTCTTCGATCCACTCCATTCTTCGTAGATTTTACAATACTGACTAAATGGGATGTTTTTCTGCGTGGACGCATGCACGTCCAAACTTGCATGGATCGGGTTTTATCGTGAATGCGTAACGTTTCTTTGACGCGACGGCGAAAAACCGACAATTGATGGAACGTTGAGATATTACGATGTTACGTTTGTTACGATCCGTCGCGGTGTGGCGTCCACACATGATACACGTCGGAGTTACGTTACTGCATTTTGTTGCACGCCTGTATCTACCTTTACACGTCGAAATGAAGTTTGAAATTTCGAGATTTGTACCACGACTATAACGGTAATCTACGGTCGATCTCGGGATCTGGCCAACTGCAGCGCTCCATATTTTGCCCGTTTAACATTCAGCCAGCTTCTACCTCATTAAAATTCACCGTGCAGCGTAAACAAGGGCTCGCTGAATATTCCGGTCGAACATATTTCGTTGGATGCACGTCGAATCCGTCGGCGCTCGTTAAGCTTCGCCCTTTTGCAACTTGACGAAAAAATAACGTTAAACTTTGAACGCCGACGGCGAAGAGGGGGGAAATCATTCTTCTGCAGTTGGGAATTTGGCAAAAGAAAATAACGGTTGCGCGTGGCTGGATTATTCGCATCTTTTGTTCGCTTTTTCGAGCCTTCGTGCGTGCGATTTCCCGAGCATACTGCGAACGTCGATTATCCGAATTAATTAGGGGACTTGATCTGCTCCGATAATATTTGGTTGTAACATATGTATACTATTAGTTACTATTTCTTTTTAAGATCTTGAATGGTCTGATTAATTGTCCGTCTCTCTCTTGCAATATTGATTCTTATGTGCCAATAAGATTTGTTTGGTTCTCGCGTATATTCCTCTCTATTTGCTTCAAATCTCGCTTTGGCTTTACTTATCCACGTACTCGCATCGACACTTTTGCAAATAATTATTGTCGAATAATCGACCTATTCGGTGTTCCTTTAGATGTATTCCGTTGATCAATTTCCAGAATATTATAATTTTCGTGCACGATAAATTATCCACGTGTACTAATGGACTTTTCCCGTTTACAAATAAATTAAATTAAATAGATCACTTATTTGTAATTTCGGAAGTAAGTTTAATCGATGACGCATTTGTCAGACCGATCGCTGATCTTTTTGTCCATTTTTTTTTGGTGGTTGGAGCATTCTCCTCTTATGGAATTGTTGAGACTTACAAAATATTCTAGGAAAACGAGACGAATTTATGTTACAACGCAATATAATCGGCTTGAGAGAATCAAGTTTCTCGATTATGTTACGAATCGATTAGATATTAAACAACCTTCGAATGCGATGCGGATGGTTTTTACGCAAAGAAGAGAAATATTAGATGTACCAATAAGTAAACTACGTTTTTCCTGATTTTGTATTTTCACTAGTATAATATTGTGACGAAAATTGATTTTAGCGTTCGAATTCGGCGAACAATTGAAGTAGAAACGATAGAGGCAAGTTTACAAGATTAAAATAAACCAAATCTTGTTTTATTTTAGACTATTAGGGGTATTCGAAGGTTGATATTCACGAACACTCGTTTAATAAGAGATCTCATTATTAGATCGACTACTTAAATCCAATTAGAGAAGAACGTATGGATTTGATCAAAGGAAACGTGGCTGAAACTAACTCTAAACTCGTCCGACAAAATCCAGATCGTTAAATGTTATCTTTTTTGCGTCTTCCTTTTCAATTTGCTACAATCATTTGCTACAATTCATTTTAACGAGGAATATTCGCGTTCATCTAACGAAATTATCATCCAGTTTCTTTTCCAAGAGAAATATTAGGTATACCAATAAATAGTCCGTTATTTTTAAATTAGTTGACGAATCGATGTAACGTAAAAATAATAAAACAAATATGACGAGGTCTATATTGTTTTTCTCTTGTAGTTTGCTTCAAAAATGCAGCAAAGTATCTCGGAACAATAAGAATTGCATTTAAAACGAAATAATTACTTCATTTCGTTAAATAATAAATGTCGAATTGTAGAAAAAGGTGGATTATTCATTTGGTACATCTATGATCAATTATCGATATTCCCAAACACCCCAAATTTTATTCTAACCCCTAAAACTTAAATTCTACGATAAAAAACAAGTTCCACAATACTAAACCTTTCGCTTCAGGTCAAATAAATAGTTTTAAAATATCAGATCTAAGATTTCACGTTTATTATTACTTCTTTGATTCGTTTAACATTATCACGATTCTCATATCGTCAATCGGTTTCTCACATTTTCTATCCCTTTTCTGCGTCTCTATTCGCCAAGAAATATTCTCTACCATACCGTAAAACACCTATCAAACAAGTATACGCGAAACACCGGTAGAATTAACGTTAACGTTCGTTGCATTGGTAAATTGTCGATAGCTCGTCTAAAACGCGTCCGACGAGACCCAGATGGCTAAATCTTGACCTTGTTAGTTGATGCCCGCTGGTTTCCGTCCTATTTTCAAATTCAAAGAGGCTCCTACGATCCGATCGACGCGGCAGGTCGATTACCCGGGCGTAGAATTTGCGAAAGACGACAGGTTTGGTCGTGGAAAGAACAACAGGCAGATGCACGGCTGGCTATTTTTGCGACGATATAAAGCCGGCGAACGCGTCGCTAGACGGGAAATGCGCTCGTTAGAACGGCTTCCTCTTGGCTCTGCTCGGTATCCCTGCCTCGGCCGCATTATTATGTTGTGCATCAGACCGTCTGCCAGATCCCGTTCCCGAACGTTAATAAACACGCTATCTTACGAGATCTAGAGTCGCTACTATGCCCCATTTACAACCCTCGCGCGAAAATCTTCGAACGCCGTGCAATCTGCGCTGTTAATCAAATTCTATTCTTGTTTTGCATTTTATTTTATTTTATTTCCGTTTTATAATTCGTTTAATCTAAGGCAAATTGATGCGATGAGTTTCGCCGATTATGTACACTTGTTAACTATTATATATTTGTCAAGGTATTAACTTTTTTTTAAGCGTAATATTAACGTATTTAACTCTGAACTTTTTATCGCGTTTTCTTTTAAACTGTATTCTATATTCTATTCTATATTCTATATTGTATTCTATATTCCATAATTTTGTATGTTCTTTATGTTGTCTTTGTTTCTTGCCCGTAGAAATAAGTAAAATTAAAACAATATGTATCAGTATTTCCGAATATAATATAAAATTCACTGATAAGCATAGATTCTACTTGGCGATTTTTCTGAAATACGGAATAACGAAAGTAGATAATTTTTAAATGAAACCACATAATTCTTCGAATTATTTCAATTAAAAATATAAATGCGGCGTATTGAAAGATCCTGCTCGTATTTAAAGTTTTACTTCGATGAACGACGCGTTACACGCGCAGCAACCAAATAATACAACGAAAGAAGGTTTTACTCTTCGTTTCGTAGAGTGGAAATAAATCAAATAAAATAAAATAATTCATTCCCTCCATCCATACGTTTTATAAAACATTTTTGGACTTTGTATTTTACGTTGTTTGGCGTTACACTAGCATTCACCGTTTGTGGTTATTTAACGCGCTAGTTTATTCTATTTATCGTATTTGCAACGTTTCTGTTCATATTTTTATGCACTCTTCGATATCCTTGTTTTATTTTATTTTATTTTATTTTATTTCAGCTTATTTCGATTGATTTCGTACGTAGTTTCTCAGTAATTGGGACACCTATTACAGTTACCGTACCCGCGTTCTAATTATATTTTCAATTTAACCCTCTAATTCTGTAATTCCCGAACTTTCATCGTCATCCAATTACAGAGAATAGAGCATCAGAGAGAAGCATTCGCTTGTAGTAGCGATTTCGTAATACCGCAATGCGTTGAAGACAGGCCGTTTATGTTGATTAGGATTAGCGAACCGTTTGCTTCCTGGTCTACACGCTGGGAAACTGACCTCCCTATACTTTCCAGTCAATCAGTTCACTTCGGATCATTTTTTCCACGAATTAAAAACCGGCTAATTTAACGCGTTCGTTATCCCGTACATCGCGTACCGTTGGCCAAATGTTTGCTTTCTGAGAAACGTAAAAATTCAAAATGAATCGCTTTGAAGGGCTCTTACGAGTTCTACGATGGTTACATTTTAATCCTGTGGTCGGATGGCAAAATATGGAAAGTAGTTAAGAAGATAAGAGATTGCACGTTTTGCCATCCGAGTTGAAAGTTGATAAGGAAATTTATTAAGGCACGTGTAGTGAAAAAAACTCATTAAAGGGTTAGTATAATTCAGTTAGAATACTGCAAAAATTCAGCGCGTACATTTGGTAATGATTCGGTAAGTATTCAGTAGAAATTCGGTAATAAAAGGTTCAGGAAATATCTAGCAATGATTCGGTAAAAATACGGCAACAGTTTTGCAAAAATTTATTAAATTCATCGGCATAGTTCATTTATCGCGTTTAATCACTTCCTGGCTATCGAAGAAACCAATTACGATAAAGAATCGAATGAAAACAAATAGTAAAATGATTACGCTTGCAAGCCTCGTCACTTGGGTCATCGAACGTGTTAAAACTGTTGAAACAAAAATTACCCAAACACGATAGATTGGATAAAGCGTATATCGACTGTCTTTGGCGAAAGATCGCAACGTTTTCTGTTGATTCAAACCCGACAGCGATATCAGATTGGATTACGAACGATATTATAGTTCGATTCTATTCAAACATTGATTCTGCAAAACTGTTTAAACGGTAGGATTAAAACGGTTCGGGTAAAATGGTGGGTTTTAGAGGTATTTTAGCCAGACCCGGTCTAAGGCAAGTTTGAAGTGCTAATATTAGAGTATCTTTGTCGAACCAAAATAGCCGACCCGTGTTTGCGAGTCTTTAATTGATCGGAATCGATCGAAGGTGTGCAAGAAATTTTCCCAGATTTCCTTTCGATGGCGAACTTTCTCGCAGCTGATTTTCAGCCGAGAATAAAAGCGCAAGCGGCGACGTTTGTCGTTGAAATATTTTCGAAAAATATCCCGTACCATTTCGTGCGGTGTTGTATTTTTTCGAAAACCGTCGAGTCAGTTTTCGCGGTACGCGGATTGAAAAAGAGACAAGGGAGAGTTCGGTAACGTAGCTGACTGTATTTTTACCATATTTCCTTCGCGAAGATTTTATTGCATTGTTGCATATCGGATTACCGATTTTATGTAACGCGAAGTTTAGTAAATATTTAAGATACAGCGAGGCGAAATATTCTTACCGTGGAATAAGAGACGAAATAAAGAAAAGAGGAACGTATTAGTAATGGAATATCATTCTATATTCAATATCAGAATGAAAGATGAAGTCAAAAAATAGGGGAAAATAATAGTAATAGACTATCACTCTATATTCAATATCAGAATGAAAGATGAAGTAAAAAAAAAAGAGGAAAATAATAGTAATAAAATATCATTTTATATACAATATTACAGTGAAAGATGAAGTAAAAAAGAAATAGGAAAATAATAGTAATAGAATATCATTCTATATTCGATATTACAGTGAAAGATGAAGTGAAAAAGAAAGAGGAAAATAATAGTAATGGAATATCACTCTATATTCAATATTACAGTGAAAGATGAAATAAAAAAGAAATAGGAAAATAATAGTAATAGAATATCATTCTATATTCAATATTAGAATGAAAGATGAAGTCAAAAAATAGAGGAAAATAATAGCAATAGAATATCACTCTATATGCCATATTACAGTGAAAGATAAAATAAAAAAGAAAGAGGAAAATAATAGTAATGGAATATCATTCTATATTCGATATTACAGTGAAAGATAAAATAAAAAAGAAAGAGGAAAATAATAGTAATAAAATATCACTCTATATTCAATATTACAGTGAAAGATGAAGTGAAAAAGAAAGAGGAAAATAATAGTAATAGAATATCATTCTATATTCAATATTAGAATGAAAGATGAAGTCAAAAAATAGAGGAAAATAATAGCAATAGAATATCACTCTATATGCCATATTACAGTGAAAGATAAAATAAAAAAGAAAGAGGAAAATAATAGTAATGGAATATCATTCTATATTCGATATTACAGTGAAAGATAAAATAAAAAAGAAAGAGGAAAATAATAGTAATAAAATATCACTCTATATTCAATATTACAGTGAAAGATGAAGTGAAAAAGAAAGAGGAAAATAATAGTAATAGAATATCATTCTATATTCAATATTAGAATGAAAGATGAAGTCAAAAAATAGAGGAAAATAATAGTAATAAAATATCATTTTATATACAATATTACAGTGAAAGATAAAATAAAAAAGAAAGAGGAAAATAATAGTAATAGAATATCATTCTATATTCAATATTACAGTGAAAGATGAAATAAAAAAGAAAGAGGAAAATAATAGTAATAGAATATCATTATATATTCAATATCAGAGTGAAAGATGAAGTGAAAAAGAAAGAGGAAAATAATAGTAATAGAATATCATTCTATATTCAATATCAGAATGAAAGATGAAGTGAAAAAGAAAGAGGAAAATAATAGTAACAAAATATCACTCTATATTCGATATTACAGTAAAAGATGAAATAAAAAGAACAGAAAAAAATAACAGTAATAGAATATCACTCTATATTGAATATTACAATGAAAGATGAAGTGAAAAAAAAAGAGAAAATAATAGCAATAGAATATCACTCTATATTCGATATTACAGTGAAAGATAAAATAAAAAAGAAAGAGGAAAATAATAGTAATAAAATATCACTCTATATTCAATATTACAGTGAAAGATGAAGTAAAAAAGAAAGAGGAAAATAATAGTAATAAAATATCACTCTATATTCAATATTACAATGAAAAATGAAATAGTTTCTTCTTAATATTATAATATTATAATATTATAATATTATATAATATTATCTATTCATAATATTATAAGTTTCTTCTTAAACTATTAGATGTTGTTTCAAAATTCAATATATAAATCAATGTTAAAGAATCTAATATAATTTTTGTCTTCCATATTTCTTCCAACATTATTTTTGTATTTTGCATATTCCTCTATTATTTATTTTTTATTTTTGCGCCGATAATTAGACGTTGCCTCAAAATCCAATGCAAAAATTTTTCAATAAAACAATATTGGAACATGTATCGTAACTTTTTGTTTTCCATATTTCTTCCAACATTATTTATATACTTTTCGTAATCCTCTGTTATTTCATTTTCTCTGCTGCGCGCCAATAATTTTACGACTCACTGCAATTCAAAGTAAGAACACTAAATTTCGCGTCGAAGGTATGAAAGTTGCAAATTGTGTCCAAAAGAAATTATCTCGCGACGACGAACTAAAGATTCCGTTGCACTTGAATTTTATGCTGCGCTCAAATCACGCGTGTAACTTTTAATTGGCTACGTTACGAGACGTTAAGCTAGGTGAAATTGGCTATTTTATACGCAACAATCTGATATTAGATGAATAATCATCGCAAACCGGTCAAGAACCACTGACCACTCGCTTTAGCCGGCTCGATGATTCGCTCTGAGAGTCAATTACCTCATTGAACGCCGCTTTTGGTCCAGCAGTCGGCCAGGCGACCACGAAACAAGCGAATGAAACGCTGGAAAACAATCTATTCGCGCTTAACATCGTTACATTCGACAACGATTGAAAGATCTCTGTTGCCAAACCTTTACCCCATTAACAGACACTTGGTCCGCAATCAGTACTGTTTCGCACATTTAAATTTCTAATGAACTCGCAAAACTATGCTATCTATCGAGAATGCAAGAATCGACGCTTCGAAATAGACCTCAAAGTTCTCCGAATGATCCGAAGCTTCCATTCCTTTCCACGTTGGCAAATATCCGTTTTAGTGGAGAAATTCTGTATGACGTTTCACCGTTGAGAAATTCTCCCAAGTAATTCCCCGAAGATGTTCCCGGCGCCATCTTTGAAGTTCGCTGCTCGATTAAATTGAGATGGAAAAGAAAAGAAAAAAAAGGTGGAAACGAGAAGATAAGTAATCTGGCCTTTCAATTAAAGCGACTTGCCGCAAGAATGGGAAACTACTGGAAATGTCTGCATCGGAACGAACGTCTTAGCAAGATTCCAGTGGCTGTTTTTATTTTTGACGTGATCTCGTTACTGGGGCTTTTTACTCGATCGCAGTGACTGGTTTTCTTCCCCTTTCTTGCCGGATGTTGAAAGGGTTCCCTTCTTCCGGCCTCTTCTTCTTATCTTCCCGTGGAAAATTCGAATTGGATCGCGACCTATGTTCCCTGTGCAACGGCTTTCAGCTCGCCTTCCTGATAGATTCGAAAATCGATTCCGTCTACGAGCTTTTGAGAAACTTTCCAAGACAGATTCTCTTCTTCTCTCATCGGTCCCCCCCTCCTTCCTGTTTCCGCGATATCTTTACGATATTTACGTTGATGCTTCGAGGTTAGAACTGGGCAACGTGATGCAATTTTAATACTAAAATTAGTAAGCTGGCTAAAATGATCTCATTCGTTATTTCTCGTAAAGATAATACGTAAAATAATGTTACAATAAAATAGTACATAAAATAATAATACGATGAAATAATACGTAAAAGTGCACAGAGATTTTACAGTGGTTACAAAAAGTATTTGCACGTGGTTCGATTTGTCAACGAGCGGATTTTTTTATTAGAATCTTTATTAGATTGCAAGTACAACGCGAGACTTTGCGTAGTATTATTTAATGTAGGAAAGAGTATTTTGTAACAGTTACAATATTCGGATCTAATTAATTAATTAAAGTTAATAAGACTTAATACGAAATAAGAGCTCGCGTGCTATTATTACTGTTTGCTTTTAATATCTTCTTAAAATTTCTACGTAAGAGTTTCTCAGTTAATTTCCTACCTTCCTGTACTAACAGCTTCTTCCACTTTTGGTCTCCATTTGCATTCACCGGCACTTTTTGCAGTTGCAATTTTAAAGTTTCCCGGTTTATTCGAGGCAAACGTAGAAACATAGACGATTCAGGAACGTCTTGAAACGTTTTTAAACCCGAGGTACCATCGTTACTATTTCCACTTAAATTCTTCTTAAAAATTCTACTTGAGAGTTTCTCAACTAATTCTTCACTTTCCTCTATTAAAAGATTTTTCAACTTTTGGTCTCCATTTGCATACGATTGCACATTTTTCTCCAACTTATCCGAGTCAAATATATAAACGTAGATAATTCAAAAAGGTCTCCAAACATTTTCAAACTCGGTGTTTATTTAAAGTCTTCTTCGAAATGCCACCTGAGAATTTCTCAATTAATTCTCCACTTCCTTATATAAACAGCTTCATGTTCTTTTGCTTTTCTTTCGTATTCGACTGCACGTTTCGCGTCAACTTATCCAACTAAAATACAGAAGCTTTAAACAATTCAGAAACGTTTTCAGACTCGTTGTTTATTCAAAGTCTCCTTCGAAATTCCACCTGAGAGTTTCTCGATTCTCCACTTCCCCGTACTAACAGTTTCCTCTTCTTTTGGCCGCCATTTGCATTCGACTGCGCGTTGCGAGGCAATTTTGAAGTATACCCGGTTTATCCAAGGCGAAGCCAGAATCGTAGACACTTCAGGAACGTCTGAAGACGTCGCCCAGTCTCAGTGTAAACGACACGCAGGTGGCACGAAGAATGTTTCATTGTTCTTGGAAAGAGAACGAGAAGAGGAGCCCAAAGGTTCATTGTCTCTCGATTTCTGCGACGTACAATGCCATCCAATTTAATGATCGAGATCTGAAAGCGCAACGGAAGCTTCCTTCTGCCCCGTTTCGTATCCCATTGTCGCCGAAAACAATGGGCCACAGTCGCTTCTTCAGTTTCCAACCCCTCCCCCCCCCCTCCCACTCTTCTTCTTTTTCCGTCACCTGTATTTTCAATCGCGAATGTCGTTCGGCTTGTTCTTTTTCACCGGCTATCGAATATTCCGCGCCGTTTGACGGTTGAAAAGTTACGCGGACGATTTTGGTCGCGGTGTTTGCCAACCGGAAGCGCGATGGCTCGTTAACGCGAGCTTATTTGCTTGCTAAAGGCTGCAGCAACGCGAAATTATTTGTTTGACCCGCGCACTTGTTTACTTTAATCGCTTAATCTTTGCGCTCATTCTATTTCTCCGCGTCCTCGTTTTGCAACGGCTCTGCCCTTCGAAAGGGTTCATCATTCGCGGCTCGCGTAATTTTTTTGGGGATGGAAAGTAGGTAAACTATATTTGCTTGTTCGACGACGTAAATTTAAGTTTCGTCGTCGTAGATGGATAATATTAGAGTTCAATTGGTAGAATCGTCGAATGTTTTCATATTTCCCATCTCTGTCAATTTTTTTTGGAACCAAGGACTTACCGTTGCTCTTTGCAATTGTATTTTGTTCTTTGGAAGGGTTAATTGTTGCAGTTCGTGGAATTTTTTGGGATAAAAATAGATAAAGTAGTTTAGTAGCAAAGTGAATTTAAATTTTCCCATTGTAAACAAATGATAGGAGAGTTTAATTAATAAAGTTGACGTTGGTTTTAATATTTTCCAATTTCTGTTAACATTTTGGATCATCCAAAATGTGAATTTTTGACAGATCTTTTTTCTAGACTTTTGTTCATTTAAAACCGCGTCGAATATAAATAATTTTCGTTTATAGAGTTACAATTATGTTACGTGAATTTTTACCATTTTTTTTAAAGACTTTCGTTCATTCAGAAACGCGTCGAATATAAATAATGCGTGTTTAGAGAGTTACAATTATGTTACGTGGATTTTTACCAATTTTTTTAATGACTTTTGTTCGTTCAGAAACGCGTCGAATATAAATAATGCGTGTTTTCTAGAAAAACGCTTAATTTCCCATATCACGAGTAATATTAAAATAAAATACCATTGTCACGAATTGTTTCTCTCTTTTCTGAATTCTTGTATCGGAAATGCAATGTCCTAGAAGACGCCGGTTGTAACGAAGCCGGAAAACTTCCGATTCGAAGATTTCCTTCATACCCGATCTCGTTATCACGCTTCGGAGTCTGTCGATACAAGAAAAAGGAGGGGGGGAGGTTGCGCTAGACGAGCCGACAATTGAAACAATTGGAAATCGAACCGAAGGTACTTTCTTTGATCCGCGAAGCCTGCCGTTAAAGAACTTCTTTCCTTCGACGAATTAATCTCCTTCCTCGTGGATCTCTACTTTTGTTCGTTGCAATCCTGTTTCGCTACTGTGACGCGATATTGCGATTCTCTTGCATTTTTCCAAGAATTTCTCTCCCCACATCAGGATTTGCTGTATAACATTCGCGTACCCAGGATCATTCGATACGTAAAAAGACTGAAGCTTCGATTTAAGTAATATCAATTTTATTAATATTATTGGGAAAGTATAATACTTTTAGCATTCCAATTATTAGCTTAAAGCAGTGATTTGTTTGACTGTTTAATTCGAAATTTGTAAACCCTATTAGATAGGTTAAAATTCAACATTTGTAAACCCTATTAGATAGGTTAAAATTCAAAATTTGTAAACGCTGTTAGATAGGTTAAAATTCAAAATTTGTAAACCCTATTAGATAGGTTAAAATTCAAAATTTTTAACCCTATTAGATAGGTTAAAATTCAAAATTTGTAACCCTATTAGATAGGTTAAAACACAAAATTTGTAAACCCTATTAGATAGGTTAAAATTCAAAATTTGTAAACCCTATTAGATAGGTTAAAATTCAAAATTTATAAACCCTATTAGATAGGTTAAAATTAAAAATTTGTAAACCCTATTAGATAGGTTAAAACTCAAAATTTGTAAACCCTATTAGATAGGTTAAAATTCAAAATTTGTAAACTCTATTACATAGGTTAAAATTCAACATTTGTAAACCCTATTAGATAAGTTAAAATTCGAAATTGTTTCTAATGCATCGATTAGGATCACTTTCACCGACGCATGAATAGCGCAAGCATATAATAGTATATTCGGATACTTGCTATTATCGATTGAATTGTACATACAACAATACGAATATACAATTTCAATATTATTACGATGTAAAAGAAAAGTATAATGTTCTAACAAACGATGGCTCAGTTTTCGACGGCGTATATGTAAGTACTTACTTACGTCTTTCGTAGCGAGAGGGTTAATAAAACTTCGACTGGCGTAGAGATGACGTTAAGGTGAAAAAAGAAAGAAAGGAAAAAAATGAAACGTGGGACGTGGACGAGGTATAATAGTGACGTTAACGCGCGGTTTTATAGCGGTCCTTTTACCTTTACTTCGTCTTTCAACACGCGCGTGATTACGGGGGATGGAAAATTTCCACCCCCCCCCCCCTCATCGACGATGCCCTTTGCTTCCGTTTTATCGCGACATTCTAATCGTTTAGGGGCGAACGTTAGCCGAAGAGAGGCGAATTTATCGCCGCTGGATCCATCCAACAAATCTGAATTGCCGTTGATAAAGACTGGATTAACCTACTTTTTTGCGATCGAGGGCCGCTGAATTACGGTTACGATTATCGATTCCTCGCGGTACTTCCTTCATCTTTTACGCATCGACCAGTCACGTTAATCACTCGCGCAAACGATCGCTACACTTTTATAGAGATCTTTCGATATTTGGCATTTGTAGTGAATTTATTTATTCATTAATAAATTTACGGGTGTAACCGATTAGTGTACTATTCTTAAGTATATAAGTTCTAAACGGAAGACGATACGTATTGATGACTTCACGTGTTAATTAAGAACAAGTAGCAAATACTGCAACTAAAAAAAAATAAAAAAGTAAATTAAACATACTTGGATGAATTTTTAAAACAAGAATTTAAAAAAAAAAACTAAAAATGCCCGTCGAACGGAGAAATCGCAACGAAAAACAACGGCTATTATAAAAGGCCATTATAATTTTCTTAATTATTCATTTTCAGTCAGATCTAAACAACGATATCTCTCTTATTTCTACACGTTTCGGGAATTTAAAATTCCAATAAACGCATCGATGTAAAAATCCGCAGTCCGGTAATAAACACGGACTTTAAACGCAAAGCTCTATTAGAGGGTGTATTTTTAGAGAATTTATAGCGAATATCGGTGAGAGGGAGGGGGGGTGTTTTATTAGAGCAGGTCGAAAGGGTAACTGTTTTCTTTCCCCCCCCCCCCCCTTGTTTTATTAGAGAAAAGTAGCACGGGATTTCGCATGAGATCGCAAGGACGAATTAACGCCCACCGCGCTCCACTATATCTAAACCATCGACTGTGAGTTAATAGTTCAATTTTCTCGGTTCGCCACGAAGCTGACTATTACGCCATGTGACACGGCAAATTTGTGTACGGAGAAAGCGGCCTTAGTTGCCGCCGACACGAAACGAATCCTGGCACGAATATTATTTTAACCCTCCTTTGGGTTTCCAACTTTAATTCCACACGGCAATTTCCTTCTTTTTCTTTCTTTATTCCGTCGTTCGAGCCGGCGAATGCAATCTAATTTGCCTTGCCGTGTTCAAACATTTGACGGAATGATAAGCGATTACGTAGATATTCGAATGATCGCATCGACTCGAATTAAAACGCGGTTAATTTAATTCTGTTACGATCTATGGAACTTTGCTCGAGTGGATTTTTATCGTGTTTCCTTTGGAAACTTTTTAGACGAGGAAAATAACACTAGGAGGAATATTACGATTGAAAGTTTAAAATTACAGGTGATAATTGCAATTTTATTTCTTTATACTTGGCTGCGAGTTTTGCGTTGAATCTTTCACCGTAATCGATTAGTAATTCAATGCCAAGATGAATACATCGGTGTACAAATTATTTTAACGTTCGTGGAATTCCCGTAAAATTCCTATGTGCTATTTCAATTTATGCGATAATAATTAATTGGTAATTAAATTCCTATTACATTTACTATTCCAATTTACGCGGCACTGCGATGAAATCGGTAATCGAATTCCAAAATAAATGCACCGGTGTGCAAATAATTATTGCAGCTACGTCGATCGTTACGAATAGTCTCTATATATTCGCCTCTCTAATTCCGTAAACGAATCACAATTCCAACACTTCTAATTCCGTTCCGCAAAACCGGCAGCTCGTTAATCCCATTAACTTAAAAAAAATCCCGCGATTTTTAACGAAAAGTACGGGGCCGAAATGTTGCTTATTGTTAAAGGGAAAAATTATCGCGACAACCCAGTTTGCCGGATTTCGAAAACTCGGAAAGCAACGCGACGAACGCGCCACAATGAAGGCCGCTGTGTTTCGTGGTAGCCACAATGACTGCTGACTTTTAATCTTCTGATGGAGAGACGTGTTCCTCTTTTTTTCTCTCTCTTTTTCGAGTACGCGAACGAACGTCCGTGCAATTATCGCGACGCCGCATTAACGCGCGTCGGATTAGACGAAACCGTGGCGTCCTCACCGGGAACACTATAACTTCTTCTCATTCGCTTCCGTTTCGCGAAGCTTCCGCGAAAGAGGCTCGCGGGACGAATCGCGTTAAACGACTTCCTTTCCTCTCGTTTCTTCTTCTCTTCCGCGGAAAATGGAGCTGTTCGAGTGCTGTCGATGCTTCCTTTTATTTTAGTCCGCGAAACGAACCATTTCGCGAATACGAAGGATACGAATTGGATCGTTGCGCGTGAAATGGACGAATTTTCTAATCGTTACGCGATTTGTAGGGAGATTATGAGGAGGGAAATGTCAGGATCCGAATTAACTCCAAGTGCTACTATTGTAGGATGGTGGACCCTTCTAGACCCAATAGACACGAAGAGAAAGGACAGTATATGCCGAATAAGAACGTGAAACGCACAAAGAAAGGCCCAGTGGGAATGTGGCGTAGTGGTTAACGCGATGGATTAGTTAGTGACTCGTAGATCTGGGTTCGATTCTCTGCCGGCGGCGCAGTTTCCTTTTTCGGCTATACAGGGGCGATACGGCCCGCAGGATCCTACACTACCATGAATATATATTTCCTGATCGTATGAATGAAACGAGAATCAATGGTCGCGCACGGCTTGTTAGAGTGACAACCGTTCGCCTTTGTGCTTACGTTGTGACTGCCAGAAATTTCTCTAACTTCTTGCAACCCCTAAAACTCAAGGGTATTGGCCGTCGTCGCCTGGCCGCGAGTCCCGCTATTTTATGATTCGTCCAAGACCGACAACTGACAACCTACAGGCCCAAGCACATGGTCGGATGGGTTTTAAAAATTTTAAAAATTTTAGTGGGTCGCAAGTGTTTAAAAAAAAAAGCCTACAGATTAAAGGAAGCATTTGTAATTTTTGTGAAACGTGCGTTGCACGCGTTAACGTAGATTCAAGTGAAATGTTTAATTTATTTATTTAATCTAGCAACAGGATAATTTGTTTACATTAGTTTATATTAGTTTACATTTGGAATGTTTAATGCGAGGTTTTTATAATAAATTACGAATTTGGTTGTGGTGTACGATAATAGAAACAGCAACAAGATTAATAGTGGTACAGTAATCATTCGCCTTGGAAGTAATCCTAGATATAATGTACATATATACGAATATAAAATGAGTGGGGAAAAAAAATGTTATTAAAGTAACGTAGAGTCGTTTGAACTTATCAAACTTTAAATAAAGAACTACCTTCAATTTCTCACTCTGCTCTTCGAAGTAAGAAAATTTCCAAAAAATATCTTTGCACCTAAGTAAAAGTAGAGACTCGGAGCTTTAAAATGAGCCTAAGTTTATTGCTGTACTATGCTTATTAGCGAAATTATAGCAGTTCAAAGTTTGACAATTTGTCCATCGGAATTTTTCCATCCCTTAATCTTGCTCGCGAGTGTAATTTTATTTCTGATCGATCTTATTATTCTTCTATAACAAATGTAACAGTAAATAGTTCAAGTATAGTCAACGGTTACAAATTATGCGAACATTTGACATTTGTAACGCGCGCATAGATCGCATTCGCTTAGTTTTTCTGGGAATTATCCGACGCTCCGTGTTTGCCGATTATTTTACGTATTTTACCGAGAACGCGTCAATATTCTACAGAAATTCGCCAAGCTTCCAGTTATTGTTTATTGTTTGTAGACCCTTTCACATTGATTGATTGCGTTACTCTCACAGTGGCCGTTTCCATTACTGAATATTTGCCCTTTAAAATGTATCGGAACCGGAGACCTTTAATTACGCCTAATGAAACTCCGTCGTGTACAATCGTAAGTAAACTTCTACCCTTTGCAAACTAAGTACACAGTCTGCCAGTTTCCCCGACGTACGTACTATACATCCTCCTTTTACTTTCGCGAACGTTAACGGGACCTTCCATTAGACATATTCCCGACAAACCTTCTTCGGAAGATAAACAAGAAATTATTACTCCGCTCAAACGGCAAAATATGATACTCGTAGCCTTTGCCAATTTTACAGTACGATAACTCTTGTAATTTGATCACGTAGCGAAACGAAATAAAATAACAAAGAGTCACGAATTTTCTCTTCAACTTAATAGTCGATTATTTCGCAACTCTTGTTTCGCAGGATTTCTGCGATTTAAAACATCTGCAGGAACAACGAGATGAATTTATGTTACAACTCAATATTTTAATATTAAATGTTAAAAATGTCTTTGTTCTGATCTTTGTTCTCGATAAAGATACGTCGCGTATTTATTTCATACGTATCCGTTTAAATTTCTAGAGCACGAATAGTTATTGGACAAAAGTTGAGAAATAAAGTAATCATTAGTTGTGCAATTCTGTGTATTACTAATATTATTAATGTAGCTTAGAATTAAAATATGGCGTGAAAAGGTAACTAAATATACACTGATCACTAAAATAGCTAAAACCTAATAACTAACTATACTAATATATACTAGTATAGTTAGTTACTAGTAATATTTAATAGTACTAGTAATAATAGTTACTAGTAATATTATATACTAGTAATATAGAATACTATTAATAACTAAGTATACGAAAATAAAAAATAAGTATAATATAGTAGATGAGTGTAACGGTCAATATTCAATTATAATACTATAATAATACGTAGTAAGCGTAATATGCTAAATAAAAGATAATTTGACTCCACGCAAATAAAGACGCGGCAGATAAACAACGCGCAAAAAATTCGATACACGCAAATGATTGCATTCTTTCGATCGTTAAGCTTCTTAACTTTCGCCGGTAAGCGTATATTCGTCTTTGATAAGAAAAGGGATTAAAGCAGCTAAGGATGTGAGTTTGGGAAAATCTTAGGAAGTCGAACGAATTCTCGGGCTATTTTTCGTTAATTTCCTGCAGTATTTCGTTACGATTGCCAGCAGGGAGAGGAAATAAATGGCGCGGGAAATGATTTGGTCGCCATAATTCAGAACATCTCAATGGCACGTAAGCCTTGTACGTAATCCCGTACGAATCAGCGAAGTAGAAGACTCAGATACAGAGATTCACGAGTACACGTGTTTGTCTGCCTGTGTGGATGTGTGCGCGCGTGTGTGAGCGCTTTTTTTTTCAAGCTCTACCGGCTCTATTGATTTACCTGGCCAGTCGTGTTAAAAGATAAGCCTGCACGCGCGTTCCCGCACTCTCGACGATTCGTTTACGAGCCATCCATGGCAAACGGGCTACGTCTACGATGTCGTAAATTGGACCGGGCCAAAAATACCCTCGCATTAAATCGAGACTTCAATGCGAATGCAATTGCGATATACATGGGAATATAGAAATCCCGCAATTGCCTAGTTTAGCTTGATTAAATTAACCCTTTATGGGGGTGAAAGTGTTGGGAAATCGATCGAGTACCTTTTTAGATTTATTCCATATCGTTGATTCGATTCATTTTTAAAGACTATTAATGGTAATAGTTAAAAAATAGTGTTACATTAAATGTTGAGTTCAATGCGAATATAATTCCGAAATATAGGAAATATAGAAATCCTGCAGTTGATGATTTTAGCTTATATTAAATTAATCCTTTATGGGGGTGAAAGTGTTGGGAAATCGATCGAGTACCTTTTTAGATTTATTCCATATCATTGATTCGATTCATTTTTAAAGACTATTAATGGTAATAGTTAAAAAATAGTGTTACATTAAATGTTGAGTTCAATGTGAATATAATTGCGAAATATAGGAAATATAGAAATCCTGCAGTTGATGATTTTAGCTTATATTAAATTAATCCTTTATGGGGGTGAAAGTGTTGGGAAATCGATCGAGTACCTTTTTAGATTTATTCCATATCGTTGATTCGATTCATTTTTAAAGGCTATTAATGGTCACAGTTAAAAAATAGTGTTACATTAAATGGAGAGTTCAATGCGAATATAATTGCGAAATATAGGAAGTATAGAAATCCCGCAATTGCCTAGTTTAGCTTGATTAAATTAACCCTTTATGGGGGTGAAAGTGTTGGGAAATCGATCGAGTGCCTTTTTAGATTTATTCCATATTATTGATTCGATTCATTTTTAAAGACTATCATTGGTCATAGTTAAAAAATAGTGTTACATTAAATGGAGAGTTCAATGCGAATATAATTGCGAAATATAGGAAATATAGAAATCCCCCAGTTATTGATTTTAGTTTGATCGAATTAACCCTTTCAGGGGTGACTATTTTGAGAGTTCGACGATTTAGTTTGGAGCATTAAATTAACCCTTCCTGAGGTGAACATGAATTTTGGCAAATCAATAATTTAGTCCGACACATTAAATTAGCCCTTTCCGAGGCAAATATGTGTTTTGGGAAATCGATAATTTAGTCTGACACATTAAATTGACCCCTTCAGGGGTGAACATTTTGAGAGATCAATGATTCAATTGGAAGCACTAAATTAACCCTTTTAGCGGTGAAAGTATTAAGAAAATTGATGACGCCTTTCTAAATTTATTTCATATCGTCGATTTTATTAATCCTTGAACGCTATTATCGATGAAATTTCATCGTGAGCGAATTTTCATTAATTATCGAAAAGTTTAAAAATACAGTGGCTACGAAAAGTATTTATCTTTGCGTTTAATTACCACTAATCGTTGGTTATATTTAATTATACCAATTCTTTTATCATCGAACGTAAATGTGGTCGCATAAGATATTATTAAACGATTGAAAATTGACCACAATTAAATCTAATTAAGCGGTGCTTAAATGTAAAGATACGATGGCGTGCAAATACTTTTTACAGCCATTGTAAATGCTAGTAATATGCGGATAATTACACAACTTGTCAGTATCTACATAATTAGCATCTGCTAATTATGATCTCACAATTAGTTTGCCGATGTTTATGCATTTGACGGAATTCTAAATATATGCAAAACATTGAGACGATGCGTATAATACACGAAAATGCACTTTACAGTATTTAGAACGGAGAAATTTAATTTTTATCCGAGTTCCATTTATTTAGGTGCGTTCATAAAACGATGAATTTACGTAGCCATTCGTTACATTAAATATCCGCATCGCTACATCGACTCGTAATTTTCATTTCGGATTATTAAACGATAATTAAAGCGTCCCTTTCTAATTAGTTTCCTTATGGATATCGATCGTCGTAGCTTTTAAGGATTAATCATCACGATGATTGGGAGTTCATGTTTGTTCAACATATTTTCCGCTAATTATCCGTTGCTTTGAAAGAGCCGAATTTCTACTGCCAGAATATCGAGAGGGTTAATTAAACCGATGCTTCGAATTATTATTGAACATCAACGTGTATTATACATATTAATATATTAAATATAACATAATTAATATTCGGTCTCCAAGAAACGAATCCATTTAATCAATGACGAGAAGGCTACTTAAAACGATGAAGTTTCCGTAATTATATTAAGTACCTTGATTCTTATAAATAGATATTGAATTTGGCGTAAAAGACTGTGGGGCTGTGGGGAGGGGGTAGAATAGGAAAAAGGAAGGGTGTTGCGTTTCGTCCTGGGCCTGCTAGTGGACTCATCAGTAAAGCTACCTAGCAGGCCCTGCCTTAGACTTGGGATATTGGAAGGAAGGTTAAAGGCCCCCGAGACGCGCTGGCCCTTAAATGTGGGCCGGCACGGTAAGAGGTAGTCGCGGCCGAGTTCTTTGAGAGGCCCCGCGGCTACCCAGTACTGCCTGATGCGGCAGAGCGTCCTTAAGGCGCCGCTGTGGTTTTAGCGGGTTAAAGTCCCGTACTACCGCTCGCTGTTCCCCCGAATGGTGGGCGGTGTCTCTCGACGATTTCCACGGCGTAAAAAAAAAAAGAAAGAAAGGTTAAAGGCGGTATATATATGGACGAGGTAGTTGGAGCGAGTACTTTCGAGAAAGCCTATTTCGTATGTCCCTCTAGTGGTGGGTGCAGGAGAGCCGCCACAAGACATTTAATTAATTTTGTGCATTATTGGAAACGCTTCCAAATTCAAACATTCGTTTCTTTTCTTAAATCAAAGGTTCCTCATTTATATCTACTAAATAAACACCATGCTTATTTCATTTCAACGCGAAAACCAGGAATTAATAATGATTAGTGTACAAGTGTGCATCAATGCAACGCCAAAGAGAAACGAGAAAAAAATGGGAATAAGATAAACGTAAAATAGTGTAAAATTCGACAAATTTAGATATACGGGTATTTAACTTTCCCGTCGCATGGTATTATAGAGGATTAACATTATTAATTTTATCGGTTGGATTGAATATAATTCCTAAAATCGTAAGGGGTTTAAAAAGTCTCTGATTCTTTTACACGATCGATATTTCATCTTGAAATTCCTGATGTTTCCCATGAATCAATGGTCCAACCTATAGTTAATCAATGGTTTCCCTTTATCGTTATATCAAAATACACTTTATCGCGTGGGCTACAGAATTATTAACAATCAAATTCCTCCGGCATTTTATTAACGATAAAAAAAGGCGGTCGATATTTTACACAACTTTCCAATATATATAAAAGAAAAAGAAAAAAGAAAAAAAAAAGGGATATCCATTTTTTCAGCCCGCTAAAATACTTACTTTACGACGCGAACTTATGGTTCCACGTTTAGGTACTCAGACGAGGTCCCCCAGTTCCAAAACTTCTCTTCAACGCCGGCTCGTTTCGCTTCTCTCTTCCCCCCCCCCCCTCCTCTGTAATTTTCTCCGCGTGTGTATATATACTTTTTGGCGACGAAACGCGCGGAGGTCAAAGTTTTCCTCCCTCTTTTTATCGTTCGTACGATCCACGGCGTAGCAGCCAGTCGGTCTCCGGAGGGCCGGCCAAAGATTTCACATTCTAACGGCGAAGAAAAAGTTGGATTAAACGATACAAAAGCGGCGCGGCGTTCGAAGTTAATTGGCAAAGTCAAATCCGCGGATTTCGCTCGTTTTAATTAAAACGAGCGTCCCTTTGGCATCGCGGCCATTCTCTCGTCTAAGTGGACGAATTTTCATCGGTTTCTCCGTTGTTTGCACGCAAAGGCGAGCAGCTTTTCCACCGAGTTTCCGGTTTCGAGGCGCACCGTGCGTCGATCAGGGAATAAAAGTGAAAAAAAAAGGTCACTTTACTCTTGTCGTTAACCCATTCGCAATCGATGACGCGTCGCTTTACTTTGTTTCATTTCGCGTTAACTTTGCGATTAACGTTAGTGGAAGTTAAAATAAAATAAGCGAGATAAGCAGCATTCGTCGTAATATTAACATAAACTTTGGTTTAAAATTGCGAAGTAGCGTTGAGTTATTTTAACAAAGATTCGTAATATAACTTGTGAAAAGTTTGAACGAATTTGCAACTAAAATAATAGCAATTATCGTACAAAACATTTCTGCCATCTTTATACACTTATTCCGTTATTAATTTATACATTTATTCCGTTTTCTCAATTTGGTTGAGAAAATTTCCATTACTCACCAAATAACTTAATAAAAGTAGTTAAATAATATTAATTATCATACACAAAAATTGTATGGACAGATTTAGAAACTTAAACGATAGACGCGAATAAAGAATGGCGATTAAAAATTCTTCAAACGAGCAACGAATAATTTGAGTAACAAATGATCCACTATAAATGAATTATTTATTAATCGCTCTTATTAAAATCAAATTTGATCCGAATGATGTCCAACGCTGTTATTAAAATAAATCTAGTATCCATAAATTATCATTTTACAGCACCGTAGAATTATTCGACTACAATCTTAACATCGCAAAAGTCTAAATTATTATCGTAGCAATTTTCATTCGTCAATTTCCATCCGAATTCGCCGCAATAATTACGAATAATTGCACGGCCGCTGCATGTAAATCGTGTTATTGCGTGGTGGTATTTTTTTTTTTTTTGCTCGATTCGCGGTTCGGCGGGAAATTCTATAGAGAATTACAAGGGAAGTTAGGGCAGGAGGGACATTTGTCAAACTTCGAGCAGGTTCTCGCGAGACAAAGTTCACGCGGGTTTCGTTCGCGGCGATGATGATCGATTTAATGAAATTCACGAAAGTCCGCGGACCCGCGGATCGGATATTTCACGCTTCTATGAATAATTTATCCGCAATTTGTCACGCGATTCAATTTAACTTTGGCTAGGATCCCCCTTCATTTCCTCGGCAACCATTTGCCATTATTAAGCATTGTCTTTGTCCTCTATTTTAGTGAATCAACGAAAAAAAGATGATGAAGAGAAAGCAAAGATACTTAGGTAACAAAGAGAAAAATACGATACCTAAATTTAACGTTATTGAATAACTTTTTTTTTTATTTCGAAGCTTGGAATCTTGCTTTTCTTCATTTTCTTTCTTTCGTTTCACTCGCTCGTCTTCATTTCGTCTTGCAACGTTAGATCATTTTGTCGGAAAGAATTAAAGATTTATACAAGCATAGGTAAATTAAAAATCGTTTATTTTAAAACAGCTTTCCATTTCATTTCGAAGATTGGAATTCTATTTTCAATTTTTTTTTCGTATTGCATTGCACTTGTTCATCTTCGTTTCATTGCATTTTGTCCTTTATCGTCCGCCATTTTGTCGAAAAGTATTAAAGTTTTATACAATCGTAGGTAAATTATAAATCAGGTATTTTAATATTGTATTTCCTTTCATTTCGTACGTTGGAATTTTATTTTTCCTTTTATACTTATTGCATTTTTCTCATTCTATTTCATCTTGTTGCTTTTTGTTTTTTAACCTTCGTCATTTTGTCGAAAGGAACGAAAGCTTCATACCGTAAATCGTTAATTTTTAAACAATTCTTCGTCCCATTTCTCCAAACGGAATTGTTTTCTCCAACAAAGAAGCGTGTTGCAAAGAGAAACTTCTATTATTACGACTATTGACGTCCACTATTTTGTCGTAGAGAATCAAAGTGTCTTAAACAACAAGGGTAAGTCGTAACTCGATCATTCCTAAACAATTCTTCTTCCCGTTGTCGCAAATCGAATTGCTTTCTTCTACAAAGAAACCATTTCAAAGAACAACTTCTATTATTTCGACTATTGACGTCCGTTATTTTGTCAAACGAGACTCGAACATCTCTAAAGATAAAGATAAATTGTAAATGGATTATTGTTAACCCTTCAATCATTTTTAATACCGCGCTGAATATTAATATTTTCATTTAATGCCTGTATTCCATTTTACTGTTATCAATTTTTCTTTCATAAAATGAATGACAGCAAACAATGAACAAACTAAAATATATCCAACAATTATTGCCAATTTTGTAATTACAAGTGATAATTTTGCTTCAAAGCAACGAACAATCAAAGGTTTAAGTAATTCTTTCTTCTCTTTTTACGAATCGAATTACTATCTTTAACAAGGAAAAAGTTTAAAAGAACAACTTCTATTATTTCGACTATTGACAACCGCAATTTTGTGAAACGATACTCGAACATCTCTAAAAATAAGGATAAACTGTACGTAGATTAATTTTAAACAATTCTTCATACCATTTTCGCGAATGGGTCGCGATTTCTCTTCGTCTTCTTCTGGAGGAAAGGAACTTGAGAATGTCGCGACATGCAGCGAGTTGAGGAACAATATTTTTGCGAAAGAAGAATTCGAAACAGGCCATTAGGTATTCCGATCGCGAGAGCGCTCCTTGTACATTTTCCTTTCGCTTGTACCCCGTGAAATTTCCGCTCGAGATTTAAGTCACATTCGCCGGTTCTTCGCTGCTTCTTGTATCGCTTAAGACTTCCGCTTGAGATTCAAATCAGCCTGCGCCGTTTCCGCAAGCGAAGTGGATGCTACTACGCCCAGGCAAAAAGAGGACAATAAGCGTTCGCAAGAACCCCAGGGGCTGGGGGAAACTGAATTCGAGATTGGAACAGCGAATTAAGCATTAAAGCTTTTTCTGCTTCCACGTTTCACCATTGCTAATTAACCACCGGCACCATGCAATTATTGACGTCTTTTTTTCGTTCAACGCGCAAAAATATTCCACGGTCGGATATTAAATTATTAAGAGAGAAATATTTAATATCATTCAATTATGTAACATTTTAAAGATGTTTATATTGCATACGACAATTATATAAATAGATATTAATTTATTTCATAAGCACAGCAAATTTTCTAATATACCTATTCATTTTGGTGGAATTTAAAAGTCTGGATGAATGCAAACCGTTTTGTAAATATTATATTATACGTCCTCTATGTTTTGCATATTTAAATTTCCACATAAATGCATAAAGATCTCGACAGTGTAATTATGAGTGTATCAATGTTAATCGTAGCCGTGTAGCTAAGTAGAAATTGACGTTAAGTTATTGTACGGAACGTCAAACATTTTAAAACGTCGAGCAATCTATTTGCGGGTTAAATGCGTTCGAATTTCCCTCCTCTAATAATTCAATAATTCAGAGGAAGGTACGAATGAGATTATTGCATTAATCAGTTGTCAAAGGCGAACAATCTACAACGATGGTAGCGATTTCTTTTAATATTCGACCAAGCAAAGCAACGGTAGCTCGTCCACTAAATTATTACTTGATTACCCTACCCTGCTAAGTATAATTAAGCAATCGCACGGGGCTTTCGACTAATTAAGCGCGTCCGACTGAATTATAGCTGCTGCAATCGTGTGCCTCCGATTTAAATGTAATTAGTAGAGTTAATTAATCGATCTTCGCCGATTTCGTCCAGTCGACCAATTGCTTTTCATAAATCGCTACCTGTGTATTCTCTACGCAACGCTTTAAACCTTTCCGGACGAGCGTCAACAAATAGCCGCCGAAACTTTTTCGATTCTATGGATAAATATTCGGTTTTCAAAACAGCAAATTTGGATTAGTGACACTAATATGCACTTTCGATAATAATTCAGCGAAAATTCGTTTAGCGTTATTAAATATGTCCGTGATGGATTTGTAATTGAGTGGAAATTTGTTACGTATTGTTTTTTCTCGCCCGCAAAGGGTTAAAACTCACCACTTTCTACTCTTTCTTAACCATTTCTGATCGCATAACCGCGAATTTTTGTACAAATTCATATCTCTGTTAATCCCTTGGCTTACGAACTTCTCAATGATTATTTCAACGAAATGTTGACTATTTTTTTATTATAACAGCAGTAAAATATTAACCTAATCTCACGATCCTACGAATTGAAATAAAATGAATTAAGATTGATTGGAAGATACAGCTTGATTTCATAGTAATTGATCCATAGAGTAAATCACGAGTGTAGTTGTTGTAAGCTAAATGGTTAACAAAATTCAAGCAATGAAATTTAAATAACGGATTGTTTTATCCTCTATGTATTATTATTTATTTAATTGCACGAAGGATGGTTTCTTATTACAACAATAGTAGTAGCAGGTAACAATCAGCACGCGTGGGCGTTTAATAATAAAGAATTCATGTCGAAATACAGGCGACGTGGACTTTAGTATACGTATCTTTAGAATCTCGCCCAAAATACCACAATGCTTTTTCACCGTTGTTACAAACATCGACTCGGTTACCAAAAGGTTAATTTCTGCCCCCAAAAATATCGCAACTCATCTGCGTATCTACGGAGTCTCGCCTAAAATACAATAGCGTTTGACGATTGTGATAAAAATTGATTCAGTCATCGAACAGTTAATTTTAGCCGCTATAAAAATCAGAACTCATTCTTATATCTATAGAATCACGCCTACAGTACCATAATACTCGGCGATTGTAATAATAATCGATTTGGTCATCGAAGATTAAATTTCTCCCCCTAATAAAAATCGAAATTAATGTGCTTATCTGCTGAATTTTGCCAAAAATATTACAGGGCTTCGCAATTGTACCTAAAAATTAATATAGTCGTTAAAGGATTAATGCCTCCTCTGTAAAAATCGAAATCCATCTGCGTATCTTTAGAATCTAGCCTAAAATATCAACAGTGCTTCGCGATTGTAATAAAAATCGATTTGGTCATCGAAGATTAAATTCCACCCCCTAATAAAAATCGAAATTAATGTGCTTATCTGCTGAATTTTACCGAAAACATTACAGGGCTTCGCAATTGTACCTAAAAATTAATATAGTCGTTAAAGGATTAATGCCTCCTCTGTAAAAATCGAAATCCATCTGCGTATCTTTAGAATCTAGCCTAAAATATCAACAGTGCTTCGCGATTGTAATAAAAATCGATTTGGTCATCGAAGATTAAATTCCACCCCCTAATAAAAATCGAAATTAATGTGCTTATCTGCTGAATTTTGCCGAAAACATTACAGGGCTTCGCAATTGTACCTAAAAATTAATATAGTGTTGCATGACTAACCCACCGGTACCATAGATATTGTATCACCCCGCGACAAACACGACAAATCATCCTGCGAAAAACATCTTGACTCATAGATTCCAAATTCCTAACCAGCTAGCTTCCCGCACCCGTTTACTCATCTTGCCCCTTTTGCACTCTGCCCTTATGCCGACCATTTCCAATAGTATATATATCACCATTTTTAACCAGCGCGGGTCAATTCTCTGTAGTTCGTACTTGCGTGTGGAACTTACCGCTTACGAATAAAAACCTTCGAGTCTCTCTAAAAAGTTGCGTTTAATTCCTCAATCCGGAATCCAACAATAGTCGTTAAAGGATTAATGCCTCCTCTGTAAAAATCGATATCCATCTGCGTATCTTTAGAATCTAGCCTAAAATAGCAACAGTGCTTCGCGATTGTAATAAAAATCGACTTAGTCATCAGAGGGTTAATTCTAGCCCTATAATAATCAGACCACATTTCTTGTACATATGTACAGTTACTCGCAAAATTGAGCGTACACCTTTAAACTCAATGAAAAAGGTGGCTAAAAGTGGTTAATTATCAGCGTACTCAAACTATTAACCTGATCGAACATATCTTGGAAAAATTGAAATCTAAAATGATAAATTATACTTGTACGTATAGAGAAGATTTCAAAATGAAATTAAAAGAAGAATAGGACATTATTTCACCTTCTTCATGCAAAATTAATTAATTCTATGCCGTGAATATTAAAAGTGGTTAACAAAATAGTAATCTACATGTATCATATGTATAATAACAATTTTGTGTCAGCAAAAAAAGTTATACTTTTACTTTTCTTATTAAATACATATAATTTTATCTCAAGAATTTTTTTACGTGCTGTCTGTCAGAATATGCGAAATATATTGAGTTTCAACTTTTCAACATGCGTGTGTATATTTACTTTTTAGTTATTTTTCATCGGCAACATAGTTCATGTACGCTAAATTTTGCGAGTAACTGTATATATATATAATCTCTCCTAAAGTACTACAGCGTTTCGCGATTGTAATAAAAATCGATTCGCTCATCGGAAGGTTAATCTTTCCCCTAAAAAAAAAAAAAAACAATCGTAGCCTCCATCCGCGTATCTTTGGAATCTCGCCTAAAATACCACAATGCTATTCGCCATCGTTGTAATAAAAATCGATTCCCTCGTCAAAGGGTTAACCTTTTCACGTTGCCATCGCGGAAAGAAACCAAAACTCGTCTTGGTATTTCTTAAAGCAACACACACAGACACAAACAGCGGTCGATGCTCGCCGGCGGGAAGCAACGAAACGCGTAAGAAGGATTTGAAAAGAAAAATAATTTTCCTGTCAACGACAAAAGGCTTTCCGCGTGGCTCGAAGGATCCGAGGTATATATATCGACTGGTCGGAGAAAACCGTGCAACGCGAGAAACAAGGCAAACTCGGCGGCGTTTATCTCGCGTAGATAGGCGCTTTCGGAAGCGGTCGATTTTTTCTCGCCTCGCGAAACCTTCTAAGTCACGATCGATCTTTATCTCCGACAGCTTTTGTCTCCTCGATCTGCCGCGTTACACATGCGGCCGCGTCACGCGACCCTTGGATTTCTAGTTCTCCGAACACTTGAGCCCTCGCAACACTCATTTACGGGGTTGATTTAATCGCTCAACGTACGTCGAGCACTGATTTCTCTCGAATCACGGTGTTTTCCTTTTACGAGAAATAACGAGCCTCGCTCGCAGTTTCTTCGGGATTAATGATTGCTTAGAGGGGTAAATTTATACGGGTGCGAGGGAGAAGAAGAAAATTTGGGAGCGATGAGTAAAAGTTTAACGTGTTCATTGTAATTTAAGTTGGCCGTCGTTAGGAAATAATAAGTAGGTATTAATAGATATTAATTTTCACGACAGTTTACAGTAAATTGTGAAAGGGGTAATCGTCGTAGTTAATATTATTACTTCATTGTTTGAAGCACACTGGTGTAGAACTTTTAATGTAAGTAGGTATTAATAGAGATTAATTATAAATAATAAGTAGGTATTAATAGATATTAATTTCCACGACAGTTTACAGTAAATTGTGAAAGGATTAATCATCGTGTTCAGTATCATTACTTCATTCTTTGAAGCACACTGGTGTAGAACTTTTAATATAACTAGGTATTAATGGAGATTAATTATAAATAATAAGTAGATATTAATAGATATTAATTTCCACGACAGTTTACAGTAAATTGTGAAAGGATTAATCGTCGTGTTTAGTATCATTACTTTATTCTTTGAAGCACACCGGTGTGGAACTTTTAATATAACTAGGTATTAATAGATATTAATTATAAATAATAAGTAGATATTAATAGATATTAATTTCCACGACAGTTTACAGTAAATTGTGAAAGGATTAATCATCGTGTTTAATATCGTTACTTTATTCTTTGAAGTACGCCGGTGTGGAACTTTTAATATATATGTTTTTAATATTGTTATTGTGTTATTAATATATATGTTTGGGATGTGACGTGGGTGCGATATATTAATGATACTGGTGAACCGTAACGAACAATGCTATTTATTGCTCTTAACAACTAACTATATTACAATGTATTCCAACTTGCGAAGTTAACGTGACGAATAATCGGAACGTTCCGTTGTTTTCCGTGCTCCTGAAAACAGTCCTTTCCTCCGAACCGAGGATCTGGCAAATTTCACGTTTATCGCTCGCACTTGAATTCGGTCGCACGCAACGTGTGGTCCTTCGAAAAACCAAAACTCTGCGACTTTCCTTTAGAACGCTCGACAGTCCGCCACATATGTGTATTTAAAGAAGGGTTAACCTGTTAACTGCGGCATTATTCAGTCGGAATTTTCTTTATACTCAGACATGAAAATGATTAAAAAGGAATTAATATCGTTTGGAATAATTCTAGTCGCTGCAAATATACACGTAAAGCAACGTGTTTTGCAATACGAATGTAAAGATACTTTAGAAAATAAGGAGCTTCCGAGAAAGAAGAATAGCCTGTCGAAAACATTAGCAACCCATAAGACGAGTTAACTCGTCGTCCGCAGCTAAGAGGTTAAAACTGCGCGTCTAACTCGTTACACGAATAGTTAAACTACTTCTCGATAAATCTAATGTAAATCATGGAAAATATAATTACGAAACACGCGAACGGTATTACGCTGAACAATACAACGAGGTGGTTTATTTAAACTGACAATATCCCGTATAATAAGCGGATTAATTATAAAATGTGTTCCCGTTTTTTTTTTCTCGGCAACGCGAAGTGGAAAGCTCTCTTTCGTTTCAACCCCATTGAAGCACGCGATGGATCCAAGTGTACGTTATCGATGAATCGCGGTATTACGTAGCGTATTCTTATCAATCATGTTTGACACGAAGCAGAAAGGTACGGTAGTCACGTGCTCGGGGCAGAGTTTCGTGACGAAACAGCCGTGTTTCTACTTTGTTCGCGATGGCTATCGCCGGGCACGGTTTCAGCGCGGGTGAATTTTTAAGATACAAGCCACGATCTCGCTATATCGTCCGCGTGATCGATACCGTAGAACGTGCGGCCGTTTCCCGGGCTCCTTTCGCAGTTTCTGAACCTTTAAGCCGATGCTCTTGCAACAGCAAACTGATTTGCTTCCAATCCTCTTCCCCTTTCCCAACGATATCCCTTCTCCCTACTTTCCTTTCTTTTATTTCCGACGTTCTTCTCTTACGCGGCGTTTATTTATCTTCCACGGGGCTACGATTTTGTTCCTATTAAATCTTGAACCTCTCGCATTGTTCGAACGAATGTTACATCGTTCGCTGTAAACTATTTAATCGTATAGAATTATCGTTAACATTTTTAACGTCGCACGCGGCGTTACTAATTTAGATCGGAACAAGACCACAACGTTTTTAAAACGATGGGAATTGTACGATTGATCAATTTTTTTTCGACGCAATTGATCTGCGAAATCGAGATCAATAATAGCGCGTATAGAAGTATATCGTTTAATTTAAGTATAATATAGTATATAATAATAATAGTTTAATATAAAAATAGACCAGCTATTTGTAGGAAACGTCAGAAATTGGGAGATAAATTTAGTTTTAATAAGTAACCAAATATTCTCCATTGATAACATATCTTTATTGATTTCCTTAGAGGATTACAATGGAGTTAAGTTTTTTACATCTCCCCCTCCTATAATCTTACAATTACAACTAAATACTAAATCTTAAATAACAATCAATAAACAAAAACAAAACTGAACTATTCTCCATTGATACTCAACCCTTTACAATTCGTTGGCTTTGCTGTGGCAACGAATTCTAATTTTCACAAAAGTAATTGGGACATCTATCCTACATTTTAGAATGAAATTATTTAATGTCCATATTTCGTTCCGCATTGAATCGATCCGCAACAGTCTGCAACAGATTAAATAGTTTTCTATTCTTTTTTCAATTTCAAAATTCTTTCTACTGTCGTCCGATGCTAACGAACGTGTGCGATCATTTTTCAGATTCCTCTTGCAGCTTTCGAACCTTTAAACCGATGCTCCTTACAATAACAAACCGATTCGCGTGCTTCAAATCTCCTTTCTTCCCCTTACGATATTTTTCCCCTTCTTTCGTTTATCATTCGACATTTACTTTCCACGTTTCATCGATCGTTCTATTTCAACCGTCCTCCTACACGGTTTTTAATTTTAAATTTGTCGGAGGCCAAATTCTGCCGCAATCGAGTCTCGTCTTATTCTCATCACGACTGCCTCCGTTTTCTTATCCTCGATTTCTACCATCCTCCCACCTCGTTTCTCGCGGTTACGCGTCCCTTTGCTCGCCTTTTCCCTTTTTCCTTTTTCCTCCTGTGTCCTCCGGTGTCCCGATACCGGAGTTTTTCGCCTTTTCGAAATGTCACGCGTAGGTAGCCAACACGGCGACACTTCCATTTGTATTCCTCGAGTTCAGCGGCGAGCTTAAAAGCACGAACCGGAAGCCCTCGCAGCGCGGCTGCACCGTGGGCGTTTCTCCATTCGTTATTGCACGCCTTCCAGGGAAACAGATTTTTCTCGAAACCTATACCCCCCCTCCTTTGCATAATCGTGGTTAATCTATCCGTTATCGATCGCATGGTTGGGCAAAAAATATTTCGCAATCGGGGGAATTTGCAAGCTTCATTTTCGGGGCTGATAAGAAGCAAAAGGTAACTTTTGAAATGAAAATTGTTGAAGTAAAACAGCTCTTCTTTGGAAAAACTCCGTATTCAAAAATATTAGAGTGTCGCTTCTACAGGCGTAATAAAGTAATCGGGAAAAATCCAAGACTTCGGAGTCGCAGCGTCTCGTCTTGTCGAAGGTCAAGCGTACCTGAAAAGGTTGACCATTGTTTGTAAAACTATAAGTGTCGATGGCTGTCGTTTTCTCGACAGTTCCACGTAAAGAGTCGGTGCGGACAGGACATAGAAAGTCCTGGTATATTACATTTTCCACATACAATCAAATATATATATATAGCAGTTATTTTTTTCTTAAACTCGTGTCTTTTTATTTAAAAACCGAAAGAAGAAGAACCTGCTTCCATCAAAGCACATAACCCTTAACAAAAATAAACAGGACTTTTATTAAATTGGTCGTGGTGATTTTTTTAAATCTTTCGTTTATAGGAATTTTTAGAGTTAAGAGAAGGCGATGGGAATAATATCGTAGCTGTCGAAAGTTATTATCTTTGAAATTACAGAGGTATATTTGTATAAAACTGTAAAAGTATCAAAATTTAGTTAAGGAAAAGGTTTTACAATTTTCCAAGGTTTATTCACGGTGATTCCTTCGAATAATATATTTGATTTCAAAGATTATAGATAGATTTTTATAAGATTTTAATCATTGCGACATTTTCGTCTTTGCTATATTTTAATTATTAAACGTTCATTAAAGTATTCGCAATTTTTCTAAAAAAATTATTGGCGCAGATTTTTTAAATTATAAATATTATATAACTATTCTATATAATTTATTATATATTATGCTATAATTTATTATATATTAATCTTTAATTTCTTATATATTATTCTTTAATTTATTATATATTATTCTTTAATTTATTACATAATTTTCGCAAAATTGCGAAACCTTTAAAGAATATTTTATGATTAAAGTACAACGAAGACGAAAATATCGCGGTACTCAATATCTTACAAGATCTATAGTCTTAGAAATAAAATTTATTATTCAAAGAGAGATGACTATGAATACCTTGAAACCCTTTCTCTAATTAAATTTTTATATATCAAATTTCCATCAGCTACACGCGGGTAATAAACTAATCGTAACGGAATGGGTTAAATGAATCGAGGAAACACGAGAGAAACCGAAGAAGTGGCAAGAAATAAGAGGCAACTGATCGAGAAGAAAAGCGAAACAAGAGGAAGCTATTAACCGGAAACGCGAGTAGGCAAGGACACCGCTTTACGACCGTGAAAAAGGAGAAGCAAAACCGGAGAGGGGAGGTGAAAAAAAAGCATGGCTAGAATGGCAGTAAGTCGCCAATTAAGGCGCAGAAAAGCGAAAAAGGGGTAATTCTGGAAACTGGGACAGACTGTAGCTCTTTTCTAAGGAAACACGATGAAAAAAAAAGGAAAGGTGGCGAAGGAAAAGAGTTGAACGTCTCGATGAGGGTTATTTCTCTTCCTCCCCTTTTCATCCCTCTTTGATATATTTCTCCACGCTAGCACACTGTGCACTTACCTCTTTCAACGCTTCTAAGTATCTTTCCTGATACTCTGCCGATTTTACGCAGCTTCTTCAATTATTCGTCATCTTTTCTTGCCCATTATCTTTCGGGGTTGATTTAGAATTATTCCTCCAAGTTCGCAACTCTTTCGCCGCGGTGAAATTTTGCCGCCAATTTGCATTAAGGATTTATGGGATTTATTTAGTCGCGAGTTTTAAGTGCGATGGCTTGTTCGTTTGCAAATTATTAATTCTTCAATCGGTTTATATTGAACAAGTGCCTACGTATGCTGATTATTAGCTTAAGGATATTAAACTGTACTATTGTGCTCGGTTAGATATTTTAATTAATGGAAAATCGCAGGCGATTTACATCGCTATGTATTAATATTATATAAATTAATATTAATATTAATATTATATATTATACATTATTTATATTATATATTAATATTATATATTAATATTATATATTATACATTATTTATATTATATATTAATATTATATATTATTTATATTATATATTAATATCATATATTAATATTAATATTATATATTATATATTATTTATATTATATACATTATATACATTATATATTAATATTATATATTAATATTATCTATTAATATTAATTTTATATATTAATATTATGATATCAATATATCGAAATATCGCGTTTCTCGTATTAATCCTTTGCCCTGCGATAACGAGCCACACTCGTGCTACGAATTACGGCATAGATACAACAAAATCGCATAGTACTGAGGATGAACTTCAACTTGAACCCCATTTTTCGCTTTGCGTTATAAGAACGGAAGTTATTGAACAAACGTTGCCTATAATATTCGAATGATTTGTACGTGACACGATACGAAATCGTTAATCAGCTAATTGTAGCATACGTGGGTGATAAAATAATCATAGAACAAGGGGTTAATGAAATACCGTAGCGAAAGGGTTACATCTTTCGCGTGTATGTATATTTCTAATCTTCCGAATTCCTTAGACCGAAAGTAGCGCAATCGAGTCTGGAATCTTGTTTTTTTTTTGTTACAAAAGTTCGTTAATTGTCCTCGTCGAGGAATAACAAGGGGTACTCGTTGCTAGATTAAAAATTCCATACAAGAAGCCGAGTGGATAGAAATTATACGCGTAGATAATCGCATTTGAGAAATGACTTCATTTTCTGGCTTTACGAAACAGACTTCCCGGACTCGAACGTGTATGTACGTAAAGCAGAAAAATTCTACGCTTATACGAGATTACCCGTTTCATGTTTGTGAATACTGATCTCGAGATAATTTATCCGTTCCCGTGCAGAATTCTAAATGGCATTTTGCAAAGTTCATCGTGTTTGTAAAGAGAAACTCGACGCGAAGATCCACTTTACTGATAACATTCCACTCGTCGAATTCTTATGAAACCTTATCCGCCATTACAAGATCATTCAAAGCAAGAGCTTCCTCCGTCCCCATTAAAATAATTTTCCCCATCCCCTATTCGTGTTTAATAGACGTCTAAAAGGATTCGACAAATTAGAGCCATCTAATTGTAAGATAAGAATTTTAACCGTGTTAAAATATGCTTTCAACCCTCCGTTCGTATTTAATAAATTTTCGAGAAAATCCAATGTTACAAAATCGTTCGACGCAAGAATTTCCCCTATGTTGAAATAATTCTCTAACCCTTTATACGCGTGTAATAAATTTCCAAAGATAGTCCAAGGATACAAGATCATCCAAAATAAGAACTTTGCATTACTTTGATTTCGATTGGATATTTCAGTTCAATTTACGAATGTATCGGTTAACAATGGATTCATTTCTATCTATTTCATTTTTAATATAAACATAGTGTGGAAGACAGAATGTCGTGTGAATGTTTGGACCAGAGCGATTGCTGAGCGAACGGTGTTGTATTTGGGTAAGATTGGCTGAGGCGTGAATGAGAAGTGTTCGGGATAGAGCGATTGAGTCGACGTGTGGTCGAAGAGTGCGTGGTCGCGTTAGGTTTCGTGTGAACGTAACTGTTTGGGCCTACGAATGTCTGAGACGAGTGAGAGAAGCAGAGAGAGATAAGGAGAAAGAATGAATGCGTGCAAGGGTAGAGAATGCGTGGATGAGGGAGTCGAGAAAAAGAGTCGAGTGTGAGAGGACGTTGCGAGTGCAGAGCGAGAGTTTTTCCTGTGAGATTGTGCGAACTCAGTATTAGTAATAAACTAGTAATTATTGCAAAGGCTGAGTTTCTTTTTCCTTTCCCTTCTCGCACCTTACAACAACACACGAGGGATTTACTTTAAAATAATCCCTACAATAGAATTAACAATGACTAGCCACACTCGTGATACGAATTATAGTATTGGTTCAATAAATAGGAATTCTACTTGCGGTAAAATTAATCTTCTATCGGATTTTTAGTTTCAGTTTGTAAGATCAGTTTGTAAGAGAATCACTGATTAAAAATTACGTATAACTAACATTCGAATGCTTTACGTGTAACATTAAATAAAGTTAATGACTAATTTACGTGGCATTAATAATAAAGAAAATGATACGACAAGGGTTTAATCCCTTATCTCGGAATCTTTCAAGACCACTTATAATTTTGTCCAGCGAACGAAACTAGTAGAGTCTATCCTAATCTTAATCAACGACAATGCAGCAGCATCGCAGAAACAGGATCGGTACAAATATGTTCCTCGCGTACTCAAAATTCCCACGGTGGCACGCGGCGGGATTAAAACGATCCCGGTTGGCGTAGTTTCGAAATTCATCCCGCCCCCGTATTCCGCGGACAAAAAGCAAATCGCCAAGAGGGGGCATAGAACAGGAGCAAGAAGAGGACAAATTAGCTGCTTAACTCGAGTTCGCTAATTTCCACGCGGTCGCCACGCAACCGTCCATTAATTAATCCCACGGCTTAAAATAGTTGAAATACCAGGCACGGATTATACGTAGCAGCGCGAGGAGGGGGGATGAGAGAGAGAGGGACAGGGAAACGGTGTTTTAAGCATAGGAAAAGGTCGTCGAAGGTTCGTCGAAGCGAGAACGCTTGGCTACCGCAACTGAGTGGATGGAGCTTTAATCCGGTTCTCACAGCGACGAGGGGTTACCAGTTTCGGGGGATGAGGATGGAAAGTCCTTGGTATGCCAACGGAACACCCTGAATATTGGTTAGCTACGTGCCTGACCCACCGCAACCCCACGGATATGTCACTTCCGGATGGCTACCGATTTTCCTATATCGCCCTTGCATTTCGGAAGATCATACCTACCCAGGCTTCGATTACTTCTATTATTATCCTCGGTGATTAATTGCACGAGTGAATTGGTTTGTAATATCTTCGCGCTTCTTTTGTTAAAAATAGTGTAGGAATGTTGGGTCGCAACAAATTGCACAATAGGGTTTTAATGATTAGAAACATGAATAGTCTTTATTACTGAATATTATAATTTAACTCTAATGTCTCTTAATACTCTCGCACTCTGACTCGCTCTCTGCTCACACGTCCTCTCGTTATCGACTCGCTTTCCTAACTGCCTTACTTTTGCTTTTCACGCATTCCATCTCCTTACATACATTCATTCTCTCTTCTTCTATCTCTCTGTTTCTTTCACTCATCTCAGACATTCGGAAAACTCAAGTCAGTCACGTACACCGAAATTCTTACGAAGCCACGCACCCTTCCTTCACACGCCAAAGTCCCAAACTCTCGGTCCCAGACGCACTTCACTCAGGCGCCAGTTCATAAACATACACTCGACATTCTGTCTCCTACAATAGGTAAACGAGTTTCAAGTATCTAACAGGAGATTTCCAAGTTTTGTTGCGTTTAGTGGATGAGCGGATTGTTTCGCGGACCTTCGCGTTTTTTCGTTTCAATTTTATATAGTGATATGTGTATCCATAAGATTCTAGCATTTAGTAAAGGCTTCCTTGATTTATGAATCTTAATTGGATGCATGGATTATTTTATGATTCTTTGCGTTTCTTTATTTAGGTTTTATACAGCAATGGATACGTAAATAAGATTTGAGCATTTAGTAAAGGCTTCATTCATTTATGAATTTTAGTTGGATGCATGGATTATTTTATGATTCTTTGCGTTTCTTTATTTAGATTTTATATAGCAATGGATACGTAAATAAGATTCGAGCATTTAGGAAAGGTTTCCTTGATTTATGAATCTTAATTGGATGCATGGATTTTTTTATGATTTTTTGCGTTTCTTTACATAGATTTTATATAGCAATGGATACTTAAATATTATTCGTGCATTTAGTAAAGGTTTCCCTGATTTATTTTATGATTCTTTGCGTTTCTTTATTCTGATTTTATATAGCAATGGATACGTAAATAAGATTCGAGCATTTGGTAAAGGCTTCCATAATTTATGAATGTTAATTCGATGCATGGATTATTTTATGATTCTTTGCGTTTCTTTATTTTGATTTTATACAGCAATGGATATGTAAATATTATTCGTGCATTTAGTAAAGGTTTCCCTGATTTATTTTATGATTCTTTGCGTTTCTTTACTTTGATTTTATATAGCAATGGATACGTAAATAAGATTCGAGCATTTAGTAAAGGCTTCATTGATTTATGAATTTTAATTCGATGCATAGATTATTTTATAATTCTTTGCATTTCTTTACTTCGATTTATTTATATAGCAATGGATACGTAAATAAGATTCGAGCATTTGGTAAAGGCTTCCTTAATTTATGAATTTTAATTCGATGCATGGATTATTTTATAATTCTTTGCGTTTCTTTACTTTGATTTTATACAGCAATGGATACGTAAATAAGATTCGAGCATTTAATAAAGGCTTCCTTGATTAATGAATTTTAATTGGATGATTGAATTATTTCATAGATCTTCGCGTTTCTTTATTTAAATTATATATATATCAATAAGATTCAACTTAGTAGCAAAAGCTTCTAAAATTGAATAAGATTCTCTATATTTTCTTTATGTTATTTACATCATTTTAATATTATATTTGTTTATTGCTACGATGAATGCCATTACTAAACTGTTTACACGTTTATGAAGTATCTAAATATGTAACGAGTCACACGAAATCTGTAATATATACAAGTATATTAAATACCCAAAGTAAAACCCTCGTTATAGTAAATTAATCCCTATTTTATTCGCGTGTTAAAATATGAATTTGCATAAACATCCACGGTCTATTTATTATCAATCTAATAGACATAAGTAACCAAATACATTCTTTAAGTATTTATTATTATGCATATGTAATATATATATATTACTTGGCTCATAATAATTTGGATTTATTTAATAACTAATTTAACAATTTGGATAACGATAGAAAAGATTGGTAAATATTAGAAATATTGGAGATCATCGAAAGATATTAGAAAAGGGACAAAAAAAGAATCGAATGTGAGAAACTTGAAGATAAAAAAAAAATTATGAATGTATCATCTATTATAATAATAATAACTTCGCGGACTCAAAGAAGCCTAAACGCAATAATTCACGAAAGTATTGAAGCGCGTTTTACTTTTCGTCCATAATAACTCAAAGAAAACGGGCAACGCGTTATCTTCCGCGGCGCATACGCCGCGACGGCGTATAAATCTAAGCAATTTATTACTCGCATAAAATCGTAGAAGAATGTCCTCCACTTCTATAACCGATGCATCGAGATACGGTAGAATTTCCACTGCTACGGAATCCTTTTGTTTCACGATAGACATTGTTGCAACGTTAATTGCTGTATTCTGTTTCCCTTCCGCGTTAATTAACAAAGTCCATATCAACGCTGATATGTTTTTGCGCGATTCTGTTTCATTTATCTCCTGGCTCCGAGTACTGGTTGGAATTTCTGCCTGAAAAGATCTACTACGCGCGGCATGCAAAAATCTACCCTTTCAAACCGGGAAAATTCTCTTCGTTTCTATTTTCCCTTTACCTGGGAAAAAGGATTTCGCTTCTTTTCATCCGCGTTGAAACCACGCGGTATCTACATTTCGAATTAACAATGTCTGATTCAATAACAAAGATTGCAACATTTCTGTTAACCCTTTGACGTCGGTTATTGGTACGTAAGAGCTTCGCGTAGAGTTAAATTTAACCCTCTGGCCTTCTCATTATTTTTCCATTTCTTCGCTAAGAACTTTCGCCCGCTTTGGTGGATTTTATTCGGGGAAATATACTATTGGAAATGGGTTATAAAATAATGAAGCAGTTTATATCTATTAGTCTCGCTTTATTAATACGGCTTTAAAAAACACGTCTGACTGTTTCTATTTCTCGAAACCGAATGGGACGAACACCTAAAAAAGGTTAGAGTCCACTTTTTTTTATTGACGAGACTGTTTATGGCTTTGCCTGGCGACGAAGTCACTTGTCTTCGTATAATGAAAACCAGACACATCTTTCTATCGCCTTAGTTTAGTCTATCTAATAAAGGAACGTTGGGCATTATTGCTATTATCTAGCTTAGCATTAGTAATAATTCAACATATACCTACTGTAGTGGATGAAATTTGAAGACTGGAAGAGAAAAAGGAAGGGAGAAACGAAAGACAGATGCGATTATATTTGTAACATTCGACGACTAAAGTCAAGATATTACAATTAGCAATTTCGTACAATACATCTGTATTATTAAAAAAAAAGGAAGGAAATGGATGGAAAAAATGGTTCCTATATATATATATTTAATCCATGAATAATTTAAATTAATTCAATTTATGTCTACTACTGTATATCAAATAAATATTCGTAGGGAAAAAATTCATTAACTTTCGTTAGATTTCCTTATAAAGTTCTCGGACAGTTTCTACCAATTGTCTAATTAATTAAACAATTACCGGAATTAGGAAAGCTAAGAGGAAGGATGAAATCAATCATGTTCTTGATGATGGGGTCCGAGAAACCGGAAGTGATTCTTCTCGTTGCTTTTACAGGGTGACAAATTACATTCTTGCGCGATCCTGTCGTCCATCATCCGCCGCTGAATCAGCGACGCCATCACGGATCGCATCTTTTCCCATCATTCTCTCAACCTATCTATTTCTCCGTGTCGAATTTGAGACTACATTAGGTATTTTCACCGAACGATATGCAAAGTGCGGCATGGAAAAGTCATGAAACTGAATTTCTCCTAATGTACTTAACTTACTTCATGTAACTTCAATGTTTCTTGGCTTAAATTAAAGGAAAGGATCCCAAGAATATTATCCTGTAGCCATTTGTAAGTAGCCCTTGCAGTTCATTTGTTATAAACAAATATATATCGCGTCATGGCAGATTACTCAGAAAGTACCTGAAGGAAAATATTCATTCTTCTGCTCCTAGATATTCGATTTCAATGCTGCTTGGCTTAAATTAAAGGAAGGGGTCCCAAGAATATTATCCTGTAGCCGTTTGCAAGTAGTCCTTGCAGTTCAATTGTTATAAACAAATATATATCGCGTCATCGTAGATTACTGAGAAAGTACTTGAAGAAAAATAATTATTTTTCGGCTCCTAGATATTCGATTTCAATGCTGCTTGGCTTAAATTAAAGGAAGGGATCCCAAGAATATTATCCTGTAGCCGTTTGCAAGTAGTCCTTGCAGTTCAATTGTTATAAACAAATATATATCGCGTAATCGTAGATTACTCAGAAAGTACCTGAAGAAAAATAATTATTTTTCGGCTCTTAGATATTCGATTTCAATGCTGCTTGGCTTAAATTAAAGGAAGGGATCCCAAGAATATTATCCTGTAGCCGTTTGCAAGTAGCCCTTGCAGTTCATTTGTTATAAACAAATATATATATCGCGTCATCGTAGCTTACTCAGAAAGTACCTGAAGAAGAATAATCATTTCTCGGCTCCTAGAAATCCGATTTCAATGCCCCTTGGCTTAAATTAAAGTGGAAATCGGCCCACTAAAAGCCGAGAAATTTTGTTATAGAAAATGTTCCAACACAGATGAGTTACAGGATCAACTATCCCTCAACGAGAACAAAATACACATATGCAAATTATTATGTCCCTCCAATGCATTTAATCCATCAGCCTATCAATCATTTATAGTGTAATTACTATATTATAGTATAGTATTATACAATTACTGCGCGTAGTGAAATTTTAGTCTAATTACAGGCTTTTTCGTAGCAGCGATATATTCAGCAAAGGATTGTTCTTTCCGGCAGAAAGAAATTACGAAGAATTCTATTAAATGGAAATATTAAGGGCTGGATTAGCGAAGTTAGAGTCGAAGTAATCCGCTCGGCGACGAGATTACGGCAAAGCCGCCTGGCCTCTGTTCGTGGAATTTTCATTCAGAAAACGCCAAGTTCGTACGTTCCGCGGAGGATTATCTCTTCTTTTCTTTCCAACTTTCTATCGTTCGGTATTCCCTACATTCCGCATACATATATTTATATGCATATATGTAAATGCCAATTTTATTCGCGTTCCATTGTTTCCTATTTTTGTTGGTAACAGTCGGATCTGTTTTCTTTAATTCGCGCACACGCCAACGGGGGTTGCCTCGTTGGCTGATATTCGCGAAACAATAGAGAAAAGGGGATCGATGCGAAAACACTGGATAAACGCGCCGCGACAGGCTCCATTTTCTCCAACCAATTGTTATTAACTTGTTGCTTCGAGCAATCGAACGTTTTTCGAAAGCTAATGAATTTATTTTACTGGGGGATTTTTAGATCTGATAAAGCTGGAAAGGAACAATGAAAATTGGTATAAATATGTGGAGCTGTGGAGGGGGGATAGGATAGGAAAAGGAAGGATGTTTGCGTTTAGTCCTGGGCCTGCTGCTAGTGGACTCAATATCAGTAAAGCTACCTAACAGGCCCTGGCCTTAGAATTCGAATATTGGAAGGCTTTTTTTTGTCTTGGTTACTTTTGTGTGATGGTTTCGTGGTACCCTAGAGAGAGACTTCTCTTAATGACCCACTGTCTTTTGTTGATTGTATGCTAGGTGATGTATTTGATTAGTTAATCACTTTGTGCTTATTCGCGGGAGAAACTTTCAAAAACCCGCTTCCTTGAATATTGGAAGGAAGGTTAAAGGCGGTATATATATGGACGAGGTAGTTGGAACGAGTGCTTTCGAGAAAGTCCTATTTCGTATGTCCCTCTAGTGGTAGGCGCAGGAGAGCCGCCACACATATATAACTACAGCACCATCTATAGTTTTACGGTTTTTTTTAACTTTTAGTAGTTTGATAAAAATAATTGTGAGTATTAGGGTAATTAACCCACGTGCTGTCACTGTTCCTATAACTGTCACTTGAATTCGTAGCAAATTTATTATAGCGACATATACATAGCAACTTTGTTTAGTAGCAAAGTATAATGTATAAAGAATCGTAAGTAAACAAAATTTTATACTATTTGTAAGTTTGGACTTCGGTTTACGTAGCAACGCATAGACATTGTACATTCGTTTACGCTTAATATTTATAAATATATGTCAGGAGGTAAATGTGCTGTTGAACGTTAAAACGTGATCAATATTATTATAAAGTGTCCTGCGTGTCGTAATTCAGTAAGATACGTTTACTGTATATCTTGTACTTACAACCAGTTCGCAGATTTTTGTGCATTTATTTATTTATTTATTAAACGGGAATAAACTGTTTGGTTGGAAAAGAAAAGAAAAGATGATCATGAATTAACGCAATGAAGAGTATCGCGAATAAATCTATAATAGGAAGCAAAGAAGTTATTTAGGAGCAATCTGAATGCGCGAAAAGGTGCAATATACGTAAAATACGTCAGCATGTAGAAAATATTCAAAGGGGCAGAGGAATTATTATATTTTGAGCATGGAACAGGCTCCTATTTAGGTGTTCCATTTTTATAACATACTTCTGAATAGATTACGGATCTTTATGCATTCATGAAGAATGTAAAATATGCAGTAATTTACACGGTGCATATAATATGTAAAAATGTACAATATACCAAAAATAAGGTTCTCGTTAAAATATTTCGGCGTTGCAATTAATCTCTCTAGCCTAATCTTGTGCTGTTAATTATGGTTATAAAAGCGTAAATTTGCATAAAGATCCGCAATCTAGTTATAAATAGACTGCGGATTTTTATGCATTTAGGAAGAATTTAAACGTGCGAAAAATTGCACAGTGCATACGGTGTATATAAATGTATACTATTTCAAACGCAGACGTTGGAATATTTAAACGAAAACATTCGTCGAATAATCTACTGGTAATGGTAGAAATGTACTTAATAAATATATATGAGAAACCATAAAAAGTATTAAGAAATGAAATCGTGCTATTATTTTCCGTCGGCTGTAACTCGTTTTTTTTTCTTGATATTATCTCATATATGCAAACAAATTCGATGTTTCTCATCCAAAAGCAATTATCTTCAATGATCTCTCAAATATGGTAGATGTACCAAGTACTACAACTTTAAGGTTCGCGCGTAGCTTTATTCAACTATTTTAGAACGTCGTTAACATAAAGATCGTTCCAGTTTGGAGCATAATATTGTTTAACATCTCCTTTATTTATGAACATCGTTTTCATACGTTCAATATAATAAATACGTTACTACGTAATTGAAAATGTACAAAACAAAGTCCAATGTCCTTCGTACTGTCACTTGGAAACTTTTCATTCAAATAGAGACACGTTTTCCATATATTAACACGTCAGTTTGCGTAACAGATATAAACTATATAGTAAACGTATCGCCTTACTGAATTATCACGCGTTCCGCACTTTATAATTATATTAGTTCACGTTTTAACGTTCAACAGCACATTTACTTCCCAATATTTCTTTACAAATATTAACTATAAACGAATATACAACGTCAATGCATTGTTACGTAAACCGAAGTCCAAATTTCGTACGAAAATTCGTTTACTTACGATTCATTGTACATTACTTTGCTATTAAATAAAACGAATTCAAGTGGCAGTTATGAGAATAGTGATGACAGTACGTGTGTCAATTACCCTTAATACCCACGATTGTTTTTATCAAACTACCAAAAGTTAAAAAACCGTAAAAGTATAGGTGGTACTGCGGTTATGCACCAGAGTGTACTTATTCATCCCCCATATATATATAAAACACCATCCATTTCCTTCTTCTCGTAACACTATTTCCTCCTTTAATACCACGTCTTCGTTTCCTTTTTTGCTCCTTCTCTCCTCTTACGCAATTGCACCTTTGTCTCTCCCCATCCATTCACGTCTCCCATCCGCTCTTTGTACGCGTGTGCCTCTATAGTACAGTGTGTCTCTGCTTTCTATCCGGTAGCCTTTTGAATCGTTCGTTTCGCAGATCGCATCTATGATGAAGCCGCTCGACCTTTTCGGATCGATACCCGCGCCGGCTCAAAGGACCTCGAAATCGTCTTGGTCCACGTTGCATCACGGATGTAATATTTACCACTCGATACTCATACCGTCCCTGGCCCTTCGCAAACCGGCAATCATCGTCGTACACCGAAACGGCGATCCGCTTACGACCATCGTAACAGTCGACCGCATTCTAAACCTCGAACGATTGCTGCACTCGAAACGCTATGATTTAACGTTTCGAACAAGGTGTTTCGATCATTCGATACGTTGCGGAGATCATGGATCGGGAATTTCCATAAAGTGTGGAGAAGAGAATTTTACGTGTGTAGGGTAAATGATCCACGTATTGTCACTGTTCTTATAACTGTCACACTTTTATATACCTTTGTTATGATATCTTATAATATCTGTCAAACATATATATATATATATATATATATATATATATATATATATATATATATATCTTTCTTATAACGCACAATTAATACTAATTCTATATCACACAATATTTATTCAGAGGATTTAAATGAAACTTACGCTTGTAAATTGCTCTTATTACGCATCGAGAATGTTTTCAATTTTTAACATACCGTAGGAAAAGTGTTAATAAAATTCATTTGCCAAGCAATTTAATGAGATGGCTGTTTATAAGTAGATTGGGAATGTTCGGGCAATTGTGGCAAATTTAAGGTTGTGGAAAATTGCATTCTGCGCATAGTACGAAGAAATATTAGTTGAGTTTAATTAATTGATACTTATATATAAAAAGAGATAAATACATTAGGCAACGAATACTTTTTGTAACTAGTGTTTATTTCGATCAGGAATTTAACCCTTTCACGCTTCATGTTGCGTATTACGTGCAATCGTATGTTGTACTCTGATTCAGTAATAGTCAGTATTTAGTAATATTCAACAAAACTGATTGCAAATTTGGCCACCTATTGAATCTTCAGTGGAAGGAAATCCATCGTGTTTCCATTTATAAATTTCCACTATAGTTTGAGACGCGATTAAAATAGAGAAAATTCCATAAAGTACGGGTTAATTAGATAAGATTAATATAGTATTATTATTTACTTAATACAGTAAGGTTAATAAGAATGGGTTAATTGCAAAACGCGAATGAAAAATCACTGTCGCAACAATTTCCCTTGCGAAACTTCCTTCTACCTGTTTTCCAAAAGAAAAGACGTCACCTTTTTCAAGCTTGGACAAGCATCCACTAGCGTTTGGAGACATTTCACAGGCTCCGAAGCAACGGAGGAGCACGTTTTCCCGGAGAAGAGAAGATTCGCCCGAAAAGACGCGCAGACAGGCGTCTTTCCGCCTTCGAACGTCGCGTTTCCCGTGAACGTTTCGATTTTTCGGGTCGCGAATCTTGTTCTCTACTCGTCTTGTTCACCTTCTCTCGTATATTCGAGGTTGCCTGATCTCTCGCGGCATCAGCGTCCGCCCACGTTCGACCGCGTGTTGACATCCTCGTCGGCGACGCCTTTATATGGGCAGAGCATCGCTGCTAGACGTCGTACGTAGTACGTGTCTCGTATTCCCGTACATTCCTTTTTTTGGTGCGACTCTTCTCTCTCTCTCTCTTTCTTAGATCGGCTTCCGCTCTACCTGTTCCATCCAATTTTTATCTACGCGCTGGCATTTCTTCTTCGTTCGGTTTTGTATATACTTCGGAGATTATTAAGGAGGGGAGGAAAGTGAGAAGATTGAAGGTTGGAAGAAGGTAGGAATATCGTTCAGAAGTGATCTGTTATATTGGAGAATATTAGAAGGTATTAAAAATATTGCAAAGTGTTCGGATAATGATAGAAAATATTGGAAGATGTTAGAAATATTGGAGAACATTAGAAGATATTAAAGAAGGGATTAAGTAGAGTCGAAAGTGAGAAGATTGAAGGTTGGAAGAAGGTAGGATTATCGTTCAGAAGTGATCTATAATATTTAGTGAATATTAGAAGATATTAAAGAAGGGATGAAGAAGAGTCGAAGCTGAGAAGATTGAAGGTTGGAAGAAGGTGGAAATATTGTTGAGAAGTCTTGGATAATATTGGAAAATATTAGAAGGTATTAAAAATATTGCAAAGTGTTGGATTAGAAATATTGGAGAACATTAGAAGATATTAAGAAGGGGATAAAGAACAGTCGAAAGTGAGAAGATTAGAGTTTGGAAGAAGGTAGGAATATCGTTCAGTAGTGATCTGTAATATTGGAGAATATTAGAAGGTATTAAAAATATTGCAAAGTGTTGGATTAGAAATATTGGAGAACATTAGAAGATATTAAGAAGGGGATAAAGAAGAGTCGAAAGTGAGAAGATTAGACTTTGGAAGAAGGTAGGAATATTGTTCAGTAGTGATCTGTAATATTGGAGAATATTAGAAGGTATTAAAAATATTGCAAAGTGTTTGGATAATGATAGAAAAGATTGGAAGATGTTAGAAATATTGGAGAACATTAGAAGATATTAAAGAAGGGATTAAGTAGAGTCGAAAGTGAGAAGATTAGAGTTTGGAAGAAGGTAGGAATATTGTTCAGAAGTGATCTATAATATTGGAGAATATTAGAAAGTATTACAAATATTGCAAAGTGTTGGATATTAGAAATTGGATGATCTTGAATGATCTTAGAGTTTGGAGGACTTCGGAAAATTTTGGAAGACATTAGAAGTTCTTGGAAAAGATTGGAAAATGTGGGAAGACCTTTATCTTGGATGACTTCAGAAGTTCTTGGAAGTAACTGACAAAATTTTGGGAGAGCTGAGGTGATCTTGGAAGATCTTGGAAGTGTTTGGCAGACCTTAGAAGATTTTGGGAAACTTTCAGACTTTGGCAAACCGTAGAAGCCTTTGGTAGATCTTAGGAAAATTTTTGGAAGACTTCAGATAATCTTGGAAGCTCTTGCAAAATATTGGAAGATCTCAGAAGACTTTGGATGGCTTCAAGAGGTTTTGGAAGACTTCGTAGAACTTTAGAAGCTCTTGCAACATCTTAGCAAGACTTTGGAAGATCTCAGGTAATCTTGGAAGATCATGAAGAATATTGGAAGCATTTTCAAGACTTTGCAAGGCTTCAAAGGTTTTGTAAGGCTTAAGAAGATTTTCGAAGATCTTTGAAGCTCTTGGGAAATCTAGGAAAACCTCTGGTGATCTCGGCGAATATTAAATATTAGAAGACTTTGGAAGATCTTGGAAGATTTTGGAAGGCATTTGAGAATTTTGGAAGATCTGCGAAGACTTTGGAAGACCTTAGAAGATTTTTGTACACTTCAAAAAGATTTTGAAGACTTTAGAAAATTTTTGAAGGCATTTGAGAATTTTGGAAGATCTTGGAGAGTCCTGGAAAAATCTTGGACGATTAAAAAGGTAAGGAAAATACTTGGTTGTGGATTTTCCTTGCGAGTTTGTGAAAGGAAAACTGAAGGACGAACTGCTTGGAATTGATGAATACAGCTGTCGATGCTTAGGTAGCCTTGGTACGGGTGCTGGTTGGGTGCAAAGTAGACGTAGATGCTATATTTGAAAAATTATTTGCACATGTCTATAGAGGTGATGAATGGATGATATAATGGCTATTCTACAAAAATTGGGTATGAATTATATTCCCTCTTACTAAATCTTCTAACAACGATAACTCGATCGTTTAATTTCATTCGCAAATTTATGAATTCACTTCAACTAAAATCGATCACTGTGGACTTTTATGCATTTGTGGAAAATTTTGCTACCGCAAAAGATAATATAAAACGTGCGTAGTACACAGAGATATATAAAATATCGATCAGAGTAAATGTTATATTAATGTTTAGAATACCTATTATAAAAATTAGATTAAATAATTATATCAATATTTGGGATATCTATTATAACGAAAATTAGATTAAATATTATATTAATATATTAGAATACCTATTACAATAAAAATTAGATTGAATACGATATTAATATTTAGAAAACCTATTACAAAAGAAAATAGGATAAATATATCAATATTTGGGATACTTATTACAACAATAATTAGATTAAATATTACATTAATATTTAGAATACCTATTACAAAAGAAAATAGGATAAATATATCAATATTTGGGATACCTATTACAACAATAATTAGATTAAATATTACATTAATATTTAGAGTACCTATGATAGAAATAAAAGTCCACGTTAAAATATCCAAAGAATCGAAACGAATTTCGTTCAGGTTTCAGTTCTCCAATTTTCGACGTCTAAAAATTTCAACTCGCACAAAGATCCACAGTCTAATAATCCAACTATTACCTGTAGAGAATTTCGATTTCACTCGAGACTAAACGGGACATATGAAAGTGTATCCTAGAGCACGATATCGAAGCTCGTATCAATTTCGCCAACGATGAGAATAGAATTTTTCAAACTGCTCTCGATTATGCCTCTAATATTCCCAGAGCAGTTGCAACCTTTCCAGCAATATTCAGTTTAGCGTTTCAAAGTGTACGCCGTAGCGGCGTCGCGTAGCGATAAAAAGATTCGATTCGGAGGGATGGGAAGTCCAAAGGGACCACCGGTGTGTGTTCCAAGCCGAACGAATCATGCAAATGCTAAGCACAAATTTCTGATCTCATCCGATGCTGACGTTTCAATTTCGTAAAAGTGGTTCGCCGATATGGCGAAGCTAGATACGGATCATGTCGGAGGAATTGAGCGTTCTCGAAACTAGTATCAATAAAATAGAGTAATGTTTCGTGTACGGGCATGAATATATATATACATATCTATATATATATATATATCCTCGCCGAGAAGTGATTTCTACGCGCGCGCACGTAGAAATATCGCTTTATAAAAATGATACACGGCCGTAATATAGTTAGAAATGGGAGACTTAAAGGGGAATTTAAAGTCCTTCGGCATGGTTGCAGGCGTTTCACTGAGATTGCCCCTATATCGAGCTAATCTATACCAGGGATACGTATAGAAAACGTAGAAAATCGTAGCTGCTGGAAAAATAGGCGCAATATTACGGGGAACGTTGCGAATATGGAAATTGAGAGAATTCCAGTTGAAAGATCGAGGGATTGAAGATTAGACTATGAGCAGGTATAGCAAGCATAAGTAAAAAGTTGAAATGGTGGAAATTTGGAGAGCTTGTGGGGAAAATTATAGAAATATAGAAGTTGGGAAATGGAGGTTGGTTGGTGAATTTTTGATTAGTCGATGAATAGGAATTAATTGCGGATGATTAGACCACGGATAGATGTAGAAAGTGTAGCTAAAAAATACGTACAATGTTAGGGGAATGATGCAAATATGGAAATTAAGGAATAGAGATTGAAGATTAGAAAAGATTAGAAGACATGGAAAATATAGCTGAAAAATTAAAAGAGCGGAAATGCAGGAAATTTATTAGGAAAATTATGAAAATTTAGAAATCGAGAAATAGGGGTTGTAAATTAGATTTGTTGCGCGAATTTTCATTTGTTGAGGGCTTCGTATATTAGAACTCGTTGAATAGAAATTATTCATAGAAAATGGCACTATGGATAATCATAGAAAATTAATAAAATGATAAAAATAAAGAAGTATGGAATTGAGGTTAAATAAGTACCTATTAAACGAAGAATAACAAATTGTATACATTTTTAAAGCCAATTTGTGCGGGTAGAAAAATACTCGAATAATTACCTTACTTAATAACACAAAGGCTAAATAAAACACTAAATAGCACAAAGACTACTAAATACTTAATAGCACAAAGATTTTTAATACTTTCGCATACGTATCTACAAAGAAATTTTGCTTGAATTCAATTGAACTTTCAAGTGGAAATTTTGCATTGCTTTTGAGGGTAAATTTTCATCCTTAACATGGATGCTTGGCAAAATTAATTTACATCTAAAGATCTGTAACATTACAATATACATAAAATTGTTCCCAGTTAATATTCACCCTTACATCGTATGTGCTTATTTCACGAGCCATCGATATTCCACGCGTTTGCCAATAATTTTCATCGACGCTTGTCAACGCTTTTGAAAGTGCGTCGTTAGAGATCGCCAAAATCCTCGTGTCAAGCCCGGGTTCACTTACCACGTTGAGGAAAAAAAGCTGCAAGATATTGTAGGAATTATTTTAAAGTAAATCCCTCGTGTATTGCTGTAAGGTGCGAGAAGGGAAAGAAAAAAGAAACTCAGCTTTTGCAATAATTGCTAGTTTATTGATAATAAACTCAACGCACAATCTCACAGAAAAAAACTCTCGCTCTTCACACGCAACGTCCTCTCGCACTCGACTCTTTTTCTCGACTCCCTTCCCCACGCATTCTCTACCCTTGCACGCATTCATTATTTCTCCTTATCTCTCTCTGCTTCTCTCACTCGTCTCCGATATTCGTAGAACCCAATCAGTCATGTTCACCCGAAACCTAGCGCGACCACGCACTCTTCGACCACACGTCAACTCAATCGTTCTATTCCAAACGCTTCTCATTCGCGCCTCAGCCAATCTTACCCAAATACAACACCGTTCGCTCAGCAATCGCTCTGGTCCAAACATCCACACGACATTCTGTCTCCTACAATACAGTGTTGCCTTGGATATTGGCCGAGGTTCGGGACCGAATCTAACCAAAATTGAAGGGACGTAGATCTTTGAGGAAATCCTGAGTGTCTCCTTGTTCGTAGAGATAGAGATACACAGAGCAGAGCTCATCGATATTTCACGGTAGGTGTAAAAACATACGTATTTGGCCTCCGGGACAGTTCCGAAGCCAGTTTCAAGAACTGGTGGGGATAGCGAGCGGCCAATATCCAAGGCAAAACCCCGGCCAATAGCAAAGACAGTACTGTAAATGCATGAATGATGTAGCAGCAGTCGACGAAACGACGTCGTCGTCGTCGATGTTGCTCGCGAGACGGTAAAGGGATTTCTCTTCACCCTTATTATCTCCAACTCTTCCCAGCCATCATCCCTTGGATCCGTAGCAATAGGATCACCGGGGAGAAAAAGCTTTCCCTGGGAATTTCTTAATTGAGAGAAAGATACACACCGCGCACGAAGAAAGATGGTAGGAAAACACGAGGTGCGATTGGCGGGATCGCGAACTCGTAGCAATTCTCAAAGGCAACGACAAAGGATTTTCCGCTGGCTTTATTATCGTCGAGCCTCTTACCGTTCTTCGTTCCGTTACTCCTCTGTGGAGTTTCATTCCCGCGAACGGAGAAGTCGCCTGAGGATTAACTTGTCTACGGTTCGTACGTATTCCAATGTCATTATCGTGTTTCTTCAACCATCGCGCGGCGAATTTTCGCCCTAGAAAAAGAGAATCCCTTCTCTTGCTTCATAGATAAATACAGCGGCTGTCGAAAGTTTTTAACGTTAAACGTTCACGTCGGCATTTCACGTCATATCTATTCCGTAAATCTTTCTCGGTGAAAGGAGAAGTAGGGAACTGAGTTAGTTGGATAATATTAGAATTGTCGTCAAGTTAAACGAAGGAAAGAAATAATAATAAATGCGGAATCTTAAATATTAAAGTGTTTTAGAACAGGTCATTTGAGGCTGAATGAAAAGTTCCTGGATTTTTGGCTCATCAGAGTTAATTACATATTGCTTCGATAGAAATTAATTTCCATTATGCGTGTACATAATACGTGTCCAATTATTACATCGTTGTATATGAAATAATCGAGTTTATGTAGGTCAAGATTTTTAGACATCAGCTAATTAAAATAATAATAAATGACGTTTACCTTACATAGAAATAAAGCTAAGAAGCTTTATGAATTTAGTATTGTATGTATATACTAAAATGTGTACGAGACATTTTACAAAAATTCATTATTCAGTGATTAGAAAATTTTAAGCTACGTAAAATTATTCGTCGAATTAACAGTCGAATTATTAGTCGAATTATCAGTCGAATTATTAGTCGAATTATTAGTCGAATTATTAGTCGAATTAACAGTCGAATTATTATAATACAATGGGTACAAAAAATATTTGTACTCCACTGTAATGAAATTGTTTTGCAGATGCTTATAGTCGTGTGCATCATTAAAACACCCAAATCACATTATCTAAAACAGGAATTCGATACGTATTCAATTCTTTTTCGTAAACCAGCAATTTCCATCTCTCCCCAAAATTATTCCCAATTTGTCCAATTTGCAAGATAACTTTGCAGAAGCTTGTAATCTAGAACTTTGTTCGAAACACGAGTCACATTACTGTATCCTATTACTAATACTGCATCTAATTACCATATAACGTAAGGAACTCGATATATGTATATTAAATTCTTTTTCGCGAAGCAACGGAAAATAACGAATTTATACGGTTCGCAAGTTTCTGACACGGAGCCGCGAGTTCCGTTTGTCCGAACTGTAAATCCCACCGTCAATCTCAGCAAACCGGGGTACAGTCGCGATTGGTTCGACTAAAATTTCCACTCGGCCGGAGCGTCAGAGCGTCCGTCATTGCACTTTAAACAAATCGTTGAACGTTGAATTACAATTCCAGTGTCCCTGTTGCCGGCGTCCAAAGCTGCCTTTACAGCCTGGTAGTTTCGAATCAATTGTTCATTCGTCACGGTCCATTTGAATGTAAACGAACCTCTTCGAGCCGCTTTTTTTGTTCAACGACGGATCGATGGATCGGCGAGAGGGCAAACCAGATACGCAGCGAATCCCGCGGCGGATTTAGCTACCCGCGATTTGCATCGGATCGCGATACAATAATAATAGTCCTCCGAATATACCATTGCGCCGTCGTCTGAAAATGTTTTCCATGCATTATGCATCCCCTCCTCTTCACTATTGTTCGACAGTACTCGTGGTAAAGGTTTGCAAACATGTCAAAGGACGAAATTATGCTAGATGTCCCGATTCCTGCCACTGTAAGCAGATCACCAACTTTGTATAATTATTTTTTTGAAGTCATTTAACTTAAAAATTGTTCCGATTTGAAGTATAACTTTGCTTAACGTCTCATTTATTTATGATGATTTTTTGTGGTATGTTAAATTTGACGTGTTGATTACTAATTCATTGAGAATGTATAAGATAGTCGTGAAAATTAATGGGTACAATTGCGTACCCAGTTTAGCAAATTTCTGTACGAAATAATAATTTTTCGACATTTATTTCGGTTAACGAAACTAAATTATTTAAAACGAAGAATATTCTTTCGGTCCACGATATCCTTCTTGGTCTTTCTCATAAATCAGTTGGATATATCGTTTTGATATAAAAAGAACGAATACAAATTGCGAAGCTTTACGAAAAATAGATCCATAAGACAAGATATAACCGTAGAATAATAAGAAACACAAGTATGTTCAAAAAATATAAATATACACTTCGCAACTTTCGAGTCGCAGAACATTATAAAGACTTAATTGAAGGCAATTTTTCCATAAAAGCTCGCCAATTAATAAATAACATCTATCCTATATATACTTCGTATATTCTATTTATAAAACGTACAAAAATAATGCAAAAGTATATAATGTACATACGTTACTTTGACTCTACTAAACTGACAAGGGGTTAAAACGTAGAAGCTGATTAGAAGGTGCCTAAATGAAAACAAGTAGATATGTACAAATACTTTTCCTAGTCGTTATTACGTCCTCCGGGAATAAGTGTGACAGTTGAAGGCTAGAGAAGAATAATTGTCGAAGGTGTGCCATGATTTTGTCGTACAATATATATATATGCATAAACGTATTCACGCGGCTTAGAATAGTGACTGTCGCTTTTAGACCCTTGCTCCGGCGATATTTTTGAGCGATCGATCGGACGTGGGTAATCCGATAGAATGCTTTTGCGACTGCTGTGCGACTGCACACTCGACACACGCTCGAGCGGACCCGAAACGTTCGATATGATCGATTCGAGGGGTCGCAGAGATGGGAAACACTCTTCTGGGAAACTATCGACGCTGCGAGCAGACGGATAAACGTGTTCCCATTCAAGATCCTAGAAACCGTCGAATCTTCATGACTTGGACTTTCGGTGTACTGTAAAATCCCTCCTTCGAGGGAATTTTAATTAGTGTTAGATAAGAAAGGAATATTGTGTATTTTCAACGTGGTACCGAATACAGGCCGTTCCGCGTGAACCTAAGCTACTCGTCTGTTCCCCCCAATCTTTTTCGCTCGTTCTCTTCTACTTATTCCCTCTTTCTCTCCCTCTTTCACTCTCTTACATCCTCTAGCACTTATCGCTCAGTCGTTATTCCATTCGCTCTCACCATTCGCGCGCATTTATAAAATATATAACATCAGTGACACCAATACTGATTCTTCGTGACGTAAGCATCAAAGCTGTAAAAATGATTCGAGTATTTAACAGATTTATTGCTCAAATATAAATCGTCAAAATAGTTTTCCATTCTAATGTTTCAAACCTCGACTATGAATAAAAATAAGGGTAGTTTAGTGTTGTTTCTTAAAAAAAAAAGAAAATCTTGGAACTATTTCAGCGTATGCAAACGACGCATCTTTGGTGCGTGAAAGGAGGTCAAATAAATAACTGATTTTAATTATTTTAATTAACTTTCAAAGTCCACAATGCATTCGGCGAACACACGCGTTTTATAGAGCACCAGTAATTTAGATAATGGCGCGCTGTCCACTTGGCGATTCTTTGATATTTCAAATCTGGAACGCTTCTTTCCCCCTCCCCCCCTTCATCGCTGAAATTTAACATTGTTACTTGTCTTTTAATTACATTAATTAAAATATGAACATCGCGTTCAAGTGCGTTCATTATTTTCCAATATCTTCGAATGTTTTCCACAATTTTCCCACAGAATCTCTTCGCTTCGAATATTTCTGGTTTCTCACGGATGTTTAGCATAGTGTAAATGTCCCTAAAATTGTCACATTAATTATTTTATTTAGTAGCGAACGAATTTTCGATTATATGATAATTTTCGAAATTTCAATACCAAATTTGGATTTCATTTTCTTAGGTAACAACACATGCATATATGTTGCATATATGTTCTATTTAATATTTAAAAATAAATATTAAGAGGTGCATGTGTCGTTTGGGAATAAAAATGTGTCTAATGTAATTTAAGTAGAAAGTATGGAAATTTTTCTAATGCGGTAAAGGCGATGCGTTTACGATTTATTTTTCATCTGTCGTACAAACTGAATTACTAATATATCTAAGGATCATTTCCATTTAAGTGACAAGTTTTCAAATGACAGTACGAAGGACATTGAACTTTGTTATATATTTCCAACGAATTGGTAATTAATACGTTATATTTAACGTACAAACAAATCGTCATAAATAAAAGAGACGTTGATTAATATTGTGCTCGAAATTGGAACGATTACTGTATAAGTTGTAATATAAGTTCCGCTATAAGTCTAACTCCTTGCATTATAATGACGAATAGAACTCGTGGTATATACTGCGCCCTAATCAGAATAAAAATACACCCCATTTTGCAACGAACTTTATTCTCAACCGTAACAATAATTTCAGTCCTTAATATTGGGGATTATCAATTATAAGTTACGTGAAACGTTTCAGTGTTTCGCATGCGATACGATATTATAATAATAAATAAGTAACGCTACCAAATATGATACTTGAGACATTTTTAAGAGAAGGGGTTAAAGTGGCAGTAATTGGGACATCTATTTCTTATTTCTTTTGGCCAGTAGAATACTTTGAATATTGGTTCGATTGTAAGTTTCCCAGGGATGTTTCATTAACCTGCTCGATAAGTGGAGAGAGAAAGAAATCCCCGCGAGAAATTTATTTGTCCTGGACGACGTTCAACGAGAAGCTTCTCCCTTTTCCCAATCTTATCGTGTTCCGTCTGCAGCTCGTGAATTTCTCTTTTCGCGTCTTCGTTCCATGCAAATATTCGCCCCGATCGTTTGAATATTCGTAGGCAAAAAAATTGGAAGAAATTAAGAAAGTTTGGAAAGAAATCGTTGAAAGTACAGGGGATGGAAAAGCACTCGTGCAATCAACCAAGGTTTCTTTATCTTTTTTGCGAAGGCGAAAGGGCAGAGGAAATAGTTCAATTGGATTTCGGTATTTTCGCGAGGAGGAAAAGCGTAATCGAAATTGCGTTCGAACGCGGAATAATGGAGATTAAAGAACAATATATATTTAGATAAGAATGTAGTTTAATTGCAGCCAATTTTAACGCTAATGCGACCGTGTAAGCTTAATTTTTAAGGGAATTCCTATTTTTAAGTATGCAATTCGTTGAAAATGTTCCAACTGTTCTGAACATTCCCAAAAGTTTACGCAAAGTTCGCAAACGAAACGAAAAGGCCGCAAATCGGAGGAAAATATTTGCAAAAACATTCGAACGCTACCCTCATTCGATGTCCTGCGCCAAGCTTCTCACGTTCTCGATTAAACGGCACCGGAAGTCCTCTTTATCGGCTTAAATAAATCCACCGTACCCAAGTATCGTACCGAATGGTTGTGAAAGCACGCGCGGATACGCGAAACTTTTTAATGTTCTTCGGTGCGCCGGTAAATGCGGGCGAAATCTCGCGTAGCTCGAGGAAGACTCGTGCAAATTACGAGCACCCTGGTTGCGCAACGAAAAAAAAAAGGAAAAAAAAGAAAAAGGGGTCATAGTATAGTGATCTTTCGCTAGCTCGTCTCCGGCGTTTCGTAAGCGTAAGCTAAAGAGGCTACTTTGTATTGCACTCGGTTCCTCCGAGACAAATGGCTTTCCCCTTGTTTCTTTTTCATTTTCTCTATTTTTTTCTTTTTCTTTTTTCTTTTTTTTTTACTTCTTTTGCAAGCGTTCTCGTACGGTCCACGGGCGAAAGGAAGAGAGGAAAATGAATACAACGCGAGCCGTCCAGGCGACCTCGTAATTATTTTCTCGTCCGTCTTGACTACGGAGAACTTAAAAAGGCCACCGAAGGTTTCGGCTACTCGCGTTTCTCGATTGCTAGGTTACTTTTGGAGCAGAGAATGGCGCTCTATCATCTTGAGATACTCGATTCTTGTGGCGTTTAAATAAATCTACTTTGCAAAGTGCTTTATATTATATTATAGAATTTTTTGGTGGGTTGTTGGTTTCTTTTCTCGGCTTAGAATAAATGTCTCGATAACTGTCGGTGTCCCTATAACAATCGACGCCTTTAATTCGTTTATTTAACGGCAAAGTAATCGAGCGTTTGAATTTTGAAGCTTCCGAATCCCAAAGCCGTCAAATTTCTAAGCTTTCGAATTTCCATGTGTTCGAATTTCTAACCCTTGGAATTTTCAACCTTTCAAATTCCCAAGCATTTCAACTTTGTAGCCTTGGAATCGTCGAGCTTTCCGATTTCCAAGCATTTCAACCTTTCAACCTTCGAATCCACAAACTTTCGGATCTCCAAGTATTTTCGCTTATTAGCTTCGAAATCTTCGAGTCTCGATTTCGAATCACTCACAATTTCACGTCGTCAAAATTCCAAAACTGTTCCAATTAACAAAACACTGCCTGCGAATTTTTTCAAATCTTGATCCGAACCCGTTTCATACGTTGGTCTATCGCAAGATTTTAATTCCGTTCGAAGTAGTCGGGCACAAGGAACAAACCGTCGAAGCTTTTGAATAGGTGTACAGGGAACATTGTGCTCGATAAGGTAACCGCGAGCCTTCGTCGAATTCCAATTAGTCGAACGATCAATTCCACGTTGGCTGAAAGGAGGTAGCATTCGTTTCGATCTATCCTCGGCTAGAATCATCTATTAATGGAGTAGCATAGCCTGGGTAGATTTGATTCCGATAATGGAGCAGCCGCGTAGGCGTACGGCCTGCATGCAATACTCCTGATTTTGCTAATGGAGGATAATTTAGGCGGCAATTAAGAGGTCGATCGAATACACAGGGTGTTCCTCGCTCGAGATGCGTAAACCACTCTCCCTTTTTTTTTTCTTCTCTCACTCGTTTTTTTTTCTCTCTCTTCTTTCTGGTTGCCACACCTTCGCCGCAATAATACGCTTTTCTCGTGCAAATTTCAGCGGCTATTTTTAAACCTATAAAATATTTATTCCGGCTTAAATATAATCGATATTTCTCTTCGATGCTTCGCTTCGTTCTTATTTATTTATTCACGCACGGATAAGTAAAACCCATTAGCGTACGAGATGATTATTCGTCGAGCAGATTCACCATTGAATCGGCTACTTGCGAATTTACGAATGTCTAACTGCTCTGCAAATATTAATAGAATTGTTAATTATTCGCTATTCGTGATTAATTGCCAACGGGTCGGGATTATTGTAGGTTGACCGCGGATGTTTATGCAATTTCAATGTTTCAAAGGCACCGTTTAAAGAAACGGAAGCTTGAAGAATTTTTCAGAAACTTAATATACGAATTTTTGTTAAATAGAAGCTTAAGCTACGAATTCGTTCCATTTAAACGAGAACTTTGCAAGGGACAGTGATAGGAACATTGGACTTTGTTGTACATTCTCGATTAATCCGTAATTAATTCGTTATATCAAGAAAATATATACAAGAGAAATGTTCATAAATCAAGGAAACGTTGAACAAAATGTTATGCTTCAAAGTGGTTCCAGATTTCCAAATTTCCAGATTTCCCGATTAAGTAGTTTCTAAAACAAAGAACAGTACTTGGTACATCTACCCAATTTGTTTTATTATTCGTATTCCAATTATAATTCGTATATTAGTGTCGTAGAACATGATGGGTTTTTAAAGAATCAAACCTACATTCCCCCGCCACATTTCTTACCAGCTCCAAATGAAACGATCCTAATCAGTCCCGAAGGAGAATAGATGTTTACTATTTCTATTTATCGAGAAGCCTCGCGGGAGGACTTGGAGCGCATAGTACACGGAACCTGTGTACGATTCCTCAGTGTGTCTCCTACCCTTGTTCGGCTCGTAACGTTTCGACGAGTGACGCGAACACGTGTAACGTATTATATAAAACGTAGTAGACTTTCTATCGCGCTTATCGAATGCTAGAACTTCTGTTCGCGTTCCTCAGCGTGTTTCCTTCCCTTCTTCGCATCTCATCGCTTCGACAAACAACGAAAATACGCGTGAGTCTTCTTTGCGATTACGTTCGTAAAACGTGTAGCGAGTTCGTAACCGATTAGACACGCGTTCCTTCCACGAGACTTCTGTTTAGTATCCAGTAGAACGAATCTAATAGATCTCGAAGGAAAATAGATGCCTATTATTGCGACTTGAAACGCGTGTTCGTGTTTTATTCTCTTTCGCATGCCACTGTTTTGACTAGCAAGGAAAATACGCGTGTGAAGTTTCTTTACAATTGTGTTCGTGAAACGTAGCGAGTTCGTAACCAATTAGACGCGCGTTTCTACCGCGAAACTTCTGTTTAGCGTTTAATAGAACGAATCTAATCGGTTACCGAAGAGAGTAGTTGTTTATTACTGTGCTTCTCCGCGTCTCGTTCAACGCAAATACGCGTGAGTTATGTTTATAAATTTATAACTATCTTTGTAACCAATTAGACGCGAGTTTTGCCACGATACTTCTGTTTAGCGTTCAATGGAACAAATCTAATCGGTTACCGAAGAGAGTAGTTGTTTATTACTGTGCTTCTCCGCGTCTCGTTTAACGCAAATACGCGTGAGCTATGTTTATAAATTTATAACTATCTTTGTAACCAATTAGACGCGAGTTTTTGCCACGAGACTTCTGTTTAGCGTTGAATAGAACAAATCTCTGGAATAGAATAGACAGAGTAAACGTTTATTATCGAGAATACGCCTCTCCACGTGTCTTCTTTATTTCTACGCTTCGCAACGTTTCAACCGCGACGGTGCAAATATTCGCGAGTTATTTTATCTGCGCGTAATTGCGTCTAATAATCAATTAGAGACGCAATTCCCCCGCGGGACTGCTTTTCAGGTCCCGGTAGCGTTTACGAATCTTCTCTGTTATGAAGCAGAGCGGATGATTATTATTGGGAGCTGGAACGTTTGTTTGAGCTTCTCCGCGTGTCTCCTTCTCTTCTTCGTTTCGTAACGTTTCGGGTAATCGATGCAAATACACTACCAACCGAAAGTTTGGAATCATTTGCAAGATTGTATCGATATTGAACCACCACGTTAATTTTCTTATGAATTCAATGTTAAGATTGCGAATGTTAATAGCAATTTTCTTTATCAACGTAAATTTCGAATCGAAGAATTCTTTAACGATCTTAAATTTTCTTTTCTTTAGAATGCGTAGCGATTTGATACTTTTAGCGGGTGGTGCGCGTCCGATTTGTGTGATTGCGATAAAACAGCAACCCGCGCAAAAAAGTAATGTGTATCGGTATTTTTAGTTTAACTTTCATGTAAGCGTTAACCGCCTGTTTAAAGCCACGGACACGCCATTGTCACGTCACGTGAAACGCGTGATTTCAGCGAGATAGGGATGGCAGAAATAGTTCGCGTTGTTATTTCCTTCTCTCACCTTTACGATTGTCAAGTAAAGTCATGTGATTTCACGCGACGCGACAATAGCGTGTCCTTGTATTTAAGGTCGTTGTTCACTTAAAGAACCTATAATTTATTCAAATGGATCGAATATTAGTTAAAAATAAATCCACTATCATTGAATTTGTAAATGACGTCCACTTTTTAATAGTAGAACTACCAAAGTGTTACATAAAAATTCGTATAGAGATCGCGTCGATTTCCACGAATGTATTTTCACAAATTCGCCGCGATTTTTAATAACACGGATAAATAATAACTATACATTTCTTTGAGTTACCATTGCTTTAATTTTCGTCGTGCATATAGACACACTTTAACCCTTTGACTAATTATGGATAGATCGGATATTACGAATTATGAACAGATTTACGAAACACAAATTCTACTTGCAAATACAGTGTTAGTTTCATTTTACCTTTAGCTTCACTTCAAAACATTAAGGATCGCCGAATAAATATTAAATAATACATTAATATTAATATTTTCAACAAACACGGGAACCGTGATCCGTTAATAATTACGCGAGTGCAGTAGTTAAACAATCGTAGGACAACACAAAATAATCGTCCGCAATTCCAGCGTTATGGGAATAATTTCGCGAATCTTATTGACCACCTCTGTATCCTGTTTTGTCCACCTTTCCCCTAATACAAGTTAAAATATCCAAGGAACGTGTTTGAAAAAAAAAGAAAAAGTATAAGAAGAAGCGGATCAGACGGAACGAGGAACCCCGGCGAGGAAAAGGCAAGGGAAGCATGAAAAAGGTGCAAAGCTTCAAGGATGGGGGTGCAAAACCACCGGGAAAGGGGCGAAAAGAGCGCGGGCCTGGCAAATACCTTTTATTCCGCCTCTTTAATACTTTCGCGCTTTGCACCTCTCTTCTTTCTCTTGATTTTTCCTGCTGCTTCCTCCTCCTCGACTCGCCATCCATTCCCCAAGCCATTAAGGTTCGTTTAAAGGCGTAGACACACGCGTTATTCCTCGCACGATTGAAGAGAAACTTACTATCGAGGATCTTTCGAGCGGCAAATATTCCTTTTTTCTTTTTTTTTTTTTTTTTTTTTTTGGTTTAGAAGAAGCTTCTGCTTTACTTTGCATTAGCTTGCGTTGCTGTAATTTTTATAGGGTTTATATATGGTTTTTCAATCGGAAATTGGTCCAGATTTAGTTTATAGATTGGCGGAATTCGAAATGTGAAATTGTACGAATGTTTTAACAGCTTGAATTTAAATTTAACAAACTAACAATTTAAATTTTGTTTCTCATTGTTTTTAAAGGGTATCAATTTTTCTTAATAACAATTGTGATTATAATACTCTATTAATGAAATTACAAGCTCTTTTACATTCGCATGGATTTGCAAAGAAATAACAATAGGTAATAAGAATAATAATTTTGTCAGGAATTAAAATATTAACTAGGTAATTTCTTTTTAAATGATCAAATTACCTTTGAATATAATTTAGCGAGACTTAAATATAGCAAGTAATATATCAAAATGTATTAAATGAATAGGGGAAAAAATTTGATGAGATAATTATTACTTATTTTTTAAATACTTACACGTTTTATTTTTTCTCAGTAGGAAATCTGTAGTGCATCGGTGTAATTTTATCAATTAAAATGAATCTAAAGCTTGCACTAAAATTCAAAGAAAGATTAATAGTCTTTTTAACAATCTTTAGATTAATCTTTAAAGATTAACAATGTTTTTAACACTAAAAGGCAAGCATTTTATGATTTATTAAACAAGCTTTCGTTATAAGCAATTTGCTTTTAATATATTAAACGAGTGTTTAAATATGATTGCAACGAATATCGACATTTATTTTAATTTTTACCATCTCCTATTCTGATTCCCCCTTTTTTCATATCAATATTGTCGTTGCTGTTATTAATTTTATCATTACCATTATTCTTATTTTCTTTCTCAAATCTATCTGAATATAAAAGGCTTATTAGACTCGTTAATAAAATATTATATATTATTGTTATTATTAACCCTTTGCACTCGAGAGATTTCAAACCTACTTCATTTCAGCGACTTAAAGTGCAAAGGATTAATATTAGCTACGAATTATTAGTGAAATAATTAGTCTCCAAATTACAGCGAAAAATTAGGCGCATCATTTAAAAATTCGATATCATTCCTGACCTTTCGAAGCTAGTTTATTATGAGGACTTAGTTAAAGTAACTTCTCAAGTGTAAACTGTTAATATAATAGTTTTATAAATAATATCATATAGAAAATTTGCGATATTGTCACAGTAAAGCAAGAAACTTTTCGGACTCCTTGAATTGTTATCGAATAAGGTTTAGGTTTTAAAGTTAAGCGACTGCATTCATAGCTGATATGCAAAAGCATCCCCTCGGTTCCTTCAACTGCATTGCATCGTCTTAGCGATTAAGCAGAGTTGGAGCTTATCGCCGGGCAAAGTGATTTCCGGTTGCGTTCAGGCCCACCTGCGTAGCTTCTGATGCCTCGTGTTCACCTTGCTTCAACCTAATCCCCTTATCTCGAAGATAAACAGATTTGGGAGGCCATGGATCCCTGGCCGCGTAATAGTAACCGGCAGTTAGTTACGCGAACAATCCCAATGCATGCAACCCCCCTTCCATGCTGTTTTGATCGATCGACTTGCCCAACGAACTCGATAAACTCCACCGATAGCTTGTGTTCTCTCTCCCTCTTTCTTTCTCTCTGTGTGTTGCTTTAGCCACTGCTCACAATCGATTTACGGCTTGCCTTTAATTACTTATCGTTTCGATACACTGACCCCCTTTTTTTGTATTTGCGAAGAACAGTGTTCGAAGAAGTTTGCAGTTGGGGAATTTGCAAAGTTACGCGTTTTGGAATTTGGGTATTTGGCAAGCCGAGAATTTGGGTATTCGGTAATTTGGGAACATGAAGTTTTGGATACTTAGGAATTTAGAAGTTTGGGTATTTGGTAATTTGGGAATTTGGAACTTTGGGTATTTCGTAATTTGCGAACATGAAACTTTGGATACTTAGGAATTTAGAAGTTTGGGTATTTGGTAATTTGGGAAGTTGAGAACTTAGAACTTTGAGCATTTTAGAATTTGACAATTTGGGTTTTTGGTAATTTGGCAACATGAAACTTTGGATACTTAGGAATTTAAAAGTTTGGGTATTCTGTAATTTGGGAAGTTAAGAGCTTAGAGTTTTGGGTATTTAGGATTTTGATAATTTGGGTATTTGGAACTTTGGGAATTTGGTAATTTGGGAACATGAAACTTTGGATACTTAGGTATTTAGAAGTTTGGGTGTTTAGAAATATGGGGAGTTGAGAAATTACAACTTTGGACATTTAGGAATTTAATAATTTGGGAATTTGCAACTTTGGGTATTTGGTTATTTGGCAACATGAAATTTTGGATACTTAGGAATTTAGAAGTTTGGGTATTTGGTAATTTGGTAAGTTGAGAACTTAGAGCTTTGGGCATTTAGGAATTTAATAATTTGAGAATTTGGAACTTTGGGAATTTGGTAATTTGGCAACATGAAACTTTGGATACTTAGGAATTTAGAAGTTTGGGTATTTACAAATTTGGGAAGTTGAGAACTTAGAACTTTGGGCATTTTAGAATTTGATAATTTGGGTATTTGGTAATTTGGCAACATGAAATTTTGGATACTTAGGAATTTAGAAGTTTGGGTATTTGGTAATTTGGTAAGTTGAGAACTTAGAGCTTTGGGCATTTAGGAATTTAATAATTTGAGAATTTGGAACTTTGGGAATTTGGTAATTTGGCAACATGAAACTTTGGATACTTAGGAATTTAGAAGTTTGGGTATTTACAAATTTGGGAAGTTGAGAACTTAGAGCTTTGGGCATTTAGGAATTTAATAATTTTTTGGAACTTTGGGTATTTGGTAATTTGACAACATGAAACTTTGGATACTTAGGAATTTAGAAGTTTGGGTATTTACAAATTTGGGAAGTTGAGAACTTAGAGCTTTTGCCATTTAGGAATTTAATAATTTGGGAATTTGAAACATTGTGCATTTGGTAATTTGGGAACATGAAATTTTGCATACTTAGCAATTTAGAAGTTTGGGTATTTAGAAATTTGGGAAGTTGAGAACTTAGAGCTTTTGCCATTTAGGAATTTAATAATTTGGGAATTTGAAACATTGTGTATTTGGTAATTTGGGAACATGAAATTTTGCATACTTAGGAATTTAGAAGTTTGGGTATTTAGAAACTTGGGAAGTTGAGAGCTTGGAGCTTTGGGCATTTAGGATTTTGGCAATTTGGGAATTTGGGTATGCAACCATTTGTAAATTTGTACGTTTGAGCATTTAGGGATCGAGGAATTTAGAAATCTAGGAATTTAACAATTTAGAAATTTGGTACTTTGTGCACTTAAGGAGTTAGGACGTTAAAAATGTGATGGTCTACTTTTGGGAATTTAGGAACTTACCAATCGAGCGAATAGAAAATATAAAAATTCAGGAGTTAATTTAAGAATTGAAGAATGCAAGGTTTCACGTATTTAGACTACGTTACCTAATTTAGATATTCAGGACTTCAGAAATTTGAGGATTTATTAATTTAAGAATGTGGAGCCTTGAAAATGTAGGCATGTAATAATTAATTGAAGAATTAAAAAAATATAAAACTTCAAAAATATACCAATTTAGCAGTGCAGAAACTTAATTCTTTCACCGTTGATTAAAACGATCACGTGCCGCAATCGAAGTCGATTTTAAATAGCATAAGACTCGGTAAACAAAGTTCATAAATTCCACGTCTCTGCGATATAAATAAGTGAAGCATAAAAAACTCTCTTGAAATCCGTCGCTTAAGATTTAAGTAGATTCCGTTGTCCATAGGTCAGACGTCAGATCTCAACGATGAAATTGGTCAAGAATTCACCAACTTTGAAACTTAGAAATCCGCCGATAAAAAAAAAGCTTCGAGTATCTCTAATTTACCACCCCCCACAAAAATAAAAGAGTTCTCTTTAGAGCCGTAGAGAAAACGCAATTGCGCCATTCTGTCGAACAAATTAAAACGAAACGAGTCACATTAAAGAAACTGTTACAACTTGTTTACAACTTCCCGTAACGAGTGGTGGGTGGTATTAAAAGGATCCCGAAGTCGTTTCGCATTTCCCGGGCAATTACAACTCGGTGGTTATTTTTAATTTCGCGGTAGCTTGAACGAGTGCTTTTCCTGCTACGTTCGAGTTGTTTGATCGCCTCGGTTGTCGAACCGTGTAATGGTGGGCTCGACTGGAAGAAAAATACGGGACATAGCGGAAGGAAGATAATACGAGATTCGATTAGGTCCTGCTGTTAGTCAAACACCGCTATCATCGTTAACTAATGAAAGAGAGAAAGTCCACTCCGCGTAGCTTCCTGGAATTCTAACGAAATTTCTATCGTGTCCTACGTTACGTCTTGCGTGTCTCTTATGCGTTGCACTCTTGAATTTCCTGTTGCTGATCAAACTGTTGTACTGTGCAAAGAATGACTCGTTGGCGAGGCAAACTCCCAGTGCACCGGTCGGATAGTTCGGGTTAGTCCCGCGGGGTCACCACGCCCCGAAGGGAGCGACTGGAATCAGCCACCTGGGCCTTACGACCAGTCCTCCCCCCCTGCGGGGTGGACTATAGCAAGAACTAACTGTGTGGTAGTTTTACTTCCGCGTTCCTGCCTTAAGGCTTTACACAGAAGGCCGGGATCGGCAACCCATTGAGGTACGCCCAATGAACGCATAGGGAACATACGCCAGAAGACGTAACTACAACCTACTACCTGTGCGATGAAGAGTCGACAGGGCTCTAGACCACGTTACAGGTCGAACGGGACCCCTTTCCTAGATCCTACCACTTCTGGAGAGTGTTACCCGTGCAGTTGTTAACGCTGCACTCCCGCCGACGTCTCTCAGGCCTCCGCTAGAGGACATCTTAACCAGCATTTGGCTTTCAACCACCGCCCCCGCGAATCCAGCTCCAAACCTCCGGGCCAGGGGGGCATCGAACGATGACTCAACCCCTGGGGCTAGCCCGGAACCCGCGGTACCAGTACGTCAACTGGTGGGACATGATTCGCGCACGTAACGCTACCGGTCTAGGGACCTGCCTCCCAGTGCACCGGTCGGACAGTTCTGGTTAGGCCCGCGGGGTCACCACGCCCCGAAGGGAGCGACTGGAATCAGCCACCTGGGCCTTTCGACCGGTCCTCCCCCCCTGCGGGGGGACTCTAGCAAGAGTGGGAATGTAAACGCGCTGTGCCTTCTTCCCGCGAAAGAATAGTTGTTTGAAGTCTTAAGCGGTGATACGATTGAAAGTAGTAGGCCGGACGAAGTTGGAAACGGTGTAACGCGACGGAAACTTCCAGTGGGTAGGTTCAACAATCGTTGAAGTATTCGCGCCATTACGAGGGCTCCAGAGACTATCGCGTTTCGATTATTCGATAAAGTCCATCGAACGATACCGATAGCCGCAAACGTTTGAACGGTAACAAAGACAAGCGTCAATATTGGCCGGCAAACAATCGAGACGGATGATGATTCGCGATCAAATCGAGCCATTGTTTCATTTGCGATCGCTATGACGGCGATGATGATACAATCCACCATGGGGATTACGATGCTCCCGGAAACTGCTAAATTATACGCTCGTCGTGTAAATAGAAATTTAGATAAGAATGTGGGAATTTGGTAAAGTTCAGCGGAAATCGTATTGAATTATTTTGCTTTAGAATTTGAGGCTGAATTGAATCGTGATAAGTTCAGCTATTGGCAATATTTTACAGAGAAATTTGGATAAGGGAGAATTGGAAATTGATTTTGAATAGATAGGGAAATTATTGCACCTATTTTAGAGTTTAGATCAGGATTAAATGATAAATCAAATATTGTAAATTTTACTTGGAGATTTAGATAAGGAAATATGAATCAGAAATTGATTCCAAAAGGATCAGGGAATTATTGTATTTTATAGATTAGATTATTATCTAATCATAAAGCAGATATTATATATTTCACTTAGAAATATAGATAAGGAAGAATTAATTGGGGATTGATTCTAAAGGGGGAAAAGAAAGTCAGTGTATTTTAGATTTTAGATCAGAGTTAAACCATAAGTCGATTATTATATATTTTACACGGAAATTTAGATAAGGAAAAATTGGAAATTATTTCTAAAAAGATACTAAAATTGCTGTACCTATTTCAGACTTTAGATTAGCATTAAATAACAAGCCAATCAGTTGCAAAATACAATAATTTCTTTATCCCTTTCGTATTAATATTTTCTCCAATTCATTTTTCCCTTAAAAATTTCTAACTAGAATACATGATTAAAATACTAATTGTAAGTTGAAAAAGCAAATACACACATTTACAAAGTAGGTCTAAATTCGTTCGGGATAGCAAAAATCACTATTCTATAATCACTATCGCATCTCACTTTTGCGATAACTGCTAGCAATAATCTTTATCTAAGAAATCGCGAAAAAATAGCCACTTCACCTCCATTGTGGTCCACCATTGTTAAAATACCTAATGCACCCTTTTAACGAAAGTGCTCGCAAAACGATCCACACGTTAAGTGCTCGATATCTATGCATTTTATCTGAAAAAATCAAGCAACTGCAAACATGCGCACCGAAATGTTTATAAATTCACAAATGGAAAGTTTTCTTACAACAAATCTTCCCAAAATTAACCGACTACTCCTTTTCACAAAATTTTACAAAATATTACAGTTTATCGGTATTGAGTTTAACTTAGGACCACTAAATTCCTAAATTTATATATAATATAATATAAAAACTTATACCAATTGAAATGCTGAAAAATTAAATTAGTAATATTAGATGCTTTTTAAAAAAAGAAAAATTATTCGTATACCGATTAGATTTGTAATAGATTTAATAATATTTAAAAGTATATAAATGAAAATATTACAATTTAGTGTTATTAAATATTCAATTGAATTAATTATATTAAAATGTAATGGATTTGATAATATTTGAGTGGATATAAACGAAAATATTACAATTCAGTGGTATTGAATATTCATGAATTACTCAAAGGGTTAAATAAAATTACATTCGATGAAAATTGATAGATTGTTCGAACTTCACAAACTTTCTATACTAAGAAAGATTCCTGTTCTTTGCATCAACGTTTTCACGGTGCTTTAAAACAGCCTCGGAGATATTCCACGGCGAGTTGAACAATTTTTCATCGAGCTTCGCCTCTTCTTCCCGCAACGCGCTCATAATTCACGCGAATTAACCGTAAACTCGCGATCGCCATCTTCGTTTCACTGCTAACGCATCGTCGCCGGGCTTCACCCTGAACCGGGATGAAATTTTTTATCCCGCGGACCATTCCCTCTACTCGAGGGGTAGGGTATCGAGTAACCTTCTCGCCGACGACGTTGTTACGGGCTGCTTTTCATCGCGAACGAGCATTTTTCCCTTGATTAGAGACTCCCGCGGTGACTCGCCTATTTATAACTTCTTCCTGCCCGCGAATAAATTAGAATATCAACAGCTTCCACCGATTGTCTTCCCTAAACTACCCCACAAAATGTTCGCGTGATTAATTTTTTTTTTTTAAGATCAGATCGAATAACGGGTTCGAAAATATTTGAATATCTTTATTCACGGATGATTACATTTTACTTTAACCTGTTAATTGACGATTACGAGTTAATTCGTCTTATGAGTTATTAAAACTAATGTTTTGCATGTACCATTTTTTACTTATTCAGAAATTCCATGTTTTTCAGAACTTCTTTATTTTGGTATCAGAAACACGTTATCTTATATTTATAGTCGCAGCAATTAAAATCATTCGAAACAATTAAAATCATTCGTAAAGGAAAGTCGAAAAAATGCTGTTTATTCATTTTGATTTCTGCGTATAAAGAAGATTACGACTAAAAAATTCCACAGTTAACAGGTTGATTCACAGCGTTCAATAGTGAGTAGATTTCATTGCATAAATTCACCTGTTGACGATATTGCGTGAAAATTTTTCTTTCTTTGTGCCTTTCCGCCATCTTCTATCAAATTTAACAAAATCCTTTAACGCTTGAATTACCGAGACAATCAAAATGATCGATCGTTAATTTATTATAAAAATGATACAAATTTATAGCCATCCATTCTTCAGAACATTTCTGCGATTTTCTGTACAGAATACAAAGAAAGATTTATCATTTCAAAAACGTTTATCATTTTTCTTTCTTTCGTATAAATAGGTATATTTTAGTAATCGATAATTCTAGTATTAAAATCCTTTAAAAATCCCTTTGCAAAGTCTCGAATAAAATTCTTTTGAAAGTAGTCAAAGCATCGAGCCAAAATTGATATTCAAATTTAATTGATTACCATACACGTTTGTTATTTTAAACAGTGAACTTAAACTTAAAGTAAACTTAAACTTACAGTAAACTTAAACTTAAAGTAAACTTAAACTTAAAGTAAACTTAAACAGTAAAGTTCGACTGCAATTTCGATTATTGCAGAATTCTGTATTAAAGTTCTACTGCAATTTCGATTATTGCAGAATTCTGTATTAAAGTTCGACTTATTTTAGCCGCACTTTCGCTTTTCACCAACTTTCGCCAGGAGTATCAGGAGTATACTAAAAGTAGATCCTCTCGGTGTGACAAATTGAAGAACAAAAGCGGCCGACGCGACGCAAGGAGAATTGCGTGGGCGAGACTCTTCAATTGCGCGTTACGGTGTTTTATCGAAGGCGACGACAGGCGCCAGACGATAAAAACAAAAAGCGTACGCTCCCTAAATCATAATTCTAATTTTATTACCGAAGAAGATTGATCGACGGAGGCGGGATCATCTGGAATTCAAGGTTGGCGCAACCTTAAAAATTCAATAGCCGAAAAAAAAGTAATATTCCCAAAGTGTCGCATGTACATTCGTCCATCGTTTCACCGTAAATTCAACATGAATAAATGTGAACATTTAATTCAACTTATCAGCAAAGACTTAAGAGCGAAAACTCTTAGAAGAAATTATAATCGGTTACAAAAATTCTTCGATAACGTACAATTTTGAACGAATTGCGTTCGAACAAATTTAAAAAAAGTCGCTGAACTTAAGCGATTATTATAAATAAGCGCTGAAATTAATCGCTTAATTAATAAGCATATACGATTTAGTAAAATCGTTAAATTGGAAAGGAAAGAGTGCAAAAGAAATAAGAAAAACGCCAGGGTTAAAAATAGTGGATTATTTATTTATCGGTACGCCTAATAATGGAAGACTTCATTTCCTTCCTCGCGCGTAAAAGAGAAATACGAAAGGAGTTTAAAGTAGAAAAAGAAGAAGAAGAAGAAAGTGTTAGGTTAGCGGGGATGCAAGAAGATGGCAGAGGTTAAAATGGTGCGTGCAAATGAACATTTTTATTCCGAATCACGTTCTTGTTACCGTTAGGAACAGTAGCAGGATCGTTTGCGATCACGTTTCTGCTACAGCGCGAAGCAATTGCCGCGGTGTTGAATAATCCCGTCACGTGGGCAACCGGAAACCTTGCAAACCTCCGCGTCACGCATTATTACTTCTTTGTTACGTAATGTTGCCGATAATGTTCGCGTCTTTGGCGAAAATTCGCGAAAGGGAATGATTCCCTTAACACCTTCAGACTATGATCATTTCGTTACTTAACCCCCTTGCGCTACGATTATTTTATTACCCGCGTACGCTAGTATTAGCTGGTTACTGTTTTTATATCGTTTAACTTACAAATTATTGAAATATCGTTGGCAATTTTTACTTAAGAACCACCAACCTTGCAAGACCAAGGAAAAATTTGAATTCAAATGAAAGTCCACTCTCGGTAATATCTGGTTTTGTTGAAGCTAAGCCATAATTCATAGAACGAGTGTAACTCGTTATTGTAGGCCAAGGGGTTAAGTATGCTAGCCAATCTTTGATACCATGGTGTGCAGAAATTATTCGAATATTATTGGCAAGTTTTATTTAATAACCTACAACATTGTGTAGGGATTATTTTGATTATATTCCAAGTGGATGGTTTAAAGGTACGAGAAGGGAAGAAAATGTCTCTTAACGTTGAATTAATGTTTATTCATAATAATAAAAGTCAATAATAACGCAAAATCCTCTGAATCTCATAATATGTCTTCGCTCTATCAACTCTCGCTCTATCAACTCTCGGTCTGCATCCAAAAACTTTGCATTCGCGCCTCAGTCAATCTTATATAAATATACCGTTTGCTCAGCAATTGCTCTAGTCGAAAACCATTCACATGAAATTCTGTTTCCCATAATTGTAACAGAAATTTTCTTCTAGCGAATCTTAGGTTATAAAGGGTTGAATAAGTTTAAAGTTTAAGAGTAGTCTTAAAGGGTAGCACCACTGAGTACCGCAATAAGTTACTTACGTTAATTGGTATCTACTTCATAAGTTTGATTTATATACATATATGCGTAATTATGTTAATGGTATATTTATATTCTTACTTTATCTATATTTATACGTATACGTAGGTTGTGTATGTGTTATAATGGGAGGGCGGAGGGAACGGAACTCTTGCGATTCACATGGAAACCCAATAATGAAATCTATCTATCTATTATTATAACTGTTAGTTTATGTAGCGGGTTTAAATAAAATAAGTCCCATTTATCTTTATAAATTCTCTTTATTTAAAAGAGAGAGAGAGAGTTTAGTAAAAATACGTGTTGACTTGTAGAGGCACAGAAAGGGAATGAATAGCAAAACGAAAAGGCACTCGGCGCCGAATAGTCCCAAACAGAAAAGGATCTTTTTTTTCTTTCTAAACTCTTTACTTGTTTAAGCTACCCCCTCTCAACGTGTCGCTTCATTTTTGCCCGTTGCGCTTGCTGCATACCTCAATATATCCAACAATAACGCAAATGAAAATTTCAAAAAATTCAAATCTGCGTAAAGAACCGCATGTTAGCATTATTATAAATCTATTAGATCCTAAATAAGAAAAAGTCTCGCTTCAAGAAAGGTGAATTTAATCCACAAAAGGGTAAATTTAACGTGCATAACCCGTACAATACAATAAAACCCCGAAACTACCCGAGAAACACTCAAACCACCCCCATCTCCGAAGAAAACGTTCTTAAAACCCTTGAATCCGAGTGAAATCACGCGAACACACAATACGTATCGCGGACTAGGTATTCTACTCGACTTTTCACGTCGATTTAACGGCTATTCTTTCGTAGGAAGTCCTTCCCTCGTTATCAACCCTCCTGGCCACAGTTATCGTCGCCATTGGGGGGATACAGAGCTCCCGATAGCTTCTTTCTGCCCTTACCATTGCATTGATACCGCGTTTCTCGGTCACAGCTTGACAAAAATGGGACCAGGGACGCGTTTACCAACCAGCGGCAAACGAAGAGGGGTGGGGGGGGACTGCTTCGATGAAACGGGACACAAGGGTTGTGGTTTGGGGAAAATGGCTGGAAACGATCCCCGATAGGGAATTCGAAACGATGGTATCGGCGAAATGGAAACTACAGCGGCAGAACTTCTTCTTCCAGGAGATTTTTAAGGGAAAATTTGGAGCGGGGGATGGTTAAGATGCTAACATCCCCTCGCGAAACACCTTGTCGACGTAAAGGGGAACGTTTATGGTCGATGGGATTGAATTTCAGCTCGTTGGGGATGGTGAGAGTTCGGGCGGAGATCGTTTACGGGATCGTTCGCCGGAAATGACAAGCATTCTCCCCATTGGATCATCTGTTCCCTTTTCTTCTCCTTTTATATGTTTCCTTTTCGGGGCGGAATTTTTATACGGAATCGAACGGATCTGCCGAGGGGACGCCGTGTTTCTGTTCACGGGAACGTTTGTGTAGCATTCTTGTAGATAAAAGTTACGTATTACACTTTTTCTTTTTTTTGCGCAAGGGTTATTTTTCTTCTTTACGGGCGAGAAAAAATTGGGAAAGTTTAGGGCGATTTTTAATCCAACGCGGAAGCTTTAAGTCTGCGTAACTCGTGTTTTATTTAGTTTGTTTATTTATGTACGGTAGACTTGGACGCGATTTTTTGAGTAAACGAGTTATGGGAATGTATATTGGATTCTTGTAAATAAATGTTACATATCACACTTTTTCTTTTTCTTTTTTTTTGAGGTTTTCGTAAGAGCTATTTTTCTTCTGCATAGGTGAGATAGAATTGGGAAAGTTCGGGGCGAGTTTCAATGCAAAGTGGAAATTTTAACTCGCTGTAGCGCAATGTAAATGCTTGGAAATGAGAAACCTTAGGAATCCAAAAGCTTGGAAATTTGAACGCTTGGAAATTCGAAATCTTGGAAATTCGAACGCTTATTAGTCGCTTCCTGAAACATGAACACGCAAGTGTAGTTTTACTTTCGGCTACTGAAATAACTCTAACGCGACTGATGAGCGAAAATAGAGGCGCGCGTAAGTAGTATAGATCCGTATGTGGTCAGACGCACCGTGTAGCATCTAGTGGATTATAGCTGTGGATTATGTCTTGCTATAAAAGTTACTCCATACACTATTCTTTTCTCTTTTTATTAATAACTTGTTTCGTGTCAACCCTATTGAAGGTTTCTACACTTTTTATATCAGGTGTTCGTTTGTTTAACGTGTTAATTTTTATCGTTTCTCGTTTTACGTATCTTTAACCGGCGTTCAAGACTAAAACGGAGCGGCGTACAATATTCGATGAATTTTGTCGATTGAGTCATCAGTAGAATAGAATACTACAAGTAATAAAGAATAGTAGGCGTGAAATATAAAATAATTTAGTATAAAATTTGTGGTTATATGGCAACACATGGTATGTTACCTTTTTCAAAATCAAAACTATTAACGTATAAAACGATAGCAATCGAGGAAATTTGCTTTTGAAATCTACTCAAATATTTATAATAATAATAATAATAATTTTTACTCGAACAGGCGAGTAATCCTTTTTATACAAAAGTATACAACATTTGTTTACGTTGGATATAAATGAGTAAATTAGATAAGTATTTACTAAAGGTTTATTACCTGTGTTGCACAAGACATAATTTTAACCCATTCATTCATTAATTTATGTACATTATTATTATGTATATTATTATGTATATTTTAATTGTATACATTAATTTACATAAACGTGGCAAATCATTTAATGATATATATATTAATTTACTTCTTTTCCACTTTCGTTAGCTTCAAATCTAAATTATTGCGTTGTTTAAATTCTTACGATTAATCTTAATGTTTCTTTGTACTCTAAAGGGTTTACCCCCGTTAATAAATAAATAAATAAATTACGAAATACAGTAGAATGAAACAAACAAACTTTTGAACGTACACATAGAAGTAATATTTTACCACATTACCAAGTAACCGTGTAAAGCAATTTTTCTCTAAACAATCGTACACCAATGATCAAACGTGGACATAACTACAATCTTACATTATTATTACACTATTAACTAATATATTATACTACATATTACACTATTAACTAATATATTATACTACATATTACACTATTAACTAATATATTATACTACATATTACACTATTAACTAATATATTATACTACATATTACACTATTAACCAAACGAACCAGTTTATCTTTTAACCTGTCGATACTCGCATCATCGTCAAAAATTGCTCAATTTCATTTTGACGTACGAATACGATATCGATGAAAATAGCCAAGTTCGAATTTGACGCACTGGTACGTCATCGATTGCAAATTAATTAAGGAATATTTTTATTGAGGATCTTTAAATTAGATCGACTCAATCGTCTGCAGAAAAGAAACGTTTATTAATAAAAAAGTGAGTTACAAAATACGGAGGTGAAACCCTTCGGTTGAGAACCGTTACACATACAGGGTTGTCGCAAGACTGTCTAAAAAAAGGCGAAAAACAGTTGGTATGTATAGTGTCGCCGAACGGTCAGCGAACCCATGGCTTTTATGACCTCACCCGAGCCTACGCCAAGCGGTGAAAATCGCAGCAGAAAATTACAAATTCAAACTACAATCTCAATAATATTGCTATTGTAATACGTACGATGCCACTTGTTACATTGCAAATTTAGATTTCCTCGTTCGTCGTCGTTCACGCGAATCGAAGGAAAGTTTCATGGGAAATATCTGGCGGCAAATTTGTTGAAAAAAAAAAGGGATATCCTTTTTTTTCGGGGGACGCGATGGGAAACCATGAATTCCCAATGAGCGGAACTCGCGCTGTCGGAATTGGGACAAAGGCAACGCGTACGGGAGACGAATGTGGCGCCCGTAAAGCACGATCATCGGCGAGTTATGGTATTTCCGGTGTTTATTGTCCTGCTATTTACTCGTGCAAGAAATATGGGCGGACGCGCGTGCAAACTCGTTCGCTCCTCTTTGTCGAATCATCGTTCGTTTACGGGGATACCAATAACGTGCTCGGTAACAAGTTTCTCGAATGCTAAGAGAAACATGGGAACATTAAACCGTTTGACGACGTCGCGTGATAACGATTGATGCATTTTTGCCCAACTATTAACGAACGTGTAAAGAGAATTAAAAAGAGGAAGACCAGAGACTTGTTAATTAAAATAATCGCGGGGAGCAAATGTACGAAGTAGAGATGAATTATTAACGCTAGAATAATCAGTGCACCGCGGATTTTTATACATTTGTGGGAAATTTAAATGCGCGAGATGGTAATGTTCGGAAATATAACGAATATCGAAAGGCAAGTGATTTTTATAATATTTAGAATGTGAAATTAATTGGTGTTTAACGTCTACTTGTTTATTCGATGAATTTTATTTTTACGTCCATTTGCTATCGCTTTTAATTTCTTTAGAATTGACGTGCAAACGTTTGCCATTTTTACGATTGGCAAACTTTACGCAAATCATTATATAGATATGGTTATTTCGTGCACAGATTTTTAACATAAACGGATGTCTAAATGCAGCTTGCAGCAGATGCGTTCTATTAATAAAGTTGCATGTATAAAATGAGAAATAAGCTTCGCAATATTACGACGCAAAGAAATAAAATTTCGAGACCCGTAAATTTATTATTGGATAACGTTCGTGTAATTTATCGTACGAATATGCATCTTGCAAGAAATAGAATTTATTCATGAAGGTTTATAGATTAAATAAAAAAGAGTTTAATATTGCTTAAGGAAGGGAAATTTGAAAACACTCTTAAATTTGTTATTGAATTTTGTGGGTTAGCATTGAAATATTAGGTGCACCAATGAATAATTCACTTCCTTTATTTAATTTAACATTTATTTGCGATAAGATTAGATAAGATTAGATCCTTGTTCACTACATTTTTCGAGCAATTTATAAATTCCTATCCGAGAGGAAATTCATTCTTTTGATATACTAAATTCACCAACTCAATTAAATATAGTGGATTACTTTCTGCTCACCTAATAACTGCTTAGTAAAAGTAACTTCCAGTAGCAAGAATTTCCAACGTTCCACGCATAAATTTCTTCATCCTCGCGATAAAAGCTCTTTCCATTCAGAATTTCTCTTGCAAAGCAGCTCGTATTTAAATCAAGAAACCTGAAATCCTTATCCAATCTTTTGATTACGTTCCACTATTAATAAAGGAGCACGCGGCACAATTCGCTTTTCGATATTTATTTTCAGACATCAAATATAAATATACGTACAATGTTCGCTAGTGTGACGAGGCCTCGAATCATACCTGCGATAAGGTCTCGACTCATCCCTATGACGAGGCTCCGAATCACTCCAACAGGACACCCGAACTCCGAACTCTACCCTGTAACGAGGCTTGACTCATTCCTGCGATAATGTCTCGACTCATCCCTATGACGAGGCTCCGAATCATTCCAACAGGACAACAACCACCCGAACTCCGAACTCTACCCCCACCTTAACCACCGAGTAACACATTATAAAAGACCCCGCCCGATACTAGGGCCTCAGTTTTTGGGGAATAACTTTCAAGAGCAGAGAATAAAGATCAGTTCTCAATACCCACTACGTCTTCATTATTTATCACCGTAAACTACGAAACGCGACCAATTCTCGCAAACCCTTGGATGCCTTCACGAAATATCCGAGGGCTGTTTGCGCGTTACGGGATTTCCAGGATCGACCCGTGACACTAGCGTCGTTACATAAGAATTCGATCCAAATTTAGCATCGAAATTTTGTCAGTCTCTTCGTTGTCGAATGAAAAAATTCGAGTGAAAATTACAGGGAAGCTGACAGTAATCGGGACGTCTACCCTAGGCGAGATTTTTTTCCACTTTCTTTTCTCGAGGGAAAGAATGGAGGGAAAATGGAGAGAGGAAAAAAACTGGCTTCCGTTGGAAAGGGCGTCGCGTGGACCGTGAACCATGACATTTCTGGGCGAAACACGGGCTTATTTGTAGAACACGGAGTAGAAACACATCCGCGGGTAATTTCATATCGGGGAAAGCTGTTCCTGCCGTATGCAAATAAATTCTAATGTCTTCTCATGTGTATTATAACGACGCGGAGCGAAGCTCCGCAAATAATGCGATGCAAAGAAACGTTATTCGAGTGAAAACGTCGCGGCAACAATCGTAGAAAACATCGAGACGCGTATCTTATTACCGGGATTTCCTTTTTAGCTTCGCCGAAGCGGAAACGCGATGCCTCTGCTTGCTTTTCGCCTCGCTTCATTTATTTATTTGCGGGAAAGTATGAAATATGACCAATTACGAAGAACGCGTATTTTAGAGATCGGATCGCATTGGGTTTAATCGTAAACCAAATATTATATATTTCACTTAGAAATTTAGATAAGGAAGGATCAATTGGAAATTGGAAAACAAATATTACGTGAAAAAGAAAAATAATGGAAATGATAATAATGCAATTGTGACAGAGTTTAGGATAATAATTTAAATGGATATGTTTCTCTGACAAAAATCTAAGAACGTGAAGCGAGTCGAAATTGGATACAAAGTTGCAAATAATTATAGGGTTCATATCGTTCAAATTATATTAAGCCTCTTTTTAAATAATTGGAGAATACAGTAGAAGACTGTGCTACGATAAAGGTGGCTTAAAAATAAGATATTTATGTGGACGAAGTATGTTCTATTTCTCCACTGGGCTTCTTAACTTAATAGCAACTCCCAGGTCAATTATCCGCGAGACTAGAAACACGAAACAGTAAAAGTAAATAGTCCCGCAGGTGAAGCGTCCCTTAACACAATATTTCACCCTTAAAGTAGCGTAGTCGTGGTAACTTGTTGCGATCTTCGTATCCTCGATGGCACGGTTTTTTAAATCACCGAAGTCCTAACTTCCCAAAGTTCCAAGCTTTCAAGTTTCTAAATTACAAAATGCTTGCATTTCCATAGTCCAAAATACATCAAAGTCAAGGTTTCAAAGCTGTAAAGTCTCAAATTTTGCAAAACGCCCAAAGCCCCACGTTCCAAAGTTTAAAAATCTCGAAGTTTCCAACTTCTGAAAATTATCAAAGCCTCGAAGTCACCAAATTTTCTGAGTTTCAACTCCCTAAATTTCTGTACTTTCAAACTTCCGAATGAATTCTGCAACTTGCGAGTTCTCAGAGCTTCGAACTCAAAAAAAACCCGGCAAAAATTCAAATCCACGATATCTCGAATTTCCAGCGTAACAAATATGCTAGTGTTCCAATCCTTAAATCTGCAAAGCCACAAAGTCTCCAATTCTTAAATCTGCAAAGTCGCAAAGTCTCCAATTCTCAAAGTTCCAAATTCCCACTTTCAAAACCACCATCTCAACTTTCGTACCCGAACAATTCTCAACAGAACCGTTTCTTGAAAAACGCGTAAAGCAAACCTTCGCCAAATATTCCACCGTTAAAACATCTTTGCACCCTTAACCAACCACTCGGATCGCATTTGATCCACCCACCGCGCCGAGACAATTCAACCGCGTCGTTTCCATCGCGTCTTGGGGCGCCACGTGTTTGGAAACCGCTCTGGAACATCGGTACGGAATCTCGAAAGAGAAACACGGAAGGAGAGCGAGAGAGAAAGAGAGAGATAAGGGGCGAGATAGAGAGGAAGAGAAGCGAGCGTTGAATTTATGGAAGAGGGAATAGTAAAGTGTGTTCTCCCACGCGCGTACACGTGCGGTAACCCCGTGACCCGTCGGGGGCGAGTTTAATAAATTACGGGCCGTTGAAAAAACGCGGCGTGTTTTTCGTTCACCGACGACGAGTCATTAGCTTTCTCGCCCACGGCGACGTACTATATTTCTCTTTGCGCGTAGCGTCGCGACAATAACGCCGTCAAATTATCGCGGTTCAACGACGAAATTAACGTTTAATGTAGAGTGTGGAGCTGTGGAGAGGGGATAGAATAGGAAAAGGAAGGGTGTTGCGCGTTTCGTCCTGGGCCTGCTAGTAGACTCATGAGTAAGGCTACCTAGCAGGCCCTGCCTTATACTTGGGATATTGGAAGGGAGGTTAAAGGCGGTATATATATGGACGAGGTAGTTGGAGCGAGTACTTTCGAGAAAGTCTATTTCGTATGTCCCTCTAGTGGTAGGTGCAGGAGAGCCGCCACATAGAGTATACGTATGTTAGCGAGAGCTATTCCTTTTTCACGTATCGTTCCTTTAGCGGTTCTGGGGTAAGTGCCGTGAGGTTCATCACAGTCCTCTTACCAGAAGGCACCCTTGCCTTCCCCACTCCGTGGCCAGCTCCTCAAGAACGGAAAACCTTATTGTTTATAGCAACGCAACGTCGGGCTGCTTGCTATCTCCTTCTAAATTCATAAATCAGTCCCAACGGTCGATGGCTTGGAGACCCAACGTGGTCGCCAGCCATCGCCCGGTTTCTGACTTTTCAAGTAACCGAGACGCCGGACATCGGGGGGTAATGTCTGGAAAGTCTCAAGCGCTAGGGCACTTTCCCCGACCCCACGTAGTCTAAGTCCCAGTAGTAAATCAGTCACTGGCAAACAATGCGTCGCTTGCGACCCTTAGCCGTCTGCAAAATACGCGGACGCTAACACGTACCAATTGCTGTCAGTGTCCTATCAGTGTACTATCGTCGCTTTAATTCGTTTCATTCAATAGCGAACGAACGTACGAAGAATCGAAACTAACGAGATTTCAACGTTAAATTTGGACTCGATCTTTACGTAACAACGCACTGGCATTGCATATATATACAGGGTGTTCCGTAACTGGTGGTACAAGCGAGTAGAGGCTGATTCTACGCGAAAAATTGAATCGAAAGTTTAGAATATAATTTTTCCATACGACGCTTTATTTTCGAAAGAAATAAGTTTGAAAATTTGTCGAGTACGCGTGCACTTGGACCAGCTTCAGTTCGACGGATTTTACTATCTTACTGTTCCGAGTTGGAGAGTAATTCCGTGCTTCTTGCAATGTTTACAAACATTGTCAACACGATGATATCTCATACATCGATTTTACTTTCTTCTTATTCTTATCGGATACGGGACCTTTAGTTTTCGAATTACTCGAGAAATTTTCAAATTTATTTTTGTCGAAAATAAAGCGTCGTATGAGAAAATTTTATTCTAAATTTTCGATTCAATTTTTCACGTAGAATCACTCCTTACTCGGTCATACCACCAGTTACGGGACACCCTGTGTATATATATACGTTTATATTTAATATTGAAAAGTAAATGTTAGGAGGTAAATGCGTTGTTGAAACATTGAAACGTGACCAATGTAGTTATAAAGCGTGGGACGTGTCGTAATTCAGTAAACGCTTTGAACTCTCGAAGCTTAGAATTCCCAATGCTTTCGGTTTCCAATGCTTAGAGAACTCCCGTTGCTTTAAATTCTTAATGCTTTGAATTCGGAAACTTTGCAATCCCCGTTGCTTTGAATTTCTAAAGCTTCGAATTCTTAATACGTCGAATTTCCAACTATTCAACTTCTCCAAGTGACGAATTCCCAAAGCTTCAATTTTCAAATGCTTCGGGTTAAATATAAACATCGCGTATCGCAAGTAATATTATTTCAAAGGTGATCAAAGGTTTGCAAATAATTATGGAATAAAATAGTCAATATATTATTTGAAATAATATTTCAAATAACGTGATCTCGGAATTTCTCAAGTCTGGTATAAAATAAAGTATACATTTTAGTATCTATTTAAATGCCGAAACAAATCCGCATCTAGATTTTTCTACTGTCCAATAAAAAACTAAAGAAAAATATCCGCAGTCTAATTATGATAAAAGTATCGACGTTGAATAATTGCATACAATTTGCCTGGTTTAACCTTCCCTAATCTTCGCGAGTGGCTCGATGTGCACGAGAATAGACGGAACAGCGAACCGTCACTCGCTTCCCGATTGTATTTCGTCGGATGCGCTGCTATCCGCGAAAAGATTGATGAATTTCTGGCGTGAGTGGAATCAAGCGGAGATCTCCGTGGCTAAACAAGCCGGCGGAGAGCCGGCTGGAATTCGTGCTGTTAATTAAGCAGGAAATTAGTCGGTCGCGAGATTCCGGGAATCTTGCGGAATTTCTGCTTCATTCTCGGTCCGATTCTAGTTGATCTCCTAGTGTTCCACGTTTCGACTTGCCTCGTTACTCGTCGCACATCTCTTGTCACCCCTTCTAAAATTGCTATTCTATTGTTAAAACGATTTCAACGCTCAGCATCGCGTACGTTGAAATTTCGTAAGGTAAAATTGAATATAGTAGAAGGTTTTCTTAGCCTTTTCGGTTACTTTAGTAGGCATCGTAACATTGCAATCATTTTTTGCCGATGAAACAATGCGTATAGCGACAGTATATTAATTTACGTATATACTAAACAGCTTTTGGCTTGTATATAATAATAATAATAATAATGCAGTGACTCACGAAATTGATCGAATGATAACATTATTACAGGATTATTTAAAATATGATCTTGTCAAAACGATTGACTCTCAAATGTGGTAACTATAAAAAATTGTATGTTCTTTAGTTAACCATTGCATCTTGAAAAAAGAACAAATATAATAAGCGAAGGCATTCGATTAATATGCTGCTAGAACGACGCGAAAAAATTTAAAACTATTTTAAAATATATTAGTGTTATTTCTACTTCTGGAACACTGTCGAAGTATGAACGAAAAAATACGGGACAGCCTGTATATAAATATATAAATATATAATATTATAAATTATATATAAATATATGATAAAGTAGTATAACCGCAGTATAAACTATAGTATGAAGTAATATGAACTGTATATAAATATATAATAAAGTAGTACAGCTATAGTATAAAGTAATATGAACTGTATATAAATATATAATAAAGTAGTACAGCTATAGTATAAAGTATAGTATACAGTAGTATAAACTGTACATAAATATACGATAAAGTAATATAACTACAGTATGAACTATAGTATAAAGCAATATGTATTGTATATAAATTTACAATAAAATAGTATAACTATAATATAAACCATGGTGTACAGTAGTATAAACTGTATATAAATACATGAGAAAGTAGTATAGCTATAGTATAAAGTATAGTATACAGTAGTATGAACTGTATATCAATACATGAGAAAGTAGTATAACTATAGTATGAATAGTATAACGTAATATGAACTGTATATAAATATACAATAAAGTAGTATAAACTATAATATACACTATATTATACGGTAGTGTAAACTGTATATAAATATACGATAAAGTAGTATAACTATAATATAAACCATAGTGTACAGTAGTATAAACTGTATATAAATACATGAGAAAGTAGTATAGCTATAGTATAAAGTATAGTATACAGTAGTGTAAACTGTATATAAATATACGATAAAGTAATATAACTATAGTATGAACTGTATATAAATATACAATAAAGTAGTATAAACTATAATATAAACCATAGTATACAGTATTATAAACTGTATATAAATATATGAGAAAGTAGTATAACTATAGTATGAATAGTATAAAGTAATACGAACTGTATATAAATATACAATAAAGTAGTATAAATTATAATATAAAATATAGTATACAGTAGTATGAATTGTATATAAATATACAATAAAGTAGTATAAACTATAATATAAACAATAGTATACAGTAATATAAACTGTATATAAATATACGATAAAGTAGTATAACTATAGTATAAACTATAATATACAGTAGTATAAACTGTTGCATAAATATATAATAAATTAGTATAACCATATAAAGTAGCACAGTTCAAGCGGTTAATTTACGCAAACGGTATTACGATTAATTCGAACGCGAACGCAAGCAACATTTCGTGCCGTTGCAACTGTTAAGTTTAAGTTGACCAAGCGACGGCTCTATAATTCAAGCTTTTCTTTAAAGTGGCAATCGATGCATGCAAAGGGGATGTTAGTATAGCAAGAATGATTGAAAATTCTTGCGGAGAAGCAAACTGCTGTTGGTAGGTCTCTAATTTACGGGACTGTCGAGACACGGCCATCCACAGGGAAAGAGTTTACAGAACGTGTCTTTTGATCTGCCTCGCCTTTCACCGCGCGCCGACTCTCCCGTCTATTTCCTCTCCAATTTCCGTTCCCCTGTTTGTCGTTACCCGATGACGTTCGATAAATATTTTACGCGTTGTCGATACTCGACGAACGCCCGATTGTCTTACAGACTGCATCGTTTCGATCTTGAGATCGACGCGATCCGACAAGGATCTTTAAAACCGTCGAGCTTGGATACGAAGTTGCAAATAAGTATCTTTAAAGATCTTTACACGTTTACGGGAAATTTAAACGTACAACTAAGGGCGAATAAACAATGAAATTAAACGTACAGCTAAGGGCGAATATGCAACGATATGTATAATAAAACAGCGAAAGTACAACAATTGTTATTTTATTTAGAACGAGGAACTTTATTCGAGTTCAATTGCTTCAATTCTATTTATTAAAATATAAGTTTGAATATAAATTCGCAATCAAGTTACAATTGAACAAATGAACGATATATAAATACAAATTAATACAATTTTAATACGCGATTTAATTATCCAGAACAATTTTACGTACAGTGATTCTTACGAATAGATCGTGGATATTTATGCGAATTCATATTTTTATGAGTGCAAGTTAAGAAATGGGACTTCGATAAAAATCTATTTTACACTCTAAATACCATAACTATTATTTCACTTAGGTTCCTTTGCATATTTCTGCGTGGTACGTGTATCTTGCAACCTTTCGAGAATTTAAGCGAATCCACATTGAAGTTAAAGGAATCCACATTGAAGTTAAGGGAACTTGAATTAAATATAAGTTAATTTAAATTAAAATTAAGGTAATTTCGATAGGAATATAATCTTTCCTAAACGCATAAAAATCCGCAGCGTACTTATTAATATTCGAACACCATATCTATAAGCTATTTATTGTATCTATATACTTATTGCAATAGTATCTTTGAATTTATCTTTCACTGAAATTATTCTACAAAAATTATCATATTCCATATTATGCTTCTCCTATTTTCTTACTAAAATTGTTCTGCTCGCGGAATATATTATTTTGCATTACCCGTATTGTTCCACGTTTTCCTTTAACCCTTCAACGAAGTCCGCTTCCGCGAAACATTCGAATACCAAGCGAAGCTTTCCCAGTAATTCGTTAAAATTCCCGTACCTGCATACCGCATTGGCTCTAATTTCTCAAAGAACGCGATCGACTAATCGTGCTTGGTCCAATTCAGCTGTGGCGCACTCAAAACGTAAAGTTGAGAGACGCGGGCGCTGGCTAAAACATGTGGCGGCCAGAGATGGGTCCGCCAGAACTGACCGCAGAAAATACCTACTCCCCGGGAATCTCCCTTTCCTCAACGGTCGCCGTAGACGACTCGGCATCGAGGAGTCTAGTAGAAACCTTCGAGGGAGACGAACGCGTCCCGAGAACGTTAACGACGTAAGGAAACTCCCGCGCGGCTGAATACCGAATAAACAGTATCGTAGCGGAAACGGTGTACGACTTATTTCCACCCACGCTTATCACCTCACAGCTCTTCGCAAACTTTCCGGTGTAAAATGAAGTAACTATTATTTAAAAGAAAGAAAAGAAAATAATAAATAGCTTTACGAAATTCATGGGAATGCATAGATGGTTGGAATACCAGGTGAAATTGCATCGATCGTTGAAAGGTTAATCGCGAAAATGGCGCGGCAGGGGAGCGCGTTGATGGAAGCGTCTTTAGCGTAACAAGCTCGAATGTATCGTGCGAATCAGTGCAAGGGGTTGGAAATCGAGGGTGCTTAGCACGCGACTTTGCAAGGCCGCGTCGTGGGAGGGCATTTTATAACCAATTAGTTTCCCCTCTTTAAGAAACTGCCTACGGAAGTAACTCTCCAACGTCCTTCGACTTGCCGCAAGTGGCTGACCAGAATAGAAAATCATTGTCTCGCGATGATTCCCGGTCAATGGAGTAGTCACGAACCGAATCCAGAGGACAATACCGAATCATGTATATATATATCCGCGTTGGGGATTAAAATCACACTTGCCAGGGTTTGCTAATTAATTTGCTTCGAGTATATTTTCCGGTTGCTTCTCAATAATTCTTTATCTTACTGTTTCGCTAATTTTGTACGTTTCATTATAATTTGCACACGGTTCTAGAATAATTAGGGTAAAATTTTGTTACCAGGGAAGACGATTAATTTTTGTATTTTAAAGGTTGTTAATTGATTTGGTTCAGTTATGTTTTCGGGTAGCTTATCTATAGTTCTTTTATTTTAGGGTAGTTGAGGAATTTTATTATTATTTGCATACGATTCTAGAATAAGTAGAGTAAAATTTTGTTACGAGGGAAGACGATTAATTGTTTTATTTTAAAGATTGCTAACTAGTTTGGTTCAATTATAATTTAGGGTAGCTTTTAAACAATTCTTCATTTTACTGTTAGACTACTTTGTCGATATTAATATAATTTGCATACAATTTGAAAGTAGTTGCCATAAAATTTATTAGGGGCGAAGACGATGGATTCGTATTTTAAAGGTTGCTAATTCATTTGGATCAATCATAATTTAGGGTAGCTTTTAAACAATTCTTCATCTTACTGTTAGACTACTTTGTCGATATTAATATAATTTGCATAGAATTTGAAAGTAGTTGCAATAAAATTTATTAGGGGCGAAGACGATGGATTCGTACTTTAAAGGTTGCTAATTCATTTGGATCAATTATAATTTAGTGTAGCTTTTAAACAATTCTTTATTTTACTGTTAGACTACTTTGCAGACTTTTATATTATTTGCATACGATTCTAATACACTTGGGTATTAATTAAAAGGAAAAATCGAGTCGCATTTAAGTAATTAAAATACTGCAATTATCCTTGGTACGCGTTTTTATTTATCATAGATGTGCTCATTATAAAATTGCAATTACCTTACAATCCGTCGGATTTTTTCGCTTCCATTATGCATAATAATTTCAATACAATTTTCACCAAGCTTGGAATCCATTTCAATTTCAAACGAACGAGTTAAATAATTACTTTAGTTCAAAATTGTCCAAATGAATATCTCCATTCGAATACGAGGTAAATTTAATTCTTCCTTTTAACCGATCGAATAAGCGCGATGAAAAAATGGCGTGGAATTTTCGTTGGGGGATTGAATTTGATTTAATTAGATCCCTTATCCTTCTTTCAGATCCCTGATCGCGGGAAAAAATCAAATGCCGGCAGTTTCGCCCCATCGCCGCAGGATTATCCTGACCTGTCGTTCCAGGGATCCGATTTTAATGAAAGCCTTCCTCGGTAAGTCGTTTCGCCGTTTACTATTTATTAATTTGCCTGCGATCACGTCTCGTCAAACACCCGGATAACGATTAAAAAGTTTCGCGTCTCGTTGCACTTTAAATCCAAATACGTTCGTAAGTAGAACAATGTGGAAATATTTAGAAACGAAGCAATATGTGTTATTATGCATTCTAGTATCGTTATACGGCAAACAAGAAATGCGTTCATAGACAAGAAAAAAAACGGTAAAGTCATTACATATTTTTTCCCCTCGATGTCTGGGATTTTGTTCGAATCGAAATACGTTGTAGTCTACGCGAAATTATGCGGGGTTTAAGCCATAATTTTGTTAAAAATTAATTGTATTATAATATTAATAATTGTTTAAAAATTACAGGCTATTGAAGTTTGCAAATTTCAGCGCGTTTCACGAAAAAGTACCTTCGTAAAAGTATTATATTTTTATCTTCGAAACTATTAATTTTAAAAATACGGAAAAAATACTATCGTGTCCCTTGAAGTTTTCTCTATAGAACAGGCTAAACTTTACTTTGATACTACTATCTAATAACGTCTAATAATCTAATAAAAGCGACACATTAATTTAGCGCAGTTAAGTGAAACGATAAACATATACAAAATTTTTAATTTTATCTTAACGATTTCGTTATCCGCAACTAAATTCCATTGATTCGCGATAAAATTCAAAATTCGTCAAAATGATGGCGGAAATTTATACAAAATAAAACAGGAAATACTTCAAAGATCAATTTTTGATATTTACATGACGCATAAACAAAAGAAAATTGAAAATATGGAGACTAAAATGCGCGAGTTTCGCATTGAATGCAGCCAAGAAAAGCTACGGAATCCAAAGACGCGTAATCGATTCGTAGCTGCGTAAAAACGTTGAAAATCTTTCGTCAGCGTTTCTAGCAGAAGTAGAAATGCAATCTGGAACGTGCGATTGCCTGCGTACTCCGCGGAATTCGCGTCGGTATCCACGAGAATATCTCGCCTTCGGCATCTTCCGTGGTTGAATGATAAAAACACGCGTGGAATGCAACGATTATATGCACAGACTCGAGTTTATAGTTGACGATGGATGCGCTGCGCTTTAAATGCAGCCACGATACGCAAGGTAATCGACGCGAACCTGCGCTGGATGCGAATGTCACAATCCAAAGTCCATCAATGACGTCACAACTGCAGACTCCGTATCAGGAACCCTACACCCAAACTTTGCACACGAGACTCATTTTTTCCACTTCTATACCTAATGTTTTGCACAGGAAAACCATTATCAAACCATATATAACCCATTGCGAAACCGCCAATTCTCAATCTTGAATACTACGAATAAACTGTCGGAACTGCTGAACCCCAACGCCTGTATAAGAATAATTCTTGTTAAAACATTGTAATATCTTTAATAATATAATAAAGAGTGAATACAGAGTGGGCATATGCTCACTCTGCTTTTTTTTTTTATATAAAGTATACATTGCGTTTACGTGATACGAACGTGGATGAATTCTGACCATTTGCAAAGCGAACTGCTCTCGTACTTGAGAAATAAAAGGAGGAATGAATTTAACCCTTTGCGGACGAGTGTCCGCAAATAATCGCCACTTTTCTGCTTTTGTGGACGCACTATTCACTGTTAAAGCAGAAAATTTCAATTAATATCGTTGATCAACGCTTCAAAGTTTGAAGAATTTGTTGACCTGGAATTCGAAAGCTTAGAAATTTAACCCTTTGCGAACGAGTGTCTGCAAATAATCGCCACTTTTCTGGTTTTGTGGACGCACTGTTCACTGTTAAAGCAGAAAATTTCAATTAATATCGTTGATCAACGCTTCAAAGTTTGAAGAATTTGTTGACCTGGAATTCGAAAGCTTAGAAATTTAACCATTTGCGAACGAGTGTCTGCAAATAATCGCCACTTTTCTGCTTTTGTCGACGCACTGTTCACTGTTAAAGCAGAAAATTTCAATTAATATCGTTGATCAACGCTTCAAAGTTTTAAGAATTTGTTGACCTGGAATTCGAAAGCTTAGAAATTTAACCCTTTGCGAACGAGTGTCTGCAAATAATCGCCACTTTTCTGCTTTTGTGGACGCACTGTTCACTGTTAAAGCAGAAAATTTCAATTAATATCGTTGATCAACGCTTCAAAGTTTTAAGAATTTGTTGACCTGGAATTCGAAAGCTTAGAAATTTAACCCTTTGCGGACGAGTGTCGGCAGATAGCCGCCTAAACTCTCAATTTTCTGGGTAAATGTCGATTTTCAAAACAAGAAATTTGTGACCACTAATATAAAGACACTAATAGAAATGACATAATAAATATATGAAACTAGTGATACTAATAAGCACTTTTGATAATTATTCGGCGAAAATTGGTTAAGTATTATTAAGTTCTGTCTGTGATTCATTCATAACTGAATGGAAATTTGTTAAGTGTTATTTTTTTCTCGCCCGCAAAGGGTTAAAGGCTTGGAATTCAAAGTTAAAATACTCTTTTCAAGTTTTACTGTTTGTCGTCCGCAAAGGGTTAACCCTTTTGCTACGAAGGACTTTATTTATTATATATATTATATATTATTATCTTCATCTTATATCTGTTACGCAAACTGTCGCGTTAATATATGTAAAACGTGTTTCTGTTTAAATGAAAAGTTTTCAAGTGATAGTACGAAGGACCGTGGACTTTGTTGCGCATTTTCAATTACGTACTAATGAATTTATTATATTGAACATATAAAAAACAATGTTTATAAATAAAAGAACGGTTGAAGAATATCGTGTTCCAAACTGGAACGATTCTAAACTCCAAAACTGGTTCTAAAATAGTTCAACAAAGTCACTTAAAGCGATAACCTTAAATTGGCAGTACGTGTTACATCTACCCTAATACATTTCTCATTCGCGTAACAAATTCATGAAAAATTTTCTATTTCCCGAAATGTTCCTCCTTCATTTCAACATTTTTTTTTTTTTTGTAGACTTCGTTAAACGATCTGGAAGAAGGGTCGAATTTACATTGCACTCGAATAAAATTCACCTAACAAAGGGTTAATAAATCCCAAAGGGTTAATAAATCCCAAGGCAACGGATTATCTTTTGGATTTCCGCTTCGGAGGAATGAAATCATTCACCGATATCATCTAATTTCCCGTTTTCTTAGCGAGCGAAGCCACGCGAAGAGCGAAAGGGAAGCGAGAAAACGTTTCGTCAGCTCGATGCACTCGAAGTGGCCGAGTGATTTCGAGGGGGCGGAATTTTTCAGAGGCAACGTCTTCTCGCGATCCCGACGAGGAAACAATGGACTCCTCGACGAGCGTCCGCTTGCATTCGACCCGTTGCTCCCTTTTGTACCGGAAACAATGGATCTTCCATTGAAAAAAAAAAAAAAAGAAAGAAAGAAAAAAATAAAATGGAAGCGTCCTCCTCCTTCGCCTTTTTCCTTTAGCTTCGCCCTTTCTGCATGCAACGTGTCCTACGCCAAGCGAAAATCCCATCGAGACCCTTCGCGTAATACGATTCCCGTCCGACAATCGAGAACTTCAAGCTTCCCCTCCAAACTTCGATTCGATGATTTATAGAATTCTCCTGAAGGCTTTCCCGCTTGCAAAATTTCGCAAGTTCGCGTTAGGACCGAGTTTTAAAGGTTGCTCGAGTGACGTTCTATTTTGATAAATAATAGGCTGCTTGAAAAGTAATCGAGGGAAAATACTTTGAGTTAAGTAATTAGTAATCGACACTTTCTATGATTTTAGTTACTAATAAGTTAAATCGGTGTTATGATAAGTAGTAGATAAATGGTAATCGGTTGTAGTTTATAAGAAAAATCGTGGATGATATTAATTTTAGATCGAAACCATAATTTATCATTAAAATCACAGACAAGGTATATGATAATTCTGTCTTGCAGTTTATTTTTCTGTCACACGGTTTTAATGCTACGTAGTCCAATTTAATTCTACAGTTTGCTTATTAACCCTTTGCAGACGAGCGTCGACAAATAGTCGCTTAATCATTTTTTGGCTTTCCGAATCCATGTCGACTTTTAAAGCACGAAACTTAATGCAATGAATACTTAACGTAATAATAAATATTTGAAATCGTTGGAAATGAAATGGTTTCGAACTCAAAAGCGTGAAAACTCGAAGTCGTAGATTTCAAAATTAAAGTCCCATATTATATTAAATCCCATTATATTAAACTCCCATAAGTGTCTATATACTTCTGGTCCGCAAAGGGTTAAACTATTACTACTACAGTTTGCTTCTACACTTGGCTTATTAAAATACTTTACAAAATGTTTAACATTGCCTTTCAAATAGTAAAAAGGAATTTTTTCTGTGCTATCTTTAAAAGAAAAGCAGCTAAATTACAGACGAAGACATTGAAAATGCCAATTGTCAAGAAAGCGTAGAGCAATATACGATTTACAATTTCTTTCATAACAAAATGCGCAAAGAAATAGTTAATGAAAATCTTCAACGATAACAGAAATAGAATAAATAGAATATATTAGAGTAAAATAAATATACTCAATATCGATATCTTTTTAAAGCTATATTCCCCAAAATAACAGTGAATAAATTAAACCATACCGGTCGCTATAAAAAACTGTGTAATTCGTTAAGCTGAAGAAGCACGATTTTAGTGTACTGGAAAAATCCACTTTTAATACGGAAATATTCGCAAAATCTCGATCGCGTTGCGTCGTTAACGTCGCGTGTCGCGCGTTCGTTTTGTTCGACGTGGAATTTTCAATCGCTGCACCGCGTCTACGGTAGATTCATCGAGCATCCGAGCAACGGCGATAATTAGCCTAATGACAAAACGCGGCGGACGCGGTGCAACGACAAACAAACGGCGGATTCAGTCGGTCGCGCGTACGTTATTTCCGACGAATTACGCCATTCGATCGGAAACCTGGAAACATTTACGAAGCCTGTTTTACGTTTCCCTTCTCCCTGTCGATTGCCGGTGATTACAGGTTCGCGGTTTAAGATCAACTAACCGAAACGCGAGCCGCGAGTCGTTTAATTTCCATCCGCGTTTCACGCGTTTATTTATTACCCTTTCTTTTCTTTCGAACGAAAATTCAAATCACGCGTTATATTTCTTTTATCAGCATCAAGGGGTAAAATATCCATTTCGATTTCATCGTTTCGACGGCTATATTCGTTCAATTTCGTATTTTGGCAAAGGGTTAATTCTACGCGTACGTTATAACGCTATTCTATTCCACGTTGGCGTAGATTTTCATCGAACGATGACGCGCGAACAAATTTCCAGGATTGGCCGCCGCTAAAGCCTAGGCTTAATCAGATCTGGCCGCCATTACGCTTCGTTATCCAAGGGGCGAGCATAATGCACGTGGCACGGTATTGAAAAATCGCGTGGCGACTTGGTTGACGACGTTAACCGGCGCTCGATAAACCGTAACGAAGCGGAGCAACCCGGCTAGCCAATCGCGTCACGGCCTCATTAACCCTTCTTCGGAAGGGGTGGATTGCCACAAACGAACGATCAACGCGTACAGACGGAAGCGTGAACTGGAAGTAATAAACACGGATCGTCGGTCAAACGTTGTACACCGAAATCGAACTGGAATTTTATCCCCGTAGGATGATTTCGGGGGTTGGTTTTTATTCCGGGGATACCGGTGATCCCGACGAGATGTTTTCGCGCCCGGAAAATTGCAAATCGAACTGTTTCTTTCGGACGAAATTTTGATAGGGATCCGATATCGTGAGGGGGGTCAGCTTTAGATAGATTGGCATTCAGAAAATGGAATATTTAATGTATCGCGAAGTATTTCAAGGAAGGAAATCGAGGGATTATTATTAGATAAGTTAAAGGAAAGAATTAAAGGGTTACTGTTAAAGGGTTAAGGGAGAAAATTTGGGGTTATTATTAGGTGAGTTAAAGGAGAAAATTAAGGAGGCAAAGGGTAAAAATTCTTGAATTATACTTGAACTTATTATTAGAGATTTTCAGGGAGAAAATTGGAGATTATTATTAAGGAGGTTAAGGAGAAAATTGCGGATTATTATTAGGAGAGTTAAGGGAGAAAATTGGGGAGGCAAAGGGTAAAAATTCTTGAATTATACTTGAACTTATTATTAGAGATTTTCAGGGAGAAAATTTAAGATTATTATTAAGGAGGTTAAGGAAAATATTGACGATTATTATTACGTGGGTTAAGGGAGAAAATGAAGGAGACAAGGGGTAAAAATTCTTGAATTATTCTTGAACTTATTAGTAGAGAGTTTAAGGGAGAAAATTTAAGATTATTATTAGAGAGTTTAAGGGAGAAAATTAGAGATTATTATTAGGTGGGTTAAGGGAGAAAATGAAGGAGACAAGGGGTAAAAATTCTTGAATTATTCTTGAACTTATTAGTAGAGAGTTTAAGGGAGAAAATTTAAGATTATTATTAGAGAGTTTAAGGGAGAAAATTAGAGATTATTATTAGGAGGCTTAAGGAAGAAAATTAGAGAGTTATTATTAGGTGGGTTAAGGGAGAAAATTAGGGAGGCAAAGGGTAAAAATTCTTGAATTATTCTTGAACTTATTATTAGAGATTTTGAGGGAGAAAATTGAAGATTATTATTACTAAGGAGGTTAAGGAGAAAATTGAGGATTATTATTAGAAGAGCTAAAGGAGAAAATTAGGGAGCCAAAGGATAAAAATTCTTGAATTATTCTTGAATTTATTATTAGAGAGTTTAAGGAAGAAAATTTAAGATTATTATTAGAGAGTTTAAGGGAGAAAATTAGAGATTATTATTAGGAGGCTTAAGGAAGAAAATTAGAGAGTTATTATTAGGTGGGTTAAGGGAGAAAATTAGGGAGGCAAAGGGTAAAAATTCTTGAATTATTCTTGAATTTATTATTAGAGACTTGAAGGGAGAAAATTGAAGATTATTATTACTAAGGAGGTTAAGGAGAAAATTGAGGATTATTATTAGAAGAGCTAAAGGAGAAAATTAGAGAGCCAAAGGATAAAAATTCTTGAATTATTCTTGAATTTATTATTAGAGAGTTTAAGGGAGAAAATTAGAGATTATTATTAAGGAGGTTAAGGAGAAAATTGACGATTATTATTAGGTGGGTTAAGGGAGAAAATTGGGGAGGCAAATGGTAAAAATTCTTGAATTATTCTTGAACTTATTATTAGAGAGTTTAAGTGTGAAAATTGGAGATTATTATTAAGGGGGTTAAGGAGAAAATTGGGGATTATTATTAGGAGAGTTAAGGGAGAAAATTAGGGAGACAAAGGGTAAACATTCTTGAATTAATCTTGAACTTATTGTTAAAGAGTTTACGGGAGAAAATTGGAGATTATTATTAGGAGGCTTAAGGAAGAAAATTAGGGAGTTATTATTAAAGGAATTAATGGAGAATATTAGGAATTATTACTGAGGGTGTTAAGGTAGAATATTCTTAAATAATAGGATAAAAGTAGAAGTTCTTGAATTTATTATTAAGGGGGTTAATGGAAATAGTATGAGATTATTATTAGAAGGTTTAAGGGAGAAAATTGGAGGATATTATTGAGCGGGTTAAAAGAGAAAATTAGTGGGTTATTATTAAGCGAGTTAAGGAAAAATATTACAGGATTATTATTAGGATACTTGAGGAAGAAAATTCTTGACTAATGAGACAGAAGTAGAAGTCCTTGAATATATTATTAAGCGTGTTAAGGAGAAAAAGTAGTGGGTTATTATTGGGAGGATCAAAGCAGAAAATTGGGGGTTATTATTATAACGATATTAGGGGTTATTATTAAGTGTTATAAACTATACCACTTACAAAGCTGCAATTGAACCCTACATCAGTAATCCAAAAATAATTCCGCATCATTTTTATATGTCAGCCAAATACGAAGAATCCTAATTCCACCTTAAAAACCACGCTAATTACAAAGTTGCGTTTCAACCCTGCTTCAGTGATCCGAAAATAATCCCGCAATTATTTTTATGAAGCAGCCAAATGTAAAAAATCATCGTCGCGACAACTGGTAATTAAACTACCCCCTCCGCTCTCAATTATCAACGCGTGGTCCGCAAAACGAGCGTAGAGAGGAAAGGAGAGAGAGATAGAAACAGATAGAAGGGGAGGAAGACGACCACTGAATGTCAATGAGGCTTATTAAAGTCAATACGGAACGTACGGATTGCGTTTGCCGCGTGCTCGAACGTAACGTGGACACGTGTATCGAACGGAGAGAAAAGGGAACCGCGACGTTTGCGTCAATTAAATGGGAAACGCGGGACCGTGACTGAGGAGAGAGAGAATTTCCGGTTCGTTCATCGCGTAGCCGGCTCTCCACTATTTTTTTTTTATTCCTCCTTTTTACTTTTGCGTACGCGAGTAGAGTTTGTTGGATGAAGCGTGGGTGAAACAGGGTGAATCGAATCTGAAAATCTCCGACTACGTGTTTGTGTGTGAAACGTGAACGTGCACAGGTCTGTGATAAACTTTCCTTTAATACCTTTTGACGAAGGATTCTCTATCCGAAGCAGCACTTTTAATAGATAGTAATTCCGGATATTTTCGCTTGTGTATGTCAGGCTATGGATCAAATTTTTTTCGCTGAATTTTCTCTCTCTTTCTCTCTAGGTTTATTTTTATATTTCAGGTTGGATAACAAATTTGATTGCGTTGAAATGATTGCAAATTTGATGGTTTTGGAAATTTAAAGGCTTGGAATTTAAAAGCTTCGAAATTTGAAAGATTGGAAATTTAAAGTCTTGGAATTCTAAAGCTTGGAAATTTAAGGGCTTGGAATTTGAAAGCTTGGGAATTTAATGGCTTGGAATTTGAAAGCTGGGAAATTTAAAGCCTTGGAATTTGAAATCTTGGAAATTTAAAGGCTTGGAATTCGAAAGCTTGGGAATTTAAAGGCTTGGAATTCGAAAGCTTAGAAATTTAAGGGCTTGGAGTTCGAAAGCTTGGTAATTTAAATGCTTGAAATTTGTAAGCTTAGAAATTTAAAGGCTTGGAATTCGAAACCTTAGAAATTTAAAGGCTTGGAATTTGAAAGCTTGGTAATTTAAAGGCTTGGAACTTGTAAGCTTGGGAATTTAAGGGCTTGGATTTCGAAAGCTTAGAAATTTAAAGCCTTGGAATTTGAAAGCTTGGAAATTTAAAGGCTTGGAATTCGAAAGATTGGAAATTTAAAGCCTTGGAATTTGAAAGCTTAGAAATTTAAAGGCTTGGATTTCGAAAGCTTGGAAATTTAAAACTTGGAATTTAAAGGCTTGGAAACTTAAAGGCTTGGAATTTGAAAGCTTGGGCATTTAAGGGCTTGGCATTCGAAAGCTTGGGAATTTAAAGGCTTGGAATTCGAACGCTTGGGAATTTAAAGGCTTGGAATTCGAAAGCTTGGGAATTTAAAGACTTGGAATTTAAGAGCTTGGAAATTGAAGGGCTTGGAATTTGAAAGCTTAGAAATTTAAGGGCTTGGAATTTGAAAGCTTGGTAATTTAAAGGCTTGGAACTTGTAAGCTTGGAAATTTAAAGGCTTGGAATTTGTAAGCTTGGGAATTTAAGGGCTTGGAATTCGAAAGCTTAGAAATTTAAAGGCTTGGACTTCGAAAGCTTGGAAATTTAATGGCTTGGAATTCAGAAGCTTGGAAATTTAAACGCATGAAATTCGAAAGCCTGGAAATTCAATGGCTTAGAATTCGAAAGCTTGGAAATTTAAACGCTTAGAATTCTCAAGCGTCCAATTTTGAAACATATAATTACCGCAAACCAAAAACGAATCATTTTTAATAATAGAGCAAAAAGGAACGTTGATGTAAACCACAATAATTTACTACAAAAATAACTTCTAATATTCTTGCAAAGAAATGCGTGCCCAATTTATAACCAACCTAATATATTCCCTCGGCGCTTTTTTTTGTATTCTTGCAAGGAAACTTCCGTTTTCTGTCGCGCCCGACGTTCAATTTATTCTTCAGTCACACTCGCCGTCGACTTCCATTACATTTAATTAATAGAATCGCTTTGGATCGGCGTTGGAAATTAATTAAATTAACCGTTGATTAAATTGATCAACCCTTTCGATGTTATTGCAATCGTAAGATGAGATGCTACCTATTTTTTTTCTTCTTCGTTTCGCGAATCGATGAATTAGAAAAGTGATGCGTGTTTTTTTTTTTTTTTGGAAACTGTATGCGACGAGATCTTTGATTCTCGGTGACTTCGTTTACATATAGATCGAGTTTTCGTTATGCGGAAGGGAACTCGACACTTTCTTTCAGTCTTACGCGAAGCGCGGACCCTTTTAAGGGACGCTTCCCATGGGAACCTGAAATATCGTTTCAGCCGTCTATTCGGGATTCGTTTAATTTTCGCGGTAGGCAAATGGATCGTAAAGGTTCCCGGTTCATTCCGTTCCATACATGAATATCTTTACAAATATTCTATTACGGAGAACGTAACAATTTTTAGCAAAAGGGAAGCGCAACAATTTTGGCAATAATTCAGGGTAATAATATTATTCACAACAATCTTCACCTTTGCGAATTTTTACGCACGATTAGTAAAATCTTAATTTCCTCGAATTATGCTAGAATTATAGATTCACGAAATTTTGCATCGACAAATTTTAGCGAAAGGGAAGCGCAACAATTTTGGCAATAATTTAGGGCAATACTATTACTCGCAACAATCTTCACCTTTGGGAATTTTTACGCACGACTAGAAAAGTCTTAATTTCTTCGAATTATGCAAGAATTATAGATTCACGAAATTTTGCATCGACAATTCTTAGCGAAAGGGAAGCGCAACAATTTTGGCAATAATTTAGGGCAATACTATTACTCGCAACAATCTTCACCTTTGCGAATTTTTACGCACGACTAGCAAAGTCTTAATTTCTTCGAATTATGCTAGAATTATAGATTCACGAAATTTTGCATCGACAAATTTTAGCGAAAGGGAAGCGCAACAATTTTGGCAATAATTTAGGGCAATACTATTACTCGCAACAATCTTCACCTTTGCGAATTTTTACGCACGATTAGTAAAATCTTAATTTCCTCGAATTATGCTAGAATTATAGATTCACGAAATTTTGCATCGACAATTCTTAGCGAAAGGGAAGCGCAACAATTTTGGCAATAATTTAGGGCAATACTATTACTCGCAACAATCTTCACCTTTGCGAATTTTTACGCACGATTAGTAAAATCTTAATTTCCTCGAATTATGCTAGAATTATAGATTCACGAAATTTTGCATCGACAATTCTTAGCGAAAGGGAAGCGCAACAATTTTGGCAATAATTTAGGGCAATACTATTACTCGCAACAATCTTCACCTTTGCGAATTTTTACGCACGACTAGTAAAATCTTAATTTCCTCGAATTATGCTAGAATTATAGATTCACAAAATTTTGCATCGACAAATTTTAACGACAGGGAAACGCGACAATTTTTTTGCAACAATTCAGGAGAACAATGTTAATCACAAAAATTTCCATTTTTACGAATGTCTACGCAAAGATAGTAAAATGTTAACTTCGTCGAATCGGAAGAGAATTATAGATTCACAAAATTCTACATTTGACAAGTATTCCATAGAAAGTTCAATAAAATGTTAGTAAAACGTAATCACAATAATATTGCAATAATTCATGTAAAAGTTTACCTAACACAAGAATTCTTATCTTTATGAATTTCTCCTGAAAATTAACAAAAGCCTTAACTACATTTACCAAATTACAATAGAATCATATGTTCTCAAAGTTTCTCACAAAAATGACCAATAACATATACCTACGAAACTTCACTCAAAGGAAAGGAAAAATTATTCCAAAGAAAAAGTATCAACTACGTCTACTATAACACTAAAAAATCTCCCATCGATCTCCACTAAAAAAAAAAAATACCAAGAGGTAAAAGAAATAAAAGCAGAAGAAGAATAGTGAATAATTTCAACTCCAAGAATCTCCGTGAATTGCGAACTCGGGAAGCTGCAAATGAGTCTGTCGCAAAGGGAACGGCGGATAGACGAAAAGGTACACCTGTTCGCCTTGATTCTTGACTGTAGGATGGTTCACTTCCGGCCTGACGGCGCGTGAACGCGTAATTATGACGGCGCACGTAGGAGGAACGCGTGCACGCAATCACAGGCCGCCTATTGCCGTTTGGCCATTGATAAATATTGACATTCGAGCGACGTCCCGTGTTAGGACCACGTACCGGCTATCTCGAGTCAATTGGGTTAATTGAATTGCAGCTCGCCGCGACCGGCCGCCGCGCCGCTGGAAAACGCGTCCGGAACAATCCGCAAATTGTCGCTCGCTCGCGCGCCACCGTTGCTTCCCTCCATTCGTCCGTTCCGCCCTGCATCCGAAAGAAACTTCCCATTCAATGGGTAACTCGATGCCTACAAATGGCCAGACGCGGACGGTTATTTTATAGGGGCCACGTTTCGATCGAATATCCATTCGATTCGATCGGTCCCAAACTTCGTCTAAACAATTCAAGACCGGACACAGCTGCACCCTCTTGAGCTGCGTCTCGTAAAGGAACGCAAGACGCGCAGAGATGGTTTTTGTAAATGAAAAACTTTCTCTTCTTGAAAGAGAAAAACCAACACCTATAGTCTATTTTGGATGACTTTATACTAATTGTAATATCTAAAATCGTTTGCCAGAAAATAGTTTCTTCATTTCGATCTCTCTATGAAATAAGAATGTTAGGGGGAAAATTTGTGGAAGAATTTGTCGAAATAAGGAAAGGAGAAAGAATACAAGGTACGTTCTGCAAAATAAAAAGCGTTGTACGAACGTTGAAAGAAAGTCCTGGAGGCAGTCGATTCTTGATGGCATCATTTTCCCCACGGCTAGAAAATGGCTGTCTGGAATATTGGCGCCATACAGGTTATAACGTTATTGCTTACGGTGGCATTCTTACGTAGCGACAGATCGTTCGGGGAAGACGATGGGAACTCAGAAGTCGTATCAAGTGCTTTGCGTCGACTTTGACGAAGAATCTTCTTTTATAGACGTATTTGCCGAATTTGCTCAACGAAGGTCGGCGCCGCGCATGTTATGGCTTTCTCGCTTATGACGTTAATTTCACATCCGATTCGACATCTCTGCGTTTGCAAAAATATTAGTTCCAGTGAAACACTACAAATATAGTATGTTACCAACAAGTAATTCATTATCTCTGTAATAAGTTCGACGCACGGATTGAATTTAAAACATATTATCAAGATATACAAGAACGAATCGACGAATTTATTTTACATAAATAAAATAAATATTATTTAGCGTAAATATTAGAGAATTTACTGGATATACAAAGTAACTTCTGTAAAATAATTCGCTACTTAATGGATTAAACATTTTGAATCTCGCGCTGTACCGAAGCAGTATTCGAAGTTGCAATTAAACTCGATCGCAAATACAATTCTCTTTTCGTTGTATTAAATTTGCTTCAAAAGGTTTTGTCGTTTTCTTACATGGAATTAGTATTGCGATACGAAGTATCATTTGATAAATAAATCGTAAAAATTGATTACATATCCTATCTTATAAAATCGGCCATTTCATGTATGTACAACAACTTTAGTAAAACATTATCGAAACAACTTGGTCATACATTGTTTAACCCTCTGTCGAATTCCGTTCGCAATTGGGAACTTAATTTCAAATGTTCAAGAGTGAACATATTTTTATACTTATATATGTATTAAGTTCTCATTTAGGAACAGTCGTAAAAGTCAACAAACACTGTTTATTGATATTCTGTTATTTATTTATGTGGAGCTGTAGAGAGGGGATAGAATAGGAAAAGGAAGGGTGTTGCGTTTCGTCCTGGGCCTGCTAGTGGACTCATCAGTAAGGCTACCTAGCAGGCCCTGCCTTAGACTTGGGATATTGGAAGGAAGGTTAAAGGCGGTATATATATGGACGAGGTAGTTGGAGCGAGTACTTTCGAGAAAGCTTATTTCGTATGTCCCTCTAGTGGTGGGTGCAGGAGAGCCGCCACAATTTAATTGCCATATTAACAATTCAACGGAACAATCATCACATACATTATTTTTAACTCGTCGTCAAAATTCATGCAAAGTTTTGTTTCCAATACGACGAAACACTGTACGGCTATGAATCGTTTACTCGTTAACGGAAATCGTTTCTCTGAGGTTATTCATCTTTTCGATAACTCTCTATCTTCATTTAGAATCTCTGCAATTGTCGCGATGTGCAACTCTTTCTCCATAATAAATATATTAAGTATATTAATTTCTACTTTCTCTTTTGCTTGTTTACCTTACTCGTGTACCTCTTCTTTTTATTGTTTTCGTAACGAAAGGTTTATCCCGTTGAACTATGAAACTATGAAAAACCTCTAATATTTAGCTCTCAAATTCGACCAGAAGTGAACCGTTTGTTACAAGGTAAAGGGTTAACAATCTTCCCACCGGTTCCCGCAATCAGCCTTGATTTCGCGAAATATATCACTTTCCCGCAGGAGAGTTCAATTAGCATCCCAAAGTGATCAGATTGCGCGTTGTTCGGGTGGGTGTTTAATCAGAAATTAGCCGGCTAACGAGTTCCCGTGCAACCAGGCGTCGGCAGTCAGAGTTTATTCAGGTACCAATCAATCAACCACTCGCGAAGAAATGAAACTTCTTCAACGAAGAACACAGAGAGAGAGAGAGAGAGAGAGAGAGAGAGGGAGAGGAAGGTGTCGGTTTCAAGCTTCTGAGCGAAAGCTAACACGCCAACTGAATCAAACAAGCTTCAGCAATTTCGGTTTCATTAAGGCAGCTACTATCCCTTTCTCTCTCTCTCTCTGTTAGGAATAGAAGCTACCAAGCATGGTATTACGTTTGCAAGCGTGTCGAGTTACGAATAGGAAGTTCACGGGTCAATCGTGGCCGTCGGGTATGATACTGATATTCCGAATAAACGTGCTGCTGGCTGCTTTAAATAAAGATTTATCAAATAGCGGGAAAATATTCCCGCGGGTTTTACGTTAACTATAGTTTGATTAATCATTCCGGTGTGGAGGATTTTAATCAGGGGATACGGAGAAGTTGAAATACCGAATTAAGTAACATGTTGCGGGGGTTGATGAAAATGTTTCCGCGATTCTTCGATTTCTCGCGATAAAAATGTCTAGATGAAGTATGGACGTTTTGCGATACTCTTAGGGGTAATTGTGCAGCATTGATTACACTAATGATAAGTATTTTTTATTAGAGATAAGTCAAAATGCAATTTTTAGGTTTACGAAACTCGAAACTTTCGAAACTCTGAATAGCTATCTTTCCCTCTTGGTTTTTAGTAGTTTATTAAGAATTAAAATCTTAAGAAATTCCTTGTGGAAAATCTTATTATTGAATAGAATTAAGCTAAGCTTAAATGTGGTTATAATTTCAGTAAATGAATAAACGAAAAAGCTTCACGTGGTAATTATTTGCAATACATCCAACGTTGTCAGAAGTTATGGGAATGTAAAAAAATCCAGTTGGAACAATAGTCATGTTTTTAGCTTACAGAAATTCTATTTTCGTATGTTTTATTTTTTATCCCTGCGAAGGATTATAATTGGTGAAATTGTAACAATTGAAATGAGTGTAAAATCGAAACGTAAATCCTACTAGATTATTAGTTGAATAAATTTCGTACCATCGCAATATTCTCGTTATATATACAAACTATTATTTATCCAGGTTTCGAGAGTTTCTAGCCGTAAAGGTAACATAAAGTTCTCGAGTTTCGAGAACTTTTATGATTCGAAACTCTCGAAACCCAGATAAATAACAGTTCGTACGAATAACAAGAGAATATTGTCACGATTCAAATTTATCCAACTAATATTCCAATTCAGCTTGCGTTTAAACATCAAACATCAAACGAAATTTTGAGTTTCGGCGGGTTTCGAACTTTCAAATAAACCAACCCCGATAACAAAATAATTTGCGTAATATCCACCACCGATTTGCAGTTCGTTGGAAACTTGATAAAAGCAAGTAAGTTCCCCTTTGGGCGTCGAACGATAAGGATTAACAATAATTGGCGAAAAGTAGAGAGGAAATTTGGTTCTAATTCACAGCGGTGAAAAATTTCTCCCGCAGTCAAATTTTTCCTCCTCCTCGTGGAATCCTTTTTTCGAGGTAATGTTTTTTCAGGGATTCGGAGGATTGAATGGGGAGAATTTTAATAAGGGTGGAGATATCGCGACGAATCGCGTGGCTAAATAGAGTGAAACTCAGCTTCAAAGGGAATGGCAGACAGAAAAAGGAAGAAAAGCCGGGCAGGATTTTCACGTCCCTAATGGTTTACACGAGCCCCGGAAGTGGTGCTTCTGCCGGTGGTTCAGGATGTGGGCAAGCCTGATTAAAGGCGGCTTCCAAGCAAATATATATATATATATTTTTTTTTCTCCCCCGTCTCGCTAATTTGCTCTCACAAGTGAGCTAATTTTTCTATTAGTTTGCGCGGCTAAAAGGATCCGTTTCAGCTGTAAAATATATTATAGCAAGCGATGGATGCGCCATATTTTTATATAGCACTGCAACGTGACGGAAAAAATATATTTGGACACGGTCATTTTATTTTTTAACCCTTTGTAAATGCAGTTTTATTTGCTTTTACCGTAAAACATTTAGCGCAGCAGTAAGTAATCCCTTTTGTTTTTTTTTGGTTTTTTTAGTAAATATAGGATTTAAATTTAGGATATGTTAGCTAGGTTGACGAATTTATTTTATCGAATAATAAAGCACCCATTTTGTGAGGTGGTTTTAACCTCTTAGGAACGATGCACCACTATAGTGGCTTTCGCGGATGTCAACTTATATTACGACGCGCCACTATAGTGACTCACTCTAGTGACTCACTCGCTCACCGTTTGAATTAACTGATCGTTCCCATATGTCTCGTTTCACACTTTCTTTGCCTTCACAACGTTTTATAACAGTGTTAACAATATACAGCCTTTATTTTTGATACGCTAGTGTCAGGTATGAATTGTTGCAGTGTTGTATCGTTTACGCGTAATTCGCGCCGAACTCTGCCGTACAGGGAAACAGCACCGCGCAAAATTCAGCCGTGCCTAAGAGGTTAAGATAGATATTTTATTGGCTCAGAAATGAATGCTGGATTTGATAAAGTAAGCGATGAAAGAAGATTCATTGGTACACCTAAGATAGTTAAGCAAAAATTTTAACCTCATTCTAAAAATCGGATATTAATAATTGTACTATTGGATGCAACGTTTTATTGTAAGCTACTATCATTGAAAAATAGAAAGGTGTCCATTCCTCGGTGGAATCAATATTTTTGGCTACATAATTTAACGAATTATACTTCATACTTCTTCTAAATTCTTTTATTCACCTTATATGAAAGTTTCGATACTAAAGAATCGAATTCGAATCATTAGAATATTTATCAACACTATTAGCCCCTAAAATTCAACCTAAAAAGTCAACGATTTCATTAAGAATCATTGCTGCATCTATCCTATCCACTTTACGCTAGCTTCACACTTTAAACTTTCATCCAGTGATAAAATAAATTCATCGATCCTTAAAAACAGTGGATCGCAAACTGTGTTTCTTTCTATGACGATTAATCGATAATTATTTGGAATCCTTTCAATATTCATCGAAAGAACAAAGCGTTACAATCGTAGAATGTTTTGAGTAGTACGAAACTTATCAGACGCAAAGTTTAAACGATTCTACGTGTTTTTATAGTAGATGAAAAAGCCGTAAAAGCTTCCAAAATTTGTATTTCGATATCCAAGTAAATTCGGTTAATCTCATATAGGGTTTAAAGTTGAATTAATACCTGCAAATAATTATCGTACGAAAGAAAATTCCGTTGAACGCGATTCGTATTTCTGGCGCTAGGCAAAGAGGGTAAGTTTCGTTTTGGAACACGCGTTTCGCCGTTCGCGGGCGATAATATTGACGTAAATCAAGGCGGTAATTTGGAGATTGTATTTTGAACTGCTTCGCATACAGTATGCATGAGTGAAGTGCATCGCGCAAGGCCAGCCACTTAACAAGGCATTATTAAATAGGGAACGTCTGCGGAGAAGTTTGCCGGCTCGGGGCCACGCGGATAGAAGATTTCCAACCCTTTCTCGCGCGCTCCCATACCCGACCTTAATAATAGCGTTTGTTTCCCTCCGACAGACCGCGAGTTTGCACGAAAATTCACAAACGAGATTTGTTACCGGGGCTAAACTTTACCCGAGTCTCTTTCCCAGACTTGCAAATGTCTTTTCCTGCTAAATTCGTTTAAGATTCAAGCTTCTGTTTCGGTTTACAAGCTTCTACGGATCTCGACGTGGAGTTTCGTATTATTCGAAGAATTCCAGATAATTTCTCAAGTCCAATTTAAGGATTTTTTTTATCGTTGGAAGAATTCTAGATAATTAATTAGGGCCAATTTTCAGTCTCTTGTTATTAGTGGATTTCTAGATAATTTATTGAGGCCAATTTAGGGTTTCTTATCGTTAGAAGAATTCTAGATAATTAATTAAGGTCAATTTATGGTTTCTTATCGTTAGAAGAATTCTAGATAATTAATTAAGGCCAATTTAGGGTTTCTTGTCGTTAGAAGAATTCTAGATAATTTCTTATGGCAAATTTTAAGTCTCTTATTATTAGTAGAATTCTAGATAATTTATTAAGGCCAATTTAGGGTTTTCGTGTCGTTAGAGAAATTCTAGATAAATCCTTAAACCCAATTTAGAGTTTCTTATCGTTGGAAGAATTCAAGATAATTAATTAAGGCCAATTTAGGGTTTCTTATCGTTAGAAAAATTCTAGATAAATTCTTAAAGCCAATTTAGGGTTTCTCAAGGTTAGAAGAATGCTAGATAATTAATTAAGGCCAATTTAGGGTTTCTTATCGTTAGAAGAATTCTAGATAATTTCATAGGGCCAATTTTGAGTCTCTTATTACTAGTGGAATTCTAGATAATTTATTAAGGCCAATTTAGGGTTTCTTATCGTTAGAAAAATTCTACATAAATTCTTAAAGCCAATTTAGGGTTTCTCATCGTTAAAAGAATTCTAGATAATTAATTAAGGCCAATTTAGGGTTTTTTTATCGTTAGAAGAATTCTAAATAGTTTCTTAGGGCCAATTTTGAGTCTCTTATTATTAGTGGAATTCTAGATAATTTATTAAGGCCAATTTAGGGTTTCTTATCGTTAAAAAAATTCTAGATAAATTCTTAAAGCCAACTTAGGGTTTCTCAAGGTTAGAAGAATGCTAGATAATTAATTAAGGCCAATTTAGGGTTTCTTATCGTTAGAAGAATTCTAGATAATTTCTTAGGGCCAATTTTGAGTCTCTTATTACTAGTGGAATTCTTGATAATTTATTAAGGCCAATTTAGGGTTTCTTATCGTTAGAAAAATTCTACATAAATTCTTAAAGCCAATTTAGGGTTTCTCATCGTTAAAAGAATTCTAGATAATTAATTAAGGCCAATTTAGGATTTTTTATCGTTAGAAGAATTCTAAATAGTTTCTTAGGGCCAATTTTGAGTCTCTTATTATTAGTGGAATTCTAGATAATTTATTAAGGCCAATTTAGGGTTTCTTATCGTTAGAAAAATTCTAGATAAATTCTTAAAGCCAACTTAGGGTTTCTCAAGGTTAGAAGAATGCTAGATAATTAATTAAGGCCAATTTAGGGTTTCTTATCGTTAGAAGAATTCTAGATAATTTCTTAGGGCCAATTTTGAGTCTCTTATTACTAGTGGAATTCTAGATAATTTATTAAGGCCAATTTAGGGTTTCTTATCGTTAGAAAAATTCTAGATAAATTCTTAAAGCCAATTTAGGGTTTCTCAAGGTTAGAAGAATGCTAGATAATTAATTAAGGCCAATTTAGGGTTTCTTATCGTTAGAAGAATTCTAGATAATTTCTGAGGGCCAATTTTGAGTCTCTTATTATTAGTGGAATTCTAGATAATTTATTAAGGCCAATTTTGAGTCTCTTATTATTAGTGGAATTCTAGGTAATCTATTAAGGCCAATTTAGGGTTTCTCATCGTTAAAAGAATTCTAGATAATTAATTAAGTCCAATTTAGGGTTTTCGTATCGTTAGAAGAATTCTAGAGGATTTTTATGCAAACTCCTATTTTTATCAACAAAGTTAATGTCTAATACAAACGCGTTCGAAAACTACCTAGTGAACAGCCACAACTAATCTTTCAAATTTTATTATGATCAGTTTCCTTTTCACTATTTCACTCGTCGACGTTACACAAGCCAGTAAAATGAATTGAACTATCGAACTAGTACAAGTTCATCTTTCACATTCACCACGGATGAATAATGCAATTCATGCAACAACGATGCTGCACAATAAATCACGTAGAACATTCGAACGTCTCTATTTATACTATTTTCGATTAATTAGAAGGGTCTTTCTTCTCGTTTTAACGTGACGCAGCGAGAAAGGGTTAAAAAAAAGAGAAAAAAAAATACCACGGTCTATTAATTAAATATTTACCGGTGAAAGGTGAACCTGTAGGAAGCTGCTCGGTTTTCGCGTCAGTTTCCTGAAACTAATCGACCAATTAGGGTTAATTAAGTTGCATTTCCGTCGCGGATGGGAGGCCGATCAAAGGGTTCTTTGGGACCCGTGCGACGGTCGAATAAAATGTTTGCGATCCGCGCGGACGATGGAAGGAGTAATAACTTGGCCAGCTTAATAACGAACATTGTAGCCGATTAATGGGGAGGTTGGGCCGAGCCTTTACAACTTCATTGTGCCGTTCGTTCCGCCGCCATTGTGCTCGCCTCTCCATTATGAGGGCCTGTAAAGATCAACCGCAATTCCTGCTTGCTCGATCGCCTGCTTCGCGACCGAGACGTGCAATTAACTCTGCCAATTGTGTACAGCCAGTCGATACTATTTGCGACCGATAACAGTTGCAAACTTATCGATATAATTGCAACGAACTGCAACGTGAAAACGAATTTTGACGTGAATGGAGCTGGTTTAAAAATTTCGAAGAAGTTAAGATGGAGGATTTATACGATACGATTCGATTCAAACGATTTTTTGTTTTTTTTTGGTGTTTTTATCGACGCACGTCGCATCGTTCGAATCTTTGAATTACCAAAGTTTAAGATTTCCAATGTCCAACTCTCAAAAAATTGTATTATCTTGAAATAGAGTCGCGAAGGTGTTTAAGTATAAAGTGTATGAAATCAGGTTTTAAGCGTGCCAATAATTTTGTGACTCACTCCATATAATAATAATAATATAGTACCAGTAGTCGGTGACCGATATATATTAATTAGTACATGTCAAAGGACGCGTATCGGCAATTGTAATAAAGAATTCGCGACGCCAACACGTGTGATTCTCTTACGATTACCTTAGAACCCTTAGAACCTTTAGAACCCTTAGTACAGTTACCATAATAATAATAATAGTTTATTGGTTTCCTTTCGAATTACAAGCGATCTACTTCATCATCCCTTACAAAATCATCTTACTATACTCCACTCCTTTAACCTAAAATTAAACGAGCATAGTTTAAAATCTATATAAAAGATCGTACGTAAAACACAGCTAATAACTTATACGTAACATCCTATTTCAAACGAACAAATATAAATATTGTTCCCTACTGTGGAAGACAGAATGTCGTGTGAATATTTGGAGCAGAGCGATTGCTGAGCGAACGGTGTTGTATTTGGGTAAGATTGGCTGAGGCGTGAATGAGAAGCGTTTGGGATAGAGCGATTGAGTTGACGTGTGGTCGAAGAGTGCGTGGTCGCGCTACGTTTCGTGTGAACGTGACTGTTTGGGTTCTACGAATGCCTGAGACGAGTGAGAGGAGCAGAGAGAGATAAGGAAAAAGAATGAATGCGTGCAAGGGTAGAGAATGCGTGGATGACGGGAGTCGAGAAAAAGAGTCGAGTGCGAGAGGACGTTGCGAGTGCAGAGCGAGAGTTTTTTCTGTGAGATTGTGCGTTAGTTTTATTATTAATAAACCACCATTACTTATTCGCAAACTGAGTTTTCTTCTCTTCTCGCACCTTTAAACCATCCACGTGCGGTTTACTTTCAAATAATCCCTACACTACTTACGTTATCGACTATTTCTATCTTATAATTTACGTATACCTATACATCGCTCATTCCATATACTTTTCCATATATCATCGGTGAAATATAATTCGCAAACCCACCGACGATTCTCAATCGTTCTAAAGGGTTAAAACGAAGATTGGCCGCGGAGTATTATCCGCGAGGTCGATCTAATCGTTCCGAACATTATTGCCACGGCGTTGGCCGCGTTTCCTCCAACTCACGCGACTGTTTCCTTCGACAAAATGTTTCGCGTAATCGCGTCGAATCGCGCTCGAGCGTGTAACGTAAATATTAACGTTTTGCGGCGAAAAAGGAAAGGAATCGTAGATCGTTGCATCAGCTGCTAGCAGTAGTTGGCTTTTCTCGGTCCGAGGGAACACGGATCGATCATGGCAATTGCCCGGTGTACTCGGTTGCATCCCCGTGGCGGCGTCCGATTCCCTTCGATTCTTTAATGAAATTCGCACGTCGACACGCTTCATAAAGTTTCATCGCAGCTGGACACGCTCGAGCTGACTAGCTTCTCCGACCACCGGGAATTTCTTTCGATCCTGATCTATGTCACGCGTTAAGGGTTGCCACTTTGGCTTCACCTAGTTTCGGTCACAGCCAACGCAATTTTATTTTATTCTATTTCCACTCGCGGACGAAGAATTTTTAAAACTGCCGGTGGAAAATGTTTATTCGAAGTTTGAATTCATTCCAGGTTCCGTTTCGGATGTTGAAATTTTTGCTTATTTTATTTTTGAGGGAGAGACTTTGTAGAGGGAGAGAAAGATATGTTTTTCAAGACTTAATATTAGTTAAAGGTTTAATCTTTATTTAATATTTGAGAGTTTAAATTTATCCAGTTTCGGGCTGCAATTTTATTTTATTATTTGACGCAAGATTTCAGGAGAATTGCGAGAGAAAAATATTTATACCAAGTTTAAATTCATTCTAGGTTTGGTTTTTGGGGGTTGCAATTTTTCGTTGTTTTATTGGCGAGTAAAGAGCTTTATAGGACAGGAGAAAAATAGTTCAAGCTTTATTTCTATTTAATATTTGGACAACTGAAATTTATCTAGTTTGAGGAGGGCTGTAATATTTTTATTATACTTTTTTTTTATTGGAGGATGAATTTTAGAAGAGTTGTATAAGAGGTAAATATGTGGATTATGTCAATAACTATTGTAAATTTAAATGTATTCTTGTCCTGTTTTCAAGGGTTGCAATTTTACCTCGTTTTATTATTGACGGTGAAACTTTATAAGAAAAGAGAAATGTTCATTAACTTCTTGGCTTACGAATTCTTCAAAGATTATTCACTGAAATTTGGACAATTTTTTATTGTAACATTACTTCGAACGCGAAGCACTAAAATATTGTACGTAATTCATACTTAGTGATCCTTAATCTCACACTCCTACGAATCGAAATAAGATGAATTGAAATTTATTAGAAAATACAGCATGTTTTTATTGTAATTGGTCCATAGATTAAACAACGAGTGTAGCTCGTTGTTTTAAGCCAAAGGGTTAAAGCCTTCATTCACGTTTAATATCTGTAAATTAGTAGAATTCATCTAGTTTCAAGGGATGTATTATTATCGTATTTTCATTCTACTTTAAGAATTTTTGGGGTTCCATTTTATTGGGGAAACACTTTATAAAAGAAGAAAAATATTTGTTAGTCTTCATTTACATTTATTAATTTAATCCATGCAAGTTGAAACTCTCCTACTTTTAAGGGATGTAATCTCATTTTATTGGGTTTCGCTTTACATCGATTCAACCGATCAGTAAACATGTCTATTCAAAATGGTCTCTATAATATATACCAAATAATTCCACCTATCAAACCACAACATTTCATTAACGTCAATAAACCAACGAAAATATTGATCACGCAATCCGCCGCAAATTTATCGAAACTATCGCGCTTAACCAACATTTTATTATGAAAGAGGAAACTTCGTATTTTGTTCTTAAATTACCGAAACAAAACTTTTGCATTAAAACCTTATTAACAATAGATTTACGGAACTCGTCACGTTGACTCATTTCAGATTTCATACCTAAAATTATTGTGGAAGACAGAATGTCGTGTGAATGTTTGGACCAGAGCGATTGCTGAGCGAACGGTGTTGTATTTGGGTAAGATTGGCTAAGGCGTGAATGAGAAGTGTTTGGGATAGAGCGATTGAGTTGACGTGTGGTCGAAGAGTGCGTGGTCGCGCTAGGTTTCGTGCGAACGTGACTGTTTGGGTTCTACGAATGCTGAGACGAGTGAGAGAAGCAGAGAGAGAGATAAGGAAAAAGAATGAACGCGTGCAAGGGTAGAGAATGCGTGGATGACGAGAGTCGAGAAAGAGAGTCGAGTGCGAGAGGACGTTGCGAGTGCAGAGCGAGAGTTTTTTCTGTGTAATTGTGCGTTAGTTTTATTATTAATAAACCACCATTACTTATTCGCAAACTGAGTTTTCTTCCCTTCTCGCACCTTTAAACCATCCACGTGGGGTTTACTTTAAAATAATCCCTACATTATAGAGACCATAAATATTATTTTTCAGTACTTTATGTTAACTTTAATTAATACAATGTTATGTATATGTATTCTACGCGATTCTCTTCATTCTTTCGCTTTTAATTTCGAATATTTATATGCTATATACGTATTTTTCCGTAAGCCTGTCAAATTATGCAAGTAACGTTCGTAAATCTAGTGTTAAAGTTGGTTATTATCGATTAAAAATGGGGCGCAATAATGGAAGAAGGACGTGATTAAAGAAATCTAGGTCTGCAGGACTTTTTTCAAAATTTCTCCACCGTTTATATAAGAGCTATAATTTTACAGGACACTGCATGGGGATTCCGTTCGCCTATAAACGTAAATTTCGCATCCCCTTCGACGAAGATTTTTCAGAATTTTCCGCTCGCCAGCAACGAACGTTACAACGTTTCGAAGAGGGTGCAACGGTGAAACTTTCGCGAGATAATGAAAAGTGGTTAACGTATGGGAACACGTGAATATTTGAAATTGTTGCAATCGAACTGCGACAATTTATGCAACATTGGCAAATATTAAACGTAAAATATATGTACTCGTATGAAGTTGAATAGCTGCTCCATTTTCGAAGCTACAAGTGCGAGAATTTTGGTGATGGGTTTGCAACAATTTGAGGAATTTGAAAGGAGATATATATGGCTATGGAATGAAACAATATTTAATTACTTAAATAATATATTTGTACGAAATTAAATAATATCTCTTAGATGTTAGATACGAGTTTGCTAATTTTTGTAACGATTGAGATTGATTTACAAATCGTTACAATCGAATTGTGGTAATTTATGGAACACTGGCGAATTTCAAAAGTGTAATATACTCATATAAAGTTGAATAATATCTTTTTTGAAGCTACAAATATCAGCGTATGGGTGATTGCTGTGGTTGATTTATGAATCGTCACGAAGTTGTAGCAATTTGTGCGATCATTTCGAGAATTTCGAAAAGGGAAATATATTCGTATGAAATTGTACAATATTGACGACTGAATAATGTTTCATTGAAGTTATTCAGTGCAAGATTGGTAAACTTCGACATGGAAACGTATCCGTACGAAATTAAATAATATTGCTGATTAAATAACGTTTCATTTGAGCTACGATAGTTCGCGCAATAATTTCCAGAATTTCAAAAGAAACATATATATTTCTATTAAATTAAACAGTAATTCTTTTATCTCTTCGAATTTATTGTTGCAATGCGGCTATAGTAATTTGTGCACGTTTGCAAGTTTCAACACGAAAAACACGTTCTCACAAAATTAAATAATATTGGTTAACGAATAGATTACGAATTGTTATGCAAATTCAGCTCTCTGTAAGAAAATAAAACAGTAAGGAAATGGAAGTTAAATAGGGGGAAGTTCTACCCTTCAAATATTGTAATATCTTCCTTAGTTTGAATATTTTATCTATCTATACGCATTGGGTGTTTTGTAAACCCCTTTGCAAATTTAAATTTTCCATAAATGTATGAAAATGCCTAGCCTAATGATTAAATGATATTTCTTCAAGATTTCAATACAAGTTTGCTATTAAAATAATGTTACACCGATGTGTGCAATAATTTTGCGAATCTTCAAAGAAAAATATTCCACACAAATATACGAAAATCCTCAGTCTAATAATTAAATAACATTTCTTTAAGATCATAATACAATGTTTATTTCTATTGGAATGGAGATATAATTCTGAGAATATCCCAAGGAAAATATACAAAACTTTTCAGCCTAACGATTAAATAATAATTCTTTAAGATTGCTATTCAATTTGAAGTTTTCTATTAAAATAGCGTTGCAACAATGCTTGGAATAATTCTGAGAACTTTCGAAAGGGTAAATATATTCGCGTGCAATGGTGAAAGTTTCGCGAGATAATGAAAAGTGGTTAATTTATGTTTCCCATGACCGTTTCAGCCCACATTTAAAGACCTTTGACATTTCGTTCGCTTCTTCCCTCCGCTTTCCGGCTTAGCTTGATCCTTCCCGAGGAACTTTTTCATGAAAGCTGTTATCGAAGTTTCCGAATGTGTCGGCGAGAGGAGGGAAAAAAAATTTTACTATGCACGATGAACGAAGTTATAACACGCTCTTCGTTGGAATTTAGTTTAATTTGTCGACTGCTTTTTTCCCAACAGCAAGCGTCTCGAATAAAAAACGTTAATACTCCCTTTTACAATTATTTAGGCCAGCGTTTGTTGATCGCTAATTTTATATCGTGTCTAAAGATATTAAAGGAATTTGGGAAACGGAAATTAAAACAATTTGTGAGGAAATGAAACGAATTTATATACTACGTTACAACTTGATATTTTTCTTTGATATTTATTTATAAATAATGGGTAATCCTTTTGGTATAATTAAATTTGGAATATATATAGTATAATATTAATACGGTATAGTGACTCAATTTAACAAAATATATATATACATATAAAGTATATAAATATATACTTTAGTGGTGGATAATAATATCAACCATCGTCGTAATTTAAAATTTTATCATTAGTCGTGAGGTTCGCAATTTGATTGTTTTAATTCATTCAAATTTTCCGAGGTATAATTACTATACTGGGAATTTTTATACATATTCGTATCGCTATAAACAAGTCGAAAAAAAAAATAGAACGTAAATTGCGACTCTTTTGTACACTTAAATCCTCTACAAATGCATAATGTGTTGCGTAAAAGTCTGTTTATTATATTTGTCGACGCGACTGTGAACAATCGAATAAAATAAATAATAAACGTGCGGCATGACGAATACTTCTTTAGAAAAAACCCCAAAACAATAGAATAAAAGCTATTGAATACAGAAATGGAGAACTCGTCATTGACTAATATTTTTTCCCCTCTTTTTGTATAGAGAATCGCTTTCGTCGTGTTCTCCTCATTTCTCTATTTTCTTTTTTTTTTTGGTTTTTGCGTTTTATCAGACGAGTTTATTTTCTATGAGTATATATTTGTTATTCGGCAGTATCCTTTTCACTGCTGTCTCTACGTTATTTGCCTTCATTTGCTCCCCCCCCTATGGAGTGCAAAGTTTACACGAATCAAAGTGGAAACGAGCACGCCGCGAAATCAACCGCCTCGAATGTTTCTCCTTGTCTCGAAAACACAATTCTTCGCGTGCTCGCGCAACCCCTTCCTACTTTCCACCCTATCAACGCACAGGACAATCTACCCCTGGAGACCGTATTCTAAACTCCGTGTATCAAGCTCGCTATCTACTTTGCAAACGAAGACACCTGAATTCGATGACAGGCTGAATCAAGATAGACTGTTTGCTGTCGCAAACATTCCTTCCTTTAAAAATATTCTTCCTTCGTCCTGTGCCAAAATTCTACAAACATCTGGTCTACTGCAGTCTATTTATTTTGCGAAATATAAGATACTTGCAGTGGAATAATATTACGTGTAATTTATGATGAAGCTAATAAAATAAAATCGTCGATAAAGATTTATCCAATTTAACCACTGCGTGGTTAATTATTGTTATTATTATTGGATTAAAACATATATTCGCGATTATTTGTTACTTTAGTGGTAGACATTTTTAGCGTAGTTTAATAGTAGACGGTTTCAAAATAATTGAAGCTTAGCAGGATGTTGAGATATCTTAGCGAGAAGCTAAAGAATTGTTATAGGGAATTGATTAATTTTTAGAGAAATCTCACAGATTTTCTTGTATTTTTAACCATATTGTTTTTAACAGCTTTTATTCGTTGCCAACTAATCCTTATCGTTTTCAACTCCTACTTCTTTCACAGAAATCTCGCAGAAATCTTAGTCAATCCTTTTCATTAACCCTTCCAATCATTTACACTGGTCGTGTTTTTAAAATCTTGAACATGCATAAGAATCCATAGCCTATCGGTATCAAATCTAAATTAAATATATTAATATTTTTGCTTAATAATTTCCCCGTTAAAAAAAAACGATTCAATTCGTCGCATTCTAATTCCACGCGTATTAACCCTTTGCGGACGAGGAATGATAACACTTAAGAAAGTATTTTGGCATTCAGTTCCAAACCTTCAAATTCCTAGCTATCAAATTCAAAGCCATCAGATTCCAAAAACTTCGAAGCGTTCATTAACAATATTAATTTAAATATTTTGCTTTATGTTGATTCGGAGTTGGGGAAAGGAGGAAAGAGTACAACCTGATATACTGTATAAGCAATGTAATATGTGCGTTATAAACTATGGGTCACTCAAACAATTGAGAGTGTACAATCAATCGTCTTGAGAGCGATCAGGCCCAGAGAGCGCTGGAGCGCACGCGCACTTTGAATATGTTTCCCAACACTTTAAAAATGGACTTGCGCCCAGAAAACCAAGAAACGTGTAGCGGCTGGCCGTACGAATGAAAGCAACGTTTGGCGTGCAAACGGCTAGCATGGTTTATGACTTGCGCACCTGGAAAGCTATTTTTGAGGGAACCTTTTAGTTTCTTTCGGCGCATGTGTTTTCCAGTAAACTTTCTAGAACTGCCTCAATAGCGAATTGCGGGTGTCATAAAGCAGGTATTTCCAGAAGGGACACGATAGAATATAGCAAGATAGAACAAACTAGAATAGAACAAGGCGAGATAGAATAACAGTCGCTGAAGGAAATTCCGCTGCGTTGCCAAAACGAAGACATTCGTACACCCCCATCGAATCACCTTGCCCTTCCGAAAGAAACGCGTGGAAGGTGCAAGGAAGAGGCGGTGACTAAAAATTAGAATTGGCCAATCAGGGTAAAAAACAGAAGTTACCTTGGCGAGAAAATAACGCGACGAAGTCAGTGTTGAGAAAACCGTCGCCTACGACTCGACTCGCGAAAGACAACAAATAAAACACTTAGACATATACCCACCGACATCTGTGGTTATCATTTCGCGTGAATACGCAGATAGAAACCTATCCCTTCAAACGATTAGGCAACTATTTGCAGACACTCGTCCGCAAAGGGTTAAATGAAATATTCGCCTTCGGTGAAATGAACGAGTGATTCCTCAAGGAAACGCGAAAGGGTTAACACACCTGGTTGGAGCGATTGTTTATCCGTACGCGCCTAGAGGAAAGACGAAGGCGAGATGTGACCCGATATTTCGACGTTGGCGAGGATGCAGGAGCGCGTGGGACGAAGCTGCGGGGGAGTTGCAACACACGAGTCGCGAGGAACGGGGGTGGAAAAAGCAGTAAAGGGGTTCGAGTGGCGAACGAAGCGATGGCAAAGCCGGGAATAGGAGAAACGGGGATGGAAATTGAATGGCGTGGAGAGGGAAATAAATAGGCAGCTGCGATGTGGTAATGATGGAATTGTTGCAATCGAGCTGCGGTAATGAGTGCAACATTGCTGAAATTTACGTATATACTTTTCTTTCTTTTTTGTTTCAAGTTCTGGCGATGGTGTCGAAGGCTTGAATCGTGAATCGTTTCAATCGAAACGCAATAATTTGTGCAACATTGTCGAGTTTTAAAAGTGAAATTTACGTATATACTTTTCTTTCTTTTTTGTTTCAAGTTCTGGCGATGGTGTCGAAGGCTTGAATCGCGAATCGTTTCAATCGAAACGCAATAATTTGTGCAACATTGTCGAGTTTTAAAAGTGAAATTTACGTATATACTTTTCTTTCTTTTTTGTTTCAAGTTCTGGCGATGGTGTCGAAGGCTTGAATCGCGAATCGTTTCAATCGAAACGCAATAATTTGTGCAACATTGTCGAGTTTTAAAAGTGAAATTTACGTATATACTTTTCTTTCTTTTTTGTTTCAAGTTCTGGCGATGGTATCGAAGGCTTGAATCGTGAATCGTTTCAATCGAAACGCAATAATTTGTGCAACATTGTCGAGTTTTAAAAGTGAAATTTACGTATATACTTTTCTTTCTTTTTTGTTTCAAGTTCTGGCGATGGTATCGAAGGCTTGAATCGTGAACCGTTTCAATCGAAACGCAATAATTTGTGCAACATTGTCGAGTTTTAAAAGTGAAATTTACGTATATACTTTTCTTTCTTTTTTGTTTCAAGTTCTGGCGATGGTATCGAAGGCTTGAATCGTGAACCGTTTCAATCGAAACGCAATAATTTGTGCAACATTGTCGAGTTTTAAAAGTGAAATTTACGTATATACTTTTCTTTCTTTTTTGTTTCAAGTTCTGGCGATGGTATCGAAGGCTTGAATCGTGAATCGTTTCAATCGAAACGCAATAATTTGTGCAACATTGTCGAGTTTTAAAAGTGAAATTTACGTATATACTTTTCTTTCTTTTTTGTTTCAAGTTCTGGCGATGGTGTCGAAGGCTTGAATCGTGAATCGTTTCAATCGAAACGCAATAATTTGTGCAACATTGTCGAGTTTTAAAAGTGAAATTTACGTATATACTTTTCTTTCTTTTTTGTTTCAAGTTCTGGCGATGGTGTCGAAGGCTTGAATCGCGAATCGTTTCAATCGAAACGCAATAATTTGTGCAACATTGTCGAGTTTTAAAAGTGAAATTTACGTATATACTTTTCTTTCTTTTTTGTTTCAAGTTCTGGCGATGGTGTCGAAGGCTTGAATCGCGAATCGTTTCAATCGAAACGCAATAATTTGTGCAACATTGTCGAGTTTTAAAAGTGAAATTTACGTATATACTTTTCTTTCTTTTTTGTTTCAAGTTCTGGCGATGGTATCGAAGGCTTGAATCGTGAATCGTTTCAATCGAAACGCAATAATTTGTGCAACATTGTCGAGTTTTAAAAGTGAAATTTACGTATATACTTTTCTTTCTTTTTTGTTTCAAGTTCTGGCGATGGTATCGAAGGCTTGAATCGTGAACCGTTTCAATCGAAACGCAATAATTTGTGCAACATTGTCGAGTTTTAAAAGTGAAATTTACGTATATACTTTTCTTTCTTTTTTGTTTCAAGTTCTGGCGATGGTATCGAAGGCTTGAATCGTGAACCGTTTCAATCGAAACGCAATAATTTGTGCAACATTGTCGAGTTTTAAAAGTGAAATTTACGTATATACTTTTCTTTCTTTTTTGTTTCAAGTTCTGGCGATGGTATCGAAGGCTTGAATCGTGAATCGTTTCAATCGAAACGCAATAATTTGTGCAACATTGTCGAGTTTTAAAAGTGAAATTTACGTATATACTTTTCTTTCTTTTTTGTTTCAAGTTCTGGCGATGGTGTCGAAGGCTTGAATCGTGAATCGTTTCAATCGAAACGCAATAATTTGTGCAACATTGTCGAGTTTTAAAAGTGAAATTTACGTATATACTTTTCTTTCTTTTTTGTTTCAAGTTCTGGCGATGGTATCGAAGGCTTGAATCGCGAATCGTTTCAATCGAGGTACAGTAATTTGTGCAACATTGTCGAGTTTTAAAAGTGAAATTTACGTATATACTTTTCCTTTTTTTAAAGTTTTGGCGATGGTGTCGAAGGCTTGAATCGCGAATCGTTTCAATCGAGGCGCAGTAATTTGTGCAACATTGCTGAATTTTAAAAGTGAAATATATGTATATACTTTTCTTTCTTTTTTTTTAAGTTTTGGCGATGGTGTCGAAGGCTTGAATCGTGAATCGTTTCAATCGAGGCGCAATAATTTGTGCAACATTGCTGAATTTTAAAAGTGAAATTTATGTATATACTTTTCTTTGTTTTTAAGTTTTGGCGATGGTGTAGAAGGCTTGAATCGCGAATCGTTTCAGTCGAGGTGCAGTAATTAGTGCAACATTGTCGAGCTTTAAAAGTGAAATATACTCGTATGAAGTTGAATAGCAACACTTTTCCTTTTTCCAAGCTACGAGTGCGAAAATTTTAGCGATGCTTTTGCAACGATTTGGGGAATTCAAAAAGGGAAATTACATGGGTATGAAATCAAATAATACCTTGTCGAACATCGTCAATCGACCTGTAATTATTTTGGTTATTTCTATTCGTTATTGCGAAACATATTCACGTGAAATTGAACGATATTATTTCGGCGATTGAATAATAGTTTTCAAAATGATACTTGTCAAAAGTTGTGATGCATGGGAAGAAGAATGAATGATAGGCGAGTATAGTCGAATTACGTTCGAAAGAAACAAGCAATCATTTTCTTCTGACAAACTCTCCGAATGTTTGCTGAAGCTTCCTAGATTGATTCCCTGCGTATCTTCTCCCACACAGCTAGCCGTCTCAACAATCCACCGTCTTTTTCCAATCCCAATCTTCGAACCGACATCCCTAACTGTACCCAAAGTTATCCAAAATCTTACGTCCAAAGGAAATAAAAGCAAATCTTAATTAATAAACAAAATTAAAATCTGTCACTTCGAATAGGAAATTATACTAATAGAAAATTATTCAAATAGGAAATTGTTTAAATAGGAAATTATTCGGATAGAAAATTATTGTAATAGAAAATTATTTCAATAGGGAATTATTCTAATAGAAAATTATTCAAATAGGAAATTGTTTAAATAGGAAATTATTCGGATAGGAAATTATTGTAATAGAAAATTATTTCAATAGGGAATTATTCTAATAGAAAATTATTCTAATAGGAAATTGTTTAAATAGGAAATTATTCGGATAGGAAATTATTGTAATAGAAAATTATTTCAATAGGGAATTATTCTAATAGAAAATTATTCAAATAGGAAATTGTATAAATAGGAAATTATTCGGATAGGAAATTATTGTAATAGAAAATTATTTCAATAGGGAATTATTCTAATAGAAAATTATTCAAATAGGAAATTGTTTAAATAGGAAATTATTCGGATAGGAAATTATTGTAATAGAAAATTATTTCAATAGGGAATTATTCTGATAGAAAATTATTCGGATAGGAAATTATTGTAATAGAAAATTATTTCAATAGGGAATTATTCTAATAGAAAATTATTCTAATAGGAAATTGTTTAAATAGGAAATTATTCGGATAGGAAATTATTGTAATAGAAAATTATTTCAATAGGGAATTATTCTGATAGAAAATTATTCTAATAGGAAATTGTTTAAATAGGAAATGATTCGGATAGGAAACTATTCGGATAGGAAATTATTGTAATAGAAAATTATTTCAATAGGGAATTATTCTGATAGAAAATTATTCTAATAGGAAATTGTTTAAATAGGAAATGATTCGGATAGGAAACTATTCGGATAGGAAATTATTGTAATAGAAAATTATTTCAATAGGGAATTATTCTGATAGAAAATTATGCTAATAGGAAATTGTTTAAATAGGAAATTATTCGGATAGGAAATTATTCTAATAGGAAATTACTCGAATAAACAGTTATTCGTATAAAATTCATGTGAAGATTTATTCGTATACAAATCACTCTCATAAGAAATGTTCCATATTATATCATACTATATTGCATTGCAAAAGTAGGAATTCGCTTTGATTTCGAAGAAATGAAAATTAAATTAATCAATATAGAATTGAAGAAGCTTAAACCTTAACTATCGATACAATCTACGAACGTCTTCATAACGAAGAAAATGCAGCGCAAAATGTTAAAAGATCACAGTTCCCGCATTTGTTCGAAATATTAATTCTCATGTATTGGTCCTTATTTAGTTATTTAATTATTTAATAACTAAATAACTACATCTACAGGTACTAAAAAAGTCGTGAAGCTAATTTTAATTGCATTAATGAAGTGAATTTCTTATCATTAATAAATTCAGTTTTAAAAGTTTTCAAAGTTGCTTCAGCAACAGCATTGTCTGCAGATTTTTACGCATTTATGAGAAATTGAAACGCGAAAAAGGCACAAAATGCACGCAATAAGCAAAAATGTTCGACCTCGTGCGCTACGATTATTTTATTCCATACGTTTGCTACTGTGGAGCTGTAGAGAGGGGATAGAATAGGAAAAGGAAGGGTGTTGGCGTTTCGTCCTGGGCCTGCTAGTGGACTCATCAGTGCGGCTACCTAGCAGGCCCTGCCTTAGACTTGGGATATTGGAAGGAAGGTTAAAGGCGGTATATATATGGACGAGGTAGTTGGAGCGAGTACTTTCGAGAAAGCCTATTTCGTATGTCCCTCTAGTGGTGGGTGCAGGAGAGCCGCCACACTACTATTATGAAATCACTGCTTTCTTATCGCGTTGCGTACAAATTATTCAAGTATTACGGGCAATTTTTATTACAAAACACCCAATGCTACAATGCAAATTTAAAACTAGCGTTCAAATTAAGCTTCGCTGTTAATAGTATCTATTCGTGTGAAACGTGCAAAATAATTCACTGAACGAGTGTAACTCGTTATTATACTTCAAAGGGTTAATTTTCTAAAGTGAAACTGCGTACAGATTGCAACCAAAACTGTTGTAAAATCAGTTTATTATATAATACATTAACGTATTAAATAACAATGGATTCGCGTATACAGTCTATAATGAAATAAGAATAAGTAAAGATCTATAAGATACTTCAAACTTTCTGCCTTGCACGCAACGAAAGTGACAAGTGTGTCTTTCGACTCTCGGCTATTAATTAAACACAAGGGCGAAAAACCAAAACCGTTGTCCGTACCACGGACAACCCCTCCACACGGCACGGCTTAAGATGCTTGAAAGATGGGAACCATAGGCCGTCGATGCTTGACACATCTGGCATCATCGTTGCATTCCAACAAAAACTCTACAATTCGCGCCACGAGTGCAACTCGTCGTTCCGAAGGCAAGGAGTTAACAAAAAAATTGGCCAATTTTAAACACGTTGCGTTCTTAATTGACCCGACTCGATTCGAGTTGTTGGACGGAAGAATTCGAAGAAATCGGAATGGGACGTGACGACGAAAAGCGGGGTTGAATGAGGCTCGTAGGGATCCGGAAGAAGAGGGAGAAGACGCGAATTCCGGTGGCGAGTCGCGCATGCGGCTGCATCGCCGCCGTGTTCCCGGATCCTCAGTGCGCTCCTCACTCGCAACGCGTCCAGGACGATTCTCTCGGTCCTCCCGGGAGTCCCGAGGGACTCCGGGTATCCTCGCGATCGCGACTCCCTCCTCGGACCGCTGTTTCAACCAACCAGCCGCGAAAGTGCCGCGAAACGTTTCGTCAAACCTATCCAACAGTCGAGGATAAATCTCGCGACGTGTGCGATCGCATCGTGGACGGATTCTATGGTGAGGGATCAGAGAAATTTTCAACGATCGATGCATTTTTTCCCGCCTACGAAAATATTCGTCGAATTCCTGTTACTTCTCCCTTTCGCTCTGTAAACTTCTCGAATACATTTCGAGCTTTCGCTAATTTTCGCGGCGCACTTTTATGAGATTCGATCGTGAAACGGGGCAAATTTGTCTCGCGGTTTGTTCGCGTCGAATGGTATGAAAATGAAATTGCTGAAGTTTTGAGAAAGTTCAAACTTGTTGCCACAGCAGAGCGTAAAGAGTTATGGTTGCCGAAGTATAATATCGCGGGCTTTGATTTAAGGTGAATGGGTTTAGTTGCGGTGAAAAGCGTGTTCGATGTTTTTCGTTAACAACTTTAGCGATTATGTCAATACAAGCGTTTACCATTGCGAGATGGTAAAAGTCGAAAAACCATTCCATTAAATGCTAGAATTTACCAATACCACCAATTGGTTTTTCTTTCCGAATCTTGAAATTTCACACGCAAAGAATAATGAAGAACTTCTTATTAATCGATGAGAAAATATATCTTCCATAAATGTTCGAAGAGAAACGATTAAAAGTTTCTTCGAAGTTCAAAGTACTCGCAATTGACATTTCCACACTTTTGTTTCTTTTCAAAATTATTTCCCCCTTCTTCTCCAATCTTTAAGTTCCACTTGCAAAGTAGCCATAATCATTTATTAATTACCCAAAAAATGTTTTTAATACACCGTATTGTCTTATTGTAATTTAGCTATTTAAGTGATCTTGGGATCTTTAGATCTTTTAATAATTAATCTTTTAATCTCTAATAATTATTTATCTTGCACAGTTTTATAAAACTCAAATGTTACACAATACCTGTTGTACCGCATCCATAGTTTCGATTATAATTATTTATATAAAAGCTTTGCACGTGGTATAGGGAATTAAATTGCGAGGTAAAGGTGATAAAAGTTCGAAGTGAAAGGGTTTACAAGATGTTTCGGATCTTCTCTTTAGATCCTTGAATGAGTTATCATTGGAGAAAGCAGGACACTTTAATTAGCGAGCAATAATTGAAAACTTTTTTTTTCTATAATTCCCTTGGAAGATTCGTGAAACTTTCAGCCCATTCATCATACAGAAGCACCTGAAAGAATCATTTCCGGTGTTCACGCGGTTCTTTTCGTGTCAACGATTCCATTATCATCCATCAGTCCCTGTCACGATCCAATTTTTCCAGAGTACACGCTGATCTCGACAAAACACTGTTAATCCGAACACCGATAATGATTCTCTCCATGCTTAATTTAATATTGCTCGAAATCGTTACAGCCTCCGTTTTTTTCTTTTTTTTTTTTTAATTATTGCGGAGCAATTGGGGCAAAAAATTGCGTATTAGCCATGGAAGAAATTTATTTCCTATGAATATTAAAGTAAAAGTCACTAGAGGGATGATAAAAGATGTTTTGGTAGTGCAAAGTCTTCACACTTGACACTTTTATCGTTGTGTTTCTTTTAAAAATTGTTTCTCTTTCCGAATCTTGAAATTTCACACGCGAAGAATAATGAAGAACTTCTTATTAATCGGTGAGAAAATATATCTTCCCTTAAATGTTCAAAGAAAAACGATTAAAAGTTTCTTCAAAGTTCAAAGTACTCACAATTGACATTTCCACACTTTTGTTTTTTTTAAAAATTATTTCCTCTTTGTTCTCCAATGTTTATGTTCCACTTGCGAAGTAACCTTAACCATTTATTAATTACCCAAAAAATGTTTTTAATATTTTGCAAATATTAGAAGCAGTAATGAATACATTAATTAATAGTAAAAGAACTTCTCTGAAATCCCAAATCCACATGATTTCTCTAACTGTGTTTCTTTTAAAAATTACTTCCCTTTCACTTCAAAGTCCTCGAGTTCCACTTGTGAAGTAGTCTTAACCCTTTACTAATTACTGAAACGTTCTCAATACGTTCTCAATACGTTCTCAATATTCTACGAATATTCGAAGAAACAATAAATACGGTAATAATAGTAAAAAGCATCTCTAAGGTCCCAAATCCTCGCCATTGAAATTTCGACATTTGTATTTTACTTAAAAATTACTTCCCCTCCTCTTCGAAGTCTTCGAGTTCCACTTGCGAAGTAGCCTTAACCATTTATTAATTACCCAAAAAATGTTTTTAATATTTTGCAAATATTAGAAGCAGTAATGAATACATTAATTAATAGTAAAAGAACTTCTCTGAAATCCCAAATCCACATGATTTCTCTAACTGTGTTTCTTTTAAAAATTACTTCCCTTTCTCTTCAAAGTCTTCGAGTTCCACTTGTGGAGTAGTCTTAACCCTTTACTAATTACTGAAACGTTCTCAATATGTTCTCAATATTCTACGAATATTCTAATAACCAATAAATATAGTAATAATAGTAAAAAGCATCTCTAAGGTCCCAAATCCTCGCTATTGAAATTTTGACAATTGTATTTCTCTTCAAAATTACTTCTCCTTCTCTTCGAAGTCTTCGAGTTCCACTTGTGGAGTAGTCTTAACCCTTTACCAATTACTGAAACGTTCTCAATATGTTCCCAATATTCTACGAATATTCGAAGAATCAATAAATATAGTAATAATAGTAAAAAACATATTAAGGTCCCAAATCCTTGGAATTAAAATTTCGACAATTGTATTTCTCTTAAAAATTACTTCCCCTTCTCTTCGAAATCTTCGAGTTCCACTTGTGAAGTAGTCTTAACACTTTACTAATTACTGAAACGTTCTCAATATGTTCTCAATATTCTACGAATATTCTAATAATCAATAAATATAGTAATAATAGTAAAAAGCATATTAAGGTCCCAAATCCTGGCAATTGAAATTTTGACAATTGTATTTCTCTTCAAAATTACTTCTCCTTCTCTTCGAAGTCTTCGAGTTCCACTTGTGGAGTAGTCTTAACCCTTTACCAATTACTGAAACGTTCTCAATATGTTCCCAATATTCTACGAATATTCGAAGAATCAATAAATATAGTAATAATAGTAAAAAGCATATTAAGGTCCCAAATCCTTGGAATTAAAATTTCGACAATTGTATTTCTCTTAAAAATTACTTCCCCTTCTCTTCGAAGTCTTCGAGTTCCACTTGTGAAGTAGTCTTAACCCTTTACCAATTACTGAAACGTTCTCAATACGTTCTCAATATTCTACGAATATTCGTCGAAACAATAAATATAATAATAATAGTAAACAGCATTTCTAAGGTCCCAAATCCTCGCAATTGAAATTTCGACAATTGTATGTCTCTTAAAAATTACTTCCCCTTCTCTTCGAAGTCTTCGAGTTCCACTTGTGGAGTAGCCTTAAGCCTTTATAAAATTAGCAACCAATTTGTTCCTCTACAAATATTGAGAGAAACAGTGAACATAGTAACAACAGTAAAACATTTCTTCCAAATCCCAAATTGTCACCAATTTCCATCTTCTCTCAAATATTATTTCCTCCTTCCTCTTCTTTAATCTTCGAGTTCCACTTGTGGAGCAGCCTTAAGCCCTCTTACTCGGTAATAATCGCATCACGAAGGGGGTGAAAAAAAGAACGCGTGATACGCGGCCATTAAGCTGCACGATTAATAAAACCTGTATACGTGCTCGGTTATTACTACTTTGTTTCTGTTCAAATGCTATCGTAGAACATTCATCGTTGATCGTGCGTGCAATTCGCGATTGCAAATTTATAATTGAAGCCGACGATTGGCAGTCGTACGCGACGATGTTCAACTCGCTGCCGCCTTTCCCTCTTGAATTATTCATCCTCCAAATGTTTTCCCTCCTCTCTGTTGCTTGATACTCGCCGTTCCACTTCTATTTTCTCACTTTTCCGCGGCTTCCCTCCTCCCCGCCCCCCCCCCCACCCATCCCAGTTTACCGATCCTCCGGGGATTTCACAGCCACAGTTCCGCTGTAACTCGATGGTATTTCGATCAATTCTTTGTGATTGATAGTTCCTAGAATGATTTATCGGTGACGAAAAGCTGAAAAGCGAATGCTTGTACGAAAGAACTTCAACGTATTGCAATGCTAATTAATACAATCGAGCCAGAATTTTTAGTTCTAATTCCATTTACCGTGTAAGTACTTTATTCCTTTCCTTTAACACGGAACGAAGTGGACTCTTTTCGCATTACCAATCTTCCAAATTTTATATTTATAGGATATTTACATAATATAACTAAATTTTATAGAATAATCTTTGTATATTTCTCGTCCGATTAATTTCCTAGCTGATCGGCGCAAAATTGATCCGCCGAAATTCTTATCGGTTTTAAAATTGAACTTATTTAATACTAATTAAATTCCTCGCGCAACGTGGCGGCGTAAATTCGCGGTGTTTCGGAATTCCGCGGCTCGACGCGAAGCAAACCTCGGCTTAGTTTTAAATCCCACCCCGTATAGGGAATCAATTTTAAACCTAAATGGAGCATTCGAAATGGAATATCGGACGTAAATCAGCCGTTCGTTATTTGCCATAAATCGCCGGCTGATAATATGGATTTATTAGTAGAATAATTTCCGACCTTTCGCGATTCGGAGAATCGAGCGCGATTCGATTAGGGGAAGAGGGTTGGAAACGCTACCCTATAACCTTTCCCAACGCGCCCGCGAAACGTTAAATATCGTGTATTAAATAGAATGGTCACTTGTTTCGCGGATTAATTTCGCCAAAGCCGGACAAAAATAATAATCGCTGAACAATTCATAGAAACGAAGGAGGGATAAATTGTTGCGATATCGCGGGAAGGAAGATGGAATTATTAACTCGTATTCAACGTAAAATTGGCGTGGCTCATGATTATATTATATTTAATTATATACACGAGTAAGAGTCCACTTTTTAAACGAAAGAGGGAACGGAAACAACGAGCGCACTTGAATAAAAAGAGATACAAAGAATAAGATACAAGAAGATTAATGCAAGATCTTGTATAAATTATACGTTTAAAGTTATTCACATTGTCAGCGAAGAAGTACGAATGATGCGAAAAATTACGCTGCGGTGTAGAAGAAATATATGCGTGCTTTTAAAAGAAACAGCGACTCCAATTTTTGATGACGTATATATACGTCGATAGCAACGAAATGGTTAAGGAATTTTCCATATAGTTATAAAGCTATATATGTACAATTATTTAATTATACGACTTTTAATGTCTCCACTGTCCCTGTCTCTAAATATATCGCCGTCTCTATTTCTATATCTTCGACCCACTTGTAAAATCGAGCAGAATTTTTAAGCGACCCATTAGCGGCCGAAAGATAATTGCATCTTGGACGAAAATTAGTTTCACCAATGCGTCAAATCCCACCCCTTTCTATGGACTGTCATTCAACGTTCGAATTAACGACCATCCTATTCTCCAATTAGCACCGGCTTAACGATTAACCCCTTTGCCGATTCGCTTCTTAACGCTTTCCAGAAACAAACTTCCCGATTGCTCTTCGAACGGGATTATTCCGTTCTCGAATGATGCAGCTGCTTAAAATTTATCCCGAGTTGGTTTAAGTTTCCTATTCTGCAAATATTTCCGTAACAAATTCTATTATTTAAAATATTATCTAAATTCTATTTTTATTCAACTTTTATTTAAATTTTGAAATCCTATACGTCTCCATGGTTAAAATTCTGTACGTTAAATATAGTTACGTTTGAAAATCTTTCGCGCTAAACATTTTGCAGCGTGCACAATTATTTTGCAGCGTGCACAATTATTTTGCAGCGTGCAAAATTCTGATTGCTCGAAACTAGCAATGATCTATTATAGGGTAGGTAAAACGCTTGCATCTTGAACGTAGTGTAGAGATTATTTTAAAGTAAATCCCTCGTGTGCTGTTGTAAGGTGCGAGAAGGGAAAGAAAAGAGAAACTCAGCCTTTGCAATAATTACTAGTTTATTACTAATACTGAGTTCGCACAATCTCACAGAAAAAACTCTCGCTCTGCACTCGCAACGTCCTCTCGCACTCGACTCTTTTTCTCGACTCCCTCATCCACGCATTCTCTACCCTTGCACGCATTCATTCTTTCTCCTTATCTCTCTCTGCTTCTCTCACTCGTCTCAGACATTCGTAGAACCCAAACAGTCACGTTCACACGAAACCTAGCGCGACCACGCACTCTTCGACCGCACGTCAACTCGATCGCTCTATCCCAAACGCTTCTCATTCACGCCTCAGCCAATCTTACCCAAATACAACACCGTTCGCTCAGCAATCGCTCTGGTCCATACATTCACACGACATTTCTGTCTTCCACAGTAGTTCAAATATAAATCAATGATCCAGCGTAAATTCACCTTGAGACCAAACCGAGTGCCTTATTAATTAAAGAGAAGGTGTTCGTTCTGACGCGTCATTAGCGGTGTTCTTTCGCCTGTAGCAAATGGATCACGTGTAATCGTGATCCCGATCGGATCGCGGAAAATAACCCTTAACCCAGTGTAGCCAGAACAATGATATCGGCCAGTCCTATCAGCACTTTCTTTATCTACTTCGAACCTCTTGACACGATAGCAATATGTATTATTTCGTACGACTACCGCATCAGAAATAGCAACGCTATTCGTTCGTGTATTGAAGACTTGTCAATGTACTCGTTCATGTACTTTACAGGCCAATTGAAGTATTGTTATAATTTTTAAAAATTACCATACATATACACTTCGTGACAAAAGTTAAAAAACATGGTACGTATTTGCGAAGCTATATTTTCGTAGCTCGCTTTTGAGATACACGGAATTGAAATAGAAGTAGAAGTTATTGTTCATCGATTGTGTACGTAATACTATATTTTTATGCTGTTGTGAATTCTAAGCTGTGAATCTTAGAAGCGAAAGGATACACAAAAATTCGTAAGTGACTACTTTCTTTCTTAACTTTTGTCAGTAAGTGTATATATATATATTGTATTATATTATATGTATTATTTAATACCTGCGTGTTATTGTTAGACTGTAGATTTATATGCATATTCATATTTTTGTAAATATAAATATAAATAATGAAATGGAACATAAATACAAGCTGGTTTTATGCTTCCAATGTCGTAAGATAAATTTTAGTTTGAATATTTTGTATACCGAATGTATTATTTTTGCGCATTTAAATTTTTCATGATTCCATAAAGATTCGCGGTCTGTTTATTATACATGAAAATGTAACGTATAGTACATCTGTGACCAGCATTGAGTTAAAGGGGTTGAAACTAATTTGAAATTTGACCTTTCGAAATTTCTATCCCATCTCTGCCAGGAAATTCCAATATTTAAATAGAAGAAGTAAAAAATGGGAGGGAAAATGGATTGGAATTTTCAATGATTTGTACCTATACATATATAATAATATCAATATATTAGACTGCGAATCTTTACCCAAATTCAGAACTTTATAAACATAGCTAAAGGAATGCAATAGAATTTGACATTCATTTCAACCCCCAAGTATTTTAAAATAAATTTTATTTCTAATATTATGGCATATCGAAATTTCCCATAAAGGTGGAAAATTCATAAAGGGAACTTCTGAAACATTGCATTGACAATTTAATTATCTACACGATAACATATCAAACTCTGCAATCTAGTTATTACACATATACATTATATTGTATTATTTAAATGTGCAAAAATTGTCAGAATACAATTACTATACACAAACATATAACATATTCATAGCGAAGAATAAAGTATAATATTTAACTATCATTTCATTAACAAATCAGTACTTATGTTCTGCATCTTCTGTTCTATTCATAAAAGTTCTGAATTTGCATAAATATCCGCAATCTAATTACTATTACATCTACGTATAAAATGCACTGTATAACAAATCAGTACCAAATGAGTACCGAATCAAAAGATTAAAAGAAAGAAAACCCTTTCATCCCCCAAGAATTTTAAGCTGTATCTTATTCAGTATATTCTGCCACATCGAAATTCCCCATGCGCAGTCTACTCATTGTTACATATATTATTATACACGCGTATAAACGCAACGTACGACAAATCTATGGTTAGCAGCGCGTCAAAAGGTTAAAAGAAACTCGAAACGTTCGTCCCACGTCTGCCTAGGAAATGCAAATATTCGAAGAGGAGAAAAAAAAAGGGGGGGAAAAGAACTGGGAGGGAAAATGGATTGGAACGGTTCGCGTAGTTAATATCGTCGGTTAAAGGACACTTTTGCCCGCGAGGGGTGCGTGGGGGGATCTATCGGTGGTAATTGACACATTCGACAGCTGCCTGCACTTTCAATTTGAGCAAATATTTTTCCACCCGTAGAACCGGTCGTCCCAAACGCCTCTTCGATATATAGTCGATCACGTACATACTAACGCGCGTGCTTTCCACACCGGCTACGTGCAATCTAGCGTGCATCGTGGAAAAACATTTCCAGTTGCGATCCCGGCCTGATTCGTATTCGATCTTACGTTTCCGTTTTATTTACCGGCGCAACCGGGGCCGATTTCCCTTCCGCCACCGTATTACGCGGCAAATATTTTACCATGCTACCGTGGAAAATTCCCCGTCGATCGACGGGTTAAACGATGTCTGCAACGGGAATGCGAATATATTTTTTTTTTTTTTTTTTTGCAAACCTCGTCGACTGTTTCATCTTTCGTTGATTGATTCGTCATTCGAGGTTAAGTTCGTGTTGCCGGAGATTTTTCAGTGTTCGGGGTGGAATAATTTTTTAGTTGATCTCGGATTAATTTGGGGTAATGCCATTTAAGAATTAACGTATGCGGGATGATTTTGAATCGGGGTTCGAATTAGATTCGCGTTGACGAGATTTCGAGTTTGGAATAATCTTTAGTTGGCTTCGAATTAGATTCAAGTTGACGAGGTATGGAATTATATCAGCGTTCCTTTAATTAACGAATAATCGAATTTCGTTTAACAAGTGCGTGGGTCGACAATATAGGTTACACATGTTCTTAAAATCGTAACGTTAAATACACGCGTTAACCATAATAGACTAGCAACAATTTCGTATTATTGCTGACTCTTAGCATTCTCTACAATCGTATTGATTTTTTTACTGGGTCTTTACATGCGTTTAAAAGGCAATTACGTAGAATTATCGGATAATGCTTCTGTATCATGCGTTTTTGATATATTCTTTGATATATTATATATAGTTTTTCTTTTCTTTTCACTTTGCAAACATTATAAGCGAAAGGGCTTTGGTCCGTTTACAAATAAATAAATAAATAAATTTCCTCGTTCGAACACATAGGCGACACTTTAAACTCAAAAGTATCGCCAATAATCCACCATGATCGAACTTTGGTCGTTTAAAATCCCTGAAACTGCCACGAAGATACTACGGAGAAGAATCGTGGAACAAGTTCCCGTAGCGATCCCGCCATCAATTTCAAATTTCCCGCTTTCTGCAACAACTTTATCCATCCGCGAGTCGAGCGGAGTTCGGATAATCGTTCACGTCGTTTCCTTCTTCTTTGGAACATCCAAATGAAAAGGAAGAGGAAGGAGGAAGGTGGAAGGGGAGAAGAAAAAGGTAGCGAAAGAAGCGACGAGTGGATAAAAGGAGAAATGTTCTCGCGTGAAAAGTTTCGTACACCCCCGCCATCTTTTAAAGCGAAGAACTCGGTAACTTAGTTTGCCTGACGGCTAGATTAGAAGCTGGCCGCGAGTTGCCGGAAGTCTTCAGGGTCTCGAAGCACGCATGCGATCTCTCCAGCTTGTTTGTTGAAAATTCTACGACCTTCTCTCTCTCTCTTTCTCCTCGCGGGGCAAAAATACACCGTCCCTGTTTAGCGTTATTTAATTACAGTCCGCTGGAAACCGTTTCTGATCCGCAAGAATTTTTTTTCTTTTTTTTTTTTTTTGCTCCTCTCTCCCACGGTGAGCTTTGCAATTTAAAACGTCGCCCTGGGCGATGGAAGAGTTTATTAATGATGTTGCGCAGCCGGTAGTTTTTGTTTTGAATACGTTTCCCGGCGAAGGAGCTGGACTTTATTAAGCGTGCAGAATCTGTTGCGTAGAGAATTTTAAGGGTAGAAGAATTTTAGTTGCGTAAGATTGGGAAAATAGGCGATTTTCAGCGGTTAAAATTATCCGAGTACAGAATTTTAGTAATAGACGATAAAAATTAGGACAATAGCAGACTTCGGTTACTTTAGATTTACAGAATACGAAATTTTGGGGTTAAGGGATCTCTAGTACTCAAAATTAGGAGTTTAGAAAGGTTCGAGTGCTTATAGTTAGGGAAATAGGATATTCTGCGCGCTTAAAATTTGTAGATTATAGAATTTTGGATGTATAAAATTTTAGGCATTGAAAATTAGGAGAGCGAAGGACTTTGGACACTGAAAATTTTAATTGGAAACAAGGATACAGAATTTTGGGAATAAGGAAGTTTGGGTGCTCAAAATTAGAGCAGCAGAAGATTTTGGAAACTCAACATTTTCAGAGTATAACATTTTAGAATGTTTGGAAAGGTTTGGCAAAGTTAAAGTCACAATCTTAAGTTGTACGCTTCTACTAAAATAAGAACAAATTTATTTTCATTATTCGACGTCTGCCTGACCATATCTAGCCTTATTCTACTGCCAATATTAATTCCTACACAACTTATTATAATTCTAGTATAATTGCGATTAACCTGCTAACTGGATAAATTTTTGTTTGTCAACATTGATAGGAAGGAATGAATATTGGTTAGAAGAAGTTTAGTAGCCAGAATATAAGTGCAAAGTATCTATTTTTAAGTAAGTAAAACAAGTGTAACGCAAGCGCTTTCGAGATAAATATTACAACGGCGTTTTAGAAACCGAGAAACTTCTAAAAACGTAATGTATTGCATTTAGAATATTGGCAATCCATAGAACAGCTCAACTCGTTATCCTCAATTAGCAGGTTAAAATTTATCTAACCCCTTTCGGCAATTTGCTTAACCTTTAAAGATTTCTCTACGCGTGGCTGACTAAGCATTGACTTATACTACTTAAACATTCCCTAAATCAATTTAACTCTAGAACACAAACGTCACCCGATGCTAAATTCACGAGACTCGAAATTCTGCTTCATCGCCTCGCCTTAAAAACAAATTCTACATCAACCTTTAAACATATTTATCACAAAATTTGCATCACGTATCGTCGTTACAGCTACTATCAATTATAAAGTAAGCAACGGTTATTTGCGTCGTGGTATAATTAAATCGTATTCGAAGCCCACTCAAATTTTCTCATCCTCTAATATCGATCGCGAATCGACGCGGTTCGGGAATCCAATAATCCTCGTTCGGCCGAACGAATCGCGAGGAAGAAATAATTTTTTAAACAGCCTACGGCGCGACGTTAATTACAAATTGACGTAGAATTCAGCCATAGCTGGGTGCTGTGTTCGGTTTTGACGCGCGATTTCCCAGCAACAGCCCGTTCGAATTTGTAATCAACGTGTGCTACACGCGCAACGTTAATTATCATACTCGTTAATTACAGGCACAGTCATAATCATTACTGCCATTAAACGGTATCGTCAATTAGCGAGCCGTGCGAATACATCGAGGACCGTTTCCGTTTCTCTCTGCGCGTATTCGTCCCGTCTCGTCTCGTCTCGCGATCGTTTGTTCGAATCTCGTTGCTTCTTAAAGGGAGTCGCAAAAGGGATGATGGGAGTGAAAGGGTAGCTCGTTACATCCCGCACTTTGAGTGGTAGCTCGAGGATACTACCATTAATAGCGGCTATTAGCGCGTGCGATTTATACGAAAATCTCTACCCCGAACGGAAGAATTATCATTTTAGGGGGATCTTGTTAATTTGAGTGTTATAAATCTTGTTAATCTTGAGAGACTAACGAGAAACAGCGGTAAGGATAAGCACTGCTTCTTTCGCAGAGATGAATTATTCCGTTGAGTAAATCTTGATAATTTGTATAATAGAGTAGATGTTTGTTTTTGGATAATTAATAGACTGCGAATGTTTATGCAAATTAGCGTGTATCTCTTTATATAAATTTGAAAGACTTGGAGTTTAAATAGAAGTAGGGTTGATATTCTAAAGGTTTAAATCTATTCTTTACTTTAAATACTTTGTATAATAGAGATCATGTTTATTTTTGGATAATTAATAGACTGCGAATGTTTATTCAAATTAGCGTGTATCTCTTTATATAAATTTGAAAGACTTGGACTTTAAATAGAAGTAGGTTTGATATTCTAAAGGTTGACATTTATTCTTTACTTTAAATACTTTGTATCATGTTTATTTTTGGATAATTAATCGACTGCGAATGTTTATGCAAATTTGTGTGCATCTCTTTATATAAATTTGAAAGACTTGGACTTTAAATAAAAGTAGGGTTGATATTCTAAAGGTTGACATTTATTCTTTACTTTAAATACTTTGTATCATGTTTATTTTTGGATAATTAATCGACTGCGAATGTTTATGCAAATTTTTGTGCATCTCTTTATATAAATTTGAAAGACTTGGAGTTTAAATAGAAGTAGAGTTGATATTCTAAAGGTTGACACTTATTCTTTACTTTAAATACTTTGTGTAATAGTGATCATGTTTATTTTTGGATAATTAATAAACTACGAATGTTTATGCAAATTAGTATGCATCTCTTTATATAAATTTGAAAGACTTGGAGTTTAAATAGAAGTAGGTTTGATATTCTAAAGGTTGACATTTATTCTTTGCTTTAAATACTTTGTATAATAGAGATCATGTTTGTTTTTGGATAATTAATAGACTGCGAATGTTTATTCAAATTAGCGTGTATCTCTTTATATAAATTTGAAAGACTTGGAGTTGAAATAGAAATTTATTTGGTGTTCTAAGTATTGCAATTTATTATTTACTTTAAATATTGTGTGTAATAGACATCATGAAATAATAATAGCACATTTAAATTCGTTGAATTTTATCTTACTTGTTTTATATCACTATACTATTGTATTTTATTTGTTTACCATTGGATTCATCCCAAGCAGCCATATAACAATTAATAGACTACGGATGTTTATACGTTTAGAGAAAATTTACGTTCGCTAAAAGACGCAGAATGCATATAATATATAACAATATCCAAACTATTCAAGATACAACAGAAACTATAATATTCGGAAAGTGAAATAATCCCTTTATAAAAATTCTCACCCGAGTAATCATTAATTCCCGCTTTTCGAATCGGAAACGAAAATTCTTATTTAAATATATTCTCTTTCATCGTTCAACTAAATGACAAAATGCAATATATAATAATTGAATTCGAGTCACAGTAAGCCTCTGACAGTCTCGCTTTCCATTTTCTCTTTTTCGTTCGTCATTCTATCGCGTTTTCTTCGATTTGCCAACTCGTTCGTCTTAGTTTCCATTAAAAGCGATCCGGAATCACGTGTAGCGAGCTCTGGTAATAATAGCGGAACAGCAGGCCTCGTTTAACAAATTGCAACGTTTACCGGTGTAAGGTTTTCCTCGGTTCCGTGGCCGGGCCACCGGCGCGTTCGAGCAACAGTTCCTTGGATTTTTACGAGCGCCGTAAATAAGCGAACGATCGGGCCGGACAGATCTTCCTGGAAACGAGCTTCCGCCACGGTCGATCGGGAAATCCTCTTACCGATAAAAAAAAAACCACGTTGAATCGCGTCGCTGATTAATCGCAAATTGATAAACATTCGCGACGGAAATGCGCAAGTGTTAACGTATCTGATTAATGACGCTACCCGCTTTCCGCTTAGTCGAACTCGAAATGCCAAAGTAGTAGGTTAAGCGAATAAAAATAATAAGAATCTGTTGAGGGGAAAAGCGAAACGTGAACTGCGAGGAACGTATCGTATAAATATTAAGGAATTGGTCAACGACGCTAAATGTGCTTGAAAGCATTAAAGATGTTAAATTGTTATGAATCATTATAATATATTTTATAGTATTAATATATATTATACGTTATTATAATGTATTGTATATTGTATGATATTATAATACATTATGTAGTATTATTATGTATTCTATACTGTATGGTATTATAATATATTATATAGTATTATTATGTATTCTATACTGTATGGTATTATAATATATTATAAAGCAGTATTATATATATAGTATAATATATAGTATTATATATTATATATTATATATTGTATATTATATGGTATTATAATATATTATGTAGTATTATTATGTATTGTACACTGTATGGTATTATAATATATTATAAAGCAGTATTATATATATAGTATAATATATAGTATTATATATTATATATTATATATTGTATATTATATGGTATTATAATATATTATGTAGTATTATTATGTATTGTATACTGTATGGTATTATAATATATTATGTAGTATTATTATGTATTGTATACTGTATGGTATTATAATATAGTATAAAGCAGTATTATATATATATTATAATATATAGTATTATATATTATATATTGTATATTATATGGTATTATAATATATTATATAGTATTATTATGTATTCTATACTGTATGGTATTATAATATATTATAAAGCAGTATTATATATATAGTATAATATATAGTATTATATATTATATATTATATATTGTATATTATATGGTATTATAATATATTATGTAGTATTATTATGTATTGTATACTGTATGGTATTATAATATATTATGTAGTATTATTATGTATTGTATACTGTATGGTATTATAATATAGTATAAAGCAGTATTATATATATATTATAATATATAGTATTATATATTATATATTGTATATTATATGGTATTATAATATATTATATAGTATTATTATGTATTCTATACTGTATGGTATTATAATATATTATAAAGCAGTATTATATATATATTATAATATATAGTATTATATATTATATATTGTATATTATATGGTATTATAATATATTATGTAGTATTATTATGTATTGTATACTGTATGGTATTATAATATATTTTAAAGCAGTATTATATATATAGTATAATATATAGTATTATATATTATATATTATATATTGTATATTATATGATATTATAATATATTATATAGTATTATTATGTATTCTATACTGTATGGTATTATAATATATTATAAAGCAGTATTATATATATAGTATAATATATAGTTTTATATATTATATATTATATATTGTATACTATACAGTGTTATAATATATTATACATTGTATATTATACATTATTATAATATATTATGTGGATACGCGGGTTGTACATTAAAATTATGAAAACTTCAGTGTTTCACGTGACGAATAATCGGACTATTTTTTGCGATTCTATATGCAAATCCAGATTCGGCAAATATACCATGAAAGCCATTGAAACTTGGATTTGGGGAAGATTATATAAATGGTAGAATAGTTCAACATTAATTTGTGAAAACAATTGCGTGGATGATCGGAAAATCCTGAACGTGGTAATTGTTATAACTGTATAATATTGGAACTAATTAATCGTTGGAAAGAAGTGTATAAACTCGTGTAAAAATAATCTTAATCAATTATACGCGAGTAATATTTTAAAGAATTTACTTATGCTTAATGTTGTTACTTCGAGAAACGACTAACAAATAGTTTCATAAAAAATTCAAGAAGCTACCTATAAGTTTGTTCAAAAAATGACATAATTATTACGCACTAATAACAGGCTTGTTTAACAGTGATTAGGCGGCTGATTTTGTAAAAAAATAAATGCGATTTCGAACGGAAAAGATGACTCATTCATCCGCACGTCTAACATTATTTTAAAATAACAGAACGAAATGACTCGATACGATAAATTAATTGTTCCTTCAGATTGTCATCGTTTCTCGAATTATCGCATTAATCCTCGATATAAAGAAAATGCGCTCGAGGGAAATCCGTACAACGTTAAACAGTTTTTCAAAGTTTCGTTCGCGTGAAACGAGGCTAGAATAATAATTGCCTACTTCGATTACAAGATCCGCGGCCTTTTCGGCTTAAAACGAAGATTGTTCGCTCGTAAAGAAGAGCTTTGGACGTGGAAGGACGCAAATATTAAGTTAAGACGGCGAGTGGAAAAAGATTCGCCCGCCCGAGGCTAATTTAAAGTCACCTTTGGAAATTGATAAGCTCTTTTCCGGATCCCCGTTTAATTGCAGCTTGTTTCGTAGCTTCCAAACTGCTTCTCTTTTTTTTCTCTCTCTCCTTCGTCCTTCTGCATCTCCTCTCATCGTCTGTTCTCGTCTACTTCTTCTACTTCTACGGCGAAGTTCCGCTTCGAATTAAGCAGCTTCGAGGAGGGGGGAAAAACTATCGAGACTCTCGAAAGTCGAAAAAAGTTTCTCTCCTTCTGGCTGGAAAAATTAATATTCATACGAAATGTTGCAGCGAAATCTATTAGCGTTCACGAGTCTCTTCTTCGTTGGAACTTTAATTGCAATTAATTATGTATTAATGTATTTGTATATTTCTTTAACGTAACTGATTAATTAATACATTCATTAATCGCAGGCTTTTGGATTATTTATTTTGGCACTATCACAGGTATTATTGTATATTATTATTAATGTTATTATATATGTTGGCACTTTGGTATTATCGGAATTGAATGCAGCTAGTCGGAAAATTATATTACAAATATTTTGCACATTTCAGGGGAACAAAAGTGACGCGAAAATTCGTAAAATATGAAAGTCGTTCGTTAAAAAATACACGTATTCGTTTTCTCCTACTTAAGGAGAAAAATTTACTTTCATTTTCCTTATTATTATTTAATATTACTTCTGCTATAATTTCTACTTCTTCTACCATGAATTAACCCGTTTAAATCTAAAACTATTTCGTTCAGGAACTTATGGAATTTTAGATTATCGTACTTCAAAGTACTAAAAGATCGATAATAATAAATTAGAAGTTCCATTTACGGGTTTATTCTGAAATCGAATAAAATAATTACAAAATTAAATAGTCTAATTGTATGAACTATGCAAATATTTATAGCCGTACTACTTTTGCAATAATACAAATAATGCTCATCGATGGCTCGTTAATTTCTGCAATTTTAGGCTAACGTTGCGAAAGGGTTAAAGAATTGAAACTTACAAATGTTTCGCCACTGATTGTGCATAGTTTTGGCGTTGTTTTCGATAGCCGTGGGCAGTTTTACGGACTTAATCCCGTTGTTCCAATTCGCCGCGGTTAAAAGGCGCGTTGCTGGTTGAAAATTTCAACAAAATCGATGCCGGCTGAATTGTTCTTAGCTGCGGATCGTTGACTCTATTAAGTCGCGTGGAATGGCTTGGATAAAGCACAATAATTCCATTCTATTCGACGTGTATTTGACTCTTCCAAAAAGTCGCGTACAATGGACGCGAAAAAAACATTCCCTCGCGCATTTTCGACTATCCTTCAATCAGATATTCCTTCATCCGATTTTACATTTCATTTGCGCAACATCGAAAACATCAACCGTGAAAAATGGAACTATCGAACGACGGGAAATTTGATTTGTTCGAATGTAATCCAACCGTTCGATATAAACCGTGAAAACGCGTCGGGAAACATGGTAATTAAACTGCGTTCGGATTTTCACGCAAATTTATTAATCCTTCGAATTCTATGGTCGCTTATCGATTTCGAATACGATGCAAAGAGTTTAAAAATTCGCTTCATTTGAAACAACGACGGATTAACACCGAATATTCGACAAACGCGAATTTAAAAGCATCGCGATTTTTATCTTATTTTTTTATTTCATTTCCGTGCGATAAACCCGATTTGATCAACGAAAGAACTTTGTTCATCAAATTGTCGAATAATTCATCCGTACATTCGTATACGTATACGCAAATTTGGCTTTCGCTGCGTTCTAAATGAAAAATCTTCATAAAGGCAACCCCTTTTTTTTCATTCCCGTCTATTTCATAATCATGTCATGAAACATCTTTAAAATTAGACTTCCGCTACTTTCTAAACGGAAAATTTCCCAAAAGGCAACCCCATTTTTTCATTCTTGTCTATTTCACAATCATATCATAAAACATCTTTAAAATTTGACTTTTGCTACTTTCTAAACGGAAAATTTCCCAAAAGGCAACCCTTATTTTCGTTCTCGTCTATTTCACAATTCTGTCATAAAACATCTTTAAAATTTGACTTCCGCTGCATTCTAAACGCAAAATCTCCCAAAAGGCAACCCCTTATTTTCATTCTCGTCTATTTCACAATCCTATCATAAAACATCTTTAAAATTTGACTTCCACTACTTTCTAAACGGAAAGTTTCCGAAAAGGCAACCCTTTTTTTCATTCTCGTCTATTTCACAATCCTATCGTAAAACATTTTTAAAATTTGGCTTTCGCTACTTTCTAAACGCAAAATTTCCCAAAAGGTAACCCTTATTTTTATTCTCTTCTATTTCACAATTCTGTCATAAAACATCTTTAAAATTTGACTTCCGCTGCATTCTAAACGCAAAATCTTCCAAAAGGCAACCCTTATTTTCATTCCCGTCTATTTCACAATCCTATCATGAAACATCTTTAAAATTTGACTTTTGCTACTTTCTAAACGCAAAATTTCCGAAAAAGCAACCCCTTTTTTTCATTCTCGTCTATTTCACAATCCTATCGTAAAACATTTTTAAAATTTGGCTTTCGCTACTTTCTAAACGCAAAATTTCCCAAAAGGTAACCCTTATTTTTATTCTCTTCTATTTCACAATTTTGTCATAAAACATCTTTAAAATTTGACTTCCGCTACTTTCTAAACGCAAAATCTCCCAAAAGGCAACCCTCTTTTTTCATTCTCGTCTATTTCACAATCCTATCATGAAACATCTTTAAAATTTGATTTCCGCTGCATTCTAAACGCATAAATCTCGTCTAAATCGACTGGCTTCCCTTGCAACGGGAAAGTTTCGCAACGTTGCGGAAGCAACTTCGTGAAAACCGTATAACCATTTGCCCTCTTAAATCGCTCCGCTCGCATCGCGAACTTCGCTATTCTCCTCTCCGCGTAGCCGAACGTGCCACGTCTTTCAGTGCGCCGCTGTCAAAGAAGCAACACTCATTTCGCGGTGTTTATTATTGCAGCGAGCAGTTCTGAAGCTTGGACGAGCGAAAAGAGGCGGAACTAAAGGGCGCCGTGTCGACATAAGCCACCGTTATCCTTTTCATTTCCCATTTTCGCCCGCGGACAAAGCGTAAAGGCCGGGACCTTGAGCCGAGGCGCGACGCGAATCTTCCGATAGACGTTTAACGCCATTAATATGCTAATGAGGCGGGCTGTTAATTGTAATTTACGCCAGCCGGGGGAATAAATAGCCGCGTTATCGTTGCTACGGGGACGAGAGGCCGCGAATTTATCGCGCGGCTCGAAATCTGCCACGATTTGCATTTCTTTTCCCACCAAAAGTGAAAAGCGGGAAGGAGAAAAAAAAAAGAATTCCTAGCAAATATGTTGTTTTATCGTTCGTGAAGGAACGATTTAAAATTCATTTTCCTTATTATTATTTAATATTACCACTGCTATAATTTGTACTTCTTCTACCATAAATTAACCCGTTTAAATCTGAAACTATTTCGATTAGGGATTTATGGAATTTTAAATTATCGTACTTCAAAGTGGACAAAGATTGATAATAATAAACTAGAAGTTTCATTTACGGGTTTACTCTGAAATCAGAATAAAATTAATTACAGAACGATTTCAAATTCGGTTGATAATCCTTCCGCGTACAAATGAATACCTAAATCACTGTTTTTTAAATAGATGTAGCTTAAAAAGATTCGAGTATAAATGAAAAGTAGTACGATACAAAAGAAGAGAAGTAGAAGAGAAGAAAGACTACGTGAAAGTGTTAAATGAAGAGATGCGTACAATATTCGAAGCAAAACGTTTCAATGTGTAAATGTAAATTTAGGTATTATTCGAATCAGACCTGTTGTATTTTACCGACACGATTAAACAATCTTTAATCTCTTATTAAACGAACTTATCGCCGTCTTTTTCCTTTTTCCTTTTTCCTTTTTCCTTAATGACGTCTTTTAATATTATACGTAGTTACCATATCTTTTTATATACATATCATAAGTAGCTACCAAAATAAAATAGCAGTTTCATTAATTTTTAGGTTTCTAATTTTGCTTCTTCTTCTCATATTGTTAATAGTCTTTAAAACATTCCTGTGCAACACGGTTTCGTATAACACGGCATTGTTTAGCAGCTACCGCATTATACGAGGTCTGAGACAGTATTTACTTTACCATTGCGCTTACGATGCGAGCGAAACAAAAGGAAACCCTTGAAAGAAGACGCTTTAGCATTCATAGCGTCTCAGCAACTCGGCAAGCGTCAGTTCAGCACGCATTACAAGCTACACGGTGTATCGTGCTACATTTCCCTCGAAAGGCTCCTCCCGGGCCTTCTGATATGCACATGCATACGAAATGAGCCCATGGTCGCGTGCATATTATAAAACAAGCCACCGGCGTTTTCCAACCGTTCCGCGAAACTCTTCGTTCGAATCGAAAACAAGCACTGCTGCTTTTTCAGGATAATACCAACAGCTGGAAGATATTAATAGTACAGGGAACAGTAACACTGTTACATTGTTTCGAAGTATTTAAGGTACGATGATCGAATTTACTGTCACCGTTTCTATAACTGATTTAATAACAAAGTAACCGTATAAAGAATCCTAAGTAACTTAAAGAAATTTTCGTAGCAAATTTGGACATCGGTTTACGTAACAACGCATAGACATCGTATATTAGTTTACGCTTGATATTTGTAAATAAATATTGGGAGGTAAATGCGCCGTTGAACATTGAAACGTGAGCAATATAATTGTGGAGCTGTGGAGAGGGGATAGGATAGGAAAAAGGAAGGGTGTTGCGTTTCGTCCTGCGCCTGCTAGTGGACTCATCAATAAGGCTACCTAGCAGGCCCTTTTTAACATGAATATGTTTTAGGGATGGGGGGGTCGCCAGGTGAAAAAGTGAAATGCGTTACGAAATTTGACTGAGGACATTTTTCTTCTGTGCTACTGGGATGATGTCATTATTTCTTATCTATATAAGGTTAATCCGACGCTGAGCGCTCAGTATCGATTTGACTCTTGAGTGAGAACAATGGATGAAATTAATCATGAATATGTTTTAGTGATGGGGGGTCGCCAGGTGAAAAAGTGAAATGCGTTACGAAATTTGACTGAGGACATTTTGAAAGAGAAGAAAACATATTCATGTACTTCTTATTTGAGAGCAGAGCTCATCAGATCAGTTTTTTTTTTTTTTAACGAGCGTTTATTGTGCCGATGATAAAAACAAAATATATATAGAAGGGGGTTCAAGAAACTATAAAAACGCACAAATAGTTTTCCGAGGAGTTACACTAGGTACTTAAATCTAGATTAGTGGCTCTGTCATAGAGCACTCGCAATCTGTTTGTTTTCGTGGATTCGTCATTGCACTTATTGCTACAGTATTATTTTGGCTATGTTCTTAAACTAAGGTTTAAACAGTATAGGGTATTTACATCTGTAGGGTATGGCACATTACAATACAAATTAATTTTTAATAAAGTTCAGGGGGTGGTGGGGACATTGGCGTTTATGTAAAATTGCACTTTTGGTGGTATTCAAATATTGCACTATAGTGGAATAGTATACATACATATTTACTCGTAAAATGAAATAAAAAATAGCTTATATTAGGAACTAGAATGTATGACTAATTACACTTTATGGAGATTTTTTCTTTTTATATACATTGTTTAATTATTTCCCTCACACATACTCAGAAACCTAAACACAACCTAGCAGGCCCTGCCTTAGACGTTGGGATATTGGAAGGAAGGTTAAAGGCGGTATATACATATATGGACGGGGTAGTTGGAGCGAGTACTTTCGAGAAAGTCCTAATTTCGTATGTCCCTCTAGTGGTGGGTGCAGGAGAGCCGCCACATAATTATTAAGCGTGGAACTAAGGAAGGCGCGACGTTCACTTTATATTGTGGCGGCAACGTCAAGGCCATTTTTTACATTTTTCCTATTCTCTCCGAAACTTTCACTTTCACTTCCTGTCTTCAGTTTTCCTCACGGTTTCGCGCGAGCCTGGACAACGTCCACCAACATTTGGCGGCCAGGCCCGCGCGATCCTTAACCGACTACCTCCGAAATTTTACCCGCGCTTCTTCACTTTCTCTTTTATTACCCCCTTCCGTTTTCCTTAGCTTTTCCCGCGTTTTTCCAGCTTTCCTTTCCTTGTTCAATTCTAACGCTGTCCTTCTTTTCGCCAACCTTTTTTAAGGACTTGCAAGTCCAGCCGCGAGAGAGTCTTGTTTCGACTTCCATGCGTCATAGTTCAGCCAGTGCGTTTTGCCGTTGCCCCCACGTCGCGTCAAGTAAAAAATAAAAATTTATAAAAAATAAGAACGCTTCAACCATCACTACCACCGCGCACCCCTTCAATATCTTAGCTTTAATCGTAGCTTGAAGATAATTTTGTTGGAACACTGCAACAGACAGGTATTGTAATTTTGGAAAGCGAAGAATCGCAAAGATTTAGAGACTGCAATAAGCAAATATTGTTATTTTTCCAAGTCAAGAATTTGAAATATTTCTAGTTTTGTTAGAACACTGCAGAATACGCGTATTGCAATTTTTAAGGGTGAAGAACGATTCGAAAAATCAATTTCAAGACAAGTATTGCGATTTTAAGGAGGAACGGACCTTAAAACGCTTCAATCGCGAAGCGAGTATTGCAATTTCGAGGAGGCAAAGAATTTGAACACATTTTTATTTTAAGGCGGCTATTACGATTTTGGGGAGAAAAGGATTTGAAAACGTTTTTAGTTTAGAGGCGTGTATCGCAATTCCGGGGAGGCGAAGAGTTATGAAAACTCGCAGTTTTGCGGGAATATTGCGAGGGGTTCGATATAAAAATACCGTTCGGCGGTCGGCGTACACGTATATTGAAAACCAACGTCGGCTCTCTTGGCTCGTGCGTCAGCGACGATTTCGGATGTTGACGCAGCCCGATAAACGCTACGACGACGACGATCCCGTGGATTTATCCGCGGCGTTTATATTAATGTCGAATAATCCTCGTCATCCAAAGAAACGTTCGCATCGATATTCAAACTTCTCAATAGAGACTCAAAAGAATTTTTTCCCATCTCGTCGCAGCGCATCCAGTCGCATTATTCGCGTATAATCAGAAAAGTCGCGAAGAGAACACGGAAAATACGAAGAATACAAATATTGTAAAAATAACGCTGCATTTATAAAAATAAACAAATCGTTCAATTATTATTAATCCTTTCGTTGCAGAGACTACCAAATTTAAATATTTACCACGGAGGGAATATTTATTTACATATCGAGTATTTTATCGAAGTGACGATTTTTATTTTGCATCGTGCAACTAAGTTACTATTTACAGTTGGTTATAGAAAGATAAGTAATTCGAGATATAGAACACTCTTATAATCAACGCTAAACGAATTCCATGTAACGTTGAACGAACGAGCACTATCTAACGATTCATTTTTCACGTTATCGTAAACATTGCAATGGAATTAATTTAGTTTAACATAAATTGATATGAAATAACCGATAAATTCATCTGGTTTTTTTTTAACGTTTGACTTATTGTTAGACCGCTTTCATATTTATGAGCACTATTATTCCGTACAGCCTTAGCCAACTTCGCCGTAGCGAAATGGTTAACGCGACCACATGCGACCGAATTTAAGTCCGTACCAAAATACGAAGCTAATTAATCAATCTGTGGAGCTGTGGAGGGGGGATAGGATAGGAAAAGGAAGGATGTTTTTACGTTTCGTCCTGGGCCTGCTAGTGGACTCATCAGTAAGGCTACCTAACAGGCCTTGCCTTAGACGTTGGAATATTGGAAGGTTTTTTTCTTTGTGTTGGTTACTTTGTGTAATGGTTTTGTGGTACTGTGGCGGCTCTCCTGCACCTACCACTAGAGGGACATACGAAATAGGACTTTCTCGAAAGTACTCGCTCCAACTACCTCGTCCATATATATACCGCCTTCAACTTTCCTTCCAATATCCCAACGTCTAAGGCAGGGCCTGTGCTAGGTAGCCTTACTGATGAGTCCACTATCAGGCCCAGGACGAAACGTTAACACCCTTTCTTTTCCCTATCCTATCCCCTCTCCACAGCTCCACAGTACCTAGGGACTTTTCCCTTATGACCCACTGTCTTTTGTTGATCGTATGCTAGTGATGTATTTGATTAGTTAATCACTTTGTGTTTATTCGCAGGAAAAACTTTGAAAACCCCGCTTCCTTGAATGTTGGAAGGAAGGTTAACCCTTTGCGGACGATGAATAATATCACTTAAAAGAATACTTTGGTTTTGAATTCCAAGCCTCTAAATTTCCAAGCTTTCGAATTCCAGACCGTCAAATTTTCAAAACTTTGAAGCATTTATTAACGATATTAATTTAAATTTCTTGCTTTAACGATAGACTTGCGTCTGCAAACCCCAAAAAATGATTAGGCGGCTATTTGCAGACACTCGTCCGCAAAGGGTTAAAGGCGGTGTATGTATGGACGAGGTTAGTTGGAGCGAGTGCTTTCGAGAAAGTCCTATTTCGTATATCCCTCTAGTGGTAGGTGCAGAAGAGCCGCCATGAATCGGTTAAATACCGACGCTTTACAAGTGTTGAAGGATTATATTAAATAACTGACTCGCGTGCAATAAAGTGGATAAATAATTGTAGACCCGTAGGCTTAATTATATGGTCGCGTAGCGAGTGTTAGAGGGTGAGAGCCTGCCGTAGCAACAATAAAGCCCAAGGAACCAGTACTTGTTAATTTTGCAGCTGGTCAGCACGTGAACCCAAGATTTGGGATAGTTGTAATTTCGTTATTTTTGCATGTGATTTCAAAGTCGAGGCGATCCTTGGTTTTTATTGCTGGCTGCCGAGTTCCGGGTAGGTAACGGGAAAGACGAAATGACCATTGACGGGGAAGTGGGAAATTCTAAGGGGTAACATACCCCTTAGCTCTCTCCATCGGGACTCTTCCCCACCATTCGAAAATAGAAAATATAAAATGGTACGCCGGTCAACGGAAGGTCTGTCTGCGTCTATCGCTCGTCGAAAGAATAAAGTAACGTTGAACGAATTGATTGTATCTTCCTCGCCTCCCCGAGTTCCAGTCTACATAATTATATTTAATACGGTGGAAGAAGTATCGGTGACGTTCACAAGACGAGCGCACGGTTAAAACTGCCTACGAAACGTGGCGACAGTTCGTACATTCATACCTGTGATGTTTGCATTCTTTTTCCACCAAAAGTGAAAAGCGGGAGGGGGAAAAAAATAATATCTAGCAAATATGTTTTATCCGTATCATTTTCCTTATTATTATTTAATATTACTACTGCTATAATTTGTACTTCTTCTATCATAAATTAACCCGTTTAAATCTAAAACTATTTCGATTAGGAATTTATGGAATGTTAGATTATCGTACTTCAAAGTGGACAAAGATTGATAATAATAAACTAGAAGTTTCATTGACGAGTTTATTCTGAAATCGAATAAAATAATTACAGAACGATTTCAAATTCGGTCGATAATCCTTCTGCGGAGAATACGCTTACAAATAAATACCTAAACCACTGTTTTTCAAATAGATGTAGATGTTTGCAGGCATTCCCAAATCTTAATTAGCCGACGTTCCATAGTCAAGCTCTAAAAGAACTCGCTTCCACCAATACTTCAACGCGTGCAATTTTCTACGTATTACAACGAAACGTTTCACTTCAACAACAAGAAAATCCTTAAACTAACAACCCGTAAAACCGCCCAACTATTTCCCCAACATCTTCCGCGAAGTATCGAAACGCATTCCGCGTAACAACATTCGCTCGAACAAAGGAAAAGCGGGGGAAACAATCGTGCCTAAGTTAAATGTCAGCGAGCATCGCGAGTAGCCGACATTTAATTTAACGGAATACTGTTAATAAGGTCTGCCTCGTTGGATCCTTGCCGGTGGTTGCAGCGAAACAATTGGTTTAAAGCTCTTCCACGCACATTTAGGCAAGGGCGTAGGCGCGATTCGTGAGCACAGGGGTGGGGGAAGGGGGAGAAAAGCTAATTAATAGACGGAATGCTTTCACGGTGCTGTGAACTCGCTAAAAGGCCTTTGTCGTCTTTGTGTACACGTGTCTGTGCACGCGCGCATGTGTTTTTCTGTGTGTTAGTTTCTCGCGTGTATACGCGAACGTACGAGCGTGTCAGTCATCCTCGGTTAGAGCCGTAGGTGCGCGGCGTTTACATACATATTTCGACAGAGAGACGCCTTTCGCCCTCTCATTGTTCTCGTTGAATGAAAATGCTTCGACTAGCCTTTGCCCGGACTACGGGATTTTCCGCCCGGAAATGCTTCCACTGTTCCAAAGCGTCTGTGGTTTTAATGCCGCGACGCTACGGTTGGAAACAAATGGTCCATTTTCGCCGTCCGATATTCCGTATTACTAAAACGGTGGCCGGCGATTTCCTTTAATACTGTATTTTCGGCGTTGCGCGACGCTAGGTAATTAATAGGCCGCGTGTTTCTTTTTTAATTCTTACGCGTTTAGAGGAAATTTAGATGCTTATGGAAAGAGAGAATTTGCGTGGTACGAGAAAATATGTACCAATGTAGAAAGTGAAATAATAAAATAGGCGGTGGAATATTTAGAGAGTGAAATAAGTGAATATTTAACTCCGATTTATTGTAATTTTGGCGAATGAATGTATGAATTCGCTTAAAGATCCGCGGATTGGGAATTAATTAGAGGATAGTTGTTGCATTTCGTATAAATAAAGTAACAATAATATGGGGATAGTATGAAGTAGACAAATTTTAATTAGAATTCACACCTTTTTTTAGTTTCTGTTCTTTACAGATTAAATCTTCTACTTTGTTGTGGATTACTTTCAGTTGTTCCATATTTTAATATGGCGTATTGTCGAGTAATTGCTAAAGTAGCATTGGTTGCGATACATAATAAAATACTAATTAGATGGAGACAGTATAAAGTTGAAGGATATTAAAAAGAAATCATCCCTCTTCTTTTTCATTCTTAAATATTTAATATTTTAGAGTAGTTTATATTTAATCTCCACACATTTCTTATAATCCATAGTAAAACAGTAATCAAATAGAAACATTGTAAAGCAACAAAATTCCAAGAAAAAAGAACATCTCTTTATCTCTTTTCCTCTTTTTTATTGAATTCTATTTCGCTGGGATTCATTTTTAAATATTTAGTCTTTTAAAGTAGCGTCTATTTGATCAATTACCATTCCTTGCAATCCAGAGTAAAACAGTATAAAGCAACAAAATTTCAATATAAAACCACCCCTTTTCTTTCTTTTCTTTTCTGTGTTGAATTCTGTTTCACTAGATTTTATTTCTACTCGTTTAATCCTTTAAGCAGCGTATATTTAATCGACAATCATTCTTTACAATCCCTAGCAAAATAATAATCAAATAGAAAAAGTATAAAGGAACAAAATTCCAATGAATAACCACCCCTTTCCTTTTTCTTCTTTCTTTCTTTTGTTAAATTCTGTTTCACTAACTTTCATTTCTAATTATTTAATCCTTTGAAGCAGCGTATATTTAATCGACAAACATTCTTTACAATCCATAATAAGATAATAATCAAATAGAAAAAGTATAAAAGAACAAAATTCCAATGAATAACCACCCCTTTCCTTTTTCTTCTTTCTTTCTTTTGTTAAATTCTGTTTCACTAGCTTTCATTTCTAATTATTTAATCCTTTAAAGCAGCGTATATTTAATCGACAAACATTCTTTACAATCCATAATAAGATAATAATCAAATAGAAACAGTATAAAGCAACAAAATTTCAATAAAAAACCATCCCTTTTCTTTCGTTAAATTCTATTTCATTAGCTTTTATTTCTAATCGTTTAATCCTTTGAATCAGCGTATATTTAATCGACAAACATTCTTTACAATCCATAATAAGATAATAATTAAATAGAAATAGTATAAAGGAACAAATTCCAATGAAAAACCACCCCTTTTCTTTTCTTTTGTTAAATTCTGTTTCACTAGCTTTTATTTCTAATCGTTTAATTCTTTAAAGCAGCGTATATTTAATCGGCAAACATTGTTTACAATCCATAGTAAAGTAATAATTAAATAGAAACAGTATAAAGGAACAAAATTCCAATAAAAAAACCACCCCTTTTCTTTTGTTAAATTCTACTTCACTAGCTTTTATTTTTAATCGTTTAATCCCTCAAAGCAGCGTATATTTAATCGACAAACATTCTTTACAAACCATAATAAGATAATCATATAGAAACAGTAAAGAGGAACAAAATTCCAATGAAAAACCACCCCTTTTCTTTTGTTAAATTCTGTTTCACTAGCTTTTATTTCTAATTATTTAATCCTTTAAAGCAGCGTATATTTAATCGACAAACATTCTTTACAATCCATAATAAGATAATAATCAAATAGAAACAGTATAAAGGAACAAAATTCCAATGAAAAACCACCCATTTTCTTTTCTTTCTTTTCTTTTGTTAAATTCTGTTTCACTAGCTTTTATTTCTAATCGTTTAATCCTTTAAAGCAGCGTATATTTAATCGACAAACATTGTGTACAATGCATAGTAAAACAATAATTAAATAGAAACAGTATAAAGCAACAAAATTTCAATAAAATACCACCCCTTTTTTTGTTAAATTCTACTTCACTTGCTTTTATTTCTACTAGTTTAATCCTTTAAGCAGCGTATATTTAATCGACAAACATTCTTTACAATCCCTAGTAAAACAATAATCAAATAGGAACATTATAAAGCAACAAAATTTCAATAAAAAACCACCCCTTTCCTTTTTCTTCTTTTCCTCTTCTTTACGAAATAAATTTTCCGATTGCGAACGAATAACTGCTAATACTATGCTATACCAAGGTATTCGTTGCACCTGAAAAATTCCAAGTATTACAAAAAATTCGCAACGAGAAAGGGATAGTTCTGGTGGGCAGAATTCAGTCCTCGAGCGTTTGAACATTAAATTCGAGGGAAATTTGTCGGTACACGATACCAACAAAGAGTCACGTTCCATCGGTATTCTGAAAGCCTAATCTCGAGACACGATCGACATTGGGGATGAGGTACGCGGACGAGGGTTTGAACGAGCTGAAATGGAATCACGGATTTCCACGGATAACGATCTGTCCGGAGATTTTTTTCCCCATTTTTTAGCCCCGCTTTTATTTCCGATCGAATGATTCCAAGGCCCCGATGAATCGACTCGTGATTTCCACGCGTAATCCGCGCAAAAGAATATAGGAAGGATTACCACGGGGAAACGCGTCCGATTTTTGCCCCCATAAACGTCGCCGATGACGAAAAGCGATTGCAAATTCCCCTCCAATAATGATAGCAACTCTATTTCAACCCTTCGAACGCTGTTTAAATGAAAATTATTACCTAATGTTTGAGATAAACCCATTACTGTCAAAATTAAAAATATTTTATTCAATGTCGCGGAAATGAACGAATAATTAATAGTTGCAATAGTTATTTTAATTAACACTATTGTAGTGAATCGGTACTTTAATAGAGTACATAAAAGAAAGTATTCTATCTATTTACAGAAGAGTGTTAATAGTAGTAGTAGTAGTAGTATATTTTTCTCCAATCCATACACATAAAGGTTTTTGGATTTACATAGCTGTTCTTATCCTAAACATTGTCTATATTTGGTTCATTCACTCCTCCCTACACGTAATTGTATTGCACCATAATCGTTAGCTATTTCGGGGGCCCTACACCGCTAAAAACTAGATAATATATTGTATATTGTCTTTGGTTTAGTACTCTAGTTTAATGCTCAACGTTAATTTCTATATCGACTATCCTCATTCGCTCGTTTCATTTTTTCGTATCTTCTGCTAACCTCGCATGCTTCTTTCACAAGTTTACCATTTAACATCCTATTTACATTCTATTCCAACGTCCGGCCCTCACCTAGATTTATGACCCATTCCTTTAACTCATCTGGCAATCTTTTCCTAACTTCCGCACACTCCCATACATGTAGCAGCGATTCCTGTCCTTCGCACAATTTACATTTCCTCATCTCCTCTCTTCGTCCTATTACGTTGCCTACATTTCCGCACCTTAACCTCGCCCACTGCTCCTTATCTTTACCTTTGATTCTTTCCATACACCAGTATTCTTCCATACCTATTTCTTTCTTTCTATTTTTATAACTATCGCAATAATTAGACCTATCTATCCTACCCCAGCGCTCCTGTATCCTTTGCTCCACCTTAGTACGCACGACTCTCTTTAATTTCTCCTCGAGTACACTGGTCTCCGCTTTCTCCCATATCATGTTTAATATTTCACCCTCCCCCACACTTTCCATCACTTTTTCAATCCTTTGTATCCAGCTTGTAGGATTCGCATTCTTCCATCCTCTGAGCTCTTCCCTCAAACATTTGTAGGGCTACCTACCCTCCTCCATCCTTATGACTTTCAATAGATATTTGCAAGCTCTGGTTAACGCTGCAACCTCCACGCTCTCTAGAAGAGTGTTAATATATTGAGTTGTTCGGAAAATTCGTAACGCTTTTTTATTTACACTTAGGTTCATTGAAATTTGTATAAGATTTAGTTAAATAGTAGAGTTCTTAAGTCTACTTGGGCCACTTAAAATCGAATGATTAATAGACAAATACATACGTGTTAGGTGTGCCAATGGTTAATCCACTTTTTCAGTGTAATTCAACATTTGTATGCAACAAAATTAATTCACTATCCTGTAGGAAGATAATGGCCAAAGGATGCGGATGGGCGTGTAGGATTCGGGGATGATCGTGGGTTTTACACAAGCCAGATCTACACAGTCTCTAAATAAAAGAATTATATCTATTTAACGCTATTCGTCTGGTTCACAGCTGTCCTGCTTCTATCTTACATCTGTCTTATCGCTAACTTATTTTTCGCGTATCCAGCTTTTTAAAGCGTCCTTCGCAAGACGGACGTTCTTCCTCTCCACCAATCAGTGGATTTTTTTAACCCGCCTACGGCCTCGAACTATGGTGGGGCACCCTCCCCTAGGAGCCGTTCCCCCGTAATTTTCCGTAGGTGCCAGGATCTATGAGGTGGCCAAAATTTCCTTCCTCAAGTCGCTAAGGATTCGGCCACCTCGTAAACCTGGTCACCGTTCCGGTCGGCTCGACCGTTACCCATGCCGGCTGTTATAGACCCCCGTAATGTTTATCTCCCTTTCCTGATTTTAGCCTACATATGCAACAAAATTAATTCGATATCCCTTAAATTAAATACGAATTGCGTCGGTTTTTGCGGTACGACGTGCACGAATTTTACTTCGAGCCGCTGCACGTCTATCCCGTACGCATTTTAAACGAAGCTACTTATCGCGAGCAAGTAGAATAAGTCCACGCTTGGTCAGACAATCCGTCTGATCCAAGTTCTGAGTCGAGAGATTCGCGCGTCGATCCTCCGGCAATGTTCGATTGAAAAAAAAAAAGAACTGCGATAGGTCGAAGGGCAATCAATTTATTCCATTTGCGATCGAAATTAAAGCGACAATGCCCGTATTCGAATGAAACGGTCGATTAAACAAAACCCGATCCCGTCGGCCATTTTAATCACGTGACAACGGACCGTTTTTTCCCCTGGTCAATTGCGGAATAAAAAGACAAAGAATCGGAAGTATTATCCGTCGACTGCAATTACGCGGACGATTTTCATCCGTGGTCGAAACCCAGATGATAGAAAAGAATCAAAAGAAGAATTACCAGCAAAGACACAAAAGCTGCACATACACACGCACACGTGCAGCGGTGATGGCGTACCTTAATTCGTCGAGTCTGGCATCGCGTGAATTCGCATTTTGGGGGATCTTTGTTCATCCGTGGCGCAGTTTCCGGTTGCCGCGTGAAATCATCTTTCGACCGCGATGTGCGCGCTGGTTAATCCTCAAACGCTTTGTTCGAAATACGCTGGAATTAGCTGCTGGCCGCTGTGGATTTTCTCACCGTTATAAAATTAATTTTATTACTACGCGATACACGGGAATATTTCAACACGTTGGTCGCCGATTAGAAATTAAATGGATGCAGAGAAAGTACCGACGAATTGAAGCTTATCAGGTAGATTCATCGATATATTGGTCGATTTTAAGCAGCGTATAGGGATGCGTAATGCGAAGCGAGGATTTAAAACGTCGTTTGATTTGCGAGTTGAATTCTTCTTAATAGACTGCGGATTTTTGTACACTTATAGGAAATTGATATTTGGAGAACACTATAGTTTGCACAAAAAGAAGGAAAATATGTAAATATCGAAATATAATATACTTATACAAAGTCACTGTATTTTTCTCTTGCAATCATTTAAAATACTTGGGAATCCTATAGCTTGGAATTTGGAAGATTTGGATGGAAATCCAAATACTGGAAAATTCAAATGCTAACAAATAAAAAAATTCGGCATTGCGTAAATTTATTAGCGAACCAATTATTTGCTTTATTTCTTCTTACAATCATCCGAAACACCTGTGAATCCAAAAGCTAGCAACTTTAAAATTTAGGGAATTTAAAGGCTTGCAAATTCATAACTTAATGAATGCAAATTCTTAGAATTTGGTATCACGTGCAGTCATTAATAATCTGCGAATTTTTATGCAAAATTTAAATCTTCACAAATATAATTAATGGAAGTATATCTAAATAAAGTGTTGTTTCATCATTTAAATATTATACAATATAATAATTAAACATTATATTATATAACTTTGCATATTACTTATAACAGTTTGTATTATTCTTTAATATTGTTTGCATTCTGCGCGTCTTTTACATATTTAAATTGCCTATAAATGCATAAAGATCCACTCACTGTATTTCTTCTTATAACCATATCTAAAATCTCCGAAATTCCTTTTTGCAAATTTAAGTATTTACAAATATAATTAATGGAAGTATATCAAAGTAAAGGGTTGTTTCATCATTTAAATATTATACAATATAATAACTAAATATTATATTATATAAATTTGCATATTACTTATAACAGTTTGTATTATTCTTTAACAATGTTTGCATTCTGCGCGTCTTTTACATATTTAAATTGCCTATAAATGCATAAAGATCCACTCACTGTATTTCTTCTTACAACCATATCTAAAACCATCGAAATTCCTTTTTGCAAATTTAAGTATTTACAAATATAATTAATGGCAGTATATCTAAATAAAGGGTTGTTTCATCATTTAAATATTATACAATATAATCATTAAATATTATATTATCTAAATTTGCATATTACTTATAACAGTTTGTATTATTCTTTAACACTATATGCATTCTATGCGTCTTTTACATATTTAAATTGCCTATAAATGCATAAAGATCCACTCACTGTATTTCTTCTTACAACCATATCTAAAACCTCCGAGTTTCCTTTTCGCAAATTTAAATCTTTACAAATATAATTAATGGAAGGATATCAAAGTAAGGGGTTGTTTCATCCCCTAAACACCATAATTTGCATATTACTTATAACAGTTTGTATTATTCTTTAACACTATATGCATTCTATGCGTCTTTTACATATTTAAATTGCCTATAAATGCATAAAGATCCACTCACTGTATTTCTTCTTACAACCATATCTAAAACCATCGAAATTCCTTTTTATAAATTAAAATCTTTACAAATATGATTAATGGAAGGATATCTAAATAAAGGGTTGTTTCACCATTTAAATACCATAATTTGCACATTACTTATAACAGTTTGTATTATTCTTTAACACTCTGTGCATTGTCTGGACCTCTCTTACATATTTCCATAAATAAATATACGTATTTCTCCTCGCAGCCGTCTAAAACCTTTGAAATCCGTTTCAAATTGCAGATCCGAGAGAGTGCACCTCTACAACGTGGTCCCCGGTCGAAACAGCCCCGGAAACTCCGTCGGCTTGGCGAAAATAATGCGAGCGAAGCGCATCGATGAGGAGACTCGCTTCAGACTGCTGAGGTACACGCGCCACGCCAAGTGTCGGAAGATCATTTAGTCGATCCACGGATAATCACTCAACCTGAAAGGGACTTCCTACGGTTTCATCCTTAAGCGAATCGATCGATCGTCCCATCGTGTACTGGCTGTGATTTATTCCCGGTGATACACGTCGTCGCTGCGATTAGGCGAACGCGCAACGTATCGATCCAAGTGTATTCGCGCGCGCGTTTGTGTATGTTCTGTGCATCTGTGCGCGCGTGTTTATCGTGATCGAGGGACCGGAAATCGAGGCTCGAGACGCGGAAGAATACGCTGGTAATTGTAAACTCCGCGGCTATCGATCGTTCCGCAGGAAACGTCGCCCAATAGGAATCGTTCTTGAGGACACCTGTCTCCGCAAGCTTTGCTGCTGGATTTCGCCTCGCGTAACACGCGTGTCAAGATTTGCCAAGCACTTCGATTTCCCATTCGATCGGTGTAACGAAGCTTTCGTATTTGGTTACGGCGGAAAAAGTTCGGCAAGTCGAATGTAACGTTGATAGAATTACGAACTATACGAACGAAATTTGATTTATAGAAAAATTTGGTTAATGCGCGGAATTTTACGTCGTTTGGTGCGAATAACGAAGCTTTGATTTTTGGATACAGGAGAAAGTTTATCGGTGCTCGAGTTTGGGGAGTTAAACGTTATTTAAATGAATTATGAACTAAGTGGTTGTGAGTTATGAGTCGTAAATGAAATAGTTGTGGAGAAATTTGGCCAGCATTCGAGGTAATATTAAAGTTCGGTGAGATTAACGAAACTTCGATTTTGGATGCAGCAATTTAATAGAATTATGAACTGCGAACTGTGAACGATAAACGAAATAGGTTTACAGAGAATTTGGTTAAAGCTTGGAATAAATTTACGACGTTTGTTGCGAGTAACGAAGCTTTGAGTTTTGGATACAGGAAAAAGTTTATCGGTGCACGAGTTGGGGAAATTAAATGTAACGCAAAAGAATTATGAACTGTGAACTGTGAATGATAAACAAAATAGGTTTATAGGGGAATTTTTTGGTGCAAATATTGGAGTTCTACTTTTCGATTCGAAAGGAGTTCCATTTGTCTAAGAATCGAGGAAATTAAGAGAAACATTTTTGGACGAGTTGAGGAAATTAAAAGGAATTTATTAAACGTAATCGGCGCAAAAGAATCGCAAATAAAATAAATTTCTAGACGAATTTGTCCAGAACTCGAAATAAATTTAAATTCGATGCACAGATTGGAGCTTCAATTTTGAAATCAGAAAGAGATTCATTTTTAAAGGATGTAAGGAAATTAAATAGGTTTTGTTAGATATAATATAAAAGAGTTACTAATGAAACAAAGTTCTAAAGGAATTTGCTAAGAACTCGAAGTAAATTTATATTAAATGTAAGTATCGAAGCTTTAATTTTGAATTCAGGAAGAATTTAATTTTTGGAAGACTTAAAAAATACCAAAGAGAATTTATTCGACGTAATATAGAAAAATTACGAATTATGAATTATTAATATAATTAATTTTCGAAGAAATTTGCCAAGAACTCGAGGTAAATTTATGTTAGATGTAAATATCGAAGCTTTAATTTTGAATTGAGAAAGAATTTAACTTTTGGAAGAGTTAAAAAATACCAAAGAGAATTTATTCTACGTAATATAGAATAATTATGAATTATAAATTATGAGTAGGATAAATTTCTAAAGGAATTCGCTAAAAAAATCGAAGCTTTAATTTGAAAACCAAGAAGAGTTCAATTTCTGGACGATTTAAACAAATTGAAGAGCATTTATTAAACATAATGCAGAAGGATTACGACGTATGATTTATGAATTTACATTCGACGCAAATATCGAAGCTTTAATTCTGAATGCAGAAAGGAATTTAATTTTTCATCCAGTTTAGAGATTTATTAATCGTAATATAAAAGAATTACGATTCAAATCAGTTCTCAGTAAAATCGAAATAAATTCACGTTCGACGGAAATATCGAAGCTTTAATAGGGAAAAATTGAATTTTCGTGTGACTTGATAAAAGAATTATATAAAGCGTATTTATTAAATACAATATAAAGGAAACTTGAAACATGAATTACGAATATAACGAATTGCTGAAAGTTTCTTGCTACGAAGAGGATTTTTGAATGACGTTGAATTCATCAATTTCGAGTATCGCGAATATTGAAAGATTGCAGTTGAGTGAAACTCGGCGAAATTAGTCGAAGAAACGGGCGGCGAAATATTCGAACGTTTAAATAAGAGATAAAAGAGCGTGGAAATAAATTATACGTGGAAGATAATAATAATAAGAAGAAGAATAAAGCCTCGACGGTGGAAGGCAAAGTTTGCCGATAAAAGTGCAAAGAAACGTCTCGAATTCGTTAAACTGTTGAAGTTCTTAAGAAAAGAAGAATATAGAACGGAGAAGTCGGAAATTTCTCGAACGGTTAGCGAACCGGGAAAAAAAAGACTAAAAAGAAGCTTAAACACATAAACCGTGGAAGTGAAATTCAAGAACTTGTCCGAGGATTAAAAGAAAAAAGCGTCGTGACACTGGAACTTTCTTACCTGTCGAGGATTGAAGCAAAGAAGTCCAAGAAAACAATTTGCACAAGTCACTCGAACGTCTTAATATTCAACTAAATAGCAAAAAGAGCTACACTTATGCAATCTTATGGCAAAAGAATTTTTCAAAGCTTGGCGATTATTCAAAGTTGACGCAATCTCATTGCAAAGAATTTTCGAAAGCTGAAAGATTATTCGAAATTGACGTAACTTCGTTGCGAGGAATTTTTAAAGGCTTGCAGATTATCTAAAATTGACATAATTACATTGCAAGGAATTTTTGAAAGCTGGAAGATTATTCAAAGTTGACATAATTTCATTGCAAGGAATTTTTGAAGGCTCGTAGATTATCTAAAATTGACAAGATTTTATTTCAAGAAATTCTTGGATAGATTTGGATAAATTATCCAAAGTTGACATAATTTTATTGCAACCAATTATTGAAGACTTCGCAATTCTCCAAAATTGATATAACATTGTTGCAAGGAATCTTTGAATGCCTAAATATTATCCAAAATTGATGTAACCTTATTGGAAGAAATTATTCAAAGCCTGAAGATTATTCAAACTTGCCAACATTTTATTGCAAAGAATTGAAGAAAACTTGCTGTTTATCCAAAGTTGACGAAACATAATTGCAAGGAATTTTTATAAACTTAACATTTAATCAAATCTGGTATAACACTATTGCAACCAATTTTTACGCGTCCGAAGATTATCCAAAGTTACCATAATTTCATTGCAATCACTTTCTAAAAGTCTGAAGATTATCCAAATTCCATCGAAAAGAAATCTTAAAAGCTTGGAGATTATCCAAAGCTGGACGGAAACTCGGGTAGCAAGGCAGATAAAAAAATTGCCACTTTAGGAAGACTAGTGGTACCAAAAGGACAGATTCGTAGGATTTGCCGGGCAAAAAGACTGCAGAGAAATTGGGTATAGAGTTGGAAGAAGCCGAGGAATTTGCAGCTGCAGCCAGGACACCGTGAAATTCGCAGGAAAAAGCAGCAGCGTGACAAGTTCACCGTGGTTGCTGCCAAAATACAGTGTGCTGCGAGTGGCGAAACAATATCCAGAAGCGTGGGAGTCACACCCCTCCCCCCTTCTCCCCTTTCTACCTTGCAACAAGAAAGTCGAACCAGATTCTCGTAAACTGGAACGATAAAAACCGCGTGGCGCAAAATGTTCACGAAATCGTCCATTTTCTACCCCCTTCTCAGGGCTGACATTGTATAAAAGCAAGAAAAAAGAAAAAAAATACGAAAAAATCAATAACAAAGGGGAATTACTTCAATAAAGTGAAAGGAAGTATTACAGAGGGATTTTACGGAATTTTTAGTCCAACCCGAGAGGAATATTCTTCGAGACTTTAAAGAGAAGCGAGTTAAGAAATTTCAACGCGCAGCATTGTGATTTAAATATTGCACACTTCGAAGGGTCGCAAATTTTATTTCATTTCAATTGAGAAGAAAATACTTTGAGGCTTTAAAAGGGGTGGCTTAAGGAGATTCAAAGAGGAATAATTATTGGATACAAAATATTAGAATTATTAAATATTCTTCGCGACTAAAAGTTAATGTAAAAGGGGAAAAGGACGTCAAGAGATTTTCTTCGACAATCGAATAAAGTTTATACTTTGAAGAAGCGCGAGTTTCTGTTTGAACACGAAAGAATATTCTTTGGGATTTCAAAGAGAGACTTAAGGAATTTATAAGTGGGATAATTCTTAGTCCTAACATATCGCAATTATTAAATATTCTTCACGGATGAATATTAATTTAAAAGAAGAATTTAGCTCAATAATTTAACAAAGTTTACGCTTTGAAGAGTCACAAGTTTCTTTCCAGCACAGAAAAATATTTTTCAAGGCAACTTAAGAAGTGTCGAAGCGAAACAATCATTGCCTTTAAAGTATTACGATTGTTAAATATTCTTCATAGATGAAAGTTAATTTAGAATACGAAAATACCAAGAATAATTCAATAATTTAACGAACTGCAGAAATTTCAAGAGATACAAATTTTGTTTTGTTTCAATCTAAAAGGATATTTCTTTGAGACTTCGAGAAACCTCTGAAAGTTAGAAGTTAACCAACTTCAGGAGTTCCAAAGTGCATTAATTATTAAATATTCTTAGTCAACGACAAAAATTAATTCAAAGCAAGCAAGAAAACGCCAAGAAATTCCCTTTAATAATTCAACCACATTCACAGTTTGAAGAGCCACAAGTTTTTCTCTAAATCCAAAAGAGTGCAAAAGTATTGCTCTCAAAATATTATAATTATTATAGAAAATATTATTTACCGATCAAGATTAATTCAAAGCATCGACAACAACAAAAGAAACGCCAATTAATTCCTTTTAATTACCCAACAAAGTCCACACTTTGTATTAAATCAAAAGAAAATTCTTTGAAGCTTCGATTATAGCAACTAAGATATTACAATAATTATAGTAAATATTCTTCACGACTAAAAATTGGTTTAAAACGATAACACCAACAACAACAAATAAAAGACTCCAAGAAATTCTGAAATTTCCCCAACAATGCAACAAACTTTACTCGTTGAAGATTCAGAAACTTTTGTCTCGATCACCAAAAATCTTCTTCGAAACTACGATTATTAGAACTAAAATATTTCAATCATTATAGTAACATTCTTCGCCATTAAAAATCAATTTATCACGAGAACAACGGCGAACAAAAGGCGCGAAGAAATTCTGCAATTCCCTCGACAAATCAGTAAACTTTGCACACGGATTAAAAGATATCAAGAGTTAACAATTAATCAGTTCCCGAACTCGAAACAAAAACTCTGCAAAAACCTGAACGATTCTCATCGTTGCAAATCGATCCAATTGCCTCGCGGAAACTCCGAAGGGAAAGAAATACTCCAAAGCAAGACCGGTTCGAAATCTGCGCGAAAAGAATCCTCGGATCAGCGATGCCTTAAGGATTCGAGTCACGAGGATAAACCTAGGTATCGCATTGAATCCTGCCGCGTCAGCTAATCCAGTAACTGCCCTCGATGCAGTGAAATCGTGACGATCGAATGGAGAGACCCGGTACGCTGGAAAGTTCTCTACGAACGAGTTCCAATCCGGGGTGAACAGGAACTGGACATCCGGTGGATGAAGAAAGAAAAATTACTACGATCCAAAAGGTCTCTATAGGTGGGCTCCGTACGACGAATGAAGTTTCGAGACGAAATCTTGTTAAAACGTGCGAAAGTCTATTCGTAGAGAGAGAGAGAACGGCGGAGGGGGGGGGAGGAGGGGATAGGAGACGAATTAGCGGAAGAGGGGTGAGTCGAGTACTCGAGACTGGAATAGTCGGTGAAATAATTGGGCCGGAGGTGTGCTCGAAGGAGAAAAAGTCAACGAGGGGGCGGCTTGGGAATAGAATTTCAATTAGAGGGGCTGGAAGGGGCTGAAAGCCGGCGAGGGAACTTTTTATCCCGGCTTCTTTTTTTCGCATAATCCCGCGCCAGCCAGGGGAATTTGAATGCATTAGGGGGTTAAGTTGTGAATAGCAATTTACTCGCGCCGCGGCTTTCGAGGGGCTCGAAAAAAATTGCAATTCACCCGCGCCGTTGCAACCTCGATAAGAACAACTTCCGGTGTTGGTTTTGCGCGCTGAACATCGGCGATAGTGTTCGCGAATGGGAAACGGTGTTACAAAGTGAATCCGCGTATATAAAACGATATCGCGTAGAAATATTCTACCGTATAATTAATCGCGTGTCTTCTCGCGAAGGCGACGGACCTTAATAATCGACCACCGGTTGCGAGTTCCTTTCTTCGACTAAAAAAAAAAAAAAAAAAAAGGACGAATCAAAGGCTGGCTACGAGCGCAAAGAAATTGCAATCGCTTTGCGTTTCATGCATAGACACGTTATATTCGTTGAAAGGAAAGTGAAACGACCGTGCGGTGAAAGGGTTGCATTAATGGGAATTACTGGACGGAAAGAAGTGGGTTAATTAAATCGATCGATCCGCCGCTTAATCCTGCAGGCCGGCGAGAGAGAGAGAGACTGATCTATTTATCGAGCGCGAGTCGATCGAGGACGCGGGCGAAATTAGGCTGATGAATGGAACGGCGGCGGCAGTGAAACAATAGGGAAAATCAGACGGTGCTGAAGAAGAGCGGAGCCGTGAAACTAGCGGAGGGAGAAACGAGAAAGGGGTTTGAAATACGGTTAAGGGAAGTTTCTCTGTCGGCAAGGATAGCGTTTGTCGAGGGTTGAATGGGTAAATCCTGGAGACGCTAACAGCTTTAACTGTTCTTCTTTCCTGGGGCGCGGAGGATTGAAAAGGAGGCGAAAATTAAATATCGGCGAAAGGGCCGCCGGAAGCTATTTCCTCGGCAGGAAAGCAAACACGCGCAGAAAACTTAATATTTATATATATATATATATTTATATATATATATATATATAGGAGAAATAAGGGAAACGTTGCGGCAGATGGTGGAGATAAAATTAACGTTACAAGGCATCTCTGCTCAAAACTGTTACAATAAAATAAAGAGGGATCTTTGAGAGAAGCTCTGGGAAAGATTGGACGCTTCCGGCGATTATACTTCTCAAAGATCCCCGGCTGTTAATTAACCGTAAATTGCTGCACGAACGAAAAGCAACAAGCGCAACAAGGAAGAAACGGTTGAAGATTAAGGAAAATCCGAACTCCTTCGAAATACTCAAACACCAATAAAAAAAAAGGGAAGAATTATCATCGGAATATAATTTTTCCATCGTCGATAAGATTTACCGCGCGTCTCTCCAAAGCATTCTCTAATTATCTAGCCGCGAAGAAAACCCTAAGAAGCCTATAAATAATAATTAAACCAAGCCCCGAAAATAATTTTCCCATCGCCGATAAGATTTACCGAGCATCTCTCCGAAGCATCCTCGGGTCTAGCCGAGAAACGAAACGCTAACTCTGATTAATAATTAAACCAACCCCGAGGTTTACATCCGAAGAGTAAAGAATCTTCGTAGAATACGTAAACAAAGTGTTTTCACGGCTACGAAGAATTACGAGATCGGTGGAAATGTACCGATGATCACTTGATCGATCGATCGCAGCCGCGATGGAGTTGCAAGCGATCCAGCGGCGTTCTTCCAGTGCAGTGTCCCGAGGGTCGACGTTCAGGGCTTTGTTCAGCCGGAAGTGGTCCGAGGTGGTACGAGAGAACGCGGCGCCGCGACAGCTTGCCAACTAAAATGCGAGAGCTGAACGCTACCGCATGTGCTGCCCTGTACGATCGCGTCGAGTGGTCCGCTCCGTCGATCCTGGTTACCCTGATCGTGCTCGCGATCGTGGACGTGATGGTGGTGCTGGGCAACGTGCTGGTCATCCTGGCCGTCTATCATACCAGTAAACTTCGTAACGTCACGAATATGTTCATCGTTAGCCTGGCCGTGGCGGATTTGCTGGTCGGCTTGGCCGTGCTTCCGTTCAGTGCTACGTGGGAGGTCTTCAAGGTGAGATTCTTTTATACTTCTTAGGGATTTTTTCCGGGTGGTAACGCGTGGCTAACTTATTTTGGCTGCCATTGCGGATTCTATTGAGACGGATACGAAAGTGCCGGGTAGTTTAAGTCGCTTTACTTTAAGGGGCGAGACTCAAGTAAAACGTTTTTATAACCTTGATCAAATTTGTCGCCACTTTTTATATATATACACACACACACATATGTATATACACACACATATATATATATACACACATACATATACACACGCATATATATATATACACACATATATATATTTATATATATATATTCTTTAATATTTCTTAATATAAGAATTTTGTGATTTGGTCACAGTTTAGTAGCTTCTTTGCGAAGTAATAAGGATTCTCTTGGATGGTGTTGATCGACGTGCAGTCGAGCATTATTTTAGTTACGTTTAGAACAAACGATCGAACGATGTTTACTTTCGTAATAGAAATACGTAGCATATGAACCTAAATCTTGATAAAAGATAGTGAAAAATTAACGATAACGAGATTTTGACTTTGTCAGCGTCTACAAGGAAAACGTATTCCTTTAAATTCCCTAAAATTGTATTAGCGTATATATAGCTACTATAATATTAAGCTGCGAATTTTTATGCAAATTCATATTTTTAAGAACACACCTAGAATTTCAACAACAGAGATTAATCGCACCCGTTAAATACGATAATCGTTTAACAATGCTTTCGTTTATTATACGAATCCTATATTTTTTTGCATACATAAATTTTCTATAGATGCATAAAAATCTTCAGTCTATCTGTAATTATAGCTATATTATAGCAATATAATTTTAATATAACAGCTTGCAAATTTTGCAAACGAATTGTTTACGTATCTCCTAAAGTAACCTAATAATAACTTGATAACCTGGTAACCTAATAATCCTAATAAACAGGTAATCTGCAAATTAGACCATAAATCGATTATTCAAAAGTGGTTCGATTGCCTCTAAAAAACCTCCAAATTCTCTTTTACAGGGCGAACGTAAGAGCGAAGCAATATCACGCTTTATACCCTAAAATTAAAATGGCTTGCTGGCAAAAAGGCAGCCGCGAAACCTTTGAAAGCAAGTCGAACATAGCGGAAATCGGCGATTTTTCATCGTTCAGCGGCGAGTTTTGTTGCGTGTGTCGGCTTTTGATCTCTCGTCCATTCGATGATTCACCGAGCAATCGATCAACCCTTCTTTTTCACCGAATTTCTTTCTTTCTTTCTTTTTTTTTTTTTTTCTTTTCTCCGACGAGTATAATGGCGTCAATCGAGGCAAAGCGACGATGATGAGTTGGCGAGTTTCGCGGCAGAATCGTGGAGTTTCGAGTACTCTCCAGTTGAACCTGCAACAAAATTCGAAACTTCGTGGCTAGACGGAATATTGGAGCGAAAATCATGGCCTGTTAAACGCTGCTTCCGCTTCCGAAACTTCTTCTCTCTATCTCTCTATATCTCTGGGATTTTTAAAATAATGGAGAAGAAATTTCGGTTTTTAATTGCTCTTCTTTGGTAGAAAATTCTGAAAATTAATTCCGCAAATGTTATAAAATCCTGTAACAATATTTTCAATTTATTCGACGTGTTTCTATCGTGATTGTGTGGTTTTATCTTTCGCGTTGCGTTCAAATTATTTCCGACCACCCTTAGAATTCGGAAAGTTAATCGAATTACTCAAATTGGAAATTAGGAACAGGAAAATTCCTATAAATAATTTGTAGATCATTTTTCAAGGGAGGATCCTGTGATTTGTAGATTTTTCTATCGTGATTATGGTTTTCTATCATTTGAATTACACCCAAATCAATGACAACTATCCCTAAAATTCGGAAGATAAACAAAATTCAACAAATTGGAATTTAAGAGTAGCTAAATTCCCTTACAATATCTCTAAATTATTTCTTAGGAAAGGAATCCCTAATCTTTATACTTTGCTACCATAATTATGGTCTTCTATATTCAGATTATCCAAAACTACCCTCAAAGTCCAGAAAATAAGTAAAACTCCCCAATTTGAAATTTAAGAGTATTAAAATCTCCTTATAAAAGTACCCAAATTATTTGTTCATAAAAAGAATCTCTAATTTTTATATTTTGCTATCATGATTATAGTCTTTTATCATCCGTATTCAATTCAAATTATCCAGAACTACCCCTAAAATCCAGTAAATATATAAAATTACCCAAACCAAGATCAATTAAGGGTAGCAAAATTCTCCCAAAAAAATATCTAAACTATTTGTTAAAGGAAGAACCAATATTATAATTTTTACACCCTTCTATCGCGATTGCATTCGGATTATCCGCAGCTACCCCTAAAACCCAGAATCCAACTTTAAACTCTCTGAATTGCATTCCAAATTATTTCTTAAAGAACGAATCAGTCCTATCTCGTTTCCCAATTTATATCTTTCCGCGTTACGTTGAAATTGTTCCCGACCTACCGCTAAAAAAAACGTGGAAATCCCTCCGCTGAGACGGAAAAAATGCTCCACCCTCTCGATTATTGTTCGCGGAAAGCTCCGTGAAAAGTTGGGCTAAAAATATCTCGGGACAATTATCTCGGCTATTAAAGCAGCCTGCAGCTCGTCGAGTCGATATATTCAACGCGCTATCATCCCGAGAGCCGAAGAATTCACGGTAAAAAGCACGCGGGCGAAATAACCGCGGACCATCCCCGTATAACCCACACCCGGCTAAGCGCAACAGTTTGCCGGCTTTCGTCCTTCGTTCCTTCCTGGCCTGCTCTTCGTCATTCAACCCCCCCGAAAGATGAACGTTCCCGCGCAGGGGGATGGGGATAGCTGTCGGAAGATTGTTGCGCTTAGAATCCTGTTCTGCGAAGCTACGACGTCAATAAAAGAAGAATCATCTCCGAGTAGTCGAAAAAAAATGGAAGAGAATTTTGGCGGAAAAATCGGGAGGCAAATAAAATCGTTCCTTTAATCGAACGGTTACAATGGAAAATTATTGTTATTTGTGTGGCGACTCTCCTGCACCCACAACTAGAGGGACATACGAAATTAGGACTTCCTCCTTAAAATCGCAATACTTGTCTTGAAATTGATTTTTCGAATCGTTCTTCACCCTTAAAAATTGCAATACGTGTATTCTGCAGTGTTCTAACAAAACTAGAAATATTTCAAATTCTTGACTTGGAAAAATAACAATATTTGCTTATTTCAGTCTTTAAATATTTGCGATTCTTCGCTTTCCAAAATTACAATACCTGTCTGTTGCAGTGTTCCAACAAAATTATCTTCAAGCTACGATTAAAGCTAAGATATAAAGTGAACGTCGCGTCTTCCTTAATTCCACGCTTAATAATTATGTGGCGGCTCTCCTGCACCCACCACTAGAGGGACATACGAAATTAGGACTTTCTCGAAAGTACTCGCTCCAACTACCTCGTCCATATATATACCGCCTTTAACCTTCCTTCCAATATCCCAACGCTTTACATGAGGATACGCAAATTCCAATGATCCTAGCTTACATCGACCATCTCCTAAGTCGTTACTCTGTTAGAAAACCACGAAAACTCCTTGATCAGGCAAAAACCGGTCTCTATAACCGCAACCGCATCCCCTACAAAATCAAAATCCAATTCCCAATGTCACGTTGACTCCCCTTCATTCACACACTCCCCCCTTCAATTCTTCAAACCCCTCACCCCTCTCGCACACTCTCTATCTCACCCCTTTGATTCATGTTCTAGGTTTTTTGCAAATTTTATCCTAGATTAACTCCACTACCGCCAAGCGGTTCATACCCCACGCAGGTAATACCAACCCAACCCATCACGTTCCTCCGGTAAGGTGGCATTAGCTACCAGGCACGATACACCCCCAACCATCAATAGTATCTCGATGAAAAAAAAAAAACCTTCCAATATCCCAACGTTTAAAGCAGGGCCTGCTAGGTAGCCTTACTGATGAGGCCACTAGCAGGCCCAGGACGAAACGCAACACCCTTCCTTTTTCCATTCCTCTCCCTCTCCACAGCTCCACACCGCCTTTAACCTTCCTTCCAATATCCTAACATCTAAGGCAGGGCCTGCTAGGTAGCCTTACTGATGAGTCCACTAGCAGGCCCAGGACGAAACGCAACACCCTTCCTTTTTCCATTCCTCTCCCTCTCCACAGCTCCACACCGCCTTTAACCTTCCTTCCAATATCCTAACATCTAAGGCAGGGCCTGCTAGGTAGCCTTACTGATGAGTCCACTAGCAGGCCCAGGACGAAACGCAACACCCTTCCTTTTTCCTATCCTATCCCCTCTCCACAGCCCCACAACATAATCTTATTAATGTTATATATCATACTCTGTTTCCTTATCTTAAAATGAACAAAGCATAGCTTGTAACATATTAAACAAAAACAAGAACACAGACTAAAACCTACATATAATATATTTCAAACAATGAAATATATATATATATATATATATATTCCTTACAATCGTCACTTTAATTATTTCGTTTAATAGCGAACGAACGTACGAGGAATCGAGGCTAAAGAAATTTCAATACTAAATTTGGTCTGGATTTTTAAGTAACAATGTACTGCAAGTAGAAAGTATGCAAATTTGTACGATGCAGTGAAGGCGATGCGTTTTACGATTTATCTTCTATCTGTTATAAAAACTGACGTGCTAATATATGTAAGTAAGGATCATTTCCACTTAAGTGATAACTTTTTAAGTGACAGTAAATGGGACATTGGACTTTGTTATATATTTTCAATGAATCAGTAATTAATACATCGTATTTAACATGCGAAAAAGTCATCATAAATAAAAGAGATGTTAACTAATGTTGTGCTCCTATCCTATCCTATCCTATCCCCCCTCTACAGCTCCACATTTGAATATGTTATACGTTATACGTTACACGAACAGAATTTACGACGCTTGGAAAATCCTTCTTCCCGCCGAAATGCTCCTACTTCTTATTTAATTACTTCTCGATCTTATTTTCTTAATGAAAAGACAAACGCGAAGGGATGGAAAGGGAAACGTGGAAGCTTGGAGATTTTCCATCCGCTCGTTGAAAAGGACACGCGTATTTCGACCAGCGAATATTTCGAGCGCGAAGAACAATCTACCAACGATTCCTCTTCCGTTCCCCCGAACGAGCCACGATCGTTCGAATAATTATCCCCGGACACGTGTAATTGACACGAAACGGCGAGTAATGAGTTCACCGATGATTTCGCGTAATGACGAAGAAGAGTTATTGGTATCCGTGCAGCACAACGCTTCTAAATATTCCGCTGGTCAGTATTAATAACAGGCGCGTATTACTGGAGGTTACGTAGGTGGGGGGGGGGGGGGGGGGGGTTGATTAATCGAATCGAACAACGGCTAGGACAGGAGTCGAGGGTAATTCGAAACAGGTGGTTGCACTGGCTAGCGGCGCGTGTAGCCGCTTGCACCTGCTGCGTGCACTCATGGGGGCTGCATTATATAGAACGATACGTTGAGGAGGCTCGATCAACGCGTCGGGCTGTATTCTCGTCTTGGCTGAAGATAATTTATCGGAAAATGTACGGCTTTAATGACTGGTTCATGAATTTCGGCTTATCAAACCGCCCAGCTATTAAATCGATCGCAATTACGTTACCGGGATTAGAGCGATTGAAAATTTGCGCGCAACCTCTGGATTTGCCTCTGGAAATGTTCTTAAATTATTTCGTTATTGTTAACGAGTAGTGGTAGAGTTGGAAAAAAATTCGGATACATAAGTAAGCGGTTTATTCTTGCCTTCTACTTTGGTATTTCAATTTTTGCATTTAAATGCGATAATTATTGTAATGTGTAATTAGTGTACGTGTATAAAGTTTAAAGAAGATCGAAATAATGTTGTTTGGTTAATGAAATTGAATGTAAAATTGTTTAGTTAATGAATATTAGTGTAGTTCAAACATTTGGATGGAAATGTAATTGTTCGCCTCTTTTTTTTGAATTCTAAATTTAATCCTTGCATTGGGAATAAATGTTGAACCGTTATAAGATGTGTTTTATACTTAAACAGAAGCCAAGCATGGCGAGAGATTTAAATTTGCTTCTATAAACTTTCTAAAATTATTTGACGCATAAATATTAATATAATTCGACAAAATTTGAATGAAAATTTTATTCTTCTCTCCTGTTTTTGCATTTCATATTTGATCCTTACATCGCGAAGAAATATCGAAGCACCATAAGCTATATTTTATTCTCAAATAGAATCCAAGTAAAGAAAAACCCCCAAATTTGTTTCTATGAATTTCCCAAATTATTTAAGCAATAAATATTAGTATAATTCGAAAGAAATTCATTGCTCTCCCTATATTCGTATTTCGATTTTAATCCTTGCGTTACAAACAAAAATATCGAATCCCCATAACTTGTGTATTATTCTTAAATAGAATCCAAGTACATAAAATGAAAATCCCAAATTTGCTTCCACTAATTTCCCAAACCAATTTAACTTAATAATTATCGAGTAACTCGCATTATTATCACCACCTTATAATTAATCTATTAATATTATTACGTTATATCACTGTAATACGAAGGAATTCGCATAGAAATTTAATTCTTCGCCTCTGCGTATGCAATTCTAAATTTATCGCTCGCGCGGAGGAGAAAAATACAAAGCATTGCGTTCTGGATTCGCATTTCAGCTTTTAACGTTAAAGGGCCTGTGTACGCAATATTTGATCGTGAAATAGTATTAAAAGATCAACGAAAAGTGGGCGAAACGTAACGTAAACGGTTGAACGAGGGAAATACATAGATGTGGAAAACACGCTTCTTGGAAACGCAAATTCACGAAGCCGAGCGACTTTCCCGAGTCAGCTTTGCTCGGCAATAGGATATATATACGGAGTATTGGTTCGGTGTTCGAGAGAAGACGAGGAGATTGAAACGGTGAATGGGGATGGATGAAGGTATTGTACCGAGCGGAGGATGTATCGTTGAAACGTGGATTCTGCCCGCGACTGTATAACTCACAAGCCGCCTAAAAACGAAGGAAACGAGAGGATAACGGGAAACCATAAAGCCATCCTGCAGAATTTATACCAATCGGAGCGAATAGAAATCCTAGGAAATAGAGAAATAAACCTGGACCTTTTTCGATTTTCAAATTGGGTCACTTGTACACGTGCACTCCTACTCCTACGGATGGGAATCTTCGATATTCTTGATTCGCCGCAGTTTTCTATACAATAATACAACGTTTAACAAAACTGTACGTTTAACTTTGTTAGTATCGGCGTAATAAAACAGAAAGTTTTGCTATTTTATATTTTTGCTGTTGGAAAATTGTTATTGTTAATAACACGGTTAATTTGAAATGTTAATATAATGAAACGCAAAGATTCGCTATTTTTGCGTTTTAGTATGTCGTATTGATATTATTGAATCGTTGTAATCCTTTTTGGAAATCAATGAACGTCTATCTATTGATTGATATAATAGAACTCAAAGGATCGAAAAACGTTGTATAATGTATGGATGAAGAGACTATTACTAGACTATTATTAGACTATTGGAGATTATTATATAATAGAACACAAAAGATTCGCTATTTTTACGATTGGAAAACTTTGTGTGAACACGATTGCATTGCAATTTATTACACAGTAAAAATTGGCATATTTAGATATTTGAGTTTGGATTGGGATAAAGAGATATTTAAAGTTAGATTAGTATAAATAGATATGTATATTAATACTAAAGTTTAAGGACTAATAAATAAAATTTGTCATATTGTGGCACAAGAAAGGCAAAATTAATATTAAACACTAAGGAGAAATAATTTAATATTTGATTCTGTCAAAAAGGTTTATTAAATTTAATAATTAGTAAAAATTCGAACTAAACTTATTTCTTGAACGCGTAAATATTTAATAGAATCTAATTCATTTATCGGGAATAATAACCAATCAAAATTAATTACGATAATTACTATCGAAGATTAAATTAAGTGATTTACTGCGTGTGTAAGTAGTATAGGTCCGCGCTTAGTCAGACATTCGCTTCTATCCTTTCTGACTTATGTCCTATTAAATTTTTGTAACTTTTTCGTGTGATCTTTTACTCGTACAATACAGGCGATGATTTTACTATTTATTCTTCGTCGGTTACGCAAACTAATATATGTTTTATCCTATTGCCAATATATGCAAAAATCATTTCCATTCAAGTAACAATATTTCGAGTGACAATACGAGATACATTGTACTTTGTTGCATATTTTCAATTAATCAGCAATTAACACATCGTATTCAATGCACACGAATAATCCTCGTAAACAAAGAATTCCAAACTGGAACGTTTTTTATTTACCTTGCGTAACTTCTAAACTAATTAAACGAAGTTACGCGACGGGCTTAAAGTGGCAATAATTGGGACATCCGCCCTAATGATTTATCGAGTCTTGCACAGTTGAATGGAATTTTATCGTAGAAATGGCGCCCGTAAACGTTTTCAAGCGAGCATCTCGATTTTCATCCCAATTCCATGGCTAATCCATTAAAATTCGATGCCTTCGACTAATGGATTTCTTTACGATTTATGTTACGAAGGTTTGGATATTCGGCGATCTATGGTGCTCCATTTGGCTGGCGGTGGACGTATGGATGTGCACAGCGTCGATATTGAATTTGTGCGCCATCAGCCTGGACAGATACTTAGCGGTGACCAGGCCAGTCAGTTATCCTCAGGCAAGTACCATTTACCGATTATTCGATTTCGCGGAACAGGTGTACGGACAGTGGAAACCTCGATGAAGCCATTTCTCTTCCACCTCTGTCCTCCGCTTCTCTATATACTCGAATAACCTGTGTCCGACGTTTCCCTTCCGACGGATTAATTGATCAATCGTTTGCTCAACTTCGAACGTTTGACTCTCGCGACACGTTCATCGAGTTACATAAGTCGTTACGTAAGAACCACGTCGATCATGTCGATTGGCAACGTTACATTCGAAGGGGATTGCATTTAAGATATTAACAATTTCCAGCTTCACTTTGCATAGATGTAACGTTCCGTTTGATCTCGCTGAAATTAAACAATCTTATTTAAAGGAGATTGAACAATACTTGATGGAATTTTTATTCGACGAACGTGTGTCATGTGGACGATGAAAATTTAGCGAAACGGAGCGACGTGCATTTTGTTTATTTTATATTTTAATTCAGTTTCTTTGATCTGAGTAACATTAATGAATCTTATTGAGAAAATTAAACAATCTTATATAGGAAGATTAAACTATACTTGTTTGAATTTTTGTGCAGCAATTTTGGGTTGACATTGGAATATTAAAGTATTGTATATTAATTTTATAAAGTATTGGAATATTAAAGTAGTGTTGAAAATTTAGCGAAGCGGAAGGAAATGTATTTTGTTTATTTTATATTTTAATTCAGTTTATTCGATCTCAGTGACATTAATGAATCTTGTCGAAAGAATTAAACAATCTTACACGGGAAGATTAAACAATACTTGTTTGAATTTTTGTGCAGCAATGTTGGGTTAAAATTGGAATATTAATGTAGTATTCAAAATTCAGCGAAACGGAAGGAAATGCATTTTGTTTATTTTATATTCTAATTTGGTTCGTTCAATCTCAGTGAAATTAACCAATGCGTGTCTGAATTTTTATTCGGCAAAGCTGGGTTGAAATCGGAATATGAAAGCAGCATTAAAAACTTAGCGAAACAGAAGAAAATGCATTGGGTTTGTTTTCTGTTTTAGTTCGGTTTCTTTGATCTCGGTGAAATTAAACAATATGCGTCTGAATTTTCGTTCAACAAAGTTGGATTGAAATTAAAATATTAAAGTGGTATTAAAAATTCAGCGAAGCAGAAGGAAATACATTTTATTTATTGTATGTTTTAGTTTACTTTGTTTGATCTCGGTAAAATTAAACAATATTTGGGAATTAATAGAATTTAGGAATATTTGAACACTTTGAAATGTTAGCAATGGGGATTCATATGTGAAAGAGTAAAGTTTCGATATTCAATCCGGAAGCGGGGAAACTTTTGGAGATCTCGGAGATCTCTGAAGATTTGCAGACATTCCTGAGCATTCGCAAGGATTTCCAAGTATCCTCCGAGGTTTTCAAACACTCCAAAGTTTGTACAGCTTTTCAAGAATGTCCTGAAAATTCCGTCAACTTTCAATAGCTCGAAAATATTTCTAAATAATTCCACAGTCCCCCAAAAATTTCCAAGTATTCAAATACCTAATTAAATGTATATTTCTTCCAATATTTTAATGAACTATTCAATGCTGATTTTCTGCAACAAATCTTTGCTAAATTCAAAAGCTTCCTTATCTCAACATCTATAAAAGTATTCAAATATCCATTAATTCTACGACGCACAATATTTTGCTATTCTTGCAATATTATCGAAAGGTTTCCAAAACGCATCGAAAAACTTTTAAACGGATTTTAAGAATATCCAGAAAATTTTGCCAACTTTTAGTAATTCTAACGTAATTCAACGTTTAGTAATTCTAAACAATTATAATTATCATAAAGTTAATCTTAAAAAGTTCCAAATAATTTTACAATCTTCCAAAAATTCCCTACGCTTTCATTACTTAATAGATCATTTCCATAACTCAATTATTCCTTTAAATATCTAACTATTTCTCCGAATACTTGTCCAAACCCGAATTGGAATGCTTTTAAATGCGTTAAAATATAATATTGTACATCTATGAAAGCGTTCAAGTCTCCGTAAACCTAGTTGCGTACACGTTCCTGCGATTAATAGTCGATAAACTGGATCTCTCGTTAAATTCTAGATTATGTCACCGAAAAAAGCGAGGCTATTGGTGGCGGGCGTGTGGATCCTGAGCTTCGTCATCTGTTTCCCACCCCTGGTTGGCTGGAAAGACAAACGGGTAACTATCAGCATCAGTCGACAGTTTGTTCGCTCGTTACAAGGTGTCCGTCTACTTTCTTCTGCTCGTTCCGCAGTCTCATCCCCCGTACAACGGGACATTCGCTCAGAACGGCCCGTTCAACACCACCACCATTTTGGTACCGATAAAACCGTGTCCATGGATCTGCGAGCTGACCAACGACGCTGGCTACGTCGTCTACAGGTGAGTAATAACATAGGAAACACGCCGATAAAAGTAAAGCAAAGACGGTTGTTGCTCTTTTCCTCATTTTTATTTCACCTTGCGAGCAATGTTTTAATATTTCTCTCGTAGTACAAAATCTTTTTTATTGGTCATTCGATGATACGTGTAATTAAGGATCATTAATTAAACGATTAAATTTCATCGGTATTTTGGCGATTCGGAAGTTTAAAATTTCGACGCTTTCACGCGGTGAATTATTCGAATCTTGGCGTAAAGTTTTAGAAGATCGACGCTTCGATATTTGGAAGCTTTACGATTCGTATTTGATTGAAATTTTAATGCTTTATTTAACCACTTGCGTTACAATAATGAGTCACACTCGTGCTATAAATTATTGCACACACTGGACAAAAATGCAGAGTATTGAGGATAAAATTTAACTTGAACTCTAATTTTGCGTTTGTTTTATAAGATTAAATAAATATTGTCCATAATATCCAAAATGATCTGTATGTGACAAGATACTTGTTCACTAATTAACTAATGCCAGCATACTAGTAGATAATAAAATAATCGGAGGACAGTGAGTTAAATAACAAAAATTCGACAACAAAATTTTCTTCGTACAATTGAACGTCTCCCAAAATTCTACCCCCACAATACGATTTTTACTTCCTTGTGCAAGAATTCGAAAAGAAAACCAAATGTACGTATCTAATTGGAATGTCGTTACACGAGTAATCCCCCCTTAAAACTCTCCACAAACGCAGAGAGCTTCGGCAGTCCTATTATCGCAATAATAATAATAACTATCTTCGTTCCCGAATGCTCGAAACGCTCTGACGCGAACACGGAACGCGGTATCTCGAATTTGTTAGCGTAATCGAGCCGCAGCAGGCACGGGAACAGGAATTATTAGGACGTCGAGTGGGAGATGCGAATTTCTGGCAGGCAGCGGCGTCTATTCTTACCGCGTTATCGCGATCGGCGTGTGCATCAATCCACGCCGGTTTATGCTAGCACGTTGCATCTAAATCAGCCGCTGAGTAGACGGCTAATGTTCCATCGTGTCTCGAGCAAATTTACGATCCCCTCTCCCTGCCTAGCCGGCGTTATCATTTTCACTTTGCCCGCGATATTTCACTTTTCCACGCGGGGATAACGCAACAGACAAAACGAATTTCTTTCGCCGCCAAACGGAACACACAATGGGTGATCTATCGATGTTGACGTCGATCGATGCCCGGCGATAAGAGCGAAGAATAACGCGATCATTACGGCGAGTTATGTGCGGATACTTCGCGTTGTTTTTTTTATTTTTCTTTTTCTTTTCTTTTTTTTTTTTTTTGGTATCGTAAAATGAAATGTTTGCGTTGTTATGTGGTTCCTGTAAATAATGGGATTTTCCATTGTTCCAAAAGAGCGAAACAAATTAATTTACTTTGCAAAGATTACACCCAGTTCGTCCATTTTACTTAATTTTTGCAAGGGTTGTTTATTCCTTTGCCGATGTTTACGTTGCACTTTGGAGTGTTTTGAATGCCACGCGTTATTTACGAGACGCGTTCGTGCGTTGCTAAAATGTTTGAAATGGAAGCTGAACGGTGATTCCTTTCATCCTCTAAATACAACGATTATTTACAACTTTATCGTAGGTCTTCTACGTATTTTGCGTATCACGTGTCAAATCAAATTTCCCGTAAACGTATAAAAATCCAACACTTGACTCTGTATTAATAAAACTTAGACTAACTTATTAGTGAACCTAATATCTGTGTATTCGTTTCCTGTTAGGATCACAATGCTTCCGTTGTCTGGACAAAAATAAATTCTCACACATGTTATTAACTATTATCTATCTGTATATATATGTATTAATTATACATCTGTAGGAAATCAGAGACGAGGTGGGAGTATCGGTTGTGCAACAGGGCTTTAAAATAACAGGCGAGCTGTATACTATACTAATCAACGATATTAACTTTATTTATTAACCGACTTAGCCTAATTCTAATAGTTACGACTGCAATGAACCTCTGTCTGAGGTATCGACCGAATATCGACTCTTCGACCGTATCGTCTCGACGCTGTTTTACGACTACTCCCCTGGCTTCTCTTTTCGACCGTTCAGCCCTTGAAACTAAACAAACCGGCGACTCGCTGACGCCGTAACCCGTTGATCGACCGTTCAACGGGAAATCTTAAACCTAAACTTATACTTAATGACACACTACGTTCGTTTATTTTAGCACTCCACATATCTATACGTTTATGAACCAATTGCCTATATTTAATCTATTGTCATTTTTTTCTTTTCCTTTTTTATGCTATTATAATTACTATCCACTAACCACTTTACCATTTGCTACTCTATGACACTTTCCACTCTGTATCCTTAAAGTCACTTTTGCGCTGTTCTTCGCATGTTAGTATTTACTCTTGTTCCGCCTTCTAGTTGAAGTAATCTACATTTGCAATATAACAACAACTACGCCTCTCGTTTAACTAGCTATTGCATGTACAGTGGCAATATATTTGACAATCCTAGTAGTTAATTCTAATTGAGATTTGTTGGATAACCAACCTAACGACTCAACACAGATAAGCAATATCAGAACCAGTGTGTGCAAAATAACTGAGTCAGCCTTGTTTTTCGCATCTTAGGGAAAGTATGCAACCGTCTCATCCAAGACTAGTTAGGTACTAAGGGTCACAGACATCCCCTCCTCAACGAAAACCCTAATAGATATATAAGGACTAGTACCCTTAGATTAACCCTTTGCGGACGAGTGTCGACAAATAGTCGCCTAATCATTTTTTGGCTTTCTGAGCCTATGTCGACTTTTAAAGCAGAAAACTGAACGTAATGAATACTTAACGCAATAATAAACAATTGAAATCGTTAGGAATTATATGGTTTGAAACTCGAAAGCCTGAAAATTCAAAGACGTAGAATTCAAAACTAAAGTACTCCCATAGGTGTTATTACTTCTCGTCCGCAAATGGTTAAGCGCTTTTTCTTTCGATCCTATGGCGGTAGCGGTCTGTCCGTAATCATGTGTTTCCGCGTCGTTCGTCGTGTCCGGAGTTGTACAGTTCGAAACGTCTCGAAATATATTTGTTATTGAACAAATCGGACTCCACGTTTCTCAGCCGGATCACAACAGATTAGAAAATCAAGCGATGCATGGATAGGTTTCGTAGTAACTGTGTTCATGCTTCGAGCAGTCGTAACGACAGGAAATTTCATAGCCGAGTTGATTTGGTTTTCGCAGTATCGCAAGAGCGATTGAAAGAAGATAAAACGGTCCCCATTCATCAGCGTCTATTGTGACCGTGTTAACAAAAGGGACGCAAGTTGATCTCTTATCGGATACAAAGAGCAATACTGTAGACAAACAACGGCTTTATCCGTGGGCACGAAGTTTACAAGGGTATCTGGCAAGCGAGTATAGAAAAAGATACGTAAAAGAGAAACAGAAATTCCACGAACGCTACAGCTGCCCCTTTTATTGCCACTATTCGCTTTTACATTCGCCGCTATTCATCCTTCAACTTTCAATGAAATACGTGGAAATTTAATATTGGAGGAATAATATATTTAATGTTAAAGCTGTTGACGATTCGAGTATAATATTGTTCGCATAGGGGAAATTAATCCTTTGCACTCGAAACTATTTTTAATGCAACAGCTTCAATGCAGTTTCTCGATTTTTGTGAGAACTTGATACGCGTTACGTATTTTGTAAAGGAGAAATTTGCTTCGATTTCAGAAGAAATGAAAATTGAATCGGTTAATATAGAATTAATATAGAATTAAGGACCTTAAGTTTTAATACAATTTACGAGCCAACGAGTTGTGCAAAGGGTTAATCACTTAAGGATCGAATTATTGCTTAAAAATTCGCAATCTACTAATAATAGTCGTAACAGTAAATATTCAGCAGCTACTTCAATCAATAACACGAAGCATCTAAATATGTATAAACACTAATACTACTTCCAAGTTAATTAAAACTGCTCTCCTTAAGGATTAAAATATTTGTAAATATTTAATATCAGAATATTTGAAAATACAGGAAAGGGTTAAATATTTTACGCATCGTTACAACGTCGCGTATTTTTTACGACAAAATTTATACGTATCTTTACAACAAAATAATATCCCACAAAATTGAAGCAAAATAAACTCTTCTTAGTCCATTACACGTGCATTAGTAGTTTAAAAGTTCATCAACTCGCACAATTTCAATATTAAAATTTGAAAGCCACCCCCTTTGCTAGCATAACTCATAACAAAAGTGAACGTGCAAGGAATCAAAGCTAAAATATCACCCTACACATATTTCCTCGTAAAACCTCGTCAAATGAACCGCGCGAAAATTACACGCGGCAAAAAAAAAAGAAGAAATAACAATCGCTCGACAAAATAGAGAAATGGGAAAAGAAGTACGATCGTTATAATTAATCCCGTCGACCCGAAGAAACGAAACGGAACGAAAGAGGAACTTAACAAGTGGCTCTATTAAACGCGATTCGCTGGACGTTGAGATGAAAGACGGCTTTCTCCCCGTGTACAACGAAATTATCCCTCTTTCGACCAGCTTTCCCTGCCTTTTTCCACCCTCCCTTTTCTCGCTCCTCCCACCCTCCCCCTCCTCAATGTACTGTGAAATTAAAAACGTATTATTTGCAGCGCGCTCGGCTCCTTCTATGTACCGATGCTGATCATGCTGTTTTTCTACTGGAGGATCTACAACGCCGCCGTTTCCACCACGAAAGCCATTAATCAAGGCTTTCGTACGACAAAGGGCTCGAAAATGCTCGGCTCCAGGTAAACGCAACTTTCACCAGGCAAATGGAAAGAAACGAAAACTCGAACGTTGTTCGTTTCATGCTAACGTGTTCCTTTTGGATCGGTTCCATCGGAAACGACGTCGATCTATTCGCGTGTTACGCCGAGGACTTTTAACGAGCTCGTTGAAAAGGCATGCTTTTATTCGTTCCTCGGTTGTTTCTCGCGAGGCTGAAGCTTGTTTCTATTTTATGGTTTCGGAATCTTTCACAGATGACGAATGGGAAATTGTGCAAAAGGTGTTGAATAGTAGACGCAAAAAAGCGTGGGTTACTATTGTTTTTTGTAAAAGTAATATAGTTTGGCTGTGGTACAATGTAATTCAAGTATAATTGGGGATAGTTTAAGTGATCGTTTCACTGGCCTCAAATTTGTTTAAATAATATAGCTCTTCAAATGTAGTAACTTCAATGCTTCACTTGAAGCAGATCAATGAATGATCAACGCGAATCCATGCCAGTTATTGTTGTTTCCAGTGCGGCTAATTACTTCTACCTTTCTCTGTAATATAATTTACGCATAATTAGGGGTAGTTTAAGTCATCATTTCAACGAGCTCCAATTCGTTTAAAAAATACAACTTCTTGAACCTAGCAAGTTTAATGATCCACTTGACGTTGCTTAATCACTATCCAACGCGAAACCACGTCTATTACTCTAATTTCTAGCGAAGCTAATTGCTTCTATCCTTCCGTGTAACATAATTCGCGCATAATTAGGGGTAGTTTAAGTCATCATTTCACCGAGCTGCAATTTGTTTAAAAAATACACCCTCTTGAACATAGCAGCTTTAATAATCCACTTGACGTCGCTTAATCACTGACTAACCCCAAACCACGTCTATTACTCCAATTTCTAGCGAAACTAATTGCTTCTATCATTCCGTATAACATAATTCGCGCATAATTAGGGGTAGTTTAAGTCATCGTTTCGCTAACCTCGAATTCGTTTAAAAAATACAGCCTCCCGCACCTGACAACTCTAATAAATCCTCTTGACGTCGCGTAATCACTATCCAACGCGAAACCACGTCCATTATTTTAAGTTTTAGCAAAACCAATTACTTCTACCCTTTCGTATAATATAATTCACGCATAATTAGGGGTAGTTTAAGTCATCGCTTCACCAATTTGCAATGCATTTAAAAAATACACTCTCCTGAAACTAGCAACTTTAGTAACCCACTTGAATTCTGTCAATAACAAATACTCAACGCGAAATCATGACAGTTGCTCTAATTTCTCGTAAAACGAATTACCTCTATCCTTTCGCATAACATAATTCACGCATAATTAGGGATAGTTTAAGTAGTCACTTCACCAGTTTCCAATGCATTTAAAAAATATACTCTCTTGAGACTAGCAACTTTAATAACCCACTTGAATTCTATCAATAACAAATACTCAACGCGAAATCATGACAGTTGCTCTAATTTCCCGTAAATCTAATTACCTCTATCCTTTCGTATAACATAATTCATGCATAATTAGGGGTAGTTTAAGTCATCGTTTAACCCATTTCCAATCCGTTTAAAAAATACACCCTCTGGAAGCTAGCAACTTTAATAACTCACCAGAATTCGATTAATAAATACTCAACGCGAAGCTATGACAATTACTCTAATTTCTAATAACACTAATAACTTCTACCTTTTTGTATAACATAATTCACGCACAATTAGGAGTAGTTTAAGTCATCATTTAACCCATTTCCAATCCGTGTAAAAAATACACCCTCTGGAAGCTAGCAACTTTAATAACCCGCCAGAATTCGATTAATAAATACTCAACGCGAAGCTATGACAATTACTTTAATTTCTAATAAAACTAACAACTTCTACCTTTTTGTATAACATAATTCACGCATAATTAGGGGTAGTTTAAGTCATCATTTAACTTATTTCCAATCCGTTTAAGAAATACACCCTCTGGAAGCTAGCAACTTTAATAACCCACCAGAATTCGATTAATGAATACTCAACGCGAAGCTATGACAATTACTCTAATTTCTAACAAAACTAATAACTTCTACCCTTCTGTACAACATAATTCACGTACAATTAGGGGTAGTTTAAGTCATCGTTTCACTCATTTCCAATTAGTTTAAAAAGTACACCCTCCTAAACCTAGAAGCTTTATTAACCCATCTGAATTCTATTAATAAATACTCATCTCGGAACCGTGCTAATTACTCTAATTTTTAATAAAACCACTAACTTCTACCCTTCCGCATAACATAATTCATGCACAATTAGTGATAGTTTTAGTCATCGTTTCACTCGTCTCCGATTTATTTAAAAAATACAACTTTCCAAATCTAGACACTTTTAATAACCTACCCCCGACATCGGACATTTCAAATTTAAAATGATAATATCTGGGAATGTTTCGCACGGATTTTCCTACAGATTCGACGAGCAGAGGTTGACCTTGAGGATTCACAGGGGCCGTGGGAGCGTGCACAATGGGAGCAACAACGGGAGCCCAAGGAGTCCAGAGTCGAATAGCCGTAGCTCGGTGAAAAGGGAGAAGATAAAGATCTCGGTATCGTATCCAAGCACCGAGACGTTGAATACGAAATGTAACACCCTCGAAAGGACACCCTCGAGGTGTTCCCAGACTTCCGTGCACTATAGCAACGGCCAAACCCACAGTCAACTGTGTCCCACCCCTAGAAGCACGCATCTCAAGGTAATTCCCCCTTTTTCCATCATTGAAATATCTCTACTTTCGCTCCTTCTCGCGGAAAATTAATTTCTTTTTTTTTTCCTTTGCAAACGATCCTCTTAGGCGTCTATTTTGCGTATAAAAACCGATCATTACGCGGAATAGATTCAGATCACATCGATCGGCAATTTAAATGGTTCGACGGGCGTGAAAAAAAGTCGTCGCTGGCTTTTTTTTTCTTTTTTTGCGTGCAATGAAATTTTCCGGTTAAATGTAAATCGCCTCGCGCCGGCAACAGAGAGGCTAGGAACGTTTACAGGCCTCCATAAATATTCATTAGCGGCTCCGAACGTCACGGAATCTGCGTCCATGAGTAGCCCAATATTCCGACCAACTTTTTCACCCTCAACCTCAAACCGTTACCGCTTTAATATCATACGATATATTACTAATTTAGACTGGAATGTAGGCAACAGCGTTTCTAAAACGATCGCAATTGTAGATAAATACCGCGCGAATTAATTATACCATTAAATGTAACACCGCGAATCAAATGACCATTGTAAATCGTATTTTACACGGGGCGTAAAAATAACATTAATCTCCTGTACTTAAGTCAACGCCGTTACCTTAAAATTCCATCGCTAATCTAATCTCCGTGAAAGAATTCATGCCCATCGCGGACGCGTGTTTTATCGAGAAGTAAATTTATAAATCCCGCGACCTCGCCCCGATTTGCTCTCGTTTTACAATCCGAGAACACGTAGATCTCCGAAAGGGAACAAACGCGATGCCTGGAAGGATTCGATTTTACGATCGAAACGGGAGAAACTATACGGTTTACGAGCGTAAAATCGTAAAATGCTGGTTATACGTTTGCATGCTCCTTTGGGGGAAGTTTCGGAGGACTGAGGTGTCGTTAAGCGTCGAGTTTTGATACGTTCGTTGCGACAGGTGAGCGGGATCAACAGGGTCGGAAGCAGCAGGAGGCCCAGCAGACGGAGTAGCTGCGAGAGTCAAGTGATCGGCGATGATGTTTGCCTACGGGAGCTCACTCAAGGTCCCGAGGAAAAGCCCAGGGTCATGAAAATGGGCAAGAGGAATATTAAAGCGCAGGTATCGCGACGCTGTAATTCCTAACGTTGAATTAACCCCTTGCTCTACGATAATTCGTTCCACGCTTTGACGGTTTTCCAACGAGAGTGCGATACGTAATTCCAACGTTTCCATCTTTTCGACGGTTTCTGATAGATTGAAACAATTATTCGTAAAATTATTGCCTTGGCTTTACGTTAGAAAATAAAATTAGCAAGCGAACAAATATAGCGGACGATCGAATTGTTATGAACACTTCGGAATTATTTTATTCTTTTCTTTTGGTGTAATTATTAAGCAATCTTATTTTAACTTTATTTAATTATTTTATACTTTATTATTGTTATTCGAAGTTTGAACAACTACGCTTAAAGCTGCTGAGACTGTTTGAGTCATTTTCGTATTATATATCAATAGTATTCTTATTTTTCTAAAAACGTTTCCTAATTTTAACGCAACTATAAAGAATTCGTTGCTAGCACGTGCGAATTCAAGTTTCAATTTTTCTTCTCGAATCTTTATGAATAATTACGAAAGTTTTGCAGTCTTGTAAAATGAAATAAAAAAAAGGTTGAAGTCTTACGAGAAAAATCCACGTCAATTGATGTGAAAATAGAATGTTGACGATCGAAGGCTTGCAAGTGGATAGATTTGGAATGGAATTTTGAATGATCTAGGTGAAAAGGTTTCGCATGGAAACGAAAGCAGCGAAAACTCTGGGCATCATCGTCGGCGTGTTCATCCTCTGTTGGTTTCCGTTCTTCACCATGTACTTGGTACGCGCTTTCTGCCCTAATTGTATTCACCCCACCGTCTTCAGCGTGCTGTTTTGGCTGGGCTACTGCAATTCCGCGATAAACCCGTGCATCTACGCGCTCTTCAGCAAGGACTTCCGGTTCGCTTTCAAGAGAATCATCTGCAAATGCTTCTGCAAGCGGCGAGCGAATACTTTGAGACGCGGCAGCGATGGCAGCCAATTAGCGATGAGGTAAGTGAATACCGCAATTTTAGCCATCTTGCTTTCGGTGGCACAAAATTAAACGCGATTATAAGATCCATGAAGAATCACTAATGTCGCTATAAATACACTGCTTGGCTTAATTTTGATACAATAGTACAGAAACGAAATTAAATAGATGTATGCGAAATACTTTTAAGTCAAGAAGATTAATTTGTAATACTTATGTTGTATATAAATAGAAGAATATTATAAAGTAGACTGAAACTTTTGCATGCACCTAGTAAGATAAAATTTTGGAAATATAGATATATGGGAATGCATAAAATATATAATAGTATAATAATATGAGCAGTCTAACGTTAAATATAAATGGTTCTAACAAATTGTAAGAACTTTAATTGGAAACTAAAGCTCGAAATCGATACGGTTCTATTCGTTCAAAATAAACTTATATAATTGGAATTACACTTGAGAATCTCTCGAGTTATCCGAGCTCAAAGGGGAATCCTAACTTGAGTCGCAACTAAAATTTGGACAAGTTGAATTGCATTGAATACTAAAAGGAACAAGATATGGTTTTGGATCCTTTTAAGTAAAAATAATCATTGGATCCTTTTAATTTACTATAGTATTATTAATCATTATTTAATGCAGACAAAGATATTCATATTTCTTTGCAATTCGAGAAATTGTGCTTACGTGAATAATTACCCGTATTTTTAATAAATAGACTGTGGATATTTATGCATCTATGGCAAATTTAATCGAGCAATGATACACAGAATTGTACAAAATATGGAAAATAAAATGGGCTTTATAATATCATATTAATTGGATGAAACCAACTATTTCAAGTATTTATCTTCACCTTCTTTATTTGCGTTCATAAACATCTAAATTTGCATAAAGATCCGCAGTCGACTAATAAGAGAAATAATTCCCTCTTCATTCGATAACCCGAGCAATTTTCCCGGAGTCAAATGGGAATCCAATAATCCGAGTTACATTCAAAATCCTCTAACACACCGAAACCAAAAGACGCGATATTCGTACGCTCCTGAAATCGATCCAAATTTATCCGAGCAACCCTTGTCATGGTTTAAACAACCCCTGCAACAAGCAACACACCGTAACATCACCACGCATGGCTTCTCATGCCAACCGAACAACACACGAACTCCCGTTCCGTCAGAGAAGCACTTTCAACGCTAAGTTTTCCAGTTCCTCTCTGAAACTTAGTATAACCATCGACGAAGCATAGGGTAGACTATCCATTCGTATATAGAATCGTTTTAATCCAGCACGTGACGTTATTGAAAGATTGGTATATTGATACATTGATATTCTGATATGTTGATGTATTGATATATTGATACATTGATATACTGATGCATTAATGTATTAATATATTGTTATACTAATATATTGATATATTGATATATTAATATTCTGATGTATTGATGTATTGATATATTGATAAATTGATATATTGATGTATTGATCTATTGATGTATTGATATATTGATATATTGATATACTGATGTATTAATGTATTAATATATTGCTATACTAATATATTGATATATTAACCCTTTGCGGACGAGCGTCGACAAATAATCGCCCAATCATTTTTTGGCTTTCCGAACCCATGTCGACTATTAAAGCACAAAACTTAATGCAATGAATACTTAACGTAATAATAAACATTTGAAATCGTTGGAAATTAAATGGTTTGGAACTCAAAAGCGTGGAAACTCAAAGTCGTGGAATTAAAATCTAAAGTACCCTCACAAGTGTTACTACTTCTCGTCCGCAAAGGGTTAATATATTGATATACTGATGTATTAATATATTAATATATTCATATGCTGATATATTCATATGCTGATATATTGATATACTGATATATTGATCTACTGATCTATTGATATAATGGTATATTGATATATTGATACATCAATATCAATTGCTTTCGACATACGTGATCTGTAAAATCCACATCAATACTAACATGCATAATTGTGTGTGTCTTCGTACGTATTAGAATTCTATCATTTAATTCTCTATAATTGTATTCAATGATATAATACAGGGACGTGTAATTTTTAATCGCATGGTTTTATAAGGTGTTAACTTTATCAACATTGATACGATCGGGTTGAATATAATTCTCAAAACAACCATTCGAAACCTTTGCTGTTTTACACGATTCGAAATTTCATTTTAAAGTTTACGACGTTCCCTAGAAACGAATGGTCTAATCCTGTACTTAGTCGATGGTATAACGGAGGATCGTCTGCTCGCAGAAACGACCGGAGTCCAAGCTACTCGATGCAGGTACCTCAACAAGGGGTATCGATCGACGATTCCGATCCGGATCCAAGCACGGAACCGACGGTGCACTCGCAAAGCGAATCGAGATGACTGTAGCGAGGCAAGTGTGGCGCACAGCGCGTCACCTTCGACCCGAGGACCTCGAAAGTGAGGATCCAATCCTTCTGAAGGATCCGGATCGATCCTCGCAAAGCCTCCACGAAACGATCCGTGCCGCGGAATCGAGCACCCGATCGTTACCATATAAAAGTCGAGCGCGCAAAGGAAACAAAAGCCACTCGATTATTCGTGACGAAACAGTCGAGCTTCTTCGGTGTCTTACTTCGGGAGACGTTTAAATAAAGTAAAAAAAAAAAGAAAACTCGCTCAAACTAGTCGTAGCTCGAGACTGAAGACGAATCTGTAAGAAGGCTCGTAGAATTCGGAAACACAGACTAATATATATATATACATATAAATATACGTATAGTGTTAAACGATAAGAGGAATGGGAAGTGTTAAGAGGAAGTCTGATCTTGACACTCTCGGTGCCTGATGATGTCTTAAGACATTCGTAGCTTTGATGTTGGGAAAATGTACTCTGCACTGTTTTCATTGTTTACCAAGAGAAAAAGAAAGATTCTGCCGGAAGAATTATTCAGCCGAGAGAAAAAAACGTCGTTGTGCTGAAAACTTTATTTTCAATTTCCTCTGCTTTAGTATCGATTGCGTTGGAACCGATACTATCGATATCAGTCGATAAATTTCGATCTTGTATCGAGTAGAATCAAAGTATCGATACCTACTCAAGCCTGTCGATACGTACGAGAAAGTATCGATATTTTATTACTTTTTCATTAGATTTTACTAGACCAGTTTTGTACGTGTTCATAGCTTCCCCTTTATGCACATTTAGTATATACTTCTTGTATTATTTTAACGCGTAATTCTGAAAGCCCATATTATTCGTAGAACCTGTATATTGATATTTTCGAAATAATATTAGACGATAGATGATTGTCAATATTTTGATAAATTCGATAATTTCATGATGTATGAAACGAGTATTAAATATCTTCACGGAGTATTGAACTGATATCGATACCTTAATGAGGTATCAAACGAGTATTAATTCGCTATAGTATTGTTTAAGTATCGTTTCAGAAATTATCAGTATCGAAAATTGATACCGAATACCTAAAATATCGATACCTTTCAATACTTCCCATTACGTGTTTTTTTTTATAGATCATGCTTTTAAAGTCGTATTAAAAATACACTTACTTCGGTACGTGTTAAAATATTATCATCGTAAATCATTTTACGTGTATTATTTCACATGCAATTTATTTACACGTGCATCAATGCAACTTATTTTAATTCGCGTAATCATTAAACTATTGATATTCATTTATAGACTCGACTACTCATTCGACAAGTTCTTTTATCCAAATATATTTTAATTAATTCTTGAAACCAAAACCTGGAAATTTATGAAACCTGTAAATTAATATCGATGTATTGATATTTAATTGAAGTAACTAAAGTAATAATAAACGAATCCAAATAAGGATGCAACAATGATCGTGTAACTAAATTCACGCGAATTAATCCTTCTTCGGAGTTCCAAATTCAGTTCAAAGTTTACTTTTCTCTTTAATTTTATCGCCATATTAACAAGCGCAAACTAACTGCACAGCAGTATTAAAAATGAGATAAAACACTAAACGTGTATTTAACTCTTCAATGCTCCAATTTTTCTTCAATTTATCCATTTATCGAAGTGCTTAAATTTGATGTCATAAACTCATAATTTGAAGAATGTTCTGCCATATTTCTTTCAATTTTAATAGTGTATCGCCGAAACAAAGATAACGAAGAAACGTAAAAATAGCCAAGATAAATTATTAATAATGATAGCGAACAATTGTACAAAGAAGCACGGATCAAACAAGCCCGTGACATTCACGAATTCGAGCGTTAAAGGGTTAAGTACACGCGAAATAAGAATCTATACTATTTTGCTACTATTTGAGTGTCGCCAATGATATCGATATCGATCCGATCGAAACGCATCGATCACCGATATTCGCCAGATTTTCCCACATTTGCTAAAAACTACGGGCACCGAAAGTGTCGAGCCACTTTGTACGAAGCGAAAGCACTGTGCGTTCGAAGGAAAGTTACAGTTCCGGTAGAATAGTTAGAGATCTAATGGCGAAGTTTGGAAGCGTGCGAGGAAGACTGTTTGAATTTCGTACGGGTAATGAGAGAGGACTAATTAAGAATCGCGAGATCCATTAAAAAAGAAATACGTGTCGATATCTATGTGTACACCATAACCTATGTTAAGCAGGTTGGATTAACCCATTCGCAACCGCGACTGTGCGTCACTTAAACTGGCTCAATTCAACAAAAAAAAAAGAAAGTGGATGAACGTAATAAATGAAGTCGTAACAAGTTAATCGAGATTTAAGTTATTATTGTGTTCGCCTCGAGTATTTCATTGCTCTGTCGTTTATTAATATATGTTAATTACAAAATACAATAGAATGAAATAAACAATTTATGAACGTTGAAAGAAATATTTTATCACGTTATCGACTAATCGCGTGAAACAGAAAATACATTAGTCTACTCACAGAAAATCAGCATGCAAAGAATAGATAAAGTAGAAGAATCTTGATTGAAATCTTGAAATAATCACATTCAAAGTGTGTGAACAATTGTACGCTTATATTATTAGCCAAAAGGAACAGTTTAACTTGTGATGTACTAATACGTCTTCAGCGGAAATTCCAATGTTTTTGAATTTAAATACTTGAGGATTTTAATATTTATTTGACAATTGCAATATTTTAGAATTCAAACATTTGAAGATTTTAATATTTATTTGACAGTTCCATTATTTTCGAATTTAGATACTTGAGGGTTTTAATATTTATTTGACAATTGCAATATTTTAGAATTGAAATACTTGAGGGTTTCGATATTTATTTGACAATTTCAATATTTTCGAATCTAAATACTTGAGGGTTTCAATATTTATTTGACAATTTCAATACTTTCGAATTTAACTACTTGAAGGTTTCGATATTTACTTGACAATTGCAATATTTTAGAATTGAAATACTTGAGAATTTTAATATTTGACAATTCCAATATTTTAGAATTTAAATACTTGAGGGTTTCGATATTTATTTGCCAATTTCAATATTTTCGAATGTAAATACTTGAGGGTTTCGATATTTACTTGAAAATTGCAATATTTTAGAATGTAAATACCTGAGGATTTCAATATTTGGCAATCCTAATATTTACAAATTTAAATACTTGAGGGTTTCGATATTTATTTGACAATTTCAATATTTTCGAATCTAAATACTTGAGGGTTTCAATATTTATTTGACAATTTCAATACTTTCGAATTTAACTACTTGAAGGTTTCGATATTTACTTGACAATTGCAATATTTTAGAATTGAAATACTTGAGAATTTTAATATTTGACAATTCCAATATTTTAGAATTTAAATACTTGAGGGTTTCGATATTTATTTGCCAATTTCAATATTTTCGAATGTAAATACTTGAGGGTTTCGATATTTACTTGAAAATTGCAATATTTTAGAATGTAAATACCTGAGGATTTCAATATTTGGCAATCCTAATATTTACAAATTTAAATACTTGAGGGTTTCGATATTTATTTGACAATTTCAATATTTTCGAATGTAAATACTTGAGGGTTTCGATATTTACTTGACAATTCCAATATTTTAGAACGTAAATACCTGAGGATTTTAATATTTGGCAATTTCAATATTTTCGAATTGAAATACTTGAGGGTTTCGACATTTATTTGACAATTTCAATATTTTCGAATTTAAACACTTGGGAATTTCGATGTTTACTTGACAATTCCAATACTTTAGAACGTAAATACCTGAGAATTTTAATATTTGGTAATCCTGATATTGTCGAATTGAAATACTTGAGGATTTTAATATTTATTTGACAAGTTCAATATTTTCGAATTTAAACACTTGGGGATTTCGATATTTACTTGACAATTCCAATATTTTAGAACGTAAATACCTGAGAATTTTAATATTTGGTAATCCTAATATTTTAGAATCTAAATACTTGAGAATTTTAACGTTTGTCAATTCCAATATCTTAGAATTGCAATGTTTTGACGTATAAATACGCGATTGGCGTAAATGAGCCGGTACCAATTCGACGTAGCAGTACGTGATCGGTTGCGAACGTGTTAATGATTGCGAAGCCAACAGGCGCCGTTGGCCAATCGAAAACAAAAAAATAAAAAAATAACTCCCTCTGGCCTCTCAGCTAATCGCCATCGTTGCCGCCATATTGTTTCCGTAGATTTTTTACCGTTCCTCGTTGGTTATTTGTGATAATAGCGTTTAACGATCGCCTTTGCTGAACACGCGATTTCGGTGTGTCCTACGCAGCAGGTTTGCTTGAACAAATTATAAATTATCGTGAAGACTGTGAACAATTATGAAGACTGTGGTTCGATGATTGCGTTAAGAAGATAGACGATGGACAAATGCACGAGTTTTTTGGAACATCCTGTAGCGTGTATTCGAATCGAAACGTTGAAACGATTCGCGCAGCCTACGCGAATGGTGAGAGATTTAACGTTGTTTAAATGGATCGAATGATCTTTAAGAGAGATATTTAAGGGAAAGTACGGAGACGCTTTATTAAGGGCCACGTTTTGGAATTCTTCCTTCGAATGTTCTATTTAATGTTCGGAGGACAGAGGGACGTCCAAAAATCGGCGAGGTTCATTGTATTATGTGATATACCGTCTACAATACGTAACGAAACGAATGGAAGAATAAATATGCGAATAAATCCATGATCGTTGATCCTTCCTGTGAATTGATCATTTGCTACCCCTTGACGTAATACTTTTTACGTTTTTAATAGAGGATGGTGGATTTTTTTTCTTTTTTGATATTTGACAATGTTTTTTTTTTTTTAGAAGCGAAGGATTTTTCTGCTCGGAGTTTGAATGTTTGGGAATTTACATATTTGAAGAACTTCAATATTTGAGTATTTTTATAATTCATAATTCCATTATTCGTGGATTTCAATATTTGATAATTCCATTATTTGAGATATTTCGATATCTGAAAATTCCACTATTCTGGTTGGGGATTTCAGCAGTCGAAAATTCGAACGTTAAAAAGTTTCAATATGAGAATACTTCAATATCTGTACATTCAGACGCTTAAACATTTCAATACCTGAAAATTTCAATAGCAAAGTTCCTATGCTCGAAACTTTTAATATTTAAAAATTTCAACACTTACAAATTTTAATATATACGTGCATTCAGATACTTCAAGATTTTAATATCTGAACATTTCGATGTTAAACAATCACGATTAAATTTCCAGCTAACGAAGCATCGTCACTGTTACCATTTTCAGGTACGTATAAATAAATTTATCCGTCGACTGTTTTTTTTTATCGTTCTCTAAGAATAATAATCTTTTCGCGCGATTGATTATAATCGAGCCGCTCAATTTATTCTCGCGCATCAATCTATAACACGTTACAGTGAAAGAGATCTGTTCTCGGGTTTTCAAATTAAATCTACATTTGCCGCTGTTGGAGCAACTCTATGATTTATCGCCGTTTTTTTCCTACGGTGACACGCATCGAAGCAGAGATTCAAATTGAATCGAATATATAGGGAAGAGTTACGAGTGCGCAGCATTATATCGAACATCGTAATTTATTGATCTGCTCTAAAACCAGCGACAATTACATAACACGTGTTCGTAAACCCACGTGATTTCTTAACCCTTTGGCTTATAACAACGAGTTATACTCGTGGTTTAGTCTATGGACCAATTACCATAAAAACATGCTGCATGAATATTTATTTTATTTCAATTCGTAAGATTGCGAGATCGAGGATTACCAGGTAAGAATTGCGTACAATATTTTAGTGCTTTGCATTCGACGTAGTGTTATAGTAACAAATTGAGATAACAATAGTCAATAGTCTATATTATATATATATTATTAATTATAATAATTAGACTATTAAATAATCTATATCTGTATATAATCTATAATCTATATCTGTATATAATTTATAATCTATATTTATCTATAAATAATTAGACTATTATTAATAGTCTATATTGTCAATAACAATAGTCAATATTTCAGTGGATACATTTTGAAAAATTCGTAAGCCAAGGGGTTAAGAACTTCAAAACTACTTTTCCAATCGACCCTTAGAACTCGTGAACTTTTAGACGTAGTTCATTTTGGCTACTTACAGTCGCGTCTCGAGTGCAAAGGATTAATATTAGTTATGAATTTTTGGTGAAATAATTAGTCTTCGAATTACAGCGAAAGTAGGAGCATCATTTAGAAATTCAATATCGTTCGAGAGCTTTCTAAACCGGTTCCTTTTGAGACTTAGAGTCGCATTTTAAGCGCAAAGGATTAATAGTGTGTAAGACAGAATGTCGTGTGAATGTTTGGACCAGAGCGATTGCTGAGCGAACGGTGTTGTATTTGGGTAAGATTGGCTGAGGCGCGAATGAGAAGCGTTTGGGATAGAGCGATTGAGTTGACGTGTGGTCGAAGAGTGCGTGGTCGCGCTAGGTTTCGTGTGAACGTAACTGGTTGGGTTCTACGAATGTCTGAGACGAGTGAGAGAAGCAGAGAGAGATAAGGAGAAAGAATGAATGCGTGCAAGGGTAGAGAATGCGTGGATGAGGGAGTCGAGAAAAAGAGTCGAGTGCGAGAGGACGTTGCGAGTGCAGAGCGAGAGTTTTTCCTGTGAGATTGTGCGAACTCAGTATTAGTAATAAACTGGCTGTGGCGGCTCTCCTGCACCCACCACTAGAGGGACGTACGAAATAGGCTTTCTCGAAAGTACTCGCTCCAACTACCTCGTCCATATATATACCGCCTTTAAGCTTCCTTCCAATATCCCAAGTCTAAGGCAGGGCCTGCTAGGTAGCCTTACTGATGAGTCCACTAGCAGGCCCAGAACGAAACGCACAACACCCTTCCTTTTCCTATTCTATCCCCTCTCCACAGCTCCACACTGGCAATTATTGCAAAGGCTGAGTTTCTCTTTTCTTTCCCTTCTCGCACCTTACAACAACACACGAGGGATTTACCTTAAAATAATCCCTACAATAGTATGACCTTTGTGAAAATTTCAAGTAGTAAAGTAATAATAATAAGTGTTAAAGTAATAATGATAAATGTTAAAGTAATAAGAAAAGAATAATAATAATAATAAGTGTCAAAGTAATAAGTAAAGTATTGCGTAGTAAAGGTTGTCTTTGATTCGCTTTGCTTTGACAGAAATTAGAATTGAATCGGCGGAAATAAATAAGAATCTTAAATCTTGACTTTTGAGGAAATTTATGCGTGTCTCCGTAGCCAACGAAGTGCAAAGGGTTAAAAATCCCACGATATTAGGTTGATTAAATAATAATTGCGATTTTTATTATTTTAATTCTAAAGTGCAAAGGTTCGCCACGACAAAATTGATGGCAATCATTGTAATGCAATTTGCAATAGAACGTCGATTATGCGAACGAACGATTATTCTAATGTCGATTACGCGAACGAATGATTATTCGAACGTCGATTATCCAACTGAACGATTACTCGAACAAAGAATTCGATTAAATTACGATTAGTTCGAAATTATTGATACAGGCAAAGATTTAACAGAAACACGAATGACAAAGGAATAATAAAATAGTTTCCTATATTTCTCATTTGCATATGTATAATTTCTACTATTTTAATAATATCGTTAGTTATAAACTAGTAAGTTATCGATTCATTAAAAACTATAATTCATAGTTATTTTGCGATTCACTATATATTAAGATTCTACATTTTCAGGAGTGATCTGAAAATTGCTCGCACTTAAAAACGATTCGTTCGTTTTATATATCTTATTTCCCTGATTACGAAAACTTTAATAACATTAACACAACTCTAAGAACATCTATACTATATATTAGCCACTATTTTTAATGGAATTCGATCTAGTATAAATTCCAAGCTTTCAACTACGACATTTACTTTCCAAAATAATTGCAACCTTTATTATTTTCACCGAAAATCACAACCCAACGTTTGCAATATTTCCACGCACGCACGCACGGAGAAATAATATTGCCATTCGCAAAAACTTAATCGACTAAAAGAAATTTGAAGTTGCGAATCGTCAGAGGTGGTAAATTCGTTGATTAATTAATAGTTATGGTTACGCGATCCTGTATCAAAGCAAATTATTCATTCGATTCATTGTGTCCGCGGTGCATTCGTGCAAACAATTCTCGAGTTCTCTCATTCCATTAAATTTTCAGATTCGACCTCAAAGCCGGCTAGTTGCGAGAGGGGTTGGTAACGCGAAATCCCATCGATGATGGGTAGTAAGGGGCGGCGGGATGCGGCTGTTGAGTAAATTAACGAATTCACCGAGTCAAAGGGTGGCCTGCTTTTATAAAATACCCCCGTCGACGATTCAACAAGAATTACCAAGCTGAATACCACCCGACCAGACGATTTTATGCCATCTCTAAAGCTTCGCATCGCGTTTTTCACTGTGTCGCAATAGAATTTCCCTTCTATTCATGACGAAAATTCTAAGTCCTTTGGGATTTTAGTTACCGAGACTGGGATGACTGGAAAATGTTGAGAATTATTGTTTGGGGGTTGAAAATGTGGTTTCTTAAATCATGGATAATATTTTGGACTGTGAAATAATGGAATACCTTCGTTTTTGGTATTAAACAAACTTTAATCCTTTGATATTTTAATTACCAAGATAGAGATGACTGAAAAATGTTGAGAATTATTGTTTGGGGGTTGAAAATGTAGTTTCTACAGTCTTGGATAATATTTTGGACTGTGAAATAATGGAATACCTTCGTTTTTGGTATTAAACAGACTTTAATCCTTTGAGATTTTAGTTACCAAGATAGTGATGACTGAAAAATGTTAAGAATTGTCGTTTGGGGGTTGGAAATGTGATTTCTAAAGTCTTCAATAATATTTTGGACTGTAAAATAATGCAATACCTTCGTTTTTGGTATTAAACAAACTTTAATCCTTTGAGATTTTAGTTACCAAGACTGGGATGACTGAAAAATGTGACGAATTATTGTTTGGGGGTTGGAAATGTGGTTTCTAAAGTCTTGGCTAGTATTATTGCACTCTGAAATAATGGAATACCTTCGTTTTTGGTATTAAAAACATTTTCATCCTTTGGGATTCTAATTACCAAGATAGGGATGACTGAAGAATGTTAAGAATTATTCTTGGGAGTTGAGACTGTGGTTTCTTAAATCTTGGATAATATTTTGGACTGTAAAATAATGGAATACCTTCGTTTTTGGTATTAAACAAACTTTAATCCTTTGAGATTTTTGTTACCAAGACTGGGATGACTGAAAAATGTTACGAATTATTGTTTGGGGGTTGGAAATGTGGTTTCTAAAGTCTTGGCTAGTATTATTGCACTCTGAAATAATGGAATACCTTCGTTTTTGGTATTAAAAACATTTTAATCCTTTGGGATTTTACTTACCAAGATAGGGATGACTGAAGAATGTTGAGAATTATTGTTTGGTGGTTGAAAATGTGATTTCTAATGTCTTGGATAGTATTTTGGACTGTGAAATAATGCAATACCTTCGTTTTTAGTATTAAACAAACTTTAATCCTTTGATATTTTAATTACCAAGATAGAGATGACTGAAAACTGTTGAGAATTATTCTTGGGGGTTGAAAATGTGGTTTCTTAAATCTTGGATAATATTTTGGACTGTGAAATAATGGAATACCTTCGTTTTTAGTATTAAACAAATTTTAATCCTTTGAGATTTTAGTTACCAAGATAGGGATGACTGAAAAATGTTGAGAATTATTCTTGGTGGTTGAAAATGTGGTTTCTAAAGTCTTGACTCGTATTTTGGACCTGGAAATAATGGAATACCTTCGTTTTTAGTATTAAAAACATTTTAATCCATTGAGATTTTAGTTACCAAGATAGGGATGTCTGGAAAATCCTGAGAATTATTGTTTGGGGGTTGGAAATGTGGTTTCTAAAGTCTTGGCTAATTTTTTGGACTGTGAAATAATGGAACACCTTCGTTTTTTGGTATTAAACAAGCTTTAATCCTTTGGGATTTTAGTTATTGCGAGAGGGATGAATAATTCGTTAGGGGTTGAAAATGCTGTTTCTGTAATCTTGGAGTTGCAGCAAGTTTAAGAGAACTAAATCAGAATTCCTTTGATCTCATAGTATACTTTCCTCTGTAATTCTATCACTACATTATTAAGTATAAAGTAAATACATTCCAGTATCCAAAATTCGGTGGAACAATGCATGATTAAATAAATATCCAACTAATAATATCAATATCCGTTAAAACATCCTAATAATCAGAAGGCTTAAAAAACCCTTACTAAAATCAAAGTTCAATATTAATTTAAGATAGTACCATGAAAATGTTGCTCGTTCCTTTGTTTTCAATTTGAATAACGTTAACTTGAAATTAATACAAAAAAGAAAGAACAAAGCGTCAATATTTTCTCGTCGTTTAAAGTGTTTATTCAAGTGTCCGATAATAGGTGAAATAAAAGGTAGACTCGCTTCGTGGATGAAATAATAATTTATTCGCCTGTAAATTGCGTATCGCTCACCAGCGATGATTTAACAGACACACAGAGAGAGAGAGAGGAGAAAGACTGTAGAAGAGAGAAACGAATGCGAATTAAGTCCGTTCTGTATGATGTGGCGGGCGTGGTTTGGAACGAACTCGAGAAGCATTCAGAAAGTTTGATTACCCCCTCACCAGCCAAGTAAAACCCCGCGGCAAGAAACACGTTTCGCGAGAAATTCGCGATCGAACGGCGCGGCGCGACGCGGCGCGAAGCGAAAATTATCTGGCCCCTTTGATCGCTTCCTCGGTGAAGTTCGAAACGGCATCGCTTCCAATCGCTGCCAAACGAACGTAGAAACTTTCCCTTCGCGGCCAACGTTTCTACGGAGACTCACGCTTCGATGCGGGGATGATAAACTCGCGAGCATTCTAGAAAAAAGGGTGGCTACAGTTGGGTGAAAAATCATTACTGATATTCCAGAGATTTTTCCTGAATATTGAAAAAAATTACACCACGTATTTAAGTGATCATTGGTGTTCCCAGAAATTGTTTTACAATATACATATTGGATAATTTCCATTGATTATTAGAATAATTTCTGGAACATCAAGATATTGGAATTATTGTTTCTGGTGTTCTAAAAATTATTCTGCAACATTCAAAGAAAGCTCTGTTAATTGTTAGAATTATTATTAGTATTTTGATAATTAATTCGCAGTATTCAAGTATTATAAGTATTATAATTCCACTGATTAGTAGAATTATTTCTGGTGTTTGGAAAATTATTTTGCAATATTCAATGAAAATTCTACCAATTATTAGTTCATTTATAGGCGTTCAAGAAATCTAACCACGGCGTATTATTTGCGTCTTTTGTTGGTTGATTTCCATTATGATTATAAAAGAAACACTAGTGGCGTCTTGAAACATTCAAAAATTCTTGAAACAAAATTCTTTGTCGTTTAAAGAATAGAAAGGAATCAAGAGGGATGAATATGAATTTAATATAATCCAATTTAATAAAATCTTCGTTAAAATCCCCAGCACAGCGAAAGGGTTAAACTCCAAACAAAACTTCCAACCATGCCTAATTTTTCTATCATCCCCGCATCGATAAACAACCCTAAATTATCGAAAAAAAAAAAAAAAAACGTGCACTGATTTCCCCCACGCGATCGACTCGATTTACTTGGCTTCCGGTAAATTGGTGGCCATAACCCTGAACCCGTTATGATCCGCCACGTAATGAACCTGTTGCAAAACGCCGTTCGGATCGATGTAACTGTAAGCACCCCTAGTAGTCCCGTCCAACGATCTCGATTCCGTTTTCGCGCTCGAATCGCCCGTATAACTGTAATCGTATTGCCCCAAAGAATCTTGTGTGTGATGAAGAGCGCTGTGCAGCAGTCTGTAGGGTAAAACCGGGACTACGTAGGGCGCGGGAACGGTGACTGGCCTCTGAACGCTTCCCAGGGGCACCAATTTGCCTATTTGCAACGAATTCCCCTGCGGAGATCGTTCTTCTTTCTTCCGTTGTTGATTCGTTTGCGTCGACGACGAAGACGAGGCGGAAGAAGTGGTTAAAGATGGTATTTTCGAGAGAGTTGGATCCGGTTTTGGTACCTCGATCCTTTGCGCCTCGGAACTCGAGAGCAGAAATGGATTCTTCGCGGTTTGCTGAAAGAAGATTGCGGTTTTAGCGGTTTCAATGCCTTCCAGTTAAATACTTTTGAGGTCTACGTATTTTAGCGCAGGGAGAATCTTTGGACTTTGTACGTTTTGAGAAATAAACGTTTATTAACCGAATACGATATCTGCGAAGAGTGCAACGTGGAAAGATCCATCGATCGCACTCTGATTAGCTGGTCCAAATATAATACAATAAGAAAACAGCGCAAACTACTAAACCACGTAAAAGAAACTATTAGATTTAAATCAGCTAGATTTAATACTAACAATTCTATTCGCTGTGCTTCTTAACATAATCTATTTTAGTGATATATCAATAAAATCGAAGAAAATGTGTTAAACTACTGTTTTATATTTGGTTCGATATTCGTTGTACAAAGATCGACGAAAGAGAGTCGGTAATTTGCAAAATAGCAGACGTCGCACTGTTTCTAGATTTCAGACAACTTTAACGAAATGGTTAAACGACGAGAAGTTCGATACACTTTTGTTTAATTCGTACCTACATACTCGAACAAATACAATACTTCTAACAGATAGCCACGCGTTATACGAATGTCCAAGATTAGAATATGCAAGACGAAAGTAATAAATAGCATCGCTCAAACCACAGCGTTGATAGAAACGAATATATACTCAGATGGAAACGAACTATATACTCAAAGGAAATCAACGTGCACCATTAAATAATAAACACCGCGATCTGATATCGTCGCTAATCGCCGAACCGTCGATGCGACGAGAAAAGCTTGAAAACAAAACGAAAAATATAATCGGCGATCTGCGAATACTTTCTAAGTACAGCGATTCGCGCAAATGCCTCTCGTAAACCGTTGCACAAATGCCGAGCGATTTATTTCGTTAATATTCCACGGTAAAGTTAATTTTTCACCAGGCGAAGTTCAGCGAGGGAGAGTTGGGAAATTATCGTGCCTCAAGGTAGAGCGAGTGGAAGTTGGTTTTTGGAAAATTAAGCGGCACGTGACGTGAAAGTTTGCGGCGACAAACAGGCCCTCCGATACGTGGCTAGAATCCCGAAATTCGCATTCGCCGGTGATGTTAATAAAATGTCTAACGCGCGCTGCGAGGGTAAATAGAAATTTGCGGGCAGCAGAGGAAACCGCTCCGCGGACCGATTCCGCCTTTCAAATGTATATTAACGCGACTGCTGTTTCCTGCAAGCGGTTGCGCCGTTAATAAAGTCGAATCTCGTTCGAACCGCTGCCTCCGAAGAGGCTTCTCTCCCTCTGCCATACTTTGAATTTTGTTCCTCGTAAACGGCGAGAATAAGAGAAAAATTTAATAACTTTCGTTAGGAAAAGCTAGGGGAAAATTGTTCGAGCGGATTTTCTACGCGAAAAGACTACCGCGAATAGAGATTCAATTTTAAATTAAATTAGCATAATCGAATTTGGATACGCAGATTTGGTCGTGGAATATTTTCAGTTGGCAAAATTGCAAATTTTTATAATAGGTAATGTTTGGGGTTGCAGGGATTGGCAAATTTTTTGATATCCAGATCGAAACTTGTAAGCTTCAAATAAGACACGAAGATTGGATTTTGCTGATTTTTCTGTTCCATTCTGTTGTTATTAAAATTATTAGAACTACACTTGTTGCGATTTTTTGGGGAACTAAATTCTTCTCACTGTCTTTGCAAATTTTTAAAACAAGTGGTTTGTAAAATGGCAAATTTAGGAGTTGAATTGGTTGCAAAATTTTCCAGCGCCGTGATAGAAATTTTTAATTGTCAGATGAAATATAAATGTTGAACTTTATTTGATTCTTTCTTCTAATTTTAATTCGTTGCCCTAGAATTTATTAAATACAGACTACAACAAATATTTGTACATCAATATATTCATTTTTCCATTCAAGTACTAATTAATTAAGCTGAAATAAATTAGGGCTCCCTTTGTTTAATAGTACTTTTGTGAGACTATACAAATTTGTTGTAGAAATATTTGATTCTTAATTGGAACACGAAGATTGGATTTTGCTAATTCTTCCGTTCGATTCTTTTACCATTAAAATGATTAGAACTTCATTTATTGCAATTTTTCGAGAAACTAAATTCTTCTCACTGTCTTTGCAAATTTTCACAACAAGTAGTTTGTAAAATTGCAAATTTAGGGGGTTGCAAATTTGAATTGCTTGCAAAATTTATTAATGTTTTGGCATCAATGTTTCATTTTAACTTTAAAATGAGATACGAATACTAGATTTTACCAATTCTTCTCTCTAACCATTTTACCATTAAGATAATTCGAACTGCACTTACTGCGATTTCTCGAGCAACCAAATTCTTCTCCTCGTCTTTCCTCAGCTCCGCGAAGCTAAAATACGACGGTAGAATTTTGTAGGAGAGAATATTCGACTGATAATTCGACTGATCCCTCAGCTGTGACTTCTGTAGCTCCTCCAAGTGACTTTTCTTCGCCGCGGCCACTTCCGGCGTGTCTTGGATCGTCTGAAGATCGTTTTTCGGCGGCTGCGGTAAATTACTCGCGCTTACTCTGAACCCGTTTTCATCGTCCGCCGTGTAAGTCACCGTTTGTAAAATTCCATTAGCGTCGATGTACGAGTAACCTAGAAAACAATTCCCAAAACCGAAGAATGAAAACACAGTGAAACAAATAACGCAGGGGAAAAAAATTGCAATCAAAGACCAGGCAAACGAATGAAACTTGAAATTGGTTAACCCCTTTATTAAGTTACGAAGTGTACCTTTATATTTTTTCAATGTACCCGATTTTGTTATTTTTTCTTTTTTTTTTTACAAGTGTATTTTGTTAATATTACAGCGACGACAAATGATTTATGCGTTACAATTAATACTTCCTAGTTAGAGTGCAATAAAGGTTTTGTAATCGACGGCACAAACAGGTTTAAGATTAGGCGTAGATTATAAGGCAAACAAAGAGAAGTTATAGTGAAACAAAGATAAGAAAAGGAAGTATTCAGAATAAATATAACGAATGCAAGAATGTTTTAAGGCGCTACTATTTTGCTATTACGATTTTAATTCCGCGATAGTAGTTAGCTGATAATTAAATCAGTTAATATCTTAAATTAGTTGAGATAATTAAATCTTGGTATAGTGCAAAGCAGGTTAGATGTAAAAGATGAAATTGAGTAAAGAAAAGCCAAATTATGTTAATCATCATATGCAAGAAAATTGGATGGAACTCCAATTCTCATTCGTGTAGCTTGCACAAGCAAAGAATTAATAATAAATTAATAATAAATACTTCCTAGTTTGCAAGTCTTAATACAAAGAATTTAACTTCTAAAGGATTGAATTTTTCTTTTTGTTCCCCAATTGAACGACCTTTTGGTTATCAAATCGGAGAAAGAAATCAAGAAGTAACCATGAAATAACATGGAACGCGAGAGGCAAATTGAAATTTGTCAATTTGTCGAGCGACAAATCGGAGGAAAGAAATATTCAATAAAATATTCAAAAAGATATAAAATTCAGGTATGTTTGCATTACGCGGTGGCGTCGTCGTGTTTCACAAACGATGAATCAAACATGAATGTGGTTTGCGGCGCGAAAAGGACGAGAAAAGGAAAGAAGGCATGCATTGTTTAAGAGTTCCGACTGGCAAAGATGGATCTATCGCAGGGGCGTTCGTTGCGTCACATCGATCATCGTTTTCTAAAGTGGTCGCACGCGAACGTGGGCAGTTCTATCTCGGAACGTTCGGGAAAGGAATGTGTGTCATTCACGCGCTTTTACGAGTCATTCAGCAAATATGCAGCCTATGAATGAACTTGTCGATTTCGGTGTCGTGACTAAGAAGCTCTGTTGCTTCGCGATTAATCGAGAAACTAAATATTAAGTTGCTGCAAATGTTTTACGCACTGTTGATGTTCTGGGAAAAATTTGATTCGTGGAGAAACCTCATACGCCTACGAAACTATGCATTTTTTTTAAAATATTTTTAACCATTTTCCAGCTATGAAGTTTCCCCTTTTCATTTTTTTTTGCATTTATTGTAAAAGGAAGAGGGTTTTAAATTTCACCACTGGTGATTTCAAACGTTTAGAAAAATGTAGGCGATGGTAAACCAAGAAAAGTATAACACAAAATTATCTTTCAATTGTTTGTAACGTTATATTTTGCATTATTAATACTAAATGTGGAAAACGATTAGTAGAAGACAAAACTGTTTTAGAATAGATTCTAGCTACTCACAATGTGCATACGAAAAGGATAAAACTTAGGGAACAACCTAATTGAAAACCTTAACACTTTATAATATAGAACGATAATATTTGTTAACCCCGAAGCCAAAATTAGGATTCGAGTTAAATTTCATCCTCGATACGACTTTGAATTAACTGATGACGCTGATTATATTATTGAATGTTTTCCAGGTGCAAACGGTGCAATTATTAACTAAATAATACTGAATAAAATTAAATAAATAAGCAGTTACATATCACATGAAATAAACAGGAAAAAATGCTGGAAGTATATTCGAAAATAATTCATAGCTGTGATTTAATGGGATTAGATGAAGAAATGATTAAATTTCGACTGAAATAAATAGGGAAAAATTCAGGAAGGATATTGGAAAATAATTCGTAGCTGTGATTTAATGGGATTAGACGAAGAAATGATTAAATTTCGACTGAAATAAGTAAGGAAAAATACAGGAAGGATATTCGAAAATAATTCATCATTGGAAAATAATTCATAGCTGTGATTTAATGAGATTAGACGAAGAAATGATTAAATTTCGACTGAAATAAGTAAGGAAAAATACGGGAAGGATATTCGAAAATAATTCATAGCTGTGATTTAATGGAATTAGATAAATAAGCGATTGAATTTTGACTGAAATAAATAGGGAAAAATACAGGAAGGATATTCGAAAATAATTCATCATTGGAAAATAATTCATAGCTGTGATTTAATGGGATTAGACGAAGAAATTATTAAATTTCGACTGAAATAAGTAAGGAAAAATACAGGAAGGATATTCGAAAATATTTCATACCTGCGATTTAATGGGATTAGATAAATAAGCGATTGAATGTTGACTGAAATAAATAGGGAAAAATGCAGGAAGGATATTGGAAAATAATTCATACCTGTGATTTAATGGGATCAAAATTTTCAACCCCCATAAAAGATGCAAGCGTCGAGGGATGGCAACGGATTACCGCGAATTTCCCATGAAGAATTCAAACGCTTAACGAGGGTAATTGCGGCAACTTACCACCCTGCGTGATTCCGTTCAAACTGGATTCTGATTTCGCGTGATGGGGTCCCGTGAATGAGTAATGATATCCACCGGATCCATCCTGTATGTGATACTGCCTTAACGGTGACAACGATCCTACGGGACTCAGCCAAACATTCGCGATCGGTGCACCGATACTTCGTCCAAAAAAGGAACTCAACAGAATTACCTGAAAGCAACGAGAACATTTTACGCAAACCTTGTAAATTTAATTCTCCTCTAATTCCGGATTTTCCATATTTCAAAGTGATGAAATTTTTCTTTCCTGATTAAATACTCCGCAGCGTTGGATTCAGTCCTGCCGAAAGTAAATATGCAATAAATGTTGGTGTAATGAAATTTTTTAAATTTAATTTAAAATCGCTTTGCCTCTCCGGGAGCGCTTTTAATTAAGAAATTTAACGCAACGTAAAATATCGAATATTACCGGGAGAAAATGTACAACGCGAAAACTAAGTTCGAAGCGAAATCTAGTGGGAATTTTGTCGGGCGTTATCGGGTAGAAGGAAGAAATTCGCGGTAGATTCTGCAAATTCTACGCACGATAAACCGCGTTACGAATGCGGGCACACGTAGAATCTTTGTCGATGTTTAACCTGCAAATTCTACCTCTCACGATCGACGTTTCGATATTTATGGAAATTCAACACCGTCGTAGAAAGAGTGGAAAATATGATACGCGTTCTACGTGGAATATTTGAATACCCGATTCGAACTCGTCACGATAGCGTAAACTAATCGTTCCCCTTTTTTCAAAAAATACTCTCAATAAATATAATATGGTCTCAATTTGTGTAAACCGCATTTTTACGGCAGATGTACCGCGTACTGTCACTTTAAACTTATCGCTTTAAACGCAACTTCGTTGAATTATTTTAGAAGTTATTTAACCTAACAATCGTTCAGGTTTGAAGCACAACATTAGTTAACATCTCTTTTATTTACAATGATTTTTCTCGTATATTAGATACGATGTATTAATTACTGATTCATTGAAAATATATAACAAACACCGATGTCCCTCGTACTGTAATTTGAAAAGTTGTCACTTAAATGGAAACGATCCTTACGTATATTAGCACGTTAGTTTGTACGACGAATGGAAGAATAAATCGTAAACGCATCGCTTTTACTGAATTAGACAAATTTCCATACCTTCTGCTTACGATACATTCGCCTTCTAACGATTATCTTTAAATATCAAGTATAAATATACATGCAATGTCCATTAATGTTGCTGCATAAAAATGAACACCAAATTTAATATATTTAAATCTTCTTAATCTCGATTCTTCGTACATTCGTTCGCTATTAAATAAACGAATTCAAGACAGTGACGCAATCCTATTGTGTTCCTATAAAAACTACTATTTTTCCCTGTCTACAACGAAAATAGTAAAATTGCTTCGCATGGAATATCCCGTTGCTTCGACCGGAAAGAGTTAAAAAGATAAAGCTCGATCTTGTTCGTTTCCACTCGCGAGAAGAAGAAACCGCGACTAATCAATTGACAAGCGATTCGATTATCGATAGCGAGGAACGCCGCGACGTTGAGCGAGGCACGAACATTCCACGGAAACGTTTACCAGCATTAATAGGGCGTCTCGTGTGAAACTTCCGTTCCAACGACTAACTTTCGACCCTGTGGCGCGTCGCGGTACCCGTGGACCAAGTTCCTCGCTTTTGTCGATTATTTCGCGGATTATTCAGGCTCTCCACTGTACACAGGCGAACTCCGCGAAAGCGTAAAAGCCTCTGGAATGTATGGAAGCCATCCAATTCCGCTTTGGGATCTAACGTTCCTTGCTAACTTGCCTTTTCTCAGCCACGCGCGGCTTTTCGTTCGTTACGACGAATCAGATTGCGTGTTTCGATATTTACGATACTGAGGATGTTGGCTTGTTTTACTGTTACACTGGTGGTTCGATCTGATTACAACGTTCTATTGGACAACTTTAAATCTTCCAATAAGATTATCCAAGCAGAAATAACGTATAAAGCTTACATGCTTTACACGTTACGTAGACTTTGCATGTTTTTAAAGATTAGTTATTTAGTTATTTAGTTATTTAGTTATTTAGTTATTTAGTTATTTAGTTATTTAGTTATTTAGATATTTAGTTATATAGTTATTTAGTTATTGTGCCTTCCCTAAAAAGCGTTCGCCAGCGAAGTTTAGAAGACATACAATTTAGTAATCTTAAACATTCGAGAAACGTACATATTCGTGTTTTGTAGAAAACATTTCCATAAGGTCATAAAAATCGACAGTCTAATAAGTATATTGTTAGGTGTACCAATAAGTAATCCACTTTTTTTTTTTTTTGGTTAAACTCAACACTTATTTTCAACGAAATCAAATCCTACCTCTTCTATCCTAAATGCGATTATTGTTATCGCTTAACATTTTGTACGCGGTTTACACTTGCTTTAGAATTTATATCCTTGATCTATCGATAAGATGAATTCGTCAACCTAGTTGAAAACAATATTTAACGTACACTTAATAACATCTTCGAGAGGTTGAATATTGCATAAATTTTCACGCGCGTGCAACGCACAGATTCGAAGGATGAAATTTCTTAAATCACGAATGCGCGAAAGTCCGCAGTCGAGGAATAGAAGTATTTTAGAGAGGTTGGAATTTTGTTGGCCGCGAGGTAAAGAAAATTCGTAAATAGGGATAAGCCGTGCCACGCGAGTGGAATATAAGGGAAAATAAGGGTCCTTTAAAAGTTTCCCGAAGCTCGCGGCACGATTCACGCGGACTAATTGAGATTGCATCCTGCGAGCAGCTTCGTAAAACTTGGAAATTAGATGACAACCGTGACGAGGCTGGATTAAACTTCCCTTATTTACGCTTCGTCGCCGCTGCGTCTGCAAAGCGTGCCTCGAAGCTTCCTCGCACGCGTCTCTTGCAAACTACTTTCCAATTGCCCATCCAATCTCTCCTTTCACCCCCTCACCTTCCCCTTTAAATTGCTTTTAAATACACGCTTGTCGCGTTCCGTTTGCCTACAGAAGTCTCCGAATTTTACAATGCTAATCATTTTGCAAGGGACGCGTTAAATGTTCGGTCGTAACGATTTGCGTCGTTCATTTGCCGAATCGAGTGACTTCGCGAAACAGAAAAGTAGAGAAATTGATGGAGCAAATAAAGAAGATGTCCAAATTACTGCCACTTTAAGCTTACCGCTTGAAACGTAACTTTAATTAATTATTTTAGAAATTATTTAACGTATGAATCGTTCCGGTTTGGAGCACAACATTGGTTAACGTCTCTTTTATTTACCACGATTTTTGTTGTTTATTAAATATGACATATTAATTACGAATTCATTGAAAATGTATAACAAAGGTCAATGTCCCTCGTATTATCATTTGAATAGTTGTCACTTAAATGGGAATGATCTTTACGTATATTCTCAATTTGGTTTTGTACGACAGATAGAAGACGAATCGTTAACCCATCGCCTTTACCGCATTAGAAACATTTGCATACTTTCTGCTCGCAATACATTAGCCGCATTTCTATGCTCAAACAACACAATTCACCTCCTAATATTTCGTTCTAAATATTAAGTATAATCATATATACGCAACGTTCATGTGTAGTCACACAAAAATGAACTCCAAAATTTAGTATTGAAATTTCTTTAGTCTCCATTCGTACATTCATTCCCTATTAAATAATTAAAGTGTCGGTTATAGGACCACTGGCAGTAATTCGGACCTATCATCATTAGATATCTATCATCGCTAGATCATACATTATTTATTATTATATAGTACAGCGATTAGTTTGCAATAGTCCACAAATTGGCGTGAAATGTGACGGATGAGAATAGAACAAGATAATCGAGTACGTATAAAATCAAGGAACAAAATATAAAAGACCCGCCATGCAAAGGCGACGTAAAATTGACTCACGAGTATCATGTTGAGGCGAAGGCGTGCAAGCACCATGGATGTGGAATATTCCTGTGTTTCCCGCGCTTTGCTTGCGTTTTCCCTTCCGGCTGGATAATCCCAGTGTGGCTCGGCTAACGGTTATGAGAGTGTGAGCTCTCGCGGACGTCCTCTTATATAGCTTGGCGTACGACGAGTCCCCCACCAGCGAACCACTACGGTTGAGGGCCCTATGGGGCCCTATGGCGCACCGCGGAGCATCCGCGGCCGCAGGATAACAAATCACCCCGAGTTCGATTTCCAAGCCGATAAATCAATGTTTATTGGCTATGGTACGAGGCGTCGATCTCAGAAGCATTCCAGCTCGGGGATGCTCGTTTTGTGGACCGAACGCCATTCCGATGCCACCTTTTGAACCCGAGTCGACTCGAGTTTCCTTCGACACGAGGGAGCGACGTCGTTAATCCACGGCGGATCCATGTTGGGGCTGACGGTAGGTGGAAGGTTTTAGCTACACAATGGAGGATGCTTGCATCGCCGGGAGAAGTGTATATGGTTTCAGAAAAGGAAACGTTGGTAGCTTCTTTCGATTAGGGCTCGAGAAGGTTCTTAGATTTTCAGTTCATTTGGAACGCACGTCTAGGGGGATTTTGTAAGAGCGGATTGGTGGGTTGGAACGATATTTGCATCGATCGCGTTTCCCAGAGGTGGGCTTCATTAATTAGGAATCATGTTGGAGGGTTTCGGCTTCTTGGAGTTTAAGTAGAAAGTGCTATCAATAATCAGACACTAGTCAAAGTAGTTCACAGTTGGATCAACGGTATGGATGCTTCTGCAACGTAAGCCAAATGCTTGAATCAGCTTTCTATGCGAACCTTTTGGCTTCTCTGTCCAATGTTTTTTTTGTTTACTTCGACCAAAAGATTGTTTTCCCCAGTAGAAATAGTCATCACCTGTCAGACACCACCGGAAACGTCCAACTTCATTAAACCTTTTATAGATTCTGTACCCAATTTATGCTTAAATTATTAGCCAAACCTTTCTTATTGCCAATGATTCTCTACCATTTTTAAGTAGAAGCAACCGTCACCCATCAGACACTCAGGAAACTTCCAATCGAAATAAAAATCTCATAGATTCTATAGTCCCAATTAATACCTCGGAATTATTAGCCAACTCTTTTCTATCTCCAATGCTTCTTTATCCTTTCTTAAGTAGAAACTTCCACCACTTGTCAGACACCCCAAGCATTTTCCAGTTTTACTAAACATCTCATTAATCCTGTATGTTTATATTATTAGCTAATTAATTCCCAAAAATTAGTAGCTAACCCTTTGTGTCTCTAATGCTTCCGTATTCTTTTCTAAGTAGAAGCTGGTATCACTCATCAGACACCCCAAGAATCTTCCAGTTTTACTAAATAACTTATAGGTTCCATTCTTTAAAATTGTTAACCAATTAGTAGCCCAAAAGTGTTACCTAATCCTTGTGTGTCTCGAATGCTTTTTAATCCTTTCATAAGTAGAAACTGCCATCACCTATCAGATAGCCCAAGAATCTCCCAATTTTACTGAATACACCACAAATTTTATAGCCCTAGATTATTACCCAATTAACAAACAAAAATCATTAACCAACCCTTTTCTCCAATGCTTCTCAATCCTTCTCTAATTATAAGTAGAAACTGTCGTCGCTGATCAGACACTTCGAAAAATGTCCAATTTTACTAAATATCCTACACATGCTATATTTCTAAATTATTAACCAATACCTCAAAATTACTACCAAACCTTTTATATTTTGAATGTCTTTTCTTTTGTAAGTAGAAACAGTCATCGCCCATCGGACATCCCAAACACTTTCTAACTTTATTAATCTTATCCTATAGATCCCATATTTCTAAATTATTAGCTAACTAATGCATCAAAATTACTACCCAATCCTTTCGTGTGTTTAGTGTTTCTCCTTCTTTAAGTAGAAACAGCCGATACCCACCAGACATTCCAAACTACTTCCCAATTATTTTAATCGCATTCTACAGATCCTACATTTTTAAACTATTACCTAATTAATGCATCAAAATCACTACCCAATCCTTTCGTGTGTTTAGTGTTTCTCATTCTTTAAGTAGAAACAGCCGGTACCCATTAGATATTCCAAACTACTTCCCAATTTTTTTAATCGCATCCTATAGATCCTACATTTTTAAATTATTACCTAATTAATGCATCAAAATCACTACCCAATCCTTTCGTGTGTTTAGTGTTTCTCCTTCTTTAAGTAGAAACAGCCGGTACCCATTAGATATTCCAAACTACTTCCCAATTTTTTTAATCGCATCCTATAGATCCTACATTTTTAAACTATTAACTAATTAATGCATCAAAATTACTGCCCAGTCCATTTGTGTTTCGAATGTGCCACCTTTTCTAAGTAGAAACAGCTGTCACCCATCAGACATCCCAAACACTTTCTAACTTTATTAATCTTATCTTATAGATGGTATATTTCTAACTTATTGGTCAACTAATGCATCAAATTTGCTACTCAATCCTTTCGTGTTTTTAATGTTTCTCCTTCTTTAAGTAGAAACAGCCATCACCCATTAGACAATCCGAGCATTTTCCAATTTTTTTAATCTTATCTTATAGATGCTATATTTGGAAATTATTGGTTAACTAATGCATCAAAATTGCTACTCAATTCTTTCGTGTTTTTAATGTTTCTCTTTCTTTAAGTAGAAACAGCCATCATCCACCAGACAGTCCGAGCTTTTTCCAATTTTATTAACCTCATTCTACAAATCCTATATTTCTAACTTATTGGCTAACTAAAGCATCAAAATTGCTACCCAATCCTTTCGTGTTTTTAATGTTTCTCCTTCTTTAAGTAGAAACAGCCATCACCCACCAGACAGTCCGAGCATTTTCCAATTTTATTAACCTCATTCTACAAATCCTATATTTCTAACTTATTAGCTAACTAATGCATCAAAATTACTATCCAATCCTCTTGTGTTTCAAATATTTTTATCTTTCTAAGTAGAAATAGCCATCACCCACCAAAAAATTCGAGGATATTCCAATTTTTTTAATCTTATCTTATAGATACTATATTTCTAAATTATTGGCTAACTAATGCATCAAAATTACTATTCAATCCCCTTATGTTTCGAATATTTTTATGTTTCTAAGTAGAGACAGCCATCACCCACCAGACAATCCGTGGATTTTCCAATTTGTTTAATCTTATCTTACAGATGCTATATTTCTAAATTGTTGGCTAACTAATACATCAAACTTACTATCCAATCCTCTTATGTTTCGAATATTTTTATGTTTCTAAGTAGAGACAGCCATCACCCACCAGACAATTCGAGCATTTTCCAATTTGTTTAATCTTATCTTACAGATGCTATATTTCTAAATTATTGGCTAACTAATGCATCAAAATTACTATCCAATCCCCTTATGTTTCGAATATTTTTATCATATCTAAGTAGAGACATCCATCACCCACCGGACACCCAAATAATTTTCCCCTTTCGCTAAACACCCAATATATCTCCCATCTTCCTAAATCATCTACCCCACTCTTTTCTACGTCTAATGCCCTTATAACCTCTACCAAATAGAAGAAAACGACCGTCACCGACCAGCGCCAACTTTATTAAACAACCCACCCATCCCTGCCATCGGCGTCGCCATATACACTCGCCTATTTCAAAACAAAAAAATACCCCCAACATCCTCTTCGTCTTGGAGTTGCTGTTTCTCTCTAGAAACTACCTACCATCCACCGTGAAACGGTCCAACTTTATTAAGCGACCCGCGGGTCACAGCTGGAGCGGCAGGATGGCTCAGCGTGTAACGTCGAGCACCAGCCGCGTTTCTACCGGCCACTTTTCCGCTTCTACCCGCTCCGAACGACCGTTCTCCTTCGCTTTTGCACGCGCAGCTGTGGCGTGTTAGGTACCGGAGCAAACGACGCCCATTCGACGCCGGGCACCGCGTTCAGTGGCAATGTCAAAAGCTACGCGAGCCGCCCACGTGGCCCTTGCGACGATGAAAAATCCTCGTCGGCGACTTGTTGCGCGCTGCTACCCCGTCCTGAGCAACGCCGATGCGATTGATGAACTCGTTACGGCTCGCCTTAGGGTCCCGTGCAAAACTCGCTTTTCTACGTCGTTTCGCTCCCTTCTGCTGTTTTTCAATCATTTCTTTTGGCCTGCGTTAGGCTGACGCGTACCAAGCGTCGTTTTTTTCGAAAGACAAACGTAAGCAGATTGTTTAAAACGCTGCGGGTATGGTTAGGTGAAATCATTTCTGTACAATGGTTTGAATATTCATTAATTAGGTTAGGATGTGTTAAGTTTTCTATTAGTTCAATTGTACTCTGTGATCTTTGGAATTATTCCGATTTATCACTTTGCAATTGGAATATAGAGTAGAATGAAAAATCTCCTCGTTGAAAAATTAAAGTAACGCGATAATATCTTTTGTAGACAGCGTGTTTAGTTAAAATAATAATAACACGATTTTTTACACTTTAAGAATTTGTTAACTTGTGTTCGATTAATGAGTAAGCAATAATAATATAAATCAATTGATTTCGTATTTAAGTATCGACTAATTAGGTATCATTAAATGGTACTTCTACGCAAATATACAAATTCGTCGCTTTCCAATTGGAATACAGAATCTAGTAAAAAATCTCCCGAAGAAGAGAAGTTGAAATACGCGCGAATACTTCTTATAAACACCTCAAGAATTTTTAAATTTCGCTAAACGCCCTATAGATCACGCATTCCCAAATTATTAATCTATTGATACTCCAAAATTATTATTTTGCAACCTAGTCAAATTTATATTATCCATCCGAATAATTTCTGCACAATTCAATACATTTTCAACCATTTCTTCAACTTGCGCTACGTTCGTGTATGACATTCTTTTTTTTTTAAAAAAACTAAATACGTGAAATAAATATATAGATATATATAGAAATAAATTCTTCGAAACGCTGGACGCATAAATATGTGTAATATATTCAAAAATTGACCAAATGGTCAAATGATCAAGATTGCGTTCGATTGTTTTTATCTTCGAAGGATCTTCATTCGAGTCGCGCGATCTCAATTAGTCGAAGTTGCAGAGTAATCGCGCTTTCGGCTGTTCTAAGCGGCATTGGAAATTACGAGCTTGCAAAGGTCGATGCGACGTCTTTATTGCGCGACGGTGAGCGTTTCGCTCGTAAAACTTTCCGCCAGAAATAATCCCTGCGCTGCGTGCCTTTTAACGATATTTTTTCTTACTGCCCGGCTATCGGTTGCTCCCCCTCTTTCCCGTGATGCACGTACAAACGCACGTGGGCACGCGTGCATACAACGTTGCGCAAAACTATCCGACGACGCTTGAATCGCTGCTAGGAATTTCCTCGAACGTCAAAGAAAACGCGTTTTCTTTGCCTCCACGCTATTTTAATTAATGAACGTTGATAGAGAAATTTATGGCAAAAAACTTTTAATATTCCCTCGAAGGCAAGGGAGAATTTTCTTTGCTTAATAAAATGCAGTATAATACAAATTTTAGCTTTATTACTTTTAAAAAAATTATTTAGCTAATGAATATTTAGTAGACGTATTGGTAATTATTTACTTTTGGCAATAATGTTCGTTTATTAAATATTTTTTGAGCTACGATTTGTGCCGTTTTTTTTTAATTTTATAGGGGTTTTTAATTTGTACCTTGAGAATTTTCGTTTCTTTATTATCTTTAGTCATTTTCTTTCTGTTCAGAATTAATATTTTTGGATTAGAAAATAATACAGGTGTATAAAAGTTACATTGTGCAAAGTACGGAAGATTGTTGAGACATTCTTTAATTCATGCATTGCAACTTCTTCCTTTACTATTTTCCAGTACTTTTAATAAGTCTAATTATTCTACACGTTTTCGTAATTAATATATTTACCTGAAGATTCCATTGCAAAGATTGCAGAACAAAAAGTACCAAAAGACTTTATAGCATAAAATATAAAGGATTCTTCGTGCATCGTAACTTCATTCTTTTACCATTTTCTACCATTTTTAATTGTTCTACTTCCCCTCAAAATTAACATCTTCTTTAATAAACGAAACTTCACGATTACGCTACGTAAAATACATAAAATCGCCCGGAGAACTTCTACCCCAACTTCGTTTCGTTACATGAACAATTGTAACCCTTTGCCCTATAATAACGAGCCGCACTCTTTACAAAAACACAACGCGTTGAACGTAAACTTTCGCAGAACTTATAACGAGTTGTAGATCTTAAAATCGTGAAGAATTGTTCGTTTTTGTTATATTTACACGCAACAAGATAACATTCTTAAAACTCGTGGAAGATGATTGCAAACAGTTGAACAATTATTACCAATAATGTTCAAATGATTTGCAATTGACGCGATACGAATCAGCTACGATAGTTCCAGCATTCGTAGGCAATAGAATAATCGTAGGACAATGGTTTAACATCCACGTGAGATCAAGGAACGTTTTCATCGTTGTCATAACTCGAAACTTTTGGTTGTTACTGTATGCGCAATTGCGCTCGCGATCGAGCTGGAATCGGCGCCCGGTATCGTAAAGAAAAATTCACCGGGTGAAAATTACGAGCGATCCTCGTAAGAGCTGCGCATAAATAACCGTGGGGGGGAGAAGGTTCGTGACGTAAGGAGGAGCGCGTGGTTTGCGCTTCGTGCAAAGAGAAAAGCACGAGAACCGCAGTAGCTCGTCTCTTTAAACGTAATCAGCCACCATTCCTATCGATCTCCATACGGTTGCGCCCTAACGCTATTCGTTTTTTTCTTAGCTAGACTCTCTGATCGCGAACTCGAAGCGTGCGACTGTTTTCCGTGAATGTAACGCGCGTGATTTACCATTTTCGTCCAGTTATAGACTATTAACCCTGTTTGTAGTAAATAACTTCACAGACACAAATGTGAATAAAGTAGTTTAATTATAACAATAGATATAATTATACTTTACGATAGATGATTAAAGTAGCCCAAGAATTGTCCGCCTAAACTACAATCTAAATCCTGATAAAATTAATAACGATTCTAAAGAAATTCCAATTGAATAACCTAAGAACTGTCCTTCTAAACTACAATCTACTTAACCCGTATCTAAATCCAAATAGTTGATAGCAATTCCAAATAGATTCTAATTAAAGTATCCTAAGAATTGTCCACCTAAACTACAATCTAAATCCTGATAAAATTAATAACGATTCTAAAGAGATTCCAATTGAATAACCTAAGAACTGTCCTTCTAAATTACAATCTACTTAACCCGTATCTAAATCCAAATAGTTGATAGCAATTCCAAATAGATTCTAATTAAAGTATCCTAAGAATTGTCCATCTAAACTACAATCCAAATCCTGATGAAATTAATAACGATTCTAAAGAGATTCCAATTGAATAACCTAAGAACTGTCCTTCTAAATTACAATCTACTTAACCCATATCTAAATCCAAATAGTTGATAGCAATTCCAAATAGATTCTAATTAAAGTATCCTAAGAATTGTCCACCTAAACTACAATCCAAATCCTGATAAAATTAATAACGATTCTAAAGAGATTCCAAACTGAAGAGAGCAACGAAATTACGCAAACTCTTGTCCGTAAAGAAATTGGACGACCAAAAATGTTCTTCGACGCGGTGCTACAAATAGCTTATGCAACCCTTCCACGATTCCCCGTCGCATTATTCTGGGAGTAAAAAAAATGAGCATACTTACAAAGAAGGCATGCGAGCAAGAAGGCAAGTAGAATTATTCGTCGCGGTAGAATCCTCCTCTCCGCGTCCTTTTACGGAAAGGAGAATTTTTCTTGCTGCCCGGTTTCCCTCGCCGAACAAAGTCGATTTCGACCGGTGTTCGGGACCGTTGAATACGAATCGATCAGCGAGTGTCCCGCGCACAGAAGTCCAATGGCCCCGGTGTCGAAAACCGGGAAGCTGGTCTGATTTACGGAGAGACCGGCAACGCTTGTCGGATGAATATTTTTCGTCGATCCGCTTCCTCCAACCCTCCGATGACCCCTTCATGCCCGCGGCATGATTTACGATTATTTCGAATAATACGCCATAAATTCCAACGCCCTCCCACTACTCCCCACTCTTTTCTACTCGATAAGGACCGCGAACGTGTTCGAAACTGATAGGAGAATCGATCATCCCGCTGTTTAGCGGGTTATAGATTTTTTTTTATGCGCTTTTTAACGCGCTAAAGCTGGGGAATGGAAATACAGGTGATTTGACAGATAATGGTTCACGGATACTGGATTCTGATCGATTGATTGCGAAAGTTTACCGATTTCGTGACGGCGAGGGTTGACAATTTTTTAATGGAACTCGGATCAGTTAGGTAATTAAATGGCGAGCGATGAAATTTTGTGATTGGAATTTTGCTTTAGGTATGGTAATTGGTAATTATTCCGAAGCAATGTTTTTCATTATTATATTTTAGGTTTGTTGGCGTTGGTGTTGTAAATTTATATTAGAATTGGGAATAGTTGGGTGAATAGAAGATAAGCGATGAAATTTCGCGATTAGAACGATATTTAGGTATGGTAATTGATAATTATTCTGAGGCTATATTTTGTTATTATTGTACGTTAGGTTTGTTGATGTTGAGGGTTGAGAATTTCTATCAAAACTCGGCTCTGTTGAGTAATTAAAAACGAAGCGACGACATTTTGTGATTAGAATTGTTTTTAGGTATGATAATTGGTAATGACTCCAGAGCAATACTTTTCATTATTACATTTTAGATTCGTACGAACTGCGATCTATTAATCCATTAAGGATCAACGTATTTTAACGCAGTATTGTATTTGCAATTTTCCGTATCCAATCCATATCGCTTTTCAACAATGTATTTACGAAAACATATTCCAGCGATCTGTAAACAATTCTTTCGTTACCATTTCTTCTCTCCCATAAGTTGCACAATCTCATAAATGTTGAAAAAGTCACGGTTATGTTATACGATTTTAAAAAGCTTGAAGAAATTATAAATTATAATTATAATTCCTCTTCCGCATAAGTTGTACAATCCTACAAAGTTCAAAAATGTCGCCCACAATTTCTACAACGTTCTAAAGTTTGAAAACATCGTACACGAGTTGCACAATTGTAGAAAGTTGAAAAAAAAAGTTGCGCATAAATTGTACAATATCATAAAGCTTGATAAATTTACGTTGAACGCAACGATAATCCTTAACGCTTTGACTACGACTTACGTAACTATTCCGGTATTCGAAGAATTGTACAGCAAAGGGGTTAATCTAGTTCGCCGAGTGGCGAACGGCAAAAAGTAGGAAAAAAAGATGACGCTGTAGAGCGACCTCAGAGGACCTTCCTCTATCCGACGAGAAAGGCTGACTGGAAGAAACTAAAGAAAGCGTTCGCGAGACCGATTGATCTTAATTGATCGGCGGACAGGCAAGGGCACCCTTGCGGTTTATCGCGTTTAGAGGCTTCTCGTGGGCGTCGCGTCGGTGAAGAAAAGTTCTCTCGGCTAGCCGGCCGGCCAATCAGCAAATGGAATCGTTAGTTAGCCTCTGGTAATCTCCGATCGGACGTTAGTTCTTCCTTGTACTACAGCCGATCGTACACGAAGGGAACAACAATCGTGATTCACGATCGAGTTCACGAAGAGTCGTGGATTCGCGCTGTTTCGCGCGTCTAAACGTAAAACAGGCCTAATTAGTAGCCCGTTTATGACGACAATTCCTTTAGAGCGATGATCGAAGATATATTATACAGTTCGGCTACTGAAAGACCGAAGGGTTTGGAAAAATCGTAACTTGTTCATTTCCAACATTTCTTATTTCCTCCTTTTTTGTTGCGTTGGTTATGAAGCATCCTTTGGAGATTAAAATTGATATGTTTATATGTTTAAATGGATTGTTACTCATTCGTGTATTGGCAAATTGTTATGGACAAACGCCTGATAAACAATTAACAATAATTAGTAGCCTGTTTATAAGTTTCATAGAGATTCGTGACGCGAGAAGGTTTAGTTCAGTTTAGTTTACTTTATTTAAAATAGATATATTTATATGTTTAAATGGATTGTTACTCATCCGTGTATTGGCAAATTGTTATGGACAAACGCCTGATAAACAATTAACAATAATTAGTAGCCTGTTTATAAGTTTCATAGAGATTCGTGACGCGAGAAGGTTTAGTTCAGTTTAGTTTACTTTATTTAAAATAGATATATTTACATGTTTAAATGGATTATTGCTCATCCGTGTATTGGCAAGTTGTTATGGACAAACGCCTAATAAACAATTAACAATAATTAGTAGTCTGTTTATAAGTTTCATAGAGATTCGTGACGCGAGAAGGTTTAGTTCAGTTTAGTTTACTTTATTTAAAATAAATATATTAATATGTTTAAATGGATTGTTGCTCATCCGTGTATTGGCAAATTGTTATGGACAAACGCCTAATAAACAATTAACAATAATTAGTAGCCTGTTTATATGTTTCATAGAGATTCGTGACGCGAGAAGGTTTAGTTCAGTTTAGTTTACTTTATTTAAAATAAATATATTAATATGTTTAAATGGATTGTTGCTCATCCGTGTATTGGCAAATTGTTATGGACAAACGCCTGATAAACAATTAACAATAATTAGTAGTCTGTTTATAAGTTTCATAGAGATTCGTGACGCGAGAAGGTTTAGTTCAGTTTAGTTTACTTTATTTAAAATAGATATATTTATATGTTTAAATGGATTGTTGCTCATCCGTGTATTGGCAAATTGTTATGGACAAACGCCTGATAAACAATTAACAATAATTAGTAGTCTGTTTATAAGTTTCATAGAGATTCGTGACGCGAGAAGCTTTAGATCAGTTTAGTTTAGTTTATTTAAAATGGATATGTTTATATGTTTAATTGGATTGTTGCTCATCCGTGTACTTGTAGCCGAGTGAAACTTGGCAAATTGTTATAGACAAACTTCTAATAAATAATTAACAATAATTAGTAGTCTCTTTATAAGTTTCATAGAGATTCGTGACGCGAGAAGCTTTAGATCAGTTTAGTTTAGTTTATTTAAAATGGATATGTTTATATGTTTAATTGGATTGTTGCTCATCCGTCTACTTGTAGCCGAGTGAAACTTGGCAAATTGTTATAGACAAACTTCTAATAAATAATTAACAATAATTAGTAGCCTGTTTATAAATTTCCTAGAGATTCGTAACGCGAGAAGGTTTAGTTCAGTTTAGTTTACTTTATTTAAAATAAATATATTTATACGTTTAAATGGATTGTTACTCATTCGTGTACTTGTAGCCGAGTGAAACGTGGCAAATTGTTATAGACAAACGTCTAATAAACAATTAACAATAATTAGTAGCCTGTTTATAAGTTTCCTAGAGATTCGTAACGCGAAAAGGTTTAGTTCAATTTATTTTACTTTATTTAACGGGTCGAAGCCCTTTAGTATACAACGCAAAAGAATATTATTTACAAGTGCAGCGTACAATTAGTGCGTAAAGAACGTAAATAAAGACAAAGTGCGTAACATATAGACATATATCAAATAATGAGGATGTATGTATAAATAAATTGACATCGATTGAGTAGCAGTAAATTTCGCGAACGTTAGCATTACATAGTAGCGAAAAGTAGCGGAAAAGGAAGGAGGAAAGTTCGGTGGAGCAAAATGCAAGATGCAAAGGCAACTCGATGAACGGAAGCGGTTCCCGAAGAGGTTGCTAGAGGCTGCGTGGGCGTTATCGGACGGAAGGGACACGGGCACACCACTTTAAAGCTAATTTTCATTCCCCGATAATGGATTAATTGCAAGAACAACCGAGAATCTACTTCCTGCTTCGCGCTATCGGTGCAAATAGAAGCCGAGAGGCGTTCAATTGCCGGAACACGCGACAACGTTCGCTCGGTTAAAAGTTGCGGCAGATAAACGCGGAATTTCTTAACCCTTCTTCGCATTATGGAGGCGAATTCGAACTGAGCATGCTTCAGATGGTGTTATCGTTGACTGAGTTTAGAACAGACCATTCATTTATAAGACAACGCGATGAATTTCAAATTGGAACGCTGACCGCGTAAAAAAGCAAACATTCTTTGAGACTCTAATGATTTTAAGAATTATAGTCAGTATAAGCATAGACATTAGATTAAGTTATCTCTCTATAATGCATGTGACTTGAAAGTTACGTGTACGTGTATTTAAGTGCGTTGAATTTGATCGTGTTTGCGTGTCATTCTGTTCCTGCATATTTTCTTTATCGTTATTGCGTAGATGAATTACGTATGTGGAAAACACGTGCGTATCGCAATATTTAGTTACAATTTCTATCGCTTTAAATCCGCCATTGTCTTATTCTAGTCTAAATTAGTAACGCAGCGATCAGGAAATAAGTAACGTCTTCTAAACGTTATTATTCTTCGTTATTATTATATCAAGGAGTTAAAAATAACGATACTCACAGGCATAATTATTATTAAATAAAACTCTTGACTACTTGTCTTATAATGACTGTTCTCACTCCCGATAAATTCACGATTTTAAATATGACAACAGCTAAAAATGAAATGCTGCATTTGCAGATTAAGTTCAACGTTAATTTTAATTGCTGCTTCGATACACAAGATCGAAAATCATTAAATACAAACCAATTATAGCATAACAGTGTTTCGTGTTTCACTCGGTGTTAAAATAAACTAATTTTATTTTATCAACTAATCCAACTATTACAAAAATTATAAGAGAATTAGTTAAAAGGGTTAAAAATCTGAATCAACGCCGAACAAAGCAGAAAACGAAAATTCGTTTAGATTACGATTCGCGTTACGACGATTGCCGTAAAATTCGCCAGCTGTGAAGAAAAAAATAGCAAACGTTTCTGTCGCGAGTTTCGAATTGGAATTTTGTTAGAAAAGCAAAAGGGTACGACGAAAAATGTCGCCTGAAAATTGTTATTACGCTCGCCGTTATCGAACGATGAGTTATCAGAGGCACGTAACGTATACGGACGTTTTTATCGGAGAAGCGAATGCTGGACGTTTCTATTATCGTGAGTGCGAATCGTCGTTCCTTTCCGCCTTCGTCGTCCCGAGTCCTGAGTTCTGGTCGCCGCCGTATCATTCGCGACCCCGTAAAGTAACAGTAACCGGTCTCAGAAAAATGACGGCCGAGGAGACACGCGCGCCAACCTTCTCAATGCCACGTTCCTCTCCACGAGAATTTCAAGTATCATGCTACAGCGGTGCGCAAAACTCGAGGGCCTACGAATTCTTGTCAAGCTTTCAACATAATTGTTCCTGCTACCACATGCGAGGTACAGAATAAACCTATCCTTTTTGGGATAATGTGAGGTATAATAATTGATATTAAAATTTCACAGATAACAAGTATATATTTATATGCAATAATAACAGATAACAACTACTGCTAACTTAACTCTAACGCAAAAGAAAATCAGACTAAATGAACGGGGTGTATCTTGTTCGGCTGCTAACTAAGAACTGACTGTTTTTACCAACTTTCTCTGACCGTGGGGAAAAAGTCACGTGTCAAAGAAAGCCACCCAAGCAGGGAATTCAAGGGCCTACCCCAAAACGTTTGAACAATACTGATGCCTCATGGTCCTTAAACCTTTCGAAAGATTTATTTCCTTAGCCGCTACACCTTCGATTGTAACTTTCTGCCATATGGTTTTGGTTTTTAAAAACTCCGATGGGGACCTTACTATTTTTATTTTCATCTTTTAGATCGTCCGAAATGTACAACTTTTACATCTTGTATATTAATATACTTCAGACGCGTTTTTGTTCGCGTTTTTTGTCGGGTAATAAAAGGAAAAATTTCTTACGGAAACACTGATTTTTGTTTTTAGATATTATCGGTATTTCAGACCGTGTGACGCGAAGTCCCGTAAGATGATAGGTTTATCTTGTGCTTAAAGCTACAAGGGCCAGGAATAGGAAGGGCACTTTTGATGCAAATGTAACGATGCTTTGGAAAGTTAGATTTTTCTAAAGTAATAAAGTAGCGCTTCCAAAAAAAGATGAACAATTTGCAAGACGAGTTAACCCTTTGCGGACGACGAATAGTAAAACTTAAAAAGAGTATTTTGACTTCGAATTCCAAGCCTTTAAATTTCTAAGCTTTCGAATTCCGAGTGAACAAATTCTTAAAACTTTGAAGCGTTTATCAACGATATTAATTGAAATTTTCTGCTTTAACAGTGAACAGTGCGTCCACAAAACCAGAAAAGTGGCGATTATTTGCAGACACTCGTCCGCAAAGGGTTAAATGATCATCCTCGGTTTAAAGGTTTAAAAGGTTACTTTTAACCCATTCGCAAACGTATCGCGTAACATCGCTTGATTCGTTAACCCTTTCCGGACGGGTGGCGACAAATAGTCACACTATTTTTGAAACTATCAACGCGTGTCAATATTTAAGCCCAGGATTTAAACTAATTCCATTAATAAATACTTGGCTTGGTAATTAGGGAAAAGTTTCTTCTCGTTTATGTAACATAATTATTAATACCGAACCCCGAAACTACTGTGTTCAAACGTTTCCGTCCGCAAAGAGTTAAAAATGGACAAACGTAAGAAATTAAGTCACTCGATCCAGATGTAAATTACCCTTGCGTTCGCCTCGAATATCTTTTTCACGTTTAGCGATACATGTATTAATTACAAAATATAGTATAACGAAGTAACAGAAATAACAGAAATAACAGAAGACAAAAGCGATATTTTATGATACTATCAACCAACTGTATAAAATAATCTTGCTCGAAACAATCATATGTTACTCCAAGAGCAAATGTAATTATAACTCTACATTGTTAGCCAAAAGGACTACTTCAACTTTTAACGTACTAGTACGTAGCCAGCAGAAATTGCCCAGTTTAGCTTTGACGTACTCAACACGTTCGCGATTGCGAATGGGTCAAATGACACGTTGTAGAAAGAAATAGAAATAAAATTCAAAACGATACATCCAGTTGAATTCACGAGTGTGTCCCCCTATTGATATGCTCGTCACTGCGAGTTTCGGATGGCGGTAAAATTCTTTTAAACTTCCGGGGACATGTGTAAATGTTTGGCGATGCGTTTAGGGAAACGGTAGGGATAAATCAATTATTATCCTTATCTCCGTTGGGAATGTTTCTATTGAACTGTCGAATGTTTTCACTGTAAACAGCGTTCGACCATCGCGATCGGCCCCAAAACCGATCGTTTCTCGCGCGGGATGAATTAACCAACGCGGAATATTCCTGTCAACATTGTTCCGTAATAATAAAAGTACCTTTACTCGATAGAATATTCCAAAGCAGAACGCGCGCGCTTGATACGCGTACGTATGTGTACGCGTGCTTGAAATGTTAATTAATTCGCGGAGATGGAATTCCTATTAGCCGCAGCTAATGAACCGAGTCGTATTATCTGCCACGAGACCGCCAAAGCGAAAATTCTTGAAATATATAAAAAAGAAAAAAAAAGTAACTGTAATCCTTGGAACAAAGATCTCAATGTCGAAAATGGACCGCTACATGCTAATTAACCTCGACGACGTATTACAAAGAGATCCGGCAAACCCGTTTACGGATCTACGCAAAAACCTGCCAGACCCATAAACCACTGCATCCCGCGCCAACTGCTACGCTCTGCGTTCTGGTTTCGACGAAAAAAGAAGAAAAGAGCAACCGGTGGATTAAGCTGCCGTACATAATTCTGACATATTTCACTTTACACGCACAATTTGGCGAATTTAATCCTACAAATCGAGTAATCATTTATGTTAACCTACGTTGCAGATCATTGGATACATTTTCATCGTTCACGTGTCTTAAGAGTCAATTGATTCGCGACGTGTGTCTATCGACGACTAAATACCATTGTAGAATGGTAATTCCAAGTGGTGTAGACCAAATGGTTCTCCTTTTTATCCAGTCTATTAACACTAGGTTTACGGAACTCGTCACGTTGACGCAGATTTCAGATTTCATACCTCAAATTATAGAGACCATAAATATTATTTTTCAGTACTTTATCTTAACTTCAATTAATACAATGATACGAATATGCGTTCCACGTGATTCTCTTCATCGTCACGCTTCTATATTCGATTATTTATATTGTTGGAATCCGGGTGGAAATAAATTGTGTCGGTTTAAATATTCTAATAACTTTATGGTATATGGTATATATAACTATTGGATTCCGAGCGAAGGGAATTGACAACACCGTTTTTAGAGAAACTCTTAAAGGTTTTTATTCGTGCAACTATGGTCTGCACTCTGCCAGCGAATACTCAATTCTGTCGCGTTCGGAAGTATTTCCGAGCTTTTATGTTGTGTTTTTAAGGATGAGTAATGGTAAGGACAGCGGTCAAGGGAGAGGGTGACTAAGGAAAGGTACGGAGTACGGGATGACTAGGAACGGAGATTAGGGTGTTTGTCGGATGAATTTGGTTTAGGATGCGTCTATGGTGTTTACAGTGTGAATGGTCGTGTTGGTCATCCAACATAACTACTAAATAGCAACGGGAACTCCGTGGTGCTGTTACAGTGTTCGGTTCCAAATTACCTCCAGAGGAGTGCGCCGATTTTATTTACATATCTGTGCTTTTAAGGGAAATCTGACTTTCGTCCCCAGTGACTAAACCGACGTTTCGAACCCAAGAGGTAAAACTACTCACTGAGTTGTCAAAAAATAATCCCTCATCGTTAGAGATAAAGTATGACGTTTGTTTGTCATCCAACAATATGCAATATACGTATTTCTCCGAAACCCTGTCAAATTACTCACGTAACGTCTATAAACCTAGCGTTAAATAAACGAATAAATAAATAAAAACACTATTGCTATGTTCGGAAATTTTCTCGACCACGTTCTTTCCACGACTCCCACGACTGAAACGGTTAAGTTACGAAGACGGCGCAGGGCGAAGCGGGCAAGAAGAGATGAAAGAGGAGCAAGTTGGCCGATAATGAGGTGATTTTCTGCGATCCTTGGGCGTAATCTATCGGCCTTTCTACGGCTCGTTCGTCACGGTACACCCACGCGGTTACGGAGGAACGGGTTCCGTCGGCGCGGCGTGTTTTACTCGCGCGCGGACAAGCGCGACCGCGAGCTTCGACGCGTATTAAGAGATACGCGCGAGATACGCTCGGCCGCTTCTAATCGCGCCTCTCATCTGGCCCGAGTTCCTTCACCCTGCCCGTGCACTTGACTTGCCTAGAAGGTGATCCGGATTCTTCTTCGGCCTTTTTCCACTGCCTCCTCTCTCTCTCTCTCTCTCTCTTTCTCTCCTACTTCGTGAAAGCCTCCTGTCAGAATATAGTTTACCGTGGCCGTAAACGTAACTTTTGAGTGACGCGAAAACTGGGCGCAACATCGTTCCGTTGCTTGGATCGTTTCACGGATACGAAACAGGGTGGATGACAATTTAAGATGAAGTCGCTTTAAACACTCGCTTTGGAATATTATTTAGCGGATATCTATGATAAATGTTGGATTCATAATTTACTGTTTATAGAGAAATCTTACACTAGGCACTTGGATTGTAAACTCGTTGCGAAAATACGACGCTGTACTATTTTTGATACAATAATGCTCGTCGAAAATGAGTTGTTGTTGTTTTTAAAGGTTCGTTTGGAAGATGGTCGGGGATAAGGAGAAGGAATGGTAAGAATTCTAGGATTAAGAGTCAGGAGTAATGAGTAAAGGATTCAAGGATTAAATGCGTAATTGTGTACTGAGGATTGGACAGAATTTGGAGACAACTTATCTAATTAGACGTGATACGTAAAATTGCTTACTATCTAAGAACGATATTCAACGTAAACTCATCGATAGCTATTTGTAGGAATTATTTCTATAAATTGTTTCTCTCATCGATGTTTGGAGTTTAATGGGTAAAACGTAATAGTGACAATTCTTAATTCACTATCCTATGTAAGGGATAATTGAAAATCAGAGGAGATAAATTGCAACTCATCTAAAATTGCAGTTTTAAAACCAGGCCGGAATCTTCCGCGCCGTTTCCGCCGCGATACTTCATCGAAAAGGTATCAAATTTCGAGGAATAATCAAATCAGGAGCTCGTGTACCTTCGGAAGGAAAATTGCGGCTCTCGAAATAAGAAGCTTAGCGTGAAACTATTACCAAGTGCATTTACTCAAATGAGATTCCCGGGACATCAATCGTTCCTCCGCTAGCACTAATATCGCGCACGTTCTTACCAATTTTCCACCGAGTTCTAACACTCTAATTTCTATAGATTCGAAGAACTACGAATCCTGAAACGAATCCCAAAACTATTACAGGGAAATCTTATTTCGATGCGCGGAGAATCTTCGTAATAATTTCTACTAAACCCCAAAATTCCCTCTTCGAAGTTTGGAGCACCGTAATTGTTCGAATTGCAACGCGAGATCTAACGTTCTAACTACTATAAGTTTGAAGAATTTCGACTCCCAAACCCCAAAGCAATATTCATACGTCCTGATCCGAAGTTAATCCGAAGCTAAGCCAAAGCCAAGAGCAATGTATGTACATACTATGTTCTTATATCCCCCCCAAACCCATTAGATTCTGTAATCTATCCAATCTGATCCAATCGATCATGAAACTCGCTATAGATCCTCGATAATAGCCATTAAGATCAAATCGCTGGACTGTGGATTTTTATATTAATTTATGTTTTCACGAAAAAGATCGAAGAAATGGAATCCAACTGGGAATTACTTGAACCTTGTAATAGATATTATTACAAGAGATATTACAAGTAAATATTATAATTATTACTATTATTATGTATACTATTATAAATGAAATCCAACTCGGAATTACTTGAATCCTGTAATAGCTATTATAAATAAATATTATAACTGTTATAGCTATTATAACTATTATAACTATTACTATTATTGCGTGTAATATTGTAGCCATTATTATTATTATATATACTATCATAAATGAAATACAACTCGGAATTATTTCAATCCCGTAATAGCTATTACTATAATAACTATTATTATAATAGCTATTACAAGTAGATATTATAACTATTACTATAATAGCTATTACAAGTAGATATTATAACTATTACTATTATTGCATATACTGTTATAGCTATTATACCTATTACTATTATTATATATACTATTATAAATGAAATCCAACTCGGAATTACTTGAATCCTATAATAGCTATTATAAATAAATATTATAACTGTTCTAGCTATTATAACTATTATAACTATTACTATTATTGCGTGTACTATTGTAGCTATTATTCTTATTATATATACTATGATAAATGAAATCCAACTCGGAGTTATTTGAATCCTATAATAGCTATTGTAAATAAATATTATAACTGTTCTAGCTATTATAACTATTATAACTATTACTATTATTGCGTGTACTATTGTAGCTATTATTCTTATTATTATATATACTATTATAAATGAAATACAACTCGGAATTATTTCAACCCCATAATAGCTACTACTATAATAACTATTATTATAATAGCTATTACAAGTAAATATTATAACTATTACTATTATTGCATATACTGTTATAGCTATTATACCTATTACTATTATTATATATACTATAATAACTATCATACCTATTCCTATTATTATATATACTATTGTAAATGAAATCCAACTAGGAATTATTTCAACCCTATAATAGCTACTATTATAATAGCTATCATAAATAAATATTATAACTGTTATAACTATGACCATTATTGTGTATGCTATTATAACTATTACTATTATTATATATACTATAATAACTATCATACCTATTGCTATTATTATATATACTATTGTAAATGAAATCCAACTTGGAATTATTTCAACCCGATGATAGCTATAACTATAATAACTATTATTATAATAGCTATACAAGCAAATATTATAACCACTACTATTATTGCATATACTATTATAACTATCATACCTATTACTATTATTATATATACTATTGTAAATGAAATCCACCTCGGAATTATTTCAACCCTATAATAGCTATTATTATAATAGCTATCATAAATAAATATTATAACTGTTATAACTATTACTATTATTGTGTATGCTCTTACAACTATTACTATTATTATATATACTATTGTAAATGAAATTCAACTCGGAATTATTTCAACCCCATAATAGCTACTACTATAACAACTATTATTATAATAGCTATAACAAGTAAATATTATAACTGTTATAGATATTGTAACTATTACAACTATTACTATTATTATTATTACATATACTACTATAAATAAAATCCGGCTAGGAAGTACTTCAACCCTATAGCAATTATTAAAATAGCTATTATAAGTAAATATTATAACCACTACAGATAAACATTAATCATTACAAATATCAGTGCCTTATTTTTAATATCTCGTATATTTTTGCGTACCACGTGCACCTGCACTCTTTTCCCGCGCATCAATATTCAACGAATGCGTAAGAATCCGCAATAAAACGAAAATTGCAAACGATTCCCAAAACGATTCACCCCTTTTTCACCCTCTTTTGCCAGCGAAACCGAAGCGATAACCTTGGAACGGCCTGTAGATCGTGTAACAAAATGTATAAACCTTAGATTCGCTCTCGCGGGCTTCGAAACGATAGTAAGATTCCCTCGGACTGGACGGAAAGCGATATTCGCGTAGAAGCTGGGAAGTGAAAAGGGCGAAAGGACGGTGGAAGCGAGAGCCGGTACTAATCCCGACGTCTCGTTGGACACGCGCGCCGCTTTAATGCCGTAATATATTCCGGATAATGGGAAGTCGAACGGCGTTCAAGGTCAAGGGTGTGAGCGGCGCAATTTCCCACGGGAACCGAGAACCCCGTGACAAACGCGCCATAGGCGCGCCGCGCCGCGCCGCTCTACGCCCAGGGAATAATCCTTCCTGCTTCGATACGCCAAAAAACAAGCAAACCGGATACACGCGTGTCGCGTAAATACGACGACTGGACACGCGATGATTCCCCGCCATTTTCCAACGGGTCGATGACCCTTACTTCGCGGATACCAAGCCTCGGAGAAAATGGCTGTTCTAGGGAACATGTGCATAATTTTGACGGGAACAACCTTGGCAGCCCGGCGAGATTGCCGGAGAAAGTATGCGGATGGGTTTCTTGTTACGTTTGCCGCGTAAGATTGCTTTTGAGAAACTCGAGGAGAGGCCGGGGAGACGTTGATGTGGGTAGAATGATAGTGTTTACCTTTCTTGGACCACAGAATGAAGTTTATTTAATATTGAAGGATAAATAAAAAATATAATGGTTTAAACAAATGAAATTGCGGATGTAACACGTTTGGGTTACACTGTGACTGTCTTTATCTTGCTAGCTCAGTTCTCTTTCTCTCTCTTTAAACTCGCTGTCTTACTCTATATACTCGCTCTTAACTGTCTCGATAACGACTGACTCATTTTCAAACGGACATTCATCATAATAACTGTTGAAATAGCAAAGATATTTCAGCAACGTAGTATGTAACCGACGGAATATTTTCGTCATTCGTCTTTCTTTCGTCTCGAGCGTTAACGTTTCGCCTCAGCAGTCTGTCGCCTGACGTCGAACCGTCGACACGTGCTACGTACATATATTTATAATTATAGTCATAATAAAGTTTCTAACAATAACGTGTATAACGATAGATAGGACTCTCATTCGTTTCATTTTTACCATATGTAAGAAATATAATTGGTTCTTCAGGAATAAACTCCTATATGTAAGGTAGATCGGATGACTTCCGAGTGGTTAAATAAAAAACTCAATAGGGCGTTTTAAAACTCGATTTACTCTACTGACTGTTCGCTACGACAGCTCGTACAAGAGTGCGTCTCCTTCGACAATTCCTTAGTTCTGAGGACGCCTTCGCCAGCATGGGTTCTCTTTACAACCGACGATACGATTAGCCCAAAGAAACTACCCTTGAGAGAAGAATGCTCATTTGAGCATTTCTAATTTCTCAGCTTCCAGAGATCTGATTTCGATCAACAGCGACTCAAATGAGAGGGAAGAATTCCAGCTACAGCGTCTAGTAGGTTTTATGCTACTAAACAGTGCGGTTTCTTTGTTATAAACAAAAGTTTTCTCTTTTTATTAATAACATAAAAACTGTGCATGGAATTGATTTAGTAGTCTATCAGGCATATTCCTTGGACATTCCCCTTCAATTTGAGTCGTGAATGATCCAAATCCGACGTCTAGAAGCGGAGAAATTAATTTTTTTCTTTAACAAGAATTATTCATTTTCGGACAAAAGGTATCGAACAAAACTTTTCCATTTTTATTAAAACGCTAATTACTAGGCTTCTAGACGTCTGATTTGCATCATTCATGACTCAAATTAAAGGGAAAAGTCCAACGAATACTCTCCATATACTTTTAAAGTCTTCCCAAATATAGTTTTTGAGTATCTGTAAAAAATAGGAGATATTTGTTTATAACAAATTAACCGCAATGTTTATTGTAAAATTGATAATAGAATAACATGCCTGGGACCTTCCTCTTTAATGTAAGTCAAGGGGCATTGAAATCGCAAGTCTAGAACCGGAGTAATTAATATTTTTCTTGAGGTACATTCTGAGTAATCTACGATGACGCGATATATATTTGTTTATAACAAATGAACTGCGAGAGCTACTTCCAAAAGACTATAGGATAATATATGGAACCTTGCCTTTTAATTTAAGCCAAGGAGCATTGAAATCGGACGTCCAGAAGCTGAGTAATTAATATTTTCCTTCAGGTACTTTCTGAGTAATCTACGATGTCGCGATATATTTGTTTATAACAAATGAACTGCAATGGCTAGTTGCAAAAGGCTAAAGGATAATATTTTCGGGACCTTGCCCTTTAATTCAAGTCAAGGGGCATTGAAATCGGATGTTTAGAAGCTGAGTAATTAATATTTTTCTTCAGATACTGTCTGTGTAATCGACGATGACGCGATATATTTGTTTATAACAAATGAACTGCAATGGCTAGTTGCAAAAAGCTATAGGATAATATTCTTGGGGCCTTGCACTTTAATTTGTGTCAAGGATCATTGAAATCGGACGTCTAGGAGCTGAGAAATGAATAGTTTTCTTCAGATACTGTCTAGGTAATCTACCATGACGCGATATATTTGTTTATAACAAATGAACTGTAATGACTACTTGCAAAAGACTGTAGGATAATATTCTCGGATCTTCCCCGTTTAATTTATGCCAAGGAACATCAAGATCGGCCTGTTAAAAGCCAAGAAATTTTGTTATAGAATTTCCAACACAGACGAGGTACAAGATCGACTATCCCTCAACGAGTGCAACATAGATATACAAATTATTATATTACACGTTATCAGATAATCGTATCAAAGTAAAGAGTACCTTATATTATAGAGAAAACTTCAAGGAATACGCCAGTATTTTTTTTAGATTTTTAAAATTAGCAGTTTCGAAGATAAAAATACTTTTATCAAGGTATCTTTCGTAAATGTCGCTGAAATTTGCAAACTTCAATGGCCCGCAATTTTGAAACAATTCCATTATTAGCAAAATTACGGCTTAAATCCCACATAATTTCGCATAGACTACAACATATTTCAATTCGAACAAAACTCCCAGAACTCGAGGGAAAAAAAGTGATCGATTTGACGTGTTGAATGATCCGTACACGTTTCAATATTTAGAGGGTGAAATAAGCCTCCTATCTATATTTCATTTCTTCAATTTTATTTATAAATGTACCAATTTGCATTCCAGCGCAAATTCCGCGATCTATTTATCTCCGCGCGCGCAGTTTGTCTACAAATCGTCTTATTATTATCGCGAAACTAGGAAAGGAAAGACCAGGAAACGTAAAAAGTAATCGTAGCACCTGTTATACACAAAAAAAAATCATTTTTATTATCCAGCATGAACAATGAGCAATAATTTAACGAAAGTTCGATCCTTAAGCGATTCCCGATACGGAGAATGAAGAGGCGATGAAGTATAAAAAAAAAACACACAAACTTGGCGGCGCCAGTTGGACGAGCTATCGACGAACCTTCGATCGAAACTCTCGCCGACTCTTCGCTGCCAACGGCGACCGATCATCCCGAAAGAAAAGGCTGCCATAAAGCATTTCTATCTGGATCAGAGGTCGCTAAAATATCCCTCGATTCTACTCGTCTCGCAAACCAGTCCGATTCCCAAAACACGTGTCCAAAATCTTACAAAATTCCCAGTCGATATCGTCGTTAACCCTTGTAATCCTTATGAGCCATGGGTCGATTTATTCCAACGCGATTCACGCGTAACGAAACCCCGTGAATCGATTTAGACCGACGCGAATACTTCGGGGCGATACTTCTCGACGCTTTGCTTTTTTCAACTCTTCGCGATCGTAATATTTTTGGAATAACTTTATCAAAATTGTCAGAACTCGTAGACTCAGAGACTTTTATCGTTGTCCTGGTTTTACTGTATGTGGTTTTACAAATGGAAATTAAATGGAATATCGTTTACCCGATTTCGTTCCTTTTAATTAATAGAACAAAGACGGGTATACGATACGCGATATTCATTTTTAATCGGACGAGGTAAACTTGACAATGTCAAAAGACTCTTAGCGAACGGTTACGGAAAAAACTTTTAAGTCACGCTTAATGGAATTCGTTTTGCTCGCGCGAATTATTTGTGCTCTTGTAAGAGGCGGTATTTTTCCTGATATAGACGAGAATAGCAAAAATTCCCTGGAAAATTTTATGGAAAATATTCCATAATTCGACCACGAAGAGTTAATTAAAATGGAAAGATTTCTAGAAACGTATGCATTTAAATTAGCCATCGGTAATCGCAACATTTATACTAGTTACCGTAAAATTGTCATCTGAGAATGTCAAAAATTATGGCCACTACAAATATATAAAAAATTATTCGTGGCTATTATCGAACACTAGCTTTTAATTGAAATAGAAACAATTAAACTAGTTATCGATAATTGCAATATTCCAGTTACTTATTTGTGAAAATTTCATTCAAGTTGTGTCACAAAATATGTTCCAAAAAATCTTTCAACGCCAACTTTTAACCGCAATAGAAATACTATATTTCCAAATGCAATCTACTGTAACACGCAAACAAGTTGCAGTAAAAATTTCACCCAAATATCTTCAAAAACATCGTCACTGGAAATATTTCAACAAAACCATTTCCCCCCTAACGTTTCCCGCGTTACCCAACCAACAGGATTAAAAGGGTTAATCCGCCCTAACTCTAAGCAACGTAAACAGGAACATCGATAACAGGGGCAACGTGCGCAGTCTTGATCAACAAAGGTTCGATGTTCACCTTCGAGCCTCCGTGAACTTGACTGATCCCGTGACTGGAAATCGACGTGGTCACCGTAGCAGTCGGCAATTCCTTCGCGATCGGTATCAACGGAACAGCCTCCTTAACGATTCCAGCCTCCTTAACGATTCCAGCCGCCTGAACGATCGCATCCTTCTTCTCCGCGGCCACGGGGACAATTTCCTTAGCCACGACCGTAGGAACAGTCAAAGCAGGAACAGCTTGCTTAACGATAGTCGAAGGCCCGTGAATTTGGCTGATACCGTGGCTGGAAATCGACGCGGTGACGGACGAGGTGGCAATTTGTGCGGTCGGAAGAATATGGACGGCGTCGTTGGCGATTAATGGTAAAAAGGGAAGAGTTTCCCTGGCGATAAAGGTAGAAGCAACCGGAAGCGGTGATTGTAGAATGGCGAGTGGACGAGGATCGATCTTAACCGCGTCTCTGGGACTGGGACCCTCGATGCCTAGCTCCTTGTGCAATTCTATGCGATTCTCGTGGTAGGTAGGCGCTCGAAGTACCTGCAAGCCTCCCAATATGGGAGACAAGATCGGCTGCAAGTCGACCGGTTTTACCTGAACCTCGCCTTCCGTCGCTTGCAGCAACGCGTTCCTGTGAACTTGAACTTGACTCTGGTGCGAGGTCGCCAAGGGGATGCCGTTGGTCAATAGAATCGGTGGCAAAGCCTTCGCGGTAGCCTGTTCGTCGTCCTTCGGCAGATTTGCGGTTCCTTCTCGTTGATTTTGGCTACCTTCGCTCGGGGTATCGTCCAAGCTGCGTCGTTTGCGCGAGTGCTCTGTGCTTCTCGCGAGGATCACGTGAGAGGCTTCGGTGTTCGTGTTCTCGTCCGTAGGGAGATTCGTGGCTGCGACGCGGAAACCATTGTCGTCTGCCACGTAGAAGACCGATTGGAGGATTCCATTGGCGTCCACGTAGCTGTACGAACCGCGTAGTACCCCGTCGGCGTCTTTGATCTCCTCTTTTGCAGAGGGACCGCCAGCGTAGCTGAACGCGTGCTCGCCTGTCCTCGTGTTTTGGTACTGGTGGTACACCGGAAGAGGACTCGACAGGTACGCGTACGGGAGCAGATTCAACGGGGTGGCCGAGGCTAGGCTCAGAGCCAGGATCAGTGGAATCTGCAAAGAATGTATTAGTATTCGGGATAACGAACGAGTCGAGGGTAACGGTGGATTTTTCTTTGTACCCTTTCGGAGGTTAATTGGCGAATAGCTTGCGTACTATTTTAGGAAATCGTGCTGTTAGTTTGTTGATAGCAGTCGAAGTGTTGTACGATTTAAAACGATTTAAAACGGTGAGATACTTTTAATTGGAAATAGGTGAATAAATTGTGGTATTTAGTAGGTGCATTTTCCTTACCGGTGATTGACCGTAACTTTAGGTATCGTAAGTTTAAATTATTAAAGATTTACATGCCTTTGAATGTTGAAGGTTTTGAATATGTGAATATTTGAATTTTCAAGCTTTTATTCCTACGCGTTTACATTTCAAAGTGTTCGATTTTCCTAGCTTCTGAATTTACGGACGTTTAAATTTCCAAGTTTTTAAATTTCAAAGTATTCGTATTTCCAAGTTTTTCCCAACGTTTCAGACTTGTGAAACTTCGAATTTCAGAGTGTTTAAATTCTTAAGCCTCTGGCTTTCAAGAATTCGAATTCCTAAACTTGTAGATGTTTAAACAATGCGAATTCCTAATTTTTATACTGTTGGAGACGTTCGTCAACTTTTTAACTAGCCGGGTTAATTGTGAGCGGTACCAGGCATAAATAATGAAAATGAAATCTGCAGAAACGCCATTATCGGATTCGATTCGATGGAAAAGTAGATTTCGATCGGATTGCTCCCAAGACGATAGTGAATGGGACGGTTGGTGATTCTAGAATCCTCTCAAGGTCGACGATTCGACGGATCGTCGGTCGAATTTTACGAACGTGGCATTCTGGTCGCGTCGGAGGGGTGAGTTTATACTTGCATGAGCCTGGGGGAGATCCAGCTCTCTTTACGATCCAATAAGAGGCGAACGAGTGGCCACGGTGGCGGCTGCAAGTGCACACAGACGATCGAGTTGCCCGTGAAAACGAAAGGGCTGCTACTAGATCCTCTGCCGCCTTCCCCGGTGGCATTGATTTCGATTCGTGCTACCCACGATAGTAGCAGTCATTTGACTTTCAAGACCGTGGAACGCGCGTCGAATCGCTGCGGAATAATTTTCTAAAGCGCTCCCCGCTGTTCTCGAACGTTTCTGTTTGCTTTAATCAAAGTTTGCTTAGAATAGGCCACCGCGGATTCGGATTTTCATCGCTCGAGATGCACAGTTTCATAGATCGATGTAATCTTTGTATAATAGCTACCCGAATTTAATATTCCTAACGCGTATCGATGTTTAAATCCGGGTTTATTGGTTAGTTTATTCAACGAATCGACGCCCTTTAGTGTAACGATATAAAGGAGTATTACCAAGCACAGCATTCAGCAACAAGTACGCAAAGAAAAACAAAGTGTAAAAGCGTAGAGACGTAAGAATAATGGGGAAGTATTAATGTATATACATTGAAATTAATTGAGTAGCGGTAACATCGTTAATAAATAATTCTATTAATAATTGGGGGTAGGTTTCTTATCGTTTTTGTAACGTAATTATTAATATTGAGGTTTCGAAGCTATTAAAGTCTTTGGGAAGTTTTCGAACCAATTATGCTCTTAATGTTTCAAAACATTTTCCAGTTTTTAAACAAATATGATAGAGTTGCTGTTAATATTTGTAAACTTGAGTTTGAAATTTAACGTTGAAAGTTCCTGTTCGCAGAATTATTCAGTATATCTTCAAGTTTCTAATAAAAAAGCATCCCATATGAATTCTACTATCAGAAATCCTTTCGTTACTAAAAATCAAACCTCCTAATTCAACCCCCAAATTAATCTAACGAACTCAACTGCTTCAATTAATATAATCAACGTATCGATCAACAGATCTATAATTTGGTACTAAAAAAAAACACCCCAAATCCGTTTTCCTACCTATGGTAATCCTTTCGTTATTCAAAACCAATCCCCTTAATTCAACCCCCAAATTCATCTAATGAACCTAACTGTTTTTATTAATATAATCAACTATACTACTTAATATATCTGCAATCTTCTAGCAACAAAAATCATCCCAAGTCTATTATACTTATAGAAACTCTTTCGTTACTAAAAAGTAATCTTCTTGTTTCAACCCCTAAATTTATCTAATGAATCTAACGGCGTTAATTAACTTAATCAGCGTACTATTCAATAGAACTGCAATTTTCTAACAACAAAAATCATCTCAAGTCTATTATACTTATAGAAACTCTTTCGTTACTAAAAAGTAATCCTCTTGTTTCAACCCCTAAATTGATCTAATGAACCTAACGGCGTTCATTAACTTAATTAGCGTACTATTCAATAGAACTGCAATCTTCTAACAACAAAAATCATCTCAAGTCTATTATACTTATAGAAACTCTTTCGTTACTAAAAAGTAATCCTCTTGTTTCAACCCCCAAATTTATCTAATGAACCTAACGGCGTTGATTAACTTAATCAGCGTACTATTCACTAGAACTGCAATTTTCTAACAAGAAAAACGATCTCAAATCTATTATACTTATAGAAACTCTTTCGTTATTAAAAAGCAATCCTCTTGTTTCAACCTCTAAATTTATCTAATGAATCTAACAGCGTTGATGAAGCTAATCAGCGTACCATTTAATAGATCTGCAATCTTCTAGCAACAAAAATCATCCCAAGTCTATTATACTTATAGAAGCTCTTTCGTTACTAAAAAGTAATCCTCTTGTTTCAACCCCCAAATTTATCTAATGAACCTAACGGCGTTGATTAACTTAATCAGCGTACTATTCACTAGAACTGCAATTTTCTAACAAGAAAAACGATCCCAAATCTATTATACTTATAGAAACTCTTTCGTTATTAAAAAGCAATCCTCTTGTTTCAACCTCTAAATTTATCTAATGAATCTAACAGCGTTGATGAAGCTAATCAGCGTACCATTTAATAGATCTGCAATTTTCTAACAACAAAAATCAACCCAAGTCTATTATACTTATAGAAGCTCTTTCGTTATCGCGAAGCAAATTCTGATTTAACCCCGAAATTTGTCCAATGAATCTAATTGCTCCGATAGACGTTTGAAAGGTTCCGAAAGAATACCACTTACCAGAGACTGCATGTTGCGATCGGCTAGTGTGTTCCCGCGAACCTCCTTGCTCGACGAAGGACTGTTCGGCCTGTGCACCTTGCTTCCGATCTGGTTTTGACTTATATACACAGCGGAGGGGACGATCGAGACGGCGGCGGTGTCTTCGAACCAGGAACCAGCGGAATCGTCGAAGGACAGGCGGATCCGTTCACCGAATACTTGGAGACGCGATCCCAAGATCCAGGATCCGGCATCCTTTGCCACGCCCTCCGCTTCTTCTTCTTCTTCTTCGTCGCCTCTTTTATTTGCTCGTTTCTCGTTTTCTCGCCGCTACGACTAACAACTAGATCCGCGTTTTCTGTAATCGGATACCACCTTAGCCTTGCGTATGATCGTTTTACTAGCTTATCGGAAAGAATAGAATCCGTTACTGATGAGCTTCGTTTCACTTTCTTTATTTAACCCTGCAATAGTGTTTACGATCTTATTCAATTCGATCGTATCCTGTTTTCTTTAGGAATGTTTCATAAAGCTTACAATTATACGTATTAATTACAATTCTTTCGTGTTCTTTTCGGGGCTGGGAAATTCTTGACGAGAATAGAAGCACGTTTAAGGTCGAAAATAACGGTAAACGTTAGATTAATACTTTCTACATTGGAAGAGTTGTACAATTTTGGGCTTCGACTGAATTTCCTTATTTAACCCTTTCGCAGTTTAATAAAAAGGAAAATAATTACGAATCTTCTATATTTTAATCGTATCTTCTTAATCAAAATCTCCTATATTTTTAATCGTATTTTCTTAATCAAAATCTCCTATATTTTTAATCGTATTTTCTTAATCAAAATCTGCTATATTTTAACCAAGTATTCAATATAATATAGATAAACGTATAAGATAATATTGTAATACACTTCAATAGTAATACTATATATAACATAATTTAAAATATTAAATACTTCCATATTGATCTTCGTTTAAATTTCTCTATTTAACTCTTTCCAAGTTTGAATAATTTACAAGACTTCGAGCTCCGCCTGAATTTTCTCGTTCAATCCTTTCCACGTTTGAGGAATGGAAAAATTTCTGTACGAGACTTTAAATTCGTGCAACGAGGTTGCATCGAAATTTCTTCGTTAGAGTAAAATGCCAGCTGGCTTGGAATTCTTCTCTGCATTCGCATCGCTCGGAAAATATAGGAATACGAGAGACCGCTGATGACCAAGACGATTTCATACACAATGAAACGCAAGTGTTTCGCTTGAAGAAGAAAAGAAAAAATGAAAGGAGCAAATAAAGTTCCCTTTTAGCACGAAACAATTGCACGCAGCATCCTCCCAGCAGAGGGTAATCGACCGGCGTTTAAACTTCCTTCAGTCCCTCGTAAACCTATTCCCAGAAGAGTAATCCAAGCCATAATAGCAGCAGGAAAATGATTAAAGTCATTAATCTCATCCTGTTTCGTTCCCCTTTCATTCTTTCAAAATTAATGCCGCGCAATGATACGTACAAGTTCGCCCGCGATCACGCAGCTTTCCTTCGCCATTCTCCAAGTACATTTTGTATGCAACGTCATTAATTTCGAACTGAAATCAAAGGTTTTTGTATATCCCTTACGATTGAAAGTGGTGATTTTATGAATTATATTCAATCCAACCACCAAAGCTTCATCAAGCAACTTAGAATTCATCACAGATTAGATCAGCATGCGACTTAGAACTTATACACGCGTATCGTATATATTTGATTCGGTCGATTTTTATCTTACATCCATATTCTCGTTTGTATTTATCTTCTCCCATTAATTTCTTGATCGTCGTACGTGATTGATGATCGTACTTGACCATCGTATAAGGATGATTCTATATAAGAATGGATAGTCGTTGCGACGATATAGTTGAACAAGTTTGCGCATGCATTATCTCTATCGAATACATGTTTATCGAAGTAATTTACGAGGATTTATGAATGCAAAATCCAATGCTTACGAAAGTAAATTTAACAGTTGCAATTTACTTTGATCCGTAATATTTATGCACACACATACACACATATATATATATATATATAAAAATCTATCTTATGCTTCGTGAATGATTCCGTGTAAGAACGGATAATCTATCCTGTGCTTCGTCGATGCTTTCACGGATCCATGGATCCCCGATGCACAAAGGGAAGCGTGATTGCGTTTCTCGATGCCTTTCGCGGCAACAATTCGACCGTCCTTGATCATACCTCGTGCCACGGCGAAATTGTTCGACTCTCGTTGCCTTTTTTCTTTTTCCTTAAGAATCCACCCTTGTCGCAATAAAATCGTCGCGGCAAGGCCGCGCAAGGCTGGTCCCGATGACCCGGACGTTGGTCGAATGATCGAACGAACGCGATTGTGTCCCTGTGCATCGCGAGCATCCCGGTTCTGTAGCGTAATGGCGGCAAGGTGCCGCAAGAATTATTTGTCAGTGTCAAGTGAAACAGGCTTGATGGCGAGTGGAATCTTTCGTGGTGCTTTTGGTGCTGCAGACGCGGAGAAGTGGATTCTTCGGTTCTGCCGGCAGCTCTCTTTGCTTTCTTTAACGCTTTCAGATAGGGAGCTTCGCGTACTCGAGTCCTCTATCTTTTAACCCTTCCGACGCGGTCGGAAAAATTGTAACCGGAAGCTGTATGCGTAAAGAGAAGTGGCGTTTATCGATGCTAGAATTAATGACGTTTCGGAAAAGAAATTAGGACGATGGATATTGGATAGATAGAGATTAGATTGGTAGATAGAATTCTTAGAAAAGAAATTAGAACGATGGATATTGGATAGAGAGATTAGATTAGTAGATAGAATTCTTAGAAAAAAAATTGGAACGATAGATATTAGATTGTTCGAAAAATTCGTGGAAGTATTGGAAGAATATTCAGAAGCGCTACAGTATAATTAATTATTATTGTACAATGTTATACACGTTGTATAACATGGATTAATTTCGTAGAACTTTTTCGTAACAAATTGTCCTGCTTCTCGAAGATAAATTCTTTGTTGCGTTAAACATCTGAGTATTAATAAAATCTTCAGTTTTAATGAATAAGATAAATGAAGACTACAGGAGAAGAACTTAGTAAGACCACTTTTTTATTATCCGCTTTTTACGTCATTTGCAAGTTAAAATGGAGTACTTTAATTATTCAAAGCAAAATGGGAAATTCTTAGTAGAAATGAACGAAAAATATGATAAGTCCATAGGGAATTTTAATGTTTAAATAATCTTATTTCGTAGAGAAGATAAACTGTTTTATTTTCACCGTACTTTAAGTGTAACTTTATGTTCTTGTGTAAGCTGTTATTACAACACCCACAGCTATGAGTTGTTCAAAATTTATGGCAACATAATAAAAACCCCTGCATAAACAGCTTTATAAATATGGATCTAATTTAGAGCTTAACTAATTTCTGAACTTTATAATTGCTGTTCTCCTCTAAAATTACAAAAATGTGAGTTATCAAGTTCTTCCCCTGTTAATCTTGGATACAAATTTGACAGACGACGAAACTTTCGCGGCAACCTGATGCGTAAATATTTAAGCATCGTGATAAACCGTATGTCCTCTTGCGAAGCTCATTCTTCCTCGCCTAATGTCTCCGCAACCCCGAAATTTTCTCCCCCTGGAATCGCGATCCATCGCGATACGATAGCTATTTTATTTCTTCGCAAGTTTCCTCGCCGCGCGATGCCGTTTCTTCCGATCTGCGCCGAATATAGCCATCGATGTGCAACAATCGAAAAACCGAGCACGTACTCTGGCGCACCGGTCCTGTTAAAGCTGGTCTGTTAAGGAGATTCCTGGCTGCTGGTCATCGTCCGGCGGGAAAGTTAGCGTGTAACTTTGTGTAGGCGAGCTCAGATATCGAGCCCCGATCACCTTGATGGCCGTTTGTTCTCCAGCTACCGAGAATCGCCAGGCACGCACGTAGGAAGTGACAACGCTACCTCGTAGGCGAGCTTCGCTCGGCAAAAGCGTGGATAATCAGGGAATAGATTCCTGTCTACGCGAGATACACTCCAACCGCGCCGGGGGAAAAGAAGATAAATGGGGAAAAAAGGGTGGAACAATGTAGAGGCGTGATAATCGTCGAAGCCCCGAGTACCGTGAAAAGGTTGATGGCCGAAGCGAAGCACAAAATACCTCCGCCACCTTGAGCCTGCGCCTCTCTTTTTTTTTTTTTTATTCCTGTTAATTTCGATTGCTCGATGTCTTCCATCAATGAGTTACATTCCATTTATCTTGGCCATTAAAATCTAGAATTATGCCTCGCTCCTTTTACGGATGATTTAAGCTGTTAAGGTCGATAATTTAAATCGCGGCTCGAACCATAGGTATTAATTGCTGAAAGAGCGGAATTTAACTAACTGCGAGTGGTAATGAAACTCATCAAGCTTTTACTCTTATCGTGTGCTTCCCCCCCTCCTCCTCCCCTCTTGGGATACACAAAAAATCGTAATTGCGATTTATAGCTGGCGCGTGTAAAATTGTGAAACGTGCCAGCCTGTAAATGCGTGCGAAAGGGATCGTCAAACTGTCTCCTTTGGGATAGATCTCGGGATGGAAGGATGCGCAACACTATTATCTCTAGAGGACGACTTTTTAAGGGTGCATTCATACCAGAGCTGGAATAAAATACTATTTCGATTAGCGATGGTAAATAAATATTTTGTTTCGGATCATACGCGTACCTTTAGAAATAAAATATACATTGTTAGAAACATTCTATTTATTTGTTCTTTTATTCCATCTAGTATTTGAGATGGTATTTTATTCGAAGGCTACTGAAGATGTTTGAGTCGTAGTATAAAATATTGTACCTATTAAATGTAATCTGCATTTTATTAAACTAATGTGTAAGAAATCTTTATCTGTTTACCCGAAGGATAAGACGAAGTACTTTTCTTTATACTGTACTTGGAAGGAAGCGAATAAATTTAGATTGCAAATGATATTACCCGTGTTATCCCTTTTCACGATTTATTTCCGAATTAAGAACTATTTTAAAACAATCGCATTTATAAAACAAAGATAAAGTATTTCATATCGTGCCTCGGATTAGCAAAATAATGTATTTCATTTTCCAATTTAGATTATCGAAACAAAATACCTTCTTTTCTTTTAAATATATATTAACGTCGCGTCAAAGGTTTGGTTATTAGCAACGGCGATGATTAATCATTAGCGCTGTTACATTATTACATCAATGATCTTTGAATCTCTGATGAAATCAAGTAGATCATTTTCGACGTTACCTTTTAGCGAGGGTTTAACCCTTTGCAAACGAGGCATAGTAACTCTTAATGAAATATTTTGATTTTCAATTCCAAGCTTTTAAATTCCAGAACCCTTCAAGCGTTTGTTACCGATATTAATTGAAACATTTTGCTGTAAAAATCGACACGCGTCCAGAAAAGCAAAAAGTGATTACGCAGCTATTTACAGACACTCGTCCGCAGAGGGTTAATGTTGTTGTACGCAAAATACTTTACTTTCTATCACGGGATTCCAAAAATAAAAGTATTTTATTCTCCAAAATTTTCCAAATAAACATTCCACCTTCACGAAAGCTTTCGCTGTTCGCGCAATTGTGGACGCAACGATGCTGGCAGAGGCCAGCGGTGCAAACGCGGTTTAGAATTCCAACATGACGCCGCGGCCAGTAAAGCGTTTTCGGAAAAAATGCTGGAAGCCACTCGGACCACACCCACGCGGCCCGAGATCCGGCCACATATTTGCGGAGGTCGCCTTATGTCGTAAACAACATAAACATAATGCAGCCAGGCCGATGGACCACACCCGGCGTACAAACGCACGCACACGTATGCAAAACGAAGCTTCCCTATCGTATCGTAAAGGCCTCAACATCAGTCTTCGCTGCGGACATGAAAAAGTAAAATAAAGCAAACGGCGCAGGAATAATCCGCCTTTCGATAAGTCCCAGGCATTCGAATAAATCCAAACGAGATCGTTCTCTATCGTAGGCTTTTTTATCGGGCAAGAGGCATTGAAACGTATTAACTCCTCGAGCGCTAAGCGATTTTAAGAGATCGGCCGCGTTTCCAGATTTACTTTCACGGATTTAATATGAATATCGCGATCTTCATTAATCGCTACGACGCTTCTAAATTCATATTTGTTGAACATTTATTATATTCATTATTTACCGTGTTCAAAGACTCGAATCTGTAAACTGTATTATATTTAACCCTTTCGTGACGGTGGAAGTAGCCATCGGTGCTCATTAAGAGGTCTCCCTTTTTTGGAGCTCCTAATGCGGCCGTGTAAACGCTTAAAGGGTTTCGGTGGAATTAATGTAATGCGTGCTGCCAAGATTAACGATACGTAATGTATACATAAATGTATGCTGTCGCTAGACAATGCGACGTACTTAGAGGATGCCGGATATAACCGGCGCTAGCCAGTGCGAAGCATTCATGCACGCCGGTTATAATCGGCGCTAGTCGCGAAAGGGTTAAAATTGGCCACATATACGCGATCATAACGCTCAAATGGTTAACGCGATACGCAATCTATAATACAGGTAGTATGGTTACTTTGAGAAGTAATTTATTTGTACACGTTTAACGAAGGATTTCCTTAACAGTAATAAATATAATTTTTATTTATAATGGTATATTTTTCAGAGGAAGCAGGCGTGTCTCGTTGAAATATATCGTTTGTACTACTAGATTTGTATTAATGCGATTTAGATTTCCTCTGGCTCGATTCGCAGGTGTAACACTTCCATTCCCCTGATCACAGTTACTCTCAAGATTCTGGACGATTCTATGGCTTTGTAGATCGTGGCGGAAGAAACCACTGGCTCGTCGTTCACGTGCGTTACGATGTCGCCGACTTGTAAACCACCCCTGCAATTTTCCAATGAGAAACGTGTTTTTTTTTTCTTTTTTTATTTAACCGCGTAACACATGCGTTATCCAATAAATAATAAATTTACTGATCGCCAATTTCTTTGAACCGCGATAGTTCTTAGTTTATTCCCAATTTTGCTTCTACAATTTTATTAACCGCATTTAAACATTTAATAGTATTAAAAATTTAAATTAATAACGCTATAAGATTCACTTAGTCATAAAAATGGCGAACGTTTGTGTTTCACAGTTAATAAATGCTGATGATTAGATTGCGGATTTTTATGCATTTATGGGAAATTTTATTTTGCTAGAAATAACGATAGATAAATAATGATGATACGAGATTATAGCTACGATTTCTGAAACGTACAAATGAGCCGGTGATCCCACGATCACTTTATAGATAAGAACTCCGTGGCTGATGTTGTGCGGGATTCCTTGTAACTTTTTTTGCAATTCGTAGAAAAGATCGGGCGTAAGGCTGAGCATCGTAACTCCGATGTATTGAGTTTTGTGTGTTTCCGACGCGCTTCGCGCACCTGCGTAACAGTACATGATTTTACTTCGCTCTTCTATTAAATATTTAATAGGATCCCCTCTTAATTTTTAAATACTCCACCTTTGCCCTTTCTACGCATTTCTGCTTTCTTTAAGAAATCCTTAGCATAGTCTATAGGTATCGCAAAGGAGATACCGGATGTTACTTTCATCGCGTTTATACCAATCGCTTCCCCATTTAAATTAACTAACGGACCACCCGAATTTCCAAACTGGAAGAAATAGCAGAGTTCGAAAAGTGTCCTTTCGATTATTTAGATTAATCTTTTGCTATGGATACTAACGGTAATTGCGGCATCCGTTTGAATGTAAGCCATTTGCTTGTTTAGAAGACCAAGCTCTTGGCTATGCCTATTTACACTGCTTATTACTCCACTAGTTATCGTGTTACTTAATGCTAATGGAGATCCAATTGCAACTACAAATTCCCCTGGCCTAAGATTCGCGGAAGAGCCGAGTTTCATTACTGGCAAATTTGTCTGTGAGAAAAGTCATTACTATTGTAATAATAATAATGACGATAAGATGCAAAGATAAATAATACAATTATTATTATTATTATTATTATAAAAATTACTAAAATAGTTTCAGTTATATTTGGATACCAAATCTATTATAATAAATATCGGATTAAAATAAATGATTAGAATTTATTAAAATAGTTATTGAGTTATATTTCAATACTAAACTTATTGAAATAATTATTGAATTAAAGTAAATAATCAGAATTGGCCAAAATAGTTATTGAGTTATATTTGAATAATAAACTTATTAAACTAATTATTGAATTAAAGTAAATAATCAGAATTTAATAAAATAGTTACTGAGTTACATCTGAATAAAATAATACAAGATTCAATCACAGCTTCAAGCAGCTATCATTTCATGGTCTATTAAAAATTTAATACCCATTTCAAGGCACAAATAGATTGGGCCCTAATCTAAAGCACAAACCTTATTAATTCTGACAGTTGCAAGATCACTGTGCATATCGATATCCTCTACAACACCTGTGTAAGTACTTCCATCGAAAAGACGTACCTGTGAAATGAGTTGCATAGAAACTATTGAAAGAATACCCCAATATTAATCCCTGTAACATATTAACACAACAAATTACTGCAACAGCTACCTTGACGGTAGTATTAGGCTTTGCAGTAACAACATGAGCATTAGTTAATATCAATCCATCTGCCTCAACAATGAAACCAGACCCATTGCTTATGTTGAATGGTTTGCCTGTATGAAAATCAAGTCTACTTCTCATTATTGATTGCTGAAAATTATAGTTACATTGCACGTGCATCCATTTGTGCAGATACAAATCTACAATTACCTCCTGTTGTTCTGGATCTCAATATAGACTACAGCAGGAGCCGAAATCTCCACAACGTCTGCAATAAAATTGTACTTATTCCTATTGTTGTTGTTGTTGTTATTATTGTTAGCCCAGGAGATCGTTTTAGCTTGTATGGTGAACATAGAATTGATCAAGTTGCTAAATCTCTGCTGGTAATCGTCTTTCCATTTGTACAGAATATAACCAAAACCGGAGAAGAATATGGTGTAAAGCAGGACATTTTTTATCGTTTTATCGAATAACCGAGACTTCTTTTCTTGCGTGTGCGAATGCTTGTAGCGTGGGAAATGGTCCGCGGGCGAAACTGTCAAGAGCTGTTTATACTGGAGCTGATTTCTTTTCAAAATAGTCCAAGATACACGCGACAAGGGGGCAGCCATTTTTCGACTCCCAATCAGAGATCAGCTCTTCAGTTGGACGTTCGAATACGAATCTCGCGCGTAACACGCGCGTTGCTCCTCCGAATTTTTCAAAAAAAAGTTCTTATTATACCATTGTCTCTTTCGAATTGTGTCCGAAAAGAAGCCGGTATCTACGCGAAAGCAAAGCGAGTGAATTTGGGAGAATTGAGGTCTTCTGAATACGCAATTTGGTAAGTTTTTGTTCGATTATATTTTCGGTTCAAAATTGGGGTACAAAAATGGCGGTACTTGATGGAATCCGATAAAGATGTACAAACTGCGCTATGATAAACAAACATTATCTTCTAAAATCATGAAATAATCTACTATGATTTAGGATAGCGTTAAAACACTTAGTACAGGAGAATTTTATAGGGGAAATCATATGAGCATAAACATGTTAAGCTTCTTTTATTGAAGTATTCATATATTACATCAATAAGGAATCTTATGTACAATACAGATAAAATAATTAACGTCGAGAATCCCAAAAAAGCACAAATTCACCAAACATTTTTAGAAGAGCAATATCCTCTTTATTTACCTCCTTTAATTGCTGATTCATTTTTTCGCTTCGTGTAAATATTAAGTAGTATTCACGACATATTACTAGAAATGTTTTTAGAGATTAAATTAATTTTGCATCGTCTGAAATGTTTTTGTATTAATCTCGATGAATTGTAGCTATTTTGGAATTCGTGGTTTTAATTTACAATCTTTGTGCTCGCGAAAATCGCATTACATTTGTTGTTTCCTCGACTTCTTCTTCGTTTTCGCAATGCTATTCAGCTGATTTTGTAATTTTATCTTTTTACTTAATTTTCCCATCTTCGAAAGTTGAGATCTCTTCAAGGTCTTCACTTTGAGCTCCGGTGTTATCTTCGGCTTTTTTCCTTTCTTTTCCAATTGCTTCGGCGATTTCTTCGTGTTTTTGGTTATTTTCTTCTTATCTTCGTCAGATTCTTGCGAATCGGCCATCTTGTTTTTCTTTGCGTTGCTGATGGCTTCCTTCTCTTCACTAGCCTTGCGTTTTTTACCTTTCTTAGCGTTTGTTGTGTTTACACTAATCTCTTCTTCCACGTCGCATTCTTTCTCAGTGTGACCTGTAAATTATATAATAATTTCCTAGCGAGGCTGAATTAGTTACGCGAAATAATTCAAATCTTTTCGATCTGCAAAGCGAATTGCAAAGCGATAAATTTGCATTATCGCATAAGAGTTTATACATTATTTAACGATCGGAAATTTAATATATTTGGGCCTAATTAATCAATACTTAAAATACATAAAATAAAAGATTTCGTACCGATTTTGTTGCATTTGAAACATTTTCCCGTAACTTTTGGCTTCTGGCCACATAAATGTTTCATCACCACGCATCTCTTGCAAGTTTCGCAATGCTTCCAATAAGGTTTCACGCATCGTTTGCATATATCACAGTGTTTGTAGGTGAGACCATTCTTCGACGTGCACTCCTGGCATTTCTTGCAGTGCTTATTCTCTTTAGCGATCCATCTCTCGCATTTTTTGCAATACTTGTAACCCTGCGATTCGGGAAGTTCAACCAAGTTTAGCGGGACATTCGTAAAAATTCTAATCGGCGATGGTAACTTGGCACTCTTCGAATCCTTTATAAATAACGGATGATTATCATAAGACACTTTATAGTCTGTCATCTTCAAATCTTTCAAGCCTCCTGATATATCTGGTGGATTACTTTTTTGTTTCATTATAGATTCCATGAAATATGGAAATATGAATATGACTTTTAAGCAATCATTTTCGTCTTCTATGTTATTCCATTTCTTATGCAAATCGGAAATTCTTTTTATGGTCCAAGATATTGGTTCCACTCTGCTGCCAAATGGAGGATCGCACACGATGTAGGTATCTTTACCTCCGTTTTGCATTACAAAGTCTTTAAACACGTGAATTGCACTCTCATTGAAAAAGTGATTGTTGAGTAAATTGTACCAACAATAATTTAGAGGCCCAAAGAAGTTGTGCTGGAGATAAAAACGCATTTATATACAGTTAGGAATGATACATATTTTAAATTTCAAATATTTACATATTTTGCAATAACGGAAATGGCAAATAAAAATTGTAAAATATAAAATTATAGATGGGGTGGTTCTTAAGTGATGTTTTATAAAATGAAATTCAATGGTCATTGAAAGCATGTACAAACAAATTACTACACTAAATATTTGTTATACTAAACACATATTATGCTAGGTGTGTTAATAAATAACCCACTATTTTTTAATGTATGGACGAATTTATAACTTGTCCAAAAAATGCTACAGTTTTAAGTTTGCTAAAAATAAATGTTGGATTAAACCAGAAGATGGATTGTTGTTACATTTAGGGAATGAAACAAATTTTAATTAAAGTCCCATTTTTCCACAAATTTCAATTAAAGTCCCAAATTTTTATACAATTGTGTTGTTGGTTTATGGTATATTTTTTTATAAACAAGCAGAATTAACATAATCATATGACTAGAATCCAATTATAAATAATAGATAAATTGATGTTTTTAAAATGACCAAAACTCTCATACTTCTTTAACTACTTGCAATTTATAAGTGCATGTAGATTTCTGCAAATGACTATAGCTTATTTCAGTACATCTAATGGTACTTGTTAAATCTTCAAATCAACTCACAAATCTGCCATCAAAGTCCATCAAAAGCGAAGACACTGTGTCTTCATGATTCTCCAGAAGATATTCATGAATCTTTGGAGTGCCAATGCAGAGAACTTGCTTTGCTCCCAATTTCACAAGTATATTTCCTATCTCTTCTGTGGATTGCTCTGTGAAAAAATACTGGGCTTCTTGCCTAGAGTTTTCTAATGGTCTCAAAATTTCTGTTGGATGTTTCATTTGATGATCAGTCAAACCTTCCTTCACGTCATGATCTTTGTGCTTATTCGTAGTATCCTTTTCACTCGTGAATATCAATTGTTCGCAAGTATAACAGTAGCATCTTCTCTCTGCTGGTGCAGCCATAATCTCATTGAAGCGTACATACAAAGATCTGTGCCTATATCGAAACACATATTGCTTCCTCTCTTGTTCCCATTTAGTTGCCTGTGTTTTCGATAATTTTTCCCCATCCTTCAAATAGAATTTGCACATTTTTCTCTCGCGACAAGCGGAGCATACGTAAAACTTTTCCAATTTTCCATTTTCGTGCGAGCCAAATAACAAAGTTGGTCCTACGTTAACATAATATCATAAATACCTTTCGCTATTCTAATATTTATGATATTAATCTAATATTTAAGTATAACATTTTACATATCACGCTATTGCGTTATAATATTAATTATAAATTTACCGTGTGGGCATTGAGGATTTTTACTCGGATCGGACCAAAAACATTCCATGTTCGATAATAAGTAAGAGGAACGGAATTATCGAACGATTTAAAATCGGTTATTTGTATCTCTAGTCGCTATAGGGAAAGGGTAAGCATGCTTGGGGGAATACTTTATTTATTCTTTAATTACATAAGCTAGTCGTGAATCTCGTCGCATCGTTCAACGTACCCAAAACATTCTTGTTCGCATGAAAACAAAGTGAACCACGTGCTTTTGGAGAGCAACGCGAAGTTGTTTCGATCATGTATGCGAGATGCGACTATCGAGTTCGAGTTCGAGAGTTGTTTGCTAATTTTCTAAGTTGAATGAGTTTTTACTCATGCGTGCTTGTCAGCACGCATAATTTTTTTATAATTACGATAAATTATTTCAAAGAGGTTTTCGTGCCAAAATAACTGGTGTCAATTAAGTAATAACCGTTCAATTTATTCGTTGCTTTTCAATAATCGTGATGGAATCAGAAAAGACAGCTGTGAAAAAGGTATATACAAGAGAATTTAAGAAACTTTGGCTGGGTGTTACTTTTAGACGATTGTTAATTCCATCAGAAAATCATTTGAATGCTTATTACGAGCAAAGAATTCAAAAATTTCTCAAAAGATTATTTATTTCTTCACTTAAAACTACATTATATTAGGTATATTAGGTATATTAAATTTATCCTGGCTTAATATAATTTTCTTTGGGGCACCTAAAGATACTAGTTTCATAGTCGCGTTGATACGGTACTATCATTTTAACTTCTGCACATGCGCAGTAAACGGCAAACCTAACTACGTCACTTCTTCCCGCTTTCAGTAGTTCAAAAGAATTCAAACGGTGTCCGCGCGTGTGAAGTACAGTGCTAGAATTATGCAAAATTAATTGTGATAATTGGACCAAAGATAATCCAGGATATATTGAATCGACGCAGAACAGCAATTGCTTCAAGGTACGTGCAAAATTTATATGAAAAATGCATGATTTCGTGGTAATTATTTCATTCGAAGTAGCATAGCGTCCCGCGATACGTTCCCCATTACGCAGCATTGTCTATTTCGAATAACTATCGTTTTGTTACACTTTTAAACATTCAAATTAGTATTATAAAGACAGTTTAGGGGAAAATTGTTGTTAGATTGTGAATCTTTATGCAAATTTAAACCTTTATAAGCATAATTAAAGATATGAATATTATAATTTCGAATGTTCTTCGGGATATTTAATATATATTTTCTATCGTTTTTGTGGGCGCCATTCGCCATTTTGCACGTTTCTATTCCAATCCTCTATTCTTATTAACTAACGGTTTTCTACTTTTCTAAGTATCGAAATTAGCGTTACAAAGAAGGTTTAGGAAAAATTCATTGTTAGACTGCGGATCTTTATGCAAATTCAAATTTTTATTACCACAACTAAAAATATAAACGTTATGAATATTAATATGAATAAATACTAAATGATTATTAACTTAATATTTACTCTTCATAAATGTAGAAATATACGCAGTCTACTTATAATTTAATAACGATATTAATTAACAAAAATAGGTTTTGTGGAGATGTATATCATTTAATTACAATTATTTAACAAACTTCACTTTGAATGAAACAATAAAAAGCCATTGATTTGAGTTCATTGCATTTTATTATAACTTTTATCCTACAATCACTATGTTGCTTGCTTTATCACATGCATATATATATATACATTTATATTATACAAATATAAATATATATATATATATTTCCGAAAATGTAACTGCTATATATATATATAAGGCAATTGAAGCCTCTAAAAGGCTATAAACATTTTCGTGCGTTGTTTTGTTGTCATGATTGTTTATAATTTTCTATCGTAAAAATACATCAGATAATATAATATATTATATTATATATATGTTACAATACTCGAATTCTCAACTTCAATTGGACCATAGGTATACACAGGATTGAATATCAAAAAAAGGGAACAAAAAAATATAGAAATTCCCGTATTCTTTTTCTTTTGTAATACTGTATCGATAAATAAATATCTCGTGGACAGTTAAAATTAACCCTTTCGCTACGGAATCTTAAAACTAAAAAACGTTTCTGATGGAAAAGATAATTTTGCAAGAATAAGTTTTATTGATTTCGAAATAGATTTTGTGCAAAAATATTTAGATTTTTAGTATCGTTCGTTAAAATCCAATACGTACCAATAATAATAAAAATATTGCCATGTTTCTAGAAAAAAATACAGATGTATTTTAACAAATTATAGCCCCATTTTTCAGGACATATATATACGTTATTCGTAGCGAAAGGGTTAATACTAAAAATAAGCTGGTCTATATAGCTTGATTAAACGAGCATCAAACACAATTCTTCTTCCGCCTTTCGTGTCCTTTTTAAAGCATCTTCTAAATCATCTACAACAGTGGTTTCCAAACTTTTTCGATCCGCGAATCATTTTTCAAAGCTTTCCAAAATTTGAGCTAGAATGCAGTAGAAATTCTCTTGTTATTAATATTATTTATGCATAGACAGATATAATCTTTAAATGAACAACTCAACGTTCAGGTTGACAAATTTTATACTGAAAATATACAGAAAGAAACGATTGGCAAAGATAGTCTAACAATTTTCAATATTTTCGAATTATTGTATAGAAATTATAAACGCACTTTTTAATTGATTAATGCGTAGAGCATTTTGGCTACGTAAAATCGGCCATTTCGTATGCAACCACATAATATTTCATTCGATTCACTTAAAATCGGCATAAATAATCCATAGTATGGAAACCACTGATTTACAGAATTAACACGCCTTTTATTTCTCTCGCTAAATCATCATTCTAGGCTGTGCTCATTCTGCTAGATTATATATATCACAGACTATCCATTTGCAGTTGGGAAAAAACATTTACTAGAAAAATTCTTATCTTGCGATATTACTTCTATAGTGTGTAGGTGCATCTATGAATATAATGATTAAATTACTCGTATATACAAGAGTTTAGCCATCTAGAATTGTAACGCGTGTCGTTTTGGTCTAAATTTTTTTTTTCCGTACATAGAATATTAAATAACAATATATGTACCTTTTTTTATAATATATATATATCGGTTACATATTCAAAGTTGTCTAAACGGTTAAATGTAATAATTAGAATGCGGATTTTTATGCAAATTCGCATTTTTATTTAACACGAAGAGACGGAATTATCTTCCATTAAGTGTTATATCGTCTATTTCTCTTAAGTTTCTTATGAACATATTTACTTCCACATCTTCGGATTATTTTTTCACCTAAATTCCTTTCCTGGTTGTACCACAATTTTATTGCGAAAGTAAAATTTGTGACTCTGATAAAGTTAAAGAAAAACTGGCATATATTAATAAAAATGGACTTACGTTAGTCTAGCTCGCAGATACAGATGCATATTATGTGTATTCTGCTTTTTTGCCCACATAAATCTCCCCTAAATGCATAAAAATCCACAGTCCATTAATAATATACATAATACTGCAAACTGTGCAAGTGTACAAATACTGTGATTGTTCTTCTTCTTTTTTTCATTTCTGGAACCATTTGTATTTTATGTTTCGATTGTGTATGTATATGGAAAAGAATACCAGGTCTCACTTTTCTCCCTTTTCGTATATCCAAAATAATTCTCCGACTTCTGATCCGGTTTTACTCTTTAGTAATTCTAAGGATTTACGTCTAGGATAAATCTTTGCCGTCGGATATCTAAGAGTCTAGATATTTTACTTTACAATAGTCGCTAGTTCGCACATTGTACAATTGTTCAGAGAAAAGGTTCCCTTCAGGTCAGATCCATCTTGCTGCATTACATTTCCTGTCAGCAATATTTCTGTTACTCGTTAGACTACTTTAAATCGTCTTTTTTATATATACATAATTGACTACAAAGCTTCTTCGTCAAATCTGCTGCGTAAACAGATATTTCTTAAGTATACGGACACCATTTATAGAGGAATTTGGAAATGTACACAAGAAAATATCATAAATATCATACTATGTTACAAATAAATAAAATCACGCGTTTAGTAAAGGGTAGGAAAATTTGATTACGCAGCAAATCTTGGAGCTTCAGAGAACGCTGGGATTAAATTCCATTGTATAAGCAATGTTTTCCTTCTTTTTTTGTGTTTCTTTTTTTTGGTAAATTTACACAATTCCACGTTTCTATCGTCTAAATGCAATTGCTAGGATTTGGTTGTTTTTTTTTCTTCTTTTTTGTGATAAAATATCCATACAAAGGCGGTCGCGATGAAAATTTCGTATAAATAACGCCGAAAGCATTATGCGAATAGATAGTCAGTTCGTGTAGGCGTGAAGAGCGCGTCGCTCTGATCGATGTAGAGTAATAGAAAATTTGTTAAGTAGACACACACGCAAATATAGACTTTGCAGTAGATTAAATATTGACCACATTGTACTTTGGGAAGTAATTAGTTTCTCAAGTGAAAGAATATATATATCATATTAAGTTGAGTAATAAATTCGTTTTACTTCTCGGAGGGTATTATTAATATTATTAAATGTACACTGAATTCCGCAATAGTGAATTCTTTACACTCAGAAATATACTAAACGATAAATTCTAAAAATAAAATAAAACATAGATTCGAAAGATATACTGAATAATATATTATAAAAAAAATAAATAAACGAGACTAATGCCGCGATTTATTCAGAAGAATTTGTAAAACATCTTTGGTTCTTCCTTCCCGAAATTCCCTTTTAAAGTAAAAGAATTGTGAGAAACAAGGCAAGACGCAATTTGGAATCTTAAAAGATTGAAATAATGAGAGCTAAATGGAGGCTTGTTTCATCCTCGAAATAAAATACTTTGTACGTATATTAAAAAATAACTTGTAATTATATAATTATAATGTGTAAAATTTAATAAAATAAATGTGTAAAATTAGCATCTTATAATCGTCTTAAAGATTAATAAAATGTCGGATACAGCATGAACGTATAATTCAATTTAATAATTCACTGCTGCAAAATATATTTTAAAACAAATATAAATTAATTACTAAGCTACAGATCTTTATACATTCACGAGAAATTTAAATGTGCAATAACGTTTAACGCAACACGTATGAACTTATTACTCAACTTGATGAAAAGGATCTTACCGGTAATCGCTTTTCGTTACCATTTTTTCTGCACAAAATTTACGTTAGCAAGATGGCAGTAATTCATAAAACAAATAAGTCGGACACGTGCACAAACATTTCCGGATTAGGAGGTACTCGGAAAAGTAACAAAAACAGCTGTTTAGAAATCTCCTATGCAAAAAGTGTCTCCCTAAATTCTTGCTGTTTGCTACTAATTAGACATTCAGAGGTTTTTTTTTGGATATCCTACAAAAATTTACAAAGCTATCAGCTTCGACTGACACGAACCCCATCTCTCCTGCAATTTCTTACGCTGTTCCATATGATGATCCGAGAGATTCCTCGACAATCCCACCTGCCCTGTCTTCAGCTTCCTAGGATCCAAATTCGCCCCTAAAGTTTGCACGCCCTTCGCGAATTTCGAAAAAGGCGACAGAATATCTTTGGCAGTCGTTGCCACGGGACTCGCGACATTCGTAATGTTAGTCTTAATCGATTTCAAAGCAGATTCGCTTTGAGAAGAAGTAATATTCAAAGTTAAATCTTGCTCGGACGTGGACCTCTTCTTCTCGAGCAACCTGTTATCAGTTTGCAATTTATTTCCGTTTAAATTGCTCAGTATTAACTGGCTATCGACTTCTCCAGTCGAGTGACTGATGTTTTTGGAAAGATTCAACGTCGACGGTGGAAAAATCCTCTCTTTATCCTCGGTTACGTTTTGTATAGTTATTTCTGGAGTTTTCTGGGGAGAAGCGCTTAGAGTACTGGTTCCAGAGCCGGTCGGTGGAATTTGCAAAGCTTCTCTATCGGAACTCTGCTCCGATAATTTGGTAGGTCGTACAGACAAATTCTGGGTTTCGTTGTTATCGTTAGGATTCACCACGTTGGCATTTTTCACGCCCATTATGATACCGATTGACGGAGTGTAAGCTTCCATCAGGTTCTTATCGTGACTGAAGTTCTGTGGTTTCTTCAGAGGAACCGACGGAACGCCGATGTCTTCGTCGTCGCTGCTACTACTGCTACTGTTGCGTTTTCCTTGCACTTTGCCTGAGATATCTCGGTTTCCTACGGTGAAAGTTGGCTTCGAAGGTTCCTCCGATTTTCTGCCTATGCTCTTAGCTAGATCGATTGGTTTCCTCGCGCTAAAGCTATGACTTAACTTATTTAGTTTGCTAAATTGCTCCGACATGTTGCTTAAAGCTTTCGTTCCTGCGAGCACAAAACGTTGTGCAAGTTAAGAGGCGTTAAGAATGGAGGTGGATTTTTGGCGTTGGAAATGTACCTGCGCTTTTGAGAGCTAATAATTGGGTTTCTGAGACATTTCGCGTGAGCTCTGGAAACGAAGAAATGTCCAGGAGACCTGTGGATCCTCTACTGTTTACTAGTTTACTCTTTCGCCTATCCAATGTCACGTTCATCGCTATAGGAATCTTTGGTAGATCGGCTATTTCCATTGCCACGGACATAGCCTCACAGATTGATTTTAGAGATTCTGAAATTTGTAAATTAATGTGGTGTTTCTATACCGATTACTACTAAACTGCGAATTTATACTCTTGTAAATAGAATTAAAGAAATGGGACTTAACTAAAGGATTGTTTCACTCTCTAAATATTAAAACATGTACTTTTAGCTTACGTTGTATTAAGTAGTGGAAATAGTTCGCGCGATTCATTTCTAAGAAATATATTGTAGTAAATTGTAGTCGAAAAAAGTTAGAATGCTTGAATTTTTAATTATTAAATTCGACGAATTTTTTCCACTACTTAAAAATACATATCGTATATTTTTATATCTCAAAATATCGCAAAAATGCGCAGTCTAATTATTGGAAATTGAAGAATAGGCAATTTATTATATCCTACCTATACTTTCTTCCTCGGTCTTTATCACAACAGCCATATTATTAAAAAACCGTAAATTTGTACTGCGGAACATGTGAAAATAGCCGTACTCGCTCGCCATCTTATAGTTTATTCTAATGCAGTGGAAATGTTTGTTCTTAAAAAGAGAGACCATGCTCTCTGGTTGACCAAACTCAATTAGAATTATATCTTCGAGCGGAACTCTTTGGTAGTTTGTGACTTTGTCGATTTGATCGTCGTAATCGGCTACGTAATAACTGTCGCGCGTTAATATTAGAATAGTGTCCATTTCTGTCTCCGTTAAGTCACCCGTCCTGTTAAAACCGATCACCTTAGAAAATCATTTTTCCATGGAAGATTTTCGTAGGAGAAAATTAACTCTAGAAAGACCAATTCTCAAACCAGAAAACCAAAAATCTATTAAATAATACCTGTATAAAATCAAAAGCGCTTCTTCTATATTAATTAACTAATTTTAGATACGAACAGCAAGTAGTTTTATTTTCTGCTGTACGAACAGAATAGCATATTTTAATCCTTGCTCAATGAACTCTTGGTCATTGACCTAATTGCAATAATCTCTTCACTATAACAGACTCAAAGTTATTACTGTATAATGATTTTATCTCAAAATGTTTATCACAGATCCTCAAGGAGATAGCAATACGTTTTAATGAATTGTAGTTCGAAAATCGTTTCAAAATTTTCTAACTTTCGACTGTTCCTCCTACTTTCTCTTGCAATATGTTGTAATCGAGTCTAATTGTATAAAGAACAATCTTCAATCAAACGTTTTCCGCCTGCCAGCAATTATTAGTAAATCTATGATCGACGCGTTACTTCTTTTTACGCTATTACATTATGTAGTGTAAACGAAAAGATCGTCAAAACCAGTTCAGTACTCAACGTATTAATACGTTATACTTCGAGCTGCACTCGACAAGTTTGGTCTTTCTAGAGTTAAAAGTTACGAGATAAACGTGCAACGTACACAGGATCGGCATCTATGAGACCCCAACTGCCTAAAATAACTTCTGGATCAGGTATAAGTAGCTTCTTGCAATCCTCTATCAGCAATTTCACGTGAATTGCCGTAGCAGCATTGTCTTCCTCCTCGGTGCGCTCTTGAAACACTTCCTCGTTCACCGAGTTCCCTAACATCATATCGATCGTGGCTTGCCTATAGACATCCTTGAAGCGATTTAAATAGTATCTGAAAGAACACACGTCTCCTAAGCTTCCGCTTCCAAGCTGTGCAAGCAAAAATAAGTAACAGAAAAAAATGGACAGGATATCGTCGTCTATAGGAAAAGGTGGACGGGGATTAGAACACAATTATTCTTTTGCTCTCTTCGCTTTTTGTCTTGTTAAGTCCAAACTGAAAGTCAAGCAATCATCATGCAACAGGAACAGAAAAAAAAATAACGTGCAACGCAAAGTCGACAAAAAACGTGGTGTCACGGTTGCAGTTAGAGAATACATCGTCTTTTTTCGTTTCGTTTGATAAAAGCAACAACTGGTTTTGGTGGTTTTCAAAGTATTATATTTTATTCATCATGTTTGCTCGAGAAGAAAGCCTCGAACGCAAAGCCGAGAACAAACCTTGCTAAATCATACATAGCAGTGGCATAAAGAAAGTCGGGATTGGTTGCAAGTTGAAGCTCTATGTTTGGCGGTTTCGCGGGTATTAGCTCAAGGCAGCAATTATCAAGGATGTCTAAATAGTGCGACCAGTCGGTATTCAGTTGATTAACGTCGATGGGGTTCCCTAGCAAGGTATCTATCGCCGCTTGACGTATGTCGTCCATAAAGTGTTGCTGAAAATATCTAGGGGAAAATGAAAGGATTCGTGTCAAGGTTCCATGTATGTATCAAGTATAATCGGTATTTAACGCTTTTACTGCCAACGATACTTAGGCGAAAATTGCCGTGGACCAGTTTGCGTTTAGGTTTTTTTTAGGCGGCTTTTGCCCACACTTACGATATTCTATAATATAAAAATACTATTCTTAATAATAGTAATAATAATAAGATTCCATAAACTACTGTTTGTCGTATTATCTTCATTCATATGGAAAACAACTCTCGTCAAAATTTGTAATCATGGTCATTAAATACACGACATCATAATTTCTTAAATTCAATTTTCAAACTCAATAAAGACGTGTTTAAAAAAAAGAGAAGCGTTTCAAATTTTTCATGAGGCGCCCACACTCGTGTCCTTTTGCATACTTAAATTTCCCGTAATTGCGTAAAAATCCGTAATCCAGTAATTATAAAAAATTAGAACAAGTAAACGTGCAAAATAATTTCCCTTTTTTCAGTAAAAGCTTTTATATAAAGCTATTCATAAAAAATTAAATTAGCCGTGGCATTTTTCGCGTGTATCGCATAGATGATGGCAGCAAAAGGGTTAAACAATGATCGTGACTAAAAAGAAAAGAGTAATTAAATATTCGGTGTCTAAATGAGGATACGAATAACGTGTAATAATTTATTCGTTTCAAAAATATTACAAAACCTAACAAAGAATGTATGCTCGCGAAAATATATCGAACAATGGATAGTTTCAACGCGATGATGTGCTGTGTAGGATGTGTGAATGAGAATGATTGTTCTATTGCAATTAGGGTCGTGTGTCATAATTGTGGTCCAATTGTACCTGTTCGCAGAATTCATGCCGTCTTTCATTAAACCGGTAAACTTTCGTTCCCCTGTTCTTGTGTAATCGCCCTATAAGCAATAAAAGAAACTAGTATCATAGGAAGTTTAGCCATGTTCCATTCAACGTTTTGCTTATGGTTAATCGTGTCTGTAATACAGTAAAACCTCCCACATACTAATCTTTTGTTACTCGAAAAGTAAATAGTAATAAGACACAAAAATAATGTAACTCTAAGCAATTACTCGAATCGAAAAATTTATAGTGACTACAAAAAGTGTTTGCACATCAATGCATTTATTTTCTCATTTAAGTATAAAGTAATTAAGTTTCTTGCCATTTAGTAGCACTTTTATGTGATTATATACTTCTTTTGTGGTGGAAATGACGTGAAGAATTTCAACCAATTTAACTCTCTCACTGTGAGAAGCATACATTACACTTGTTATTCAGCCACATTAGATATTTATTAAACTTTATAAACAATTATAAATATCAGCAACGAATAGCTTAGCATTCGTAAGTAGCCAAAAAATTGTAAAACAATCTTATGATCACTGATAACCGCATAAATAAATAGTAATAACAGTAATAAAAGTTAAGCAAGTGAAGTTTAGCATCGGAGAAATGATTGCTCTATTATTCCTATTAATTCGAATATGGGAGGTTCTACTGTAGTTAGATGAAAACCAACGTGTTTCTACGTGGTACGAACCTTTAGAGCGTTTGTACCGGCATACTGTTTACTGATAATATCTCCGTTATTCGCCCAAAGCAATTGAAACGTTTGTCTTATATTCGTCGGTAGCGTTCCGTCCGGCGGTATTAGTCCTAGCTTTGAAAACTGCATTTCCATCACAGCTTTACCCAAAGCGGTTTGCACCACGTTCGTTCTATCTAAACAATCTATGCAATTCACCCGAAACACTCCCTTCTGCATGCAAATTGTGCCTTGCTTATCGCGCCAACAGTAACTCATGTCTGTCAACACCGTAGCTAACGCATTGACCAAGATAGACACATTTTCAAAATGCATTCCTCGACTGTGTTAGGTATAAAAGAACATTTAGCCACGATTAGAGATACTCCATATTAATGCTTCAAACCCTTTCGCTCAGCGATTGCTTACCAATATTCGTGGAAATCAAAAGTCGTGTACGTGATCTCCGGATGATTGTAATTTATCACGTGGTTGCTGTATGATTCCCAAATTATCCTCTCCTTGCCGGTTTGCTCTACCAAATTCACGATGCAAACGGGACCATACAGGCCCAATTCTTCCGTAAAGTGTTTCTCAAAAGCGATTTGGGTTTCTGCTTCGTCTGTAGGATCGACAATTATCGGCTTTGGAATTGAACCCTTTAAGCGCGACTGATCTTTTCTATTTCTTCTTACGCGGGTTAATTTACGATGTAGTTTTAAATCATGTTTATATGCTTAAACGCTTCGCTGTTTAAATCTGTTCATTTTTAAAATACTCAGCAGGTAGAAATATGCGAGAAACCGAAAAACTCGGGAAGATATCGCGTCGGGTTGGGTTCTCAACAATTTTGAGATACCCGAAAATATTGAGATTCCACAGAGAGAATTTTAGAGAATCCCGATATTTTTGAGAATCTCGAATGTTTCGATAACTCGACCTGATCCCAAAAAAGTTTCCTATTCCTGACCTGCTCCGAAATTTCTCGCATACCTCTTATAATTATAGTAACAGGACAAGACGTATTATTGTGCTAACATCTCCTGACGTCTCTAACATTAACTAAATTTAGTTTGGTACAGGAATAACTTCTCAATGCTAATATAATTGTAGATAGATAATTGTAGGGCTCATTAAACAAAACGGAAAAAGTTGGGCGCGATTTTTTAGTGAAAATATTTGATATTAATTACCTTTGTCTATACGAGGTGGAGGCTTGTATTTATAGCCGGGTTGGGACCAGTATACGGGTACGCTTCCGCGTACTTGCACAAAAGATACTTGGTGATCGTGGTACCAAACCAATTGTTCCGTTTCTACATAGTTCGCGCATTTCCCCTCGTCATCGACACCGCGACGCTTATATCTTTACCGAAAAAGAAGTAGAAAATTAGGAGGGGAAAATTTCGCTTTAGATTCTCCTACGCGCAATACAGAATCATGCAATTTTAATTGATCATCATGAATCGAACAAACATTCATTACTTCTCAGTCTTAAAACGTGTAAACAATTATTTACGGACAAATACAAGTGAAGAGAAATTAAATCCATTGGCTTTATAAAATATAGAATATAGAACGAAAAGTCTTAGATTATACTGATTTTAATTATTCGATTAATTTATTTGATAAATTTTAACAACGAATATTTTCGGATTTAATATTTTCAATGCTTATGATCAGCCTTCTAAATTTTTGTTTTATCGCCGCGCGGCAAAAGTATGATAAGATAAAAAAGCCACAGAACATTGATTCCATGTATACAAATAACATAAAATGATTAAATGCGGATTTTTATCCAAATTCGTATTTTTTACGAGCACAATTAAAGAATCGGAACTTTAACAAAAATCTGTTTCAATCTTTGAACATTGTATCTTGTATTCTGCACCTTTTCGCGAAATGAAATTTCCCACAAATGCATAGAAATTCGCAATTAAAATATCGCGAAAAATATAATTACCTTGTTCCCGCCCGAAACCTACTTCTCCTAGATATAATCGCCAAATTAAAAGTCTCATGGTGAGGCTGATCATCAATGCCCACTTCTACTTTGCATTTCTCAATTTGCACGTATCCCTGAATAACTGGTAATATCCAACAGGTTGCTTTGTCTGTCTACAAGAATAGAATATTCTCTTAATGACGATCTCGTGATATAATTCGATTATATTTGAAAAGGTGCTAACTTTTAAGTTAATTATATCCTGTAACATGTGCTTGTTCCAAAAGAACCTATCATCAACCCTTTGCCAAAGAGGCTTATTTTGCTCCACCTCATTTTTCCATGAGCCTGAGGTGCAAAGCCTCTGCAGACTGTTAGTGATGTCACCAGTTTGACAGAAATAAAAGGAATCAGTTTCAGTGAAAATCTTATTCAATTCTTCCAAGATTCTCTTCTCAAATCTTTCCTTATCTTTGACAATGCTTCTCTTACTTACTGTGGATTTCACCTGTGAATATTCTTGTCAGTCTTAATACATTTCTGTGTTGAATATTTATACAGAGTGATTTAGGATTCTTCCACAATACTTTATTAGTATGTTATACTATAGGTATAACTATAATAGCTATAAGTATAAATAAGTAAAAAATGTTATAGAAATGTAGGAGATTAAACAAAAATAAGTTGACAACTAATAATAATAATCATAACAATATTAATAATCATACTGATAATCATAAGAACACTAATAAACATTAATTATTAATACACTATTTTAAGATGTTCACTGTCCTTGTTAATATAATACTAATAGTGTTAGAAAGTTGAATTTGTTACTTTCCAAAATTCATTTTGATTTCACTTTATTTCAGTGAATAAGTCAACTTATTATACTATCATTATTTTATTATGTAGGGTCTAGTTTTTTCTATATTCTACGTGACTTTAATTCAATACCTTGAGAGTGTGTTAATATTATTTTTATAGAAGCATCAATAGCTTTAGAATTAACTAAGAGATCACTAAAATTATTAAGAAATATTACTTTTCCATCAGTCCAATATTTTGGTTATAATTTTTTAATGAAGCTTCAAATCACCTACAGTTCTCTAACATTTTCTGCTTACTTATAGTTATAAAATATACTGACAAAATTTGAGACATCCTATATTCTTTGGTTCCCAACTAAATTTAGAAATATTCACCTGAGAGGTTGCAAGTGCAGCTGCTTGCTGAGTGGTATTCTTTATGGTGTTAGTGGCACTTTTAATGGTGCCCCATGTCTTGGCAAAGGCTGCCTTTTGTGGCACATCAAACAAGCCACCTTGACTTTTTTTCTTTGGCAAATTCTGATGCTTCTTGCATGGCAGCAATCCAATGTCATTATTTTCATTGCCAAGATGCAAAAATGCTATTGATTTGATCTTATATATAATATGACCCCCATAAAATTCTCCAACCGGTAAAACTTCTTTGATCAGCATCAAGCGAGGTTCTAATACGCATGATTGCTCTATTTTCCCAACAATCCCATAAAATATTCCAAGGCATTCCAGATCTTTAGGAGAGGCCCATTCCCAGTCTGCAAAATAATTCCCATCAAGTTTGACATCCATATCAATTTCAAAAAACGCCAAACAACAAATGTAATCTTTCTGCTAATCACATTAGCCAAGTCTAAGCTCTCACTGAGATTTACATAATTCGTGTACTATAGTGATTGCAAAATCTCACACATACGATCGCCTTTTAAGGCAATTCCTCCGCTTTGTATTATTCTAATAACTATTTTAATTCGATTACGATTCGATACAAGATTCTCGGATTCATCGGGTGTCGTCGCGATTTATAAATTAAAATCACGGGAAATCGTGTTGCGTGCGTTTTACGGGAAATCGAAGATGCTCCGAATAAGAACAATGAGCCTAGAATCAGAATGTGTATCGCGCTTGACACGAATGTATTCGCATCGTACACTTCTGTCAAATGCCAGGCCGTATACCCACCCGATTTAGCAGAGAATTCCCCCGTGTTCTTGTCACACCACAGGCTGTGCCTCTCTTTCACGAAAATGAAATGCGTGTCGGTACGGAGCAGTTCCATGCTTCCGATTTTTCCACTGAACGACAATTTCTACGCAGCATGTGGAACGCCAGCTCCCACAACGAAAGTCCGCCTATGACGGACTATTCGCCATCTTGCCCGTGCATGAGATTAACAATGAGCCAGTTTTTAACTATATTTTCGATCGACGAGTAGATGGCGATTGCATAGGGAATTAATCACATATACATACCGCTTTGTTATCATTCAAACTTTGTCTGACAAAAATTAGCGGTACTTCATTCAAAAGCGTTGGATTTTATAGGCTTTTTGTTAGGGATGAGATACTCGAAACTTTGAATCTTTTTGGAACTCGAGAAGTTTTATAGTAGTTCGTAGCATGTTTATTATTATTATTGTTGTTGTGTTGTTGTATATACATTATTATCAGTGAAGCTTTGGTCGACAAAAATTGGCGGCACTTCATTCAAATGTATTGAGTTTTGTAGGCTTTTTATTAGGGGTGGAATTCTCTAAGCTTTGAAACTTCGAGTACTTTTGAAACTTAAAAAGTTTTACGTTAGTTAACAACATATTCGTTATTATTATTATTATATTCATTGTTATCAACGAAACTTCGGCCGATAAAAATTGGCGGTACTTTATTCAAACGTGTAGAATTTGGTAGGCTTTTATTAAAGATGAGACACTCAAAGCTTTGACACTTCGAATCTTTTCGAAGCTTGAAAAGTTTTGTGTTAGTTATTATTACTATAATATTCATTATTATTAGTCAAACTTTGCCCAATAAAAATTGGCGGTACTTCATTTAAACATGGAATTTGGTAGGTTTTTATTAGGGGTGAAATACTTAAAGCTTCGAAACTTTGCAACTTATCGAAACTCAACAAGTTTCGAGCTTGTAGAATTCGAAACTTTGAGGTACTTCTATCATTCTAAACTTTCGAAACCTAGAAAAATAATGATTTATTAGGTGTATGCAAAAGTTTCTGTCTTTATTTCTTGAACATTATAATGATTTGAATTTATTTAACTAATAATCGTTTGTACTGAGAAAAAATACAGCATATAAAGTTTTTTCATTTATTCAAATTATAATCACATTATTTAAGTTTCATTTAATTATATTCAATAAATAATCTGATTTGATTTTTAAAAATAAAAGCTGGAAAAATAAGCATTCATGGTTTCAAAAGTTTCATATATAAAATATCAGATTCGTGTTCCGCGTATCTAAAAATAAAGTTTCGATCCAATGATTAGATTAATAAATTTCGATACTTTCGAATGCTCCGAAAATGTTTAATACTGCAACAGTAGGAGGGATAATAAATATTGAATCGTTTGAAATACACAAGATTTATTTAGGTAATCTGTGATTACATATTTCGTATATGTTTCACAATAACTGATAAGTACATCATAAATACAAAGAAGCGTGTGAAAATATGCAAATAACGATTAGTTAACGTTATCATTAATATCGTCGTAACGTAGTCCATGGAAGAATATTTTAAATGACCTCTTTATACACGTGTTGTTTCGTTCAAAGAAATTTAGATCGTCTCGAAATTCACGATTAAATCGGCGCGTGTATCAATTTCACGATGAATCAGAAAATTCATAAAATTTAACAAGCATTTAACATCCTTAAAAAAAAAAAAAAAAAAAAGAAATTACGTTTACTCGCTCCTGCCCTCGTTTCCCTCTTTATTTCTCTTTTCCTCTTTGGTTTTATCGATTATGTATTCCTGCCATTTCCTGTGATTAAGTGTCTGAAAATCATCCACTTTGGCTATTAGTTTTAGATACTGGGACAATTTTACCAACTCTTTGTCTTTCCTTCTGGTCACGTGCGCGTGTCTAAACGGTTTTATCTTTAATCCCGATTGCGGATTCATAATAAAGTTCCTTCTAATATCGTCGAACATTATGGTGTTCTTTGCAGAGAACTGTTTGTATTTGCCCCAAATTATAGCGAGCGGTTTCGCCGTGATAGTGCCGTATTTCGATGTGTGAACATTAATGGTAGCATTGGAATCTAAGTGACAAGCTATCTTATAATAGGGATTATTGGATACTCCTAGCACTTTCATCTTTTCATTGATCCACTTCATACTAGTGGCCGACCAGATTACTATGTCATAATTTAAATAAGCCAGGGTTAAAAATTGATGGAGAAAAGGACGCATCAATTCTGCACCGCTTTCTGCTGTAGATTTGTGATCGAATATGGTATAGTCTATATCGAGCACCAGGAGCTTTTTACCTTCCCTGAATGGATTTAATTCTACAAACCTGTAGTAGTCTATTCTACATTGGATTTGAAACAGACACAACTTAACATTCTCTATCTCTATCTCCTCTGCTTCAGTCTTAAAGTCATTAATTACATCAGGTAAATCTTTTGGCGCGTGACAAGCCTCGGCGATGTCCTCTTCGCGAGATCCCATCAGCATTAGTTTGAATCCAGGCTTCATGCCCAAGTTCCTTAAGATCTCATCATCTTGGGATGCTTTGTCTGGTGGAAACAAAGATTCTATAGACACTTGACGCACTTTTTACAGTACTGTCAAACATGTCAATCGCAAACTAGAGTGAGGAACGGTTTCCAATGAAATTAGGAGAACTTTCCGATTTCGAATTTTATTTTACAATCAACGATTAATTGGCGGATACGCTTGTGACTATTGCGTGGGAACAAATAGGGGGTGGGAAGGTCGTGAAAACAGTTCAAAACATAACCTTTGGTTCGAAGGTTCAAGAGTTTCTGACGTTCCGGAAGGATGCCAGTTTCCTTGTGTATCCGTTCTTTCAAACCGCGAACGGTATCGCCCAGATTCACGTCCGGGATCTCGATTTTTTGCCTGCCCCATACTATGATGATCTTCCCTACATTCTCCATTTTTTTTCGAAAATAATGACGCGACACCAGGCGATGTGTACTACGAAGTAGTCGAACAGTACACACACTCGCGTTACGCATGTACGTATGCGTACACCATTGTGGAATACGGTACACACATTATACCTTTGTGTCGATACTGTAACGCAACGTTTGTCCTCCACATAGGTGGCGTTTTTGATGCCTGGACCTGGTCAGGGCGGTGCTGCCATCCTAATTATCTTCAAATTTAATTTATTTCGTATCTTTCTATATACGATTCGCCACGAAATTATGAATTAAGTGTTTGGTAATCGTTTTCGAGGGTAATTAGTTGAGGATTTTGGTGGATATTGATTATTTTTTCCGTATGATATATTGGAGCGTAGGCGTAGGAAGGAATACGTATCTTGTTATCGTAGATGAAGTATAGAATTCTGTACTGATAAGTCGACGACGGATTTTTATGTTTTATTTCAAATTTAGCTGGGTGGAAAGACATTTATGTAATATAGTCAATTTCTGTATAATACGGTAGTTACGCTTCTAAAAAATATCGTATTATACAAAATTATGCTGTACGGGGCTAAAGATTATTAATACATTACATACTTAAGCGAGTGCACATAAAACATCGATTAATTCCAGTTTAAATTCTTCGGTGATATCGACTGGTTTTGATTATCGTATAGAAATGCGTGAAGCAAAATAGGCATTTAAAACATTATTTTATTCGCTGGTTGAATTATTATTACTAATATAGAATAAAGCTTCTTAAACTATAGGTCGCGAGACAGTTTTTGACAGGTCACTTTAAATATTAAAACATAAGAGTAATTAACGTCTTCAATAAAAGACTTTTACTTGTTGAAAATTGTCAGGTGCAGAACACTTTACTCTCTATGAAATTCCCAAATAAATTAGTTGTTTTCGTTCAAACAGCGAAGTTTTTAAGCGTATAGCTTTGGTCATCAAAGGGTTAATCATATTGCAGAAGTACCGTGTTATACGGAAGTTGACTATATCTGTTTGCTGTGCCGTAAAAAATTCGTGAACACACTTGGTCCAACGAGACGAGACGTTGAACAAAAGCAAACGACCAAATAATGAAACAAATCGAATGTCAATACTAACAATCGACGAATGAAGACAAAATTATTCGTCTTCTATCTCGTCTCGTTGGACAAAGTACATTATAAGTAGTACACGTGTGCTGTAAAATAAAAAAAGGTTGGAAATCGTTATTTTATTCTATTAACCCTTTGAGCGCAAAGCTCTTCAAATCCAAAGACTTTTTGTTAACTGAAATCGACGACTCGTGGTTCCCTATGAGAAACAAATAAAATCTTGTTTATTGTTAAATTAAGTATATATTTATGGAACTTGTTAAGTATATACGTTCATCTCAAATATTGATAATTTTTACTTTTCTCGGGAGTATAAACTGACGTACAAATTACGTTAAACGCATACACCAAAGGGTTAATGATATAACACTACTTTCTTATAAACGAGAGATACAAACACTTACTTTCAATATATTTTCTTTACCTTATCAAATTTATTAGGAAATAAAAATTTGCAGGAGGGAAATCGCCGATGGTTTAACTGTTATAAAAGGAAGTCACGTCTCAAAACGGTTGGGAAATACTGGATTAGAAACAGAGCGTTGAGAGGTGGGGGAATTTTGAACGAATTTCGAGGACGAGTGACGAAATGTTTGGAAGTCCCCCCACTCCTGTAATTTTCGAACGCGAAGCGTGCCACGAGGAATTATTCTTCCTTCGGACGTCATTACGGAAACACGTGTACGTAACGTTATTAATTATCGCACATTTTTGCGATTCGGGAGTCGTTTACAATAGTTGCAATAAATATTGGCACATATCCACGCTCTCCAATCAAATACGTCTTACCAAACTCTAAATTTCGGTTCTGTAATACTGTGATACCATTTGACGATAGAAAGTTTAATTTTTGTAGTTGTTATATATTTTAATAGCTTCATTCGATTAGCACGCGTTTTATTAACCACTTAATTTGTATCCTAACTATTAATTTAATCATTTTACTCTATTACGAACTTCGTTTTATTCTTGGTTTCCTATTTGGTTAAATTCGTTTGCGTAGTAAACATTATTAATGGTTTATCAACGTCGCGATTGCAAATTAAATAGTCTTTAAGTTCCTACTTTGTTTTATTTTTCTACTATCTATTAGATCGCTGCATAAATTCTATACCTTGAGTTTTTAGTATAGTAAACGCAACAATTAAACAATTAACAAAGTATCGTAGAAATTTACGATACACGGTCAATAACAGAAACCTGCGCGTTGCTTTTAATTTTTATGTAATTAAAGAAAGGGTTTCGATCGCTGCAAGAATATTAATTTATTCGTTAATTGAAATTAGACAGAGAAAAGGATTTTTGCAGCAACCTAATATATCGTAATTTCAATCTAATTATAATATAATCGATTTGATTTTAGTTTGTTACAGGTACTTAATTGGGTGGTCAATTACAAACCGAGGCCATGTAGATGCAAAATATCCGCACCACCATAATTAATAGTTGGCCTTATGGGTTTTCCTTGGAGATTTGGTAATATTTAATTTGGTAGTACCATGGTGAGACCAATTATTCTCATATTTAATAATTTCTTTGGTTTATTGTTGGTAATATTTTTATTTGTAATATCAATTGCAATTTCTAAATTTTGTCTTATTATTTTTACTATTCGCGTTTCTTAATTTTATATAATATAATTTATTTCAATCATTCACGTGTTTTTGACTTGTTTTTTAATTTTGCATAAAATTCGGTATTTTTAAATGCACATTTGATATATTTCAATATTTTTAATACCAAGACGAAACGCGTAAAAATCGGTTTTCAATGTAGAGTTGTTCAAAAGTTACATTAGACAATTTATTTCAACCATCCGTATATTTATTCACATGTTTTTGGATTTGTTTTTTAATTTTGTATAAAGTTGGTTATTTTTCTATACACATTTGACACATTTCACTGTACTCGATACCAAGATGGAACGCGCAAAAATCGGTTTTCAATGTAGAGTTGTTAAAAAGTTACATTAAAGTCCATTAAATCGATTGAAAATTCTGAATAGCTTTCATATTTTATTATACGTGCTACGCATGTATATTATTTCGTTTGCGTGTTTCTTCGTAGAGCTACTAATGTTGTGTTGAAAACAGTTTGGTTAGCCTCTCGAGGCCATCCAAAAACTGTAAACATAAGGTCGTTCGCGGAATCCGCGTAGTTTTATTGCCATCCGAGCTCGTGTTTACATTACGAGTCTTAATTTTCGGAAGCAGTTCAGAGAGGTCATCAATCCCCTCTCCCCACCGTTTACGGTCGCGAACAGAAATTACAACGAACACGTTTTACAATTTAGCTCGTGAATTGCAAAACGACACAAGTCCCACAGCTAGCATTTTGAGAAACATATAATAGTTTTTCCTTTGTCAATTTTCTTTGATTCTCCTTAATATTATCATTAACTTACTCATTCTCAGAGAAGCTCTACGTATTATTATACTAATAATTTTCCCTTTGTCAATTTTCTTTAATTCTTCATAAATTTTTCTACTATTTCTCCGTTAATTGAATTGAATTTCTATTGTTAAAATAGTTTTCCCTTTGTCAATTGTTTTTAATTCTCTTTATTATTATTAATTTTTTTGATTCTTGTGAATATTATTAGAGAAATTCTTTGTATTATTAAAATAATTATCTCATTGGCAATTACCTATAATTTTTTATTTACTTTTCTGACTCGTGTGAGTATTTTTTGAGAATTTCTTATAACAGTGTTACGACTATGAATTAATAATAAATAATTGTATCGATAATTCGTATTCGTGTAACGTGAAAAAGAGGACTTGTGTTGTTTTGGGATTCGTAGCTGCAATTATTCTAATAACAAATATTCATTTGCGTTACATTTGCATATCAGTTAGATTCGATTCACAATATTCTTGAGTATCAGTAAATATTGCAAAATATTATTCTTGGTAAATGCGATAAAATACAATTTTATAGTTTCATAGATTTGGTATAACATATTTCATATTGACGCATAAATACTTGATAAAATTCGGGTGGATATAAAATTTGTACAACAAACGCTCGACACGAATAATGTACAGATAATTGTGTTCCATTTTTCCTCTGTTACTAACAAGTTTTTTCTTTCAGAAAATTTTGTGACCGCGCGCAATGCGGTTGTAGAGTCAGTGTTTGCTTCGTTATATAGTATACTAGTCTTGGCAAAAAGTTTTTGGTCAAACGTGAGAACGTGAAACTAATTAAAAACGCTACAATTTTTGAAGTGCGAAATGTTGCTTCACAACTAAAACACATATGGGAAAATTAAATAAATATAATAGGGAATAAATGGGGAAAGGAAAAGAATAAAAATAATCGTTTGCTATGAAAAAGAAAACGGCGAGGGAAATAAATCTATTTAATGATAAAACGACACTTTACCTAATATCTTTTAATATTTCTACGTTCACATATAATTACTTTGATATATTGTAGCATTGATATTACGAGATTTTCGCATCGCGTAAATAGAATTTCTTTTTACAATAATTGTATTATTTCTCGAAGCTAATTTTCAATTTTAGCGACATTTTTATTAATTAATTTTGCTCCGCGTTGTCTATAAATTCTCTACCAAGTTTTATAATTATACAGTAGCACTTTGCACCAGAGAAACATTAGCGTTTTTAGTTAATTTTCATTATCGCGTTTGGCCGAAAACTGTTTACCAAGAGTAGTAATAGTAATTGAATTTTTTAAGAGCACAGCTGCTCTAATAATAAGTAAACTTAATTGTAGCAATTTCTCGCGAAAATAAGTAGAGTCAGTGTTTGCTCGCCGAATATAATTCACACTATCGCGGTCGTCTTTTATTTTTCCTATTTTTTCTTTTTTAATACTCGTATTCGGTATTAGAGTCACGCTTCGGCTGTTGGCAGACGATCTTGCTGGGCTTCTGAAGCTCGCACTGTAAGTATCCTTGCATTTTATTCGAATTTTCAATAATTAAAAAATAAAGAAGCTATTGCAAATTTGTAATAACTTCGATTCATTACTCCTTTCTTATAATTATTTCAAGATTTAGAGTCTATTGAACTATTAATTTTCCTGATCTCAAAATTGTCATGCAATTAATGAGTGACAACTTTAAGAATAAATAATAATCATCTCCGTTTTTTTTTCTATGTTACAGGTCTTCCACAGATCTTCTTGTCCTTGGAACTACAGGACATGGCATCGCAGCTTCACGGCTTCGCGACATCATTTTCATGATTTTACGTCCTCAAGGCTTCACGACTTCACGACTTCACGGCCTCGCTTGATATTGATGCCTGCAGGTTTTCATCCGCCTGGCTGCAGCAGATGACAGCGTAGTCGTCTACCGGTGAGTCGCATGTATTTTGAGTCCCTCCGGTTACCCAATCATGTCGTAGGACGAAAGGTCCGAATCGGCACGGGTGACTGGTTGTATACGTAGAATTTTGCATAAACGAACATGGTGACCACTGGTATGCATTATACCCGTGAATGATTTTACGCGTGCTTCATTAGATAGGATAGGTTTTCTTGCACTTCGCGAATTTAAATAGTATTGTAGATCATAAGTAAAGTAATGAAAAGTTTGCATAAAGTTAGTAACGCATACGAATAAAGTTATATTGCCAATTGGGATGAATATTATTACAAATATCTGGTAAATAAATACAGATATTTATGGACGTAAAGTATTTATGCGAGCGTGTCAAGTAACGAATGAAAAATGATTTCATTTGAGTAGCTTGTAGTGGAGAAGTCGGATGTCCTCCGACTTCGTTTCATTTTTTGATGATTATAATTATTACTCAATTATAGTGGCAATATGTGTTATTATTACAATATTATGTATATATTGAATGAATATATATATTAATAATATTTGTTGGAAATTAGTTGTGTTCGGTTTGTAATTATTAGAAATATTAAACGATTTAATGTCTCTCAATTTTTAGATATAATAGAATATATAATATATATAATAGAAGCTTCGATATAATTAAATACATAAAAGTATCAAGTTTTCTCTTTTTCTCGCGTGAAAATGATCGATGTTAAATCATAAGTGCAAGAAGACATTTCGCGGCGGGTCGATTTCGAAATCAAAGCCATGAACTTAAGCACAATTTCGATGTTTCAAAAGTGTGCTTTGACGACGGAATCACCTGGAGATATTTCAATTAAAATTCACTTTGGAGTCAATTCATTTCATTCAGTTCAATTTAGAGTCCAATTCTTTGCATTCAATTCAATTTAGAGTTCAATTCTTTGCATTCAATTCAATTTAGAATCCAATTCTTTTCATTCAATTCAATTTAGAATCCAATTCTTTGCATTCAATTCAATTTAGAGTTACATAGTTCTTTCCATTAAATTCCAATTAGACTCCAGTCCTTTGCATTCAATTCAATTTAATCTAGAAATCAATCCTTCGCGTTGAATTCAATTTAGAGTCCAATTCTTTGCATTCAATTCAACTTAGACTCCAATTCTTTTCACTCAATTTAATTTACAGTTCAATTCTTTGCATTCGATTCAATTTAGAGTTCAATTCTTTTCTCGCAATTCGATCTACAATTGCAGTGACTCAGTTAAATTTGTAGAGCCTTTTTCTTTTTGCAATTAAAATAAAAAATGGAGTCAACAATTTTAGGTCGTTAGATATCTATGTAATTGCAATGCTGATAACATTTTTAGATAGGATTTTCAGGATATCTTTCCGTGTTCATTGCCAGGATCCCACTCACGTGCTCAGGTGCTACTTGCGTGGGAGATAGGCGATGAGCATGATGACCATTGTATATTTTCTTGATTTTGTAACGGCTGGCAATGATTCAGTGTATCGTGCACGACGTAATTTCCGCATTATGTGTGTGTATGTGTATGTTAGGCTGTGGAATTGCGTCGTTTCGAGTCCCAATAATCCAAATAACTCGTACAATAATATCAAGATCTAATATCGATCATAAAATACAACGATACTAACAATAAGATATTACTATTTGCTGTTTAATTAATAGTACATATACTATTTGCTATTTGCTATGTGTTATATCACATACATAATTGATTTTGTGCTGCAATGATAGCAAGATCTAAAATATAATGCTACCAAAGTCTATCATTATTCGCCTTTATTAATTAATTCCTATAAACATTTATTATTCGAAAGTATTTATTATTAAACATTTATTATACAAAAGTATTATATCCAATACTATAATACTATATATATACCCACTTAGAATAGTGGTAGTAAATCACAGCAAAAATACTGAATACAGTAATTCACCAATATTTCAATACATCCTTCATCTATTTAATATTACATAATAGTTACGCAAAGGTCACTGATCCTTGTCAGCCGAGTTCATTGAATTGCTACGTATTTTAGAGTGTGCTTCATTTTATATTAAACTCGGATGTCGGAGGCGTCCCGGGACGTTCTCTCTAGTGCAGGCCCATTGCACCCGGGCCTTATGCGTGAGAACCGTGGAGTGTACGTGTTGGTGTGCCTGTTTTGCCATCTTTTTTTAAATATAGGTTCCCCTGTTAGGCTAGGTAGCATACCTTCTGGAGTGACTGTTAATTTCAAGTAGGTAGGGCCGGGCAGGTTGACATATGGTCTCGGGGTCGCGATTGGGGGGAGCGCGTGTCAACCTGTTTCAGGAAATCTGATTCGAACATCGACGGCGAAGCCGATCTGAACCGGGGAATGCTGGTCATTTCCGGTCTTCGTCAACGTCGATCTTTCGAATCCGGCGATACGAGATCGTCATCGCGTCGCGGTCGCGTATTCACTCCCGAAACGATCATTGAGCTCGAGGTTCGGCACGTTTGCACCGACAACGATTAGTTTAATCGTTGATCAACTGCGTGCATCAACCCTTAACGGTAGGGTTAAGAGAGACTCGCCATTTATAGTTGACATGAACGGTATACATTATTATGCATTACTATACATTATTATTGTATTTCAACGGTATTGTGTTAGGCTTTTTTTTTATTGTTCCTCAGGCAACATGAAACTTTTGGTCTTCGAAAGATTTATTCAGTTGTTTCGAATAATTTTATTTGCGATCCAAGAATTTTTGGAAGCATTTCTGGGTTACATCTTGTCTTCTATTCGTCATACTGCGGCGATTATGCTACTGTTAACGTATCATGGTCTTCCGATACGTTTGCAAAACTCCCGAATAGCGTTCTTCAGCTATTCTAATTTCGTCTCTTCGCTCTTCTTCTACAATTATTTGGTTAATTGTCACGCGTTTGGTGGCTAAATGCCAATCTCATAATTCATCGGAATCGGAAAAGTTGCAGTTCTAAACTGTCTATGATTCCTCGACAGCTATTCTTTGGCGCAAGTTTTCTCCGCCTTTCGATCCGTTTAAGGGTTGGACTTTTGCAAGTTACACCTTTGCTTCACTTTTGTGAGTTTCGTTGTGGTTTGCGAATAGGGAACCTCGAGCTCAGATTCCGTTTTCAGCGAGCATCGCGCTCGAAGAACAGAAGAGGCCCGACAAACTGTCACGAAGAGGGCAGCAACGAATGGCTGTTCATTATTTTTTTTAAAAAAAGAATGGATGGTCATTATTATTCCTTAATATTATTGTGTTACGTATTGTCACCATGTTCGTAATTAGCATTGCATGCGTAGTAATTTCAGGTCTTCATTGGGCTAATCGCGTTTTTCCTATCAGCGTTGCGAGGAATTAAATCGCGGGTTGAATTAGCGTTGCGGGGCGGAAAAATCGCGAATCTGAGTTTACAATTGCGTTTACAGTGTTAATCGATATTCCGCGGTTTTCTTATTAGCGTTGCGAAGAAATTAATCGTCGGGTTTGATTTAGCGTTGCGAAAGAACGATTTTCGTGTTTGATTTAGCGTTGCGAATTATGTATAAAATATCGCGATTGTTTTCAGCATTTTTTAGCGTTAGTTGATATATGTACAGTGATTTATGAAATTGATCAAATGGAAATTTTGCCGTGGAATCATTTTATATATGTTCTTCTTAGAGAACGTTGTATGTCTCGAAGAAAATTAATATAATAATCGCAATCGTATAGCAAATATAAAGTACAAAGTGTTCATATTGTACATTAAATATAAAGTACAAAGTGTTCATATTGTACATTAAATATAAAGTACAAAGTGTTCATATTGTACATTAAATATAAAGTACAAAGTGTTCATATTGTATATTAAATATAAAGTACAAAGTGTTCATATTGTACATTAAATATAAAGTACAAAGTGTTCATATTGTACATTAAATATAAAGTACAAAGTGTTCATATTGTACATTAAATATAAAGTAGAAAGTGTTCATATTGTACATTAAATATAAAGTACAAAGTGTTCATATTGTACATTAAATATAAAGTACAAAGTGTTCATATTGTACATTAAATATAAAGTACAAAGTGTTCATATTGTACATTAAATATAAAGTAGAAAGTGTTCATATTGTACATTAAATATAAAGTACAAAGTGTTCATATTGTACATTAAATATAAAGTACAAAGTGTTCATATTGTACATTAAATATAAAGTACAAAGTGTTCATATTGTACATTAAATATAAAGTACAAAGTGTTCATATTGTACATTAAATATAAAGTACAAAGTGTTCATATTGTACATTAAATATAAAGTACAAAGTGTTCATATTGTACATTAAATATAAAGTACAAAGTGTTCATATTGTACATTAAATATAAAGTACAAAGTGTTCATATTGTACATTAAATATAAAGTACAAAGTGTTCATATTGTACATTAAATATAAAGTACAAAGTGTTCATATTGTATATTAAATATAAAGTACAAAGTGTTCATATTGTACATTAAATATAAAGTACAAAGTGTTCATATTGTACATTAAATATAAAGTACAAAGTGTTCATATTGTACATTAAATATAAAGTAGAAAGTGTTCATATTGTACATTAAATATAAAGTACAAAGTGTTCATATTGTACATTAAATATAAAGTACAAAGTGTTCATATTGTACATTAAATATAAAGTACAAAGTGTTCATATTGTACATTAAATATAAAGTAGAAAGTGTTCATATTGTACATTAAATATAAAGTACAAAGTGTTCATATTGTACATTAAATATAAAGTACAAAGTGTTCATATTGTACATTAAATATAAAGTACAAAGTGTTCATATTGTACATTAAATATAAAGTACAAAGTGTTCATATTGTACATTAAATATAAAGTACAAAGTGTTCATATTGTACATTAAATATAAAGTACAAAGTGTTCATATTGTACATTAAATATAAAGTACAAAGTGTTCATATTGTACATTAAATATAAAGTACAAAGTGTTCATATTGTACATTAAATATAAAGTACAAAGTGTTCATATTGTACATTAAATATAAAGTACAAAGTGTTCATATTGTACATTAAATATAAAGTACAAAGTGTTCATATTGTACATTAAATATAAAGTACAAAGTGTTCATATTGTACATTAAATATAAAGTAGAAAGTGTTCATATTGTACATTAAATATAAAATACAAAGTGTTCAAAATTTTATAGTTAGCGATTACACGTTGATTAAATAGAAAATCAATTTTGTGGTTCACTGTATGTACATAATTTCTTTCTGAATAATATTCTAGCATATTTGTTTAGAGTAATGTTTTCATTTCTAGTTAATTCTGCAGTGTTGCGTTCTCAAAGTTTCGCGATTATCTGAAATAGTTCTTCATCTTTTGAAATGCATTGCGAAAGTAGTAGCTTACATTAAATTAGTCAGAATAGTTAAGCGTTGCGACATTTTCCCATCGCGTTTATTTAATTTTCTATTATAATAGTTAGCGTTGCGTAGTTGACGAATGATCGCGATTTTCGGGTAGCGTTGCGATTACGATAAAAAAGCCCAATATAATCTTCCACTGGATTAATGGAAGTCAGTTCCTGCGTTCCTGATACACCAGCAGCAGCTATTATTAGCTGAATTTCCGTAATTAGCGTTGCGTATTGAAAGTTAATAGGTGCATCGATTCATTTTCATTAGCGTTGCGTTAAAAAATAAATACAGTCTTCCATCGTGGATTTTTTTGATATTTCTTTTCTCTGTTAAATTAAAGTTAAATATTTATAATACAGTAATATTTCTAGTATAACGAAGCACCTTTCGCGATTGAGTTTCATTTGGATTTAATAAATTAGTGTTGCGCGTAAGGAGCAATGTTCCACTCACGGTTGATCGCGTTTATAACGAGTGGACGATTAGGATTGTTGGGTAGCCTTTTTGGCTACTCGATAAATTTTCTTTTAGCGCCATTCGTGGCTGCTTCATTTTTATTTCGCGCCATTTGTTGGCTGCTTTTTTTTTATTCAGCGCCATTTGTTGGCTGCTTCTGTTTTATTCAGCGTCATTATTTGTGGATGCTTCATTTTCATATTGTGTATTTTTTTGCATATTGTTGTGTGGTGTGTCGAGCGTTTGTTCTTAAAGATAGGATCGAAAAGTTGCTATAGGAACATTTATTTGCTATCGAAGAATGTTTCCCATTTATCGTAACGTTAATCAATGTAGTGTACATTTTTAGACGTTTAATCAAGTGTAAAAGTTGTGTAATTAGTTTTAGAACAAAATTCTGTTACGGAAGAAATCGTGCATTTCTATCAGAAAGATGTTTCAATTCGATTTTTTATAACATTTTGTTGTAATGGAAACATTAGAAGATTTTGTTAATTATTTACATCGTTGAATAAAATTACATATAAATACAGTTAAGAACATTTGAATCTTTGTAGTATAAACTTGTATTAATATTTCTAGTCACCTAATATCTAGTTAAATATTCTAGCAATAGTAAAATATAATTATTATTTCGATTTGTAGTTCTTCATAAAACGTTAATCATTTTTCAATAGCAAATAAATCATACGATTCTGTCTTTTTCCTTTTCATCTTGGTATCGAAACAAAATGTTCAATTCTCGATTAGTTATTTTAATTAGGATCATTAGTAGAGTCATTATACCATTATCGTAAGTCTCGCGTATTTTCTTTTTGTGAATGAGTCTTTCAGTAGTCAAATTGATTAACTCCACTTTTCATTATCTTCGCAATTTTCATTTCACACGGATTCATTTTAGAATGTCATTCGTTGGTCAGTTTGGCTTCTGAGCGACTCGAATGCTAATCACAAATATGAGATCGTTGCAGATGCCACGGATTTGCAGATGCTGCAGAGGATTACAGGATTTCGTTAGAATATCCACGGATGTGACTGCTTCGTTAAAATAATTTGGTACGCACCTAAGAGTATTCTATCTTACCATTTTAGTGTCGCTTCCGATGTTACCGATTCAGATTCGTGTAGCTACAGATGAAAAGCAAAGTCCGTAGATGGTATTCTAGGTTTTTATCCATTGTCGGTTCGTTATTAAAAAAAAAAACGGTTCTTCGTCGTGAACAATCTTATTCGTTGTCAATAAGTAGGAAACTCCACTTTCGATTAATACTCGTGATAGTCGAAGAAACTACTCTTCAATCCTTGCGAAGCTAAATCGTTGCTTTGCTTAGCAATATTGTTTTATATAACAGTGTTGTTGTTTTCGTTTCGAGTATTGGCCGAGTTTCCTCCTCAAATTGCAACGATCTTCAGCAAGCAAGTTTTCTTGCAAACTTTGGAAAATTATTTCATATCACGTGGTTATTGTTTTCATTTCGAGTACTTGCCAAATTTCCTCTTCAAATTGCAACAATGTTCGAGCAATATTCAAGCAAGTGGTTTCGTAATAAATTTGCAACTTCGCTTAGGAAACGTGTTTAAAATCACTACGTTGTTGGTTTTCGTCTTTCGTATCTCCCAAATTTAGTATAATACGCATCATTTTCCCTAACGAAATAAAATCTCTGATGCGTGGAAAGATATTCAAAGTCTTGAAGATTTTCATTTAATTCCCCCTTAAAATGACGCTAATTAACGCGTTTTTGTAAAATTCTCAATACGAAGACACATCTGTGATTGCAAGGCAAAACGTCATAAGTCATCCCATCGAAAAAAAGAATTGGAGTATATATTTATCAATTGAATTACAAATATAAAATGTTACGCAATATTTATTAGAAACAATACACGCGAATATATTTCTTGTGCTCAAGAAATAAATGCAACCTGGTGGAACTTCGATATTTAATAACAAAATTAAAACAAAAATCGTAATAATAGTAATAACTTCATTTATATCTTTAAACAAATTGCAAGTTAAATCTTGCTTATGCAACTGTAACACAAAAACAACTTACCTTTCGCTTAAAATAGCTTCGAGAGTGCAAATCGGTTAAAAGCGAAAACACGTGACTGGAGCCGTTTTGCCTTACAAAATCCATAGACACGAGTTCGCAGAGTGGCCGGCTGAGTTTCGCGTCACGAAACGCGGCCGCGGTTTTCGGTGATTGATGAAGTATCGCCGAAGAATGTCCTAATCGGTGATCAGGCCCTACTAGGCCTCATTATAAACAGGCAGAGTCAGCTGGACCGGTGGCTTTATCTCGGATCTGGGGGGCTAGCCTTGTTAGCAAGCTGAACTATGGACTATTACATTTATCTAACCCGATCCACCGAAGTCGGAACACCGTCGTTGGTTTCTCGGTACGGCAGTGATGGATATTTCACGGTTAACATCCTGACACTGTCGCACGTTCGACCAAAACCAAAACCGTTCCACCTCTCGTGCTCCGAGGAACGTGCTCTGTAACCTTAATCCGCTTCTTCTTCTTCTTCTTCTTCTTCAACCACCTTCTCCTTAATATTAGTCGTAGAAATTAATTCAGAGACTTTTTTTTACGGTTTTATACATTCGAAACCGCTACCGTCCTTTCTCGAGAGAAAAGATTTCCTAGGTTGACGGATAAACGGCACGAAATTATTCGTAGTTATGCAAATCGTTTGCGACGTATCGTATATCGTGGAGCAATTTGAAACGATCGTAGATGGAAGAAATAGCGTAGTGCGAAGTTAAACGATTTAGAATGGCGCGTATTTTTATATTAATGTTACGCATTCTTATGCATTGGGGCATTAGTGCATTTAAGAAATTCAACTGCACTTATTTTTTTATCTTACGCATTATACTTTTGAGCGCGTTAATCGATGTACTTTCTTCTTCTCTACAAGAAAGTATGGAAGGACTTATGCCCTAAAACTGCTAGTTTAGAAGTTATTCCAGTTTGAAGTTTCCTTAACCTTTTTGCTACGAAGGACGTATATATATATACATGTTCACATAAATTGATCGTCATTTGCTAAAAATTACAATTATTATTATTTCTATTGTCCGTCGTATATATTATACTACAATTATTCAGAGTATTAAAATAACTTATACCCATAGTATAAAATAATAGTTCGCAAAGGATGAAATAAAATGAAAAGGAAAAAGCGAAGAAACTATTTAGAGTGCGATGGAGAATTATTCGAACATTTGTTACAAACATCGATATACAACGATATTAGCTCTGGTACGTGTAAATTAATTTCGATTAGTAAATCGACTAACGAAACTTTATATTGCGATAACTGTTAAACATTTCGTAATAGTCGCTGAATTAATTCAAGCAGAACTCGCGTTCCATTTTTCGTGTTTATTATCGAGTATCGCGTTTATAATTTTCCACGTCTTTCAAACATCCTTCCCAAAAATTCTGCGCGGATTCAATTTCACCCTAAAACGCGCAACGATCCAACGTAATTGCTCCTTCTAACAAGCAACGTTCATAATTGCACCCGTCTTTCGAACGTATCTCCAAAAAATTCCGATGCATTCAATTTTACCGTGAAACACGACGGAAATTACGCAACGATCAAACATAATTGCTTCTTCTAATAAGTAGCTCTAAATCACTTAGCCGCTCGTTCGAAAGCCAACCCGGCAGTCGGCGTCGCGTGTCGTCGATTATCCCAATTGAAAAAGTAAAACGAGATTATCACGGGAAGGGAAAAACATCGTTCCGAGAAATTATGCGGTGACGGCAGTTTCCAATGTCCGCGACTCGCCGTACGTCGCCGGGGCTGTGGGCAAGATAAAGCCAGAATTATGATCGTCTCCGTTTAAGACAATTAAGGTAGAACCGGTTAACAACACGTGTTACAAGCAAAGCCCTTCCCGTATCTCTACTTCGGACTCATAACCTGGCGTCATGTCTTCTAACTAGGCTCGCTTAAGCTACCCTTAAGATCCGCGGAAGTATTGTACCTTTTTACCTGCGGCGGCGAACGCGTCGCGTGGACAATATTATTTCCGTCGGGTTAATTTCTCGTGGCGAATGTTTAGTCGTTGAACCGCGGGCAGAGGAGCGTTTGAGAAGAGGACAATAGTTTTTGGGCGACGATGCGGGGAAGATGGAGAAGATAGGGACTATGCCGGTTCGACGATGTCATTTGTTACCGGGTATATCAGATCTATCGCGCATGCGCGCTGCGTACGCGCAGAAGGGCCCTTCGTCCAAAAATTGCTAGCCCCTCGTGGCCACTTTTGAACATTGTTCGCGTTTCGGGTGATCAACTTCCCGATGACGAACGAAACTAAGTTTTGGAACTTTGGGATATATAGTTCGGCTACTATTTTTGCGGATTTTGGGAATTTTGCGATTTATACGGTGCATCTTTCACGAATGAATTTAAGAAGCTTATGGTATATATTCGTTCACTGTTCTTGTAGATTTGTAATCTGGAGAATTTTGCTTTCATTAGTTTAGGGAATTTTAGTGGCTTCTGGATGAACGAATTTAATCCGAAACTTTGTCAAATATTCAGCTACTATTTTTGTAAATTGTTTCGGAATTTTGTGATGATTACTTTTGGATTTTTTGGAACGAACTTCCAAAGCTTCTAAAAATATTCGTCCACCATTTTTGTAGGCTTGAAATTTGGAGAATTTTGTTTTGATTAGTTTGGAAATTTTAGTGGCTCATCGACGAATAACTTCGGAAAATATTCATTCAGTATTTTTGTAAATTTTGCTTCGATTACTTTTGGAATTTTAATGACTTTCTGAAGCTACCAAAAATATTCATCTGCTATTTCTATAAGTTTAAAACTTGTAGAATTTTGTTTCGATTAAGTTCCAGAATTATAGCGAATTTTCCGCGTTGAGTTTCCAAAATCTGCAAAAATATTTACCCACTATTTTCGTACATTTATAGAACTCTAAAATTCCTTCTGTATTATTCGTGAAACTTTTAGTAGCTCTCAAAGTCCGCTAAAATATTTCAACAGAGTAATTGCGCGGAATACGGATTCCAAGCCAGTAATATTCAAATTTGTTGCTATTTTTTCCTTTCCGGTCGAAAAGAGGATCGGTGTGCTTTACCAAGAAACAGAGTCAAAGGCCAGATTCGGATGAAAAACTGGTTTACAATTTTGATCACGTCCCGCTAGGAACCAAATAAAAAGAAGAAGAAAAAAAAAAGGCAACTTGGGGCTAGAAAGAGCTGCTATCGGTATATCTCGAAGCGATAGATGTGGTACGCTAGATAGCAACGAAATAAATCCCATTTTATAGTTCAACAAATCCACGGATTCCTCCTTCTCCGCCTTCTATGCTGTTTCTTAAGCATAATTCATTCATGGCACACGCGCGGCAACGCAATCGCCGTTTTAAATGGGCCTTTATGGACCGTGTTCCGGCTTACCTGGAACGATTTAATCGCGTTTACGCGCGTTCTCGCTTTTGTGTCCCCCACCAATCCTATACGACTCTTCATTTTCTCATATAATGCCACTCAATTCCCTGGAAACCATTTCTCGACTCGATTCTCGAAATCTCTTTCAACCTCGATTGTATTAGGTTGCTCGTAAAGTTCGTAGCGTTTTCGTTAATATTAAGTTCCGTCGTCGTGTAAATGATTCGAATTTGGAGAGAGTTCTTTTTTTTTACGAACTCTTGTTAACGCATTGCGTACGGATCGCGAAATGTCTCGTTTTAATACTTTTTCTTTATACGTGTCTGCAAAAATAGTATTACTATTACTATTATAATTATTAATAGTGTAAAGGATTTTATTCATTTTATTGTTTGAAAGTCAGTGTTCTAATTGACTTGTACAACTTGTATCAAGTTTTTAATATTCAGCGCCGTACGCAACGTGTTAAAGAGTAATATTTTCAATCCCTTGCGCTACGATTATTTTATTATTTAAGTATAATAGCGTTAGCTAATCACGTGCAAATTATTTGAATGTTGCGGGCAATTCTTATTTACAACTAATTTTAGGTAGCTCGAGGTTTGTTCATTTTTTTCCGTACAACGACGAATACTATCATTTATTACAAAGCTTAGTTCCAATTGCAATTTGTTTCAATGCGCAAGTTAAGAGATTACCGAGTCCAAATTCGTTCCAATATTTCAATGTCCCATATTGGACAAAGTATTAACCCTTTGCCTTTCGAATTTTTCGAAGTATATTTACTAGAATGTTGGTTATTTTCTACTATAACACCAAGTCGAATCCAAAACACTTAATCTGTACCTAGCAGTTCTCAATCTTACAAGTTAATTAAAGTTCATTGAAAGATGCAGCGTATTTTTATCGTAACTCGTTACAAGGCCAAGTGATTAAAGCAATAACTAGCAAATATTTCATTCCGCAGTCTCTGAAAAATTCGCAATGCGATGGGTTAACTATCGGTTAATGAAAACCGTGTCGCCAATTTAAAAACCTCGCGTAAGTCACCAAAATTAAAAAAAATTATGCCATTCAAATTGAAACAGAATAATTACATACTGGCTGCCAGCTTGTATACGCAAATATTTTTTTCTGCCGTCGTTGCGTGGTCGTTTTGCATAGCGTCCACGTTAGTAGAATCGAAAGCTTCGATCCCCTAATTGTATTTCCGAAGACAATGAAGAATGATACGAGGAGCCGTTGGAAGAAGCATCGACGAGAATAAAGATCATAAATTAGGGAGAAGCGCGGCCGCATTTCTTTCACCTGCTCCACGGATGTCTGTCCAAGAAAGGCCCGCATCACGTTTCGTGTATTAATAACGCGGTACCGCGAGAAGGTAGGCCCTCGTGCCACGGAATGCGCCGTAAAACGATTGTCATCGTGTGTGACACGACGAAATTCCGTCGCGGTACCAAACGAAAAATCTTACGAATCATTGTTAGCCCCCGTCTGCTACTCTGGTAGCACTGTTTTGACTCTTCCGTGGATTCTGCGTCCACCAAAACCCTTCCAATTATCTTCTCCTCTTAGAAAAGCCTCCGTTAGCGGAACTCGTTGCGTAACTCTGTTTTCAGGTTACACTTTCTGTTTTTCTTTGGGAAAATGTTGTTGCTTTTGCTTCTTTTATAATTACATACATTAGATTTGCGATTCGTCGTTACGAATTCAATGAATATTCATTATTTCTCGGATGCTCTGTTGTTCCGACTAAAGTAGTAGTCAAAGAGTATTTAATTTTGGGACGACACTAAAATATGGTAGCTTAGGACGGCGGCGAAAGCTTGAATCTGGGTAGTGGAGATTTTAGTACTAAATTCATTACCAATTGTGTAATCTTTGTGCTTTCGAGCAATTTATTCGCGTCAAATTTTTTAGCATCTCGTAGATTTCATCGCAGATGTTTCGATTTTCTTCGATACGAATAAATTCCTTTGATAGTCGAGCGAAATGGAAGATAGTTCGAATTCTTTCCATAATTACTTCCTTTCACGGTGAAGGTAAAAAAAAAAAAAATAAAAAATAAAGGAAAAAGAGAGAAAGAAAGAAGGAGAGATCGGGCGATTTAACGTCTTAATTCGCGAAACGTTTTACCGCTCGCGGCGGTCCAATGAGCAAGACGAATTGCTGCCGATTTGCATTTAAGCGCGAGATAAAGCGACCCCGGGAGCAAATTAATCCTTCCTTTTATTCATTTTGCGAGTCGACGATCGCGCCGCTAGATTCACGGGAATTCAAATCAATTTTATTGCTGAATATTTTGTAATCCCGCCATTCATCCGTTTTTTCCAAAGCGGCCGGAGCATTAGCCTAATTACAATGTCAAAACAAGAGATACTACCTTTTAATAAGCTTCCATAATTTATTGGATATATTTACGTTAGTTACAAGCGGCGTGCAATCAATATTTTCAAGTATTTGTATCTACGTTCACGGTTCCTTGACTCTCCGTGCCACTGAAATGTTACAAACTCGGTCGGTAATTACACGCCTCTTTGCGAATCGCTTGCGATTATTAGCCAACTTAGTTTTTGCCAGTTATGCATTTACTCGAAGCAAATTATTCATCGCGTGTAATTAAGTACCTCTGTCTTTAATATCTCGGCGACGGAATTCGAAATTTTAAAATGGGGGGAAATACTTTAAAGATTCATTTGTTATTCGATATTTTGGCAACGGAATTCAAAATTTTAGTAAAAGTCATGCAAAAGTGGGCAGGATAGTGTGAAAATTAATTTACAATTCGATAGTTTGGCTGCCGAATTCAAAGTTTCATGGAAAGTCATACAGAATGGGGGAAGATACTTTAAAAATTAATTTTTAATATGATATTTTGGCAACAGAATTAAAAATGGGGGAAAATACTTCGAGGATTAATTAGTAAGTCGATATTTTGGCGACGGAATTCAAAATTTGGTTCAAAATTGTGCAGAATGAGGAAAAATACCTGGGAAATTAATTTGCATCACTTATATTAGATACGAATAAAAGAACATTAAAAAAATAAAGACTAAAACATTTACACACGCTTAATATTAACTCTTTTCGATGGCAACATTTTTGGTATAAGTTTCACATTTATCAAAATTATCTCCTCTTACATACCGCAAATTGTAGGCACAATGAATTATTACTTACAAAGCCTATAAATTATACTTACACGAATTACGAATTACATGGATTATAGTGCCTTTATAAAGAAGCTAAAAGGCAATATTTTCCAAACCAGCCAAAGAGTTAAAAAAACGTGAGACATTGCAGAAACTTTCATTAATAAGTTCTTAAAGAAACGAGTTTGTTGCGTTCGAAGAAGAAAAAAAGAAAAAAAAAATGGAAACCATAAAACCAGAAGGTCGCGAATTTTGTTGCCACCCAAATACGATATGCGATCAAGATAAAAGCATAAGTGGAATGGAAATTTCCATTCGCTAAAGGAAACTCTCCTTCTCTATTTAAGTATATAAAACGAGCAAAAAACGGTGTGTTTGCGAAACTCATTGGGCCATACTTCTATCGAGATACTGCTATCGATATCGCGTGTCAATTAAGCGTGACAAGTGCGACAGAAAACAACGCGAGAATTAAGCGTGACGACGTGAAAAGTACGTGGGCGAGCTTTCGTGGTCGTAACACGAGGTAGATATGTTCCCTCCTCGTGTGTATATACGTATGTGCATATACGCATACGTATAGAATCGTGTACTCTCGACTTGGAACTCGCGCGAGCGCAGGTGTCGATTCCCTTTTTCTTTTTTTTTTTTTTCTCTCTACTTTTTCCTTTTCCTTCTCCTCTTCCCTTTTCGCTAGCTTCTTTTTTTTGCTTCTTTTCTCTGGTTCTCTGGTTGCGAGCCGTGACATGCCTGTTGGCAGGTCATTACGACTATTCCTGCACGATGATGACGTTTAATCAGGCTGGCGTATGGCTTCCTGTGTTGTCCGTGGAAGTCCATTTGTGATCCGAGTCGTTGGTTGCCTAGCTTATTACGAGTATCGGTTTATGTTGCTCGGTTTTTCTGCCCAGCTCAAAGGGTTCCATGTGCCTATCGTGGGAAGGTGGCATAGGTGAATGGAAAGGTAAACGGATACGTGGGATAAGTGGAATGGATGGAATAATAAATGGAATAGATGGAATGGACGGATAAAATTGATAGAGTAGATTACTTTTACAGGCAAGAGAACGATGTTTTGACCAGCTAGTGAAATTGGGGGGGAGTTTAATTGGAGAACAGATTTTTGGAGAGATTCTTTGCAGGGCACTTGAGATTTCTACTGTTCGAGAGTAATTTGGAACTTAAGGCTGTGGAGTATACAATTTTGACGATGAGAAAGAATTCTGGGAGAGTAATTGAGCAATGGAACTATTTTCCGAAGATTCTTCTTAAGGGGCTCGAAATATCTGATGACAAAGGGTAATGGGGAACTTCTGATTACGGAGAACGAAGTTTCGATCAGCTGGTAAAATTGGTAATTACATAATTGGAAAGTTTTGAGCAGCTAGTAAAATTGGGGATTACATAATTGGGAAGTAGTAATTTTTGAGGAGCTTTTTCGTAGCCTACTTGAGAGTCTTTGCTATAAAAGGTAATTAGGAATTTTCGGTTGCCAATGGACCAAAATTTAGACATAGGATAATTGGGAAATGGAATAATTTTTTAGGACAATCGAGGCTTTCGCTTACGAAACACGAAGTTTCGACCAGCTAGTAAAATTAGGGGGTAGTGTAATTGAGAAATAGTAATTTTCGGGGAGATTCATCTTAAGGCGCTCGAAATTTCTGATTGTAGGCGATATTTGGGAATTTCCAATTGGGAAATATAACATTTTTACGATGGAAAAGAGTTGTGAGAAAAATATATTCGGAAACGGAACTATTTTGCGGAGATTACTAGATTAGTATAATTAAACGTTACATTCGTTCGCCTACCGCGTTGGAATAAATTACGTTAGACTATATGCTACCGAGAATTATACTAAGCAAACTTCATATCCAAACGCATTGCACAATGTAGCAGTAACACTTTATTCGTTTTCCACACACGAATACAAAGAGATCCGTTTCCTTAACCTGACTCTCTCATTTCATCCACGTTTCTATTATTATTTTATCCACCCTTCGCCCCTTATTATCTACAGCTCTGTCTGTAAACTAAATTAAGATAAAATACCGCTGTACAATGCACGTGTGTCGCGACATAAATAAATAAAATAGAATAAGTAGTTCGTTGTTCTCCGTATCAGCAGCCAGTACTCCTCTATAAACCGTGAAACTGTTAGACGGCGCTGCAACACACCATTTCACAGATGTTCACCGATGCTCCGGAGTCCCGAAGAAACGCGTCGGATCAATTCCCATTCCGTGGCAATTTGTTTAGAATCCAACTGGGCCGGGGTTCCACGGAGATTCCACGTGTCGGGCGATCCGAGATTCCGTGCAGCGCGGGACAACGGTGACACGGAAACACGAATGGCCGGCGATGAATCAATTCGAGAACGAAATCCACCGACGAGTCCACGGGAATCGTGTTCGCTGCTAAAGGCATTCGGGCTTAACCCGGATAGATTCACACCTGTGCGCGTGGGCGTAGCTCTCCGGTCCTATCTCGAAGGCGAGCATTATTCCGACGGCGTTTCCTATGGACGATTATAAGGATCTTTATGGTGCCAGGAAATTCTCCCTGATGGAGTAGGGGGCTGATTCATTTCGAGATCGTTACGTTCGATTGCATCCGCGCGTACCCTGTAATACGATTAATAAATTTGTATGGGGCTCTTCTTTGGGCTAGATCCAATCGGAAACGGGTCGAATGTTACACGCGAGATCTTTTTCAGTCTTTCGAATCGAACACTGCGGGGGATCGAAATTGCGCCTAGGTGTACGTTATTTTTCACGGACAAAATTGCCACGATTCAAATTCAATTTCTTGGCATTGATTCGTCTCGTTTAAATCCTTTAACTTTTCGCACTCTTCTATGCAGATTTTTATTTAACTGCTAGTTTTTAACCCTTTGCTAGAAAACAACACGAGTCTCTCTCGTGACGCGAATTATATAGATAAAACAGAACAAATGCTCGCGATATTTATAAGAAAATTTAATTTAACCCCATCAACTTGCTGTGGAATTTTTATAATTACAGTAGGAAATTCAAATACTATATAATATTTTAATATTTCGTATCTGGAGCGGTGTTGTTATAGGTATTGGATTTTGCTACTACGCGTGAAAAATTGAAAAATTGCTAGGGCAAAAGGTTAATCAGAGTCTCAAAAGTATTCAGCAATCTGATATTATTTAACACCTTGCAGTATAAAGTCGAAAATTAGGTATTCATTTACAGACGTTAGATATTTTCTACTTTAACACCATACCGAATGCAAAACACCGAAATACCCATAATTCGTATGTAGCAGTGTTCGATCTCACAAATTGAAACTGCAGATGGAATTAATATCGAAGTTTATTAAACGGTACAGAGTGTTTCGACGGTAATTAGACCAAAGTATGTAGCGTTATGGGGTTGAGAAACTTTATCGATCTATCGTTTGGAATAGTTTATTCATCATCGATCGAAATTCAATCGATCTTTCAACCATTCGCACCGCTGCGCGGTTTCGCTTTAAACTGCTAGCTTAAATAGAGATGGTACGAAAAGTATCCGCAACGGGTTGTCAAAATTAAATTATCCCCCGGTTTGTACACCTGGTCCGGCGTGTTCCACCGGCGACAAGGTATCATTTTCTCTCTCGAATCTCGCGTAATCTCTCGGACTTAATTCGTGAAAGCGATTCCCCGGAACGTAACGTGTTCGCCGTATCTTCGCTCGCTCATCTTCCGTTGCTTCGGCATGTCGCCCCGCAACGTATTTCGGCCGGGCGCAAAATTTGCGAAAACGCCGGTATTATTCCCTGGAAACGTCGTTCCGAGAATACGCACGAGCGGTGAAAAACGTAATAAGTAATAAGAAAGGGGAGAGCCGAGCCGGCGCGTAACAAGAAGGCGCGTAATTTCCGCGAGAAATCGATCCAGCTCAGGAGAAAAGAACCAGTTTCGGGGGAAAATTAATAAAAGACCGCTTAGAGAATTTATTGGCCTTATCTTGGCGACACGGTATATACACGGTGTCCCATAATCGGCGACGAACACTGTTGGGAGAAAGGGTTACACGATGGGAGAAAAGAATAACGATATAGGGTAAATGATCCACGTAACGTCACTGTTCCTATATTCCTATGCCACTTGAATTCGTTTATTTAATAGCAAAGTAACGTACAAAGAATCGTAAGCATAGAAATTTTCATACCAAATTTGGAATTCGGTTTACGTAACAACGCATAGGCGTATGCTGAATATTTGTAAATAAATATTAGGAGGTAAATGTACTGTTGCGAACATTGAAACGTGACCAATGTAATTATAAAGTATGGAACGTGTCATAATTTGGTAAAACGTGACGTTTACTATATATTTTATATCTGTTACACAAACTGACGTGTTAATGTATGTAAACATTGTTTCTAGTTAAATGAAAAGTTTTCAAGTGATAGTACGAAGGACGTTGGACCTTGTTGTACCGTTTCAATTATGTAGTAATGAATTTATTATGTTGAACATATAAAAAAAAAGTGTACTTAAATAAAAGAGCTGTTGAACAATGTTATGCTCCAAACTGGAACGATCTTTATGTTAACGACGTTCTAAAATAGTTGAATAAAGTTACGCGCGAACTTTAAAGTGGCAGTACGTGTTACATTTACCCTATAATGTGGAAATTGTTATTCATACAAACAGTAACATTTTTATTCATACAAATTCCTGGCTTTCAGAGTGAAATGAAAACATTAACTCCACTATAATTCCTTTCACTGTGAAAGAAAATTAAATTTATTAGGTTCGGTAATAAGTTCATTCACGTTTCGTTAAATTAATGACAAGTATTATTATTAGAAAATTTCGTTGCGCAAAGAAGAACAAAATCCACGAAACACATAAAAATATACAAAATATATAAAGTAAGGAGCATTTCAATATACTTAGGGGATGAAACGAATTTCTGTTTCGCTTCTACTTCTTTAGCTATCGTAGAATTACATAGCTCCCACAGTTTTGAAAATTATGTAAAATTATTGTATGGAAAGCTATCATTAAATCGTAAATAAATATGTTTTTCGATAGTTCGAACGCATCGAATCGACTTTAAAAAAAACTTCAATTGCGTTTGTTAAAATAGAGAAATCCGTGAAAATTCGCAGTGTACCGATAATGAGATCAAGTGGCCAATTTCGAATTCTATTTTGCTGCAGAATTAAATCTCGACGGAACAAATTTCATCTCGTATTTTCGCTTCATTGTTTCGCATAAAATTATCCGCGTATCCCGACTGTACGCCACCGGTTACATGGAGGCGGTGTGTCCCGCGGGTTTTAAGCGCTTCCAAATTACCGTGTCCACCGGTCCGCGGAAAATTAATAAAATATAGCGCGACGGCCACGGTGTTCGAAGTCTTCCGGAGGGTGGGATCCCCGATAATTTCCGGCAACGACAGACAGCCGTTAATAATCTTCTTATCGACTATCTATAAAAACCTCTCTCTCTCTGTCGAGGCTTCATACGAAATTCTGCTCGCCTCTGCATCCTTCAATTACCTGCTTTTTGTCGTTCGTGACGCGGACGAAATTTTGCGTTCACGCGAACAATTTTTTTTCTTTTTTTTCTTTTTTTTTATATTCACGTATCGTGAATATGGTGCGGTTCAGTAAAAAATATAATACCTCGGTTCGTCTTAATTTCAATTTTAGGCCATAGTCAGGTGCTCATTTTGCACGCGGATGAAATTGCAATTCGACGAGGAAACGGGGGAAAATTTAATTTCGGAAGGTGGTATTATATTTGCGGTGTACTCGAATAATACGAAAATAGCGAGTACGCAAAGATGTATAGAATATTGAAATAGGGAAATATTGAAATAATGGAATATTGAAATGTTGAAACATTGAAGTATTGAACTATTAAGATATTGAAATATTGCAATATGAAACTAGTGCAATATTGAAGTATTGCAATATTGGTCTATTCAAGTATTAAATTATAGCAATATTGAACTACTGCAATATTGAATTGTTACAGTATTGAGCTATTGCAGTATTGAACTATTGCAATATTAAACTACTGCAATATTGAACTATGGCAATATTAAACTACTGCAATATTGAACAACTGCAACATTGAACTATTGAAGTATTGAACTATCGCAGCATTGATTTATTGAAGTATTGAACTATTGCAGTATTGAACTATTGCAATATTCAACTATTGAAGTATTGAGCTATTGCAGCATGGAACTATTGCAATATTGAATTATTGCAGTATTGAACTATTGCAGTATTGAACTACCACAGTATTGAACTATTGCAATATTGAATTATTGCAATATTGACCTACTGTAGTATTGAACTATTGCAGCATGGAACTATTGCAATATTGAATTATTGCAGTATTGAACTATTGCAGTATTGAACTACCACAGTATTGAACTATTGCAATATTGAATTATTGCAATATTGACCTACTGTAGTATTGAACTATTCCAATATTGAACTATTGCAATATTGAACTATTGAAGTATTGAACTATTACAGTGTTGAACTATTCCAATAATGAACTATTGCAATATTGAACTACTGTAATATTGAACTATTGAAGTATTGAACTATTGCAGCATTAAATTATTACAGTGTTGAACTACTGCAGAATTGAACTATTACAGTGTTGAACTATTCCAATAATGAACTATTGCAATATTAAACTATTGCAATATTGAACTACTGCAATATTGAACTATTGTAGTATTGAAGTATTACAGTATTGAACTATTCCAATAATGAACTATTGCAATATTAAACTCTTGCAATATTGAACTACTGCAGCATTGAACTATTGCAATATTGAATTATTACAGTATTGAACTATTATAGTATTGAACTATTGCAATATTGAACTACTGCAATATTGAACTATTGTAGTATTGAACTATTACAGTATTGAACTATTCCAATAATGAACTATTGCAATATTAAACTATTGCAATATTGAACTACTCAATATTGAACTATTGAAGTATTGAGCTATTGCAGCATTGAACTATTGCAATATTGAATTATTGCAGTATTGAACTATTGCAGTATTGAACTATTGCAATATTGAATTATTACAGTATTGAACTATTGCAGTATCGAATTATTACAGTATTGAACTATTGCAATATTAAACTACTGCAATATTGAACTACTGTAGTATTGAACTATTACAGTATTGACCTATTCCAATAATGAACTATTGCAATATTAAACTATTGCAATGTTGAACTACTGCAATATTGAACTATTGTAGTATTGAAGTATTACAGTACTGAACTAAACCAATAATGAACTATTGCAATATTGAATTCCTGCAATATTTTACTATTGAAGTATCGACGTATTAAACTATTCCAGCATTGAACTACTAAATTATTGAACTACTGCAATATCCTCTCACTGCAATATTGGACAAATCTTCAACCGCGTTCGTACAATTTTAAACTTTCTTAAAAATCCTCATTTTAGTGATCCTTTGCTGTGAAAGGGGTTAAAGAAAATTTGAATTGAGGGGGGGGGGGGTAGGTTTGGAAAAAGAAGGTCTCAGCTGTGCTGAATACGCGTTGTGACCAGTATGAGCCACGATTACAGGTATAATTCGTAATTTAGTGGACATAATCGCGAGCCGCGTTAATAACGAGTCGCGGTCCCTTTTGACGCGTTGATATTTCATCGGTCCACGGTCCCGGCGATATAATTATATTTGACTCGACTGTAACGCGATTACAGCACGTGCACACGTTATTATTTCGCTTTGAATAATTCATATGCAACGGGCGAGCAACCACCGGACGAGCCACCACGACCGGAACCCGATACATCGAACGCCACCAAGAGTTGCCTCGTATCGTGTCCATCTATCGCCACGGGAATCAATCTACGCTTCATATCGTTCCTCTTATTCCCGGTATTATTCCGTGTTATTATCGCTACGATGCGACGTAACGCGACGCGAAGGCTAATTTCAAATCAACCGCCGCGTATTAACGTGTTAGTCTAGACTTGGAAGCTTCGTGTTTTTTCAACGATACTTTGGATTCTTCTTTTATTTCGCTCACGCGTTGTGTCGCATGTTCTTCTTGGACTAGAATCGAGGTGTTTCGGAGTCACTAGAGTTTTTGGGCTACCTAGAGCTCGATAGTGTATCGATACGTAGAACTATCGATGTATCGGTTTCTAAATGTCATTTCTAACTTCGAACGAAAGTTTCAAACGTTTCATTTGTCGCGTTTACTATTTTAAGTATTCATTTATATATTTTTTTAATGATTCCTATTCGTAACGATTTCAAGGGAGGTTAATCGAATTAAAAATCCTAAAAAAGGGTTGTATTCTTTACGATAGAGAGGAAAAGGGAAATCATGGATAAGTATGAGTCTGGAATCGGTAAACTTCGAGGTTTTAGAACTAATCTATTTTACATTGCTGCAAATGAGAGAATTGAATTCGAGATTCGAACCACTCAAAGTTCGATCCATGTCTCTGTATCGATTTCGTACGTGTCGATATATTGGTATCTATATCAGTTTTTGATACGCTATAAAATTCGTTAAGAAATTCAACTAGGAAAAAAAAAATATATAAAAATACCACGAATTAAAAAGAATGAATAAGATGTGTATATCTTAAAGTATTTCATATTTTATTAGCTTAATTACGTTCCTAGTTACGCTTAATAAACGTATTACGCGAACTGGTATCAAGGTAATAAAAGGTATCAATATTAGTATTATATTATATAATAATGTATGATAATATTAGTATTATATTATATAATAATGTATGATAATATTAGTATTATATTATATAATAATGTATGATAATATTAGTATTATATTATATAATAACGTATGATAATATTAGTATTATATTATATAATAACGTATGATAATATTAGTATTATATTATATAATAATGTATGATAATATTAGTATTATATTATATAATAACGTATGATAATATTAGTATTATATTATATAATAATGTATGATAATATTAGTATTAATATTATGTATAATATTAGTATTCATTTAGTCTTCTTCCTTGTTTTAGAATTCCCTAGAATGCTGTTCTTAAAGTATTCGCGACCCCTACATAAAATCTTCGAGTTCCTCGGCGCGGAGAAATTCCTCTCGAATCTCCGTGCGTCAGGTAGCAACTGATTTTTGAAACTGTTCATTCCTTTAAGCATATTATCGCGCGCATATTATCGTCCACTTAACCGATTAATATTCACATCCCGCGCCATTAATCACGTAGCATATCCGGCTAATTACCGGCAACATATTCCCTCGCGTTGCTCCATATATCCGATAATCGATATCTCCATCGATTACCGATACAAACTTCTCCGCCGTCCAATTATATTCCTAAGGTATCGCGGGCAAACCATAACCCGCGCCTACAAAATTGCAAATTGCAAACTCGGAATTATCCGGTCCCGGGCAAGTGTGTCCCGAAAAAGTGAACGTCTGGTGGGCAGAGTAAATAAAATCGAAAGTCGAGGCATTAATATACATCGATCTCGTGGACGATAACGATCACCGTGTCCGATTATTTACGTACACGCCTTATTATTCGTCGAATGAATTATTCGATCTTCTGCCCGATCGCCCCGGCAGATTTATCATCGAGATCCTTCGGACGCCCTGTAATTTTCTGGCCTCTTTTTTCTTTTCTGCTTTTTTTTTTTTTTTTCTTCATTTTAACGGAGCCACAGTCGAGGAAGAGCGTTAGCGACGTTTAGGAAAGCAACCGGTGATTTTCAACGTAATTAACCGTAATTAACGGCAACAGTTAAGGAATCTGTCGAGGCCCATCGACGCCCCCTCGTTTAACCCTCGAATTCTTCTGCCCTGCCTCCTTATACAACTATACTCTCTCCCCTCTGCAACCATAGTTTCTTCTAAACGTGCTTCGTTAAATATGTCGTGCACCGAAACGATCGCATAACGTTCCTTTTTAATCGTTCGTTTTAACGGTGCTTTTTAATCGTGCTTTATTTTTGGTTCATTTTTGGGCGAATCGAAAATTCTGGTATCGCAGTGTTGGAATATATTTAGTGTAACGGTTACGGTAATTATTGACACGCTGCGTTTATTTTCGTGTTTAGGCACTGGTTAATTAGGTTTAATTGTTTGCTTATTTTGGGGAGAACATTTTATGTGTACAAAGTAGTTGTAGATTGTAGAGAGTTGAATTATAAGGTAGCTTACGTGCAAATTGAACAAAGTAGAATAGATGAGGATTTTAGAAGCCATTGCTTTATTAATTAAGTGAAATTCTGTGTCATTCAGTGGTAGATTTATGTAATTATTAGATCATGGATTTTTACGCATTTATGGGAAGATTAATATATAATATACAAAGTATAATAATAATGAAAGTATAATATACAAAGTATAATAATAATGAAAGTATAATATACAAAGCATGCAACGTAAAGTACAAACTATTGTATTCTTAAAGTAAAACAGTCCCTTATTTAGGTTCCATTTCTTTCATTTTATAAATAAAAATGTGAGTTTGCATAAGTATCGGTAATCTAATAATTACATACTCTGGTTGTTTTACCAATTAAATGCCAAATACCAAATAAATGCAGGGAAAATGTAGAATGTCGAAAAACGTTTCATTAAAAAATACGAGGTAGTGGCTATATTTGTATTCCTATTTTATAGCCTCATTAGAATTTTCGATTCTCTCAACATTAAACAGAAACAAAATTCAAAAGCATCATTAAAAATTATTTGTAATGGAATCTGATATACGATATCTTTATTTTATTTTTCCTTACGTTATAAAAGATGAAGTCGTGAATTATAAATTGTTTCGTTTTACGATGAAGAATCTCCTATATCTACTATTTCCTGGATGCCATTTTGACAAGTTGAAACGTGATTCTTCGAAATCCAACCGTAAACGGGATTTTCTCGGCTGTTAATTCCCATGGGGAAACGCGTCATAATGATCTTCGGTACCACACCTGCTTAATATATGATCTTCGAAAAGGAGCTTCGTTCACAGCTCCTCATTTTTCACCCACTTTCCAGCTCGAATATCATCGAGTAGACTCGGGATATTTGGTACTCATTATCGTTTACGAGGCGATACACATTATCCCCGTTAAATACAATTTTCAACGCTATTAAGAGGTACGCGTAAATTTAATTTATTCGATTGTCCAGCTACGTCCTGTCCAGCAAGAAGAATTTCGAATTTATTATTCGGAAATGTTCCCAAAAATTCCATACATTGATACAGAAATTGCAATTAGATATATATTACAAACCACTACTATATAATAAATAGGTATATTAAATACAAGGAAGAATGATATAACGCAAAAATGTATGTCAAATATAAGATAATAGTAGTTTAACGGTATGAGTGCAGGAGTAGTCAAAAGTTATTAACATTAGAATTACCAAGGCTGTCAAAATGACTGGTTACAAATTTACCATGAAAATACTATCAATTTGCACCTGTACATTTTTTAGGATATTCCGTGCTTCTTGTGCAAAATATAAACGAAGCTTTATTGTCCTTCAATCGCATGGGTTTCGAGAAAGTCTGTCATTTTTGTTTCTCTAGTACAAATAACTATACTTTAGTCGTCGATAGTTCCAGTGTTAAATACTCGCATAGATTTAATAACTTTCTTTAGATCATATTTCTTTAGAACCTGATCATTAGATAAGGAATCAATTTCCCTATCCACGGCGGATTTCCATTGCGAGTTTTTCGTCCGACGATAAAAAGCTTGATCGATCGTCGATGGTTCATTGGCTATTGGAAAGGAATGCCTCGCGTCTGGTCATTCCGGGAAACTCTCTCGATGCTCTCGCACCTTGCGGATATCTTCTTCCTTTCGGACTGATCGTTGCATTATCTTCCGTCTTCACCGGTTTCGCGATTCTTTTACTTAAAACCAAACTTCTTTTTCAAGACCAAAGGGGCTGAAAAATATACTATAAACCGCTACGCGCATCCCCGAGAAGAACAACAAAAAAGCAAGAAAAGAAAGAGGAATATTCATGAGCAGCCAATTAATTGCCACGAAGTTTCAACGAGTTGCAAAGTTTACCTTTTCGTAACATCATCTTCTCCAATTATACTCGGCAATTCCCGCTTACGGGACGCTTAAAACCATCCTTCGATGGAGCGTCGCGCAATCGAGCGATCAATTGGCATCGATGAAAAACGTCTTCCATCGGGGCCGGGCATTTTCTCCGTGTCCATTCAGAAAATGTCGAATGCCCGGTCGAGCTACTCTCCTCGGAGCATTTACAATCGTTGCAACGAGAATGCGCACAAAAGGGGTCCCAGGCGTGCGACGCAGAAGCGCGAGCAAAGTCGCCACTCCACAATGGCGATTGATTTTTTGCCGCATTGAACGCGGATTCCCGTCGGTAATCCCCCCGTTGCTGGCCGCCTGGTAATGAAGGCTCGCTTCTCGTGGCTGCTGCCTCCTTTTTGCTGACCGCGTGGGCATGAAGATGTAACCCAGCGCGCCGCAATAACGAAGGCGAATCGCGATACCCGGACAGATAGGTCTATGGTGATGAATGCTAGCAAGCCTGCAGCACGCCACGCTATCAATGGCATCTACCAAGCTACTCGGACCCGATTGCAAGTCATCCCATCCCGCGCCGAGTGCGCGCGCTACACTCTTCTTCGTCGTGCAACGCGTACCGAGACCGTACTATTATACTTCCGAGAACGCGGATGAAATGACTGTTGCTCGCTCGCTTGCTCGCTCGCTCGCTCGCCGAGTGGCCACAAGGTGTGGCTCGACCACAGTGAGTGTTTCTATTAAATGGAGTAGGTAACCGCGATTGCGCTTAGAATCAGCTGTGCACAGGCTAATGGGGGTCCAGCTATGCGCTACACGCTTCGCGCGGAGGATGATACGTGTATGGCAGATGTTAGGAGTTTTTTTTCTTTTGAGAAATGTAAGAGGATCTGACGGAGTTTGTTCGGTGGTAGGATATTAGGAGAAATTGCGGATTAGTTTTAATAGTAGAGAAGGATATCAGGGTAATCGGTAGGGAAACAGGATGATTAGTAGCGATTGGACAAATTCAAAGACCTAATGTTCGTCCACGAAAAGAAGGCAGACGAGTCTTTTCATTCTCGCTGTAGATATGGTCTACCGTCTTTCCTATCACTGCACGCCGTCTTTGTTATTAAATCAGTGTCCATCTTTAACGTCTTCGGTTAATAGCGAACACGACACACGCGCATGTAGGGAAGCTAGTAGATCGTAATTAAAACGGGAATGTAAATACTTGCGTGCTTTCTTGTCGCGGACGAATTATACTTACGAATACGTGCCGAAGCCCGAATGCATCGATACGGTATCGAACTCCAGCTCCAAACTGGAACAAGCTTCACGTTAACGACGTTCTAACATAGTTAAAGAATGTTACTTAACCCTTTGACTGCGGCGCGTTATTCGCACGACCAACGCATGCGGAGCATTGATTATAAAAAAAAACGCACGCATAGTTTAAATATGCGAACGAGTTACTAGTGAGTAAATTAATTTGAAGTTTATGTGTATATGTTATAAATATTAAGTATATGTTATAAATATTGTTATGCAATGAATAAGTTACTAAATTAATCTATGTTGTGTTATGTATAAAATCTACAAGGCTTATATATACGCCTTTCGTAGTCAAAGGGTTAAAGGAATAACCTTAAAGTTGGTAGTAATCCGTACGTCTCGTTATAAATATTGTTATGCAATGAATAAGTTACTAAATTAATTTATGTTGCATTAAGTATAAAATCTACAAGGCTTATATATATAAGCCTTTCGCAGTCAAAGGGTTAAAGGAATAATCTTAAAATTGGCAGTAATCCGTACGTCTCGTTATAAATATTGTTATACAATGAATAAGTTACTAAATTAATCTATGTTGTATTAAGTATAAAATCTACAAGGCTTATATATATATAAGCCTTTCGCAGTCAAAGGGTTAAAGGAATAACCTTAAAGTTGGTATTAATCGGTACACGTCTCTGAATTTGTCCCACCGCTTAAACCTTCGATTAGAAAGCGTCGAATCGGATTGGAACTGTGACATTTTTACCGACAAATTAGCGGAGTAATAATCCGGTTGAAACGCGCGACAGAGACACGTTGCATCAGTTATCGACGCTGAAGCGATTAATAGTAAATCCAAATAGAGCGCGGCGAAGCGGAGCGAAGCGTTTTGGAGCGAAGGCCCGATGCCGCGGCGGCAGTCACGCCCCGCGGCTTTAAACTGTTGGTAGATGTGGGAGCGGTTTGTTTTAGACACGGGGTCTAATGCACGGGCAAACCTGTAATCATCGACGGGAACGAATGGGTGGGATCGAATATATCACAGCAAACGAAACGGAATCGGACGGGCAGAGGGACGCCGCGTTCCATCCATGATATTTTTCGCCTCCGGCTAATAGTTTCTGCGCCTTTATCGCGCGTCAACATCACGATTTAACGCTTGTCCAATGGAAATCAGGTCATATATTTGTTTTTTTTCTTTTCTTTGGTCCTCTTCTGATGGCTGCCTTTCGCATTTTTGCGCGGCGCTCGGTTAACCGTGATTCGGTTCATTTCTTTCCTCTTTTTTTTCTCGCAAGCATATGCGCGGATAAAAGAGCTGCAATTAGTTGGCATTAAAGCTGTAATTAGCGAGCGAAGTTTGGAGGATTTTTTAGGCAGGCAAGTTTAGGGATAAGCATTGTAATTTGTAACGTAAATGGTGTAATTTGTATTGTTTCTTTCGGTCGTTTTGTTGGATATGTTTGGTATTCGTGCAGATTTTGAACCGAAGTGATATTTGGAAATTTTACGTGGATGGAGAGAAGATAGGAAGATAGAGGAAACAAAATTTAGAGGATTTGAGAAAATTTTAGGGGTAAATGTTATTTAATTTTTAACAGAAATGCAGTCATTTTTATTATTTCCTTCGTTTCTTCGTTGGATATTTTTGTTACTTTTGCATACTTTTAACTCGAATGTTATTTAAAATTTTTACGCGGGTAGGGAGAGAAAAGGGAGGTTTAGAAAATAGAATTTAGGGGATTCTAAGGTATTTTAGGGACCAATGTAGAGACTTCTAATGAGAAATATAATGATTCCTACTTTTTCTTTTGCTTCTTTGTTGGATAATTTTGTTATCTTTGCGTATTGTGAATTAAAAGTGTTCTAACTAATGTCTACAAATTTCACGTGGTTGAGCAAGTTACAGGAATATCGAAAACAACATTTGGAATATTTTAACAAATTTTAGAGTTAAACATATTAATTTCTAACAGAAATGTAGCAATTAATATTTTTCCCTTTGCTCATCTGTCGAATATTTTTATTACCTTTGCATACATCGAACTAAACTAATATTTAGAAATAGTACGTATTCGGAAATGGAATAGAAATGTTGAGCAAGCAGAATTTGTAACGTTTTGAAGATTATTAACGTTCGATGTAGTCATTCCTATTTTTTTCGTTTGCTCCTTCATTAGATATTTCTGGTATTTTTACACACATATCCCGTAGCCGTAATTAACGTTTCAACGAATACTAGAAACGATCGACAAATTTTTTTCCTCCCGAGGACAGAATAATTTATACGCGCTGTATTATGCGCCTAAGAAACAGCTTTAAGTTCGAAGTGGATACAGTGGTCGAATCAAGCCTGAGGGCATTAGGAAATTGATTAGATATTAGCGCAGGAAACGTTAGAGAATCGATTAGGTACAAGGAATCTCGGTGAACGTTGGCCGTAAATATTGGAACGCCTCGGCTAGAAATATTAGGGAGATTAATTAGTTGCCGTTTGGCTTCATTGGGGGGATTAATTGGACATTACCTGGGAATGTTCACTCTCGACGTAATCCTTTATCCCTTTACGCTCATTTGCAACTTTCGTGTAACCAATTCCCCGTGAAACCGTCCGTAACGACGCGTCGTTTCTTAACACTTTGCATCACTTTCGATTCTTCAATGAATCGCGTCGAATACTTTGAATTTTCGAATGCTCCGACTTTTGTTTAATTAAACGTATCGAATATTAGATTGTTGCGCGTGAAATGACGGTTTTAAGGATAGAATTGGAAAAACTATTGCATGTAACGTGGTCAAAGTTTCCATTGCGATAATTAAAAGATTCAACGTGTTTTTGTCGACGAGTTTTTATTAGGTTTTTTATGAATTTTTTGCAAGATTGATATATATATATAAATTATTATTTATTAGTGTTAGTTTTACATTTAAAATTGCGTTGGTCGTTCATTAGCTGTTAACATTTCAAATACTGCAACAATAATTCGATTAGTACTCGATTATTAATTAATACTCGTTCTACTTTGTAATATATCGACTCGAACTCTTGCAACAAAATTACTCAAATTTCATTGGAATCTCTCCTTTGATTCTAAGCGAATTTAAGTAACTTTAACCCAATTAACTTGTCCAACGAAACAGGTTTTGCACTTAAAACACTAAACGGTAAGCTTCGATTCGATACACAGCAATCACCGATTCCAATTCGTAATAAAGCAACACTAAATTCGTCAACTTGCAATTACCGCCATTTCACGTGCTACGACTTAATACTTTGCACCATTGCAGCTACTACATATTTCTTTTTTTTTCTTTGGTAATCGTACGAAAGTTGATTTTATTTAATCGCGAAATCGTTAGATTAACACGACTTAATTCAGTTTCGTAAAAGCAGAGAGAAAGAAGAGGGAAATATATATATATATATAAAAAGAGGAAAAAGAAAATAGAAAAAAGAGAAGATGAGAGGACCGAAAGGGACCAGACGAAGGATAGTAATTTGCCGTTATGAATAGCACGAATTATATATCCCAGCTACTTTGTGGCTTTCCTCTCGGAGGTCCGTTCCCGGCCAAATGATCGCGCTATTTATTAATAGATTTCTATTAACCCTTTCGCTGTGCCGGCTCCTTGGGAACCGTTTCTTCTTTCATCTTTCTCCTACCCGACCTATTACTTGTTCCCTAATGATGTTACTCCATCTCAATGTTCGCCAAATTCCGTACAAACAGGGTAAATCTACCGCGTATTGCTACTTTAAGATTCGCGCTTTAAGTAACTTTATTTCAACTATTTTAGAACGTCGTCAACGTAAAAAGATCGTTCCAATTTGCAGCATAATATTGTTCAACCGCTCTTTTATTTACTTCTTCTACTATCTTTTTTATGTGTTCCATATAATAAATTCGTTACCACGTAATTGAAAGTGTACGAGAAAGTTCAATATGTCCTTCGTACTGTCACTTGAAAATTTTGCATTTAAAATAGAAACAATGTTTACATATATTAACACGTCGGTTTGTGTAACGGATATAAGATATATAGCGAACGTAAAAATGACGTAAAGCGGTGCACTTTGACTAAATAACTAAATAACTAAATAAGTAAATAAGTAAATAACTAAATAAGTAAATAAGTAAATAGCTAAATAACTAAATAACTAAATAACTAAATAACTAAATAACTAAATAACTAAATAACTAAATAACTAAATCACTAAAGAACTAAAGAACTAAATAACTAAATAACTAAATAACTAAATAACTAAATAACTAAATCACTAAAGAACTAAAGAACTAAATAACTAAATAACTAAATAACTAAATAACTAAATAACTAAATAACTAAATAACTAAAGAACTAAAGAACTAAATAACTAAATAACTAAATAACTAAATAACTAAATAACTAAATAACTAAATAACTAAATAACTAAAGAACTAAATAACTAAATAACTAAAGAACTAAAGAACTAAAGAACTAAATAACTAAATAACTAAATAACTAAATAACTAAATAACTAAATAACTAAATAACTAAATAACTAAATAACTAAATAACTAAATAACTAAAGAATTAAATAACTGAATAACTAAATAACTAAATAACTAAATAACTAAATAACTGAATAACTAAATAACTAAATATGAATTGAACGTGAAAAGCGCGCAAAAGGATTTACAAAGTTCTCACGGAAATTTGGTCGAATCGTAAATCGTTGCGTCTCGTCGAAAAATCGCGATTCTTCCCTTCGCGTTCGCATTTCGAACAAAATAATTTCGGTGCACCTAAATAATTTGGAAATCGATCGTATTCCCTTCTTCCATCATCTTTACAAGATAATAAAGGGGTATTAGGCGTCGGAATTCTCCGTTCTACGAATCCCTGAAACGTAAAAACTCTCGAACGCCGCAGAAGGATAATTTCGAATCGTTCGGTCTGACGATACTTTCGGCTACTCCGTGCTTCCGCCTACCTGCGCGTCGCGAAACCGACGTGGCTATTCATTAATGGCCCACTATTACCGGTAGGTACAACGATTATATCAATGTCGCGACCAGCATTTCGTCTAAATTTCCAGAGGCCTTGACATTTACGCCAAAAAAAAAAAAAAAGCTTCCGAAACCCACGAATTCTTGCACGATTCTTCCTTGGAACGTCCTACGATTCCCGTAGAATTATATTTCAGGTAAACCTCGTGATTTTGTTCCTCCTTCGGGCGAACGAGTCTTTCGATTTCCGTTCGATACGATTTTTAGCTTCGTCTCGCTTTCGAACGATGGCTCGATTGATTTCTTTTCGAAAAAACCTCGCATTTCGATCGCGTGATGAAATTGAAAGATTGTTGATTAGTTAACCTTCGCGTGGAATTAAATTTGACGATGGCATATATAATTAACCCTTTGGAGAGTACAGAATTTTGGTCTGCGATACAGAAATGTTTATATTGATTACACGTGTATTGATATGGTAGTCGAAGAAACGTAATAATAGATAATAATGGAATATTGTAAGAAACTGTTTCCATCGAATAGATAGCACAAAAACGTAGCTCCAATTATAAGTACAGAGTTACCCCTTTGGAGCAAATAATTTTTTTCCGTATTCGTCAAAGCGTTAAACAATCCCTGAATCGTTTCGGTAACTCAATTTTAGGTTAGCGAGTCATGAAATGAATTCAGTAAATAGTTTAAATTGCTCTGTCTAAATTTACTTTATTAGTGTCAAATACCGAGCCTCGCGTTAAATGGTTAACCCTTTGCGGACGAGTGTCGCAAATAGACGCCCAAGTTTTTGGTTTCTTGGACATAATATCAATTTTTAGAGCAGCAAATTTAACTTAACATTATTCAAACACGCTGCTATTAATAATTACACAAGAATTTATGAAATCCCTTTCTCAAAAGGTTAATGATTCAACGAAAATTAGATTAATATTATATTGTCCCGTCCGCAAAGGGTTAATAAATGTTTGTTACAAGTTTCTATTAGTTAACACCTTGTCCTACAATTCTTTTATTATCTTCACATGCTAGTCTAAGTTGATTACTGCTTTTCTATCGTGTAAAGTAGAAATCGTAGAAATATTCAAGGCACGTTTTATCTTACAACCACGAAGCTTGTAAACCGAATCAGAGATTAAAGTTCAAATGAAATTTTACCCTGGGTAATATTTATTTTCGTCGAATCCGCGCTATAAATCGTAGAACGATTGGTGACTCGTTACCCTAAACCAAGGGGTTAATATAAAAATACTTCAAATAAATTTTCACCAAAAATTGCCATCCATTAACCCTTTGCGGACGAGAAGTAGTAACACTTGTGAGAGTACTTTAGTTTTTAATTCCACGACTTTGAGTTTTCACGCTTTTCAGTTCCAAACCATTTCATTTCCAACGATTTGAAATATTCATTATTAGCTTAAGTATTCATTGCATTAACTTTTGTGCTTTAATAGTCGACATGGTTTCGGAAAGCCAAAAAATGATTGGGCGATTATTTGCCGACGCTCGTCCGCAAAGGGTTAAACAACAATCTATCCAAAATTCTTTAAAAAATTCTCACCCGCTTTTCAACCCTTTCAACTCTCCTCTTCTTCGTCTTTCCCGCAACACCCAGCCGTCTTCCAATAGAACTAAACCAAACCGCAGAGAGCGAAGAATAAAAACAAAAAGAAACGTAAAAGAAGAAGAAGAAGAAGAAGCGGTACACAAAAGAGAAAATAATCAAACCGAAAAGAATAATTCTCCCGGTGTAATGCGTCCCTGCCAATCGTCGAAACTTCGTGCCAGCTGTTATTCTCAAGAAACTATTAATTTATTCTGTTGCGAGTCGGGGCCCTAAGTACGGTGTGTAAAACGCGCTCGGAGCTATATAAGCGTCGGGGCCGGCGTTGTAAGCGGCGATCGTCCGCTCCGATACACATTGGAGCCGCGCGGTATAGAGGAGAGAAGAGGCGGTGTGCAGCCCGGTAAACCGAGAAGGCGCGTTGTGTAGGTTGATTGCAGGGTGCCGGACGGTGTTTGCTTTATAAATCGTGCCCTGGTCCAACGAGAACCGCAGGAGAAAACGGAAGGAACCGTGTAGTTCTGGGGAGGGATGCGATTGATATCGTTCCTGAAATTGGGTTATGATTTATCGGGATTTCGCCTCTTCCATTGCCATTTCTACTTCCAACCGTAGTAGTACTTCGTAGAAACTTTACATGTGAGTGGTAGCCTCCTTCGTCGCACAGGAAAGGATTTCCCTTAACCCCTTGCTCCACGAATTACAGCGGAGCCTCGGTTTAATCGAAGTGATCCGAGTTTCTTTGAAATATGCATACGACAACGCGTTGATTATTTGAATCGGTTGTGTATTATCCAGGCGCGAATCGAGTTGCTCATCTATACGATCTCTATCTGTATCTGTATGATCGCATCTGTATCTCTACGATGTACGTATATTCGCAGGTGTTTTGATTTCGAATTACACCGCCGTTTCGTTCTTTGGTTTTAATAGTGTCGCGAGTTTTAAACAAATATAAAAGCTAAGTACAAATTGAGTATAATATTTTAGCGTTTCGCATTTGTCTCTCTGGTACGATAAAAAGTATCCAACATTTTAGTAAATAATGTTGGAAAAATTTGTAACGCAAGGGGTTAAGAGAAAGAATAAAGAGTTATTTTCATCGCGTTGGATATTCTCCCATTGTCAGGTATTCGTAATTTCAATCTCGCTTCTTTCGATACTTAAAAAATAAGCGTATCCTTATCGTAGGTAGACGTAGTAACGATAAACGAATATCGACTTCCTTATGAAACGACCACTTTTTGCCACCGCTAATAAGGCGAATTACACATTTTTTCCGACTCTTTTGCAATATCTCATAGCCCACCAATCTTTAAAATTACCGCGTCGTAAAATCCAGGGTAGAATACTAGTTCTGCGAGCCGACCTGTACGGTAAAGGGAACTCGAACGCAATAAGGCGTAGTCGAGTATCCAGAAGTGGACGGAAATTAATCGATTAATTATTCGGCTGGCCAATAAAGAAGAAGAAGAAGAAGAAGAAGAAGAAGTAAGGAACTCGTGGGTAGAGGCATTAATTGAATTAATTTCCCTTCGATTAAACTTATAACCTCGGGGAAGAAATATCTCAGGACGGTGGTACTTTCCATTTATGCGGGCATACTACACGCATATAACGTATATAGCGACGGTAATAATCGGCGTTGATGGAATTTTCATCGGCTCCCAGCGATCTGTATAAATATGTAGCGTAGCCCTCGGTGTGTATATAGAGCGACCGGGTCCGCGGATTGCGTGAAGACCCTCATCATCGTTATCATCATTATCGTCATCATCATCATCATCATCTTCCACGCTGGCGTGTTTGCTCTGCAGCCCTACACGCGAACGTATAAAAAGCGAGCAAGTTGGAACGGAGCCCGTCATTACCGGGTTATTACCTAAGTATCGTGGGGTGGAAACTGGACCGCGCGTCGACGTGCTTCGCGAAAAGAAACCAGCCTCCTTCTCGTAGCTCTTACTTATTTATAGCGCCATTTCAACGTTTCTCGTCCACCACGGGTTTCACCTTAAGCCCATAGGATTTCGTTTCGAACAGCAATTTAGTGGAATTTAAGAGGCAGAAGTACGACGGTTGTCGAACGGGTGACACTTGGGCGTTGAAAATTACCGATGCATAGGATAGGTTCATTATGGATGATAGATTTTGTATTGTTTTGTTATTTATCTTATTCTCAGATAAGAATTTAGTAGAACTCAAGGGGAGATGCAAATAGGTGAGATTTAGGTGAGACTTGAGTAACACTAGGGTGACAGAGGCCACTAATAGTTAAGATGGAGTACTTTGTTAATCGTAGATCAATTTGGTTCATTATTCGTTTTATTCTCAGAGACGAATCTAGTAGAATTTGGTGCGCAGAAGTAGATAAGGGTGTAATGGGTGACACTTGGGCGTTGAAAATTAGCGATGCATAGGATAGGTTCATTATGGATGATAGATTTTGTATTGTTTTGTTATTTATCTTATTCTCAGATAAGAATTTAGTAGAATTTAGGGGGAGATGCAAATAAGTGAGATTTAGGTGAGACTTGAATGACACTAGGGTGACAGAGGCCGTTAATAGTTAAGATAGAGCACTTTGTTAATCGTAGATTAATTTGGTTCATTATTCGTTTTATTCTCAGAGACGAATCTAGTAGAATTTGGTGTGCAGAAGTAGATAAGGGTGTGATGGGTGAGACATGGGTGACACTTGGGTGCTGAAAATTAGTAATGGATAGGATAGAACCTTTATGGGTGATAGATTTTATATTGTTTTGTTATTTATTTTAGTCTCAGGGAAGAATTTAGTAAAATTTAGTGTGCAGAAGTAGATAGGGGTGGGGTGAGTTAAACTTGGGTGAGACTTGGGTGAAACTTGGGTGAGATTTTGGTGCTAAAGATTACTGGTACCCAAGATAGGTTCTTTATATGTAGTAGATTATATCGTTTTATTATTCGCTTTCTTCTCAACGAAGAATTTAGTAGAATTTTGCCTAGAGAAGCAGGTAGCTGCAAGGTAAACGAGATTTGGGTGAGACTTAGGCAACATTAGGGTGCTAAGAATCATTGGAGCTCAAAATAGGTTCTCGATAGGATTAAATAAAATTCCTTTATTATTCGTTTTACGTTTAACGAAGAATTTAGTTTAGAAAAATTAGGATGAGACTTGGGTAACACTAGAGTGCTGGAAGTTACTAATATATGAAAGCTTTTCGATAGATGATAGATTAAATTGTTCTATCATTCTCATCTTTTCTATTATTAAATTACGTTTCGTACGTGTGATTCTACTTTGCCGAATATTACATAAGATGTATACACATACAGGCTGTGCGTTTATGGAAGTATTCAAAGTATTTGTTCTTCCCTTTTCCCATCTTCTTGTTTGCTTCGGGAATTTTTCTGCCTGCAAAGGAAAGAGAGTAAAAGTTAGCTTGCGCGTACAGGAATCGCTCCCCTGCTCGCTGATTTGCTGTCGGTTCGTCGCCGCGTTCGTTCATCTTCGTTTATTGGAGCGAACGTATCATTACGCGGAGCAATTAATGCCCTGGGCTTGGAGGCCCCGGCCATCCTTAATTGCCGGCTAATTACTTTGTAATGCCAATCTATTAATCTCCGTATAATATTGCCTATCGGATGCGTTTTAGACGGTTTCTGCGCATGCTTTACGCGTGTAACGTCTAACGAGTCGAATCGCTCCCGCTCCGAACCAACGAACACGCAACAACGTTTAGAGTCGTCCCGATATGAAAGATCGGCTGTTTTGCTCCGGGAACATTGAACATATTTCGTAGCCGCGTTTCGCTTGTTCTTGTTTAGAGATAGAATCTTAATTGAATAGCAGGCGAAGCTGTGAAACTAGTTCCCCCGCTATTCGCTCGATAAAAGTTTCGCGGTGAATAGAAAACCGTGTGATTGAGATTTCGAGAGACAATGCGAAGGATGGTTTTTCCTTTTTTTTTTTCGTTGCAAATTCTATACTATCGATAGATCTCTTTTTGTTTGCATTCGTTCTCCATTGGTTTCTTCTGTTATTCGAAGCGGAGAAAATAGAGGTGGATCGAAATCTAATTCGTAGAAGCAGAAACTTTGCGATGCCTTTGGAAGCTTCGAAAAATCTCGAAACTTGTAATTTAAGGGATCCTAAATTTTGCTATGCAGTATTTATTTCATCAGGAATTAAAATATGAATGAATTCCTGCTAGAGAATGAAACGAATACGAGTAGAATATAATTAAATAAAACCAACGAAATAGGAATAGAATATAAAATTTAATGAAATCGACGAACGATGAGTGAAATGTACGTAAATAAAATCATCAAAATAGGAGTGAAATATAATTAAATAAAATGAAAAGAAAAAGAGTAGACGATAATTGGAAGCAATTTAAACGTAGGCATAATTTAAATAAATGAATAAACGAATTTTAATTCTCGATATAACGGGGAATCGAGGCTTCCAAATTTTTCCTAGTTTCGAGTTTCCAGTTTCGAGTTTCAAGAGTTTCAAAGATTCTGCAGCTTCGCAAAGTTTCCGATTCGAGCTTTGCCACTCTAATAATTAAGTTTCGAGTGGTTTCGCGACTTGGATGTTTCGAACGTTTAATCCCTAGTTAATATAAAAATTCTGTTAGACAAGTTACCGACTTCCGCGTGTGCTATTTCATATATATTAATTAAATAATACCGTTCAATTATCTGGTAATGTTTCCTGTAATCATTAAGTTTGAAGTAGATCAGGCTCCTTGGAGCGTATACTATAACATTAAATTCATGTTCTTCTTGTATCCTGCGTTCACTTTGTACTTGTATATTTCAATTTTCCCCTTACGATCGCTACGGGCAGAAAATTTATTTTCCCCGGATGAATATTCAAGCGTGGTTATTAAACAACGATTACGTATTTAGTTATGCTATACCCTATATACCGTCTCTATTCGCCGCCATTAATCCTGTTCCCCTTCGTAATAAATGCCAAATTCTTAACTCGAGTACATTTTTCAACCGCGTCGCGTACTTGCTTCTCTACCTCCCCTTTTACGTATAGGAAAACCTCGTGTAACGCGGTTTCGATTTAACGCGTCTCACAAATTGCTGCAATCTTTGCTCAACGAGACGTATAGACAAGTATAAAGCGTGCAACGTTGCGGCGGTAAAGTAATGAGACCGGTAAAAATAAAACGTACAGCTGCATAGAATGGAAGCTATTTTTATTTGGTTTCTTTAAAATAATCATCGAAGGGTTTGATGCAATGTTTACAATATTCGTATGACGATTGAAAAGATATCGCAAATTCCTCTACAATTTAATTACCTTCGAATACTTTGCAACGTTCCTTCGAATACTTTGCAACGTTCCTTCGAATACTTTGCAACGTTCCTTCGAATACTTTGCAACGTTCCTTCGAATACTTTGCAACGTTCCTTCGAATACTTTGCAACGTTCCTTCGAATACTTTGCAACGTTCCTTCGAATACTTTGCAACGTTCCTTCGAATACTTTGCAACGTTCCTTTGAATATTAAATACGAATACGAAGTCGAGCACAGAAATTCGCTTTTATTTAAAGATACTTAAAACGCGCAGCTTAGCTGTTTAACTTCGGTTCAACAGTACGTTTACCTCCTAACATTTACTTACAAATATTAAGCGTAAACGACTGCACGAGGTCTACGCGTCGTTACGTAAATCGAAGTCCAAATTTACTATTAAATATAATCGAAGTTCAGACCTACGATTCTTTATACATCACTTTGCTATTAGATAAACGAATTACGAGTGGCAGTTACAGGAAGAGCAACGGTAACTGGGTCACTTATCCCAGCTTCGTTAAGAAGACACGTCGCTGTTAACGAGTATATCATTCGATTAATCCCGCCGCTATTTATACTATATCCAGCAATATAGCAAACTTAACCCTCGGCATAACGCAGCCCCACGAATAATCGCGATATTTGCGACAAAGCGACGCACAGGCATCGATGAATAAAAACGTAACGCATCGCGAATCGATCCCGCCGCTAAATTCCCTCGGCGTAGAAAATCTCAGGGGTTACAGACTTTCCTGTTACGGCAAGTAGTTTGTGCCGGTTGACTGCCACTGGTCTGCAAGGTACCGCCCCCTTGTTTGAGAAACTAAGAGACCAGGCATGCCTGCACGGTTTCTCTCCTCTGCAACCCTCTCACTCCTTCTTCCTCCATCGACCATCGGAATCCACCTTTTCGTCGCTCTTCTTTTTCCCTCCTATTCCTCGCCGAACTCCACTCTTCGATCCTCTCTCTATTCGCCTCTCCCCGTCTTCTTTCTCCTCTCCCCCCTCGCCCTTTCCCTCGCCGGTTGTATGTTTGGCCAGCAGGTTCGTTTTGAACGGTTCCTCCCTTCTTCGTCGTGTTTTGCCTCCCCGCTGGCCGCACGAAGAAGAAGAAGAAGAAGAAGAAGAAGAAGAAGAAGGTGTGCTGGTTCGCGAGGTGGCCGGTAGTTAGCACTCCATTACACATGGTTACCTATCATCAGAGCACGCCAGCCACACGATTTCCTCCCCGGGCCCCCAATGGATATTCATGGACCCTGAGTAACGTCTTTTCACCGACCCCCCCCCCTTTCAACCCTCGGCAACGATACTCGCCGCGATAATCGATTATAATTGCCTTATCGATGGCCATCCTGTCTACCTTCTCTCGCAAGCTTATTCGCGCGGAATCTGCGTTTCGAAATTGTTCTTGCACGCGATATGTTTAGTTGTAATCGGATTGGAATCGTTTAAGGGTGGAATTAACCCTTTGATTTGTAAAGGAGAGTACGAATAGCAGCGCAGAGTGCAATACGGGAGGGTATTTGTGTTCACGAAATGTAAGATCGAGGATCGTTTATTTATTTAGGAAACGGAGTAATGAGTTAGTGGGCAGTAATAGGTGGAATCGAGAATGTTTACTAGTAACGAAGGTACGAAGTAGGTGGGAAAGAAAACGGCGCCAAAATGCTGACGCGAGGGTTGAGCTTTTATTAGAATTAGATCATTACTTGTTGGAATACGTAACGTTGTCGTTTCCATTGTTCATTGATCGCAGTTTTAAGTATTAGGAACAATTGCAACTGTTTACTCAATTAGCAATGAATTTTTAAAGGGCCGCGTTAAGCATTCGTCAAATTTCACGCGTGATTATCTGTAATTATATCAAGCGACGAAAAAGGTGACTGGAAATTCATCTTCGACGCGCCGCAAAGAGAGGACAACTTTAATAAGATTACGAGGCCTCGTTTTTAAAATAAAAATCAAACGCGCGCAGGTGGACATGCTCGCTTATCGACAGTCGTTTTGTTTACTTTTTCTATATAAAAAATTGAAATTTGCACGATGCCGCGCGAACGTTAACGACAACGGACGCGCCGGCGTAACGCGACGTAGAATACACGTTTTCCTAACCAAATTCCATCAATTCTAATTTATGCAACCCATCAGAGTGAGGATCCACTCGTAAGAGTCGCCCATCAGCGTCGAAGTTAACGCGAGAACGGCTGGAAGAAAGTTGATGGAAATTGCACCGGGGCGCGATTTCGACGAGCGTGAATTTGCCATAATTGGCCGTTTTTTTAATTGATAAACATCCGGCTGTCGCCCCGTGTGGGACGAAATACTTTGAATTATAATTAAACCGCGCGATCGGTGGCATGCTCTTCGCGCTGCAAACGTGTGGCTAGCGATGGGGCTGAGAGATGTTTCGCTTTTATTTTTCATACGTTCACGTATAGAATTCATATTTGCGCCCGTAATTATGAAACTGGTTTGAGTCAAAATTTGGAAAAAAAAACAACAAGATGAGTTTATCAGTTATTTCATCGCATCGCGTTATTTTAAACTAAATTAAGTCGACGCAATTTTCACGGTATTGTCGAAAATGAACCGTTGGATAGTGGTTGTTCGTTCAATATTATATGGAATTCATTTCAGCGTTAATTATGAAAATGGTTTGTATCTTGAAACGAGAAATATACCTACTATGATTTAGACACCACTTTCATAATTATGGGCACATTTGCGTGTCAATAATACGATTTGAGAGTGTATCGAAACGATTAACCATTGTATCGATACGTATCAATTGTGTTATGCTTGATAATTATTGTTAGGATAGATGTTTCAATTACAGTCAGTGTTCCTATAACCGACACTTTAATTCGTTTTATTTAATAGCAACGTTATGTACGAGGAATCGTGAGTAAATAAATTTTCATGCTAAATTTGGACTTTGGTTTACGTA